>HG995323.1:7644439-8998989 GCA_905333045.1 Lysandra bellargus
GCGGCTTCGCCCGCGTAAATTAGATATTTCACAGACCATTTATTCTTCAACAAATAGCCTATGATCCTTCACGTGCCTACTTTTTATTGCTCCAGTAGTTCGTGAAATAAGCCCTTTCAAATAATTTCCCCCATTTTTTCCACATTTTTCTCTATTTCTTCGCTTATATTAGTCTTAGCGTAATAAAATATAGCCTATAGCCTTCATCGATAAATGGGCTACCTAATACTGAAATATTTTTTTTAAATCGGACCAGTAATTACTGACTCATACGATTAGCGCGTTTAAATAATGCTTTTTCTTCTTCTTTTTACGTACATCTTTATCGTGCAAATATGAGTCCTAAAATGAATTTAGCATTCTTAAGTCATTTTTACGTGGGAGAGCCATGCTTCGGCACGAATGGGCCGGCTCGACCGGAGAAATACCACGTTCTCACAGAAAACCGGCGTGAAACAGCGCTTGCGCTGTGTTTCGCCGCGTGAGTGAGTTTACCGGAGGTCCAATCCCCTACCCTATTCCCTTCCCTACCCTCCCCCATTCCCTTCCCTTCCCATCGCTACCCTCCCCTATTACCCTATTCCCTCTTAAAAGGCCGGCAACGCACCTGCAGCTCTTCTGATGCTGCGAGTGTCTATGGGCGACGGAAGTTGCTTTCCATCAGGTGAATCGTTTGCTCGTTTGCCCCCTTATTTCATTAAAAAAAACCGAATATGGTACCGAACTTGGAATAGTACCACAATGGGGATTGTCCATTTTTTTTTTAATTTTGCTCATTACAAAAACATTTCGAGGAATAAATAAGGTCAGTGATCGTTTTTCTGTATATAATCGAAAAAAATACCCATTAGTTACTTACATTTTTGAACAAATATGTTTAACCTTTGTTTGACCTTCAATGGCGTTAAATTATCAATAAATTCGACCAACATTACGTTTCGAACTTTTGGTAAGCTTCTCGTATCAGCTTTCACATAATGAGAACTTGCATTTGACGAACCAGCCATTATAAATAAGATTGAGAGGAAATTTAAAACATACTGCAGAGGTCAATTGGCCGCCGATCATGACGTCAGAGCGAAACTTTAAAAATTTATTGAGAAAAAACTAGCCAATGAATTTCAAAATTATTAATTCATATTCTTGAAATACCCTATTTTAACGAAAAAAAAAATATAAAAAGTAAATGTGATTTTTTTTGGACAATGCCCATTAATGCCTCTATACAGATTGAGACTCTATTTTCCTCCAGAGCAGCAGCTGCTAAAACTTGAAAAAACTAACATCAAAATCGCGTTGGCTTCTTAAATCCATCCTTGGGTTATAAGGACCAATCCTACCAAAGGAAATCTTTGGTTCAGCAATAGCCGTATAATATACCGTACACACGCAACAACAAAAGATATTGGATACAATGGATAGCGATAGCTAATAGCTAGACAGCACGCCGTCTAGTCGCACACAACACGCACACAAACTTGAACATGAATTTTTTCATGGAATAAAAAAAATCAAGTTGATTATATTTTAACGTTCACAAAAATATCGTTATTGTTTTTTTATGTAGCAAAATTGCAGACGATTGCCTGATCGACATAAGTTATGATCTTCAAATACGACCTTTCTATTGTTATCGCAAATTCGTTCATTGTAGGTACACGCTAACCGTAAATTGGTATGATTGTTAGGGTGGGTTGCACAAGAGGCGTGGTTAAAGTTAAGGTTAAAGTTATGGTTATAGTTAAATATGGCGTCCTTTAGCTTTAACTTTAACCTTAACTTTGACCGGACAAATTCACAGACGTCTGTTGCGTTTATTTTTTTATTCAAGCTACAGGTAACAGGATTGACAGTATAAAAATTCAGGAAAAATATAAAACTGTAAAACATTGTAAATTTCACGAAAAATTTAGATATACGTATGAACGGTTACGGTTAAATATGGCATCCTTGGACGCCATAATATTTAACTTTAACCAAAGATTTGACTTTTTCACTGTAGTGAAAGTAGGTAAAGTAAGTAAAGCTTAAAGGATTGCACAAACAAAAATTGAAGGATGTAGAAAATAATATAAAAAAGGTTTTAAAAAAGAAGTCTAGTTATGTACACTTCAAAACACGCGTCTGACAACTTGACGCGCACGTTTCGCTTGCCGACGCGAACATTCCGCGTCGCGGTCGTGCAGGTGTGCACAGCGCCATAAGATTACATGGGCAGCGTCCGCCGCGCGGTAGACGCTACCGCTTCGCAGTCGCTTTGGTCGCGTAGGTTTGTGCAATCCTTTATAGTTAAAGTTACAGTTATAGTTAAAGTAAGTTGGTGCAACCCAACCTTAGTAGTTTAGATATTGAACGATGCCATATCACGATCTGTTCATATAGTGTTATAAGACTCGTTTGAAATATTATCTAGATTCCGAAAATAGGTTTCAAAGTCAAAAGACGAGCCCGTTATGGTAGTGTCCATCTCAAGTGTTATAACGGGTTTCTAGTTTTAGGGTTCTGTAGTCAACGAGGAACCATTATTATGTATCCAATCTAGCGCTGAATTGCTTTACGTAGCGTAAACGAGCACTGGAATGAATTGTATCTATTCGGATTAAAATAATGTAAACCAGCCATTATTATGGCAAAGGCCTAATTAAAAATGTCATACAGTAGAGTGTAGACTAGCTCTACACTGTCTGTGAAATAAAATTCACTCATAATACAAACAAGGTTAAAAGTTTTGCTGCTTAATAAATAATAGTTCAAAAAACTAATCAAACAAGCTTTTTCTAATTTATATTTTCAAAAATTTTAAGAGACTGTTGCACTGTCATTGGCTCTTAATACGTAATCGGCTCTTAAAACTTAGTACATGTGCAAAGTTTCGAATCAATTAGACAACTAGAGATAGGTATAAAAATCGTGCTAAAAAAGATTCCGTTTATACATACAGCTTAAGCTAAGAAAAGTGGACTTCTGTATGAAAGATATCACCTAAATACCCATATTAATTCAACTTATGTTATACAGCTACCAGGTGCTGTTCTTCGTCATAACGTATGCGGTGCCGATGCTGGGGATGACATTCTTCTACTCTGCCATGGGCAAGGTGCTGTGGGGTTCCCGGTCTATTGGGGAACTCACGCAGAGGCAGCTGGACTCGATACGGAGCAAGAGAAAGGTATTTTTTTAACCGACTTTCAAACGAGGAGGTTCTATGTTCGGCTGTGTGCAGCTTGTAACAAAAATAAGTGATAAAACTTTAAGCTGCGTATATGTGTTCCTTGTATAGAGTTTAACGGTTGAAGTGGCTGAAAGACCTATTTTTTGTGACATGTATGGGCAACCGCCCGAGCGCCATGATGGACTTTCCCAAAAAAGAGTGAAAAAAGTTACTCTTTCAGCGCTGCTACTTTTACATTGAACTCTATGTAAGAGACACATACACACATACACGTAATATCACATCTCACAGCTGATTTCAAAGCGTTTTAGTGCAAAGGATGTTTGAGCAGCTGTAAGGTCAATTAGTTTGAGGTCCTTTTTAGCCTTTTGCCTTTTGCCTTTTGGTCCTTATTAGCATCTGAAACAAAACTTCATAATACGCATTTTTTCTACTTTTTATCATTATTTCTTCATAAATTGTAAAGTATAATACCTATGTCCTATAGCTATAATACTATATATTTTGTTTGCAAATGTGAAGTCGTAGGTGGTGAATTTGGCTCTGGATTTTAGTGGCTATAAACGCTAGAGCTGTGACTGCCAATCTGTGGATTAGTGGCTAGTGAAAATCTTACTTATATTTTTTAAGCTTGATCCTCGGGTTATCTGATAAATGAATGTAAATACCTCTCTCCTCTACTTAGGTACGATAAGGCTAGCTCTCCTATATAAATAATACTAAGTAAGTATATTAATACACACACCGGCATATTTAGCGGAACATAAAAAAAAGGTTTGATATAAGTATCATATAAGGTTGCTGGCTGGTTTATACGTCATTTAATCAAAAAAAAAAATAATTTCAAATTAGGAAAACAATTGAACATCACATTTTATGCAATTGTTTTAATTTTATTCGAATATACCTTATGTAGAGCGAACTTCGAGTATTTCTCCCTTCTGAATTTTATTTAATTTTTTCATTCAAATATTGTTTTTTTGTAAAAAAAATTAATCTTGTATCTTTTTGGAGTTGAGGAATGAATTATGCCTGACTTAGACACAACGGAGATTGCCATAACATACAGATTAATAGCCAGATATCTTCGTCGATCGATTTCAACGGTCCATCGCAGTGTCAAACGATTCAGGGAGACTGGCACTTATGTGAGAAGAGCAGGACAAGGCAGAAAAAGACGCACTTCGATTAGGGATGACCGTTTCATTCGGCTTCGTGTACGTAGGAACCCCCGTTTGACGGCCGTCCAAGCCCGACATGAGTTAGAAGCAGTGCGGGGAGTAACCGTAAGTGAGCGTACGGTACGAAGAAGATTAGAAGAATCTGATTTGGGTTCATTTGTGCCCGTCAAGGCTCCAAGGCTCGAGGTAAATCATCGTAGAAACAGGTTAACTTTTGCTCAGGAATATCGACTTTGGAATGCGGACCAATGGAGTAAGCTATTGCTTAGTGATGAGTGCAGAATTCTCTTAAATCAAATTGACGGCAGGCAAAGAATATACAGACGCAAAGGAGAACGTTACATTCAGACAAATTTTGAAACTACAGTTGCATACGGTGGTGGTACAATAATGGTTTGGGCGGGCATTTGTTTGAGAGCTCGCACAGACTTGGTAGTGATTGACAGAGGGAGTCTGACTGCGGACCGCTATATCAGAGAAGTTTTAGAAGAAAATGTCGTACCGTTTGCCCCATATATCGGTGACGATTTTGTTTTAATGCAGGATAATGCTCGGCCGCATACTGCTCGGGCAACTCAAGCTTATCTTAATGATATGAATATCACTGTTATGGAGTGGCCGGCGAGATCACCGGATATGAACCCAATAGAGCACGTTTGGGCCTTGCTGAAAAGAAAAGTTAAGTCAAGAATTCCAGCTCCTACCAACGTGGGTGAACTGCGAATCGCTGTAGTTGAGGAATGGCGGAGACTATCCCAGGAGACCATCGATAAAATAATTCTCAGTATGCCTAGACGGTTAGAAACTTTAATAAGAGCACGTGGAGAAAATACGCGATATTCATCACCATTTTTTTTTAATTTAATTAATTGTTATTTTAATAATAATTTTCACTTTTCCCGGTTACATGAAAAGTTCAAAAATGTACGATTTTTCACAAATAGCCTTTACTCGCAAATTTTGTTCATAATGTGATCTAATTTTAAGTAAAACAAATGAAATTTTAAATAACAAAAGAAGTGTAGTAAGTAGATTTTAAAATAAAACCATATTTTTTAAATTATGGACCTTTTTTTTGTGTTCCGCTAAATATGCCGGTGTGTATAGTACCTCTCCTATTTAAATAATACTAAGTAAGTATATTATTAGTACTATAATGTCCTTAACCCATCTAGCCCCATATTAAGAACACCGGTGACTGCGATAACAATAGAATAACAATAGATTTCCAAGAATCCGCGCGCGAAGGATTAAAGTAATTTACGAGTAATGTGTAGTTATTTTGTATAACAAGCAGTCTCGATAAATTAGAAACTAACAAATTGATGTTAAATTGAGCAGCTTATAATTTTATTCAACGAGTAATGTCTTATAATTATAGGCATGAAACTAATAAAACACGTAGTTTGATAAGTGTAATTTCCTTAGTACACATCTTATCAAACTACTACATAATTTACTACTAACACAGAGTAATAAGTAAATATCTATTTATTAGACTGTGCCTTAGATTAGATTAGACGTAGATAATTTAAAGTCACTAAGAATATTGAGTTTAAATTATGTATTATGTAATAAACATTAAAAATAACGCGTGAGCGAAATAAGTGAATAAAACTTGTTTTAATGCCTAAGGGCCAACCCACACGTACCACAACCACACGACATCGCAACGACAAAATGTCGTCGAGCTGTGGTTACGTGTGAATGGTGTCGCTGCAGCATTTTGTGGTTGCGTTGTGGTACCACAACAAAAGTGGTTGCGACGTTCTTGCGTCGTGTGCAAGTTGAACTATAATTGTAGTTCGACTCCGGCTTTTATAGCGGATACACGTCTTGCCCATGGACACTCGCAGACCCCCCCCCCCCTTTCGGTACGCCCGTGGGCGTACCCGTTACTCAGTACCAGCTTTTGCTACAGCTCTAATGAATTATGAAAACACAATATCTACATATAAAAAACCTTGACTGATGATAGCTACCACTTTCGAGATTTTTCGCAAATAAAAATGTTGTTCGTTTTATCAAAATGAAGCTACTCACAAAAAATTTGCTTGATGGTAATCAAATAAAAATTGTTCTAGGGCTCCCGGACTATATTATTTCCACGCCTCGTTTAAATTTCTAAATTTAAGCGAGGCGTGGAATTTTGCGTGTCGTTGCATCGACGCAACGTTGTGGTTGCGATGTGGTTGCGACGTGGTTGCGACGTGGTTGCAACGTGGTTGCGACGTGGTTGCGATGTGGTCGGTATTTTACAAGTGATCGACAACGACTGCAAAATGTGGTACGCGTGAATGGTCTAGTTCATTTACAATACGAATTATACGCCCGACCACGTCGTGTGTTTGTCGTGTGGTTGCGGTTGTCGTGTGGTTGTGGTACGTGTGGGTTGGCACTAAACTTTTTCAGGGTTCTATTTCAGGGTGAGATTAAATTCGTGTTTTTTAAAATTTGTTTTACTATACAATACTGAGGTCTGAGACCCATTTGCGTCGAATTATTCTTTTTTGCTAAAAGTTGTAGGTATGCCATATTTTCTTTAAAAAGTACAAAATCTAGTCCTCCTTCGTGGCATATTCTTCATAGACAAGTTTTATAAAAAAAAATCCAGTAGTTTCGAAATATATACGAAACAAAAACAAGTCTTCCCTGTTTATATTTTCTTTTATCCATACTAGGTAATATTATATTCGAAAGTGCATCTGTCTGTCTGTCTGTTAACTCTTCACGCTCAAACTGCTGAACGGATTTTGCTGTAAGGTATGGAGATTCCTTGAGTCCCGGAAAAGGACATCTAAGGATACTTTTTATCCTGGAAAAATGTACGGTTCCCGAGCGATAAACTAATTTGCGTTAGTTACGTTTGCGGATAAACGAGTTGCGGGCTTCATCTAGTAACTAGTTTATAATAAACTAGCTGACCCGGCAGCGTATTGACAAACTGTATACTGACCCAGACCGGGGTTGCTCTGAGTTCGATCGCAGTTTGCCTTTATAGTTGAAGAGCAAACTGTATACCTATTCAGAGCGTGTCTGAATCGAAATACATTTTGCTTTAAAATACTTGAGCAAAATACATACGAGTCCAGACGTCCATACTTTTCGGCGTCTGGTGTAGTATGTAATATGGCATCGATAATTTATAGCAAAATGCATGCGAGTGCAGACATATCTTATCTCTTTTATTCCTTCGCGGCGCGCAATCATGCCTGCCTTGTCTTCTAAAACTTGCGCCGCTTGCGACCTTGACGCCTTTAAATATTGTAGATCAAAAAAATTGGTGTTCAGCCAACTTCTATTGCAAGGAGAAAAGACAGAGGAATAACTAAAGGAAAAGGACGTATATAGAGTGGCAGAGACGTAACTAAAAAACGAAAACATAATTTATCAGAAAATATTAATAAAAATCAGCCGAATGCAAAGAAACATTGAAAAAGATTGATGGTTAATGTGGTAGTTGTAGTTGATTAATGATTACATTTACTTTAATTATGATTATACATGATTACACAAATTTATGTATTAAAGACACTTTATTTTTCAATATCGACCCCTTTCTGTGACCCCTTTAGTAAGAAATGTAGTAAAAGCCAAAATTCGATGTTACAATACAGGCAAAAAACAAAAATAGTAATTATGACATTTTTCTGTTCTTGATTCATTAATTTATTTGTTTGTTGTTGATTGAAGGAACCCTTTATTATTTTCAGTGAACATCGATTACAAATAGGTACAATTTATTGTGTCAGTCAGTACATCTTTCTTATGAAAAATTAATAAATACTGTCATTGGAAACACTTACATTTTTTTTAACAGCCTGTACCTATAATTGTTACTGTTCAAATTTTTCAAAATACTTACTCGTACAACGGGTTTTCTTTCGTTATAACCCAAAATAATTCACAATAGGTATGTTTTAGGGAAAGTTGTTCAGTTTCATGGATAGGTATAACAACCACACACAACAACATAACAAAAATATACGGGAAATTATTAAACACATTGTATAGGTAGTTATAGATATTCGCATGTCACAGTTTGCTTTACATACAAGCGAGCAAAGTGCATACCTACCCAGATTGGTCTGAGCTCGTATATACTTTGCTCCAATTTTCAATGAGCGCGACGTAGTTCAGTACAGACTATAGGCGTCTGGGTCAGTATACAGTTTGGCAATACGCGATCCGGCAACGTTGTTTTGTCATAAAAAATATTTCTAGTATAAAAAGTAGTTAAAACCTATTCTCAGGTCTTACGAATGTACATACAGAAATCAGTTGACCCATTTTGGAGGAGTTCGCGCACAAACGCTGTGACGCCTGAATTTTATATAATAAGATATGTTTTTATATTCTGTCCCCAGGTGGTGAAAATGTTCATCCTAGTGATAGTGATTTTCGGTATCTGCTGGCTGCCGTACCACTCCTACTTCATCTACACCCACTTCAACCCCTCCATCCTCTACATGAAGTATGTCCAGCACGTCTACCTGGGCTTCTACTGGCTGGCCATGGCGAACGCGATGGTCAACCCCATTATATACTACTGGATGAATGCCAAGTAAGCAAATAAAAATTCAAAATTTCGAAAATTTCGAATTTGAAAATTCTAAATTCGATAATCGTAAACTTTGAAAATTCTCCTCGTGGGCACCTGCGGGGCTAAAATGGTCGCTTTGTTGAATCATGATAAGAATCATAATATGATTCAATTCTTTAAAATCGCAAAATGCAACTCTGCTTGCAATTCATTTCTGTATTTTTTACTAATTTGACATTTGTCAGTTTGACAGTTTTGACAATTCATTTGCTGAATTGATTGCGAGGAATTGCTAAATGTTACCATTTTAGCCCCGCTGCACTCTTAATTAGAACTTCGAGTCTATAATGATGCTTATCCCGATATTTAGGGAGAATTAGCTACGGACCGGCATAACAAAAATATATTTTTAAAGAGGTACCTACTACCAGAGAAGTTGATTCCTAGGCAGATGGGGGGGACCTACGGAGTTTGGTCGCATTACGTCAAACCCAGCCGACAGATCACAATTATATTAACATTGAATTGACACGATCCGACCAAATGACGTTGGTCTGGCCGGATGGATGGTTGGTTGGCTATGTCCACACCATAAAGGTAATATACCTATAGGTATATTAACTTTATGGTCCACACTATGCGCCTTCGTCTTCAATTTTCGTCATCTTCTTTCATTAAACTTTCGTTTTGGCGCATTCAATAATTTAATGCGTCAACGAACGCAACGCCGACATTGTCATTGTTGTTCAGTTGCAGTGTCTGTCAGCTTATTGTAACATGTGCGACGAGAACATTTTACTGGGTGGAAATATGTGCGGCTTATTTAGTCATAAGAAATTCCAGAAACAAAATAACAAAGCAAAAGTTTTGGATACGATCAGAGGGCATGCGTCGCGGGTATGCCTCACGTTCGCTGTTGGCTGCGCTATAACGCATGCCCTTGACCAACAGAAAAAGGCACAGTGCGGACAAAGCCATTTGGTCGGATCATGTCAATTCAATGTTCAAAAGAATAATTTTCCTCGATGGTACTTGCGATACGTTTATAATAATATTGTCCTTGAGATTGTTGAAATCCATGTCGCCAGGGATACTCTAGATCAAAGAACATCACACTAATGGGTGAAAAACATGTTCGATCTGATATAAAAATCCGTGGTGGCTTCAATATTTTCCTTTTCTTCCTTTAATACTATCTTTTCGTACTTCCCAATTGTATGTAAAGGAGTGGAAGGTGCTATTTTGTAGTCACTCGAGAGTCATGGAGACCTAGTAGGTTTTTTAACATTAGGTAAAACTGATTTAAAAAAAATAAGAGCGTTTTTTATTTAAGTGGCGCGGTGGGTTCAGAAACTGCAGCCATTTAAAAGTTTTGAAAAAGAAAATATATTCACAAAATTGCTTATTTAGGTAAATTATAAATATATTTAAGACAACAAGGACTAAATCATTTAGTTTAGGGGATCATTCAACAATTACGTGATCACCGGAACGAGGTGGGGGGGGGGGGGGGGGGGTTGTGCTTGTATATACATCTGGATTATTTGGGGGGATGGGGGGAGAGAATCCATGCTTACGTCATCTTTCAATAATTAAAATATAATATCAACTTTAAATAACTAAAATATAATATTTACGTCCAATTTTGAACTTTACGTAATCAAGGCGAGGGGGGTGGTAAAAACAAAATATTACGCTGTGATCACATAGGGGGGAGGGGTTAAAAAAGCGGCCAAATATGATCACGTAATTGTTGAACGATCCCTAGTGCAAAATAAAACATCTGCGAAGCTTAGTTCGCAAAATATGAAGCTTTATTTTTTTATATTTCAAAATGTCCCTAAAGGCTTACCTGAACTTTGAATCTTCAGTGCTTTATATGGAAGCTTCTTTGGGTTATACTAAACATCCCCTATCCGATCCGATGATATTTCAATATTAAAAAAGACGGGTTGCACTCCGGGAGTGCCGGCAGAAGTGAAAACTTGATTATTAACGTTGTGCATTTTTTTAACCCATTTTTTATGAAAATCGATTTTTTAAATTAATCGAAACTCTTACAATCGATTTAATTTTTAACCCATTTTTTATGAAAATCGATTTAAAAAAAAAACGATTTTTTTAATTAATCGAAACACTTACAATTCGAGTTTTCGAGTTTTCAACACGAAAAGCTGACGCGAGTTTCACAGTTTCAAGTAGTTTTCACTTCAAAAAAAAATTAACCCACCACGTGAGAAATCTGATTTCTATACCATGATAACTAGACACAGTCATGTCGGAAGCAAGGAATACAAGCTTAATCTGACACGCTCGAGCTAATCCTGAAATCCCCTCCTCAACTATTAGCAAAAATCCAATTTCTTCAATTTTACTTTTTATGAAGTAAATAATAATAATAATTAATTATGGACAAGCCTCCAAGGAATTTTGTCTACAAAGTTATACAATAACCATTGATAAGAGTTATACTTACTATCAGAGAAGTTGATTCATACGCAGGTGGCGGACCAACCAGACAGAGCACGACGTACATAATACATTCAATTGACGTAATCCGCCCAAATGACGTAGGCCCGTCAACTGCCTGTGAATCAATTTCTTGGTACAATCGAGGAAATTGATTCCTAGGTAGTGGACAGACCAACGTTCTTTGGTCGGGTCCACAGAGTACTTTTTTATATACGGAAAGTCGGGTCCAAGTCGGATCATGTCATTTCAATTTAAATTGTGATCTAAAACTTATTAATTGGGACTTATTCTAGCCCGGCGTGAATGAGGTGAAATTTTTTTACACCAGCTATGAGGTGGGTATGAATACCTGAATATTGAACTGTCAATTTTGGTAACTTTAGATCAATGTAGAATAATACTTATCACTGTAATAATTAACACGAAACAAATAAATTATTACAATAAAACAACCACGTCCAATTATAAAAAAAAGTATCTTTGTTGCTATTAGTAGAAAGAGGTATTTTTACGCACCAATCAATCAACTTTAGGATTATTAAGGAAACTATTAGGAACTTAGACTAAAAATATAAAAATTTGAGAAATTGAAATCAACATTGTAATTAAAATTAAACAATAAATCTCTCTCTTACTCATACTAATATTGCAAATACGAAAGTGTAGCGAATGCATAGTTGCAGTTAACATGCTAACACGAATGTAAGGTCAAGTGGCGTAGGGCCACGGCCCGCAGTTGCGTGCGAGCTGGGCAATAGGGAACACGGGAACACGCGTAATCTTAATTAAGTACTTATATATGAAGTTGAGTGAAAGTAATCTCTTTAATTTATCTCCACACCAGAATCAGGAACACTACAGTATAGACAATCCCAAAAAAAGTATCTGTCGGTTTGTCTGTCTGTCTGTTACCTCTTCATGCCCAAACTACTGAACTTGATTTCAGCAAAACCTGCTGAAATTTGATATGGAGATACTTTATATACTAGGTGGGACATTTGATAGTTTTCAACCTAGAAATAGGTACGGTTCCTGCGCTATAAACGAATTTTGGTGCAACGAACTTGCAAGCGTCATCTAGTGGAATATAGCTTTAACTGAATGTAAAATCAATTAACATAACAAAGGACAAGAATAATCGGCAAACGTATGATATTGTAGAATTTACGAACCAAAAAATAAAGAAACTTTGTTATTAAATGCATAAAATCGAAAAATAACCGAAACACACTTGTAGCTTACATCGCCAACGGTGCAGTATTGTCATTGTCGCTTAAAACACTCCTCGTACCACCCCCTCCAGCTAATGAGCCAACCAAGTTCCAGTGTGTTTTATAAACCGCCGGGTATGATATACCCCACCTCACTAACGCCGGGCTAGTAGTAATGCTACTACGAGTACATACTTTTTCTCGACGCCTCGGTCGTGTTGCAACGGCCGTGGTCACGTGGGGACTGAAGGAGCGCGACGTCTTCGTTTGCACCGGGCGGTCTGATCTTCGACTACCCTCGAGTTGTCCATAAATTGTGTTCTAGTATATTTAGAGTCAGTAGGTTCAGTGCGACACACAACACTAACTGTATCCGGGTTTACATTTATTGATAAAGGTGACACACGCGGTTTGCACTTATTAATAACTGGATTCCAGGCGGGAGACAATTTAAATCCATCCTCACGATTGAAATTCTTGTACTTTTTAATTTCAATGGCTTCACGTATTGCTCTCGTGTGGTAATGACGATCCGTAAAGAGGATTTTGGGGTCGTGTACGTCGAGAAACGTCGAGAAAAAGTATGTGCTCGTAGTAGCATTACTACTAGAATAAATCGCGTTAAGTCCCGATCTATAAGTTTTAATTATAATGCAACACGAAAGATTAAAATGTTAAATTGTGATCTGTCGGCTGGGTTTGACGTACGCGACCAAATTACGTAAGCCCGTCAACTGCCTGACCTTCCTTCGATGGTACATCAGCAATTTCCACAGGTTCCGCTCGTACTTCCGCACGGCCATCTTGTGCCGGTGGCGGGACACCTGCCTGCGCCGGAAACGCCCCCTGCCGGACTCCCCACCGGACAATTCCCACTCCGCCAGCAGATCCAGATCAGGTTTTTACTCGTTAACGTAATTATTACCTTAAATGATAATATTTTTTCATGCTTTAGTTCCCTTTTTCTATGATTTAAATCTTTGGGGTGGAAAGCCTCTATGCGTTTAACATGATGGACAATTGCTGATGAATATTACCGTAAGTTGTGATTCATAATAGTGTAAAGGGAAATTCGTTGAAGGGTATTCTTCCATGATTATGAAGGGAGTTGATTGTGCATTCTGTATACTCCATTTCAATTTTGATCAAAATGGAAACAAAACTATGTAAATATAATATGTATGGCTATAAGTAACCACATTCCACAAAGAAAAATATGGCTCATTAACTATAATAATTAGAATAATTATTACAATTTATTTGTTCACATTTAGATCATAAAAAACTGAACGGAGCACTAAGGCCAGCCATAAACGGACTGCATCTTGCAGTTGACACCGAATGCAAGATGCGGTTGCCGCACGGATTCAATCCGCAATTATACGTCCACGTCGGTGCTAACATGACCGCTATAGAACAGTCGATCCCGTCGCGACTGCAACTTGCGGTCCGTCTATGGCCAGTCTAACACAGCTGCAAGATTTCTGTAGCAATAATTGTGCATTCTGTGATTGTCTGTTCTGGCTTAAAGTATAGAGGATTTATTTAAATGTACTATCAGAGAAGTTGATTCCTATGCAGGTCGGGGACCTACGTAGTTTGGTTGCATTACATCAAACCCAGCTGACAGGTCACAATTAACATTGAATTGACATATTCGACCAAATAACGTTGGTCTATCAACTGCATAGGAATCAATTTCCTCGATGGTACATTTTATTGACTCGCGCCTTCATCAGCGACAGATAAAAGAAAGCCTTGCTTAGTTTGCACACAAACAAAGTGCAATGCCACAGTATTTTGTTACCAACGTCTAAAGATTTAAATCTGTTCATTTTTTATTTTACTCATTATTGCCTTTTTAGCCATCTTATAAAACTCTCGGCTTTGAGGATCCTTTGCACCGGAGCTGTTATTTTGTGTTGCACTTCTAATTTTCAGTTTAATGCCTTTGAATGAAACAAAGAGAGCGAGCTTACTTGGCTTAGCCAAGTTTTATTTCGGTAAAGAGAAAATACGGCAAAGAACTCCACTTGAAGAACAAAAGGTTTCCCCGCATAAGAGTTAGCCATTTATCCTTACCCAGCTTAATGCTCTTGAAAACTTAACCGCTTAGGAATTTTTGTTACATTTGAGTTTTCTATAAATTAATATTATTATACCAACCTAGTTAAAGTCCTTTTTTCTACGGATGACTCAGAGTAAATTTAGTGTAATTATATGAGTTGCTTTGAATTAAAAAAAATATTAAATTACATTATTTTAATAATATCTAATGAATTATCATGATAATGTATTACGAACCGTACTGTTTGCTAAAAGTTTTGCTGTAAAAATTATTATGTAAATCTAAGGCTAATAGTAAGTGTTAACTTACAAATTATTGTGATATTTTTATAAGTTACTAATTTGAAGCTTTTGTCTTAGATACAAATGAAAAGTTAATCTTGGATAAGAAAACGCGTAATATTATTTATTATGATTAATTTTATGTAACTTTCCTCCATATTTTATTTTATTCAGATTAATGACAAACTATTATTGTGGTGAGCGGTTCAGGACGAAATTGAAAGACTAAACTTTAATAACGTCGTAGTGGGCGGAAAATATTTGAACACTCAGATATTATATTAAATTCCTTCCGTGTTACTAAATACTACAGACATAGATCAAGATAGGTCACGCATATGTATGTACTTCGCGTGCCATATCGCGTTCCCAAACGACGAGTAATGCTCATCTTTCGAAAGTCTGTTTTTTAGTCTGCTATCGGAATCGGACGTAAATCTGAATTTTAAAAATGCCTAAAGCTTAAAACAAACCTAAGCGTCAGTGACAGGGGACGCGGTACGCGATACGGGAGCGTCTGCAACGCGAAACTGACCGTGCACATCTGCGCGACTACAGTGCGAACCGTCAAACGTTAATATCATGACACAATCTATCAAAACGTATACAAATCAAAAAATTATAAACTAAAGAGTTGTAGAAAATAATATAAAAAAAGGTTTTAAAAAAGAAGTCTAGATAAGTACACTTCAAAACACGCGTCTGACAACTTGACGCGCACGTTCCGCTTGCCGACGCGAACATCCCGCGTTGCGGTCGTGCAGGTGTGCACAGCGCCATAAGATTACATGGGCAGCGTCCGCCGCGCGGTAGACCCTACCGCTTCGCAGTCGCTTTGGTCGCGTAGGTTTGTGCAATCCTTAAAAGTGCCCTATTGAGCTGCAGAAATTCAAATAGAAACGTTGGCCTTGATAATGGACACGTTTCTTATCGTCGGTACGTCATAGTGGTAGGAAAAAAGTGACACGCTCGTTTTCATACAAATGGAGCGACATGCGGTATCTATCTTGATCTATGTCTGTGCTAAATACTTATATTATTACATACTAAGCAGTAAGCAGTGATTTATTCAAAATCGAATATATATTAATGTTGTATGAAACCAATAAAAATATATATGAATCAATAAAATATGAATCAATAAAAATGTCCTGGCCTGGTAGCCGCACTGAGCGGGCGAGGGGCCGGGCGTGTGCGCCGCGGCTAGGTGCTGTCGAATGCTTTGTTTGTTGTCGATTGTGCGCACAGCGCAAGTGTTTTCAGTTGTGATATTTACGTTTTAATCGCGTGGTAAATATTAAAGTGTTATGGAATGGCGTCAAATAATATTGGTTTGAGTAGTGACAAAGTCTTTGATATACTTCCCGTTAGACCTGTTGCCAAAAAAATCGAAAAGAAAAATTCAGGCTCTTGAGAAAATTAAGCAATAGCACAGCATTTAATCAGTTTATCTTATATATTGTTTATCTTATATTATGGATAACCCATACTAATATTAAAAAATATACGAAAGTGTGTCTGTCTGTCTGTTACCCCTTCACGCCCAAACCGATTTTGCTGAAATTTTATTATGGAGATACTCTGACTACCGGGATAGGACATATTAGAATACTTTTCATCCTGGAAAAACGTACGGTTCTCGCGCGATAAACTAGTTTTGGCACAACGGATTGCGTGCGTCATCTAGTTTAAAAAAAAAGACGGGTTGCACTCCGGGAGTGCCGGCAGAAGTGAAAACTTGATTATTAACGTTGTGCATATTTTTTTTAACCCATTTTTTATGAAAATCGATTTAAAAAAACAATAAAAAAATAATAATAAAAAAATAATAAAAAAAAAACTAAATAATAAAAATAAAAAAATGATAATAAAAAAATATATATATAAAAAAATTTTAAAAAATATCGACAATCGAAAAATAACAATCGATTGTTCGATTTCGATTAATCGATTTCGATGTTACAACGTTAGTCTCCAACCGTCTTACGGTTTTTCGATCAGCACGAGAATCTGACGCGAGTTTCAACTCAGTCTTGGCATCAGTGTTAAACTACTAGGATGCCTAAGGTTTGGTATTTATGCTTATCTAACACAATCACAATCCAATAATATTGAGTACTTAACAAAAAACTCTTGACATTTCTAACAAAAGTTCGCTTTGTCATTGTAGTCCTATTCTTTAACAAATCTTTAACATCCAGTAGATCATAATCTTTGTTTCTTAATGGCCTCTTTCGCATTTATAACTGATTGATGAAGCTTTTTGCCAGTTTCCAAATGGACCTTTGCAGTATGCACAATGTTCTGAGTACCAAAATTGATTATTCCACTAAGATAAAAAATTATATTATATTTTTCTACACTTAAATAATAATATTATTATTTATGAATATAAGTACATATTATATTATGTATCGGACTTTTTATTGGAACTCGAGAGAGTGGAGCTTCGATCCCATTAGCAGTCATTAGCAGTCAGGTAAACATTAATTATTTATTTACTTTAATACTTCAGTCGGAATTTCCAGGAATTGCTATTGTATTCTATTGTTGTCTCGATCACCGGTGCTCGCGCGGGGCCTGAACGATTAATAAGGTACCTACACCAATTTAAACTAATATGTCTCAGATTCTTAAGTATTTGTGGAGTGGTTACATTGACTCACACTCTTAGAGTAAAATATTATATTATAAATCACACGTCACCAGATGTAAAAAAAACGGATCAAAATGCCTTTAATTTTATCGCAAGCCGCAATTTGCGCAAAAAATCTTGCCATCCACAACAAAATGAAACTATATTCAAAGCATGATATTTGATGTAAGCACCCCAATCTACCATCTATAATTTGTCGTAATTGGGGAAAATTTACCAGGAAGTTTGCTTTAAGGTTCACAAACACGTTATAACTTTATAACTACGTTACGCCTCACAGCTCACTTAAACGTCGCCTTGTTGAAGGCTCTGATTATGCGCAGCAGAGGATAGTGTGGAAACTTCTCCGTATTCCTGTCATAAATTATCCTGTATATTTAATAATATACATATCACTTTCTTGTAAACGGCTGCAAGAGTTTCCAAGATATTGTACTATGCAGAAGGTTTTGACTGCAGTGGTGTTCCTAACGGCTATATTTTCATAGCGCGCTAGATGGAATACGCTACATTTTTCAAACGCGCTATTTTTGACGCTACGTTATAACGAATAAAATCTCGATTCGTTCAAGCGCGCTAGTTTTGACGCTACGTTATAACGAATAAAATCTCGATTCGTTCAAGCGCGCTAGTTTTGACGCTACGTTATAACGAATTTCAAGCGCGCTAGTTTTGGTGCTACGTTATAACGAATTTGAAGCGCGCTAGTTTTGACGCTACGTTATAACTTATAACAGTTATAACGAATGAAATCTCGATTCTTTCAAGCGCGCTAGTTTTGACGCTACGTTATAACGAATGATACGTTATAACGATCGAATGGACACGTTGTAAAGTTACCGACGTTATTGAATTCTTTCGCTAATAATAATTATAACGCGGTGGGTGAGTTAATATAATAGAACGTGTTTGTTAGATAACTTAGAATAATATAATCGTTTGAAGGCATTATTATATATTTGGTTAATTTTATTATGTTTGAAATATTTAAATTAAAATGATACAATATTATAATTATATAATAATATTATGTTGAAATTGAAAGGAATCGGTTTATATAAATACAATTCTTTTTTTATAAGTTATTTAAATGGTTTTTAATTAATTTTTTATTTTTTGGTAATATACTTAAATTATTTTTACATCTTTTTTAACATTTTATTTACTTACATTTAAAAATATTATAATAACGTATCCAGATTTAGAACAAATACATTCACATGGAACGGAAGTTACCATTATATTACAGTACAGTGCTCTTCGGAGCAGGGGTTCAATTACTGATGATTATAAAACATTATAATTTACCTATGCACGCAAGGCAACATGGAAAAAATTATGACAGCCGAATAACGAATTCACCCGAATTGGACCCGAACGACACGACAACAAACCAACGAAAGTCGCGACTCGCGCGCGATCGGCAGCGCGGGCGGCGCCGCGCTAGGTCGTTGACCCCGCGATACGTTATAACGTAGCGTCTTATGCATAGTTTTATAGCGCGCGCTATTCGTTGCGAAGAAATAGCGCGCTACTTTTTTCAGCTATACGTTATATTAACCACCACTAGTTTTGAGGGAAAGAAAAGCGTCTCGTAAATATTAATTTATGAGTTATCTGGGGGCACGGGAGTGCCCCCGCCAAGATGAGCTATGCGAAGCGCGCAAGGGCACTACCTACCTTTTCTCGAAACGTTTCGTCGTATTTTTGAACCCTCGTAACTTTGGTTTGGATAATGCCAGATACTTGAAATTTTTAGGATATAATGACATGAGTGAAATAATGAAATGCGCAAAGTTTGAATATCGTAGCTATTATACTTTAGATTTTATAGGTGTCCAAAAACCCACAATTTTGGCACTGACTCAGCCTATCATCAAAACTGTTAGAGTACTTCCTGAAGTCTGAGAAAGCTGAAATTTGGTATGTAACATACTATTAGTACAGAAACAACAAAAAAATTATCAAATCCAACCTAACCTATATCCGTACACTTATAGAGCAAAACTAGCCCAAAAATTGTATTTTTTTGTATGGGAGCCCCCCTATTATTTTATTTTAATATTATTATTAAATATTAAATTAGACATATTATTATTAAGGACTTTGAGAAAAAATCAAGTACCTACCTGTTGCCATTATTGATACAGAGCAAAATAGGCCAAAAAATCGGGTTTGTTGTATGGGAGCCCCCTTTAAATAATTATTTTATTTTGTTTTTAGTATTTGTTGTTATAGCGGAAACAAATATACATAATCTGTGAAAATTTCAACTCTCTAGCTATTATTCTTGAGTTACAGACTGGAGACAGACAGACGGACGGACGGACGGACGGACGGACGGACGGACGGACGGACGGACGGACAGACGGACAGACAGACAGACAGACAGACAGACAGACAGACAGACAGACAGACAGACATAGAGACAGACAGACAGACAGACAGACAGACAGACAGACAGACAGACAGACAGACAGACAGACAGATAGACAGACAGACAGACAGACAGACGGACAGACGGAAAGACAACGAAGTCTTAGTAATAGGTTCCTGTTTTTACCCTATGGTTAAGGTACCCTAAAAAATACGTGTTATCCTTGAGAGACCACAGACTCACAGAAAGCCGGCGTGAAACAGCGCTTGCGCCGTGTTTTGTCTAGTGAGTGAGTTTAGTGGAGGCCCAACTGCACTCTATAGTCTATACCAATACATTATTCCCTATCCCTATTCTCTTCTGCTTATTCCCTTAGCCTGTTCCTTCATAAAAAGGCCGGAAACGCACTTGCAACTCTTCTAATGTTACAGTGTCTAAGGGCGATGGCAGTTGCTTTCCGTCAGGTGACCCGTCTGCTTGTTTGCCCCCTAATTTCATAAAAAATCGAAAGAGAACAGGGGAATAGGGATACCCCTTTTCCCTATTCCCTCAATTAAGCCTTTTCTGTCTGAAAGTATGGCAACTCGGCGACGGTAGTACTTTCCATCAGGATTCAGGTGACCTGTTTGCTCGTTTGTCCCCTAATTTTATATTATATAACCGATCCCCTCTTAAAGGCTGGTAAAGCACTTACAACTTTTCTAATAATGCGAGTGCACATGCTCGTATGCCCCTTAATTTCATAAAAACGTATGTGGTAAAACTTACAAAAAGAAATGAAATCCCACCAAAAACATTTTCATACAATAATTTATACAAATTAAGAAGATTACAATTAAATATATTTATTACTAGTTGATGCGATGTCAATGCAACATAATAATATTATGATACGAGCTTGCATGGAGCATTTCAAGAAAAGGAAATCCCACCAAAAAACATTTTCATGTAAAAATGCTGCCAAGATGAGAACATATTAATAGTTCGAGGTGTCAAAAAGTAGTGAGATCTCATGTAGAGCCAAGCTTTCAACCTTATACACTCAGCCATGTGTGGCTTGGCCATTTTGTTATTGGTCATGCTATGAGCTTTGGACTACTCTTCTGTTATACTTAATAGCTTTTATATAAACCGCAACAAAATGGCCAGGCCACCGATTTTGACTAATGTGTAGAATTTTTAGATTCTTCTCGTGCGGCTGACACATTAAATCAAGTATTTTGCCGCGATTTATGTGTAAAATTAAGGTTTTTAGATTTAGGGCTAAGTGTATAAGGTTGGAAACTTGGCTCTACATGAGATCTCACTACTTTTTGACACCTCGAACTATTATGTTCTCATCTTGGCAGCATTTTTACATGAAAATGTTTTTTGGTGGGATTTCCTTTTCTTGAAATGCTCCATGCAAGCTCGTATCATAATATTATTATGTTGCATTGACATCGCATCAACTAGTAATAAATATATTTAATTGTAATCTTCTTAATTTGTATAAATTATTGTATTTGTATTATATGACGCAGAATTGAGCTTAATCATTTTTATTTTATAATAAATATATAAATATTTTCTCGGTTAATTATAGGAGATATATATACAGCAGTGGCCAATTAATATTCTTGTTGATTGGGATTTAGTTCAATTTCATTAATGATTTTCGGGACTTACGAAGTACGGACATAACGTACTTTACAAACCCACTACACCCTTATCCCGCTGTATCGTGATCCAACCATAGATAATACAATACATTATTATTATAGAGAGATCCAACTTCACTATAAAATGTTGTATAATTTCGTAGAACTACTAAAAATTCTAACTTTACTGTCAGAATAACGTTTTGATTTTGTTTCTTTTTTTACTTTTCAGCATCAAAATCACAATGAAAACGCTTTTGTTAAGAGTTTATACCAAAGTTCCGATCTCGTTTTACATACCTATTTCGGCGGCTGAAAAGTTTATAACAAAAAACAAAAAATTAAAGCGCCCCAGTCAACAGCATATTGTATATTTTGGGTTAAAATATTTGTAATGCTTGCTGAATGCTGACAAAGGATTAACTTTTGTAAAGCTATGATTGTTTGAGCAACATCATTAAAGTTTGATGTATAATTTATAACTAGCTAAAAATCAAGATTTGTGAGGGCTCGCGTCGTCACACCTGACTGATAATCTATACTAATACTAGCTGTTGCCCGCGACTTCGTCCGCGTGGACTTCAGTTTGTAGCGCGCCCTGTCAACAAAATTGGTGTCAAATTTAAAAGCTTTTTAAAACCCTGGTACCCCTTAAATCAAAATACTCAAAAAAAATCTGTGCAATGTGCACATAATATTTTTTTTTTTAACTTTATAAGCCATATACCAAATTTAAAGCTTATTTAGCCTCCCATTACACAACTTTAGCTTTACCCATAAACTATTTATCATTGGTAAGTTTAAGGTTACGTCACTGCGTAGATAAAGAGTACTGAGTTATTAAATAACGATTAACGTGTATGACAATCGAAAGAATCAAAAAACCTGACTTAACATGGTACCATGTCTTATAGAAAGACCTATGAGCAAGCGACAGCGTAATGTAGGTGACTCTTAGCGCCATCTGTTATGATTTTTTGGAACTAACTTATTTTTAACAAATTTACGCATTTTCATCCCCTTACAACCCCTTTTTCCAGTTAAAAAGTAGCCTATGTCCTTTCTCAGGCTTTAGACTATCTGTGTACAAAATTTCATTACAATCGGTTCAGTAGTTTTGGCGTGAAAGCGAGACAGACAGACAGACAGAGATACTTTCGCATTTATAATATTAGTATAGATTATAAAGCGGAAGAGTTTGTTAGTTTGTTTGTTTGAACGCGCTAATCTCAGGAACTACTGGTCCGATTTGAAAAATTCTTTCAGTATTAGATAGCCCATTTATCGAGAAAGGCTATAGGCTATATTTTATCACGCTAAGACTAATAGGAGCGAAAAAATAGAGGAAAATTGGGAAAAAAACGGGGGAAAATTATTTGAAAGGCCTTATTTGAACGCGCTAATCTCAGGAACTACTGGTCCGATTTGAAAATTTTTTTCAGTCTTAGATAGCCCATTTTTCAAGGAAGGCTATAGGCTATATTTTATCACGCTAAGAATAACAGAAGCGAAAAATAGAGGAAAACGGGGGAAATTATATGAAATTGCTTATTATCTTAACTACTGGAGCTATTTTTATGTTATTTGAGTAGGGAATTATTGGGCATTCTGTCCCACCTCCGTTTGCTCGCGAACTGCGCTCCGCGCCTCGCTCACTTCGGTGGGACAGAATACCCAATAATTCCTTTTCGTTTATGCATCAACTGATGCACCTCCGTTCGCTCGCGAACTGCGCTCCGCGCCTCGCTCACTTCGGTGGGACAGCATGCCCAATAACTCCTGTTCGTTTATGTATCAACTGATGGTAAATGAAATGAAATGCTCATGACATGCACCTCTGTTCGCTCGCGCCCTCGCTCACTTCGGTGTGTCAGTGTGCCACTTACCAAAAAACATACCTCGGCTTAAATATACTAACACACTATGATGTTTAGTATGTTTAAGCTTACATTTCAGGGGATAGGAATTTAGGATCTTATCAATAAATAAACACCAGTTTTTATGCATTTATACAAATAAACACAATAATGTCTTCGTTTGTGTCATGCAGATTTCTTCGTCATTGATCATCCGATCTGAAAAAGAAAACCGAATGTTATGTACATCCACACTTACATAATAATCACCATTTAGAGTCACGAGTACTTTAAAACTACGATGACGATTAAGGATAATATTTGAGTAATGCTTCATCTAAAAATTATGGATTAATTATGTTTCTAGTAATAACTTCGACTTATTGGCATTCAAATAATCTCGAAAATATTAACGTTATATTATGCAATAACAGTTTTACAGGAAATATATTATGAATTTTTATATTTAAATTTGTTATTATTAAAATAACTATTGGTTATTAATTATTATTCTGATTAAATAATTACCTCTAATATGTATCTACTACATAAACCTCATTCAATAAACTAGATACATTTAGATTCAAATTTACTTACAATTAAATAATGCTTGGTCTAATCCTTTTTCTGCGTTCCGCTGTGATTTTTGATGAACTTCTCTAATTTTCATGCATCTGAAAAAAATAAATATATTAGCTAATATAGAAAAATACTATTCAATAAGAGTACCACATTAGATTTAAATATTTGATGGGTAACGAATGGTAATTATTTAATTTTAAAATGTAACAATGTACTTAATAAATAATGAATCGTTTTCAAAAACTAAAATATTATCAATTTAAATCAAAACCTAAATAATTGTGTAACGAATTAAATCTATAATGAATACTGGTAAGTAATTGGTTATTAATTATTATTCTGATTAAATAATTACCTCTAATATGTATCTACTACATAAACCTCATTCAATAAACTAGATACATTTAGATTCAAATTTACTTACAATTAAATAATGCCTGGTCTAATCCTTTTTCTGCGTTCCGCTGTGATTTTTGATGAACTTCTCTAATTTTCATGCATCTGAAAAAAATAAATATATTAGCTAATATAGAAAAATACTATTCAATAAGAGTACCACATTAGATTTAAATATTTGATGGGTAACAAATAAATATATTGGTAATTATTTAATTTTAAAATGTAACAATGTACTTAATAAATAATGAATCGTTTTCAAAAACTAAAATATTATCAATTTAAATCAAAACCTAAATAATTGTGTAACGAATTAAATCTATAATGAATACAATAACTACTACACTTACTTTTAACTATTCCTTTATCTTCCCATTCACTTTTGATGTAGGTCTAAACCACGATGATACTCACCGCGCACCACGTTGCATATTAACGACCCAAGACGCGAAATCATAAGAACAGAACGATTGAGTCGCTAGGGTTGTCAAACCTACTATATATTATAGTATCCTACTATTTTAAGGGATCAAATATTATATTTCAAAAAAATAGTATGCGAAACTACTATATTATGCGTAAAGCAGAACGCAACCAAGCTAAAATGAATCTTATTCCAATAACGTTGTATTGTGTTGTGTGCGTGCAAATTAAACCATGCGTCAAATTCATAGCTAAGTAAAATAATAAATTATTAACATCAATAGACCGTGCTTGTAAATAATTTTTGAAACAAATAATTGACATATTGATGTTGATATAAATATTATATGTGCGTAAATGAATTTAAAGGATGATAATTTTCATAATTTGATTGGAGGTAAAATAATCGTGTTTAATACACACAATATTCATTTATAATTTATTGGATTTATAGGGTAAAAACTGATCGCCTCTTAAATTATCTCTTTAATCGAGTTCTCGCTTCTAGTTCACATCCCTGATCTGAAAAAAACTGCAAGCTGACAAACAAGAATATAATATTTCACATACATACTGTAAAACGAACACTCGTTTTATGGTAGGGGAGCCGATTAGGGGATTTCTGCAGTAGCTCGAGCGCGTCAGATTAAGCTTGTGTATGCTTCCCACATGTCTCTAGTTAACGTGGTATAGAAATCAGCTTATCTGAGTGGGGCGTTAAAAATATATATATTTTTAAGTATCAAATTGTCAGATTAAAATAGAGAACGTTGTGTAGACCCCAAAGAAGCTTTTATTTAAAGCAATGACGACTTAAAGTAAAGGGAAAGATATAAAGACTCTTTGAAATTTTCAAAAACTAAAGTCCATATTTTAAAAACAAAACCTTCTTCATATATATTTTTAATCCTGCTTGACGATTACATGTTTGTTTCCTTTAATTGAATGATAAATTACCTTATAAATTACCTTTAAAGTCAATTTTTATATATATATATATAATTACTTTTTTTAACTTCTAAATAGCTGCAGTTTGTCACTGCCCCACTGTCATAAGATATGCTCTTAATATTTTTTTCTCCTCATTACTTAATCTACGAAATCTAGTAGGGCCCCATGACACTCGAGTAACTACAAAATTAGCTTACTCGCTTCCCCTACTATGAACAGCGGCGGAGATACAATTACAAAGCATTTCAATGGAACGCCGCAGCGAGCGCACCATGTAGATTCTTCTTTATTCAATTTTATTTCATATTCAGCTACATTGATCAATGATAAGGTCGAAAGTTGAAGTAAGGCATCATTAGTTTAAAATAACGTTTATATTGCATATATTTTACCATATCATCACAATTCATATACACATTAAAAATTCGGATTTACTTGCTTATTTAAACAAAATAATTTATTTTATTTTAATCTCTTCTTGGGAATTAGGTATTGGTTCAAGATTAAATTCGCTATAAAAGTATGCAACATTTAACATGCTTTAAAAAAATGCACAGATGTATAAAGATAAAAAAAAATGTAGAATAAACTATATGTAGAATAAATAACAATAAATAAAAAACTTTATTAAACATTAATTAAACGAAAAACGGATTAATTATTATTAATTTTTATTTAAAATCAAGCAAAATTATATCTATTAAGAAACGTTTATTATATTTATCTCATTTAAGTCTTTTACAATTATATTTATATGTTTTACATAGCAATGATCAATCATTGATGTTGGATTTCAATCTGAATGACTGCTATGGTGTAATTGATAACATTAAAACGAACAAACATACACACATATATTACATTAATCAACTCGCGCTTGACAACTTTTACACATTTTTTGATGACAAAGACATTTTTACTAAATAAAAGTCGATGCACGATGGAACAAGTCACAATTTTTCAAGTGGCTTCGCTCCAGTCTTCAATTTCAACGAGAAAATGTTAGTGAGTATAAAATTAATATTTTTTTTGTTTTTAATTTATTTTTAATTATATTTCATTTAAAATTATATTTTAATAATATTAAAATATATATTTTAATTTTTTTTGTTTTTTAATTATATATTAAAATTATGTTTTAATTTATTTTTAATTATATTTCAATTAAAATTATAATTTAATAATATTAAAAATATATTTTAATAATAATTATTATTATTCATCAAGATGGGAAAATAATTTATATTTCTTCTTTAATAGGTCCGATTCAGAGTTTGAGGCCCCATCTGCAGTGGTGTCGGTAGCACCGAAAAAGAAGTCAAAGGCGTCAAGCAGCAAACGCAAGGCCGGCCCCGGAAAGCAACACGACTCATCGCCTCCGCTGGAGTTGACCCGCACCTCATCACACAAAAGTGCTCAACGAAAGCGAAAATACTCCTCGCCGCACGAATTTATCACTACACGGTATGTTCGATTATTATCTACTTTAAGTTTGCTGAAATTCTATGCCTGTTTCTGCTGGTTTTTATTATTTATCAAAACTTAGTTCAGTATCCTGTTGAAGTCTGATAAAACTAGGCACCTAATTGTTTACAGTCAAAAGTGAAAGTGCAATACACTTATTCCTATTTTGTTTGTTTTCTTACTAATATTTTTTCTCGATTATTGTATTTTAATGATATGTTAATTTTGTATTTTACAGAACAAGGAGACCGGACTTATTCAATATCTTGCAGACTGAGGAAGCTAGTTGCAGTGAACCCAAATCTCGTGGCGGGGAAATAATATCAAGCTTCTCCAGCCGAGTTTCTACGGGAACGTCTCGTCGGACTGCGAAGACTGGTGGCGAATATTTTGTGGACCTCAAGATCTACAAAAAATCGGACTACGTGTCTCACGCCGCTAATGTGCGCTACAAGACGGCGCTGGTAAGTGTGAAGCTCCAGTGCGACGAGTCATCATCGTCTTGGGAGGCACTGCAAGGCTTCTTAGGA
Organism: Lysandra bellargus; assembly: GCA_905333045.1. Lineage (NCBI taxonomy): Eukaryota > Metazoa > Arthropoda > Insecta > Lepidoptera > Lycaenidae > Lysandra > Lysandra bellargus. The sequence goes on from HG995323.1 coordinate 7,672,243, forward strand.
CAAGCTTTTACCGAATTTGAGGAGTCAGAGCCCGTCCATTACAGTGACAAAAAATAAATTTTACTAAACTTAATCAATTTATAGTAGATATTAATTTTATTTTTAATATACTAGAATAGAATCTTTTTAAATTTTTTTTTACATTAGTATCGGTTACTGTATTATTGTTTTGATAGCATTGGCTTTTTTAATAGAATAAAATGCCTTTCTGTTCGACGTGTAACATATCTGTACATAGTAAATCATGGGTAGGTCATTTGCGAAGTAATTTACATAGAAAAAGTTGTCAGACAATAGAATACAGTGATGGTATAGAAATCGTCAGCTCTGCATTTCGTAATCGTATTGTAACTTATAAGATATTACCTCTTGATCAACTTCAGTTAGCTTCAGTAGATATATTTTTTTTCGAAATTCGTAACAAGTTAAAATCTCTTTTAGATGAAAACCTTATTAAACATACATGTGTTAAGGTTAATTTCGAACTATTTGGGACGTTTTTGAAGTTCAACGATAATTCACAAGAAATAAAATCTTTTGGAACCAAAAATAAAATATTACATGGTAATTATGATTTTGAAAAAATATATTTGGAAACAGTTAGTTATTTAAAAACTAGTATAGAGGAATTTGAGGATCGTGACAGTGGGTGGACATTTTTAAATAATTTATACATTGAGATTAATATCAATAAATATCAACCACTTAGCGGTTCGAGTTTTATCAGTTTACCCAAATCAATTCAGGCTAAAAAGGCGTGTTTAAATATTATGAATAAAGATCAGCATTGCTTTCTATGGAGTGTGACGGCAGCCTTATATCCAGCTAAAAATCACCCTGAAAGAATTTCATCATATCCTAATTTTCGTGAATTATTTAATATAAATGGAATGTTTTTTCCTGTAACTTTCCATGACATTAACATTTTTGAAAAAAATAATCCTAATATTAAGTTCATAATTTATGGTTTAAAAAAAAGTAAAACTATTGTTGGGCCGTTGTATAAATCAGACATTAATAAAACATGCAACGAGAAAATTATACATTTGTTGTATCTAGAAAATAATAACACTTCTCATTATTGTTTGATCAAAGAACCTTCTAGACTGTTTAGAAGCCAAGTTACATCTCATCACAGCAAATTGTACTTCTGTGATTTGTGCTTGATATTTTTCAGTACTTCTAAAGAAGTTGAAAACCATTTATGTGGAGGCGTTGTAACTGTCCTCCCAAATAAGGGCTCAGTAATTAAATTTAAAAACTATGGTCGAAAACAAAACATGCCTTTTTGTATTTACGCAGATTTTGAATCGATGCTACAAACCAATACTGAAGCTAACTGTTCTTCTAGCAAAAATACGACTACATTGCACCAACATTTACCTATAGCTTTTGGTTATTATATTGTTTGTCGTGATGACCCTAGTTACAATCGGTACGTATCATATCGAGGACCTGGTTGTGATAAGCAGTTTGTAGATTCGATTCTTAAAGACGTACAAAAAATATTTGATATACTTAGTACACCAGTCCCTATGATATTTTCTATGGCGGATAAGTCTGATTTTGATAATGCCACACGTTGTCATATTTGTGAAAATTTTATTTTTTCGGACAAAGTCCGTGACCATTGTCACGTTACTGGTCGTTACCGCGGAGCTGCGCATCCGTTTTGTAATTTACAGTATAAACGCCCTTCATTCGTCCCCATTTTTTTTCATAACTTAGCTGGTTATGATTGTCATCTTTTTATAAAAGCGTTAGGCGAGGTTCCTGGTAATATTAAAATAATACCTAAAACAAAAGAAAACTACATCTCATTTACCAAATTTGTACCAGTTACGAATAATCAGTTTTTTCAACTTCGATTCGTTGATTCATTTAAGTTTTTGGGAACAAGCTTAAGCAAATTGTCAGAGACATTAAAACCGGAAATGTTTAAAAACTTACAAAATCATTTCCCCGATGAAGATGAATTTCAGTTACTCACTCGTAAAGGCATTTATCCATACGAATATATGAACTCGTGGAAGCGGTATGACGAAAAAAGTCTACCCCCAAAAGAATGCTTTTATAGTTCCCTAACTGATCATGACATTTCTGATGAGGATTACCAGCACGCGTGCTTAATTTGGTCAACATTTCAAATCAAAGATTTAGGTAGTTATACGGATTTATATCTAAAAACTGATGTGCTTTTACTGGCAGATATCTTTGAAAATTTTAGACAGACTTGCAAGCAACACTATCAATTAGACCCAGCTTTTTACTTAACAGCACCCAGTTTATCTTTTGATGCGATGTTATTAAAAACAGGAATACAATTGGAACTTATCGATGACTTGTCGATGGTGCGCATGTTACAGAGTGGTATCAGAGGAGGAGTATGTCTGTGCTCTCATAGACATGCAAAAGCAAATAATCCTTACTTAGAAAATTACAAACCATCAGAATCTCCTTCCTACGTCACTTATATTGATTGTAATAATTTATATGGATATAGTATGTGTCAGTATTTACCATTATCAGATTTCAGATTTCTCAATGAACAAGAAATCAACAAATTAAATATAATCGAAATACCGATTGATGCAGAGTGTGGTTATATTCTAGAAGTAGATTTACAATATCCCAAACATTTACATAACTTACATAATGATTTTCCATTTTGTTCTGAAAAATGCATTCCACCCGGGGGGAAAACTTTCAAACTAGTTCCAAATTTGTATGATAAATTTAAGTATGTTATACATTACATTCACTTGCAAACATGTTTAAAACATGGTTTAATATTAAAGAAAATTCATCGAGTGATTAGTTTTCGACAAAGCACGTATTTGAAACAATACATTGATTTGAATACTGCTCTGAGGCAAAAAAGTTCCTCAACATTTGAACAAGACTTTTTCAAACTCTTGAATAACAGTGTGTTTGGAAAAACTTTAGAAAATAATGAGAAGAGGGTCAATGTGCATTTAGTTAATCAGTGGGTTGATAATAATAATGTGACTAAGAAAAGGCAATGTGCACAAAAACTTATCGCTCGTCCAAATTTCCATAGCGCCACAATTTTTACTGAAAATCTAGTTGCGGTACAATTAAACTCTGATCAAATAATTTTGGATAAACCAATATACATTGGTTTTACCGTACTAGAATTGTCAAAAAGTCATATGTATAACTTTCATTACTCTGTTATTAAACCTTTTTATAAAAATAATGTACAAATGTGTTACACGGACACTGATAGTTTTGTATATCATATACGGACCCATGATTTTTATGATGACATAAAAAGACATTTTTTGCCTTACTTTGATACTAGTAATTTTTGTAATACTAATCAATATGATTTACCCATTCAAAATAAAAAAGTTCCTGGTTTGTTCAAAGATGAAATGGCGGGTAAAATCATAAGTGAATTTGTAGGCCTTCGTTCAAAGTTATATTGTATTAAAACCATAAATAGCACAATCAAAAAAGCGAAAGGAATTAAGAAAAATATTGTCAGCAATTTCAATGTTACTGATTACCAAAAAACTCTGTACGAAGGCAACATTGTTCATAAAACAAATGTTTTATTTAAGTCAATAAAACATGAGTTGTACACATGTGCTGTGAAGAAAGTTGCTCTGTCTGGTGATGATGACAAGAGAGTCATATCTAAAGATAAAATTTCAACTAGAGCATGGGGATACACTAGTATATTTAACTTTTAACTAGATTTAATAAGCTGTACCTAATTAAGAAATTCTTTGTATTATTTACTTTCGTAGCATAACCTATGCATTTTAGTATGTATATTATGTAGATTTAGAAATAAAATATCATTTTATTAAATACATTTGTTTTATTTATTATTTCACAACTACGTAGATTTTGCAAGCAAACCTGCAGGCTGATGCTAAATTCAAGTAACGTAAAGTTTTATCAAGTTGAAACATGCTTTACTTGAGTTTAAGTCGGCACTACATGTAGGCGAACGCGTTGGCCGACGCGTTGGCCGGCGCGCTGGCTCAATGTGTAGAACAGGCGAAATACCTACCGCCAACGCGCGAACGCCCGTTCTATACATTGGGCCAGCGCGCCGGCCAACGCGTCGGCCAACGCGTTCGCCTATATGTAGTGCCGACATTACTGAATCCACACGCGAATATATGAGCGCGCGGTACTGTTTGTAACATGAGTCCTTATTCATAATAATGCAACCTACATGTTGCAATCACTATAATAATGTGAAGACTTTGTTTTAGTATTCATTCTTGCGTCGATAAGCACTGTAATTAGTTACTCACGTCTACATAATTTACAAAACAAACCTTAACTTATATAGTTACTCGCGTGTACATAATTTACGTATTTTTGGTAATAGAGTATTGGACCTACTACACAACGGTAAGTTGATTTATTATTGATTTAAGTCATTAAAATACATAAAAATAATCGTTAATTCCAAAGATTGCTGATTTGGTGTTAAATATTTTCTTTTTTTTTACAGATAATGGAACGCGTAGAAGATTTGACTGCTACATCCGAAGATAATGTCTACCTACATGAATATGGGGATACTTTCCAGTATGCTCAAGATCCTTTGGAAGGATTTACTGAAGAGTTTTTAAAAATGAAAGCTCAGCAAAAGCCGAACGCTAAGATTCGGGAACGTCGTCCAGCAAAATTAAGAAAAAAATGTGTTTCTAAAAGTGCACTTAGTAAACTGCATAACCCAGTTCATTCGTTTGTGGTAAACAGCGTTCCCAAAAAAGGTTTCCGTCTGATAAAGATCTCAGTGTTTGATTTAGATGGATCCCAGCAACATTGTGACAGTATAGACGATGATAATTTTTTGTTATCCGCTCAATATGTTGTGAATGAAAACGGTGATGAAATCATGGACCAAACCGAGAAGTTCAGTCAGTAATATATCAAAAAAAATATGTAATTACAGTTATATGAGTTGGTTTTAGTTTACTTTGGTATTAAGTATTTGTTTTAGCTGTAGGGTCGCAATAGACTTTAGAATGAATAAGTCGATAAAATTGTAAGATATATTTGTATGAAAATAATATAAGTTAGGGTTTGTTTTTTAAATTAATGTGTACGTAATTATTGCTTAAATAAATTGTATGTATAATGTGAATATATTTTGTTTTATTTCTATTTCATTCCAATTTAATTATTTAAATAAAAAGCAACAAATATAAGGTATTTTTTATTGAAAGTGCACATTATTTTCTAAACACCATTTTTTTAAACATAATACATTTTTTAATGCACAATACTTCTTATGAATAAAACAGTTATACGATTCTTCCTTACAATACAGATCGTACAGAATGTTAAATCTCGGAATGTCTTTGTAACTTATATCTACAATATTATTATGATCACACAATTCTTTTACCCATTTCACTTTCTCTTCACCTTTTACGATAATATTTCGGTCTTTTAAGTAAGGTTTAATAATTCTTCTGAATTCTCTGTAATCGATATAGCCTTCGCTCCATCGAAACCCTCTATTTCTTTCTAACCACCGAACATTCTTTTTTTCATCATCGGTTAGCGCTGAGAATGGGTATGGTGGTTTAACATAAAATGTATGTGTATGCTGTTGAGTGGCTATACATAATTCTTTTACTAAAAAGTCGTTATTATTATTTTTAAATCCTTGTAAGTCAACGATTATTGTATTACTATTCATGATATTTTCTTAACGATATTACTCAAAGGCTTATACTCAAATATGCAGTCGTTTAAAATCAGACAATATGCAGCTGTCTGATCAGGTATTTCTTGGTCTGTTTCAATTTCTACTCTCACGTCGATTGAGCCTTTTAACGTTTCGTGCTGTCGCGAACAGTCGATAACGAATAAGGGAGCAACGTCTCTGAATTCTTTCAAACTCATCAACGGTTCTGACCGACGTCCGTGATACGACTGTTGAAATCTGACATACTGTTCGTATAATAAAGTAAATTTGTCTTCTGCAAAACTAACGTTTAATCCCTCATATGGATAGTATGACGAATTTAAAAACACTCTTACATCACGTACGTGACAGTGATCAAACTCCGCCATCGACAATTCACCGTTGTTTTTGCGGTTGGTTTGTAAAGCTAATACAACAAATCGCGGTTTTTCTATTTGAGATGAAGTTTTAATGGACCAAGTATGTTTACGAGTTTTGGGTAATAATGGATACTCGTATAAATCCCAGTTACGATATGCTATTGGAATAGCTCGATCTTTTTCTAATTGTTTTAGTAAATTTATTCTTTCGCGATCAGATACTTTAATATGAGGTACTCTCCAGATAATTTTACTTATAACAATATCTTCCAAAACTTCTCCTGTTTTCAACTTGATTGCATTAAGGTTAGTGTTACATCTAAGCAACACTAACTCATGTTTGCAGTTAATGATAATTTTTTCATAATCTTCCGCAAATCCTAAAATCTTGTTTAAAGGAATGGATACAGAAAATTCTCCACCACTTGTATTATTTATACCTTCTGGCGACCACCCCCAAACTCGAGCATATTTTGATTCGTTTTCATTTAAGGACAGATAAGACTTTATGGTCGTAGTTACACCTGCGTTTTTTATTTTATCTATTTCTACTCCATTTAATTCATATCTTATGTCTTGAAATAGAAATAACGCTGGATTATTAACGAAATGTACATTTGAAACCTTTTCTTTAGTTGTGCTGTCGTGGACAATTACTTTGCCTTCGATATACAAACTGCTGAGCGAAGGCAGCACATATAAGTCTTGTTGATTGATGGGGATTCGTATTTCATCATTCTTGTTGAAACTTGTTACGTACGGTCTGTATGAATGATACTCAAAACTTTCGATGCTGTTGTCGTATGAGGTTTGTTGAGATATGTTTAAAATATTCATTTTATTAAACCAATTAGCTTGAGGTATTCTTTATTGCTTTTAGTAAGCTTCTTTTTTAACTGCTGTCGTGTGTCTTTGTGAGAAGATCTTTTAGGACTGACTTGGACATTTGATATGGCAGGGGTTTTATGGAAATTTATCATTTTTTCTAAAATGTAAATACAATTGTACCTCTTCACCTCGTAAATTTATTTCTTTATTATCAGCGTCTAACAGTCTTATATTGATGGAACTAATAGAATTTTGATTGACTGGAAAATAAATTAAATTTTTTGGTATTTCTATTATTCGATAACCAGGAGGTACATTAGGTACAAATTCGTAAATAATATGGCTTGCTTTTCCGTTCACAAATGAACCACTAACTACATCACATTCAATCCTCACGATAGTTGTTGATAGAATGCTTACAGGATACTGTGAATCAGTGCTTATATTAGCTTTTATTGTTTCCATTCCAAAGCCTAGTATGTTCCCAATTGAATCATCTTTATTAAAATGAACGTCTTTAGAACAAAATATATTTGTTTTCAATGTGTTATTATTGCATCTTAGTTTAAGCAGTGTATTTTTTATGTTAGTTTTCAAATAATCACAAATATCTTGAAGCTCGTAGGACCCTTCAGGAATTTCGATAATTTCATTGTCACCGTAATAAAACTTGTTGTTTCGTCCATCAATATTAGGTATAGAGTTGAAAGTTGAAAAGTACAAAAGACCACATTCATAGTCTCCAAGAAGTTCCAACGTCGGAGAATAGTTTGTCGTCAAAGAGGCTCCGCTCCCGGTTATAGATACAGTGAAAGACATTTTGATACTGACACGTTTATTTATTTTTAATATTATTTAAATGTTTCTTCCAATATTTTTTTAAAAAATTAATACATAGATGACCACAGTTTGTTGTTCCAAATGCTTGATGTCTGTTATAATTATAGTTTATGAGCAAATTATTCATATATTTCATCAGTTCTAATGGTGGTTTCAAATTACCAAAGCTATCATAGTATTCTACGTAGCTGTTTTGTTTTACATAGGCTACCCAATGTGTGCCAGGATTCACGTTACTATCTAAATTTACAATTCCACATTCTATTTTTCTAGGTTTTAAAGGCAACTTATCTCTCATGTAAACACCACGAAAGTATGGAATATCACCAGCATACTCCAATATGTCTAAATTCGTGAGCGCACGCCTGGGCAGCCGTCTAATTAGTTTTTTGATGGGTTCAAATATAACCCTGCTCCTTTTTTATGAGGTTTAATATATAATCCTTTTCCAAGAGCGACCGCTTCCATCATTCTGTTGTGTCTTTCAGATTCTTGGAGACTCTTTTGTGCCGCTTTAGAATCGTTTACGGCTTTGGCTATACCTGCTGCACCTCCTGCTAATGAACCTAACGCCGACAATCCCGCAAAAATAGGAATAAGCGGTAAAAGTCCACCACATTTTGGAAGTGGAATTATACGTGGTAAACATATTCCTTTCTTTTTGCTGAACAGTTTTTTCGCAGCTGCATACGCATATTTTATAGCAGAGTAATGATCCTTGGATTTAAGTTTTTTTAAATGGGCATGTATTTTTTTAATACCTTTCTTAAATGATTTAATACCACTTCCAGCTCTGATTTTTGTTTTCATAGCATTTTTTACTATCCACGAGGCAATCTTTTCTCCCTTACCAGCATCTTTTGATTTCAACCTCTTCTTTGCCATACTCAAAAGTTCTAAATCAGCTTTACGTCGAGCACTAGGATCTTTATTTATATAAGCAATATCGTGATGCATGCAAGCTTCATCCAATTTGTTAACTCCTCGATCGCCTTGTAGTATTCGTTTTTGAAGTTTCGTCCCAGGACCGCAAAATTGATATCCAGGTAAATGCAACTCAAACGGTAAATGGTCTATCAAGTTATTGATTACACCACTACCTTCCTTCATTGATAAGTATGTATTGTGATATAGCACTGATTATGTGCTTTATATATCTAAATAACTAATTCACTTTTATCTATCCAACTGTTTTCTTCGGCACCCAATCCTAACCACTTCACAAAAAGTTTGTTGCCTCTTTTCTTTAGAACTTTTTCAATAAGATAAATATCAGGAAATTTAGTTTTTTGTAATTCTTTTCCATAAAAACAACCAACAATGTTTTGTTTATGTTTATCTTGTAATTGATACGTTTGAGGACTAGTTTCGTTGACTTTTATGATGCGAAATATTTCCGTTGACCAATTAGGGGTGTAGCCTTTATAAAAATCTCCTTTGTATTTACTTATACGAACAAAATCGCCAACTCGAAAAGACGATTCTTTGCGTACTTTTCTTGGCTGTTGGCTTTTGATAATATTCAATCGAACTGTATTTTGATTTGAACTGTTAACGTCTATTGGTTTATGTTTTGTAATGCGATGCACAGTATTGTTATAATTGTGCACAACGGACTTTAAATTATTTTTATACCATTCATATTTTCCGCATAAACTAAATAATTTGTAAAGACGTGATTTTATAGTTCTTATTACTCGTTCGACGATAGAAGCTTTTTTTACAGAACATGTGGAATAATGATTTATGTTATAAGTTTTCATTAAATGCTTAAAAGAGTCGTTATAAAACTCTTTACCTAGATCTGTTTGTAAGTTTTTAGGTTTTCGTGTGGATTCTGATAATATACTGCACATAGCACTTGATACAAATTTTTTAGATTTTGATTTTAACGGTCTAACCCACACGTATTTTGATAAAACATCAATCACTATGAGAACATATTTAAATCCTTTATTAATCAACGAATATTTTTGTAAGTCCACTAGGTCAGCTTGCCATAAATCATCCAGACCTTTAATTACCGTATGCCGACGAACGAAGTTTCGTCTCGCTCCTCTGTGTAGTTCATTCACTATATCTTGTTTACTCATTCTGAACAGATTTTGCTGCAATCATGTTATCGATTTCTTGTTTTGTGTAGTACATTTTACTAAAATTTGTAGTAGTAATTTTTTCTAAACTATGGAGATAGTTTCTGACATTACTTTGGATTTTCATCATTTCATTTTTAAGGGCTTGGACACTTTTATCTACGTATTCTTTATTCACAGCCTCGTCGTCTTTTTCTGGAATTTGCACCCCTTTTAATTTCGATGACTTTAAATCGAATTCCCCTGTATCGGACCTTACCAATGTATCGCTAAGAATTTCAGAAAATTCAGATAATCGTAAACGCTTATGAACGTGATGACCAAATTTGTCTATATTCATTGCCGTCTTGCTAGGTTCTGTAGTGTAATAGTACTGCTAAATTTTCCTGATGGCAGCCTTATATATTTCATTTTTTTAATGATACCAGCTTCTTTCATTTCTTCAAGTATGGCATTAACTTCATTATCTAATCCCGTATTACCAGCTGCCCGAGATGCACATAATATTTTCAGTCTCTCAACTAACTCATTAGGATCATCCCAGTAAACTAAATCAGTGTCTTTCTTAACTTCTTTCAAAATGTCGATTCCTCCACCTCGCTGAAGACTTTCTACGCTACTGGTATTATTTCTAGCGAATTTAAATAGTGGCTTTATCACATGAGTATATTTGAACCCTTTATTACCATTTATTTGGTTCGATCGTTTCCAGTTACGTTTATGTGCATTAGTGTCGATGAGTAGCAATTTATAATTTTGTAAGTCTTCCTCTGTAATAATATCTAAATTAGGTTTTTTTTTGTACAACAATTCTGCCAGACCAGAAGTTTTTTTTAAAGAGCGGCTTCTAATTTTCAGAACTTTTCCATCATCGTATAAACGGGTTTTGCCTAGCCAAAGTTTTCCTCGTTCACTTCTTGCTCCATATGGTATATCTTCTTTCAGCGCTTCAGACGATACAGACCAAGACAAAGAATCGTTTGCGATACTCGGTGATGATTGAATAGATTTAAATGAGTTCTCATGGATATCATAATCCTCAGAAGGTGATGTAGTAAGCGTTTTGTCAGGTGTTTTAGAATGAAAGTCGTCATTATCTGAATTTTCTTCATCATCAAGATCCGTCTCAGATTCTTTGAATTTTTCATGTGAACCATTTGAAGATTCTTCTTCGTCTTCTTCATGACGTTTTTTTTCAGTTTTGCTTGCTAATAATTTTAGCGGACTGACGATCGGTTGAAATATCGTCTCCAGTGCCATGTCATTTGTGTGTTTAGTATTTTTTATCATTTCTACCTTTCTTTTCACTGCAGACGCTGATTTCACAATTTGTTCCTTAAGATTCCGCTCCATGTTAAGAATTCTACTCTGATTGATGTCTCAAGTTATACTACTAGGTAGTGGGGTATGTATATGCTTTATAGAATAAATTAATCCACTATTATAAATGTATCAAATTTCATTCTGTAACAACCATTATTTCGTTCACAATCCTTATTGATTACCACATAACTGTACGGTTTACTCCACACAGTTGAACACATTTCACGGAATTGCGACCACGTCATATCAGACCCTACATGTTCATCGTAGATGTGTCTTAGATTAATCTCGTCTTGTTTAAACAATATGATGAGATTGGCATTATCTCTTACTAGTTGTTTGGGTATTTTAGTATAAGTTTGGTTAAGATAAAAGCAATCAATATTTTTGTGACGACCCATAGCAAAATAATCACGTATATTATTTTGATTTTCGCATGCAACATCGTCAAATATGATGATAGAATTAGGTAAGGCTTCTTGTGGACTTAAAATTTCACTGTTATGATTATACTTGTGATACGATGTATCCACAACTTTTTCCAATACTTTTTCTAAAAAGACGTATTTAGGTTGATACAAAGACTTTGAATACACATAAAGGTTTCTGAATCGTGGACCATTCGGGTGTAGTAACAAACTGATTACTAAGTTTGTTTTCCCACAGTTTGAGGGACCACAAACAATACTGCGAATGGTATTTGGTAGTAAATTTCCATGCCGCTTAACTTCATTTTTAACTGCAGGACAGACACATTCTAATTGAAGTGATTCTTTTTGTTTCAGAAATTTCATAGCTGTTTAATCCAATCGACCACTGTGATTAGTGGATTATGACAAAATGATAATCATGCAGTGTGTTGACTCATATAAACAGATAACTTCAAACATACGAAATTCATTGTTTCTATAATAGCTCGCTAGATATTTCAACCATCCAATCATCGATGAGAAGCGATTTTTGATCACTTGATGCATGAACGAACAGGAGTTATTGGGCATTCTGACACACCGAAGAGAGCGAGGGCGCGAGCGAACAGAGGTACATGTCATGAGCATGTCATTTCATTTACCATCAGTTGATGCATAAACGAACAGGAGTTATTGGGCATCCTGTCCCACCGAAGAGAGCGAGGCGCGGAGCGCAGTTCGCGAGCGAACGGAGGTGCATCAGTTGATGCATAAACGAACAGGAGCTATTGGGCATTTTGTCCCACCTCCGTTCGCTCGCAGAGCATTAACGAAAAGGAATTATTGGGTATTCTGTCCCACCGAAGTGAGCGAGGCGCGGAGCGCAGTTCGCGAGCGAACGGAGGTGGGACAGAATGCCCAATAATTCCCTACTTATTTGGCAAACTTGAAGAATAGACCACGTGAAGGGACATAGGCTATTTTTGCGGAAAAATGTACGGTTGTGTGAGATTCCTAAATTACGCGGGCGAAGCCACGCGAAACAGCTAGTAAGTAATAATAACACATCTACTTATTAAATAAAAATTACTATGTGAAAGCACAAATCAATAGGCGTGATAGTTTTTCCGTAAAGTGTACCACAAAATGTTTAGGTTGTTGGATATACTAGGGCTCACTTCGCTCGCCCTAAAAATGAGCCAAGTGTGATTCGGACTTGCGCACGAAGGGTTCCGTATTGTTAAAGAGCAAAAACAGGCCAAAAAATACGTTTTTTGTATGTTGGCTACCATACAAAAAACCATATAGGTAGATAGTTAAATATATTTTATATTTTATTTTTAGCATTGGCATTTATTATAGCCCCTAGCGGCAACAGAAATACACAATCTGTGAAAATTTCAGTAGTCTAGCTATAGCGGATCTTGAGTACAGCCAGACAGACAAACAGACTGACAGACAGACAGACAGCGTAGTCTCAGTAATAGGGTTCCGTTTTTCCCCCTTGGGTACGGAATCCTCAAAAAGCGATAGAATATTATACTTATTTAATATTTTAAATTGAATCTTTTATTTACAGTAGGTAATGACAGTGTAAATTTTACTTTTTTATTTAAAAGGCGATTTCATAATCCGATATATTATTATAATAATTATTATGTTACGCTCAAAGAGCGAAAATGCTCAATGAGCGGAAAAATAGCTCCAGCGCGTTGTGGTCACAGTGAAACAGCCACGGCACACGACGCTAAATTCACGTAGTGACTCTAATGAAAACGGCCACGACCCGTTCTAGCAAAATATATTTATTAACTCTCATACATTTGACCGCTCAAAATATTGGTCTCCCCCAGTTATACTAGCGCAGACGGCAGAGTCGAAGCGCATCGAAGCGAATTACTAAAACTGAACATAAAAAATTCAACTCCAAAGCGTTAGCCGTTAATGCACTAGATATTATTACCATAGTATAAGGAGGGGAAGTAAGTTATCTTCATACAAAGGCACCGCGCGCGGCTTGTATGTGTGCGCCATAATATCAATGCGTCGCCGCACGAACACTTATTAAAAAACCAGATGAATCTTCTGTTCTCTGATAGAATATTTGAAACTTTTGGAACTGGCACCGACTTCAAAATTATGATTGAGTACAGAAATAGTTGAGTTTTAGCCGAATTCGGAAAAAGGCACTATTAGATAGGAATAATTATTTGTCGGAGGGTCAGAATTTAGATCAGAACCTTCAGACATTGTGGGCTTAGATGGGTATCGTGCAAAAGAACAAACTAGTAAAATCAAATTGTTTATTGTCTTCAAATCAGATCTCTCAGTTATAACACTGTACACGATTACTATTCACTAAACACTTCACTGTACATTACACTTTACACTGACACAAAGCGAAACGTAGGACAGTTTCGTAAGCACTAGTTGACTGGTCGACGGCTGGAGCGAAAGTGAGAGACGCTCCGCCCCACCAGAGCTCTACGACTCTGTCGAAGCGCGCCATAACTAAGTTGCACCAATTCGCCGCGTGGTGGCGCACTTGCGCTTCGTTTCGTGTCCGTATTCATGACCGGTTACGACACGGCCATCCTGTGCGACACACGTCCCTGTGTGTCAGTTAATCTGTAACGAAAAGAAAACGACAAAGTCTCTGCTCGGCCATCCTTTTAACTTGCTACCATAACTTTGGAGAGAAATGAAAACTAACTTTTTACTCCTTTCAATTTATCTTAGCAATTAGATTTGTTTACCAAAAAGCATTAAAACTAGTTCAAACTAATCAATTATCCTAATAGTAATTCACAAAGCTACAACTAACTTTAATCATGTACCTTTTGAGAATTATTTTATTAAAATTTATCAAAACAAACAATGACAAATCAATGACAGCCTCAGGATCCACACTCTCTATTCATAGGTTTGTAAACCTGTTCAAACACATAGCTTCTCCAAAGGAGAGCCCGAGTCACACTACGACTCTATGATCAATGCTACACGGCCTGATCCGACTGTACCACCCAGGACTACTGCCTACCGCCTATCCACGGACTACCCACAGGGCAGATGCCGATTTCTACCGGACTACGGCTACAGCATCCTGGTACAGTCTCCACATTTGTGTGAATGTGAATCCTATACTGCTTTTAACTATGGCAACATTTCTTCATTCTCAACCTCATTATCCTCAACAATCTCAATAGGTACCTGACTTTCGGGCATCTTTCTAATTCGATCATGCGCGTACTTATAGGTGCGCTTATTTGCCAAGGACCTTAAAACATATCGGTCACCATCTAAAACTTCAATTATTTGAAATGGCCCTCTATACTTAATATCTAGTTTCGTCTGATTGCGTTCCTCGTTTTCAATTAAAACAAAGTCACCAATCGAAAATCTATTCACGTTTGCCTTGCTGCTATCAAAACGAGTCTTATTGTAAGTAGCCGATTTTTTTATGCCTTCGGATGCCGATTGCCTAACGTGGTCAAGATCTATTATTTCTTCGCTATCATTTGCCATTAGGTCTAAAGGGCGAGCTACTTTGCCTATGAAAAGTTCCAAGGGACTGGCTTTTGTCACGCGACTTACAGAACAATTGAGTGCTAGCTGTACGTCTCCTAAAGAATCTTGCCAAGACTTTTCTTTGTCAGATTCAACTGCGGTAAGCATAGACTTTAACACGCTCATTACTCGCTCCACCTGACCATTAGCGCGACACGAACCTGTTGCTATAAGATGAAGGTCGATGTTCTTACTGGTACAAAAATCTTGAAACTCTTTACTCGCGAAGCATCGACCTTGATCTGCAATTATACGAGCAGGGGCACCAAAAAGTGCTACGCTATTTTTCACTGCCCTAATACTGCTTTTAGAGTCAATGTTTTTAGTGTGAAATAGTAGAACGTACTTTGTAAATGCATCGATCAAGACAAACACGTACTCTTTACTATCGTTCTTTCCACTCAACTTGCCTGTGGCATCAATGTGTATTGTATGCCACGGCACAGCAATTTTTGGTATAGGGTGAAGTTCGGCCTGTACCTTACCTGAACGAGACTTGGCCATTTTGCATGTCACACAATTATCAACAAATTTTCGTACATGTCGACTCATTCCCTCGAACCAATAATGATCATACAGCTTTTCTAACGTTTTCTCCCATCCGAGATGCACAAGAGAGTCATGAACATTGTTTATGACCGACCAGCGCATAGCACGAGGGACGATGGGTAAACATTTTGTCCTACCGTTCCGCTGTATCTTACGATAAAGTATGCCTGACCTAACCTCGTAAGTTTTAGAAATGTCATCACTTAACTGTCCCTGGTCGAGATCAGAAATTAATTTCTTAATTTCTTCGTCTCGCTGCTGTTCTGCATGAAGCCAATTGCTGGATAATTCGGCTAAATCAACTCGCTTTTGCTCCACCTTTTCTATTGGATGTCTCAAAGTACCCGGCTGCTGTATTAAGTTTCTAGATAAGAAATCAACATGTCCCATTTGTTTACCTACCTTATAATTTACGTCGAAATCGAACATTTGCAAAAACATCCACCATCTGTGAACTCTTGGCGTAAGATCAATTTTTGTTCGCGACAGCTTCAAAGAATTACAATCGGTGACTACCGTGAATTTTCGACCGTGCAAGTATTGCCTGAAATTCCTTACCGCATTGACGACAGCGAGTGTCTCCAACTCATAGGAGTGGTACCTCGACTCAGCTGGGGACGTGCGTTTGCTATAGTAGGCCACTGGGCGACGCTTACCTTCTACAATCTGGAATAATATTGCTCCGTACCCATCAGCACTCGCGTCAGTGTGTAGTTCCACCGAATATTTTGGATCAAAAATCATTAGTACAGGTGCATTAGTTAGAATTTCGATCACTTTCTGCCGTGCTTCCTCGCATTTAGAAGTCCACTCAAAGGGACATTTTCCTGAGGTAAGTTTATAAATGGGACCCATAAGTCGCGAGAAGTTCGGCACAAACTGTCGAAAATACGAGGCTAGTCCAACAAATTGTCTTACCTGCGTTATTGACTGGGGCGAGGGTAATGCAGACAGGGCTTCTATTTTCCGCTTATTTGGCTTAACTTCACCTGCTTCTACCTCATACCCTAAGAACTCTATTCTAGTTTTAAGGAAACAACACTTTTTGAGATTTAGTGAGAAACCTGCTTTTGTAAGTATATCAAGGACTATCTTTAACCTCTCTAAACCTTGATTAATAGAGTCAGAAATAATTAAAATATCGTCAACATATACCACGACGTATTGATTAGCAAGATCACCTAATGCTCTTATAATAGCACGTTGAAAAACAGAGATCGCATTACGAAGACCGAAGGGCATAGTTAAAAATTCATACTGCCCATCCGGCGTAATAAAAGCTGTACGTTCTATAGACTCTGACTGGACTGGTATTAAATGAAATCCGCTAGCACAATCCAGTTTTGTGAAATAATTTGCACCACTAAGTCGCGGTATCTGGTCAGAGATGAGCGGGAGAGGATATCGGTCAGGTACTGTATTCGCGTTCAGTTCCCTATAGTCTATACACATGCGGTCCGAGCCGTCATGTTTTTTCACTAGTAAGGCGGGACTAGCAAAAGGTGAATTACTGGTTCTTATTATTCCCGCTTGTAATAGCTCGTCCACTCTGTTACGCATAACTTCGCGTTCATTCGGAGATAGTCTGTAAGGACGTCTTTGTACTGTACGGTTTGAATCCACTAGTCTTATCACTAACTCACCCGTATTTACACGCGTAGTAGGAAAACCCATAATGAAGAAATCCGAGTATTGTTTTAAAATACCCACAAGTTCAATGACCTTATCGGCAGGCACGTCAGTATCAATCGTATCAAAATTATTGCAAGACGACATTACATTCTTAGAATTACAGTAATTTACAGTTACATTTTTCGTTAAAATAAAGTTAGTTGCACTCATCGTTACAGAAAACCCGTTACTCAAAATCTCGCGGCCTATGAGAATATCACTACGCAAATAGGCATCAGGCAAAACGTGAAATAGAATTTCGACTGAATAGCCATTAATTTCTACTAGACTTAATATTTGCAAGGTACAATTTACATTTTTATCGCCTATGCCCACTAATGAGACCAAATTATTAATTCGTTTTCCGCTAAATTTATTTGAAACACACTCTTTCATTAATGAGCATTCGGCACCGGAGTCAAAATCGAATTTGAAACACTCACCAAAGTGACTTAAGGTACTAGATGGGGGTGTGACTTCACACAGGTCGACACGCTTCACTGTTGGGGTTGCAGCAGCGCTGGATCCACTCGCAGTACAGCGGCTGGCGATGTGGCCAAGGTTGCCACACTTGTAGCAGGTGATAGCGTTGCTACCGGCTGGAGAACGCTGTACCGCCCCTGACGCAGAAGCAGTAGATGCAGGCTTCTTAGTTTCATTCTTCTTCGTGCGACAGTGTGCTTGCTTATGTCCGAGCTTGCCACACGCATGACATTTGATTTGCGGAAACGTTTCTTGCTTCATACGTTTCTCGTTCGTTACGTCATGCCGGGAATCGACAGGAGCCTTGCGTTTTAAAAACGAAAAGGCCTGCAGTTCTTGTTGCAGCTGACTGCGCGTTGTTAGCTCCGTTGTAAATGCGAGTCGTTGTAGGCGGCTGTCAATTTGTGCCAAATGAGCGACCACAGTTGACACTGCAATTTGTTCTACGCTCACATTCTTCCATCGGCTGAGCAGCGACGTTATGAGACGACTGGCGTAGGCGGAATATGTCTCGTTTTCTTTTGGCTTTTCGTTATTCAAATTGATGAGGGTAGCAGCAGAAGTTTCAACGGTTACAAATCTTGCCGTGAATAACTCTTTAAACTGAGGCCAAGTAATTCCTGGATAGGTAATTTGTGGCAGCCATGCCGATGCGGAGCCTTTTAATGCCTTACTTAGCATCATAATCAGTTGCCCGCCTTGGACAACATCTCCGTCCAAACACAGATCGGCCGTTGCACACCACGATCGTGCATCCGCGTCTTGCCTATCTGGATTGAATTCTGGCAAAATAACGTTATTACTCACAGCTGGCGTCTTCAATGTTTGTATCAATTCACGAATTTGTTGATTTTGAATTTCAAAAAGTAACCGCCATTGATCTTCATTTTTATCAAGGTTATTTGCCTCTTTTGCACGATTAGATCCCACTTCTGATGTCGGAGGGTCAGAATTTAGATCAGAACCTTCAGACATTGTGGGCTTAGATGGGTATCGTGCAAAAGAACAAACTAGTAAAATCAAATTGTTTATTGTCTTCAAATCAGATCTCTCAGTTATAACACTGTACACGATTACTATTCACTAAACACTTCACTGTACATTACACTTTACACTGACACAAAGCGAAACGTAGGACAGTTTCGTAAGCACTAGTTGACTGGTCGACGGCTGGAGCGAAAGTGAGAGACGCTCCGCCCCACCAGAGCTCTACGACTCTGTCGAAGCGCGCCATAACTAAGTTGCACCAATTCGCCGCGTGGTGGCGCACTTGCGCTTCGTTTCGTGTCCGTATTCATGACCGGTTACGACATATTTAATACTTTTTAGTTCATATTATAAGGATGTTATTATTGTTTTACCTTGGAAGTCGGTTTAAATTTTTTGTTAAAAATAATAATTTCACTCTTTTTAAGTAACCTAGTAAGCAAACGCGTACTATACGTAGAATAATACACCTGTATATTATTCTACGTATCTTATTACAGTCACACTTACAAAATATTATAATATCAGCTGCAGCCTGCAGATAATTTTAAACAATACATTAAAAAAAATGGAAGTGAACATGTGTGACGTGCTAAGTAGCCGGTCACCGGACTAGTTTCAATAGGCTGGCACTCGCTCGACTTGTCGCACACGCAGCGCACATAGTACCTCCGTGAGTAATTTGTATTCTGTGCATAGTACCCGGCTCGCGCCCGCGCCGGCCGCCGCGCCGCTTGCTTGCAGCTTGACAGCCCTGACAGATATGCGATGCGATGCGTTATTATACTATGAACGCTAAACGCAATGCAAAAGGTTGAAATTAGGTTGTTTTCCAGAATATCTCGGCGAAGTGAAACAGAATGTTACATTATCGAAGCAACTTTAACTTCCCAGGAGTAATGTCAAATGTGTGCCTTATGCTCTGGAGATAAGGTTGAATTTGGTGACTTTGGTGACCCTGACGTGGTAATGATGATGATGATGATGAATGTAATTTGCATAGTAGCATATGCTTTCAGTTCTTAAAACAGCGCCTAAACTCCCAAACTTGTATCTATAAGGAATCCGGAGTTCTCTTAGTAGCTTCGGAACCATAGTATACCTCGGTGCAAAATCTTGCGTTTTGGTAGCATATGCTTAGGATGCTTCTCATAAAACCAAAATCACCATATGTTTCTATATAAATTTCGAGGAGTTCCCTCGATTACTCATGGATTCCATCATCAGGTCACCACTTTTGTGAACATGGTACCAAATTGGAGTGAAACCTAATACAGCAAAACAAAAATTTCGAAAATCGGTTCACAAACGGCGGAGTAATCGTTGAACATACAAAAAAAAAAAAAAAAACCACAGCCGAACGTTTAACCTCCTCGCTTTTTGGAAGTCGGTTAAAAAGTCGGAAGACCGCGACGTTGCCGCTGTTCATGTAGCTGCGAACGAAGCGCGGACAGCCGCTTGCCGCTCCCACATCACAACGCCGCCGCGCCGCCGCGCCGCCGCCGCCTAAAATTGACAACCCTAAGACAGTAGGTAATTAAATCGCGGAATGGGCCGGAGTTACCCTACTTCCCCTCCTTTTACTATGTTATTACTTCTGAGAATTTAAAAAGGCGCGTGCATTCGCGCGAATCCGCCCGACCAACGCTGATTGGTTTCGCATTTTATTATTCGGAGGTCTCGCAGTGTGCGTTACGCTCTGGAGTTAAGGTTGAATTTTCTATGTTCAGTTTTCGGTAATTCGCATCGATGCGCTTCGACTCTGTGCTAGTATAAATGGACCCTAAACTATCATATAAACGATACAATGAAAATTGGAGGTTTTCATTTCCTGAAACAATTTTTACTTTTTACTTAGTTACTTACTTACTGTTATCATTCCATAGTATTTATTATTCGTAGCTGTTTCTTAATTGTATCCTTCGTTAGAGATCTATATTTAATCGTTGTTTGACCTTAAATTGTTTAATGATGGACTAAATCCAATAATAATGATAATAATTTGTTAATTAAATATTATATTAGGGTCTAAAATAGATGTCAGACACAAGAAGGGTCACGCTAGTTGAGCGATTATAATACAATTTATATAGTTTATAGTTTTAAGAGCACTTAAATTAGTTCACGCTCCGGCTCCTTCATTTTCGCTGCAATAACCTTTTAGTTGCGCTGTCGCTTTGATGTCTAGCGGATTAGAGCCAGGTCACACTGATCTGTTGCGTCGCGTCGTTGCAGCTCGTTTCAAGGCATCTATGAGCCTGTATGTAAATGACAGCGCGATCGCGCCGCTATTTAAATAAATTATACTAGCGGTTGGCAAGCGTCTTCGGGGCGGGAGACTAGCAACGATCCCGCAGCGCATGTGCCGCAACGTTTCGGAGCGCAGCCATGGCGTGTTCGCGAATCGTGACGTATTCGCTGCGCGCCCGCTCCGCCCTAAATCCGTTTGCCAACCGCTACTATAATAAAGCTTAAAACAAACCTAAGCGTCAGTGACAGGGGGGACGCGGTACGCGATACGGGAGCGTCTGCAACGCGAAACTGGCCGTGCACACCTGCGTGACTACGGTGCGAACCGTCTAACGTTAACATCATAACACAATCTATCAAAACGTATACAAATCAAAAAATCAGTTGTAGAAAATAATATAAAAAAGATCTAGTTATGTACACTTCAAAACACGCGTCTGACAACTTGACGCGCACGTTTCGCTTGCCGACGCGAACATTTCGCGTCGCGGTCGTGCAGGTGTGCACGGCGCCATAAGATTACATGGGCAGCGTCCGCCGCGCGGTAGACGCTACCGCTTCGCAGTCGTTTTGGTCGCGTAGGTTTGTGCAATCCTTAACGGCCCAAAAATCTTAACAGGCGCCTTCGCTGTCAACGCAGCCCTTTCATTACTTTTCTACTTCATCAACTGTTCCGTCGAAGCACCGCTTCCGATGACGAACCAACGGAGCAATGTGACCTCGCCCTTATATTCGCTTTAAAAAAATAAAATATTATTTTTTTAAAAAAACGCTAACTTTACACGCCTTGTAGACTTTTTACTCACATAAATTCAGTTAAAATAAGCATATGCCGTAGTACGCGCAGCAAAGCTGGTTTATTATCCTTTTTTGATTGATCGGGATTGGGATCAGGGATATTCACCATAATGACGAATAATAATATAGCAAAAATAAACCCCTTGAAGTATATGCATCTACAGATATCGAGGAACACAAAGGTTTCGGAAGAAATGCGCGAGTCGAGTGGGGGAGCTGTGCGCGCGGCGGCGGCCAGAGGTCGCTGAGACCGCCTTCGCTTGCTAGCTGCCCGAGGTGCCCGCACAGGACTTACTACGATGGTAAGTTTAAGCCAGGCGTAACATAATATGACCATAACCATAATATTGAGACCGTATATATTAGGACGATGTTTCTTATCGCGCGTTGCGAAAGGGGGCTAGACGGAAAAAGTTGTAACGACACTTATTTAGTACCTGCGAAGTAGGAGCAGAGGGCGTTGATGTGGCGATGACGTCAACTGGCAGGAAATTTAAAATTCTATCATTCCTTTATGGCGGGATCTTTTTTTTGATAACTTCGTTCCATCCGGATGTCACTTGATTCCTCTCAAGTTTTATCACTTACAATGGACCGCGGACATATGACGGATACTCATCGTCTTCATCGCGTGCTCGCAGCGACTTTACAAAGCACAGAACGCTGCGAAGTCGTTGCGTCTCTGAGTGTCTAAACACACTAGGCTGAATTACGCCGGCGTAAATTCAGCCGCAAATGTCAAAGGGTCTAAACTCTAAACACACTAGGCTGAATTATGCTGGCGTAAATTCCGCCGCGTTTACGCCGCGTTTAAATTGCATACAAAATACGGGCCGAATACTAGGGGTGATACACTATTACGTCGCGTTTTGTATACGTTTGACATTTGCGGCGGAAATTACGCCGGCGTAATTTAGCCTAGTGTGTTTAGACACATACGCATACAAATACGCGACGGAATAGTGTGTCGTCTCTCGCGTTCCGCCTGTATTTTGTATGAGTTTGAAAGCGGCGTAAACGCGGCGGAATTTACGCCGGCGTAATTCAGCCTAGTGTGTTTAGAGTCTGAGTCGTATTCGCTGCGTACCCGTCCCACCCCGATGCCGCTTGTCCATGCCAGTGTGTGAAGCCCTTAGACCGCTTGGCGAATCTGGAGATAGCAATGCGATAAAATATACCAATAAGCCATATTTACAACTGCATCGCATCGACGCGTCAAATTGTATATTATGGCGCGAAACAAAGTGAGGATCGTCTCATCAGGCGTCAGTAAATAATTGCCGACGCCCATTGGGCATAGATGATAGAACTTCGCGATATATGAGCCCTGACCGATATAAGTGTGTTTGCCTGTTTGCGTAATTGTAATCTATGTATCTTTGTTTCAGCGTTCATCCACGGACTCAAAGTGTAAGCATTTTTTTTCTAATGGACTTTTGATCTCATTATAATTATTTGACTAGTAATATTCTAATCTTAAGAGCCCGTCCTCTCTTTTCTACTGCTCTCTTCACACTCACGCCCGTCTTTCATATGCCAGGTGAAAAAGGACGATCGCCAAGTTAGCGGGCAGATAGAGGTTTTCTGTTTTTAAAGGGTTTTTTATATTGAAGTGGTAAAAAGTAATTCCAACACTTTATAGACGACTTTCTCAACAGTACATTGTATTTTTTTCATACCGTTAAGACGTCAATACAATCCATAAAAAGGTGATATTCTAAACCTTTTACAGCAAAAATCACAAAACTGTCGCGGGTTTGAGTTGGATTATTTAAAGATACTTAAAAAAAATAAAAAATCTAGCTCCAACACTATATTATAATTGAAATGATCTTACATGTTGTGCATTAAAACTTATAGAAATACTGTATTTTAACTGTTAAATCACGTCTGTTAAATGAGCGAAATCGGCAAAATTTCGTATACGGACTCTTAAGGGTGAAGCCAAACGAGGGTAATTTGTGAGTTGTGAGTCGCAGAATTTTGGCTGGCAGAAATTCTGCTGAATTCAGTTTCATATAAAAGTCCTGTTTGTTTCACACGAGCCGCGAGCGTAATTTTATGTCATAATTTGTATGAAAAGATATTTACGCGACCGAAATTCTGCGACTCACAACTCACAAATTACGCTCGTTTGGCTTCACCCGTGTCAATATCAATGGTCTATAACTCAGCTCTAGTCAAATGTTGAAAATATAAGTGTGTGTTGTAGGCCCACTTTTGCAGTCTGGGTTATAGGTATTATAGTCAATTCTTCTAATGCCTTTGAATGATGAGAAGAATATTTGACATAGTTTCGAAAAGATTAACTTTAAACAAGTGAGAAAAATGCACTAACGGCACTCTTTCGATTTCTATAAAATCAATAATGTTTGTACATGTCAACTAAGGCCTTCGGCCCTTAGTACTTTAGATATAAAAATATTAGTGAAAATTTAAGAGATCCTCACGGAAACAAGTATATTCAAGGGCCAAAATTCGTTCGAAAGTAGTAAATAATTAATGAAATCTTGTAAATAACCCCCGACTGTAAGATTGTATGAACAGAAATTACAGAAAATAATCTTTATAACATGTAACGATGATACTTTGCAGAATATTTTTGTAAAATGCTAAACTTCAGTATAATTCGAATATTCATGGACCAATTTTTAAAGTCCTTTGAAATAAAAAGAAATTTAGTTATTTGTACTTAAATGAAAAGAAAATTTAATGATGCATTGGATTTGAAAATGTTGTGTGAGAAAATTGTTGCACAAGAATAAAATGAAGCCTAATTACCTATAATTGAAGACATCCTTTATTGTTAGAAAAAAAAAACAAAAACGCTACCTTGTAAATATAATTATAAAAATGTATTTAATTTTACATAAGGACCCTGCGCCATTTAAGGCCATGTTCCTTTGAAGGCCAACTATCAAAAAGTCGCAGTTATCGTCATGTAAAGACATTTTCCTTCTACTACATACGATCCATCAAACTTATGGCCACAAACGCGGCGGCGAGTCGATCGCGCCGCTATTATGGCAGTGAGATCTCACTGTTTGTAGACTTTGGTTGTCGAGGGTACAATTGTAATATCCGCACCCTGAAAAACTTTAGTTTTTAGTTACGTAACCTACATCTATCTCAAATTTTATTACAGGGCATTATCGTATAGGATATAATATGTATGGTACTAATAAAAGAAAATCTACTTATGCCTCGATTTACTTTAAAATGTTGGTAATGTTCCTAGGAAGGCCGGTGGTTCCTTATAAGGCCCAACCAAAGATTTGATGGTTGGCCTTGATACGGAACATAAACTTTACAAGGAACATCTTAACACCATTAACATATAAACAGTTATTTTTAGTTATAAATGCGTACCGTAACAATTGAAATAATGTTGTTTTTTATAACATCTTTACTTATTAGGATTATTAAACTTATACACGCATATTGAACATTTTGGCCTTATTAAAGAACGGGCCGATAAGAGGGCCATTTTAGATTTAAAAATTTTTTGTTTGTATTATAAAACACATTGGCAATTAGTTATAAGCTGGTGTCAATGTGACACTCATTGCTACTATTTTTAAAGAATTTCCACTAATATATTCTTAGTTATAAGATGATATTCAAGCAATGTTCGTTATAGTTTTTTTAGATGATATAAATATATTGTGCATTTAATGTGTTGCTTAATTGATAAAAATTATAATGTCGTTTTAGTAAAAGCAAATAAATAAATAATTGTAACTCTATTATCAAGTTAAACGACTGATGTATAACATTGGCCTTGTTTGGAGCTGTGTTCCTTGCAAGGCCATTTGGAAGAGCTTAGCAAAACTTAAGTTTATTGAATGGCTATTGAAGCTAGGTTAAAAAGAGATTTATAATATGATACCTTATGAAACAGAGCATTACTTGATCATTTGTTTTTTTAATTTATTTAGTTAATAAACGAATAACAAGCATTTTCCCGTTAGATTGGCCTTACATGGCTCAGGGTCCTTACTTTTGTGTCATACTTAATGTAAACATTTGAGCGAACTAAGAATTTTTTTAACTAAATGTACAGCAGATAAGATTTAATTGTCATTGTCAATTATTTATATTTATTTACTTTTATACCAAGAATTTCGGCCTAAGTTCTAAAGATTATGTCTCTAGATGTAAGGTAAGTATCTTAAAAAAATCGGTACTTACACATTTTAATTAAAATATATTAAAATGTTTATCCAAACTTACTTTGTTGTGAAGTATTATGATCAAGTTAAAAGTATGTGAAAAAGTTTGAAATTGTTACAAAAGTTTTAGAACTTATAAAGCTCAAAATATAGTATGCTATATTTTTGTCTATGCTAAGGTACTCGATAAAAGAGTTCTAAATTGGTGTTTATGCAAACTAAATGTAAATATAAGAATGAGGTATTTATTATTGTTTAATTACATGGATAGGCGAAAGGATTACAGGGATAACATGGAACATAAATTAATTTAAAAATACGAATGTAATTTTCTAAGGTGGAACCTATAGTTGCGTGTGTACGGTAAATTATACGGCTATTGCTGAACCAAAGATTTCCTTTGGTAGGATTGGTCCTTATGGCCCAAGGATGGATTTAAGATGTGGAGCCACCACGATTTTTGATGTAATTTTTTTTTAATTTTAGCAGCTTCTGCTCTGGAGGAAAATAGAGTCTCAATCTGTATATAGGCAAATTATGGTAATATTCTAAGTTCGGTACCATATTCAGATGACTTAAGAATGCTTAATTCATTTTAGGACTCATATTTGCACGATAAAGATGTTAAACAACGTAAAAAGAAGAAGAAGAAAAAGCATTATTTAAACGCGCTAATCTTAGTATGAGTCAGTAATTACTGGTCCGATTTGAAAAATTCTTTCAGTGTTAGATAGCCCATTTATCAAGGAAGGCTATAGGTTATATTTTATTACGCTAAGACTAATATAAGCTAAGAAATAGAGGAAAATGTGGAAAAAACGGGGGAAATTATTTGAAAAGCCCTTTCACGAACTACTGGAGTAATTTTTCTGTTATTTGGCACAGATAAAAAGTAGAAACGTGAAGGATCATAGGCTATTCATTGTGGACTAATTTGTCTGTGAAATATCTAATTTACGCGGGCGAAGCAGCGCGGAACGTCTAGTAATATTATAAAGCTGAAGAGTTTATTTGTTTGAACGCGTTAATCTCAGGAGTTTCTCATCCGATTTAAAAGAATCTTTCAGTGTTTGATATTATATATTTTATCACGCTAAGACTAATAGGAGCAAAGTTACAGAGGAAAATGTGAAAATAAAGCTGAAGAGTTTGTTGGTTAGTTTGTTTGTTTGAACGCACTAATCTCAAAAACTACTCGCCCGATTTGAAAAAATCTTTCAATTTTTGATAGCCTATTTATCGAGAAAGCCTATGAGCTATATTTTATCACGCTAAAACTAATAAAAGCAAAGATACAGAGGAAAATGTAAAAAACGGGGAAAATTATTTGAAAGGGTTAATGTCTCACAGACTACTAGAGCAATTTTTATGTTATTTGACACGAATATATAGTAGACTACGTGAGATATGGGTTATTAATTTGTGAAAAATATACGGTTTCTGTGAAATTTCAGATTTACGCGGACGTAAGTCGCGCGGAACGTCTAGTATTATTAATATGTTTATTGCTCCATTCATCACCATGTCTTTGGCATGCAGAATAATGCAGCTATCAGCCTCCTTATATTAATTAAGCCCTGTCAACAGCGTTTTCGTTGGTTGAAAATAATATATTCTAAATTTTTTATTTTATTTTATTTTTACTATCTTTTATCTAAATATTATTCCAAAAACATTCGATTCAATCGAAAATGATACCAAACTCGACTATATACCTAAATCCCACGCGGTTATTGACCTCATACCTTGTTAAAGCTAAAAACCCCGGCTCCACATCGTAAACCCATCTTAGGGATATAAAGATCAATCCTACCAAAGGAAATCTTTGGTTCAGCAAAAGCCGTATTCCTCGTTTTTTTGTCTTGTACGCACACGACTACTACGCTACGGTACGCCTACAAAGTTAAAATATTTTTCCAATTATTTTTTGTTAGGATATCTTGGCGGCCATCTTGTGAAGGTCGCTTGAAATGTTTCTCTTATAGTGACACTTTACAACCTGGCGGCGTTCCACTTCCAATCCTGAGTAAGGGCCGGGACACAAAAACACGGCACGACGTCGTACGTACGTACTCATCTTGAATTTCTACGTGAGTTTCTACGGCGCGACGTCGTACGACGCCGTACGGCGCCGTACCGTGGGTTTTTTACGACGCGCGTCCGCACGGCGCCGTGCGGCGCCGTACGACGCCGTACGACGTCGTGCCGTGTTTTTGTGTCCCGGCTCTAATATTTGTGTCATTTGACACAATATATGACATAGCTGAATCACAGTAGTCAGAATGAACCAGTAGGCCGACTTCAAACAAGCTGACAAATCGCGGGCGTGTTGTACCATGTGGTATCGCAGCAGCCAGCAAGCATACTATGAATAGCTCAGCAACGCGAACGCATCAACAACGCCAACGCATCGGCCGGCGCGCGCCGGCCGACAATATGTCATACTACGTCTAACGTACTAAGTATTGAGAACACTTCTAAGTGGGCCTACTGGTTCGTTCTGTCTATTGCAGGGGTTCCCAATCTTTTTCAGCCTGCGGCGCACTTACATGCCCCAATATTTTGTCACGGCGCCCTACTCTACCTAGACATTACAAAAACATACATAAATAAACACCTATGATGATTATATTATAGTTAGGTTAAGCAAGTAAATAATAATAAACAAGTATATTTTTATTTAACCTATCAAGCCCCATTAGAGCACCGGTGATCGCGACAAGTGACAACAATAGAATAACAATAGATTTCCAAGAATCCGCGATCGAAGGATTAATCATCTGCCTGCTTTGTATAATTCATATTATAATTTTATTTTATAATATTTGTGGTTAGGGATGGAGGATCGACTCGCGGCGCCCCTCTTGCCTTTCCACGGCGCACCAGGGCGCCGCGGCGCACAGCTTAGGAACCTCTGGTCTATTGTAAATAATTATCGGCTATCGCTGGTATCATTTTGACTAACAACTGTTTCGTATCCATCATTCATCCTTGTAGATCTGTATAATATTATGGGCTAGTTCCGAAATACGACCCAGTATATCGGCCAGTGCTAATGATGTCATTCTAGTGTCGACGCGTACTGCCCCACAGGAAGTTTTGATTCGCTCGATGTATAATTTAGTTGAGATGTCGTTATTGCAAATAATCCATATTAACATTATAAATACGAAAGTGTGGTTGTCTGTCTGTCTGTTACCTCTTCACGCCCAAACCACTAAATGGAATTTGCTGAAATTTGAGTCCCGAAAAAGGACATTGGATACTTTTTAATTTTTATCCCAGAAAAATGTACGGTTCCCGCGCGCGGCGCGATAAACAAATTTTGGCGCAACGGAGTTGCGAGCGTCATAATATTAGGTATAGTATAATAATAAGACGCCCGCAACTACACACAGTAATATATCGTAATAATATTATTATATTATTTATTAAACTAGTAATATGTCACATTTGTCTCACCATTCTCCAATGGCACACCAGTCACCAGTACAATAATTATGGCGTCGCGTCGGCTTAAAGACGTCACGAGCAGGCCAGAATACTTTAGGGTCTACACAGACGGACCGCATTTCAACTGCAATCCAACTGCAAATTGCAGTTCAAGTACAGTTTGAATGCAGTTGACACGACTGCAATACGACTACAATAGAACTGCAAACCAAACGCGCAGTCGGATTGCAGTTCAGTTGCAGTCGGCGTGCAGTCGTGTGAACTGCAATTTGCGGTTGGATTGCAGTTGAAATGCGATTCGTCTGTGTAGACCCTTATATTTCGATGATATTTTATGAATATGACAGCTCTAAGTACATCAGTTTCTACTTTCCTGCATTTATAAATCTTATTATTAAGTCTGGTTGACCAACAGAAAAACTTTACAGGACTTGTGTCTCTCAAAGGCATTTGCATTGAATGGATTGATTTAGTATTTAAATTTATATTTTGTTAGCATATTTTTATGGTTTCGCGCATGACTGAATTTTCTTTGAATGAAAACATATAATTATAATTTCAATATTTAGTTTGGTAAATATTATCTTATTTCCAATACTTGAAATGTTGTTTCAATTTGTTTGTAAATATAAATGAATGTAAAATACCGTTGTTTGTGTAAATAAGTACCGTACTCGAATTTATGTACCTAAGTATCAATTTATGTAACATGAATATTTTGATAATAAACTGTATAAAATCCGAATTCGTCAAGCTGATTTTTATTATTTAATACTTACCCAGCCTTCTTTGACCGATTTCTAAAAATAAAGACGTGTCTATGTGTCTAAACACACTAGGCTGAATTACGCCGGCGTAAATTCCGCCGCAAATGTCAAACGCATACAAAATGCGGACGGAACCCGACGGAATAGTGTGTCGTCCCCCGCGTTCCGACCGTATTTTGTATGAGTTTGAAACGCGGCGTAAACGTGGCGGAATTTACGCCAGCGTAATTCAGCCTATTCCAATCCAAATTCCCAATCTTTTTCAGCCTGCGGCGCACTTACAAGTCAATATTTTGTCACGGCGCCCTACTCTACCTAGCTATTACAAAAATGTACTCACACCTAATAATTATAGTTAGGTTAAGCAAGTAAATAATAATAAACAAAATATATTTCATCATCTGCCTGATTTGTATAATAATTCATATTATAATTTTGTTTTATAATATTTGTGGTTATGGATAATGATGGCTAGGATCGACTCACGGCGAGCCCCTCTTACTTTTCCACAGCGCGGCGCACCAGGGCGTCGCGGCGCACAGTTTGGGCACCCCTGGCCTAGTGTGTTTCGACACTATCTGTCCATCTGTTAGCCACTGAACCGATTTTGATGAAATTCAGTTTCTCGGAAAAGTAATAGTTTATACAGGGTGCATTAAACCTTCCTGCCAAATTTTGATAATATTGATCCTTGTTAAAAATAAAAATACACGTATTCTTTCTTTTATAATCACTCAGTACTAAAATGTTGAGAAATAGTTTCCGAAAGTTATCCTAAAAAACACTACAATTAATGGACACTACGCGTCGCCCGCGCGTGACTTGCCCCCGCGCACGCGCCTCCACCCGCGTCACCCCCGCTTATACTCACCGCCGCGAGTGACCGTTCTGCAACGATTTTAAATGGGATAAAATATGTCATTAAAAAAGTAACACCCAATTTTTTAATGGACTCTCCTAATGATACATAAGCCCAGGCAAAAATTTGGCAAGAAGGTTTAATTGCACCCTGTATATTATACAAGCGGGTAGAGTTACGAATTACAATATTATGTTCCTTTGTTCCCTTTAATCTTTAAAACTACTATACGCAACGGATTTCGATGATTCTTTCAGTGTTTAGATAGCCCATTTATCGAGGAAGGCTAAGGAAGGCGAGGAAGGCTATATTTTTATCACGCTAAAGCCCGTCACAGACTTAGCTATAATATATATTAATATTTTTATAGCTAGGCATATTACTATATATTTTTTATACTAATTTTCGCGTTACCGCACACTCAGCTATAATATATATTTCTGTGACATGTGGATTTAGTATAGATAATATATACTAATATGCCTAGCTATAAAAATATTAATAATATACATTAAGTATAGCTAAGTCTGTGACGGGTTTCAGACTAAGGGCCGGGACACAAAAACACAAACCGTGTTTTTGTATCCCGGCCCTAATAGGAGCGAAGAAATAGAGGAAAATGTGGAAAAAGCGTGGAAAATTATTTGATAACGCGCGCTAATCTCAGGAACTACTGGTCCGATTTGAAAAATTATTTCAGTGTTAGATAGCCCATTTATTGAGGAAGGCTATAGGTTATATTTTATCACGCTAAGACTAATAGGAGAATGTGGAAAAAACAAGGGAAATTATTTGAAAGGGCTTATCTCGCGAACTACTGGAGCAATGTTTATGTTATTTGGCGCAGATAAGAAGTAGACCACGTGAAGGATCATAGGCGATCGATTTTAATCATTTTTTCAGTGACTATATATTTTACACCTGTGCGACGCCGGGGCGGGTCGCTAGTTAAATATAAACTTGAATGAAAAAAAGTGTGTCAGCTCCGACGCAACAAACCGTGTTGGATACGTTTTAGATTGCTTGTTTTCTATGAGAGGCCGGGCCGGCCTCTCATAGAAAACAAGCAATGGAACAGCAAAAAATGGAAAGGGCGTAAGCGACAAAATGGTTTTTGTCGCGTAATTTAAAAACCATAAATACATTTCATATAAGCTATGCACATATTAAAGTGTATGCTTCAACCAATTTATGTACAAATTTTGGAACCTTAAATCACTCTCCTCTGTTGGAAAAATAGGAATCCCTTTTTTTACAGAGGTCTTTTCGATTGATAATTCTGTGTTATAAAAGTTGTCCAATCGTGTTATGCTATGGGCAATTCAAAGACAAAGACATGATGAATACTGACAATGAACTTTAGTTTTCTTAGCTTTAGTCATTGCTGAGAAAAATCGGCATCGCTACAGCCAAATTATCAAGGCGTCGCCTTAAGTACGAGTATCTAACCATACGCAAAAAGAGTTTATTCAACTGAAAAAAGATTAATATAATATGAAATCAGATGTTCCGGCAATATTATCTACACCCCTTTCTGCCATAGTTATTTCAAAATACTTTTAGTTCACTTTAGCCAGTATAATGATAAACATTATAACTTCACAATAATAATATTAATTATTGATATTTATAACAAAAATAGCAATATAAATACATCGACACTGATAGAAACAAACAAGCCCAATAACATATAGTATATAGGTATAGTCGCCTATACAGCATACCATATGTACGTCTTAATCATAAAGTTAATATACCTATCGGAATATAATATTATATAATAATATAATTATACAATAATATAATATAATATTCCGATAGGTATATTACATTTATGGTCTTAATACACTCACAGCCAAATTAGAAAGTTGCGCACTAAAGGTGCGTACCAAAAACGTGACACATTTTCGTTACTTGTTAGTAGGTTTTACCATAATACTCGGATTTTTCTCATACCGGGCGCCTCATATATGAAAATCGATTCTTAAGGAGTAAATTCCAAAAATGAGCCAGGAGCATGTTAGAAGTGTAATAGAACACAATATCTCAACTGTTTTTTAAATTTTTGTTTCTCTGTCTGTTTGTCTGTCCATTTCCTATTGGCTCCCACGTAGTCAGGTAAAAATCGGACCAACGTTGAAAAACGTCGATACTCGATAGACCTGAATCGACGATGAATATTATGTACATTTTACGCCCAAATAGCGAAATCTATTAAGCTGCGCGTCCACCGTGTCGGAATCTAAGCATCGTCATTTATAATTTGTCAGGCGCAGAAATGCCGATCCAGTGCCCGCAGAATTTAATACAAATCAACAGATCCGTCTGTTGCGTATGCTCCGATTCCGATCCGGTGGACGCGCACCTTAAAACTCTATTATATGAATCTATTACGATGCCCAGGTAAGTATCGAAACGAATTCCTACGATTTGAATTGCCTTTGATTAATTTGTGACTCTCTTTATTGGAATACAATAAAATCTTATACCTATATAAAATTCTCGTGTCACAATGTTAGTTACCGACTACTACCGTGCGAATCCAAAACACTGCATTTTGAAAATGTGTAAATTATTGCGCAATTGCGTGATTAATAGCGGGAACATATTTTTAAAGAATATGGATCCATTATTAAAAATACAGCAACAAGTTACATACCATGAGAAGCGTTATTTTGTTAGCTATACAGCCATGAAAAAAATTTATCAAATATGTTAGTATTTTATAAGATATTTCTCTAAACGTTTTTTGTTTTGATAGTTAACACTGAGAAAGGGTCAGTAGAGTTAAGGCAAAACACTGTAAATACTAAATGTGGTGTTTTGGATTGATCAACTTCGAGTTACGCGTATACATTAGATAGTAAGACACTGCAAAGTGGAGTAAATGAAAATGGTAAAAAAAATATTTTCCTTTTAGGTATTTTATGGTACTTTCTAATACTTCAATGAAATGAATAAAAGGTTAAATAAAAGGCAAAAATACTTTTACGCATGATATTATAATATTATGTTTGTTGCCGCGCACCCTATTATTTACTAACTTACTAACTAGCTTTTAGTTATATGTATTGTGAAGGTTAACCCTGTCTACGTAAAATGAGATCAATCGCAGTACAAAAGCATTACGATGCTTTAAATTAAAACTAGTACATAACTAGCTTTACCCACGTGGGTACCCCAGGGAACGAAAGAGCGGATGAGCTGGCAAAAAAGGCTGCGCTTCCATCTCAAAGACAGCCCCCATTTGTGAACCCGCCCAAGAAATGCCCAAGGTTTCGCAGTTATAGGTTTAACCTAGAAATACAATTACAAATAGATCTAAGTCAGACAACCCTCCCTACATCCAAAAGAAATACTGGGTATAAAAAGCACATCAAAGACGAAAATGAGCAAATATTCAGCTTTTCTAACATCCGACTTTGCAGGCCTCGGCACACCACGTGGTATTCGTCTACAAAAACGGAGGGGAAGACCTAAGCTTCCTTAAATGCAATCGTGACGATCAACCGGCACAGTCCAAATCCAGTAACGAGGTAAGCTCGTCCTCTGCAAGTGAATAGCTCCAAGAGGCCAGGCAGAGCAAAAAAGCGGACGAGAAAGAGAGGGATAAAAACAAAATAAATCATAATAAGCAAATGGAGGGGCAAAATAAAAACTTTTATGTGCTCTATAATTTTCCGGGCTGGTACCGACTTCAAAAGTACGAAGATTGAGTACAATATCAAATCAAAACAATCTATTAATATAGACTTACAGTCTTATGTCGTGATAGAATCAGGGTTTTTTAATTACAGTGTTTTGAAATTCTTGTATCTCGTAATATAAACATATTTCAAGCAAAATTTTCAGTTTCATGGCTTACTAGGCTCTAGTAAAGTCCATTAAACGTTATAAAGCCAAAACACTGTATTTCAAAATGCAGTATTTTGGCTTGACAGGGCAGACTATCTATTGCTCCGAAACGGCTTTACTGATTTTTACCAAATTTTATATGCATATTCAGTAGCCAGCTGTAGTTCTGAGAATCGGCTACTGGCTACTTTTTATATTGATAAGTGCATTTGTTGAATAAATAATAGTAAATTATTATAACTCGAGACTTCGAAAATTGTTTTTGCGATGGGATAGCGATTGCCATGGCGCCATACTTATTTAGTCACTTCAATAAAATAATAAATTGGGCGAAATACTTTATATGGCAAAACAACCATTGCCGGAACAGCTAGTAAAATATAGGTACTCATAATAGAAAATTCAGAGAAGGAAAATATTTTTTACAAACTCTACAATTGCGTTTCAATATGAATGAAAACTAACCCTAATTATTAAATAGCACGTTAATGAACATGAGATACTTAAATAAAATATAAGAACTTACTAGTCTTCTGCCTCATAGAAATTTGGGTGTTTACTAAAATAAGTAATCAGTCTCGCAAATGAAACATTTCAAAAATATAAAGTCACGAACCAAACAAAATTGTTTTAAAATTTAATATTTCGCAAGTTCAAAGTATCGGTCTGGTTTTAAGAAACTTAAGTAACTAGCAACATTTTCATCTCATCCACTGAGCCACGCAATAAGTTTGTTTGTGCCAAGATTTGTGGAAAACTTTCAGTACAACTTGCACTCCAATCAGCGCAACTATTTAATGTGCCATTGTATTTCTTTACCCACCAAAAACATAAAATATGTAAAAATTTAAAGCCAAGTTTCATACAAACATTATTCTTGTCTATGGACTTAGCCGTAAAAAGGATGGAGATCTAAATGAGTGCCAAGTTCCATAGAAAATCGAAATATGTATGTATAGGAACCAAATAACATTATGAACAAATAATAGAGTCTATTTCTTTGCTTTATTGAATATCTATAACAATTAATGTTATTTAAATAATGTGAGATCATAAACTAGATTAGATCCAACTTGGCCAGTTTTCATTACATCAGTCATTTCATAAAGTTATTGAACATTTTAATTCTGATGAAAACTAGCCAAGTAGAATCTAATCTAGTTTAAGATCTCAAATTATTTAAATAACATTAATTGTTATATATATTCAATAAAGCAAAGAAATAGACTCTGTTATTTGTTCATAATGTTATTTGGTTCCTATCCCCACCCACCAAATTATTCCCACCAAAGGGATATCATTACTTTTTGTAAAGAAAACTTTCCGAGCAAGGGTAGACACTAGACATCTTAATCTTCCCAGTTCAAACATACATAATGTTCGACTATATTCAATCGCAACCTTAAGGTGTTATTTCACCACTTCCCGACGAGTATCGGATATGCTATCCGCAACTTATCTGGCAGATACTTAATCTATCAGATAAATAATTTATCTGATAGATGAAGTATCCACAATTATTGTGGATAGCCTATCTGAAACTTAACTGACAGATGCTTCAACTGTCAGATAAGTTGCGGATAGCCTATCTGAAACTAATCAGGAAGTGGGGAAATAGCTCCCAAGCCTTGTTGAGTATCAGACGAATAAAACAAAGAAAATTCAAGCGAATGGAAAAAGCAGCTACCATCAGGAGGCATTGGAATAATACGGTATAACACAAGTGTATTTCCAACCATTAACTATAGGGTACAGCTTATTGTGCGGAAGTAAAGAAGCTATTATTATAGCTGTCTAACAGACAGACAGATGGACGGACGGACGGACGGACGGACGGACGGACGGACGGACGGACAGACGGGACAGACGTATTAAAAGAATTCTATGTCTATTCCCGGGACTCAAACTATATCTCCATACCAAATTTAAGAACAATCGGTACAAGCAATTTGGGCTTGAAGAGGTAACAGTCAGACTGACATACTTCATAAAGTCACCTTCTATTAATTTCATAAAGTTTTTTCACTTCACAAATAAATATTTACGGAGAGCTCCCATACAATAAATGTCATTTTTTTGGCCTTTTTTGCTCAAAATCAATAATGGCAGCCGGTAGATACTTGAAAATTAAAAAAAATCTTTAATAATATTTTTATTTTCATAATTTATAATAAAAGTAAAATAAAATAAATATTTAAGGGGGGTTTCCATACAAAAAACACAATTTTTGCCTAGTTTGGCTCTGTCCTACTCGCACAGTTTGGCTCTTTCTGACTCGCACTTTTTTGTTTTCTGATTTTTCCTCATGCTTTCACACAATTGCCGAGCTGGATTCCAAATTTCAGCCTTCTAGGTCATCTGGAAGTGGGTTAGAATTTTGATTTATAGGTCAGTTAGTCAGTCAGTGATAAAAATGTAGATTTTCGGACGTTAATATCTTAATAATCGTTTGAGCTATGCTTATGAAATTTAGAGCATGTAGTTATCTCGCAAGTCTCATTATAAGAGCCAAATTTGAAACGTTTATGTCAAATAGTTTCGAAATTATGAGAGGGTCAAAAGTACCTGCAAATGGTTCGTGTAATATTACACACGGTGCTGCTCGCCATTCTGTTATGCTGGAACTTGGCTTGACACGCTACCGCGTGTCTAGATTGCGCAATTGAGTGGTACATGACATTTAACCCATCAAACCCCATAAGATCACAGGTGATCGCGGCAACAATAGAATAACAATAGATTTTCAAGAATCCGCGATCGTAGCTTTTTAAAGTAACTGTGATATAGAATTCAAACGTCACAGCCACCATTTTTTTCCTGATTTGTATGGGCAAGCGCCCCAGTGCGGCGCGGCGTCATGAATTTTTCCATACAATTTTAAAAAAAAAGTTACTCTTTCGGCGCTGCTACATTCACAGTTTATATTATTATAAAGGACCCATACACACAAAGTTTTTTCACTTAGATTTACACACACTGGACATGAATTATTTTTACAGTTGCAAATATCGCTTGTAAGTATGTTATTATATTTATTCAAAATCATCAAAGATATGAAACTCTTCGTATTTTTTCTTCTTATAACAAACGTTTTGTGATTACCAATAATTGTTTTATGTTAGTCCTACCAAAGATGAAAAAGTAAATGGGGGAAAACCTGGGACTTTTTCCAGGCACACGCAATAAGTACTCAAGTCCCAAACAAGGGACTTATGAAACTCGAAACAAAATACTATCTGTATCTAACTCCATAAAGATTAAAGAATAATATTTCGCCAAAGGGCTGGTCCGTTTAGCAAATTATTCTCTATGGATCATCAAAAATCTAAGCCGACTTTGAGGGTAAAGACAATAATATTCTTAGATAAACTAAAAGTATTAAATAATTCTTACTCTGTAATTGTTCCTTTTTCAGCCTAAAATATATCGATTATTATTTCTGTACTAAATATTAATAATTTAAGTAATGGGTACTCAAAAATTGTAGTTAATATTCTGTATCTAATAGATCACGATTATGTTAGAACTTAGAAGGGTATCGATTTCAAAATAATGAATATTGAGTATAGAAATAGTTGAGATTAAGAAAAACTCTGAAAAGACACAATTGAGGAGTAAGAATTATTTAATACTTACCCAAGTAGTAGTTCATTTAAAAATATTGTCTTCAAATTAAAGTTAGTTTCAATTTTGTATTAAAAATAATATAATTTGTGATAAAGTTTTCAAATGGAATTCCTTCGATCGGAGGTTCTAGGAATTCCCATTGTATTCTTTTGTTCTCGCGATCACCGGTGCTCGCGCGGGGCTTAAAAATACCAATATAGGATAGTAATTAATAATCAACATTTTACAGTTTCCTTTAGCGCAAATATTCTGGTATTAAGAGCCTGGGTTACCCTCGAAATTCTCATACATACGTAATACCAAAATCATTTTGTCATACGAAAATATTTAACATGTTTGAGTTATTTTTCAGCTTAAAATAGTAATTACCTAGGTTCCTGAACAAAAATTAACTTCAAAATATTTAAACACTAAAAAAAATTTTTTTGTGTATAAATTTTTTTTACTAAATTTACTACTAAATATTTAAACACTAAAAAATAGGGTAAAACACTAAAAAATATATACATAAATATTAAATTTACTACAAAATATTTCAACTCTAAAAAATATTTTTTAGTATTTAAAAATACGGTATGCCTGTAGGAACATGAAATTTCAATTCAAGATTTTCGTATCAGCTAAGCTTCCTAGATATTTTGTCACACTCGACTAAAATATGTTATAATCCTTATTGTCCAAAATCTTGTAATAAAATACCAATTGTACAATTTGTACATTATCGTTGAAGGAGTAAATTAAACACATAATATTGTATCACTGAACACTCTACTATCGGCAGTGGCTGGTCAAGAAGTGGACGACAGCTCTCACGTCTGGCGGTCATATTCTCCCAGCCCCCACTCTGATTGGTAGAGCATCCATCTTTATTTATCAATACACCAATGTAAACAATATTTTATGTATTTTCTTTTTCATTACTTTAAAATGGCTTATTAACGCAGAGATAAAATAAAAAACGCTCATATTATTTTTTTCTCCATTTTGCCTAATTTACAAAACCGAATAATATGTCTTCACGGTGCTCGAGTAACTACACGAATAGCATACTTGCCTCGCCTACTATCAGGTCACGTGTCAAAGTTGAAACAATTATTAATAATGAATCATAACACTGGATGTAAACTCAATTATTGCTCAACCATTACTCGTATTAAGGAGCTGCCAATTCGACATCTTTGTGCAGTTTTCTAGACGTATGTATTTCATTGATTGGCACAAAAAATATATATTAATATGATTTTTGATTATATTTGGAAAAGCTTGTTGAATTTAAATAATAAAATAATGTTCTCTTACTGGATGAAAAAATACCAAAGTCACATCTTTCAGGAACTTTAAACAATTCTAACTAAAGTAATAATACAATATATGCTTTAAAAATTTGTTTATTTGATACCTATTACAAAAATCCAAAGATTGCCGGATTTAATTTTCGGTTCTGACATCTAGATTTCCCATAATATTTATTTTTTCCTCTAACAAACGAAAAATGTATCCACGCTACCGAGTGAACACTTCACATCTCTATCTCTCTGGCATGAAAATCGACACAGGTGAAAGAGTGATGCGAGATCAAGGTCATTGGCAGTTGTCAGCATCTTAATATGGCGTCCACGGGAATTTCAGTCGTGTTAAAGCAGGCAGCAAGCAGAGTTACCATAGGTACCAGTAATTACCAATGGGGGTTGGTGATGTTTCACGCTACTTCGGTTGTCTCTTGTAAGTTGTAAGTATAACTTCATATTATATTTTATTAATTTAACGTGTAAAAAATAGTGAAATAAAATCTCCGGCAAAGTAACGTTGTCTAAAATATAATTCAACGAATATCACAATAGAAACTCATCAAGTCATATTATTAATTTGTTCGGGTTTCAAAAAGTGAATGTATTAATTTATATTATAGATTTGAACGATTTGATCCAAAAAGAATTCCTACAAATAAGAAATTAATCACTGAAGTGCTATTTGGCGCTCTTAACAATCAATCTCCCGGAAAATACGATCAAGTTGTTTGTGCTATTGTATTTTTTTAATCCTAGTTTTATTGTGTTGTGACCATAAAGTTAATAGTACGGGAGCCCTGGAACAATTTTTTTTGTGATTACTAACAAGCTAATTTTTTTGTGAGTAGCTTCATTTTGATAAGACAAACAACTTTTTTATTTCCGAAAAATCTTGAAAGTGGTAGCTAACAGAGATAGAAAGATGTAAGAAGGAGGAAGAAAGGATGAGGAAAAAATGTTGTTCGTCTTATCAAAATGTAGCTACTCACAAAAAATTTGTTCTAGGGCTCCCGTACTATAAATTAAATATACCTAGCGGAATTAACTTTATTTGGGTTGCGACCTCTCAAACTGATAAGCTGACGTCTGGCGTCAGATTAACTGAATACGGTACAGACTTCATATTGATCAGCCATGCATAGTTGTTATAATATTTAAGTAAGTTTAGTATGCAATTGCTTATTCAGGACATCAAGAAATAATTTTACCAACTTTCAGTCCAGTGACCGGCCCGAACCAAGAATATGGGCCCCAGATTGATGACCAAAACACATCTCAATGACCATAACTCTGTTTATTCATTACATTGTTCGACTAAGTTATTTCAATAAAAAAAGGTTTTGCCGTCTTATTGGAAAACTGCTGAGACAGCGTCTGTCTAATCGACGCCTGCTCAACGAGGAACATTATTCTTTCTCTCAACGAATCCAAGTCCTTTTGTTGGTAAATTCCAATAGACAATAGATCCTTGATTTTCTGAATATTTAGGGGCTGCGGAGTGAGCGGACCCTCCACAATATGTTTTGTTATAAGCTTATACCATCACTTCTCCAGCTTATAATGCTCCAGCAGAGCGAGGCTAATGTCGTTGGCACGATTGATCAGAATGTGGGTCCGCGGAGTGAGGAACAGGCTCTCATATTTCCCTGTAATGATCGGTAGTCGATTGTAGCACTTGTCTACGTGGTTGTGCGTCACTTCCAAATATTACAAAATATTTATGTACTTAATGTTAACGATTTGTTAAATAAACTGCAATTACTGTGACCATTAAATCCGAATTCGTGAAGCAAGTTTTCCTTATTTGATTCTCAGCTTTCAGGTCGGAAATACATCACCTAGTTTAAGATTTTTATTACGAGTTAGCAATGTTTCTGGCCTATTAAGTATACTTTTTTTTATTACAACCTATTATATTTTTTAACCTATTATGTA
Organism: Lysandra bellargus; assembly: GCA_905333045.1. NCBI lineage: Eukaryota > Metazoa > Arthropoda > Insecta > Lepidoptera > Lycaenidae > Lysandra > Lysandra bellargus. Next base: position 7,714,065 of record HG995323.1, read on the forward strand.
TATTTTTTGTAGAATAAAAAAGAATAAACAATAATAATTAGAAACTCTAAAAATTCATCTTTGTGGGTGATTTTTTAAAAGGTCAATTAGTACTTGACGACCTCTGTGGCTTAGTGGTCAGAGTGCGTGGTCAGCCTTAATGCTCTAAAGTCTAAAGTCTCAGTGGTCAGCACTCAAGCCGGGGGTTCAAAACCCACCGACGGAACAAAAAAGTTTTCAATGTTCCTGGGTCGTGGATGTGTATTAAATATGTGTATGATATAATAAAAATCTTAAATATAATGTACCTATGTATAATAGTATAAAAGTATTAAATATAAATTTCCGTTGTCTGGTACCTGTAACACAAGTCCTTCGGGTACTTAGCACAGGGCTAGACTGACGTGGTGTGAAGCGTCCTTAAATATTCAAATATTATTTTACGAAACTAAATCACCCCGGTTAATCACTGCAGAGCAAGAAGCTTATACCTGCAGAGTATTACGTGCTCTCACACAGCAGTTACATAATATGTATTAGATAGCATTAATGTCTAGCTTTTTTACAAAAAATAAATGTGGCTTTTGTTATTAACCGACTTCCAAAAAACTGGCCAAGTGCGAGTTCCGCAGGGTTCCGCAGCAGCAATAAGGTTTATTTCTATAAAATTAAAAGGTTTTTGATTTATTTTTATATTTTAGTTGATTTAATGAAAGTTAAATTAAGGCTTACCATTTATGACGTATAAAAAAAACTACTTGCTAGATCTCGTTCAAACCAATTTTCGTTGGTAGTTTTTATAGTAATGTACATCATATGTTTTTTTTAGAATTATAATACTTTAGAAGTTAGAGGGGGGGGGGGGGGGGGGCACACATTTTACCACTTTGGAAGAGTCTCTCTCGCAAACTAATCAGATTAGAAAAAAATATATTAGAAACCTCAATATGTTTTTTGAAGACCTATCCATAGATACCCTATACGCGTAGGTTAGACGAAAAAAAAATTTTGTTTCAGTTGTACCTATGGGGACCCCTAAAATTTTTAATAATTTTTCCATTTTTGTATCAAAATCTTAATGCGGTTCACAGACTACATCTACTTATAGTTTCGGAGAAAAGTGGCTGTGATATACGGACGGACAGACAGACAGACAGACAGACAGACGTGACGAATCTATAAGGGTTCCGTTTTTTGCCATTTTGGCTACGGAACCCTAAAAACGAGGAAGTTATATGTTCAGCTGTGGATATTTTATTTTTTGTATGTTCAACGATTACTATGCCGTTTGTGAATCGATTTTCGAAATTTTTGTTTTGTTGTATTAGGTTTCACTCCAATTTGGTACCATGTTCACAAAAGTGGTGACCTGATGATGGGATCCATGAGTAATCGAGGGAACTCCTCGAAATGTATATGGAAACATATGGTGATTTTGGTTTTATGAGAAGCATCCTAAGCATATGCTACCAAAACATAAGATTCTGCACCAAGGTATATTATGGTTCCAAAGATATTTTGACATTTAAATATAGGTAAATAAATGACCTTAAAAAATGTAGACATATTTTTGCAATGGTACTCGTTTTTTTTGAAAATGCCCTACAAATCTAATAATATTAAATTATATTCCTTTCACGAAAAATTCAAATTAAAATTAATTTAAGCTCTAGTTTTAGAAGGACCTTGAAGTCTTCCACTGTGCCCATGGCTACGTCCATACGCTATTATGGGGGGTATTAGCCTGGAGTCTAGACGTAGCCATTGCATTGGACATTGCAACGTCCTAACTTCTATGGCGTGCTAGGGGGGCGGCAGCGTCCAAGGATGGCGGCAGAGTTCGTACATAGGGGCGGCGCAATTAAAGTGGCCTATACTGTAGGTATACACTATACAGTATATAAGTACTCATGCAAAATAGAAATCCGCTTTGATCTATGTCTATGAATCCGCCCCTGCATCAGACAAATAAAACCTTTACAGTTTACATTCAAAATATTATAGTACCGTGATCCCTATGCATTTTGCACGGTTCGTCTAGGTATAGGTGTTTTGGTATAAGTTACGTAACGAAACCCTCAACATCCAGGTAAATACGAGCTTTGATGAGAAAAAGAAAAGGTAAAAACAGGTCGTGTGGTTGAAACTCTCCACAGACTTGAGTTTTCAAGTTACATTGAAGTTTCTATTAGCGACTCTATATTTAGCTCCCAATGCTTAGTACCTACATTCTACGTCGCCAGTTACACGGTCAAATTTTCATCAATCTGATCCATCAATCCGGTATGGATTGACGAAAATTTGATCGTTCTAACCCACGGATTGATGGATTGAGCAATGATCATATATGTCGCCGGTTACACGGTGAAATTTTCATCAATCTGATCCATCAATCTGATTGATGAAACCGGTGTAACCTATTTTATATAATCAATGTAAATTATATATAATCAATATAAAATAGGTAAATCCAACTAAATATTAATTTTAACATTAGTAGAAAATACTCTTATTTGGAATAAAAATTCTACCAAATTGTAAAAAAATACCATGATGCTGACAACCCTAATGTTTGTTTTGATTATATTTAATTATTTAAAACTACCGACGTTAAACTTACACCTGATGATGAAAAATTTCGAAACCGGTCGTGTAATTTGTTAAAAAGTTATAATAATATCTTAATATAGTGGATAAAGTGCAAGAAAAAGTGTGTTTTATTAGTGTTCAACATGAATTTCCACCAAGAACCGTCAGTACAATCAATTACATATAGTTAGTGATGATACCTACTTTAGAGTCTGTGGCCTGTGCACAGATTACCTACATAATTAGATATTATAGTTGCACAAGTAATTATAATAGTCCCTTGCATAGAGTTAACTGTGATAGTAGCAGCGCTGAAAGAGCAGCAAATTTTTTTTTTCTTTTGTATGAGAAAATGCTTGACGCTGGGGCGTTTCCCCATTCAAAATATCACAAAAATGTGCTCTTTCAGCGCTGCTACTTTCACTGTGAACTCTACATGCACACGCTAAAGTATTGTCACTAATTTTTGTTTCAACAATTATTACCGAATTAACAGCCGGTAACGTAAACTGGTGCGTTTCATGAAAGGCAGGTGATGCGAGTAGCAGGAGGTCATCTTGGCGTTCATTGAGATATATATTGTGTCGAAATGGATAATGTAGATGATAGTTTATAGTTTTATTCCAAATTTGGCTTATTTTATAAATTATAACCTGCAATAACCTTGAAAATCGAGCTTCTACGTTACTTAAACGTTACTTCTATCATCTATGTTACTGGTACCTAACAAATATTCTATGTTACGTAACGTAGAAGCATTGTAAAGACTAATGCATATTGTCAATTTCGCTGTTTACTATACCTACACATAGTATTTTTTACCCAAAAAATTGGCCATGCCTTTTTTTTTTTGGAAATCTCATAAAGAAATGTTCTGTAGATAATTGATTAGTATTTACATACGTTAATTTCTTAATATGAACAATAAAAAACACTTCTTATTTCAATAAAATTAAAAATTTCCATATCTTTTTAAATATTTACTTAATTGTCTCCTTGATTATCCTGATCGACAATAATAAAAAAAAACACACAATTTGTTACAATTTAAATAATATATATATTTTTTATCACTGTACCCACTAGTTTTTTTATCGCGTCAGTATGACATAAGCTTAACAAAGCAACATCGTTACTTTCGCGTTACTTTAGTGTTACTGTAACGTAGAATATTCTGCGTTACTATATGTTACAAAGTGGCAAAATCCACGGCCTCACCCAGTTAGTACCAACGTTAGTACTACGACAGTCACGACTCACGAGCACGACTCACGAGTTCAAGACTCCATTAGATTCAAGAACACCAGACTACTCACTAGTCACTACACAGTCTACTAGACAGAGTTCTTGATTCTAGAAGACTTCAAGAGTCAAGACTTTTGTGGTTTTATCCTTCTACGATTTTAGAAGAAAAAAAAAACAACTGACATTTTTGGCGTGTGTTTTGAAATTCAAAACAGTATAATTGGCCAGTTTTATTGGCCAAGGCAGTGCCACCAGCTGAGCTTTGATACCTCGCTAACCAATGAAATCTCGTCAAATGTGAAATGACACTTGTCATTACACCATTTGAGCTTCAGTGATGAGTCTGCAGAACACACTCTTAATATTTGTTTTTTCCTGTTGTTTACAACTTTTTGAACAAAATTTTGATGATAATTTATTAAAAAATTAGATTCGGTTACTTGTAGATAACTTGTTTCCTGTGTCTAATAATATTATTTGTTGTTTTTGACGAATTATAATAGGTACTTAAACATTTTATCGCAATTCGCAATGGCAAAATACGTATATAATGACTACAGGAATGTAGAGATTAGAAAACTAAACGCAGATGTTCTTTGTGATCTTATTGATATATTGGAAGTTGACAATGATTGGAAAAGACTAATGTCTTTAATACCTAAAGATATACAGAGTTTACACTTTGAACCGAAATATAATAGTGAGCACATAAGGTAAGCAGTTTTGAGTCAAATATATTCATTAGATACAGTTTTGAATCTTACTTTAGTACCGTACTTAACCCATCAAGCCCCATAAGCTCATCGGTGAGTGAGACACAATAGAATAACAATAGATTTCCCATAGAGATTTCCAAGAATCCACGATCGAAGGATAATGTTATAACAATGTAAAATTACATAAGCCTCAAAAAATCAATCAAACTAACTAACTCCGCTGGCTCAGCGACCCAAAGTGGATCTTGGCCTCCGAAATGAGCCCTCAAAAAATCTGTTATATTGTTTCAACTCCAGAAGAATCAAAATTGGACTGAAAAAGTTATGCATGATGATGCTCATAATATGTCAGGTCAATAACCACTGAGTTATGTACATTGTACACATAAAAAGAATTAGGCTTTAGCTTGAGAACCTCCTGTGTTTTTATTAAAGTAAGTAAATAAATATAGGTAGTAAATAAATGCAGTGGTACTGACAACTCTATTAAAAAGATGTCTAAGGTACACATAGCGGAAGGAGTAGGTATAATTTTTAGTTATTATGATTTAGACATTTTTGGTAAATCACTGCCTACTTTAGACATAATAATATAATACCTACATTTAAGAACACAATTTTATGTACAATGTCCGACTGATTATATTTTATTGAAAACACTGGCATTGAGTTAAATCAAACTATCTTATTATTTAGTATTAATTGATGTCAAGACAATCTGTAATAAACTGTAGTAAATTTTTGGTAACATTGTTTACACAACTATTATTTAACACTAGCTGTCCTGGTGAACTTTGTGTCACTTTAAAACCTTCCCTGGACTTCTACAAATATTTTTAGACTAAAATCAGCCCAATCCATTCAGCAGTTTTCGAGTTTTAGCGTGACTAACACATTTAAAAATCCACTTTTATACATAAGACTAGCCGTCCCGGAGAACTTCGTGTCACTTTAAAACCTGCCCTGGACTTCTACGAATATTTTAAGACTAATATCAGCCCAATCCGTTCAGCCGTTTTCGAGTTTTAGCGCGACTAACACATTTGAAAATCCATTTTTATATATAACACTAGCTGTCCCGGTGAACTTCGCGTCACTTTAAAACCTTCCCTGGGCTTCTACGAATATTTGAAGACTAAAATCAGCCCAATCCGTTCAGCCGTTTTCGAGTTTTAGCGCGACTAACACATTTGAAAATCCATTTTTATATATAAGACTAGCTGTCCCGGTGAACTTCGCGTCACTTTAAAACTTTCCCTGGGCTTCTACGAATATTTTAAGACTAAAATCAGCCCAATCCATTCAGCCGTTTTCGAGTTTTAGCGCGACTAACATATTTGAAAATCCATTTTTATATATATAAGATAATTAAATAATACTTATAATATATTATGAAAATTTTCCATCCTAGACTGATAGAAGACCATGCTAAGTCAACAAACCAAAAATGTACTGAAATTATGTTTGATGAGTGGGGTACATCAGGTAGAGTCCGGCCAACACTAAACACACTCAAGAGAATTGCAGTTCAAGCCCAAATGTTTAGAGCCGCTGATGAAATTGCAAGGCTATTAAAAGGTAAAAGTTATTCATTAATGTCGACTTCTGTGGCTCAATTGGTTGAGTGTGTTGGCAGCTCAAGCCGGGGGTCGCGGGTTCGAATCCTGCAAAAGTTTCAATGTTCCCGGGTCTGGACGTGTCAATGTATAGTATAAAAGTATTAATTAATATATTTCCGTTGTCTGGTACCTGTACCACAAGTTCTTCAGGTACTTAGCATAGGGCCAGACTGACGTGGTGTGTAGCGTCCATATATATTTAAAAAAGTGCCAGTATCGACTATTAAATGCTATTATTATTGCAGAGCCATATCCAATGAGGCCCGAAATTGGCCCAGCGGCTCCTGTTACCAGTCTCACTATGATGTTGAATGATGAGAGCAGTATTAGAATGGATTCTCGAGTATGCAATGACCCAACAAAGGAAATGAAGTCTGCTAGTGATATGATAAAGTTTTCAAATTCAATGAACATTCCAGACCTGTCTGTTTTGATTGGAGATGATACTTCTTTCAATGAACTGCAAGACTCACAAAGAAATTCATCGAGAGGTTTAAACGATCATTATAATGGATTTCAATATCAAACATCTTTTCCTAATATAAACATATCTGGGGAAATAGACAGTGTTATTTTAAAAGATGTCAATTTAAAACACTTTCAATATGATGACCTAAAACAAATCACTAATAACTTTTGTGAGACACCGACTAATGTCCCACATTTGACTGGCAAAATAGGCAGTGGGGGTTTTGGAGAGGTATTCGTAGGAAAACATCCCCAATATGGTTTATTGGCCATTAAAAAAATTAAAAATAATTTACCAATGAACACTAAATCAGATATTGCAATGACACTTTTTAACACGGAGGTAAGATGCCTATCACAATTTAAGCATAAAAACATTGTGCCAATTTTTGGATTTTCAATAGATGGTCCGGCACCGTGTGTGGTGTGCGAGTATATTGATGGTGGATCCTTACATTACAACATAGCGGCCAAAATTCTCAATAAACAGCAAAGATTTTCAATAATAGCTGGTACCGCTGAAGGACTGAAGTACTTGCATGCTGAGCATATAATTGAAGACAACAGTTCCAATTCAGAAGACTTCCCAAAATCAGTAAAGAATTTTGTTCATGGTGATATCAAGAGTGCAAACATATTACTTACTCGAGACTGTGTACCCAAGGTATATTTTTGTATCTTTAGCTAAAATCTGCACTTTATATTTTTTATATCATAAACTAGCTGACCCGGCAAACATTGTTTTGCCATATAAATTATTTCTAGTATTAAATATCAATATAAAAACTGGATAAAAACCTATTCTCATTAAAATCGGTTGAGCCGTTTTGGAGGAGTTTTCACATAAATACTGTGACATAAGAATTTTATATAATAGATAAACTAATTTTCCCTACCCATCAACTTTTATGTTACTCAACATTGATTATTATCTTATTTTTTTTCAGCTGTGTGATTTTGGTTTATCAAAACAACATGATGCAACTACCTTTATCACAACTCCCCAAGGTACAGAATCTTACATGGCCCATGAAATGTTACATGGGACCATTACACAAAAAGGCGACATTTACAGTTTTGGGATTGTTCTACTTGAGTTACTCACTGGCTTAGAACCCATCGTCAAGAGGGATGGTGTCAGGTACAATATAAAAGATTATGTAGAAGAAAATGTTACAAATAATGACATAAGCATGTTGGTGGACCCTGTTGTTGGAGAATGGCCCAAAGCTAAAGAAATATATGAACTGTGTCAGTTGTGCCTACAGTATGATCGTAAAAGTAGACCGACAATAAATGAAGTTTGTGATACTTTGGATGCTATGCAATAGCAAATAGTGAAAAAGATTAAACCAAAATAAGATTAAATGTAATTTAAGCTTTACTGTGTGATACATTCTGGTTTGATAAACCTTTACATGCCATATCATATATTTTTGTAAAAGCAAGTTATTAAAATAAAATGTATAATTTATGTTATAAACATAGTTACATTTATTTGTGTTAATTATTTACAATATTCTTCAGGCAAACTATTTAAAGTTGACTCTAACGGCTGCACTCAGAGAAATTTAATGATGAATAATATTTAATTTAATGAAGGGTTTGACAGATAATAATGAATAGGGGGTCAAAATCTTCCTTTAATGACAGGTAAGTAATTATACTTTGTTCGTTCTAAGATGATATGGGTGACAGTTCTCATATTCCTTGCTACGGATTTTTTTTACAAGAAAACAAAAAAAAACAGAATGTAATAAATTATATTCCATCTACAAAAATAAATGTTTCCTGTAATTATAAATGAATAAAAATGAAAAGTTGCTAAATGCTAACTTATTGATATAAAATTATAAATATTAACTTTGAAATAGGAGTATAAAATTATTATTACGAAAATATTTGAAAAATGTCAGATGCATGAAACGGAACTTATGTCAATAGAGATTGACACAGTTGAATCGAAATCAAATCGATAGAAAAGGGCGGCCATCTTAAATCGCCGGCGTCACTCTGAAACATCAGTACGAAATCGACAATTTCGATTGCAATTCCTTTACAGGTGATTCGATATTTTTAAATTATTCGATTAATTTTTTTAGGTAACTTCCCTACTATTGTCAATTATAATGTGTCACGCATATCATCATAAAACGAACAAACTATAGTTCCCCTGAGCGCGGGAGTTATAACCCAAGAGCCAGCGACAGCCAAACTTTAGCCATTTTATAAAAGCTGAATGTTTACCTGTAATGCTTATGACCCCTAGGTATAGAGGTAAAAACGACCAGCAACTATGGAGTTTTGGTCGCGGTCACTTCAAGAGGTATCCAATTCTGAAGGTTTAGCTTACCTCAAAGAGTGAAGATAAATTTTTCATCTTATTATCTTCTACATAACTGTAGGAATCTCGTCTTCCACTACCAGACCACCTTAAAGTCTTACTTTGAGGAATTTTAGGCAGTGCAGTTTCTCACGATCACTGCTTCTTCGCAGGTTGTTAAAGACAGCGTAATATAATCGAAACTTCAAAAACGTTTCAGTGTGTATTGTGTTTTAGAAGGGGTTATCCCCTCTATAGTAGATATCCGCTTAGTAACAAAATGTTTATAGCTGGATAAGTTTATAAGCCATAAAGTTTAGTGTACATATACCTAGTTTATGGCAGACGGCAAGTGAAGGGAAAATTAAATGATACTTGAAGTCCGTGTGTCGTTAATTTTTCCCTTTGGCGCCGTTTGGTTGGGTTTACTGCCTACAAGATTGACAGCTTTCGAAATAATCGACGAAAAACAATATGGCGATAAGGAAACGTGCAGGAGCCAGGAGCCATAGACGACTATCAAAAGAGGCGCCATAATAATAATATAATAGATATTAGATACTTAAACTCATTGCGACAAAAAAAAAAAAAACAGCAAAATCGGTTCAGCGGTTTGGGCGTGGACTGAAGAGGTAACAGATAGGCAGACAGACAGAGACTTTCGCATTTAAGTATAATATTAGTAGGTATGGAAAGTATGGATAAGTAAATATACAAGGTGTAACAAAACTAAGTGATAATACTTTAGGGTGTGTACGAGTATGTGTTCCTTGTAAAGAGTTCACTGTGAAAGTCCAAAGAAGACCAATTTTTTTTTTTCACTTTTATATGGAGAAACTCGTGACGTTGGGGCGCTTGCCCATACAAAAGTAAAAAAAAAGGTCTTTCAGCACTGCTACTTTCACAGTGAATTCTCTACAAGGAACACATACATACCCTAAAGTATTATCACTTAGTTTTATTACACCCTGTACTTATATAGTAGGTACCTTACCTACAATTATAGTTTCGTTGTGCACGTTCCCTATACCTAAACAATTCTATAGTTACACATCATGATGTATAAGTACAGTAAGTATAACCATGACTTCCACCATGGCTCCAAAGCTGTTTACAGCATAGTTACACAATTGACGTCAATAATAATTATAAGATACTATTGACGTACCTTTAATACCTACTGGCCCAAGAGCCAGCGACGGTCAGATTATCGTAATCAGGGCGAGCGAAGCAAGCCCTACTAATCCTACTATAATAACTCCCACACCGGTTTCGGTGACGGTGGCCGATTTCATTGAAACCAAGGTCAGTTACACAGAAGTAATTTTATAGTGCCCAAGTATGTGCACAGTACACAAGAGCACTCTCTATTCCTTTTACTCTCATAACCCAGTGGGACGGACGACCGGCACGACTGACGAGAGATCAGGCGCAGGACCGACTTTTCATGCCCATCCGACGCATGGATGATGGACACTGAAAGAATCATCAAAATCCGTTGCGTAGTTTTCTCCTAAACGAGGGTACTTACTTACTAAAAATTGTTTGTAAGTACCGTGATTGCTTCATCGCTTTTCCGCGAACTTTTGGACTTCTCCTCGTATATCTAATCGATTTTATTTCGGCGCTGCGTCTTTTTGTTGTCCTCAATACCTACCTAATGATGATGATTTTTAAAGTAAGTACTTACAAATTGAATTTAATACCGTTTTTAGAAATAAATAAAGCTAGTAAATAGGAAAGTTTTGTTTTTAAATCTTAGATTTCAATTAGGTGTGTTGATTAAGGCCGTCCCCCGAGCAAACGACCTTGACCATATTACATTTGCCGCGTTGCCGAGATTGCACCAAAACTCTATTTTTTTAACTTATATATAAATTATATAGTTCAAGATTGACCTAAAAAAATTAAAACGGGGAATATGTAGTTTATGATATTGTCGATCTATTGGCGTGTGTTTCAAATAAAAGTAATTTGTAAATACTAAGGAGATGCTGAATGTATGCTTGAATTTTAATAAATTGGCTTTACTTTGGAAGCTGATATCATGAGTTTATTAAACAAAAATAGAAAATTTAAAACGTGGAAAGGAAAGTTGAGATACTGAAGACTATTTCTGTATTTTTATTATACTTAACTCTGTAGTATTCAAATTATGAGTTTATAAGGCTCTAAAGACGGTAAATTACGGATTCTCCGTAGGGAAGGCCCTTAAAATATGTTTCTTCACGAATTTCCTCGGTGCGCACAAAGTTGCAGCCTGAAGAGTAAAGATACTTCGAGAGACGGAAAAGGATAATATTAGGTAGGTATAGGGTAGTTTTAACTTTTAGGTTAGGTTCTTCTATCTACAATCTATCTAAATAAAAATGAATTTTAAAGTTAGTTTCGCTAAAACCCGAGAACGGCTGAACAGAAAATATTTTGTCTCAGTGTAAACTATTGATAGTTACGAAAATCCTTGAACTGAGATTGACTTTTTCGACTTGTCGATCGATTACAGGCGATTATTCCTATAATCAGCGAAAGGAGTGGTCGATATCTCTGAAAAAAGAACCTTATACCTACCTAGATAACTTAGCGGTAACAATAAATACAGACTAAGTTTTGTAAGCACTTAAATCAGATAAACAATAAACCAAATTAAGCCACAGTAACTTATCAATAATATTAAAACCTTAAAGCTTCTCATTTTCAATTAATTTATACGATTTCTCAATCCCGTGGAAGTAAAATAGATGCCAAAGATCAACAATTTAATAATAATTAAACTATCAACTCGTGCGCAATTATTTTCGAATCGAATTGTTCATATTGAACTTTATGCTAAGTGAATACGGAAAAACGAAACTGGGCAAACGAGTTGCCCGCTGGTGGGGATAAGGCTGTTAGCGGTGTGGCCAGCCTGCTAAAATTCCCACAAAATAGGGAGAAGTCCTCACAAACAAACTTTGACTTAATAGTATACGTTTTATGTTCTGTGCATAGACAATAAGTGTAAGTTGAAAGCTATAATTACTTAATGATGTGTTAGAAGGTGATATAAAAAGATAGTTTCAGCAAATTGACACTTTGTATGTTACATAAGTTATGAAGCTATACAATTATTGAAATTGCTGTAAGTACAACTTATAGCAATATGTTTGTAACTACATATCTACAATTTACACAATTCCTAGATATTATGTTATTATAAAAGAAGAAAAGTCTAATAAACTGAATATTTTACATGTAATTTAATGTGAGTAAAGTAACATCATCTATTAGTTAATTTATAGTAAAAAGTAAATTAGCTACTTGAATTTATTACTTAGGTACTTAAAATTACTATTTTGAGTAATTAATTCAAATAAGTATTTTTATTTCAATTTATTACGGCATAGGTATCACCCTATTTTAACAATGATGGTAGTGTAGGTACATATTGAAAAAAAGCAGCTTTTCCCCAAAGCTTTCGACATAAGTAAGTAAAACAAAAAAAAAACTGGCAACACCAGTAGGCTCTCGCGCAGTGTGGCGCTAAATGTAGAGTACACTGCGCGGTTTTACCGATTTTCCTGCAAAATCGAAGTAGAACTTCAGTGGTAGTGGTAAAGTGACAAACAAACGTGTGTATTGTGCTAGTGATTCCATGTGACCTACAGGAATGGACACGGTAGGTTAAAGTTAGAAACTTCAACATGGCACTTGAGAGGAGCATACAATTTTGAATCGTATGATGGGACGTTATGAGCTATATTTAATTGAATAAGACATGTTTTCTAACGATGACTGATTGTAATAATATTCGGTATAATGACTAACGATAGAATAGGATTCTGAGACCGTATTCTTCAGTTAAATATTAATCTAACAGTTTATCATTAGTTATAAATACATTTCGTATTGGAAATGTTATTGTAGGACACGTTTTTGTTTGTTGCTATATAAATACCTGCTGACTTAATTAGTGAAACAGTTTTGATAGTAAACTCTACATTTTTAACCGATTTCCAAAAAGGAGGAGGTTTCTCGATGTGACCGTACCTATAGGTACCTAAAGTTCCTTTTAACCGACTTCCAAAAAGAAGGAGGTTATTATACTACGAAAGGACGCTTAATAAATCTATAACTCGCATCCATGAAGATGTGTACGATATTACAGCTTCTAGGGTATTTGAGGTTCAAAACATGAAACAAGTCTTGACAAAATTTTGTGATTTAGCGTAAGCAAAACAGGGCCAGTTTCACCACTGACTACCACCATTTCCTGATAAAGTACCGGATTATAGGCTATCCACAACTTATTTGACAGATTCTCCATACTCTCTGTTAATAAAGTTTTGTGTCTCGTCTCGTTATTGGGATCTTAAGCTGTTAAAGGCCGGGCTACCCCCGAAATTCTCATACATACGTAATACCAAAATCATTTTCTCATACGAAAATATTTAACATGTTTGAGTTATTTTTCAGCTTAAAATAGTAATTACCTAGGTTCCTGTACAAAAATTAACTTCAATATATTTAAACACTAAAATTTTTTTTTTGCGTAAGCATAACTTTTTTTTCTAAATTTACTACTAAATATTTAACCACTAAAAAATAGAGTAAAACACTAAAAAATATATAAATAAATAGTAAATTTACTACAAAATATTTATACTCTAAAAAATATTTTTTAATATTTAAATATTTTGTAGTAAATTTACTATTTATTTATAATTTTTTTAGAGTTTTACTCTATTTTTTAGTGTTTAAATATTTAGTAGTAGTAAAAAAAAAAAATTATACTTAAGTACACAAATTTTTTTTTAGTGTTTAAATATTTTGAAGTTAATTTTTGTGCAGGAACCTAGGTAATTACTATTTTAAGCTGAAAAATAACTCAAACAAACAAAAAATTTTCGTATGAGAAAATGATTTTGGTATTACGTATGTATGAGAATTTCGAGGGTAGCCCGGCCCCTTAAGTGCTTACAGCTTATTAGTTATTACTATAGTAAAAGAGCAATGACTTACAAGTTACAACCTATAACTTTTGAATACTTTTTTAATTATAAATCTCTTTCAGAGTGTATCCTAAGTACCTAGGTAAAACGTCTTTAAACGGTTAAAAAGTTTACAGGAGAAAATCGGTTAAAAATATTATAATATACTAGACGTTCGGCGCGGCTTCGCCCGCGTAAATTAGATATTTCACAGACAAATTAGTCCACAAAAAATAGACTTTGATCCTTCACGTGATCTACTTCTTATTAGTGCCAAATAACAGTAAAATTGCTCCAATAGTTCGTGAGATAAGCCCTTTCAAATATTTTCCCCCGTTTTTTCCACATTTTTCTCAATTTCTTCGCTCCTATTGAATTTAGCGTAATAAAATATAGCCTGCAGCCTTACTAGATAAGTGGTCTATCTAACATTGAAAGAATTTTTCAAATCGGACTAGTAGTTCTTGAGATTTGCGCGTTCAAATAAGCCGTTTCAAATGATTTCCCCCCGTTTTTTCCACATTGTCCTCTATTTCTTCGCTCCTATTATTCTTAGTGTGATAAGCTATATCCTATAGCCTTTCTCGTTAAATGGGCTATCTAACTCTGAAAGAAGTTTTCAAATCGGACTAGTAGTTCTTGAGATTAGCGCGTTCAAACAAACAAACTCTTCCGCTTTATAATATTTAAATATAAAAGTATAGATCACTTACGTACTAAAATATTAATAAACATTAATTAATTTTAAATACCTAAGCCTGGTCGCACACTGTCCGAAATTTTTGATCAGAAACATTTGAACGTCGGCCGGACCGCCACACCGCATACTATCCGAAATTTCGTTCCGGCGAGTTTGAGCTCTCTCGGCTCAGTACAAAATTTAAGAGAGAGCGCGATCCGATTTTCTGATAAGAAACATTTAAACTGCTACCAATCGACGTCATCTGACATAAAATTTCTGACGCCCGCCGGAACGCAATAGGCTACTTGACCTATTTTTTTTATTCATTCTAATCGCTTCTTAATCATTCATTTTCACTAAAAAAACTAATATTTTAATATTATAAACAGTAGAAACCCATAAAAATGTTGATTGAAAAATATGCCCTATATATGGCGCCGAAAACACTGTCCGCCATTGTGCCGCCATAGTGTGACGTCATGTTTTTTGTATTTTATACTTTCTTTATTGAAAAAAGTTTTATGTGCTAAACGTACGAGTCTAACAGTGCTTAAAAAAATTAAAAAATAATTCAGAAATCATTTGTAATGTTGAACACTTTTGTAGAAAAGTTTTGGCCATTTCATTTCCTAACTACAATAAATGGAAATAATATATAAAACTGATGTTTTATTTGAATTATTCAAGAAAATATATTTTATAAATCTTTCTAGGCTTATTCATATTATTTATGTACAAATAAACTTACATATAACGAGCGCGATAAATAAAAGATATTAAATTACAAATGGGATGACGTCACATCCAGATCGGAAGTACCGCAAAAGCGTTTTCGTCAGTACAATTTCTATTTTCATAAAATCATATTTTCAAATCGACTTTATTTATCAATCATAAGCTTTTATTTCACGATAAGGGTGAAATACAGTTTCCTAGGCCAAGTTCTGCTAGAAATATGCATTTTTTCAATGAAATTAAATATATGTCAATTAGCCTATTAAAATTTTCTGCCATCCGATAGACGGCATCTGACAACTCATCCGGACCGGACGTCAGACACAAAATATATGAGCAGAGTGCGTTTCGGCGGGCGTCTGACATTATGTGTCAGATGACGTCGATCGGATGAGTACTCTGGTATTAATATTTTTTAATTTCAAATTCAAATATCTTTATTGCCAGAATGTTCAAAAATTTTTGCATGAACAATGGATCATAAAAGTGAGACCAATCGCCAGATAAAAAAATATTAAAAATTCATATCTGGTCATTGGGCCCACTGGGCCTAAAAACCTTATGATGAAATACTAGAGTACTCATCCGATCGACATCATCTGACACATAATGTCAGACGCCCGCCGAAACGCACTCTGCTCATATATTTTGTGTCTGACGTCCGGTCCGGATGAGTTGTCAGATGCCGTCTATCGGATGGCAGAAATTTTTTATTGCGTTCCGGCGGGCGTCAGAAATTGTATGTCAGATGACGTCGATCGGTAGCAGTTCAAATGTTTCTGATCAGAAAATCGGATCGCGCTCTCTCTTACATTTTGTACTGAGCCGAGTGAGCTCGAACTCGCCGGAAGGAAATTTCGGATAGTGTGCGGTGTGGCGGTCAAATATTTCTGTTTAGAAATTTCGGACAATGTGCGGCCAGGCTTAAACAACTTAGGTTTGATTATAAAACTTCAGGGATTGATGTTAGCTATTTATTTAAGACAATGTTAATTATTTTAAGGTCACCGACATTGACGAGGTCACCTACAAGTTTTAAACAAGTAAATAATGATAATGATCGAAGGCATTAAAATAATATGATCAAAAATGTCGAATAATCGGCCAAGTGCGAGTAGGACTTGCGCACGAAGAGTTCCGTACCGTTATAGAGCAACCCCTTAAATTTTATTTAAATATTATTATTTATTATTAAAGAACACGTATATTGTTAGGTAGATAAGGTATAATAATAATAATAATAATAATAATAATAATAATGTGAAGCCGGTCCCTCCTAGTTGGTGTCCCCGGGCAACACTTGGGTGCGCCACCCACTCTCTTCGGGGTGAGGTGCCCACGTGGCTGATCATCGGTCCTTTCTTTCTCGTTACTATCTTTTCATCACCATTTTATATGTCAGTTCTTGTTTTTGCATCGTTTTTGTTTTTGGTTTGTCTATTTTTCACCACCTTTGTTCTTTCGCCTACTATCTTTCCATTTTTGTTAACTCTTCCTATATTTTTTATGTTTTATTTAAAAAAAGGAACAAAATGCGACTACGTAATAGAAAAATACTACCCCAGGCGGGTACCGGCGCGAACAGCAATGGAGAATCCCGCCCCGGGCCTTCGGGTCCGGGCAGCCCCACGTATTCTGGGGGGGGGCACCGTATCGCTTAATTCTGTCCAGTCTTGCGCTGCTGCAGATAACATAATTCCAACAACGATCAACACACACTCGTGTCCATCATCACCTACCTCATCCGTCAGCTTATTTCCATCGCCTCATTCGTCACCGCAGTCGTACATGCTCAACAATTCATCTTCATCACGATCCACATCTTTATCATTAATGCCAGATGATGCTACACAGGAAGCAATAGCTTATGATCCTGCGCCCATCTCTGACAGCACTCCATCTACGAGTACTTCACAAAATACTAACCAAAACCCCGTAGACCACAATATCGACATTCAACCACAACTCAACATTACACCAGCAAGAAGTGTTTTGCAGGACATGCTTCCTCCAACCACTCTTGCTGGAAAAAGTAGACAACGGATGAAGTGGACTGATCATATCAACAAAGAACTTCTCCGTTGCTACTATATCATTACATCATGTGAATCAAACCTCACCGCTTTCAGACCATCACTGCATAAAAAAATTATTGAAGTTTTCCCAGAATTAAGTCATATTTCCGAACAAAGGCTAGCAGACCAGATCCGAGTAATTCATCGCAATAATAGAATATCACCTCCTGAAAGAAATAAAATAAAAGCAGCTGTTGCCCAAATTATTAATAATTCCGATATAGGCATCCAAAATAACCTAACACAAAATTCAGATTTACAAACTACACCATCTACTACGCTGCATACAGATAACCATCCTTCCACCAATGATATAATTCCATATCATTCTCCCATCACAACCACAAACCTACCAATCAACTCACCAAATATTCCGGATACCTTCGAACAAACCATTACGATAGAGTCAATTAACACAAATATTGATACCGATTCTACTGAAACTCAGAAAATTGAAAACATCTTTACAGAAATGTTAATAAAGTATTCTGGTACTGACCCAACTCTAAGACCTACTATCCCAAAAATTCATGTAACGCGCAACATAATTAAAACTGTTAATGTACTCAATAACTTAATTGCAAAATATATAGAGGGAAAAGAGTTCCCTGGCCTAAATGAAATTCACATAGCCATATACAGTGCAGCTATGACAGCTGCAACTTTACACAACAAAATAAAAAACCCACCTGAAAATACAAACACAAACAAAACAATAGATCAAAGCAACCCAAAATGGCAACAAAGAATTGAAAACAGAATTGAAAATTTACGCAAGGAAATAGGACAATTGACTCAATATCTTGCAGGCAACCTCTCCCCAAGAAAGCAGAAAAAAGTAAATCCGAATAATCTCTCCAACGCACAACTATTAGACCTCCTAGATAACTTCAAACAAAAACTTCAAGCCCAATCAAAACGATTGCGGCGGCTTAAAATTAGCAACTCGCGAAGAAAAGATAACATACTATTTCATAGTAATCAAAAAATATTTTATCGAAACCTCACTAATGAAAATTTTAAAATTACACAACCGCCTAATATAGACGAAGTAAAAAGCTACTGGGAAAATCTATGGTCCAAACCTGTCCACCATGACATGCAATCTTCTTGGCTCGATTCTGAAATACAGGAATGTCAAAATTTGATCCCAATGCCTGAGATTATAATCAGCAAAGATGATGTCACCGCTGCAATAAAGAAAACCCTAAACTGGAAAGCCCCGGGACCGGATAAAATACAAAATTACTGGATAAAATACTTCACAGCAACGCACCGATACATCGCAGAAATTTTCAACACATTCATAGATGATCCCCGGACAATACCTTCATATCTGACACAGGGAATCACATATCTAAAACCTAAAGATAATAATAACACAACTGACCCAACGAAATACCGTCCCATAACTTGCCTCCCAACCATATATAAATTGCTTACATCCATAATAACACAAAAACTTAATACGCATAGTACACAAAACGCAATTATACCAGAAGAACAAAAAGGTTGCGCCAAAGGGTCTAAGGGCTGTAAAGAACAGTTAATCATAGATGCTGAGATACATAATCACGCTAAACAAAACCATAAAAACTTATACTACTCATACATTGACTATCAAAAGGCTTTTGATAGTGTCCCCCATTCCTGGCTAATACATGTTTTAAAAATATATAAAGTCGATTGTAAATTAATTCAGTTCCTGCAAAATTTAATGTCTACTTGGTCCACAAAGCTTCATTTAAGAACTATTGATACTACCTTCAGTACATCCCCCATCCAAATCAAACGTGGTATATTCCAAGGAGACTCCCTCAGTCCTTTATGGTTTTGTTTAGCTCTCAATCCTCTCACCAAAATCCTAAATAAATGTCACGGTTATATAATAGATAAGACAAACAAAATTAAACTAACACACTTGTTATATATGGACGACATAAAAATCTATGCTACGGATAGGCAACAACTGGAACAGCTTCTAAGACTAACGGAAAAATTCAGTACAGACATAAAAATGACATTCGGGACCGATAAATGTAAGATTAACTGTATCCTCAAAGGCAAGCACACTCAAACGGAACCTCATAATCTGGAACTACAGGGCGGTACTATAGACAGTATGCAAGAGAAAGAAACATATAAATACTTAGGATATATACAGAGTACAGCAATTAATCATAAGGAAATTAAGAATATGCTAACATCTAAATATAAACTAAGACTAAATAAAATATTATCTACCCAACTATCAGGCCGAAATAAAATCAAAGCTATTAATACTTATGCAGTACCAATTTTGACATACTCTTTTGGAATAATAAAATGGACAGACACAGAACTAGAAGCTCTTAATATCGTAACCCGAACCGCTAGTTATAAGTACAATATACATCATATCCATTCAGCAACCGAACGATTTACGCTAAAAAGAAAATTAGGTGGCCGCGGAGTCATAGACATAAAAAATCTGCACTATAATCAAATACATAACTTAAGAACTTATTTTTTAACTAAAGCCAATACGAGTCCATTACATAATGCATTAATAAATATTCCCCACTCAGATACACCTCTAAAACTAAACAATAACTAATTCGATCCAATACATAAAATAGTAAAAGATAGTGATAAAATAATAAAATGGAAAGGCAAAGCGCTCCATGGAAAATTCCCACATCAGATAGAACAGGACCACATAGACCAAGAGGCATCCTTCAGCTGGCTAACAAAAGGTAATATATACGGTGAAACTGAAGGCTTTCTCGTAGCAATACAGGATCAAATAATCAAAGATTATGTCACCAAACAACCGAAACCATAGACCATATCACTGGAGGATGTAGCGCTTTGGCCAGCAAGGAATATACACACCGTCACGACAATTTAGCCAAACAAATACACCAACTACTAGCAATGAAGTACAATCTTATAGAGACACATACACCATATTATAAATATAAACCCAGTAATGTTCTTGAAAATAGCTCTGTTAAACTTTACTGGGATCGCGACATTATCACAGACCGAACCATCCTCAGCAATAGACCGGATATAACTCTCACTATAAAATCTGAAAAGACTACTTACCTCATAGATATCGCCGTCCCCAACACCAATAACCTAAAACAAAAACATAACGAAAAAATACAAAAATACATTCCCCTTGCAGACGAGATTAAGCAAATGTGGCGCCAGAATACTGTTAAAATTTTGCCTATTATCATATCCTCAACCGGTGTCATCCCTAAAACTCTACATTCTGCCTTAAAAACAATAGACTTACATAAAAATACATACATACAAATGCAAAAATCAATCGTCATTGATACCTGTTCTATAGTCCGTCGTTTCCTTAACCCATCTTCATCTTTCACCTCACATCAATCATAACTCTTAACGTGTATCAGGTTACTTGGCATTAGCCCGTACCTGGATCATTTATCCGGCAAATAGCCGAGACTCAAATTCATTTTAACATAATAATAATAATAATAATAATAATAATAATAATAATAATAATAATAATAATAATAATAATAGTCACCGACCGTACCATCCTAAGCAATAGACCAGACATAACCCTTACAATAAAACCAGAAAAAACAACTTACCTCATAGATATCGCCGTCCCCAACACCAACAATCTAAAACAGAAACACAATGAGAAAATACAAAAATATATCCCACTTGCAGATGAAATCAAACAGATGTGGCATCAAGACGTTGTCAAAATTATCCCGATCATCATCTCATCAACCGGAGTAATACCGAAAACACTCGCTGCTGCACTGAAAGCTCTGGACCTACATAAAAACACTTACATCCAAATTCAAAAAACCATTATCGTAGATACATGTTCATTAGTTCGCCGTTTCTTAAACCCATCCTCATCTTTCCCTACACTCCAATCATAACACATCATTAACATGAATCAGGATACTTGGTTTATGCCCGTACCTGAGTCATTTCTCCGGCAAACAGCCGAGACTACTATTTCTTTATATAAATAATAATAATAATAATAATAATAATAATAATAATAATAATAATAATAATAATAATAATATCTATGGACGCTTCACACCACGTCAGTCTGGCCCCGTGGTAAGTACCTGAAGGACTTGTGTTACAGGTACCAGACAACGGAAATATATTTAATACTTTTATACTTTACATATATTTAAGATTTTTATTATATGATACACATATTTAATACACATCCATGACCCAGGAACTTTATAAACTTTTTGTTCCGTCGGCGGGACTCGAACCCGCGACCTCCGGCTTGAGCTACCAACGCGCTCACCACTGCGTCACGGAGGTCGGTATATCTAAGGCCTTTGTGAAAATTTCAAGTGTCTACCTGCAGTTTCCATTATTGATATCGAGCAAAAAAGGCCAAAAAAATCACGTTTGTTGTATGGGAGCCCCATTAAATATGAATATTATTTTGTTTTTAATATTTATCGCTATAGCGGCAACAGATATACACAATCTGTAAAAATTTCAGAAGTCCAGCTATAACGGTTCTTGACATACATCTAACATCCTGGCGACATATAGACAGACAGACAGACGGAGTCTTAGTAATAGGGTCCCGTTTTTACCCTTTGGGTACGGAACACTAGATATTATTATAAGATCAACTACGATAACGCGCCCCTCCAAAATTCAAAACGTTTGAAGTGCGTTGTCTTGCGCGGTAGGCTAGTTATGATTTAAGTTGACCAACAAATCTTGGTAATAAGTGCCATTAACTGAAATATTACGTGTACAGTGACTGGTTGAATACTTACTTCAATATACTAACTCTTTCATAACGATGTGACTACACACATTTATACGGCCGGCTTGACCGAAGAAATACCACGCTCTCACAGAAAACCGGCGTGAAACAGCGCTCGCGCTGTGTTTCGCCGAGTGAGTGAGTTTACCGGAGGCCCAATCCCCTACCCTATTCCCTTCCCTACCCTCCCCTATTCCCTTCCCTTCCCATCCCTACCCTCCCCTATTATCCTATTCCCTCTTAAAAGGCCAGCAACGCACCTGCAGCTCTTCTGATGCTGCAAGTGTCCAAGAGCGACGGAAGTTGCAGGTGACCCGTTTGCTCGTTTGCCCCTTTATTTCACAAAAAAAAAAAAACAGTCATTTGGAGGGGCTCGCCATGTTAACGTAGTTGATCTCTATGATTTAATAAATTTTGGTAATGTACCATCGAATAAATTGATTCATAGGCAGTTGACGGACCAGCTACGTCAATTGATTGGATTAATATGTCAATTCAATGTTTAAGGTGTTAAGTGTGATCTGTCGGCTGGGTTTGACATAACGTGACCAAACTACACGTAGGTCCCCCATCTGCCTATGAAGTAGGATTTATAGGAATCAACTTATCTGATAATAGTTACCATCGAAGAAATTTATTCACGGACCTACGTCAATTGGTCGGATTCTGTCAATTTAATGTTAGCTGCAGTGATCTGTCGGATGGGTTTGACATATTACCTAACGCAAGCAAATTATGTAGGTCTGCCATCTGCCAAGTGTCTAAACACACTAGGCTGAATTACGCCGGCGTAATTTCCGCCGCAAATGTCAAACGCATACAAAAAAATACGGACGGAACGCGACGGAATAGTGTGTCACCTGGATGTCACCTAGGGTTGCCAGACGTCCTTTATTTTAAAGGACGTCCTCTTTTTCAGACCCAATATTTGATCTTGTCCTATAATTTAAAATGTTCAATAGAGGACAATACTTTTGTCCTTTATATCTAGTATCTACTAAAAATTATACAATTCGTGTTTTCTATCTGAGTTTCCAAAGCTCAAGCTGAAAGGATTTTTTCTTTGTGTATGAATACATGGACCAAGAACCTAAATAAGTTAGATGTAAAGTCTGTAAAAGCAGACCTACAAATAAATGCCATGTAAACAATGTTATCATTTCATTATAGAAAACGAAGAAGCTCTTAAAGCCGCATATATAATAGCATTTTATTGCGAAAAAGATGTCCTTTTCTACAGTTCATATCCTTTATTTCGTCCTACCCGAAGAACTAGAACTACAAATAAATGCCACGTAAACAATGTTATCATTTCATTATAGAAAACGAAGAAGCTCTTAAAGCCGCATATATAATAGCATTTTATTGCGAAAAAAATGTCCTTTTCTACAGTTCATATCCTTTATTTCGTCCTACCCAATCCTCTAAAAATTAAACTTGGAGCTGGCAACCCTAGACTGTCACCCCTCGCGTTCCGTCCGTATTTTGTATGCGTTTGAAACGCGGCGTAAACGCGGCGGAATTTACGCCGGCGTAATTCAGCCTAGTGTGTTTCGACGCTATATGAATCAATTTCTTCAATGGTACATTCTACAATACTTGTTAAGGTGTCTTAGTTCCTACTAAGACCCTTAATTTATTGATAAATCATTCAATAAAATAGTTTTTTGTCTATCCCTGAAAATTTTACTAAAAACACATAATATAATACAGGATTTGGCAAGCGCAATGACGTTACATAAATTTTCATTTGAGATTCACAAATCACAGTATTCATTCATTGCTCCTAAGCTGAAGCACCCCGGGGGTATGTGGGACTCTTACCCACTAAAACCACCTGCGGTTTGCCTTCAGCCGTATACGGAGGGATGTCCTGGATCTGTCTAACACAGGACTCCCTCTACGACCGGCCGGTCTACCTCACAAGGGACCGGACTCCCACCAAGTTAGGGAACGCTTATGCAAACTAAAGCGTTCCTCGGCGCCGGGACTAGCTAAGCCGAGCAGGTAGTATTCATTGCTATAAGAAATACCTTCGACACTTTATACATCTAGACAACTTCAATATAATATGACGGATGGATTGGTATTTGGTATGGACATACTTTTAATCCCATAAGGATATCTACTTTTTATCCTAGGAAAATGTACGGTTCCGCGTGATAAACAAGTTTTGGTGTAGCGGATTTGCTAGAGTCATTTAGTATTTTTATATTCGCTGTGGATTAATTTGAAAAAGCGAAAAGCGTTATCTTGAAAGTTGAAGATTTTATGAGATCTGTATGATCATAAAATTACTTACTTACTTTAATTTTTTTGAAATAGATTACGATCATATCAATTATCATCATACGATAGATTACGATAACGTCGACATCATAAATTAAGTGTGTACTCAAACCAATATTTAATAATGTTTTCGACTTACCATCACCACGGAAGTATACCTGAAGGCTATCTGGTGTATTGGCATACGAAGTCTCGAGGCCACTCGAATTCACCAAGGAAGCCTTTTTATTTCCTGATCTCATAATGTTAAAACTCATTAACAATAATAATAATTTATTGAAACTACAACATGACTTTATCGATATTCATCCGAATACCTATATTTCCATACTAATATAATAAACTAGACGACGCCCGCAACTCCGTTGTGCCAAAATTCGTTTATCGCGCGGGAACCGTATATTTTCCGGGATAAAAACTATCCTATGTCCTTTCTCGGGACTCAAAGTATCTCCATGCCAAATTTCAGCATAATCGGTTCAGCGGTTCGAGAGTGAAGAGGTAACAGACAGACAGACAGACAGACACACTGTCGCATTTATAATATTAGTATGGAAGTATGGAAGTATGGATTAAGAAGTATGAATATGAAAATTTGTCTGTTTCCCCGTCATCTCCTCGCGCCTAATTTGCGATTCGGATATCTGACGTGGATGATTATAGTATGTAGAAATTAGATACTTTTATTTTCAGCAAAGGTGAGAGGATAGTTTTTATCTTTAAAAAATGTTCAGGATGAACGAAAATCTGCACAAATGAAGTTGCTACTACTCCAATCAATAAACATGAATGTAAGATTACTGGCAGATAATTCTGTCTTTCTACATTGGCACCTGTTGAACAAGCGATTAAAAACGTCTAGACTCTAGAGGGTTCATTCGTCTATGATTGCCCATAATCGACGCTGATTGTGCATGCTATAGATGGCTTTGCAATTATGGTGGCAAACATGGTTACCCAACATGTCCCAACGTAAAGAGGAACCTAAACACATATATATACATAATACATACATAACATTTATTATCCCACCAAAACATGAAATGTAAAAGGAGCCAAGCAAAATGTTGCATAGCTATTCAATACTTCTGTCGTAAAAAGTTTTCAGATCACATTCAAGCCAAGCCTTCAACTTATTTTGTAATATAGTCAACATTCAGTAAATGTATCAATAGATTTCTTTATTTTATAATTATTACAGTGGCTTGCCAATGAGCACTAAGAAATAATCAGCTACTAATTGGATTTATTGGGTACCATCAGCCACATGCGTCGTTACATATTAAAACACTTTACGCTTGCCGTCTGTGTATGCAGTTTTATATTTGTTTCTATTGTGCTCATTGCCAAGCCACTATAATAATTATAAAATAAAGAAATCTATTGATACATTTACTGAATGTTGATTAAAATTACAAAATAAGTTGAAGGCTTGGCTTGAATGTGATCTGAAAACTTTTTACGACAGAAGTATTGAATAGCTATGCAACATTTTGCTTGGCTCCTTTTACATTTCATGTTTTGGTGGGATTTCATTTCTTTTTTAAAGGTTTTTTCTTTTCTTTTCAGGTCACGTTATAATTTTTCTGTACTTAGCTTAGCACCCATTCCCTATCTCCTTTATTATATTTTTTCTTTGAGGCTTCGTTAGTTCTATAGGTGGACAACGTAACGTAAATACTTCTGAGTTCTGAGTCGATTATTATGTTCATTATATATAATTGACTCTTAAGCTAATACTTGAAGGTGGTCATTTTTAGCATTACCGTTGAATACATAGCAGCACTGTTGTAAGCGTCTTGACGTTCTTCGCGGGAAAGGAGCACACCTTGTTTCATGCGATAACTTAAAACTCCCATATTATATCGAGCATGTAAGGAGTGTATATCTCAGTACTGATTAGTGATTAGTGATTACATTTATAATATTTAAATCGAATTTAATTATTATTTCATTGTTAACGTTCGTAACATTATTTTTTATTTAATTAATACCATTTCATTAAGTTCATAACTAACTTAAAGTCTTTTGTACGTCAAACAAATATGCAGTCGAAACTCATACTGTTCTTGCAAAGTTACAAACATAAAAATCTTTTATTTTATTTAATACTTAAAGTATTAAGTATATTATTATTATTTTTCAATTTCAGTTTTTAGGTTTCCCTGCCCAAAGGATGAAAACGGAGCCCTATTATTAATAAGTCTTCGCTGTCTGTCCGCCGTACATCCGTATGTCACTAGGCTGGATCTCGAGAACCGCAATAGCTAGATAGTTGCGATTTTCACAATTTATGTATTTTTGGTGTCATTATAAAAGCTAATGTATAAAATAATGTATAAAAGCTAAGTTTCGTTATAAAGCTAAAGTTATAAAGTCTAATCAAAATAAAATAAATTATTAATCCGGCCTCATACAACAAATACGATTTTTTCCCCTATTTTTGCTCTATGTCCATAATGGTAAGACTAAGGTTTTTGAAAATTTCAGGAAACGCTCAATTTTATGTTACCTTTAATAATTAATAATAAAAATTAAATAAACTTATTGTTAAAGGGGGGCTCCCATACAAATTTACGGTACGGAACCCTATGTATGCCAGTCCGACTCGCACTTGGCTGGTTTCATAATTTTTCCTTTCATTGTGAATAAAGACAAAGACCTATCCGGGTACCAAATTTCAAGGTTCTAAGTCTGCTAGAAGTACCTTAGAATTTTGATGATCTGTCAGTCACTGACAAAATGTAGTAACTTTGACCATCCGTAACTACTAAACTATTTATCGAAATTTCATGCTATTTGGAGGTTCAGCTAGTTTTAATACTTTTTCCTAGTGACCGAAATTTCAAATCCCTAGCTTTGTTAACATCGAAGATAAAGGGGGTGTGAAATAGCCGCGAACCGCTTCGAGAAAAGTATGGTACGGCCGTGCCTTTGCTAAAAAGCTTGGCTGCGGCTAAAAAAACGGGGAAAATTATTTGAAAGGGCTAACTTGAACGCGCTAATCTCAGGAACTACTGGTCCGATTTGAAAAATTATTTCAGTGTTAGATAGCTCATTTATTGAGGAAGGCTATAGGCTATATTGTTTTATCACGCTAAGACTAATAGGAGAATGTGGAAAAACAGGGGAAATTATTTGAAAGGGCTTATCTCGCGAACTA
Source organism: Lysandra bellargus (assembly GCA_905333045.1). Taxonomy (NCBI): domain Eukaryota; kingdom Metazoa; phylum Arthropoda; class Insecta; order Lepidoptera; family Lycaenidae; genus Lysandra; species Lysandra bellargus. Next base: position 7,741,704 of record HG995323.1, read on the forward strand.
CTGGAGCAATTTTTATGTTATTTGGCACAGATAAGAAGTAGACCACGTGAAGGACCACGTTTTTCAGTGGCTATATATTTTATACCCGTGCGACGCCGAGGCGGGTCGCTAGTTATTATATATTTAAAACATAAGAATAAAATGTAAACGTCATAAAAATAATATACTTAGTGAAATTTCGCCGTACGCGTTTCGTGTACTATGCGGTGCGTTCGACGCGTACGCGTACGGAGTACGTACGGAGTATGCTGAGTGTATAATGTGCGATAAACTTTATGTTATGGCCCATCAAAATCAGAATCACCCATCTTATAGACTCCATAAAAACTTATACAGAGATTCTATCGATACCGTTAGTTTGTAAGAAATGTAATTAAGCTCAAAAACTACTCAGCAATTTCAGCCCATAACATTTTATCATCATAATTTTAGTAATTTAGGTATATGCTCCATGATCTATCTGATATCTTTGAGCTATGGTTTATAGTTTTCAATCTCAAGTTAGCGAGATGAGAGGAACGAAAAAATACGATGTAAAAACCATACTAATATGAGAAATGCAAAAAACAGTCTTTCTGTTTGTTAATCTGTTACCTCTTCAGGTATTTATAAGTTTATTCCACTACTATAATAGCGATTTAAAGAATTCAATGAGGCACTGAGATATTTTAAGCCCTGGAGAAACATATTCTGTCTCAATATTTTTTATCATCGCAAAATTTTAAGCTCATACTGTTAGTGGATTATAAAGGATTAAAAGGAATGAAAAATTACTTATAAACTATAAAGTTAGTCAGTTCTAGGCTATAGCTGTGGCTCTAGCTAATGCCTTTGTTTCTACTAATTGCACAAGTTATTATATTATGATAGTATAGTAATGTATCCACTATCCAGACAACATTAATTGGAGCTATCAAATTAAACTAGAGCGGGTCGGATCCTATTAGTATAGAGTCATATTATGATCGTATCATACAAGAGTCAAGACATAAACCGACATTAATCATGCAAAACTTGTACTAGCTTCGAGGCTTAGAACTTTCTGTCTCGAACAGCGAACTTGACCATTAGCTGCTGCCTGCAGCTGTCGACAAAATATTATGTTTTGTGTGTAATAATAATCACTTTGTAGTCAAGTCAGTTCACATTGCAACGCGATTGATGGGTTAAAATGAGCAATGAGCGGTGGTTCTAAAAGTCCAATCTGCATAAAAATTGCCACGCTTGTCCAGTGTGTGTAGGGATAGCGTGTGGTCGCCAGATCCCCGTCAGTTAATCAGCAGGATGTACCACAAATCACAATCAGCTGAGGTTGGCTTGGTCCCCAAAAGATGTTAATTATTGAGCTAGGATCCAACTAACATTTTTTGTTGCTCAATCCCACGAACGAGAGCGAGTTTTTTAGTTAGTATTTTTATTGTAGGAAGTAGCGCATTTGTTGTAGTGTATAGCTTTCTAAATACCTACATCAAAAGTACGTAAGTATGGGAATATTGCGGATATTCTAAGGGTCAAAGTGTGAAGAGAAGTAAAACATTTTTGTCGTAAACGTAAAAATAATTGCAGCCTTTACTTACAGTGCAATTTATTATTTGTTTTTGGTCATACAATTATACTAAAGCCATCTAAAGCTCCATTTTTCGTGGTGACCTACAAAATGAACTTCTTCGGAAGGCCAGCAATTTTAATTCGAGGCGACAAACCGGTTAATAGCACAGGTGGACAAGAACCCAGGTAATGATAATTGTAAAAACACACGTCGAAAATTCTTATTTACTTTCACATGCCTTTACAAGGTTTTGACAGGTTCACAAGAATGTATGTTAATGATGGTGAATGGTGTTTATCAGATATTGCAGTAGGTAATTGCGTTGTAAGATGAGTGAGTCTTTGAAACCCAGCACCTAGCCACTTCTGGTATATTGTGATCTATGTTCAGCGAGTTGTGACTTGTGACCTTTGTTGTTTGATTTGACTTCTCAGGTTAAGGCGACGCGACGCCTTGATAATTTGGCTGTAGCGATATCGATTTTTCTCAGCAATGACTAAAGTTCATTGTCAGTATTCATCATGTCTTTGTCTTTGAATTACCCATAGCATAACACGATTGGTCAACTTTTATAACACAGAATAATTTATCAAAAATACCTCTGTAAAAAAGGGATTCCTATTTTGCCAACAGAGGAGAGTGATTTAAGCTTCCAAAATTTGTACAAAGATTGGTTCAAGCATACACTTTTATTTGCCCGTAGCTTATAAGTATGAAACGTATTTATGGTTTTTAAATTACGCGACGAAAACCATTTTGTCGCTACGCCCTTTCCATTTTTTGCTGTTCCATTGCTTGTTTTCTATGAGAGGCCGGGCCAGCCTCTCATAGAAAACAAGCAGCATTTACTTAACGCAGCGTCACCTTAAACAGCAAGACCCTTACTTAGGGCCGGGCCAAAACACATAAACTCGTTCAAATTTTATAAAAACCGGCCAAGTGCGTGTCGTGCCAATTTTCAACAACACAATAGATATCTGTTACAAGTTACAACTATCTATATAAAACTTCTACGTACAAGCGATAGCGCGACACAGGAGCGCCTCAGTGACATCTAGTGAAGACAATATAAAACTATTTTTTTATACAATTTGAATTGGCACTAACAGTTTACCTACTAGGTAACTAAAAAGAGTGAAATTATTATTTTTAACAAAAAACTAAAACCGACTTCCAAGGTAAAAACAATATTAACAGCATCCTTATAATATGAACTAAAAAGTATTAAATAAATTTTCCTATCTAATATGTAGTGCCTTTTCCCGAATTCGACTGAACCTCAACTATTTCTGTACTCAATCTTCATAATTTTGAAGTCGGTGCCAGTTCCAAAAGTTTCAAATTTTCTGTCAAAGAAATAAAGATTCAGCTATATCTGGTACCGACTTCAAAATGATGAAGATTGAGTACAGAAATAGTTGAGGTTTAGCCGAATTCGGGAAAAGGCACTACATATTAGATAGGAAAAATTATTTAATACTTTTTAGTTCAATTGTAAGGATGCTATTAATATTGTTTTTACCTTGGAAGTCGGTTTTAATTTTTTGTTATTATAAAACCTATCCAACGACACCCCACACGATGGGCTGGACGCGAAAAAATATTTTCATCCCCACTTGATGTGTATGGAAGGTACCATTAAAAAAAATATTTTTTTAAGATTTTATGTACCATTTTGTCGCCATCATTAATATGTGCATTCATGCCAAATTACAGCTTTGTAGGTCCTATACTCTGAGCAAAATCGCGGACAGACAGACAGACGGACAGACAGACAGACTGACAGACAGACGGTCGGACAGACCGAAACTATAAGGGTTCCTTGATGTCTACGGGACCCTAAAAACCGGCCAAGTGCCACGCGCAATAGGTATAGGGTTCCGTTATACTGCTAGATTTGGATAATGTTTATATGGTCAATGAATATACATTTATAACGTGTTTAATGTTTTACATTTAACATTACTAACAACAATCATCTCAGTTACTTTCAAAGGAATTTGAACGAAAAGTTCCTTTATACTCATAGGTACTTCGCCGAATACATTTTTTTAAGTTGATCGACCATTGCTCAATAACTTATGAAGTCTTCTTAGCTGTGACAGTTTCAGCATATTTCCTACTCCCATGAATTTTTTCACATTTCCAGAAACAACCGTTTAGCTGGCAGAAAGGGGGACACTGGACTCTAATGATTTTTTCCACTTTAAAACATCATATTTCACAAACGGATCCCTAAATCGGAAAGTGATCTATGAATAGGTACTCACAATATTTAAAAAGACCTATCCAACGACACCCCACACGATGGGGTGGACGCGAAAAAAAAAATTCATCCCCGCTTGATGTGTAGGGGTCGTACCATGAAAAAAAATATTTTTTTAAGATTTTATGTACCATTTTGTTGGCATCAATAATATGTGCATAGATGCCAAATTACATCTTTGTAGGTCCTATAGTCTCTGAGAAAAACCGCGGACAGACAGACGGACAGACGGACAGACAGACAGACAGACAGACAGACAGACAAACAGACGGACGGACAGACCGAAACTATAAGGGTGCCTTGTTGACTACGGAACCCTAAAAAAAACTAAAGAATTCCGCCAATTTTGCCGTTGTGGTGCCGCAACGTGGTTATACGTGTTTCGGCCCTTATTAACGTTGGGCCATGATTGCCACCACAAATAACGTCGATTAAAGGCAATCATAGGCGAATATTCCCACCCACATCTTAGCAATCACTGAAACTACCAAAGGTATCTTATGAGTTGTTAATGGTGGTAGATAACGTCACTAGATGTCAGTAATAGGCAGTATATTGCAGTTAGCGATATAAGGATTAAGGGCAAGAGGCAACATAAGTGTCTCGCTCTTTGAAACCATTAACCACTCCTTAGCTTAGTATTTATAGCATAATCTATTATGGCCTTACTTTTCATCGCTTTTCTGTAGAAAACATTTTATACGTAAGCAAACATTGATCGTCGTTGATTTACATAGAAAACGCATATTCAATAGAATAAGATTTGCACATTATTTCTCGCATTTTCTATTGAATGTTTTTTTGTATGCTGTCTAACTTGTGACGCGATTATAAGCAATGTACAGATCGCAATATACAGTTAAAGAATTTATTTAAAATCACATTTAGAGTTTTCATGTGAAATCCTTGCTAATGTTATAATATTATTATTAATTACATTGTCAAAGTGCAGTATATGTCTGTATAAAACGATTTTGATGAATTTTGGTAAAGAGATACATTGAATCACGAGATAGTACGTATAGTATAACTACTGCTGACGCCCGCTACTCCGTTGCGCCCGGTAATCGTTCAGTTTTTCGGTATAAAAATATCCTATGTAATAAAATGTTCCCGGGACTCAAAGTATCTCGCATACCAAACAGCAATGGGATTTGGGCGTGAAGAGGTAACAGACAGGCAGACACACAAACTTTGGTATTTATTATACAATGTATGGGTGAAATACTAGTGCATTGCAATTTGCAATCATAACATCAAGGCTTTTGATTTTCCATTATTCCGGAATTCATAATCGTAAAATCATTAGTATTACATCTCTGTCATTTCTGGGTATGAAGATTGCCGAAGGCTGAATAACCAATTGATTTGTACAGGTTTATCTTTGACTAGATGACGCCCGCAACTCCGTTGCACGAAAATTAGTTTATCGCGCGGGAACCGTACATTTTTGTGGGATAAAAAGTATCTTATGTCCTTTCCCGGGACTCAAAATATTTCTGTACCCTTCAGCAACATCGGTTTAATAGCGTTTTGCCGCCGATACATTTTAGCATAGTTTAATATGATTTTAATGTATTTAGATAATAAACTGGATGGACAGTCCAAGATATATTGACGATTTGCATTTTTTAAATATTTATAACCATGGAATCATTTTAAATAATAATATAATTATGTACCTACTTACTCATCAATTATATGGGTGGAACCCGAGCTTCAGAACCCAATATTTAATACTACTTTATTATGCTTTTAGAAAAACGTGTAACATGAAACAGAATACCTGATGGAAAACTTTTGAAGATAAAGTGACAAGATTTTCCTTAATACATCTTTTGTTGGGTATTTTATTTCAAAGATACAATAAACTGGTGTCATATTATGGACTCTTTAGTACTCCAGACACTTGAATCAGACGTCTTAACTCAGTCGGGTTATAATTCACTTATGACTTAGTTTTAAGTAACTTGTAAGGAATAAATTTTTCGTGTGTCCTCGCTCAAAATTATGCCAAAGGTTTCATAGAACAATAGTCCATTGAAATGTTACAATTTTAGGACCGAATATTGCATTTATCAGAGGACGCAGTTTTATTTTTGAAATATGTTGGGGGGGTCAATAGAAGCTTAACCTCTAGTTTGTGGGGTCGCCACTCTTGTCCCCCGGCCGCCATCTTGAAAAAAGGGGTGACAACACTATTTTCGTGATATCTCGGAAACTATAAGTCTTACCAAAAAAATTTGAGAACATAATTTATTTCAAATTATTTTGCCTACAAATATGTTCATATGAATTTTTACCCTAAATTAAAAATTTAAAAAGTTCATCCACTCATGTCTTCAATTATGACCAAGGGCGATAAAGAGCGTGTGGACCTTCGAAAGTTTCCTTTAATAAACGGTCTTCATACCTGAAAAGAAATTAGATGATTATATTCTCATGGGAAAATGGAACTTTTAGGTAGTTTGATTGCTTTGGTGAGATTTGATTATCGGGTAGGGAAAAAAATGACGTAAGTGGATACAACATTTTATAACTTAAGGGAAATTACTATTCTTTTCCCCTTAAGAACAAACCTTATATCTTACCTACTTCGTCATTTGCCTATTAATATATCTGGGTATACCTACATAAGTCCAAATTATTCTATTTCGAATTAATTCCGTATCATGACATTATAAAATATATAACATAATAGGTATATTACAGATGTTGCTGACAACATTTTAGGAAACGTACATTTCCGAGATCAAAACTATTAATAGTCTTATTACTTAAGACGCTCCCCCTACGGAGATGCCGTAATTTACCGTTTTTAGAGTCTTTATTAACTCCTAATTTGAAAGCTACAATATTATAACAAAAATACAGCAATAATATACTGAGTTCAGTATATGAACGTTCCTTTTATAGTTATTAATTTCCTATTTTTGTTTTTTATAACTCCTCTCTCAAATATTATTGTCCCCAACTTTATTTCGCCAAAATATCTCTATGTCTCAGGGACCGTACATTTTCCAGGATAATAACTATCCTGTGTCCCGCTAAATTCTAAAAACCCAAAAGTAACTTCGTAGTTCGTACCTACCAAATTTTATTGAAATACGTACAAAAACATAAGCACACATAATATTTTTATACTCTGCTAAAAAAAAAAAACAATATTCCTTTCACACAGTCGTAGTAAAGTGTAGAATAAATTATTTCTATTTTCGATTCCGCGTTTTCGATCGTCGACCTTACCACAGATCCGTGTCGTACATCGTACTATTGCTGAAATCTTGTTACGTCAATAAACGGATCTTAGAAAAACCCAATAGAACATGCCAGGCAATTCTCATTTCTATTACTTATATTGCGACGTCGCTGAGAGGAGATTGTAAATTCTATACGCACTTTTTACGCTCAATATTCCGTAAAACGTGGGAAAAGTGTAGTGATTACACTTGACACGTCACCTGTTGTAGCTTGATATAATATATAACATGGAATAATAATATTATACAAGCAGTATTAAGTGGAAAATATAGTATGACAGAAATTGTTATCGACCAAATGACAAAATTAATGTTAATAATTACAAAATCTCTATCTGCAGAAATAAAAAATAAAATGAAAAAAATATGAATAAAAACCGATTATGATTTATTTTTTAATATGGCCCCAGTAACAAGCTAACGTAATTGAATATGTATGACAAGTGTATTGAACTTGTGTGAAGTTCACTGTGAAGCGACAAGGGTTGGCAACGACGCGGAAATAATCACACAAAAAAAACCGGAGGAAAAATGCTCTTCTGTTGGCAACCCTAGAACACATACCATCTCGGTTCCATTGACTGGGTTCATCTTTCTCTTTCCAATGCTTACATTTGAGAGAGATGCACTATGGAGAAATTAGCTAAGCATAATAGCAGCCGTCATCTAAATGCTTTCTCATAGCGTACCCATAGTAGAAAGCTAAACAATATTATGTTAAACAGCATTACGTACTGTATAATAATTGCCGATTAGTACATTTACACATTTTATAAATGTGAAAGTGTGTGTGTCGCCCAAACCACTGAATCAATAATATGCCGAAAGCTATGGTGATACTAGTCCCGGGAAAGGACAAATAATACTTTTTATCCCAGAAAAATGTACGATTCCCGCGCGTTAATCGAATTTTGGTGCAACGGAGTTGCAGATGTCATCTAGTCTTTCATATTTTTTTATTGAATTTATACATTTTATAATAAACGCGAAAATTTTTTCAAGATTCATAATTATTACCTCTTCAGTCTTCACGTACCGATTTATGAAATTCGGAATGGTGATGTTCTTTAGCCGCGGGAAGGGATTATAGTTTTTATCCCGGAAACATAGCAACGTGAGAAAAAAACTTTGGACCCCTTTTGACGAAAAATGCCGTAGGTGCATGAACTTTCGCACAGTCATAATGGAGAGGAATGCATCGAGCCAATATTATTTTAAAATTATGCTTTTATCATATTATCTTATTTTAATAAATAAAACATTACACACGCGACAATGTGCACAGTGCACACTACCATCTGGTCTCTAGTCAACACTACGATATTTTGTATAACAAGTCTATAGGCGACTAGCGACCCGCCCCGGCGTCACACGGGTATAAAATATATAGCCACTGAAAAAATGATTAAAATTAAAGTCGATCCTTCACGTGGTCTACTTTTTACTTTTTATCTGTGCCAAATAACATAAAAATTGCTCCAGTAGTTCGCGAGATAAGCCCTTTCAAATAATTTCCCCCATTTTTGCCACCTTCTCCTATTAGTCGTAGCGTGATAAAATATAGCCTATAGCCTTTCTCAATAAATGGGCTATCTAAAACTGAAAGAATTTTTCAAATCGGACCAGTAGTTCCTGAGATTAGCGGGTTCAAGTTAGCCCTTTCAAATAATTTTCCCCGTTTTTTCCACATTTTCCTCTATTTCTTCGCTCCTATTAGTCTTAGCGTGATAAAATATAGCCTATAGCCTTCCTCGATAAATGGGCTATCTAACACTGAAAGAATCATCAAAATCCGTTGCGTAGTTTTAAAGATTAAAGGGAACAAAGGGACATGAGGGGAAAAAAGCGACTTTGTTTTATAATATGTATAGATATAGATGGTTGAAGTCTGTTGTCAAATTAAAAATGGATTGTTGTTTTAAATCTGAAATAGGTTTTCGTGCTATACGTAACACTTGATTAATTGTGTTATAATTAGATAATCTATAGATAATATTTATTTAACTAAATTAACCTGCCAAGTTCAAATTAGAAGGAGATATTATGGATCAGGCTGTTGATAAACATTATTACGATCGCCGAAGTTGATCTAAACTTGGATTTGATTTAAACTCTTTTTTAGGCCAAAAATTATCCGATAGGAACTTGGCCCCATTTTAACAGGTATGTTTTTGGTGGGATGATATTATACACTTTTTTGTAATATCGCGGTGTAGCTGCCAAACCGCGCGTTCGGACTGGCGCATATAAATCCAGCTTTTAATTAAATACACTTAAAAGCCGTCATAATGAATGTAGAGCTTGGAACATTTAATATGGTCGTTTAAGGCTTTGAGCAGTAAAACAAAAGGAGTAAAATTCATGTCATGACACATGTTGTTTGGTACAATTGTTGTTTTAATTTGAACATTGGGTATGGCTCGTAATGGATAAAACTTGATTAAGCCTTCAGCTCTCCTATTTTGTTTCCACAGTAAACCTTTTGTATCAATAAGTATTCTTCCATTGTATGTGGTATGTTAGTACTTACCCATCGAGCCCCGTAAGGCGCGTATGGGCTGCGATAACAAAAGATTTCCAGGAATTGGCGATCGACGGATTAATGGAATACATACAGGACTTTCATTACGTAATAATTTGATCAATAAAAATGTAACATAACAAAGTGATAACTGATAACAAATCTATATCTATACTTGTAAAATTACATGTCCTGACTGACTGACTGACTGATTTATCATCGCTGAGCAAAAACTGTTACAGTTACAGCCACGAAAGTTGGTGAGTAGGGTTGTTTTATTAAGTAGACACCCACTAAGGAAGGAATTTTGAAAATTTTACCCCAAAGGGGGTGAAATAGGGGTTGAAAGTTTGAATGAAAGTCCGTCGTTTCTTAAGTTAGGAACATGAAACACATCTCCGTTATTATACTATGCTAACGCGGACGAAGTCGCGGGCAACAGCTAGATATAAATAAAACTCAATGGTGACTGACTGACATGGTGATCTATCAACGCACAGCCCAAACCACTGGACGGATCGGGCTGAAATTTGGCAGGCAGGTAGATGTTATGACGTAGGCATCCGCTAAGAAAGGATTTTGATGAATTATATCCCCAAGGGGTTAAAATAGGAGATACAAGTTTGTATACATATAATAATAATAATTCTTAACGCGAGCGAAGCCGCGGGCAATAGCTCGTGTAACATAAAACTTTAGGGTGTGTATGGATTATGAGTCCCCTGTATTATAATACTTAATATAATCAATCCATATTTTAGAACCATCAAATCAAAGTATGAAATCCTTTCTACCTCTGTTAGCTACCACTTTCAAGATTTTTCGCAAATAAAAATGTTGTTTGTCTTATCAAAATAAAACTACTCACAAAAAATTAGCTTGGCTTAATTAAAAAAAAAATGTTCTAGGACTCTCTGAATATAGAGTTCACAAAAATACTTTTTTATCGCCAAATTCATTTTGCGAGGCGCTCGCCCATACAAATCACAAAAATATATTTGCTCTATATACAAGTTATTAAAAATAATATCGAAAAAGCAAAGCTAAATAATTAAAATGTTGACTTGTAGGTTTGTTAAGTGTTATAAAAAGCTTTTAGACACCTCTTGCACTCTTTGGTACGACGATATGAATTATAATATTATTTATTTGCCTAAAGTCTAAACGTTAAAAAAGGTAGAGAAAGATATTTCATAAAAGTTTCGATTCAAGTTAATGATCTCACAAATTGAATAGGCCTTTTCATCCTTTTCCTGAGCAATTTTCTTTTAAGGTAGTAGCCAGTATAGTCAGGGAGAACTAGAACATTTTTTTTTATTACTATAAAGCAAATTTTTTGTGAGTAGCTTTATTTTGATAAGACAAATAACATTTTTATCTGCGAAAAATCTTGAAAGCTAACAGAGATAGAAATGATTTCATACTTTGATTTGATGGTCCTAAAATATGGATTATTCTATTTGTAGGACAAGGTTACTCTTAAATTATATAACAGCTATTAACCTACAAAAAATCAGCTGGTTAGGGTTCCGTTTTAGGGTTCTGTAATCAACAAAACTTGCAGGTTGACTACGGTATTACGGTATTACTCAAATCAAAGTAGGAAATCCTTTCTATCTGTGTTAGCTACCACTTTCAAGATTTTTCGCAAATAAAAATGTTGTTTGTCTTATCAAAATAAAACTACTTACAAAAAATTTGCCAGTTGGTAATAAAAAAAAATTGTTCTAGGGCTCCCTGACTAGTAAGTTATTTTCAACGTAAGCGAACCCACATCACGTGGCCTTACGCAAAACTTATTGTAACAACGAAAAATCCTATAGTAAATCGATTCGCTCATGAAGTCACGACCTCGCTAAAGTTTTTAATTTTTAGTTACCGACTCCAATAAAAAGGAGGTTATCAATTCGACTTGTATGCATGTAATATTTTCAGAACTGGCCAGTTTTGGTATGTTAGTCTCGTCTGAACAAATGTGCCGAATTTCATTTCCGTCTGTCTGTCTGTCTGTGTGTTTGTTACCTGACCGACACTGAATTTCAGCACAACCGATTTTGCTGAAATTTGGTACGATGATACTTTGAGTCCTAGGAAAGGACAAAGGATACTTTTATCCCACAAAAATGTATGGTTCCCGTGAAATAAATAAGTTTTGGAGCAACGAAGTTGCGGGCCTCATCTAGTTCTAAATCAAACAATTTAAAGGTTTATTATTTAAATAACATTGAATGCAATTACAAATACCAGTGTTTTTCTTGTTTGATTATAAAGACTAATTGCTAATAACGATAGAATAGAATAGAATCATTTATTTGCTAAAATAAGGTACAAACTTACAATATTTTGATGTTAGTCAGGTAAACAGTTCTCTTATTTTGCCTTAGGTCTTAGGATGGCGTGCAAATTTTACATGTCACTTGCAAGTTGCAACTAAATAATTAAAAGCTATAATTATTCACTACAATTCATTTTCTTATCTTCAATTATTATTCTCCTAATTTAATACCATACGACGTCTTAATAATATAATTAGTAACATCATCAATTTGTCCTTATTCATCAAATTTAAAACAATACAATTTTCAGTCAAGTAATAATATTGTGAATTCATTAAATAATTTATTTCGACATGATTATTACTTTTCTTTTTAAGTTCACTTCTGATTATGTCAAATGATGATGATGATAATTATTTTTAATGTAAAGTAGTTAAGATGGTGGAGTAAAAGAATTTCTCCGTCACGAGATCGTGCGGCGAAGCGGGCTGCGGTCCAGCCACTCGTTACTTTCATGTCAACTCTATGTGGGGCACTGCATCGACTGATCAAAAACGTTCTCACGGAAAGAATGCAATATGACGCATTTGGTGTCTGCAAGGCAGCATTGAACCGCACTTTTATAGAACTATTCCGCGACTCTTATATGACCTATGGTATTTGCCTTTTAAGTCAGTAAAATATGAACGAATTGGCGGGGGCTCAGCGTGACGTACCTACCCTGAGAGATATCCATACTTCCATACCTACGAATAATAAAAACTATATTATTCGTAGTTCCATACTAATATTATAAATGCGAAAGTGTGTCTGTCTGTTACCTCTTCACGCCCAAACCGCTGAACCGATTGTGCTGATTTTGGTACGGAGATACTTTGAGTCCTGGGAAAGGACATAGGATAATATTTTTTATCCCATAAGACAGTACGGTTCCTTCGCGATGAAACGATTTTTGGCGCAACGGAGTTGCGGGCGTAAGATTATAAAATTAGACAATAGTAATTATAATTAAGTGTTGTGTTTTAATTTGATAACTACCAACTACTATTTTATTCGATAGAGGTGTAAGAAAAGATTTTATATCCAATAGCCATTTTTAAGGATTACTGATAAACTGTACAAATTTAATTTATTATAGTTCATAAATAATTTATTAATACAATTATTTTTTACTGAGCGATCAGCGACTATATTTAGTGTCGGTATTAGGGTTACTTATAAGACCGCAACGCGTCGCGTAGAGATGCATTTCTAAATTTACATGGATATATGACAGATTCGGGGCATTGTCCAAAAAAAATCACATGTACTTTTTATATTTTTTTTCGTTAAAATAGGGTATTTTAAGAATATGAATTAAATTATTTTGAAATTCATTGGCTAGTTTTTTCTCAATAAATTTTTAAAGTTTCGCTCTGACGTCATCATCGGCTGCCAATTGACCTCTGCAGTATGTTTTAAATTTCCTTTCAATCTTATTTATAATGGCTGGTTCGTCAAATGCAAGTTCTCACTATGTGAAAGCTGATGCGAGATTCGAGAAGCTTACCAAAAGTTTGAAACGTAATGTTGGCCGAATTTATTGCTAATTTAACGTCATTGAAGGTCAAACTAAGGTTAAACATATTTGTTCAAAAATATAAGTAACTAATGGGTATTTTTTTCGTTTATATACAGAAAAACGATCACTGACCTTATTCATCGAAATGTTTTTGTAATGAGCAAAATTTAAAAAAAAATGCACAATCCCCAATCCATACAAATTTATGTCGCGTTGCGCCTTGCCTCGCCTCGTCGGGTTGCGGTCTGAATTGACCCTTAGAGTTATTTTAGGAGGTATCACGTTTTGTACACCTCTGAAACTTGAAACCTCCTAAGGTACCTTTAACCGAAACACTTTCAGTACTTATAGAAAAACTTTCAGCTTTTATGAAAGGACAAAAGTCTGGCTCTCGCTGTTTTTTGGGCCATTCATGGTTTAAAAAATTTATAATTATGTCATTATTGACATAGAATTTTCTTTTGGTGCAAAAATGGTTTTGTAAACCGTAGACACACCATAAAGTTAATATAGCTATCGGAATAGAACAACAATCTCGAGCTGTCAAACGAAACCAAAATTGGTTTTCATCTGTGCGAAAAATATGTGTACGTATGATTACACATGCATGATTGAACATGAATTATATGAGATTAAATTGACAGCGTGCGGCACGTGCCGACTGGACGTCAAAAAAAGAGTGCTGCTGTCATGTATCACACGTCTCTTTTAACCACGCAGTGTTACTGATAGTGGCATCTCGCTTGCTCTGGCCTTTGTTTCTCTATTCCGCTACGTATATTAACTTTATGAGACATATACAGTCATCTCGTAATAAGTTGCAGTCTTTTAAATTTTAACAAAGCATCCTGAATTCCTGAGTCCTGATACATTTTATCTACCAACCAATTTTTGCCTTTACGCATACCAATTTTATATCAAAAGGATATGAAATTGGTATTCGTGAAGGCAAATATTTTGTAGTGACAACCACTAGATATGAATATTGATGTTATCAACACCGTAGCTTCACGTTTTTACATATAAATACCGAACGTAAATAGTGAAATATATATTTTTTTGGTTTGCTCGCGCCTGGTATGGCCACAGAATACATATTTGGTATGGCCTGAGTATGGCGTTTTTTTTTTAATTTTTGTTTTATTGCGAGTAGCGACTTTCGATCATTATTCGTCTAAAAATTACAAACTGTGATTGTTAAAATCCCTATTTTTCTTCAATTCTTGTTAAAATCCCTATTTGTCTTCAATTCCATTTTTCCAAAATATTAGTTAAGTACATAGTACTTAATATTTAATAACTTCAAAATTCAAATATAAAAGTTATAAAAGTTGTGATTTTATTTGTTGAATTAACTTTATTTTTCGATAAAATCCATTTGAATTACACTGGGTTAGCACTTTATTGAGCGTCGCTATTCCGATTTTCGTTAATTTAATTACTTACGTTCGGTCCATGAATTTTAACTTCAAATAAAATATTTTAATAGATTTTTAAGTTTTAACTATATTTTCAAACAGTAAAAACATGATATTGAATCGTACGTGTGTTGCAGTAAATAATAATTACGAATAATTAATAAACAAACGCTGATTACTGTTTACGAATAATAAGTAAATAACTCGTACGGCCTGTGTAATTAAAACTCACAATCAATATCAATAACCATCACTACCAACCTGAACCACCAGTGTACAGGATGATTCGACTGCTGATAGGAGATTTCGATATTGTACAATGCAAGAAATCCCCATTAGGTTATTTCTAATTACTTACTTATTCTAAAAAAATTACGCCTACCTATCCTACTAATATTATAAATGCAAAAGTTTGTCTGTCTGTTTGTTACCTCTTCACGCCCAAACAGCTGAACCGATTTTGCTGATATTTGGTATGGACATTGAACACGCTTTAACTCCCGGGAAAGGACACAAGATACTTTTCATCCCGGAAAATTTTATGGTTCCTGCGTCGGAGTTGCGGGCGTCATCTTGTTCAAAATAAGATCGATTCCATTAGGTTAGGTGATAAAGAGGCAGTAATTTCTCAATAAACATCAAGTTTTTGTAAGGTAAATGCCGTGGAACGTAGGCTATTATTCTCCAAGTATGATTGACTGCGAACCAGCAGCGCCGATTTATCAAAATGTAAAGAGCAGACTTCAATAAATATTGGCCGTCCTCAATTATTATAGGTCAGTGTACTTTAAAGTTTGAACATAATATAACTTGCTCCTTTTCACTCGTATTTTCTGCAATTGAAGATGACTTAAGATCTAATGAAGTAGAAATTTCTTCCGACTTGAAAAATATATTATTAGCATTCGTTCCGATAAGAGTTTATTTTCTTCTGAAATGATGTTAAGCTGATTATATTATACATATTGACTGCACGTCAATTTCATTTGTAAAAAATTGTAGACACTAATTCAGGCTCTATATTCATTATTCTATAACAATATAATAATATTAATGGACCAAATAGATGACGCCCACAACTTACATATATATTAACATACTTAACGTACCGTAGATATTTCCGGCTTAAAAAGTATCCCATGTCCTTTCTCGATACTCAAAGTATCTCCATGCCACAGCAAAATCGGCTCAGCAGTTTGGGCGTGAAGAGGTAACAGACAGACACAATTTCGCATTTAAAATATGTTAGCGTGGATTTCCATGACATGCTAGTAAATAGTAAGTGACTACGATCGTCTAGGGACATAATATTGTGTATCTACAATTGCACATGTGACATGATTGACTTGGCATGCTACAAACAGCATCGTGATCTGGGTGGTAATCTTGGCCTAGTGTAGACAGGGGCCTCTCTTTTGGCTACATTGACACTTGACAGTGACAACCGCTCGCTTTCATATCCAAATGCATCTACACTTTTGTCACTAGTTAATTGATTTGATTTTTATTCAAAAAAATGTAAAAAGAATGGTGTTACTTATTAATTCATATAGTGTCTCTACCCAACAACACATTTGATTATTTCGGTGGAATTTTATCGTCTTTTTTACCTAGAATAAGTTAAAATCCGATCTTACTTGTCGTCATCTGCGCCATGTTAAAATAAAAACAAAAGGTTAAAGACGGTAAAAAAGGTTCTGCGTTTTGCCACCGTATTAGATCATTCAGTATTCATGTAAAGTTGCGGTCTGACTCGCAACAATGCTAATTTAGAAAACAAACGACTGCTTTGTTCTGGAATGCAATCAACAATGAATACAAAGACGTAGATTGGAGTAGAAACTAAATGAAAAGTTTATATGAAAATACCGGTAATTACTTTCGTTGGCTTGAAGGGTTAATAAAAGAAAAATAATTAAGAATAGAAGAAAAATAAAGAAATTTAAATCAACATTCAGTAAAATATGTATCAATTAAAGATTTTTTTATTTTATCATTATTATAGTGGCTTGGCAATGATGTAAGCGTCTCGACGTTCCTCAAAGGAAAGGAGGACACCTTATTTCATATTGTGATAAATGAGAATACTCCCATATATCGAGCGAGTAAGGACCAAGGAGTGTATATCGCAGTGCTGATTACATTTATATTTTAATCGAACTTAATTATTATTATTTAATTGTTAACGTTGATAATACTATTTTTCATTTAATTGATAATACGATTTCAATAAGTACATAACTAACTTACAGCCTTTTGTACGTAAAACAAATATGCAGTCGAAACTCACACTGTTCTTGCAAAGATACAAACATAAAAATCTTTTATTTTATTTAATAATGTATTAAAGTATTATATTATTAATTATAATTATATTATTTTTCAGTTTTTAGGTTTCCCTGCCCAAAGGATGAAAACGGGACTCTATTATTAAGTCTTCGCTGTCTGTCCGTCGTCCATCCGTATGTCACCAGGCTGGATCTCAAGAACCGCAGTAGCTAGTTAGTTACAATTTTTACAAATTATGTATTTCTGTTGTCGTTATAAAAGCTAATAGTTCAATTCAAATAAAATAAATTATTAATGGAGGGTCTCATACAATAAACACGATTTTTCTTCCCTTTTTTTTATGCACTAAGGGGGCAAACGAGCAAACGGGTCACCTGATGGAAAGCAACTTCCGTCGTCCATGGACACTCGCAGCATCAGAAGAGTTGCAGGTGCGTTGCCGGCCTTTTAAGAGGGAATAGGGTAAAAGGGGAGGGTAGGGATGGGAAGGGAATAAGGGAGGGTAGGGAAGGGAATGGGGTAGGGGATTGGGCCTCCGGTAAACTCACTCACTCGGCGAAACACAGCGCAAGCGCTGTTTCACGCCGGTTTTCTGTGAGAACGTGGTATTTCTCCGGTGGAGCCGGCCCATTCGTGCCGAAGCATGGCTCTCCCACGTATGGCTCTCCCCTTTTTTTCTCTATACTTATCCATAATGGTAACAGTTAGGTTTTTGAAAATTTCAGAAAATACTCAATTATATTTTAACTTTAATATTTAATAATAAAAATTAAACAAACTTATTATTTAAGGGGGGCTCCCATACAAATTTACGGTACGGAACCCTATGTACGGCAGTCCGACTCGCACTTGGCCGGTTTCATAATTTTTCCTTTCATTGTGAATAAAGATCTATCCGTATACCAAATTTCAAGGTTCTAAGTCTGCTAGAAGTACCTTAGAATTTTGATGATCTGTCAGTCAGTGACAAAATGTAGTAGCTTTGACCATCCGTAACTATTAAACTATTTATCGAAATTTCATGTAATTTGGAGGCTAAGCTAGTTTTAATACTTGCTCCTAGTGACCAAAATTCTAAATCCCTAGCTTTGTTAACATCGAAGATAAAGGGGTGTGAAATAGCCGCGAACCGCTTCGAGAAAAGTATGGTACGGCCGTGCCTTTGCTAAAAAGCTTGGCTGGGGCACTGCCGTGCCCCCAGATTGTATAATTAAGTCTTGTGCCTGTATAACTCATTTCTTATTCATAAAGACATTCATAAAAAGAATCGAGCCAGACGAAAATACATTTCCTGCAGTAGATAGATATTACCTAATGGGCAGCGGCCAGTGATGTAGTGTGCTTAACAGCTGCGGTAGTCTTAAGTATTTTATTATGGCACTGATTTAAAGGAGCAGTTGTAAATTGCAGTTTTGGTAAGTTAAAAATTATAAATGGCACGTTTAATAACTAGTTTAGCAGTTAAAACTAAGCAGTAAAGTAAACAAAAATGAGTAGTAAAAAAATAATGAAATGGATAATTGAAAACATTATTGAACAGTAAAATAATTAAATGGGCAGTTAAAAAAATGAGCGGTTACGTGTGGGCAGTAACAAATCGGAATTTGTCAGTAACAAATCTCATTCTAAGAAGTTCTTTAAACAATGGGGCGGTAAAATATAATAAAATCGGCCAAGTGCGAGTCGAACTCACCCATGAAGGGTTCCGTGCCATTATAAAGCGAAAGTATAAGACGGTCGCCGGCTGCTGCCGCAGCACGCTCGCTGCGCTCGCCCGGCTCCCTCTGCCGTTCTGGTCTAAGTTCTAACCTAACCTAACCTACTCTTGGACTTTCTGGATTGTGTTTGTTTTTGTTTTGGCGGGGGGCTGCGCCCCCCGAGCCCCCCTTTCTAGCGGCCTGCGCCCCCCCGTCCCCCCGCTTCGGTATCCGTGGTTAAGTAGGCCTTCTGTTAAGTCGTTATCGAATCGCTCGTTCCATCATTTTTCCGCTCATTCATTTATCGAACTGCTCATTCCATCATTTTTACCGCTTATTCCATCATTTTTACCGCTCAATAGTTTTTTTATTACTGTCCATGTTTTACAGTCACAATAATTAATCAACCGCCAGAAAATTAAATAACTGCTCAATATTTTTTTCAACTCATCATAATAACATCTCAAATATTTAAATAAGTGATCAAAAAATTAGTTCCCATTTATTATTAGCATTAGTTATTGGGTTAGTATAAAATCCATACTAATATTATAAATGCGAAAGTCTGCCTGTCTGTCTGTTACCTCTTCACGCCCAAATCACTGAACCGATTTTGATAAAATTTATTATGGTGATACTTTGAGACCCGAGAAAGGACATAGGATACTTTTTGTCCCGAAAAAATGTATGGTTCCGCCGCGATAAACGATTTTTGGCGCAACGGAGTTGCGGGTGTCATCTAGTATATTATAGAAAGCAACTATAAACACGTTTATATAATTATCAAAATTTGTTGCCATAGAAAATTATTGTAAGTATACTTTTACTTCTACCCCACAAATCACCATATTATTTAGACATTAACCAAACCATATTGTGTGACCATCATAAAAGTTATAATACAGAAATATTTGTCTTGCATTCATCACGATGACCTGTTGACTGTCAAATGTCACAGCGCAGTCTATTCGGACTCATCGGAGTCAATCGCTCTCAGAATAGGGTCAACCATCACGGGATATAGTCTATATTATGTAGACTCTACATCTTGTGAGTTGTGATGGGTGGCCCTATTTTGAGAGTAGTTACTGTAGAGTTCGAGAATAACAGACATTTTCTAGCGTGGTTGCTGGTTATGGGTCCATCAATAGCTAGGTTCATAGGATCCTTGAAAATGTTACTTGTTTTTCGGTGGAGACAAAGAAGGATTTTAGCCTATGTGTGCGATTATTTATTTTATATTTGCGGTTCTAAATACTTCTAAGTATAAAACTATTAAATTTTATTAATTTATTGTTACTGGTTACAAGTCATTTACTTTTCGTGCGTTAATTAATTAATAGTTAAGTTTCACAATGTCAGCCATTTTCTTTTTGTTTTTGCGGGCGTACAAAAAGTACATTTTCAAGGTCTTCAAAGGCTTTTTAATTTGCTTACGCTTACGGTATTTTACTTGATTGCAATCAAAGCTGTCTAATTAGAATTAATTAAAAACAAAAATAAACCTCATTCTTGACCGACTTCCAAAAAGGAGGAGGTAATATATTCGGCTGTATGTATCTTTGACTTTGAAGTCGGTACCAGGCCCAAAAGTTTAAGATATTCTGACATTACTGACTCACGATTAAATTAGCTGATACCGACTTTAAAATAATGAAGACAGTAGTATATGTACAGAAATAGTTGATATTTAGACGAATTCTGAAAAAGGCGCGCTATTAAAGAGTAATACTTATTTAATACTTTTTAGTACATAATACTATTGTTTTTACCTTGGAAGTCGGTTTTAATTTTTTGTTAAAAAATAATAATAGATATTATTATCAACAGAGGTTTTATTAACTATAATATTAAAATTAATAATTATCTCTTTCCAAACTTTTTAAGCAGTCACAATAATAGGTCCCTATTAGAGAAGTGAAACTATTTAAATAAAACAGGAATACCTTGGCGTCATTACCGTTTCATTCAAAATTCAAGAGAAAATACCAGGCTTGCAGGATGAGCTCTATAGCTGTAGAGTTAAAGTTTAAATTTTAAAATAATTTCTCAAAAATACTAGGTTTGCATAAGCCTACAGTTAAGCTTTGTCTATATGCCGAGGCCAAGGGGCGTGAGCCCGAGCTTGTATCTTATTTTAAAGATTAGGATAGTTTTTGCCTCTAAAGGCCGCACTGCCGTGTCACGCACAAGTCAGCTATCTCAAAAAACGCAAATTTGAGAAAAACGGCTCAAAAGTTTTAAATAAACATTTGCTTGTATTGTATTAATAAAATATAAACTTTAAACTGTTTGATTGAGTTTCTTGAATGTTTCTAGAACATAATATTATCATATTATATATTTTTTAATATCTGTAAAACTTAATATTTAAATAGAGTTAAACGAGTTATGAATAACCATCATTTCATTCAAACGTGGTTACGCGTCGTGTGATAATTTAAGTTAGAAGAGTTGCGTGCAATTAGAAACACACAGATTGAGTTACAGAATTTATTGATAAATACTGCCCATCTGTATTAACTTAAATTGAATGAGTAAGGCCTAACTGAAACAATAAAAAATAAAGTTAAACGAATTTGACATATAAGTTTCTGGCTCACCCATAAATATTATTTTTTTGAAATTGTCTTTAGTGCCATATAGACCGTACTGATTAAGACTATTTTGCAGTGGTTAGGCGTAACTCGTCTATTTTAAAATAGCATGCTTGTGCGTAACAGGGCAGCGCACAAGACGGTGGGCTATAGCCAGTTAAAAAATGGCATATACAGTAACATCTGTACTGTGTGATATTAACCTAGAAGATAAGGCTTCGGCCTATTCGGATTAAGGAAGTAAAAAATTATATTGAACTTCCTCCAACCTCCTCCTTTTTGGAAGCCGCTTAAAAAATAAAATTTTCTGTGACGTAATAACAATGTCTATCGACTGGCTCTGACTATAATATAATAGGTATTAAATCCAAAGTCTAATGTAAGCACTTCACATGGTTATTTGTATCTGCTATTTGCTATTTGTTGTGTTTGGCAAAATTATTGACGAATACACAAACAAGCAAATATAGGCAAATACGGCCCTCCACACATGGACGTCAAATACCAAACTTTTACTTGATTTTCTTTACTTGCCTATTTGACTCCTTTGATGTGCGTCAAAAACCGACAAAGGTACGGATACGTGTATTTGGTATTGGCCATACTTGTCAAATAGGCAAATAAGGCCAATATTTGTCAAACATACCGTCTACACATGGTGATTGTTTGGCAAATACAACAAATATGCAAATACAAATAGCCATGTCAAGTGCCTCCATAACATTGAACCTCCACATTTTTTTGGAAGTCGGCTTTAGCCTTTAAAGCTTTAGGCCTTAGCCTCTGTCATGAGTTCATGACTCATGGCGTAATTACAATTTCTATTGACTGGCCCCAACCCATTGATCTCCTATTATACAAGTACGCCTCCAACCATATAATAAGGGTCTACCAGAATCTGATGGCAATTTTTGACAGCAGATTTTAAAAAAATATTCTTGATCATTGGATAAATTTTTATATTTGCATGTTTAACACACAGAATCAGCCGCTATAAGAAGAAAGAAAAAAAGGATCAAAATGTATTATTCCAATTACCCCGGTATTGCTAGAGTCAATTCATTTTCTCACTTTTTGCCATCAGATTCTGGTAGACCTATACTATCCAAAGTCTACCATAGAACCTTCTCTTTTTTGGAATTTGGTTTTAGTCTGCGCCATTGTCTATGACGTAATAACAATGTCTATCGACTGGCTCTGACTATAAAGTGTAAGCCCGCACGTGCGATGGTCACTGACTTGAGGTAACGGTCGCGGTGCTTTTTAACCGTATCGTATTTACAAAAACATTTAACGTTATAAGGATGATAAAATCTTTTCTCACACTTTACGCTTTTATAGTTTATTTTGGGTTAACCTTAAACGTGATATGGATTGCATAATAATTGCTTTTTTAAGGTAAAAAAATATGGCCCATCCACAAAAGGAAGGCTGGCTACTAGGCTGTGGAAATAAGAATAGTTTTTTTTACTCCGCGCAGGCAAAGCTAGGTCATCTTCGAAACTTACATAACATCACATCTGCTGTCTAGGACAATTTTCTCGCCAACTTAGGAACTTCTTTGACATACTGCCTAACTTCTAAAATTTTAAGACATACGGTATCCTACATTCTACGAATAATAATAGTATTTATAATTCGTAGCTAACATTATTTTCTTATCACATTTTGGAATGCTAATCAAACAAAGAGGCACAGATTTTCAGACAAATTATGACGTCATAATATTATTAAAATATGTGTAAGTTTTGTGCCTCTATTCACTGTTTGAACTTTATACGCACTTCGTGTAGCAATCAGGTATCGAGATTTTCCCAAACCCATACGTTTCTAAAAAAAAGTAAAAAATGTATGATGGGACATTGTCGATGGTCGTTGGGGCATTATCGATGGTACTCTATTTGTTTATCAATTTTGAACATTAACACGTCCGCATTGTGATCAAATTAGATTGTGTATGACAATTGTGGTGGGGTAAATAAATGGTATGTCTTAACTCGCTACCGTAAATAGGGTTATCACTTTCTAGTTGCAACAAGAATCTATACGACATTCTCATTATGTTAAATCTCTGCATTGTATGTTAGCCGTTAATTAGGGTTAGTGTCTATTGCAGATTGCAATGCATTTTTAAATAAGCCATTCAAAATTTGAACAGGAGGCTCAACACCTTGTGGGGCAAGTCTGTCAACTAAAAATGTATCTTGTTAATTCACAATTAAATTAAGTGTAAAGTGACTAAAGTTCAGTTTTGAATGGCGTATTTAAAAATGCATCCTATTATATTCACACGTCACGTTGCAATGCGAACCGACCTCTAGGATTTTTTTTTCACTAACTTTCTAGCTTTAATCTGCCAAAACATTTGCACACATTTATTTTTCGTAACGAACAGCAGCAATATTTGCCTTTCAGGTGTTTTTTGTTTTGGCTATATTTTTGTTTGAACCCGTCATAGTCTTAGCAGTGATACTGGCCAGGCCAGTGGCCGAAAACTGTCAAGTGGCAGCCCTATCAGCAAACGCATACGCAAGTGAATTGTAAACGATCGTCAGTCCGTCGAGATCCGGCAACGCAACTAACGCGGTTCTTGTAGCCAAGTGAATTTATTTTTTGAAGTTTATTGGCTAGTGATTGTTGTGTAATATGACGTAACAGTGAAGTTTGGTGTTTTATGGATTGCCTGAATACTGACAAGGTATACTGTTATTTATTTCTAGTCTATTTAGTTCATTACTCATTAGTAAAGATTTTTTTTGGGAAAAAATAAAATAAGTTTAAGTTGTAAAAACTGTATCTATGCTATAAACTATTTGATTAAAATTATATTAATATGCAAAGATATCAATACTAAAGTTATTAACTATACCGAAGCTCTCTGTCATCTCTTCAGGATGACACCGTTTAGCCGACTTTGATATTTTTGCTAAGGAGATACTTTGACTCCCGGAATATTTTACCAAATTGGATACATACATTTTAGCAATCAAGAACACGAAGGAAAATTCATACATCACTTATTTTACAGTTACTTCTAATTAAATACTCATAAATATTTAAATATTTCATTTCTGCTAAGGAGCAGTTTACTATCAAAATGCTATTCATTTTTATGCTATTCACTTTATGCTATTGAATTTATTAGTCGGTAAATGCAATAGCAATTACTGTCAGTCATCATTGCATCTACATTTCGATAAACTTTCTACACCCTAATGACTGAACCGCTCTTTTATGACAGTACTTTCTCTTCCGTTACGTCATATTATGTTGCGAAACTAGGAGTTTGCGTTTAAATATGTTTGTTATTACTAAGTATAAGAAATACTTATTACAATGTATGATAATATAGTAAATAGTAATTATGTAATTAAATAAAATGCAGATCAACATTAAACATTAACCATAATATGTTATTGTAATAATAATTAATGAAATCGGTGAATATAATGTAAGATATATTTAGCAATAATAGAATTCAGTTTTATTAGATTTTTCCTGAAATACGATACTGAAATGTTACTCATTTCAGTATAGTCCTAAAAACATTTTTGACAGCTCTATTTATGAGCAAAATTTTTCCTAACTGCTGCTTCTGTGAGGTGATTAACTGACTAATTTAAAGTCATAATGGCTCAGCTTTTTTACTCTAATAGCGAGTACTAAAGTACATTAGTAATTAGTAATTAGTATTAAGACAAAAGTTGGAGTTGCTCTGTTTAATTTAATTTGCTTTAAGAGTCAGCGATATCGTATATTGTCGTAAATATCGTTTGATGTAAATTTTAACAACATTTGAATAATTGTTACCTTGATACTTGTCTCGACTTTCGACCCTCGATACGTAGAAGTTTTACATCGGCTTCTCAGACCAAATAAAAGTTAGGCTGGATTTATATGCATCCGCCCAAAATCGCGGTTTGGCGGCTACACCGCGAGATTACAAGAAAATGTTTGTAACGATTTATTTAAATCATTTACATACAATTGCTTGCTAATCTAGCGGTGTAGCCGCCAAACCGCTTGTTCGGGCGGACGTACATAGATTGTTAATTGTGACAATTTCCCTTGAAAAGCTTAGCACTAAACAATGACTAACGCAAGTGTCCGAGCAAAAAATCCGACTCTATAAGAAATATTTAAATTATTTGCTACGTAATCTGCAGAAAAAATCGATTGAATATAACAGTTGTAAGCCATTCCTTGCTACGATTAAACGTAGTTACTAGTTAGTACTTAGTTCTAATTGTGTTCCGTGTAGTAACATATT
Organism: Lysandra bellargus; assembly: GCA_905333045.1. Taxonomy (NCBI): domain Eukaryota; kingdom Metazoa; phylum Arthropoda; class Insecta; order Lepidoptera; family Lycaenidae; genus Lysandra; species Lysandra bellargus. Next base: position 7,767,408 of record HG995323.1, read on the forward strand.
ATAACATATTTTATTAACGTGGTTGTACTATGTTTAGATAATAATAATAAGATGTTTATGCATTGTTTTGGTTCACTACTCCTGTTCCCAAATCAAGTAAAATTTTTACCTTAGTATACTTATCCGCGCGAATTTAACCCATCAAGCCCCATAAGCTCACCGGTGAGCGTGCACAATAGAATAACAATAGATTTCCAAGAATCCATGATCGAAGGATTAAAGAAAAAGCACAAAAATTCAGTACTTACTTACTTGTTTTTTTTTATATGAATATACTTTAAGTTCAATCTCAACTCATAAAATTGTAAGAAATATCTTATCTAACTAATAGTCTGTTTGAGAAACCTTCTATTGGTAGATTTTTAATTGAAATTTCGAAATTATTATACCTTCGGCTTCGGCCTGACCGGGCATATCACCTCGCTCGGTCGGAAGATCTTCCTTTGGCCGCCAGTCGCCACTCGCCACGCATATCCCACATATCTAAGATGACTTTTAGAACTAGGTAAGTATACAACTATTATTAATATTAAAGATGACTTAGATAAGAACTAAGTAAATATTTAACTATTATTAATATGAATATTAATTATAATAAAGTAATAATGAATCTAAGACCTGTGTTGTGGTGATGACGCCTGGCTGAACCGACCTAATAAGAAATAAGCAAGGTAATTTATGATAAAGGTAATTTAATATTACAAGTATTTTGCACGGCTTGGTTCGAATAATAATTATTTTGTAGACATACGATAACTTTGAACCCTGATTTTTTAAAATACTAATTTATAACTACTTACTAAAATTAATATTAATATCTAATATATTAATATTAAATCTATATCCAAATTAATATTAGAAGTTGTTGGTCAACTTCATTGCACTGAAATTCGTTTAATAAGTATGAAAAGTGAACGACACTTTTCCCTCGGTCCTTTCGTATAGTAAGTAATATCATAACAAATTAGATGAGGCCCGCAACTCCATTGCGCCAAAATTAGTTTATCGCGCGGGAACCGTACATTTTTCCGGGATAAAAAGTATCCTATGTCCTTTCCCGGGACTCAAAGTATCTCCATGCCAAATTTTAGCAAAATCGGCTAAATGGTTCGGGCGTGAAGAGGTAACAGACAGACAGATACACTTTCGCATTTATAATATTACTTAACAAGAAGAACATATAAGTAGATTGCACGAATAAGTAAAATACTTTCTACAAACAGTGATCAGATTGTAATGGCGTTTGGAATTGGTCCATTTTTAGAGAAAGCCGGCGGTACGGCACGGTCTAGTGATCGTGGTCAAGTGGATCAATACTGGAACGACAAAAACCATCAAAACAATGGTCAAACTTTAAGATTAACAGATTAACGCTATATGGGAGAGGTGTGACGGCGTAGAAAATATTAATGAAGGCCCATGGGAAATACATGACGATGCAGAAAAAATTTGCGTGGCGTTCTTAATTCAAAGGGGAGGAATGTAACTACCACACTCAGAAACATTTAAAGATGATTTCTTCAACTTTAATTTGGTGTATTTTTGTCAAAATGTTCATAATATTATTTGTCTCTGAGTGTGTCAGTAACAACGCCAATGAAAAAGGCGCGTTGACGTAGATAATAACAACAAAGGCACATGGGATTTGGGAAAAACATGACGACGCATTTAGATATTAACGACTAGCTGCTGCCCGCGACTTCGTCTCAGCATGGTATAATACCCAGAGGGTAAAAACGGGACCCATTACAAAGATATGTCAGCCTATCCGTCTGTCTTCCATTTAATTACATAAGGATGATAGTTATACTTAATTTAAATTCACGTATTAACACAATAATGAAGACGTGTTGTATAATAATAATTTCATTTTACATCCTATCTATATGAGTTAAAACGGCATATAGTTTTCAATAGCTTTCAATGCAATAAATAGAGCTCAATAATTGTTGGCGTTAGTAAGCGAGGCTACTTTCACATGAGTGCAGAGAAATAATTTCTCTGAAGCCGATGACATTTTAAAGGGCCATACTTTACACAGCCTAGATCCACACCTCTTGTGTTTTATGTATCTCCTAGTACTACTAAATGTGAGAGTTTGTAGGGAGAGTTTATTGCTTGTTTCATCGAAATTCTCTGAACGGATTTTCAGCAGTCTGCAGTAACTTAAGCTCAAAAGCATAATAATTGTCTTCTTTCTATCTTAGAAAAATAATGACTTCCTGTGGGATACTTGATATGACGTAACCTGTATTTTAAATTTTTAAAAATTAGTCTAAAGCCTGACGGTTCTCAAATTTTGATGTGGTACAAATTACAAAATATATAATATATTCTGATAATCTTCAAAAAACAAAATCAGAAGTCAATAAAATTATTTCTAATTTCTATTACTATTATGAAAAATATTCCGGTAAATTATTACTTTATTCAGTAGATTATATTATCTTAATGCTTTGAAACGAAATGCGACAAGTCTAGACAGGTAGAGAGGAATTTCTAAGACAGAATTCCATAGGAATAAATACAGCAAAAACTAACAACCGTTTGATCTACAATTTATTACTTTAAACCAGTTTCTAGAACCTCAACTTGTAATAAAGATATAAAAATAATTACTTCTATTATTTAGTTTTACCGTTCGATTATAAAGTTTGCAAACATACATAATAATGATTAAAATTTCATTGAATTATGATTACTAACAAACTAAATGGTAATGAAATAATTTTATCTGAAAGATTTTTAATCTATATTCGAAAATGTTTTATGTGTCTCTACTTTTCAAGTCAATGAAGAAGCGTTACGTCAATGTCTTTATTTTTCATATTCTCTTGGTACAGTCATTGAAGGCAAAAATCAGGTACAACCTCCGATTTCGTTGAACCTCCATCGATTTGGATGAAAATTTGGGATTAAGTACGTTAAGCCTTTTCTTTAAAAGTGTCATACGCTCGTATTGCGCTCTTTTCATTTTAGGGTTGAAATCCACCCCTTTTGTTGAAAATAGAAAAAATGCAGATTTAACCAATCTGGCTTAACTAATTGGGTTTAATTTGATAAAATAAGTGTTTTAATGTTTTTTTTTTCATGATATTTTTTGATTATTTAATTAATTTTTCAACCCTTATCGCAACCATCCCTTTAATCGTGAAAAAACACTTTGTATTCTGAACTTTAAAATCGCATATTTACATTGTATATAAATAGTTTGTTTAATATTTATGGTATAATTTTTGGTTAAGTCTGAAATATAAACCCTTAAAAGTACCCCTTTATTGCGGAATCACGGTAAACATTGTTTTTGAACCCAATTTTTTCAGTTTATTTACTTAGTATTATTTTCTTAATTTAGTTTTTTTTGCGAAAATTTTTCACCCCTGTAAACTACCCAATGTCTGAATAATTAAGCTTTAAGTTCTTATTTTAAGTTTTTTATCAGCTTTATAGAGTTCGAATATTTTTTCATAGTTAAGATAAATTTTATTAATATATTTCAAACATATATTAATAAAATTTATCTTAACTATGATGAGATATAAAATACATAAAAAATAATCTTAAATACTTATTCAAACAACGATTACAAACAACCCTCTGTGCAAAAAATTTACGCAAAGGCTGAATCTGCAAGACTGAAATATTTATCTAATAGACGCACATCATTATAATAAGCCGCTCTCTTATCGAGTCGACATTTACCGTTTTGTTTACTTTCTTAATATTGAAAGACTTTAAAAGATTAACGTATATTTAGTAAGGACTATATGACGCCTGCAATCACGCTGGAACCGTACATTTTTTCGGAATAAAAAGTATCCTATATCCATATCCATTCCCGAGACTCAATGTAAATATTTTCATACTAAATTTCAGCAAAATCGGTTGAACCCTTTGGGTGTTATGATGTAACAGATAGACAAAAACACTTTAGGATTTATAATATTAGTATCGATGTACCTATTGACTGGTTTTCCTACAATATTTGCATTCCAAATCTCTGCTTCAAAATTGTTTAAAAAAAAATATATTTTCATTTTATCACAATAGCTCTGTTAATTTTTAAGTTATCGGGTTCATTTATGGACCATTTTAAAGGTAATTAATTTAAAGAGCTTTAAGATCAATTTGAAAAATACTTTTCTTCAGTCCTTGGTTTAAAAAAAAATAGGGTTAAACGATCCCGATTTCATGGTTCTCGCAGTAAACGTTATGCTTTAACCGTCTCTATCTTCGTTATATTACTATAAAAATCAATAGAAAATAAAAAGATTTCCTAAGAAATGAACACAAATTTCGTGCTTCATAATTTTTACGAAAGTTCAATCTTTTTTGAAGTTATGTTCAAAACAAAATGATATTTACGAAAATTTGAATAATTTCGATTTTACTAAATCATTCTCTTTTTCAAAACTAAGCATTCTACACCAAGAAAATTTTTGAGGTCATTACTTATGCTAAAATAAAGAAAAATCTTTGGGGATAACCATAAATTTGAATTATTATAGAAATGATCAACGTTTTAATTTACGATTTTTCCAAAAAAAATTTGAAAGGTTCATCTTATTTTTATCATAACTTGTTCAATTTTGATGCTTTTAACTTTTTACAATGTTTATTAGAAAGATATTTCTAAGCACTTTAAAAAGTATTGAGGAAGTATATGTCATAAAATGCATCGGTTTACCGTTATTTAAGTTAGGTTAGGTTAGACTTAGACTTAGGTACTCGCCAAAAGAAAAATTATATACAATCACCTATAGCTCACTTTGAATGAATATAGGAAGGCATTTTAGAGTAGATATTGATTTGTATTTTTATTGGCTTTAATTTTGGTAATTACACATTTTTCGTAAAAACCTATAGTTTCTTAGTTAATTATGAAAAACCGCTTTAAGACATGTATTTTTCTCACGCAAAAACATGATCTTTGATCTTTTGTAACTCCGAAAGTTTTTATTTATTCAAAAAACTTTAAATTACAAATTTTGCTTAGAATTTGTGTGTCTATTGATTCCTGGGGTTATTTTTATTTAAAAAAATTCACCCCCCGAGAAGGGTTGGCATCCACCCCTAGGGGAAAAGCGCAAGTTGGCACTATGTCACTTTTGTTTCTTAGGGTATCCCCCACCTACTCACCAATTTTCATGAAAATCGATAGAGGTTCAACGAAATCGGAGGTAAAAACCTTCACTGACTCCACTATGGTATTTGGCGTGTCACACGACTCGCATAGATCGCATTGGTTTAAAAAATATATTTATGTAATAACTATAGCTATCCCGGCAAATGTTGTTGTGCCATATAAAGTATTTCGCCCATATTATTTTATTGAAGTGAATAAATAAGTACGGCATCATGGCAACGTCCATCGCTATCCTGTGATCCTGTCGCACAAACAATGGTCGCCGTCAGTCTCGAGTTGTAATAATTTACTATTATTTATTCAACAAAATATGCACTTATCAATATAAATACTAGCTAGTTGCCGATACTAGGACTTACTGAATATGCATATAAAATTTGGTAAAAATCACCACTTAAAGCCGTTTCGGTGGAGTACGGCAACTAACATTGTGACACGATAATTTTATAATATAATATATTTTTTTATTCGTTCAGATACTTTTTACAAATAATAATGTCATTAATTATAGGAAAAAGCTTTCTAACTGATTTTGTTCAACGTTAAAATAAGCCTTAATTTGTTTTGTCAAAACTTTTAGAAACAATTTGTAACCTTTTAAAGTTCTTATAAAGATCCCTATTTTAGGTGAAAATATTTTAATTTGACTTTGAACAATATTTATTGTCTTTTATCTTAACATTACCAAAGTTTTTGAATTATCTTTTTTGTTTCAGGCACGTGCGAGGTGTTAGTGTTGTCAGTTACAAAATATATTTATGATTGTGTTTGTGAAGTGATGTGGTTCATAGACACTACGAAACAAATGCGGCGGCGAAAAAGTTGTCGTTACCGAATACAACGGCAGTGCAATGCAATTTAAGATGTTCTCTATCGTTGGTGTTCTGACAGGATGCTTCGTTTTAGGTAAGCTTAATATTATTATTTACTATTGGAACGGAGTTCTTTTTCGCGCGTTGCGAAAGGGGGCTAGGCCGAAAAAAACGACACTTGACCTCGACACTTTTTTAATAGTACCTGCATGTTAGGGACAGAGTGTGTGCGTCAATAGATGGCGTTTTTTAAATAATTTTTTTGAGTATATTATGTATAGATTTTTTAAACTTTTATAATACCTCCGTTCCATTCGGGTGTCCTTTGACACCTCTCAAGTTTTTTTTTTACTTTTTAAGCCCACTGGTGTCTATAACTATTTTAAAATAGAGTTTAAATTTAATCTATTGTTTCTTTTGAACTTTTATTTTATGATGTTAACAAAAATGTTGCGATTTCACAAGCTTTTTAGTAATTTCATTTTAATTACTTGTTAATTTTACTTACTGTTAATTTTTTGCTGATCTGAACTTTGTTTTGTCGGTACTAATAAATAGAAAATTAATAATTATAATTAGTTAACTAATCAAAAGGAGGCTGTTAAATAATAAAAGATGTTTAGCAGATAAAATGATTATTTAAGTACTTGACAAGTTTTTTAGCATCCTAGATTTGATAGGAGCATTATTTTCAACGTCCGTTGAAAGAACGTTGCGATTAGAATTCCTAGGAGCATTAGATGTTCTTAGAAAGTACTAGGATATAAGAAGTGGCTAGCGAGTCTAGGCTAGTATTCCCGTATGTGGCACACGTATCTCTAGAGTCCAGTTTGCACGTATGCACACATCAATAACAGTTTTTCTATGATCCCTATTGCTATCTCACCGCGCGTCGTAGATATTACATGCGCAGGACAGAGATAGCGTCTCAGTATCCCTATGAGCCATTGACATCCACCCAATACTAGACCAGGGAGACTTTTAAATAAAAATAAAAATGCATGTTCCATCTCTTTTCTTCTAGTATATTTGCTATGGATATGTGACGGAGAGGTTCCTAGTTTAGTGTTAAGCGCACCATGCATCCTGTTATTGAATACTAAGACGACATAAAAAAGAAGAAATCTTTCCAATTTGGAAACTAAATCGTAAATTTATCGCTGCAGGAAGTTAGTCTGTATCCAACACACCCTGACGAAGTAGGTGACGTTGAAGTGATTCCTAAGTAGGTGGTGAAGTTGAAGAGGATATTATTTCTTACGTAGGTTCAATTATTACGCAATTAACTTCTAAGCTATTAAACAACAATTGCTCATAAAACAATAGCATACGTCGATATTCTAGCTATAAAAACAGTTAACAGATCATAGTTACTATAGTAAGGAATAAAAATATGATTAGGGAAAGCTGAAGTACAGCCTATTGATCTCAACTTGAGAGAACGTAGAGCTGTTCAGACTATTATCAACCTCTTAATTCTTATACAAAAAGTAATATTGTAAATGACTTACAATTAAAATAAGATTATGAAATCTTATATATAAAATTCTCGTGTCACAATGTTAGTCCACGAACTCCTCCGAAACGGCTTTACTGATTTTTACCAAATTTTATATGAATATTCAGTAGGTCTGAGAATCGGCTACTGGGTACTTTATATATTGATAAGTGTATATTTTGTTGAATAAATAATAGTAAATTATTACAACTCGAGATTGAGGGCGACCATTGTTTGTGCGACGGGATAGCGATAGACGTTGCTATGGTAACATACTTATTTAGTCACTTCAAAAAAATAATATGGGTGAAATAGGTACTTTATATTATGGCAAAGCAACGTTTGCCGGGACAGCTAGTATTATATAATATTTTTACCGACATCTCATTGAAAATTGAAATAGACCTACGAATTATATGCATGAACCGCGATTGACAATGCAGTGTAAGATACGACTCAGACGTTCCTAGTCTGAAGGGGGTGACACACGTACGAACTTAAGTACGCGGGTTTTAAGTTCGCAAACTTACTCGGCTCACGTCGGTGACACACGAGAATCACTCACACGCGCCGCGAGCCGCGAGCCTGGGGGCATGGTAACCCCCAGGTTCGCGGCTCGCGGCACGCGGCTCGCGGCTTGCGGCTCTTTGCTGATACACAGGCGATTAAGATCGTCGAGCCATAAGTCCGCGTACTTACTCGCGTGTCTGTCACCCCCTTGAGGGCGATATCGTATTTTGCATACTCGATGTGAACTGAATATGAAGCATAATATTGTCACTACGAAGTCATAAAAAGTTGGAGATTATCATTCTAAGAGTTACCTAGAGGTTTTCTGATGATTGATGAATCTGTTATAATTAATTTATTCTTAAATATTCTAAATATTATAGTGCGAGCAGTTTTCATTTAGCGCCTAGACTAAAACGGTCAATGGCCGCTACCGCCTCGTTTCGCCGAGTATACTTAGTTCAAAGTTTATTTAAAACTAGAACCCTTATGAATGTCTGTTGCCCTGGTATTATTCGACACACACACGTCGCGTCCCACCGGGCATTCCCATATCAAGGTCGACGGTGTGAGCATTGCACACCGTTCATCTCGTTCGCTTATCACGTTTCATCATAGGTGTGACAAGGTCGCGTATATGTTTCGAGCGAACTTTCACGTGCAATTTCATATTAAGTACACAGTTGACAGTACAGATTCTTTAGGAAAGAGGCATGGTTCCGTTGACTCTATCCCCAATCCGTATCTATCTTATTATTTTATCGGACATGTGAAATAATGGTGCCATTACCTGCTGTGCTAGCATACGCCAACGAGAAAATTTTGTCTACACGTTTTCTCCATGTTAACTGGTTTATCTCTTCATCTCTATTAACCCTAACATGACATACATGCTTTCTCGTGTAGATCTGTCGTCAAAATCTATCGACATAATGTCAAAAAATGATTTTGACATTATGACGTTATCGACAATATAACTACACACTAGAGTGAGATATCCACGAGATATCTCGTTGGCGTATGCTAGATTCGAGATTTTAATAGACACGAGAGAAACTAGAATATCCCTGCTATTTCAATGTTCAAAGATTTTATACTTTTAGTCTCTTACAGTCTCTACATACCTATTTTAGTTCTATAATCTTTGAGTCACATTAGTTTTCTATCTTTATATTCATACATACATCATATTTTTGTTTTAAATAGGCTTCCCTTGTGGGACTTCCTTCCTTCATTCATGCTTTATTGATACCATAATAAAAAATATAAAGAAATAATCCTTAAAATGTAGAGCCATAAGTTTCGAACAATATACGCCTGTCTTATAGAACACAACGATTGTTATTTTTTACCAGTTTGCAAACAACTTAATTATAGGTTAATTAACTTTAATAGTGTTTAAATAACTATTAGGCAGTTAGTAAGCAGCTACTAGTACTAACAAGTTTGTAATATTACTATGTACTAGATGACGCTCGCAACTGGCGTCAAAATTCGCTTAACGCTCGGGAACCGTACATTTTTCCTGGACAAAAGTATTCTTTATAATAGCACAGTGTAAATAACTATACAAAAAATAGTTATTTACCCTGTGATAATAGTATAAAAAGTGTCCTTTCTCGGGACTCAAAGTATCTCCATATTCAGAAAAGTCAGTCAGGTTTGGCCGTGAAGAGGTAACAGTCTAACAGCTGAGTACCTACAGACAGTCTTTCACATTAATAAATAATATTAGTATTGATATCCCCTCGTATTATCCTTTTTGATAGCTATCATTGCTATTGTCGTTCGATGGTTATTCTTAAAAGGCTTTTCCGCATATTGTTATCACATTCCTGACTGCCATATTGAGTATCATAGATTTATGAAGGTGGCCACTGAGTAGGTACACAAAACTATATTATTATTTTGTGGTAGAGCCAAACTAACGCTAGATACTTTTTACTTTTATGTGTTGAAATCATATTAACATGAGACGGTCAAACGGTTTGACTCAAACCATTTTGATCGTTTACAAAGCTAGTTTGAACGGTTTGTCAAACATTTACGTGTTTGAAGCTCGTTTAATTAAATTTCATATTTTTGTTGTGTTTGACGCGCCGTTTGATCGTGTTCCGATGCGTTTGAACAAACTTTGTACCATTCTTTGGAGTACATTATTTTTAACCGACTAAAAAAGAGGAGGTGTATGTAATATTTCCAGAACTGCCCAGTTTTCGTATATGTTTTGTTTATATTATATCAGCATCTGAACAAATGTGCAAAATTTCAAAAGTGTATGTATGTGTTCACATATCTCCGGAACTACAAGTCCGATTTAAATATTTTTTGTTGTACTATATAGGATATTGCTTAACTTGGAAGACTTGTGCAAGTTTCATCAAAATAGGTTTAGTAGTTTTTGATATAGGGAAATTAATTCTCAATTTCGTGCAATTTTTAAGTCGGTTTTATCTTTTAAAAAATAATATTTATTCGTCACAAGACGTGTACTCCCCAGCGCGTATTGAACCAAACTGCTCAGTGTCGTTTGACAAACCGTTCAAACCGACATCAAACCGTTTGATCGTCTCGGGGGCCCTTAACAAGTTTGAATAAAATAGTAATTTAGTAATAATATATTTTAATTTGCCTAACTAATATTAAAATATAATTATTGATGGAGTAGTTTTGGCAAGGTAATGGAGAGAACTTTCTTTTAACCAAATTTACCAGATAAATAAAGTAAGAGAAGAAATTATTATCTTAATGTAATAGCTAAGAGTAATTACTCGGGTCAAAAATAAGTTTCCACCAAGAAGTATTCATTAAATTATTACAAAACCTCTTTTAAACTTTTCCGAGACAAAGTTTATCTTACGAGTAGAGGTTTTCTTGGCGACGATTCTACGAACTTCATTTGTTCCTCTTTGTTTGACTTCAGCTGTTTAATTACTTCCCCCTTTCTGGTTCTTAAACATTTTATCAACTCTAAAGACTTTATTAACTAGAAAATTTAATAAAATAGGTACGTTTGCTTTTAATTGCTTTTAATATCAATGGAAAATAAGTTTAGTAGAACTTTAAAATATAAAAAAAAAAACAGCGGGAAAAGACAGGTTTCCATGAAAAAGGAATTCAGAACTAGAACAAGAAAAATAGGGACAAATCGCCAGAGTCATATAATAATTTCGAAACTGACCCTCAGCATACATATTTTATAGTCACATCACACATGCAGCTACCGCCGGGTCCAATAAGGGACACAATTTCGATGCTATTCCATTTGTGAGAAAAGCCGATTGGGAAAATAACTTGACCGTATTGAAGTTTATCTTGATATTATTGATAAAGAGTTTATATTTTGTTTGTGTTTAAGTGGTTCTGTAAATATGAATAAATAATGAAAAACGGGAAAAGACATGGACTACATATTTTTATTGCTGAAAATTTTCGCACCTTGCGTGACTCGACTTTTTAATACGAATTCGCCGACAAGGACTTTTTTAGTAACTTGACTTTAACCGTTTATTATATTATTATGATAGTATAATTTATTTATTTAGTGGAAGTAACTGAGCGTCTTGTCGAAAACGGAAGGACAAGGGAAAATTAAAAAAAAAAATTGAATCGTAGGATGATCCGAGAAGTTGATTCATAGGCCTGTGTGGCTCAGTATGGCTGTTGGTAGCTCAAGCCGGGGGTCGTGGGTTTGAATCTCGCCGATGGAATAAAAAGTTTTTCAAAGTTCCTGGGTCATGGATGTACATAATATTAAAATATATAATGCGTATCATATAATAAGAATCTTAAACATATTATGTACAGTATAAAAAGTATTAAATATATTATATCCGTTGCCTGGTACCTGTAAAACAAGTCCTTCAGGTACTTAGCAAGGGGCCAAACTGACGTGGTATGCCGTGTGAAGCGTCCATAGATATAGTTATAGTCAAAAGGTGGATCTTACTTTCATCTCGTGGGTATGTTATAACCCAGCGTACGATCGCATAAACGGACCAAATGACTTAGGTCTGTCAACAGCTTATGAAATATGAATCAATTTCTTCGACGGTACATATCCTTTAGGCCGACTACGAAACCGTTTTGAGACTCAAACAATCGGATGAGAATGCCGCGTCCTGCTCTAACAACGTCATTTCACGTTATTTAGAACAGGACGCAACATTCTCGTACGATTGTTTGTTTTTCAAAACCGTTTCGTGGTACGGGCCCTTGTTCTTTCTACGATCAAAGTCGCGGCGGTCTGATAGTAAAAGTGTAAAGTCAATGAGCGAGTTAATTTTACGTCGAGTTTTGTGGGAGGACTGGGAACATTCACATTTTACAACGAACCTATTTAATATTTTACAACTGCTTCGTTTATTGACGCTGTTACCTTTTACTGGATCTTTGTTACGATGAACATTACAATTTCCATCTAAACTTCTATTTACCTTCGCAAATATGAGATTTCTGTGTTTGTGTTCACACAATATGATTTTCATAAAGTCTATTTCATTCAAACGTGTAGTACTCCGTAGAGCCAAAATTTGTTTTTCGCGCGGAAAACGTACATTTTTCCGGGGTAATAGTATCTTAGTATGTCCTTTCCCGGGCGGGATCCAAAGTATCTCCATATCAAATTTCGAAAAAATCAGTTTAGTGGTTTAGCCGTGAAGAGGTAACAGACAAACAAACAGATAGACATACTTTCCCGTTTATTATAAAAGTATGGATGAGTCAGCTATGCTTCGTGTAAATAATACCTAATCAAAGGTCCTATGTTCGTGTACACACATGTAATGTACTTCAAAATGAGGAACTTAGCCGAGGACTATAATTGACCAATGATTCTAAGATATCTATCCTCATCACACTTTACTTCACCAGAACTTAGGTAGATATAACTTCGCGCCCTTCAATTTTTGAAGATCTAGTCTTGAAAGTTGAGCAGCCTTCTAAGAACAACGGTACTCCAATATAAAATCGAATGCAATCAAAATTTCGGTTTAAGTTTTAACTGTACATAAATGTTATGAGATCCTGGTATTATGAAAAGTTATGTATGACTGAGGAAACCGCTCTTTATAATTGACTAGCGACCCGCCCCGGCGTCGCACGGGTATAAAATATATAGCCACTGGAAAAATTATTAAAATCGATAGCCTATGATACTTCACGTGGTCTACTTCTTATCTGTGCCAAATAACATAAAAATTGCTCCAGTACTTCTTATCTGTGCCAAATAACATAAAAATTGCTCCAGTACTTCGCAAGATAAGCCCTTTCAAATAATTTCCCCCGTTTTTTCCACATTTTTCTATTAGTCTTGGCGTGATAAAATATAGCCTTCCTCAATAAATGGGCTATCTAACAGTCTATCCATAGTTTTTTCCTCTATTTCTTCGCTCTTATTAGTAGTAGCGTGATAAAATATAACCTATAGCCTTCCTCGATAGATGGGCTATCTAACACTGAAAGAATCATCAAAATCCGTTCCGTAGTTTTAAAGATTAAAGGGAACAAAGGGACACGAGGGAAAAAAGCGACTTTGTTTTATAAGATGTACAGATATTTCAGTTGTGACGAACTTGAGACAGAAAAAGAAAAATACTTGAAGTATGATAAAGTAACGGAATTATGTTAAGGGCCTTCCGGAAATTCCGTAATTTACCGTATTTAAAGCCTTATAAACTCATAATTTGAAAGCTACAAAGTTATAATAAAAATACAGCAATAATCTCCAGTATATCAACATTCCTTTCCCCGTTTTAAATTTTCTGTTTATCTTTATTATACTCATGATATATAATATATCAGCTTCCAAAGTAAAACTAATATTTATCAAAATTCAGGCATACATTCAGCATCTCCTTAGTATAATTTACAAATTACTTTTATTTGAAATACACGCCAATAGATCGACAATATCATAAACTATATACCTATTCCCCGTTTTAATTTTTTAGGACAATTTTGAACTAAGATATGTAAAAAAAATAGAGTTTTGGTGCGATCTCGGTAACGCGGCAATTGGCAAAATGTGTATGGTCAAGGTCGTTTGCTCGGGGGGCGGCCTTAAATCGTGTCAAAATGATATGATTTCTGATTCTGTTAATATAATTGCTGAAATATAAAAAAAATCTACACAATTATATTTCAGCCCCTCTAGCATACGCCAACGAGAAAATTTTGTCTAGACGTTTTCTCGATGTTTAATGGCTTTTCTCTTCATCTCTATTGACCCTAACATGACATGAGATCAACTACGATAAACTGGCGTGCCCCTCCAAATGACTGTTTTAATGTGTGTAGTCACATCTTTATGAAGGAGTTTGTGTGTAGTAAGTATTCATCCAATCACAGTACACGTAATAAGTCACTTAATGTCACTTATTACCAAGATTTGTTGGTCAACTAATCATAACTAGCCTACCCCGCAAGACAAAGCACTTCAAACGTTTTGAATTTTGGAGGGGCGCGCCATGTTATCGTAGTTGATCTCTACATTTTTTCTCGTTTAGATCTATCGTTAAAATCTATCGACATAATGTCAAAAAATGATTTTGACATTATGTCGTTATCGACAACTATAACTACACACGAGAGTGAGATATCTCGAGATTTTCTCGTTTGCGCATCTTAGGCCGGCAGATCTTGCCTTTATTTCTTAATTAAGAGAAACTTCGATGCAGTTTCCAAACACACTAGCACAGCTTAGTTTCCAAACTGCAATTAAAACGTTATTTCCAGAAGTTACACGGAAGTTGAATCTTTGGACTGAAGATTTGTTAGCACTTTAGATATCGTGTGTTCACTGCGCTCAGTCAGTCGTGTAAAGTTTTAAACTAGCACATTGGAAATTCTATTCATACTTTTTCACCACAATTTAGAAAATTCAGTTGGAAATGTATTGAGAGAAATTGATTTGGCCTACATTGTTTAGTTGGGTTGTGTCAAGGGCAAACAGATTACGACAGTGACGAACATTAAAATGACATAACTCCACCAAATTATGTAGGTCCGTCGTTTATGACCAATATCTTGGTAAAGCCTAGATAAAATAAACAAATAAAAATTTGTAGAGACTAGAGACATTAAATACACCATTATAAAGACCTCAATTACCTCACCTCAATTATTAGTCGTCGTCGATCCTCTTTATGCAAAAATTATTTCAAGGTCAAATGTGCTAAATAGAGGTTTTTTCCGTTTTAAGAAAATATTATCGTAAAAAAAATTTGTTAAGTAAAGAAGTAGAATGTATACGTTTCTCTACAAAAATATTTGAATCTTAATTTCGCACATATTTTGATCTTAAATAAATTTTTTAAACCAAAGGGGATCGACGGGGGCTTTTTAGGTTTTCTTAACAATGGTCAATCGTGTTATTAACAGCCCTACCAATTTTCAGCTCCATGCAAAATTTACCTTGTCCTAAAGATTTTTTCTGGATTAATAATGAATTTTGACGCGATGATTTAGACTTGAGGCTTTTAGAATCCATGCTGCTTAGTATCATCAAAATCTGTTTCCATTACACTGGCTTTTTGGTAAGTCTGTCATTTTGTGAGTAGTAGCTGTAAAAAAGAAATTGATTCATAGGCAAATAGCGTACCGACGTCTTTTGGTCGAGCTATGTTAATTCAATGTTAGTCGTGGTCTGTCGGCTAGGTTTGACATCACTCGAACAAATTACATAGGTCATCTGCCTATGATGAACTTTTCTGATACTTACAATAGGTAATAGGATTACAAATCACTAGGTACTAAAACGCCAAAAAGTTCTATCACCGTTTGGAGATATCTCTAATATCTTTGCAATAATTAATCTCTCGCATGTTCGTCAGAATTTATTCTGCCTTATACTGGCTTGAAGAGTTATCATTGCGGAGCCTGGTGTCAGAATTCGTCTGTTACAGCACGCGGTCAGAATATGTAAGTGATAATCGTTACGTGGTAGTCGTAATCCAAGGCCGAGCGAAAGTCGCTTTCACTCCGCTGTTTATAAAACAAGTTATGGCTCTGTATAATTAGATGATAAGAGCAATATTATGTGACAAGCCGGCTTTCTCTAATGGAAATAGTTTAATCACTATATAATATTTCATACATCTATTACAATACATTCACAAAATTATAAGGTTTGCTGGAAGAGATCTCTTTAAGAGATAAGTATGCCGATGCATTATTTCAAACTTTTTTAAATTTGTTTTTTTTGTAACCTTGTGCATGAAGATTAAATAAATATTCAATTACGACCGGAATGGTATTCTCAAATGCTATTAGTTACTACCTACAGTTTGATTTACTAGCTTATTGAAGTCGAAACTTTAGTTTCATACAAAATTTAATTTTCTTACCGCCGGCCGTACTCAGAGCCATTTATTTAATGAAGAGTTTGACAGATAATATATGGGGCTTATGTCAAATTTTTGGATTAATTACATTTAAGTACTTACGTCTTACTACTTAATTAATGTTTCACTCTGAGTGCGGCAGTTAGACTTCAATTATTGCAGTCACTTATTTAAATCAACTAAGTTATTAGCACTTTTTACTCAATTTTTTATTGTTTTCAAAACGGTCATATCGATGATAATAATTTCAATGATATTTCAGTTATTATTGTAAACTTTCCAGGAAGGTTTAATTTTGCATCAATATTACAAAATTTCTCGGAAAGGCTAAGAATACAAATTTAATTTAAATTAATACAGTTGAAATATTTAAAGATCAAGTTTATTTTCGGTTTCAAACTTGGAACATCAATGCCATTGATCCAAAGCTCTTGCGAGTTTCTGTTAGCCTGGTACCTACGTTCATACGCGCAGCGCTTGTACAATATGGCGGACAGTAGCTGAATGGTACCGGATTTACCTTACAAGGCCAGTGCCATGGATACAAGGTCGAAGAGACTTCGAGATCAATGTACAATTTAATAAATATAAAGGTCTTTTTCAAAATGGCACAATTTGTAACAAAACAAAAGTTTAAGTAGAAAGGTATGTTTAAAGTTAAAGTTTGTTTACAGCCTTTTTATAATGCTTCATTTATTAATTTTTTATAGGTTTATTTCTTGAAACATATGTCTAGACACTTTTTTTAGACCCTAGGGCCTAGGCACATCTAGGTAATAGTAATGCGCATAATATGATCAGTCCAACACAATAATATTATCTTGTTCTTTTACGCTTGATTTCAACTTAGCTCGTTATCTTAGAAGTCTCGATATTTCAGTCCATTTGATATACAGTAGGTGTCATAAATGGCCCCTAAGTCCTAAGCGCTAACTGGATTGTGGCGTAATAATTAATGGGATCTTGAAGATAAGGAACTTTGGAAAAGAAATTGTAAAATACTAAATTCCTCCAATTATTGTGGGGTCGAAAAGGTGCTGTCATCATCATAATATAATAATTTTAACTTACTTTTTTAATCATTTACATTCTTAAGCCTAGACTTATAAGTTCAGCTTTTTTTCGTTACACAGTTTACACTGTAATTTACTACTTGTATTAATGATAATATTTTGTATAAATGAATAAACAAAAAATATGGTATTCTAATTTAATATACTTACTCTGAATTTATTATAAATCATAATATAGAATTTAGGCATTAGGCAACTTTTCGTCCCTGGCTTCACATAATCGGATTATGACGTATCCGTATCCCTCAATCTCGTCGGAAAACCAGACGCGCCCTTCTCGGAATCACACATATCCCACCAAAAACATTTCATTTAAAAGTTTCCTCGACGACCACAAAAGGTTTGCCCTGTGAAAAAGACATCAGATCTATTAATGTAGAGCCAAGCTTTTCTATCGATCCTAACTACAACAAATTCTACATAATATTATCAGTAAGTATGTATGGCAGTGGCGAAGCCTCCATAGAACACGATTCCTACCGGCTTACCTTGGCCCATTTTAATATATACATTTTTTATTATTAATAATTATAGCTTACCCCGCTTCCTACAATTTCATAAAAATAATTCGCCATGTATTTAAAATCACGCAAACGCACACATACCCGTTTTTACGATCGCACTCAGAACGCGTACGTGTGCGGCGGCCGGGGAACTCGCTCAAAACATCGGGAATGCAAACATTTGAAATGTATGAAATTCACGCACACATACACATTACTACTACATGCAAACGACTCGTCGATATTGTCGAACAACAAGCCGATTCCACATAGCCTACTTAGTCTTTATTTGTCATGTGTTAAGGTTTAGTTTCGCATGTTTCGCTTTAAAAGATTTCGTCCAATCACAACAGAGCTAATTGTAGCGACCGACCGGCGCGTGATGTCATTTCAATTCACTTAAACAATTATATTACGCGCTCATTTGCACTCATTTTGTACTGTTATTATTGTAATATGCAAAATTTTGTTTATTAAATTAGTGGGTTAGCTTGATTGTAATATTATATAGTTTAAAAGAATCGAAAGTAGTGAAATTTTACTTGCCAAGTGTTGTGTTGTGTTTTTGTTTGTTACATTGTAAAGGTTGGTTTGTTTTACTTACTTTGTAATTTGTCGTGACACGGTTAGGTGAGAAATTGCAGCATTAGTACATTAGTAATTCATACCTATACACGAAACAGCCAAAGTGAGGCTAGATTGTCAAATCTCGGTGTAATTTCAATTGAAAAACATGTATTATTAAAATTGCATCAAAAAAGCGACTTTTATGATAATGTTTTGGCACATTTCGTAAAGAAAAACCGTACAATTATGTTAGAATATAAATAATAATTCTTAGGTAATTTTTCAGGTTGTAGAATAGGAATATTAAATAACGATGACAGACGACAAATAACAAAATTAAACATTTAGGTACGTATTTCTGCTGATATTTCTTTGCTACTAGCTTTTGCCCGCGATTTCGTCTGCGTGGACTTCAGACAGGTAGCCTATGTTCCTTACCATGTTTGACATGGGATGCATGCAAAATTTCATCTAAATCCAGTTTTTGCATGATTGAGTAACAAACATCTACACTGGCAAGTCAGGATTCACTTATTTTTGGTGTGTGAGTGTGAGTGACGTGTGCTTAAAACGGCTTTTTTTAAAGCCACTTTTATCATACTCGACATGCACTGTTCATATAATACCAGTGATGTCATGTATGGTGAAGGTGGTGAATACTAACAACACTAACACTGCATGCAACGCACACAATGCAAGCAAAGCACCCTAGTAGTTATGGAAAAGGTAAACTAACACACTTAATACAGGTATGTAATTTATTGCACGTTTTTTTTTACAAGAATTGAAATTTTGCTTATTCACGAGTTAGCCGTTTTATGGTCCGGCTTTACCTTTATTTTTTTTCACCCCACGCCACTGATGTATGGCTTCGCTATTTCGCTACCATCGTCGTAGAGATGAGGCGAATATTTAGTTTCTGATCTGAAGTAATAGTAACAAAACAGCCAAGCCTGATACTGATATGGGGCGTTCCACGCCAAGCGTACAGGGAAAAATAGTCGATCTCTCCGATTTTGATAATATTTGGATATGTTATACCTACACGTATTATTATAATGGCTAGATAAAAAATGATGGGACTTTGAAACGTGACTTTTCTATTCGACGCTCGGTGCTTCAAAGCCGATTATAGATTAAAAAATATATACATTAGAATAATTAAACCACTGAAGTTTTTACTTCATTTAACGAGCTCTTTAACTGCATTTTTGAAAATAAAAATGTTTTTTCCTTTGGAAAAAATGCAAATTAATTTTTTTTCTTGATTTTCTCAAAGAGTTTTGATTTTTTGTTTTCAAAAATGCAGTTAAAGAGCTCATTAAATGAAGTAACAAATTCAGTGTTTTAATTATTCTAATGTATATTTTTTAAATCTCTAATCGACTTTGAAGCACCGAGTGTCGAATAGAAAAGTCACGTTTCAAAGTCAGATCATTTTTAATCTAGCCATTATATTACAAAAATACTTGGCACATGTATTAATAACACGTGTAGGTATAACATATCCAAATGTTATCAAAATCGGAGACATCGACTATTTTTTCCTGTCCGCTTGGCGTGGAACGCCCCATATGTAGAATTTGTTGGAGTTAGGATCGATAGAGTTAGGCCGCGTCGATTCAAAAGCTTGGCTCTACATTAGATCTGATGTCTTTTTCACAGGGCAAACCTTTTGTGGTCGTCGAGGAAACTTTTACATGAAATGTTTTTGGTAGGTATTTCAGTCCTTTTTGTAAGTTGCTACTTGATAGGCAGTCTTTTTAGTCTTTTTAGTGTTTTTTTTTAATTATTTTTTATTAAGAGGTTTTCAGTTAATATCTATCCCGTATAAACTTTCATGTCCTTATTCATAAAATTGGCAAAAGTCTCATTTAAACTTCCATTACCCCCTACTAAACTTATTTTACGACGTATAACCAAATTTCGGCGTATTTCAGATATCAATAAAATATAAAGATTATATTTCAGATATCAATAAAGTATTAGACCTATTCAATTGAGACTTTGTATGTTCAATAAGTCTATTATTGACATTATATCCTGAGAATATAATCTGGCACATCGGAAACCAACTCTATGAGGGTCAACTTCCACTCACCCCCATTTTAGGGGATGAGGGACGAAAATTACAAGTTTATGATTTTTTTTTGTTGGTTGTATACTAAACTAAGATTGCATACCAAATTTCAGCTTTCCAGCACTTCAGGAAGTAGCCAAACATTTTGATGACCATCAGTGCGTCAGTGACGAAATCGGTGTATTTTAGATATCAATAAAATCTAAAGTATAAAAGCTATTCGATTGAGACTTTGCATGCTTAATAAGTCTATTGATGACATTATATCTGCCACAACGGAAACCAATTTTATGAAGGTTTAGAAAAACGGCGAAACACTTCGAGAAAAGGTAGGTAGTGCCCTTGCGCTTCGCTTGGCTCGTCTCGGCGGGTGCACTACCGTGCACCCAGAACAGGGCAATGCAGGGTGCAATTAAACCTTCCTGCCAAAATTTTTCCAGGGCTTAGGTATTATTAGGAGAGTCAATTTAACTAAAAAAAAAAACATAACTTGCAATTAATTTAAAAAAAATATTAAATTAAAATTATTAATTATTATATTTATTACTTTCAAATAAAACTCAGTTACGTACTAATAACAATTTTGTAGTAAGTAGTTATTTTATACAACTCGAAGTTTATTAAAAGTTCTAGACACGCGGTTTTAAGCCAAGTTTATAATATTATAATTTATCATGTGGTATTACACTAAATTAAATAATAAATATAATCGAAATAATGTGTTAGTTGTGTGTGAAGTAATTAATTGATTTGCATGTAAATTCCCCATGACGTCATCAAGGCTCTACATTGCCACATCACGACCACAAATGTCAGAGATGTGCCATGACGTCACCACGATTGTTACAAGGTGAAGAAGCAGAGCCCCTAGACAACCAATTTTCTTTATCGCACCTGTTACATAGAATCACCGTATGACAATTCCATACATAGGAAATGTATGGAATTAACATATTATGATCTAGACACGCGGTAGCGTGTCAAGCCAAGTTCCAGCATAACAGAATGGCGAGCAGCACCGTGTGTAATATTACACGAACCATTTGCAGGTACTTTTGACCCTCTCATAATTCCGAAACTATTTGACATAAACGTTTCAAATTTGGCTTATATAATGAGACTTGCGAGATAACTACATGCTCTAAATTTCGTAAGCACAGCTCAAACGGTTATTAAGATATTAACGTCCGAAAATCTACATTTTTATCACTGACTGACTGACTGACTGACCTATAGATGAAGATTCTAACCCACTTCCAGATGACCTAGAAGGCTGAAATTTGGAATCCAGCTCGGTAATTGTGTGAAAGCGTAGGCAAAAATCAGAAAACAAAAAAATCGGTCAAGTGCGAGTCGGACAGAGCGAAACTAGGCAAAAATTGTGTTTTTTGTATGGAGACCCCCCTTAAATATTTATTTTATTTTACTTCTAAATCTATACTTATTATAAAATAAAGTCGCTTTTTTCCCTCATGTGTGTTGTAGATGTGCCTGTGAAATAAATAAATAAATAAAATAAATAAATATAACTGTCCAAGTGTTTATGTTGTAGATGTGCCTATGAAATAAATAAATAAGGTTGGGTCGCCTAAGATCGGACGCATTAGCCGAAAATTTTAGAGGTGCTGCATTTTTATTTTATTTCTCTTGATTCGATGTCGTTTTTCTTTTGCGGTCTTCTGTAAATTGATGACAAAGAAATATTGTTTAACCCCTAATTTTTGGTTTGCGCTAGATGATATTTTTCTAAGCAAATTAAGCGTTTAAAAAGCAGACTTTTTCAACTTACCATAGTGAAGAAAAAAACATTTCAGCCGAAGATCGGACTATGTGGTATCTTCAGTTCTATACGTTTAATAATAAAGTACACATTAGGAAAACATCCGGACTTACGTCCATACATTTATCAATGATCCGGTCAAAAATTACTCAAAAGATTTGACACATACGATTCTTTTTCTTTTTTTTTGCGTTTTTATAGTCCGGTCTTCCCTCCTCATCCTAATTAAGTTTCTCAAACTTTTATCCTTCGAGTCTTAGGAATAAATAATGAAAAGGTACACATACCTTAGATTGGATAGTCATAGCGTCATTAGATAGTAGATATAAACAATATATAAAAGCACATATTTTAGTTTCTAAATTTTTTTTTAACTTGTAATCTGAGAAAGGTACTACTCAGGAGTCAGGACTGACTTACAAATATTACTTTCATTAAAATTGTGATGCGTAAAATAATAATAAGTGCGGGCATTGTAATAGGACCTATTACAATAGAAATAAAAACTACCTGATAGGTTAATCAATTTTATTTGGAAAGTTGTACAAAAAAAACAAATAATTATTACTCTTATAAAAAAATATACCTTTTAACTATCAGTCTCAAAAAATTAACAGTCTTTTTATATACCCTCAGATAACTGGTAAAAATTAAAATGGAGCTAGCCTACAGATTCAGCATACCTTGTCAACTTTGGCACAAACTAGTGTTAACAAAAATAAAATCTAAATAGTAAAATTCTTATCATAAAATTTAACGTATTATTGCAATTTTTGGTAAGTAGTTACAGGCATAGTTTAATTAAACCAAAAATAAACGCTATCTTCATCATTCAGCAGTAGGTACATACTGAAGAGGATTCTCCTTTATCTGCAGTAACTCAATCGTTTTTACTATGTTTTCTTCAGGGCTTCTTCAGTGTAAAAGGTTGCCCGAAGCGAAGTCCTCTCGTATTTCGTAGGCATCTTTTATCTATAAATAACAATTTTAATGTTTAATTTAAAGATATTTTAAGACGAGAAAAGCGTAAAAAAGTGTTTGTGACTTCAAAAAATATTAGCTTGATATTTAAAATCAGTTGCATTTAAAACAAAATTTGCCCCAAGCCTCAACCAGAAAAAAATCAATTAAAATGGAAATAATATTCTTCAACTTCGCGACTTAGCGTGGATTTTGATAGAACCATGTAAGGATTATTACGTGTTATAGCGATTTATTTTGTAATCTATCTATGTGCCAAGTATAATTCAAATCCATTCGGACGTTTGAACGTGAAAAGGTAACAAACTTACACGCATGCACACACCCTCACACACACACTTTCACATTCGTATTATTAGTGGGTTAGTGGGAATACGTAGTTACGTATTTAAACTAATTTCAATATAGTGGGCTTGAACACTTGAGAACCACTGACTATTTCGGATATAGTCCGATCTTCGGCATGTAGAGGGAAGACCGGATCTTGGGCTGTGAACGTCCTAGGCATAATCAAAGTATACAGATCGAAAGATTATTCGCTAATTCTGCCCCAAAATAATTAATTACAATAGTAAAATGAAAGTACTCACCACAATGAGCCATCAAAGTTTTGTAGGTAAGATCGGATCGATGATTTTTCTCACAAAATACACCTTTTCTGCCGAATCACTTGTGTGCACGTCCCGTCTGGTCGCTGGCCGGCCACAGTGTGAGGAGAGGGGCAGGATAAAATGGCGGATCTAGTAGTGTTGCCAGCAGTAGAAAATATTGCCTAGTTTGTGAGTTATTCCATGCATCCGATCTTATGTCACATCCGATCTTAGGCGACCCAACCTTAAATAAAATAAATAAATAGATAAATAATCCTTCAAGCCCCATAAGAGCACCGGTGATCGCGCAACAATAGAATACTATAGCATTTCCAAGAATTCGCGATCGAAGGATTAATCGATATTGTGGTAGAGAGTTGGTGCCTTTTGATTTTACCGTCGTGGAGAATGTAAAATACAATTCAACCTTAATTATTAATTATGATGCCATTAACCTAACCTAATATATATATATATATATATATATATATATATATATATATATATATATATATATATATATATATATATATATATATATATAGGGTGTCCCTTAAATTTCAAGTTCGATATATTTTTACGCATACCGTCAAGCAAGCCAAAAATGTGGTTAGTTTTTTTGTCTGTCTGTCTGTCTATCTGTATGTATGTTTGTTCCACTATCACACGAAAACTACTGATCTGATTTGAATGCGGTTTTCGCAGATATATTTGTCTTCTTCCAACTTAACACCTGGTCTATAAAAAAAAATCACCCAACCCCTCTAAAGGGACGAAAGAGGGGGTCAGATTTTGTATAAGACTTTTGCTTTAACACGAAAGCTACTGATCCGATTTGCATACGGTTTTCGCAGATATTTTTGTCTTCTTCCAACTCAAAATCTGGTGTATAAAAATCATCTCCCCACCCCTCTAAGGAGAGCAAATAGGGGGTCAGATTTTTTATCAAACTTTTTTCTTTAATGGACTTTTGTTCATATTATTTACTGTTTTTTCGAACTTAACATCTGGTGTATAAAAATTTTCCCCCCACCCCTCTTAGGGGTCAAAAGAGGGGGTAAGATTTTGTATCAACTGATGAAGTATCTAAATACTTTGAATGGCAAAACAACGTTGCCGGGACAGCTAGTGTCACATAAGTTTACAAGAAGATAATGGTATGTATTTATGTTATGTGCATAGAATATGTTAAAGGTGTCAGTAATATGCCTAGTACTTAAGTCACAGACAAGTGATATTTTATGGCACTTCTAAGCACTGTAGTATGCACATAACATTATCTAGGTCAGTAGTCAGCACCCATCAAATACACGTTGTCGTGTCTTGCATATTTTATTGATGTAAGCAAAGCTTTAAATTACTATCGAAAGAAAATGGAGGGGCCTTACTCCCTAAACTGATATCGATTTCAATTTTCGATTTTAACGGTTTTTGACGCTTTAGACATGCGTTAGACATCTAAATTAGCGCACGATCGTGCTGCGGATCGGTTTGAAACTAATTCAACCTCAATGGATTTTGCTATTCCTGACAGCTATGCTAGCGCACGATTGGGCTGCGGCTCAATTTGGAACTAATCAACATCGAAACATTCGCCAAATCGAAATCTTAGGCGCTCGCGACAAACAAAATTGTCTGAGAATCGACTTACAGATCGTTTACAAACATCAAATTTCACGGTAGCAACAGAGGCATCGACATCGATTGAGATCGATTGTTGCCGAGTTAGGTATTGTAAACGCTTTTTAGGGTCACTAGGGTATCGATTGGTGTGGTGTCGTTTCATTTTTTGTTGATAATATTTATTAATTCATTGTTTTAACATAATAATATGACTCGTCTGCAAGTATTTTTAATGTGATTGATGGCACCTCCAATGGAGTTAAGCTCTACAGCTATACCGTCCCATTTAAGTTTGGTATCGTGCTTAGCTTGGCTCGCCTGCATGTACCCTTTTGCGATTCCTGGACTTTCTTCCAGGAATCTCAACAACATCTCAATTTGTAGGTGCGTCGGACGGACCATTATTTTCCAAAATAAAATTAACTTTTAATGTCGGCATGCAGGGATACAAATTTTATGAATAATATGTATAATATGACAATGTTAAGTGTAACTATTGTGTAACTACAAAAGAGGATTTACATACTTATTTATTTAATGTCAAGATGTTCCTTAACGAAAATAACCATTTTAAGTCCACTAAATTAGAAAATAGGCACATCCATCTAAAGTTTCTAAAGAAATTTATTTTTATAGTATGATGAAAAAACACAAACAATAATTCATATTTTTCGTAACCTTCTACTACTTTATAACAAGGACGTTGCTATAACGACGTTGACAAGACGCCATGGCAACATCTCGATTTTGATACGATTTTGTTCCGGAATTCCTAAGCGGGGAATTGACTACCGGGCCGCCCGCTACGGGCCGCCCGTCACGGGCAGGTCTGTTGCATGTCTGCTCGTCAATTCCTAGGTACGGGCACAGACATGCCCGTTGGCCCGTGCCCGCAGCCTGCCCGCGAGATCGCATTTTTCCCGCGTGGGCACGGGCAAGTCTGTACATGAATGGTCGCGACGGGCGGCCCGTCGTCATTCGCGCCTTGGAGAGCGACCCGCGACCGGAGTATACTTAAAATATTATTTTAAAACTTTTATTATTGTAAACAATACGAACACTAAACTTAGGAATGAAGGAATAAAAACAATTTTGACATTCGTTTATTTCCATTTACCGGTCGTATCCTTGGTTGTAGAAAGTTAAAAGCAAGGATTACATGAACACCGATCTACGTAATGTCGCTAATACAGCGAACTTATTGAAAAATCCAAAGAAATCAATGCCGATGCTGATCTATCATTTATTACAAAGAAGATTGAGTCCATGAGTCCACGACCGAGCTGCAGCTCTCTATCATTCTATTCGACTGACTTGCCTGTTCTGTGTGTGTTCAATCGGGGCAAGCGGCAGACTTGTGCCAGACCGGGCGGCCCGCGGGCAGCCCGGTAGTGAATTCCCCGCTTTACGCATTACCATGACATCAAAAACGAAATCGAAATCAGACTCGTATCAAGTTGATATCAGTTTCGGGAGTAAGGCACCTGTATTTAGAAACTAGTACAAGTAAAATGTTTAGGTAATCTCTATCTATATAAATAAAATAAGTTTTTAAATTTTGTTAGTCTCGCTTAAACTCGATAACTGCTGAACCGATTTGGCTAATTTTAGTTCTAAATAAAATATTCGTAGAAGCCCAGGGAAGGCTTATATAGGTAAGAAATAATACGAAGTTCACGTCATCTATTGTTCAATAGAATGAGACGAAACGATGCGAAACTTGGCCATACTGGCCATGCATAGATATTAAATGGGCTCCACACTTGCGGCGCGAAAGCCCGCAAAGGCCGTTAACCGCGAGTGTGGAGGGTTTCGCGGCTTCGCGTTCGCGCTTCGCGGCTTTCCCCGTTCAGTATCGGTTTTTTGGCCCGCGACAAAGGGCTCGCGAAGCACGAAGGCGAACATCATCCACACTCGCTTTTATTTAGCAGTAACAGTGACTTCAACGTCAATTTTACTCAAATGCGCGAACGTAAATGAGAAGATTGCGAGTGTATAGGGCCGTATTTGTTCGCGTCGTGTTCACGGCGCGTTGCACCCGTGAATCGCGGCCGTAATTCGGGCCGCGAGTGTGGAGTCCGCATTAGATAATATACAAATTGAAATGTCAAATAGCGTGACGTCACTTGACATTGCAATTTGCAATTTTGTATTGCTGTTATGCAACGCCGTGTCTCGCCTCGTCATATCTTGATTGAACTTTACTGCCGCACTCGGCGACGAATATTAATTGCATATCTGTTAATTAATGAATATTTTGACATACTTAAGCCTTATATACTTACTCCACTATTACTCAGACGTTTGTGGTTCGATTTTCAAAATTCTTTTTGTGTTGTATAGGGTTTAACTCGAATTTGGTACCATGTTCACAAAAGTGGTGATCTGATAATGGGATCCTTGAGGAATCGAGGGGACTTGTTGAAATTTGTATGGAACATATAGTGATTTCGATTTTTTTTAAACATTCGAGGTAAATGCTACCAAAAAGTAAGACTTCGCACCAGGTTATACCCTGGATCCGAAGGTACCGAACAGAACTTTTGAATGCTTATAGGTACAGGTTCGGGGATTTCGGCGTTGTTTAAACAACTGAAAGCATAAGCTAATACATAAATTTGTTTAATCATCATCATCACAACCATAATTATACCATGGGTCATCACACTATGACCCAATTATTGGTACTTTTCGTGATATTTTGCATCGAAGCAGACGTTTTTGATAATGATTTCGCTGTTTGTGGACCGATTTTCAAAAGTCTCGTTTTGTTGTATAGGATATAATCTAAATTTTGTATAACAATTACGAAAGTGGTGAGCTGATGATGGGATCTATGAGCAATCGAGGAAAATCCTTGAATTTTATCAAAACACTCATTGTTTGAGACTGTATTCCCTATTCCCTATTTTTCCATGAGCCAGGTAATTGAAACGCATTTCGGGAAATTCTTTATTTATCGTTCTACAATATTTAACTTAATCTAAATATCAAAACTTATATTTTACATAATTACGGCTAGGCGAACATAAAAGTTAATACAATTTACATACATTTTCACACAATTTTCTCAATATTTTCCAAACTACTTATTTTATTCAACTAATTTTTCTTGTATTTATTAGATAACGAACTACTTTAATAAAATAACTGCTTTTTACCTCTTAGGGAGCCATAGATTTATCACAATTCACTTTTTAAAGTCTATTTGTAAAAACACTGATTTCGCACTAAGTTTATATCTCATATTTCACTGTTACGAGTTTGTATGCACTTGTCAGAAATAGCTTAGACTTGCTAAATAAAAGTATTGTATAAATCATAAACACCAATAAATAAAACGTAGTTTATACGTATCGTAACTACGTAATACAATTATTCACTTAGCTTTCCTTCATTTCCAATTATTAAGCTGAAAGAACTGATATTACACAAAAGGCCAAGAAGCGTTTTAACCAAATAAATACTTATCTTATAACGATCTTTGTTCGAAGTACTCAGAGCCAATTCACATTGACAGGAGGCAGAGTGACGGCTTACGACAAGAGAGAGAGAGTGAGTCCCTTCCTCAGACAGCCCGCCTTAAATACTGCCATATCAAAAACAACCCCACCGCCAACATCACTCCACCCCACGTCTGACTACCAAGATTTGCATCTAATATCATAAATACAATGATTCATAGTTACAATCATCCTGAAAATCATTATAAATCAAGTATTTAATTATAACACTTTTATATTAATTTATTAACTGTACTATCTTTAGTAACAAAAGTATCATAACCGGAAACAACAATAATTATTGTTTGTTTAAAGATTAATTGACGTGTTCAAAAATAATGTTATAATATTATATTTGTTGTCCAAATATCATGAATTAATTATTAATAATAATTAGTTCAACTTACATGAATTATTGAAATTTGTACTTTTCATAAGAATTTCAAGCTAAATAACAAAACAATAAGACAAAACCATTGTTACCATTATACATAATATTATTTATGACTATTATTGAAATAATAGTCATTTATATTCATCTATATTTTGAGTAAAGTGGGTCGTACCTCACACGGCCATTCTGACAGACACTTCGTTCTCGAAGTGTTTTAATAACTTTTCTGAAAAGGAAAACTCTAAGTTCTGAAAAGTAAAAGTCAAAGTCCAAATAGTCAACGGGCTGTCATGATCAATCCCATTACCTACTGCCATGTAATGTCCAAATTGATTCATCAGTCCGATTAGGCAGTACCATTTTTGTCAAACTCATGTGAAGGGTACAGGGGAAGAAGGATCATTGTCAACTTTTCGATAAAAACAAACTAATAATGCCATCTAGTGCAAAATGAAAAAACCTTTCTGTCCATATTAATGAAAAACGCATAAAACGATCATCGTACACAAGGGACTCAAAAAAAGATTGTATGGCCGTATCATAGAAAGATCAATGTCACCGTAGTTGCAGAAAGAAAGATCACTGTCTATGGACATTGATCTTTTTTAGTTTGACAGCTGGCTGTCAGTGGCTGTCTGTATCGTATGTGGTTTCGTAAGTACATTGTTTTCGCGGTATTTATAGCAGGGCTTCATAACGTTATCGAATAACAGAAAAAATATCGTTACGTACCGTTATTTTCATAATGGTAGCCAGATAACGTTATTTTTTTAACGATATCTAGTAAAATAACGTTATATTTACCGTTATTATTATAACGTTATTTTTTCGTTATGGCATAACAAAAAAATAACGTTATAATAATAACGGTAAATATAACGTTATTTTCTGGTATCAGGTATGCGATCGTGCACGGTGCACCAAATCTCACTCATATTTAAAATGTAATAAGCGTTCTCTATGAAAATACAAAGAAAAAAATACACCTTAAAAGCGTGATTACGTTTAGAAAATTTTCCCGCCTGTCATGACTTTCTTGACGGACTATAACGTTATCAAAGAACATATATTTACCGTTATAAATCCTATATAACGTTATAACATTTACCGTTATTAAATACATTTATAACGTTATTTCTAGTATCGGTTAAATTTTCATAACGTTATCTATGCCCTTGAAGCAATAACGTTATGAAAAAATAACGTTATTTGAAGCCCTGATTTATAGAACTTTATTTAGAATAAATAAATACTAAACTTGGAAAGAAAGATCAATGTCAGTTGACTATGATCTTTGTTACAAGTAATATTTTCAAAATTTTCTTTATCCTTAAGTTAATTACAAGTAAATAAATAATAAAGAATTTAAAACTAAATTATAGTATATGCTATAATAAAAAGTTTTAATTGCTGCTGTAGTAAATTGTTTAATAAATAATGATGCAAAGTAAATTAAGTTTTTTCCATTTTCTCACAATGATTCACTTTGGATAATGATCCTTTTTCCCCTGTACCCTTCATGTTTCATCATCATCACAGTAGGCTAATCAACACAGCATTTACATCTCTCACAAACTGTCGTGTTTTGTCCCACTACATAGTGTCCAGACATCACACCAGCTTCACGGCATTAACATACCTCACACGGCCAGTCACACCTGTCATGATAGATCCATCGTTAGAATCTTACACCAGATCCATCGTTAGAATCTTACACCTCACAAGGAAAATAAATTATTCCTCTAAGAAAATATTAATTTATGTACCCAGAGCTCAGACCTAAAAGATTGGTCAGCCAAAACAATAGTCAAAATACTGAGTAATACCATCATTAGCAACTCATTTAAACCAAATACAAATTTTAAAATAACTCATCAAAATATAACTTCACTTGACATTACAAAAACAGCTCGGTCATTCTGCCTCATTACCACAACTTATTGATACTGTATTTATTACTGTGTGATTATTATCAATTTGTTTTATCTATCAAACACCATCTCTGTCTAGACTTTAATACCAATATAAAAAAAAGTTAAACGTGGTTAACCTTCGTAATTCGTATCACTTCCTTTCCAAGATACTTTGTCAACTTACTCCTAGCCTTCATCAAATACTTCAAGGCTAAAACTAGCCAAATCGGTTTAGTGCCTCTCGAGTTTCAACAGTCTTACAGAATTATTGAAAATTCACTTTTAATTAAATAGGTTTTATAACTTCTGAAAATTATGAAATTTGTGCCATAACAAATCCATGGATAGTATCCCTTTAGTAATTAATCTATAATAAAACAAAGTAAAACCCATGTAAAACCAGTCGATTGTACTCATCGACCTGTAAAAGGCTTTTAACACGATGATTATTACAACAACCAGCAAGCTATACATACTCCTTTTCACAACTTTAATTATTTTTTAAATTCGAACAGTAAAATTTGCATCTTTTACCCCAATAATTGCGAGAATATTTGTATATCGCCAATTATTTGTTATAGCTCCATTAATTGTAATTAGTACCTATTGAAAATTACAATCCTGAAATGAAATTTTTGTTTGTCGAAGGCTTCTTGCCGACCATATTATAATGTCAGAAAAACTTATTTTCAATCATTGAAGCCCTTATCAAAACTGATATTCAAATTATATATATATATATATGTTGTTCTCCTTTTCAATTATGGCTCCTATCTAACTTGTAAATTCTCAATACGATGAATAATAATATCGCTTTGCAAAACAACATCAATTTTAAATGTACCCATATTAATTACTTCACAACAGTTTTCTCACCAAAGTATATTTTCTTTACAATGGATATACAAATACAAACCCATGGTCTTATTTCCTAAAAACCTGGAAGTTGGAAACCACTTTTTTTTTGGGAACCTACATTCGATTAAAATTTGGGTTTCAACAACCCTCAATCTCATAAACATTATGAAGAAAATCTGAAAACCAGGTTAGGTTAACCTGACTCAAACCTAACCTAACTTAACCCAAACCTAACCCAAACCTCAAGTTAGATTTAACCTAAACCTAACTTAACCCTATAACCATTAAATGAAAAGAAGACCAACCCAGTATTGGGATGCAGATGGCTACTGCGCCGCCCCACCGGGTGGACTACCCATTTACACCTTCCACGGATCACACTGAGACGCCTAAACACCAACAACCCATTGGAAGAACATTATATGGACTAGAGTTGCTCTCAACCTCCAGCCCACAATATATAAAACAAGTGCCATAGCGTGGTTCTAGATGTTCCCCATAACCTTAGAGAAGCACAAATAATATTATGTTGGATATTCTATTCAAAATTATTTTCTCTATTTTTGACAATACTGGTTTTCAAGTTTCCTTGCTACACCTGATCTAACCAGAAAGAATGTTCATTGTTAGCAAAAAATTGTATTATTACAGTTATAGAAGGAATTATCAGTCTCTTTTTCTCTTTACATTTACTTTTGTGGGTAAACTGATTCAACTATACTTTAGAAGATGGGTCTCTAAATACAATCCGCTATTGTCTGAACGTTGTCTAATACAATCCGCGATCATGGCACTAAATAACTATAAAATTGTTAACACTATAAGGCCCATAAAATGTTAGGATTCGTCCTAAGATCTAGCTCCTTCACAACACATTACAGTACTAATATTCTGAGTTCTGACATTGCTCCCTCGTGTAATAT
Source organism: Lysandra bellargus (assembly GCA_905333045.1). Lineage (NCBI taxonomy): Eukaryota > Metazoa > Arthropoda > Insecta > Lepidoptera > Lycaenidae > Lysandra > Lysandra bellargus. The sequence goes on from HG995323.1 coordinate 7,800,504, forward strand.
TTTAGCACTTATTCCAGTATAATATACTTCCATTGTGTGGCACCTATACAACACATATTATAGTTATAATCTCATTTATTCAAAAATATCTATCAAGTTTTAACACTCTAAACAAAAACCTCTAAGGTGAACAATTATTGTGAAACACCACAATATACCTATCATGCCTTTAACTGTGTCTGTTCAAATTTATCTATGTCCCTTCAATCTATACGTTACATAATAAATTATGTGTACCTGGATAAAATAGCACAGAATTATAATAAATTCTTTTTATCCTTGTCTATAATACTAATGTTTTCCACCAACAAATGCAGATAAAATATATCAGCCTGTTTACTCAATGTAAAAGTAACTCTTTATCAGAACTGCTAAAATGAATAATTTCAGCGACAATTAAAATATTGGCTTATTCAGTAACAAGCAAAACAATAGTAAAGAAAAACTTTTTATTCACAAGTTTTTATCAGATTCTCAATTACTCCTATCATCACGGCAATTATTTTGACTAAATCCATGAATTACTCTTTCCTGTTTAAATATTCATTTTCCATAGTTTTCTAAACATTTTTTTAACGCCTTTTGATAAACTAAACAAATTAAACAAAACAAATACCACCAAAGTATTACGTACAACAACGTAATAATATTAGATCGTACAACAAGAATGCCACATCTAGTAATACCATAGTAATACCGTACGACATCTATGGCATTCTATTTTTACGCAAATTTTTACAAACTACCCTCAGTACTTGTAATTTTTTTTTTAATTCTTGTTGGAAAATAAGTTATTTATACTTGTAATTATTCATTACATTATTATTTGTGAAGTGTATAATAACTGTGCCGAATTTATTACATAATATACTATCCGCAAGCTCATACAAACAGTACTCCACTCGCCAGTCTTTGTGAGTTCTCTCATGTTAGTGAATTATTGTGTCATTTGTGAAAGGAAAGAAAACAAAATATTCTTGGATAATACAATATGTAAGTACATATTTTATATTATACAAATACTTTATAAATGGTCTATGGCTATATTCTTAGAAATCTTGTAAGTTGTAAAAATAAATTTTCGTGAAGAATATTCTCAATTGACGAGAATATAAGCAGCTTATTGAACACCAATGACAGATCTATTATTAAATGGTCAAACCATGATTTATATCGCATATTCCGCACTACACAGTACAGAAGTTAAAATAAACTTTAGCTTCCGTTAATGACATCCTTGTCCGTTACAAAACAAAATCGTTTCACGAAAATAAAATTCAGAGTACGATTCAACGGAACCAGAGTGGTACATTACAGCTTTAGTTCCCTCTCAATTTTATAAAACAAAAGCAGAACAAAGATTTGCAGATACGATTTAAAAGTTATCTAGTCTCCGTTTTCTATTTTCAAACCACGTTAAATAAGAGCCTTTCAGGGCCTTACCTGCCTTTTCAACAAATTGAAGCACCAGATAAATTCAAAATCCACACCTCGATATTTTCACTATACTTTAGCTCAGCCGTCTTGTTTCTTTCGTTGGTACTTGGCATCGTTATTAGATTTAGATTGATATAACTGCCTCATTGGATTCGAAAATGCGTGTTAACCAGTTGGCATCCATTTTGTATTCGCTTATTGTTGGGTTCAAAAATATATTTAACCAGGCGGCATCCATTTTGTTTTTGCTGGAAGGAAAAAAATGCATTAAAATCCAACGGCGTAAGGGCCAGACCCACTTCTGATGTCAGAAATAGCTTAGACTTGCTAAATAAAAGTATTGTATAAATCATAAACACCAATAAATAAAACGTAGTTTATACGTATCGTAACTACGTAATACAATTATTCACTTAGCTTTCCTTCATTTCCAATTATTAAGCTGAAAGAACTGATATTACACAAAAGGCCAAGAAGCGTTTTAACCAAATAAATACTTATCTTATAACGATCTTTGTTCGAAGTACTCAGAGCCAATTCACATTGACAGGAGGCAGAGTGACGGCTTACGACAAGACAGAGAGAGTGAGTCCCTTCCTCAGACAGCCCGCCTTAAATACTGCCATATCAAAAACAACCCCACCGCCAACATCACTCCACCCCACGTCTGACTACCAAGATTTGCATCTAATATCATAAATACAATGATTCATAGTTACAATCATCCTGAAAATCATTATAAATCAAGTATTTAATTATAACACTTTTATATTAATTTATTAACTGTACTATCTTTAGTAACAAAAGTATCATAACCGGAAACAACAATAATTATTGTTTGTTTAAAGATTAATTGACGTGTTCAAAAATAATGTTATAATATTATATTTGTTGTCCAAATATCATGAATTAATTATTAATAATAATTAGTTCAACTTACATGAATTATTGAAATTTGTACTTTTCATAAGAATTTCAAGCTAAATAACAAAACAATAAGACAAAACCATTGTTACCATTATACATAATATTATTTATGACTATTATTGAAATAATAGTCATTTATATTCATCTATATTTTGAGTAAAGTGGGTCGTACCTCACACGGCCATTCTGACAGACACTTCGTTCTCGAAGTGTTTTAATAACTTTTCTGAAAAGGAAAACTCTAAGTTCTGAAAAGTAAAAGTCAAAGTCCAAATAGTCAACGGGCTGTCATGATCAATCCCATTACCTACTGCCATGTAATGTCCAAATTGATTCATCAGTCCGATTAGGCAGTACCATTTTTGTCAAACTCATGTTTCATCATCATCACAGTAGGCTAATCAACACAGCATTTACATCTCTCACAAACTGTCGTGTTTTGTCCCACTACATAGTGTCCAGACATCACACCAGCTTCACGGCATTAACATACCTCACACGGCCAGTCACACCTGTCATGATAGATCCATCGTTAGAATCTTACACCAGATCCATCGTTAGAATCTTACACCTCACAAGGAAAATAAATTATTCCTCTAAGAAAATATTAATTTATGTACCCAGAGCTCAGACCTAAAAGATTGGTCAGCCAAAACAATAGTCAAAATACTGAGTAATACCATCATTAGCAACTCATTTAAACCAAATACAAATTTTAAAATAACTCATCAAAATATAACTTCACTTGACATTACAAAAACAGCTCGGTCATTCTGCCTCATTACCACAACTTATTGATACTGTATTTATTACTGTGTGATTATTATCAATTTGTTTTATCTATCAAACACCATCTCTGTCTAGACTTTAATACCAATATAAAAAAAAGTTAAACGTGGTTAACCTTCGTAATTCGTATCACTTCCTTTCCAAGATACTTTGTCAACTTACTCCTAGCCTTCATCAAATACTTCAAGGCTAAAACTAGCCAAATCGGCTTAGTGCCTCTCGAGTTTCAACAGTCTTACAGAATTATTGAAAATTCACTTTTAATTAAATAGGTTTTATAACTTCTGAAAATTATGAAATTTGTGCCATAACAAATCCATGGATAGTATCCCTTTAGTAATTAATCTATAATAAAACAAAGTAAAACCCATGTAAAACCAGTCGATTGTACTCATCGACCTGTAAAAGGCTTTTAACACGATGATTATTACAACAACCAGCAAGCTATACATACTCCTTTTCACAACTTTAATTATTTTTTAAATTCGAACAGTAAAATTTGCATCTTTTACCCCAATAATTGCGAGATTATTTGTATATCGCCAATTATTTGTTATAGCTCCATTAATTGTAATTAGTACCTATTGAAAATTACAATCCTGAAATGAAATTTTTGTTTGTCGAAGGCTTCTTGCCGACCATATTATAATGTCAGAAAAACTTATTTTCAATCATTGAAGCCCTTATCAAAACTGATATTCAAATTATATATATATGTTGTTCTCCTTTTCAATTATGGCTCCTATCTAACTTGTAAATTCTCAATACGATGAATAATAATATCGCTTTGCAAAACAACATCAATTTTAAATGTACCCATATTAATTACTTCACAACAGTTTTCTCACCAAAGTATATTTTCTTTACAATGGATATACAAATACAAACCCATGGTCTTATTTCCTAAAAACCTGGAAGTTGGAAACCACTTTTTTTTTGGGAACCTACATTCGATTAAAATTTGGGTTCAACAACCCTCAATCTCATAAACATTATGAAGAAAATCTGAAAACCAGGTTAGGTTAACCTGACTCAAACCTAACCTAACTTAACCCAAACCTAACCCAAACCTCAAGTTAGATTTAACCTAAACCTAACTTAACCCTATAACCATTAAATGAAAAGAAGACCAACCCAGTATTGGGATGCAGATGGCTACTGCGCCGCCCCACCGGGTGGACTACCCATTTACACCTTCCACGGATCACACTGAGACGCCTAAACACCAACAACCCATTGGAAGAACATTATATGGACTAGAGTTGCTCTCAACCTCCAGCCCACAATATATAAAACAAGTGCCATAGCGTGGTTCTAGATGTTCCCCATAACCTTAGAGAAGCACAAATAATATTATGTTGGATATTCTATTCAAAATTATTTTCTCTATTTTTGACAATACTGGTTTTCAAGTTTCCTTGCTACACCTGATCTAACCAGAAAGAATGTTCATTGTTAGCAAAAAATTGTATTATTACAGTTATAGAAGGAATTATCAGTCTCTTTTTCTCTTTACATTTACTTTTGTGGGTAAACTGATTCAACTATACTTTAGAAGATGGGTCTCTAAATACAATCCGCTATTGTCTGAACGTTGTCTAATACAATCCGCGATCATGGCACTAAATAACTATAAAATTGTTAACACTATAAGGCCCATAAAATGTTAGGATTCGTCCTAAGATCTAGCTCCTTCACAACACATTACAGTACTAATATTCTGAGTTCTGACATTGCTCCCTCGTGTAATATTTTAGCACTTATTCCAGTATAATATACTTCCATTGTGTGGCACCTATACAACACATATTATAGTTATAATCTCATTTATTCAAAAATATCTATCAAGTTTTAACACTCTAAACAAAAACCTCTAAGGTGAACAATTATTGTGAAACACCACAATATACCTATCATGCCTTTAACTGTGTCTGTTCAAATTTATCTATGTCCCTTCAATCTATACGTTACATAATAAATTATGTGTACCTGGATAAAATAGCACAGAATTATAATAAATTCTTTTTATCCTTGTCTATAATACTAATGTTTTCCACCAACAAATGCAGATAAAATATATCAGCCTGTTTACTCAATGTAAAAGTAACTCTTTATCAGAACTGCTAAAATGAATAATTTCAGCGACAATTAAAATATTGGCTTATTCAGTAACAAGCAAAACAATAGTAAAGAAAAACTTTTTATTCACAAGTTTTTATCAGATTCTCAATTACTCCTATCATCACGGCAATTATTTTGACTAAATCCATGAATTACTCTTTCCTGTTTAAATATTCATTTTCCATAGTTTTCTAAACATTTTTTTAACGCCTTTTGATAAACTAAACAAATTAAACAAAACAAATACCACCAAAGTATTACGTACAACAACGTAATAATATTAGATCGTACAACAAGAATGCCACATCTAGTAATACCATAGTAATACCGTACGACATCTATGGCATTCTATTTTTACGCAAATTTTTACAAACTACCCTCAGTACTTGTAATTTTTTTTTTAATTCTTGTTGGAAAATAAGTTATTTATACTTGTAATTATTCATTACATTATTATTTGTGAAGTGTATAATAACTGTGCCGAATTTATTACATAATATACTATCCGCAAGCTCATACAAACAGTACTCCACTCGCCAGTCTTTGTGAGTTCTCTCATGTTAGTGAATTATTGTGTCATTTGTGAAAGGAAAGAAAACAAAATATTCTTGGATAATACAATATGTAAGTACATATTTTATATTATACAAATACTTTATAAATGGTCTATGGCTATATTCTTAGAAATCTTGTAAGTTGTAAAAATAAATTTTCGTGAAGAATATTCTCAATTGACGAGAATATAAGCAGCTTATTGAACACCAATGACAGATCTATTATTAAATGGTCAAACCATGATTTATATCGCATATTCCGCACTACACAGTACAGAAGTTAAAATAAACTTTAGCTTCCGTTAATGACATCCTTGTCCGTTACAAAACAAAATCGTTTCACGAAAATAAAATTCAGAGTACGATTCAACGGAACCAGAGTGGTACATTACAGCTTTAGTTCCCTCTCAATTTTATAAAACAAAAGCAGAACAAAGATTTGCAGATACGATTTAAAAGTTATCTAGTCTCCGTTTTCTATTTTCAAACCACGTTAAATAAGAGCCCTTCAGGGCCTTACCTGCCTTTTCAACAAATTGAAGCACCAGATAAATTCAAAATCCACACCTCGATATTTTCACTATACTTTAGCTCAGCCGTCTTGTTTCTTTCGTTGGTACTTGGCATCGTTATTAGATTTAGATTGATATAACTGCCTCATTGGATTCGAAAATGCGTGTTAACCAGTTGGCATCCATTTTGTATTCGCTTATTGTTGGGTTCAAAAATATATTTAACCAGGCGGCATCCATTTTGTTTTTGCTGGAAGGAAAAAAATGCATTAAAATCCAACGGCGTAAGGGCCAGACCCACTTCTGATGTCAGAAATAGCTTAGACTTGCTAAATAAAAGTATTGTATAAATCATAAACACCAATAAATAAAACGTAGTTTATACGTATCGTAACTACGTAATACAATTATTCACTTAGCTTTCCTTCATTTCCAATTATTAAGCTGAAAGAACTGATATTACACAAAAGGCCAAGAAGCGTTTTAACCAAATAAATACTTATCTTATAACGATCTTTGTTCGAAGTACTCAGAGCCAATTCACATTGACAGGAGGCAGAGTGACGGCTTACGACAAGACAGAGAGAGTGAGTCCCTTCCTCAGACAGCCCGCCTTAAATACTGCCATATCAAAAACAACCCCACCGCCAACATCACTCCACCCCACGTCTGACTACCAAGATTTGCATCTAATATCATAAATACAATGATTCATAGTTACAATCATCCTGAAAATCATTATAAATCAAGTATTTAATTATAACACTTTTATATTAATTTATTAACTGTACTATCTTTAGTAACAAAAGTATCATAACCGGAAACAACAATAATTATTGTTTGTTTAAAGATTAATTGACGTGTTCAAAAATAATGTTATAATATTATATTTGTTGTCCAAATATCATGAATTAATTATTAATAATAATTAGTTCAACTTACATGAATTATTGAAATTTGTACTTTTCATAAGAATTTCAAGCTAAATAACAAAACAATAAGACAAAACCATTGTTACCATTATACATAATATTATTTATGACTATTATTGAAATAATAGTCATTTATATTCATCTATATTTTGAGTAAAGTGGGTCGTACCTCACACGGCCATTCTGACAGACACTTCGTTCTCGAAGTGTTTTAATAACTTTTCTGAAAAGGAAAACTCTAAGTTCTGAAAAGTAAAAGTCAAAGTCCAAATAGTCAACGGGCTGTCATGATCAATCCCATTACCTACTGCCATGTAATGTCCAAATTGATTCATCAGTCCGATTAGGCAGTACCATTTTTGTCAAACTCATGTTTCATCATCATCACAGTAGGCTAATCAACACAGCATTTACATCTCTCACAAACTGTCGTGTTTTGTCCCACTACATAGTGTCCAGACATCACACCAGCTTCACGGCATTAACATACCTCACACGGCCAGTCACACCTGTCATGATAGATCCATCGTTAGAATCTTACACCAGATCCATCGTTAGAATCTTACACCTCACAAGGAAAATAAATTATTCCTCTAAGAAAATATTAATTTATGTACCCAGAGCTCAGACCTAAAAGATTGGTCAGCCAAAACAATAGTCAAAATACTGAGTAATACCATCATTAGCAACTCATTTAAACCAAATACAAATTTTAAAATAACTCATCAAAATATAACTTCACTTGACATTACAAAAACAGCTCGGTCATTCTGCCTCATTACCACAACTTATTGATACTGTATTTATTACTGTGTGATTATTATCAATTTGTTTTATCTATCAAACACCATCTCTGTCTAGACTTTAATACCAATATAAAAAAAAGTTAAACGTGGTTAACCTTCGTAATTCGTATCACTTCCTTTCCAAGATACTTTGTCAACTTACTCCTAGCCTTCATCAAATACTTCAAGGCTAAAACTAGCCAAATCGGTTTAGTGCCTCTCGAGTTTCAACAGTCTTACAGAATTATTGAAAATTCACTTTTAATTAAATAGGTTTTATAACTTCTGAAAATTATGAAATTTGTGCCATAACAAATCCATGGATAGTATCCCTTTAGTAATTAATCTATAATAAAACAAAGTAAAACCCATGTAAAACCAGTCGATTGTACTCATCGACCTGTAAAAGGCTTTTAACACGATGATTATTACAACAACCAGCAAGCTATACATACTCCTTTTCACAACTTTAATTATTTTTTAAATTCGAACAGTAAAATTTGCATCTTTTACCCCAATAATTGCGAGAATATTTGTATATCGCCAATTATTTGTTATAGCTCCATTAATTGTAATTAGTACCTATTGAAAATTACAATCCTGAAATGAAATTTTTGTTTGTCGAAGGCTTCTTGCCGACCATATTATAATGTCAGAAAAACTTATTTTCAATCATTGAAGCCCTTATCAAAACTGATATTCAAATTATATATATATATATGTTGTTCTCCTTTTCAATTATGGCTCCTATCTAACTTGTAAATTCTCAATACGATGAATAATAATATCGCTTTGCAAAACAACATCAATTTTAAATGTACCCATATTAATTACTTCACAACAGTTTTCTCACCAAAGTATATTTTCTTTACAATGGATATACAAATACAAACCCATGGTCTTATTTCCTAAAAACCTGGAAGTTGGAAACCACTTTTTTTTTGGGAACCTACATTCGATTAAAATTTGGGTTCAACAACCCTCAATCTCATAAACATTATGAAGAAAATCTGAAAACCAGGTTAGGTTAACCTGACTCAAACCTAACCTAACTTAACCCAAACCTAACCCAAACCTCAAGTTAGATTTAACCTAAACCTAACTTAACCCTATAACCATTAAATGAAAAGAAGACCAACCCAGTATTGGGATGCAGATGGCTACTGCGCCGCCCCACCGGGTGGACTACCCATTTACACCTTCCACGGATCACACTGAGACGCCTAAACACCAACAACCCATTGGAAGAACATTATATGGACTAGAGTTGCTCTCAACCTCCAGCCCACAATATATAAAACAAGTGCCATAGCGTGGTTCTAGATGTTCCCCATAACCTTAGAGAAGCACAAATAATATTATGTTGGATATTCTATTCAAAATTATTTTCTCTATTTTTGACAATACTGGTTTTCAAGTTTCCTTGCTACACCTGATCTAACCAGAAAGAATGTTCATTGTTAGCAAAAAATTGTATTATTACAGTTATAGAAGGAATTATCAGTCTCTTTTTCTCTTTACATTTACTTTTGTGGGTAAACTGATTCAACTATACTTTAGAAGATGGGTCTCTAAATACAATCCGCTATTGTCTGAACGTTGTCTAATACAATCCGCGATCATGGCACTAAATAACTATAAAATTGTTAACACTATAAGGCCCATAAAATGTTAGGATTCGTCCTAAGATCTAGCTCCTTCACAACACATTACAGTACTAATATTCTGAGTTCTGACATTGCTCCCTCGTGTAATATTTTAGCACTTATTCCAGTATAATATACTTCCATTGTGTGGCACCTATACAACACATATTATAGTTATAATCTCATTTATTCAAAAATATCTATCAAGTTTTAACACTCTAAACAAAAACCTCTAAGGTGAACAATTATTGTGAAACACCACAATATACCTATCATGCCTTTAACTGTGTCTGTTCAAATTTATCTATGTCCCTTCAATCTATACGTTACATAATAAATTATGTGTACCTGGATAAAATAGCACAGAATTATAATAAATTCTTTTTATCCTTGTCTATAATACTAATGTTTTCCACCAACAAATGCAGATAAAATATATCAGCCTGTTTACTCAATGTAAAAGTAACTCTTTATCAGAACTGCTAAAATGAATAATTTCAGCGACAATTAAAATATTGGCTTATTCAGTAACAAGCAAAACAATAGTAAAGAAAAACTTTTTATTCACAAGTTTTTATCAGATTCTCAATTACTCCTATCATCACGGCAATTATTTTGACTAAATCCATGAATTACTCTTTCCTGTTTAAATATTCATTTTCCATAGTTTTCTAAACATTTTTTTAACGCCTTTTGATAAACTAAACAAATTAAACAAAACAAATACCACCAAAGTATTACGTACAACAACGTAATAATATTAGATCGTACAACAAGAATGCCACATCTAGTAATACCATAGTAATACCGTACGACATCTATGGCATTCTATTTTTACGCAAATTTTTACAAACTACCCTCAGTACTTGTAATTTTTTTTTTAATTCTTGTTGGAAAATAAGTTATTTATACTTGTAATTATTCATTACATTATTATTTGTGAAGTGTATAATAACTGTGCCGAATTTATTACATAATATACTATCCGCAAGCTCATACAAACAGTACTCCACTCGCCAGTCTTTGTGAGTTCTCTCATGTTAGTGAATTATTGTGTCATTTGTGAAAGGAAAGAAAACAAAATATTCTTGGATAATACAATATGTAAGTACATATTTTATATTATACAAATACTTTATAAATGGTCTATGGCTATATTCTTAGAAATCTTGTAAGTTGTAAAAATAAATTTTCGTGAAGAATATTCTCAATTGACGAGAATATAAGCAGCTTATTGAACACCAATGACAGATCTATTATTAAATGGTCAAACCATGATTTATATCGCATATTCCGCACTACACAGTACAGAAGTTAAAATAAACTTTAGCTTCCGTTAATGACATCCTTGTCCGTTACAAAACAAAATCGTTTCACGAAAATAAAATTCAGAGTACGATTCAACGGAACCAGAGTGGTACATTACAGCTTTAGTTCCCTCTCAATTTTATAAAACAAAAGCAGAACAAAGATTTGCAGATACGATTTAAAAGTTATCTAGTCTCCGTTTTCTATTTTCAAACCACGTTAAATAAGAGCCCTTCAGGGCCTTACCTGCCTTTTCAACAAATTGAAGCACCAGATAAATTCAAAATCCACACCTCGATATTTTCACTATACTTTAGCTCAGCCGTCTTGTTTCTTTCGTTGGTACTTGGCATCGTTATTAGATTTAGATTGATATAACTGCCTCATTGGATTCGAAAATGCGTGTTAACCAGTTGGCATCCATTTTGTATTCGCTTATTGTTGGGTTCAAAAATATATTTAACCAGGCGGCATCCATTTTGTTTTTGCTGGAAGGAAAAAAATGCATTAAAATCCAACGGCGTAAGGGCCAGACCCACTTCTGATGTCAGAAATAGCTTAGACTTGCTAAATAAAAGTATTGTATAAATCATAAACACCAATAAATAAAACGTAGTTTATACGTATCGTAACTACGTAATACAATTATTCACTTAGCTTTCCTTCATTTCCAATTATTAAGCTGAAAGAACTGATATTACACAAAAGGCCAAGAAGCGTTTTAACCAAATAAATACTTATCTTATAACGATCTTTGTTCGAAGTACTCAGAGCCAATTCACATTGACAGGAGGCAGAGTGACGGCTTACGACAAGACAGAGAGAGTGAGTCCCTTCCTCAGACAGCCCGCCTTAAATACTGCCATATCAAAAACAACCCCACCGCCAACATCACTCCACCCCACGTCTGACTACCAAGATTTGCATCTAATATCATAAATACAATGATTCATAGTTACAATCATCCTGAAAATCATTATAAATCAAGTATTTAATTATAACACTTTTATATTAATTTATTAACTGTACTATCTTTAGTAACAAAAGTATCATAACCGGAAACAACAATAATTATTGTTTGTTTAAAGATTAATTGACGTGTTCAAAAATAATGTTATAATATTATATTTGTTGTCCAAATATCATGAATTAATTATTAATAATAATTAGTTCAACTTACATGAATTATTGAAATTTGTACTTTTCATAAGAATTTCAAGCTAAATAACAAAACAATAAGACAAAACCATTGTTACCATTATACATAATATTATTTATGACTATTATTGAAATAATAGTCATTTATATTCATCTATATTTTGAGTAAAGTGGGTCGTACCTCACACGGCCATTCTGACAGACACTTCGTTCTCGAAGTGTTTTAATAACTTTTCTGAAAAGGAAAACTCTAAGTTCTGAAAAGTAAAAGTCAAAGTCCAAATAGTCAACGGGCTGTCATGATCAATCCCATTACCTACTGCCATGTAATGTCCAAATTGATTCATCAGTCCGATTAGGCAGTACCATTTTTGTCAAACTCATGTTTCATCATCATCACAGTAGGCTAATCAACACAGCATTTACATCTCTCACAAACTGTCGTGTTTTGTCCCACTACATAGTGTCCAGACATCACACCAGCTTCACGGCATTAACATACCTCACACGGCCAGTCACACCTGTCATGATAGATCCATCGTTAGAATCTTACACCAGATCCATCGTTAGAATCTTACACCTCACAAGGAAAATAAATTATTCCTCTAAGAAAATATTAATTTATGTACCCAGAGCTCAGACCTAAAAGATTGGTCAGCCAAAACAATAGTCAAAATACTGAGTAATACCATCATTAGCAACTCATTTAAACCAAATACAAATTTTAAAATAACTCATCAAAATATAACTTCACTTGACATTACAAAAACAGCTCGGTCATTCTGCCTCATTACCACAACTTATTGATACTGTATTTATTACTGTGTGATTATTATCAATTTGTTTTATCTATCAAACACCATCTCTGTCTAGACTTTAATACCAATATAAAAAAAAGTTAAACGTGGTTAACCTTCGTAATTCGTATCACTTCCTTTCCAAGATACTTTGTCAACTTACTCCTAGCCTTCATCAAATACTTCAAGGCTAAAACTAGCCAAATCGGCTTAGTGCCTCTCGAGTTTCAACAGTCTTACAGAATTATTGAAAATTCACTTTTAATTAAATAGGTTTTATAACTTCTGAAAATTATGAAATTTGTGCCATAACAAATCCATGGATAGTATCCCTTTAGTAATTAATCTATAATAAAACAAAGTAAAACCCATGTAAAACCAGTCGATTGTACTCATCGACCTGTAAAAGGCTTTTAACACGATGATTATTACAACAACCAGCAAGCTATACATACTCCTTTTCACAACTTTAATTATTTTTTAAATTCGAACAGTAAAATTTGCATCTTTTACCCCAATAATTGCGAGAATATTTGTATATCGCCAATTATTTGTTATAGCTCCATTAATTGTAATTAGTACCTATTGAAAATTACAATCCTGAAATGAAATTTTTGTTTGTCGAAGGCTTCTTGCCGACCATATTATAATGTCAGAAAAACTTATTTTCAATCATTGAAGCCCTTATCAAAACTGATATTCAAATTATATATATATATGTTGTTCTCCTTTTCAATTATGGCTCCTATCTAACTTGTAAATTCTCAATACGATGAATAATAATATCGCTTTGCAAAACAACATCAATTTTAAATGTACCCATATTAATTACTTCACAACAGTTTTCTCACCAAAGTATATTTTCTTTACAATGGATATACAAATACAAACCCATGGTCTTATTTCCTAAAAACCTGGAAGTTGGAAACCACTTTTTTTTTGGGAACCTACATTCGATTAAAATTTGGGTTTCAACAACCCTCAATCTCATAAACATTATGAAGAAAATCTGAAAACCAGGTTAGGTTAACCTGACTCAAACCTAACCTAACTTAACCCAAACCTAACCCAAACCTCAAGTTAGATTTAACCTAAACCTAACTTAACCCTATAACCATTAAATGAAAAGAAGACCAACCCAGTATTGGGATGCAGATGGCTACTGCGCCGCCCCACCGGGTGGACTACCCATTTACACCTTCCACGGATCACACTGAGACGCCTAAACACCAACAACCCATTGGAAGAACATTATATGGACTAGAGTTGCTCTCAACCTCCAGCCCACAATATATAAAACAAGTGCCATAGCGTGGTTCTAGATGTTCCCCATAACCTTAGAGAAGCACAAATAATATTATGTTGGATATTCTATTCAAAATTATTTTCTCTATTTTTGACAATACTGGTTTTCAAGTTTCCTTGCTACACCTGATCTAACCAGAAAGAATGTTCATTGTTAGCAAAAAATTGTATTATTACAGTTATAGAAGGAATTATCAGTCTCTTTTTCTCTTTACATTTACTTTTGTGGGTAAACTGATTCAACTATACTTTAGAAGATGGGTCTCTAAATACAATCCGCTATTGTCTGAACGTTGTCTAATACAATCCGCGATCATGGCACTAAATAACTATAAAATTGTTAACACTATAAGGCCCATAAAATGTTAGGATTCGTCCTAAGATCTAGCTCCTTCACAACACATTACAGTACTAATATTCTGAGTTCTGACATTGCTCCCTCGTGTAATATTTTAGCACTTATTCCAGTATAATATACTTCCATTGTGTGGCACCTATACAACACATATTATAGTTATAATCTCATTTATTCAAAAATATCTATCAAGTTTTAACACTCTAAACAAAAACCTCTAAGGTGAACAATTATTGTGAAACACCACAATATACCTATCATGCCTTTAACTGTGTCTGTTCAAATTTATCTATGTCCCTTCAATCTATACGTTACATAATAAATTATGTGTACCTGGATAAAATAGCACAGAATTATAATAAATTCTTTTTATCCTTGTCTATAATACTAATGTTTTCCACCAACAAATGCAGATAAAATATATCAGCCTGTTTACTCAATGTAAAAGTAACTCTTTATCAGAACTGCTAAAATGAATAATTTCAGCGACAATTAAAATATTGGCTTATTCAGTAACAAGCAAAACAATAGTAAAGAAAAACTTTTTATTCACAAGTTTTTATCAGATTCTCAATTACTCCTATCATCACGGCAATTATTTTGACTAAATCCATGAATTACTCTTTCCTGTTTAAATATTCATTTTCCATAGTTTTCTAAACATTTTTTTAACGCCTTTTGATAAACTAAACAAATTAAACAAAACAAATACCACCAAAGTATTACGTACAACAACGTAATAATATTAGATCGTACAACAAGAATGCCACATCTAGTAATACCATAGTAATACCGTACGACATCTATGGCATTCTATTTTTACGCAAATTTTTACAAACTACCCTCAGTACTTGTAATTTTTTTTTAATTCTTGTTGGAAAATAAGTTATTTATACTTGTAATTATTCATTACATTATTATTTGTGAAGTGTATAATAACTGTGCCGAATTTATTACATAATATACTATCCGCAAGCTCATACAAACAGTACTCCACTCGCCAGTCTTTGTGAGTTCTCTCATGTTAGTGAATTATTGTGTCATTTGTGAAAGGAAAGAAAACAAAATATTCTTGGATAATACAATATGTAAGTACATATTTTATATTATACAAATACTTTATAAATGGTCTATGGCTATATTCTTAGAAATCTTGTAAGTTGTAAAAATAAATTTTCGTGAAGAATATTCTCAATTGACGAGAATATAAGCAGCTTATTGAACACCAATGACAGATCTATTATTAAATGGTCAAACCATGATTTATATCGCATATTCCGCACTACACAGTACAGAAGTTAAAATAAACTTTAGCTTCCGTTAATGACATCCTTGTCCGTTACAAAACAAAATCGTTTCACGAAAATAAAATTCAGAGTACGATTCAACGGAACCAGAGTGGTACATTACAGCTTTAGTTCCCTCTCAATTTTATAAAACAAAAGCAGAACAAAGATTTGCAGATACGATTTAAAAGTTATCTAGTCTCCGTTTTCTATTTTCAAACCACGTTAAATAAGAGCCCTTCAGGGCCTTACCTACCTTTTCAACAAATTGAAGCACCAGATAAATTCAAAATCCACACCTCGATATTTTCACTATACTTTAGCTCAGCCGTCTTGTTTCTTTCGTTGGTACTTGGCATCGTTATTAGATTTAGATTGATATAACTGCCTCATTGGATTCGAAAATGCGTGTTAACCAGTTGGCATCCATTTTGTATTCGCTTATTGTTGGGTTCAAAAATATATTTAACCAGGCGGCATCCATTTTGTTTTTGCTGGAAGGAAAAAAATGCATTAAAATCCAACGGCGTAAGGGCCAGACTTACTTCTGATGTCAGAAATAGCTTAGACTTGCTAAATAAAAGTATTGTATAAATCATAAACACCAATAAATAAAACGTAGTTTATACGTATCGTAACTACGTAATACAATTATTCACTTAGCTTTCCTTCATTTCCAATTATTAAGCTGAAAAAACTGATATTACACAAAAGGCCAAGAAGCGTTTTAACCAAATAAATACTTATCTTATAACGATCTTTGTTCGAAGTACTCAGAGCCAATTCACATTGACAGGAGGCAGAGTGACGGCTTACGACAAGACAGAGAGAGTGAGTCCCTTCCTCAGACAGCCCGCCTTAAATACTGCCATATCAAAAACAACCCCACCGCCAACATCACTCCACCCCACGTCTGACTACCAAGATTTGCATCTAATATCATAAATACAATGATTCATAGTTACAATCATCCTGAAAATCATTATAAATCAAGTATTTAATTATAACACTTTTATATTAATTTATTAACTGTACTATCTTTAGTAACAAAAGTATCATAACCGGAAACAACAATAATTATTGTTTGTTTAAAGATTAATTGACGTGTTCAAAAATAATGTTATAATATTATATTTGTTGTCCAAATATCATGAATTAATTATTAATAATAATTAGTTCAACTTACATGAATTATTGAAATTTGTACTTTTCATAAGAATTTCAAGCTAAATAACAAAACAATAAGACAAAACCATTGTTACCATTATACATAATATTATTTATGACTATTATTGAAATAATAGTCATTTATATTCATCTATATTTTGAGTAAAGTGGGTCGTACCTCACACACTCACTATGTGTTTCTTGGGTGCGAGGCCGCTGTCCTCAACACTCATAGTGATTAAAATGTTGTTTCTAGTAAGTTAAACATATGTTACGAATAAGAGAAATTTTATACGAAGGTGTCTCTTGGTGCAAAGGCACTGAACAGAACTCCTGAATCTTTAAAGATAAAAGTATGGAAATTGCAGCATCTCTTAGATAACTGCAAGCATTTACCACAATTTAGCTTACAGTGACATAATGTGAATAGTTAACATTCGTAT
Source organism: Lysandra bellargus (assembly GCA_905333045.1). Classification (NCBI taxonomy): domain Eukaryota; kingdom Metazoa; phylum Arthropoda; class Insecta; order Lepidoptera; family Lycaenidae; genus Lysandra; species Lysandra bellargus. The sequence continues at coordinate 7,818,026 of HG995323.1, forward strand.
TGGTTATTTGCGCATAAAGCCTAATTTTGTAGATACTTAACTAAAAAGAGTGCCAGTCCCAAAAGTTTCAGATAATCTGACATTACTGGAACTCACGATTAAATTAGCTGGCTTCAAAATAATGAAGACTGTAGTATACAGTACAGAAGTAGTTGAGATTTGACGAATTCTGAAAAAGGCACTATTAAAGAGTAAGAGTTATTTGCTGTTGTTTTATTTTATTGTAAATTACTCGTGTAAAAAGCTATTAATCGCATTAAAGATGAAAATCGATACAATAGTGATTAGTGACGTTTTAACTCGGATATAATGATCGAATATTAAAGGGTCGAATAACAAAATAAGTACTGGGCTTATTTTGTTTGTTATTCGATATTTTGCTGTTAACCTTTAGGCTGATCACCTGATTGTCTGACAAGTAAGATGATCCATGCATCGTACAGTTACGTTCAAAAGTCCAGTAGCAATCGTACGCAGCTATAGCGTCAACACTTAACGTTATTTGTGACCTTTTTCTATAAAGACAATTCACACACACACATACACTTTGTTTGGCTGTATATTCATATCGTCCTCGTTCATTTCGTCTCAACATGTGAGCACTGCCGTGGCCTAGTGGTTAAGCAAGTGCGTGTGTTTATTCTAAGATCATCTGCATCAGCTAAATTGCAAGATCGAATCCGACCCGTATTGAGTCTGCGTCGTTTTTACGTAAAACAATTTTTGTGAAATATTAATTATAAATTGTTATGATTATGAATGTTCATACAACTATGGAATAAAAAATTACGTTTCTAACTAAAAGCACAGTAACGTTTAGTTAGAAACGTAACATTCTAGTCACAGCAAAGAATGTGAGGGTAGATTTAAAATAAAATGGAACGATTGCTTGAAGATAACAAAATAAAATGTTGTTGGTTGGTGAACTCAGCTACGAGTGTTTGTGTTCTTACTGTTGCGATACAATTTATCCAATATGCAAGCAAATATTACTATTGAAGCAAGAGCTAAAATTGTGGCCTTATATTCGAATGGCCTGAATATTTCTCAAATTTCTAACGAAACTGGCTTCTCAGTAAGTAGTAATTAATTATATTATTATTGTGATGTGTATTTTTTCATTGGTTAAAATCGTCTTTTACAATTTATTATTTTTTTTTAGAGAAATACTGTAAGTCGATGGGTGAAAAGATACGAGGAAGAAGGTGGCTTGCAGAGTCGTAAACGAAGTGGAAGGCCACTTCTTATTAACCAGACTCAGCGGCGTTATATGGCAGCGGAGTATGAAACATGTGGTTTCATACCGACAAGTCGTTTTGCCGATGAATTTAACACGTCATTGGTCACCGTTCATCGTGCACTTCATGACAAGGGATTACACCACCGAAAGCCGGCGAAAAAACCGTTTTTGACTCATAGGCATAAAGACGAACGGCTACGCTTTGCACGAGAGTATTTAGATTTTGATTGGGAAACAACAATTTTTTCCGATGAGAAGACTTTTAAATCCTCTCAAAAAGGAAGACTACGTTTATGGCGATATACACTCGTTACAAGATAACACCCGTTGGTGTGAAAATACACGTTACTTTCACACCAACGGGTGTCAAACACTGAATCTGGCAGAATAAGTGTGAACATGTGGGGATGGATTAGTGCTCAAGGGCCGGGTGAACTTGAATTTATACCTACGCGAGCCAACAGTGCAAATTATGTAGAAGTGTTAGAGGACATTATGTTACCTACTGTGCGAAATGTGTATGGTGATAGCGAAATAAGTTTTGTGCTTGATAATTGTCCAATTCACCGAGCCTCCATAGTTCGCAATTGGTTCAGTGAACATTCTAATATTAAAGTTATTCCGTGGCCAGCACGATCCCCAGACTTAAACCCTATTGAAAATATATGGGGTTTAATGGTGCAAAGATGGCGAGCACGCGATGATAGATGTCCGGAGCTGCTCAAATCTCATTGCATGCAGTTGTGGGAGGATTTACGTAGAACAGACATCTGTAAGAATATTGTGGCTTCCATGCGCAGACGTCTTCTTAGTTGTATCGAAAATAATGGAGGTTACACAAAATATTAAGAATCATTATTTATATTATTAAATTAAAAATGTATTTCTATGTCGCAATAATAAGTGTAAAGTAATTGTTATAATATTTATATTTCGTAAGTTTCAATTCGGCATTCTACAAAGGAACGTGCTGGCCAGTAATTGGTAGGTTTAAGATTTTAAGGTTGAGGTTAAGTTTTAATCCTCTTTTCCTCGGAAAACGAATAATTAAACTATAACCTCAACAATATGAAATATTGATATAGGTATCATTATATTGATAGACCTGTGAATCAAAGATTTTACCGTCATCCGTCAATCAATTCAATTGTTCAATAATAATTGTTATAATAATATCTATGATAATAATAATGTCTATGGACGCTTCACACCACGTCAGTCTGGCCGCGTGCTAAGTACCCGAAGACAAGTCCTTCGGGTACCAGACAACGGAAATATATTTAATACTTTTATACTATACATATATTTAAGATTTTTATTATATGATACACATATTTAATATACATCCATGACCCAGGAACTCTATAAACTTTTTGTTCCGTCGGCGGGACTCGAACCCGCGACCTCCGGCTTAAGCTCAACGCGCTCACCACTGCGCCACGGAGGTCGTCAATGTTATGTCATTGAAATATTTTTTTTTTTTTGAAAGTGTTGTTTTATTATAATATATTTAATTATCTAACTAAAATACTTTAACATTTATAATATTATCTTATTACTATGTTATAATTTAACATTATTCTTATTAAATAAAACTTTCAAAATAGTCATTTCATTAAGTTTTCAAAAATGCTGAGATAATAAAAACAATATGAAAACTTTAAAATAATATGATAATCTGAGATTTGTACCGTGACCATTTTTCGTCCTAGCTATGATGCGAGGCCGACTAGGTATTTACCGATGGAGCTACGAACTATCTTACGTGTCTAGTGAAATTTTTGCATTTATTGACACAGTGCAGTGCAATAAATGAAGAAGAATGAATGAAGAAGACAAACATAATATATTATGTTATCTTTGTCTTTCATCCACTACACGCAACTTTCTTGTATTGATACTGTACGACATTTAAGTGTGTACACGGTCACATGGCGCACACATAAATATGCACTGTACCGGCAAACGAATATAGTCGTTACGATGCTACTGGACTTTTGAACGTTGACTGTACATGCCCATCATGTAAAAAGTCGATCCTGCGCCTGATCTCTCGCTAGTTGTGTCGGTCTTCCATCCCACTGGTTTAAGAGAATAAAGGAATAGAGAGTGCTCTTGTGTAGGTATTGCGCAAGCAATTGGGCACTGTAAAATTACTCTGGGTAACTGGCCTGGTTTCAATGAAACCGGCCACCGTCACCAAAACCGGTGTGGGAGTTATTATTATTACTAATTTAAATTATTTCCTTACAATTTTTACCTCTACCAAGGCTCTACCTTACACATTAATTTACGAATAGAACTTTGTACAGGACTTATTTTCAACAAAGTGAGCCTGAATTTTATCCTTTGTTGTAGTTAAGCAAAAAGCTAGACTTCAACAAAGTTAGCCTAAGTTCTCTGGCGACTGTGTGGCCCTTACCTACATAGTTGACGGCGGCTGACAAGTGACAACACTGTTTGATTAATGAGCCCCCTAGCGCATACCGAAGTGTTCAAGATTTAATGACGATGTACTAGGAACTCATCAGTGCGGTATTCCAAACCTATTTGCCTACTTCAATTTGCAGAATCAATTTGTTTTTAAGGCCATCCCCTGAGCAAACGACCTTGACCATACAATAGGCATGATGACTATTTTTTTTCTTATTGGTAATTGAAAGACCCTTAAAAATTAGAAACATCGCTGAAAGAATGACTCTGATAGCTTAAAAATTCACCAAGATATTTCAAATATCTCATAAAATAGACCCAACTTTGAAGGCGCATAACAAAAAAAATACAAATGCTATGAAGCTGACATTTTGGGAACACTTATTTTTTACCGTGATTTCTTTATTTTATTAACAAAATTCGCTAATCTTGGACCTTGTCATCATCCCTATTGCCGCGTTGCCGAGATCGCGTCAAAATCCTATTTTTTACTCATCTTAGTTCAAAAATTGATCTAAAAAAATTCTAACGTCCGTATGTAGTTAATGAAACTGCCGATCCATTGGCGTGTGTTTCAAATAACCGTAATTTGTAAATACTAGGGAGATACTGAATGTATGTTTGAATTGAAATTAATTGGTAAATACTTAAGAGGCTGACAATAAAAAACAAAAATAGGAAATTAATAACTATGAAAGGATCGTTCATATACTGAATATTGTTTTTATTATAATTTTGTAGCTGTCAAATTATGAGTTAAAACGATAAATGACGGCATCTTCGTAGGGGGAGCCTCTTGAGCTGAGTAGCGTATATGCGCTGCCAAAGCAGATAACTGAGGTAATTTAATGACTGACTATCTAGAATATCCTAAAGATCAAGATGCTACTAGAGTTTTTGAAATCATAAATTCATTTTGCTCTGACAAAGCCTATGTTTTTTTGCCCTCTGCATATTGTTACATTTTATAACATAGCTCTACATTTAATACCTATAGCAGTCACACACTTTCGAAGACTATTCGACATGCATACATACAACTGATCTACTTTCCTACAAGTATAATATTAGTAGTCTATATTAATTAGAAATACTTTCACAATTATATTATTATTTATTATACTTAGAGGCAAATGTTTGTGGGTTTGTATGTTTGTTACTTCTTCACGTCTAAACAAAACAACACATTTTTATCACTGTCATGGCTGGAGCGATTTTCATAAAATTTGGTAAGGATTGAGAATACTCTGGATTAACACTTCTACTAGGCTACTTTTTACTGCGGGAAAACAATACACAAATAATTTTTCTAACCTCCGGGCGGAAAACGTCAACTTTCTTCCCGCTGCGCTTACCGATGTTGCCGTTTTCCGCCTCCGTCGATGAGAAAAATAGTATACGCACCATGGGCAGTAAATAAGAAAGCCTCAGATCACAAAATAATAATATGGTTGTTGAGGCGAAGCCGAGGTCGCCTCGGGCCCTCGGCCAACAATTATTACTAAGTATTAATGTATTTATTAATGTACTCCTTAATATACCGCGGGCCACATACATTATTCAATAATAATAAATGAATTCATATTTGTCAAGGGTTACTAAAGCTCCTCTTATTATTGTCAGCTAAGATTCAAGATGACTCTACAATCTACATACCTGGAGGTTGTATTATTAATGATGCTACTCTGAAAAGCCATTAGCTAGTAATTACACTGATAGTAATAACGACAGTTTAATGATTTAAACGGTTAATATTATTTTTTGCTCATATGAATGTTGTAATTTTAATCTTAGTTGCGTACTTTTTACATAAAAATAATATAGTATATTATTAAAGTAATAATGGTGCTATTTATTGTAATGTCATATTGTAAAAAATCTTTCGGTCTGAAAAAAAAAAACAAAAAAACCTAATCATGCTTAAAGCTAAAATTAATACCATAAATATTTTTTTAACTATAATCTTTATACTTACTTTAGATTCAGTTGTAATTTCTATTGATTGATTAATGGTATACAGGGCTGTAACAAAACTAAGTGATAGGTAATACTTTAGGGTGTGTATGTGTTCCTTGTAGAGATTTTATTAAAGTACAAAAGACAACAAATTTGCAAATTATAATATTTTTTTGTTTTTAATTTATAAAAGGGTTAAAGCAATTTTGTCTCTCCCAGGGGAAATAGAAAACTCAATGCTGTTTTTATATCCGGACCCCCAGGACCCCCCCCCCTTATATACGCCCATGGGTCCGTCAACAGCTGCCTAGGAATCAATTTCTTCGATGGTACAACATTTCATACTGACATTTAATTATATAAAATTGGGTGACTCGTCTTCCGATTTGGACTGCATTGTAGAGTGTTTATTTGCATTATGTCTGATAATGGGATCCTTGAGGAATCGAGGGGACTTGTTGAAATTTGTATGGAACATATAGTGATTTCGATTTTTTTTTAAACATTCGAGGTAAATGCTACCAAAAAGCAAGACTTCGCACCAGGTTATACCCTGGATCCGAAGGTACCGAGCAGAACTTTTGAATGCTTATAGGTACAGGTTCGGGGATTTCGGCGTTGTTTAAACAACTGAAAGCATAAGCTAATACATAAATTTGATTAATCATCATCATCACAACCATAATTATACCATGGGTCATCACACTATGACCCAATTATTGGTACTTTTCGTGATATTTTGCATCGAAGCAGACGTTTTTGATAATGATTTCGCTGTTTGTGGACCGATTTTCAAAAGTCTCGTTTTGTTGTATAGGATATAATCTAAATTTTGTATAACAATTCCCTATTTTTCCATGAGCCAGGTAATTGAAACGCATTTCGGGAAATTTTTTATTTATCGTTCTACAATATTTAACTTAATCTAAATATCAAAACTTATATTTTACATAATTACGGCTAGGCGAACATAAAAGTTAATACAATTTACATACATTTTCACACAATTTTCGCAATATTTTCCGAACTACTTATTTTATTCAACTAATTTTTCTTGTATTTATTAGATAACGAAATACTTTAATAAAATAACTGCTTTTTACCTCTTAGGGAGCCACAGATTTATCACAATTCACTTTTTAAAGTCTATTTGTAAAAACACTGATTTTGCACTGAGTTTATATCTCATATTTCACTGTTACGAGTTTGTATGCACTCAATATGTGTTTCTTGGGTGCGAGGCCGCTGTCCTCAACACTCATAGTGATTAAAATGTTGTTTCTATTAAGTTAAACATATGTTACGAATAAGAGAAATTTTATACGAAGGTGTCTCTTGGTGCGAAGGCACTGAACAGAACTCCTGAATCTTTAAAGATAAAAGTATGGAAATTGCAGCATCGCTTAGATAACTGCAAGCATTTACCACAATTTAGCTTACAGTGACATAATGTGAATAGTTAACATTCGTATTGGTTATTTACGCATAAAGCCTAATTTTGTAGATACTTAACTAAAAAGAGTGCCAGTCCCAAAAGTTTTAGATAATCTGACATTACTGGAACTCACGATTAAATTAACTGGTACCGACTTCAAAATAATGAAGACTGTAGTATACAGTACAGAAATAGTTGAGATTTAGATGAATTCTGAAAAGGCACTATTAAAGAGTAAGAGTTATTTAATACTTTTTAGTTCATATTACTATTGTTTTTACCTTGGAAGTCGGTTTTAATTTTTTGTTAAAAATAATTAAATGAATTGCTCGTGTAAAAAGCTATTAATCGCATTAAATATGAAAATCGATACAATAGTGATTAGTGACGTTTTAACTCGGATATAATGATCGAATATTAAAGGGTCGAATAACAAAATAAGTACTGGGCTTATTTTGTTTGTTATTCGATATTTTGCTGTTAACCTATAGGCTGATCACCTGATTGTCTGACAAGTAAGATGATCCATGCATCGTACATGCCCATCATGTAAAAAGTCGATCCTGCGCCTGATCTCTCGCTAGTTGTGTCGGTCTTCCATCCCACTGGTTTAAGAGAGTAAAGGAATAGAGAGTGCTCTTGTGTAGGTATTGCGCAAGCAATTGGGCACTGTAAAATTACTCTGGGTAACTGGCCTGGTTTCAATGAAACTGGCCACCGTCACCAAAACCGGTGTGGGAGTTATTATTATTATTAATTTAAATTATTTCCTTACAATTTTTACCTCTACCAAGGCTCTACCTTACACATTAATTTACGAATAGAACTTTGTACAGGACTTATTTTCAACAAAGTGAGCCTGAATTTTATCCTTTGTTGTAGTTAAGCAAAAAGCTAGACTTCAACAAAGTTAGCCTAAGTTCTCTGGCGACTGTGTGGCCCTTACCTACATAGTTGACGGCGGCTGACAAGTGACAACACTGTTTGATTAATGAGCCCCCAGCGCATACCGAAGTGTTCAAGATTTAATGACGATGTACTAGGAACTCATCAGTGCGGTATTCCAAACCTATTTGCCTACTTCAATTTGCAGAATCAATTTGTTTTTAAGGCCATCCCCTGAGCAAACGACCTTGGCCATACAATAGGCATGATGACTATTTTTTTCTTATTGGTAATTGAAAGACCCTTAAAAATTAGAAACATCGCTGAAAGAATGACTCTGATAGCTTAAAAATTCACCAAGATATCTCAAATATCTCATAAAATAGACCTGCCCGAAACGCTCCATACAAAGTGCTACGAAAGACTGGCGTCATTCTTTCGTAGTTTGTATGGATCGGGAGAGAATTTTGTTCGGTAGGTATATTAAATATTGCGTTTATGAAAGTGGTTTTATAACAAAAGTTGCTTTTAATTGCATAAGTTATCGAATGGTATACAAATATTAAGAAATTTAATTGAAAAAAAAATCGACTTGCTTATCCAACTTTGAAGGCGCATAACAAAAAAAATACAAATGCTATCAAGCTGAAATTTTGGGAACACTTATTTTTTACCGTGATTTCTTTATTTTATTAACAAAATTCGCTAATCTTGGACCTTGTCATCATCCCTATTGCCGCGTTGCCGAGATCGCGTCTAAATCCTATTTTTTTACTCATCTTAGTTCAAAAATTGATCTAAAAAAATTCTAACGTCCGTATGTAGTTAATGAAACTGCCAATCCATTGGCGTGTGTTTCAAATAACCGTAATTTGTAAATACTAGGGAGATACTGAATGTATGTTTGAATTGAAATTAATTGGTAAATACTTAAGAGGCTGACAATAAAAAACAAAAATAGGAAATTAATAACTATGAAAGGATCGTTCATATACTGAATATTATTTTTATTATAATTTTGTAGCTGTCAAATTATGAGTTAAAACGATAAATGACGGCATCTTCGTAGGGGGAGCGTCTTGAGCTGAGTAGCGTATATGCGCTGCCAAAGCAGATAACTGAGGTAATTTAATGACTGACTATCTAGAATATCCTAAAGATCAAGATGCTACTAGAGTTTTTGAAATCATAAATTCATTTTGCTCTGACAAAGCCTATGCTTTTTCGCCCTCTGCATATTGTTACATTTTATAACATAGCTCTACATTTAATACCTATAGCAAAGTCACACACTTTCGAAGACTATTCGACATGCATACATACAGCTGATCTACTTTCCTACAAGTATAATATTAGTAGTCTATATTAATTAGAAATACTTTCACAATTATATTATTATTTATTATACTTAGAGGCAAAAGTTTGTGGGTTTGTATGTTTGTTACTTCTTCACGTCTAAACAAAACAACACATTTTTATCACTGTCATGGCTGGAGCGATTTTCATAAAATTTGGTAAGGATTGAGAATACTCTGGATTAACGCTTCTACTAGGCTACTTTTTACTGCGGGAAAACAATACACAAATAATTTTTCTGACCTCCGGGCGGAAAACGTCAACTTTCTTCCCGCTGCGCTTACCGATGTTGCCGTTTTTCGCCTCCGTCGATGAGAAAAATAGTATACGCACCATGGGCAGTAAATAAGAAAGCCTCAGATCACAAAATAATAATATGGTTGTTGAGGCGAAGCCGAGGTCGCCTCGGGCCCTCGGCCAACAATTATTACTAATTATTAATGTATTTATTAATGTACTCCTTAATATACCGCGGGCCACATACATTATTCAATAATAATAAATGAATTCATATTTGTCAAGGGTTACTAAAGCTCCTCTTATTATTGTCAGCTAAGATTCAAGATGACTCTACAATCTACATACCTGGAGGTTGTATTATTAATGATGCTACTCTGAAAAGCCATTAGCTAGTAATTACACTGATAGTAATAACGACAGTTTAATGATTTAAACGGTTAATATTATTTTTTGCTCATATGAATGTTGTAATTTTAATCTTAGTTGCGTACTTTTTACATAAAAATAATATAGTATATTATTAAAGTAATAATGGTGCTATTTATTGTAATGTCATATTGTAAAAAATCTTTCGGTCTGAAAAAAAACAAAAAAACCTAATCATGCTTAAAGCTAAAATTAATACCATAAATATTTTTTTAACTATAATCTTTATACTTACTTTAGATTAAGTTGTAATTTCTATTGATTGATTAATGGTATACAGGGCTGTAACAAAACTAAGTGATAGGTAATACTTTAGGGTGTGTATGTGTTCCTTGTAGAGATTTTATTAAAGTACAAAAGACAACAAATTTGCAAATTATAATATTTTATTGTTTTTAATTTATAAAAGGGTTAAAGCAATTTTGTCTCTCCCAGGGGAAATAGAAAACTCAATGCTGTTTTTATGTCCGTAAAATATTAAAATACGTATCGTAAAGGTAAAAGATTAAATATGTAGAAACTAAGAGTTTTCGTAAAAAGTATTATTCATTTCTACTTTTAGGCCCGATACGCCTGCAGCTCTTCTGATGTTGCGAGTGTCGGACGACGGTAGTTGCTTTCCATCGGGTGACCCGTTTGCTCGTTTGCCCTTTATTTAAAAAAAATCTTTATTATTAATAGGAGCAACATTCGAATACAAACCTCAGCTATTTCAGCTAGGTACCTAAATGGTATTGAAGAAAAGGAAATACTGAGCTAAGTACATTTTGCCGACTCCAGAAAATGGTTTTATGCAAATGTAATTTGTTAAAAAGGTTGGCTTTTTTCCATTTTTTCTTCACAACAAAGAAATAAAAGGGTTCTGAATTCTTGTTACTTGTGGTAGCGAGCGGTGGCGTTCATAAATTAACACCAGTATAATTTAAATATTGTTTGAGGAAGAGGAGAATTATTACAAGCTTTTACTAAAGTACAGTTTACACTGTAAATAATAATTGTTTTGAGAAATCTAACTATGTCTCTACAAACACCAATTTATTACTAGATAGATACTATCAGAGAAGTTGATTCCTGAGCATATATCGGATCTAAGTAATTTGGGCGCGTTAAGTCAAACCGATCACAGCCATTGAATTGACATAAGCCGACCAAATGACGTAGATCCGTCCACGGGCGTATATATAGCTTTGATTGGTACAACTAATATATATTCTGTGGCTTTGATAAGGGGGGAGCTTATGTCAATTCAATGTTAGCTGTGATCGGTCGGCTGGGTTTAACGTAACGCGACCAAATTACTTAGGTCCGCCGCACGCCGTCTGCATAGGAATCAATTTCTCTGATAGTACCTCGCCCATTAAAATCGGTTCGGTACATAATATTATATTGTCGATTGGAAGTAACATGGATAGTAATGGGAGGGGGGGATCCGGACCCCCAGGACCCTCCCCCCCCCCCTATATACGCCCATGGGTCCGTCAACAGCTGCCTAGGAATCAATTTCTTCGATGGTACAACATTTCATACTGACATTTAATTATATAAAATTGAGTGACTCGTCTTCCGATTTGGACTGCATTGTAGAGTGTTTATTTGCATTATGTACATAGCTTATTTTTTTCAAAAAGGATATTTGGAAGTGTTTTCAGAACAAACAGTTGACAATACAATAAATACTGTTTTCTTGTGATATTCTAAACATGATGTTTAAATAAATTTCGGTAAATTAGACCATACCACTTGGCCGTAAGTTGGGAGTGACATTCCGTACGCTAAGATATTTTCCTATGATTTATATTTTTTTTTTTATTTCAGCGTCTTCACAGCTGCCCCCTGGCTTGCCAACAATAACGCATGTGGAGAGAAACTGGTTCGTGATGTCCACTGATCCCGTCGGCTCCATTGTGACCAGGGTCACAGCGGACCGCAGCGGTGGCCAGCAGATGATCTTCGGCCTGGAGACAACTGGGCCTCCGACGCCCTTCAAAATCGACCCTTACTCGGGCGTCGTGATCGTCAATGATACTCTTACTGATAAGGTAAGCACCAATAGTTGAAAGAAGGGCACTCTTTTGCTATTGACAGTTTCGATCTATCGCAAAGAAATTATGAAGCGATATGAAACTGTTTCAGGAGGGCGTATATATATTTTTATTGAATAAGGGGGCAAACGAGCAAACGGGTCACCTGATGGTAAGCAACTACCGTCGCCCATCGTCCGTCCGTCGCAACATCAGAAGAGCTGCAGGTGCGTTGCTGACACTAGTTCAATTATTTTGCGATGTATCGAAATAATCGATAGCAAATGAGTAGTAATTAAGTTACTTTTGTATTTAATTTTATTATACTTACTACATAATATTATTATCATCAGTTAATGCGCTGCAAACTCATTTTAACCTTACTCCATTATTACAATTAACGCTGAAAAGTGAAAACTAATCTATGTCATCCATTACACGGGCATGCAAGCGTCAGTCAATTCCGTCAGTCATGGATTATGTTTGACTGATGGTGACTGATGGACTGACGAATGGTATTAGACGGTCACTCAATTCTCTTCAGTTTTATGTCAGTCAAAGCCAAAATTTTAAAGGGTACACGTTTCTAATATTTTCCGATTTTGTCAGATGTGACAAAACTCACTCAAAATTCGTGATTGATGGTTGCATGAAGCAAAAATCAAAATATCCAGATTTTCATTACTTAAAATTAATTTAATTATTCACTTAAAATTTTGGCTTTGACTGACATACACGGTAGGTTATCCATCAGTCACAGTCATGACTCAGGTGGCAAAACTGACAGCAAAACCTACTGTCTAATGGATGCCTAACGCTTTATGAGAATACTAGCTGTGCCCCGCGGTGTTACCCGCGATCAATTAGGTGTGATTAGGTAAACTAAATTGTGTTGTAATAGGTAAATCATCCGAAACTTTAATTTTGATGACTGAGAGATGGAAGTTTGATAGAAGACACTGTTTTGTAATAAGCAGCACTCCTAGGATTAATTGGTAGAAGATGGGACGAAAATTAATCAAATGACACTCGAAATCTGTATGTTTAGTTTCGAATAAATTCACTTTTATAATAAACTAGCTGTTGCCCGCGACTTCGTCCGCGTTAGCATAGTAGATCACACACCAAGTATTATTGTACAAAAATATTCAATGTACAGAATTGACTTTCCTACGATTTTATTATATAAAGATGTTCCGCGCGGCTTCGCTTGCGTAATTTAGGAATTTCACACAACCGTACATTTTTCCGCAAAAAAAAAGCCTATGTCCCTTCACGTGGTCTATTCTTCATGTTTGCCAAATAACATAGAAATTGCTCCAGTAGTTCTTAAGATAATAAGAAATCCATACTAATATTGTAAATGCGAAAGTGTGTCTGTCTGTCTGTCTGTTACCTCTTTACGTCCAAACCGCTGAACCGATTTTGCTGAAATTTGGTATGGAGATACTTTGAGTCCCGGGAAAGGACATAGGATACTTTTCATCGCGGAAAAATTTACGGTTCCCGCGCGATAAACGAATTTTGGCGCAACGGAGTTGCGGGCGTCATCTAGTTTCATATATTTTCCCCCGTTTTTTTCCACATTTTCCTCTATTTCTTCGCTTCTATTAGTCTTAACGTAATAAAATATAGCCTATAGCCTTTCTCGATAAATGGGCTATCTAACACTGAAAGAATTTTTCAAATCGGACCAGTAGTTCCTGAGATTAGCGCGTTCAAATAAGCCCTTTCATATAATTTTCCCCATTTTTTCCACATTTTCGTCTATTTCTTTGCTCTTATTAGTTTTAACGCTACGAATAATAAAAACTAAGGAAGAGTAACTCCGTCAAAAAACATGCTCCAAAATACTTGTCAAAAAAGTGTACAATACCCGGCAATAAATATAACACATCGACCTTTGGAAAGAGACAATCGGCTAATTTCGGTTTCATAGAGCGTTATCTTTGTAGCACACACCTATTTGACATTATGTCAGTCGTTGTTCAAATTCAATAGAGTGCAGTCGCGTCCAGTTCAAAATATATATCTAGAGTTGTTAACACCCCTAAATTTGCTAACATAATTTGATCACCCTTTTTTATTACCCGAACCTAAAGCCATAACTTATAGAAAATTTGGTGTATTTTATACAAAGAATAATAAAATTGTCAAAAGAAGCAAACCTTAATTGTTTTAACAGCTCCTAATATATACCGGATATTTTGTATTTCGTGCGTGAGAGATAACGCTCTACAAAACCGAAATTAGCCGACTGTCACTTTCCAAAGGTCGATGTGCAATATTTATTGCCGGGTACTGTACAATACCCGGCAATAAATATTGCACATCGACCTTTGGAAAGAGACATTTGGCTAATTTCGGTTTCATAGAGCGTTATCTTTGTAGCACACACCTATTTGACATTATGTCAGTCGTTGTTCAAATTCAATAGAGTGCAGTCGCGTCCAGTTCAAAATATATATCTAGAGTTGTTAACACCCCTAAATTTGCTACAGCTGTAATTTTCCAAAAGAATTTTAAATACGTAAACATAATTTGATCACCCTTTTTTATTTTATTTTACCCGAACCTAAAGCCATAACTTATAGAAAATTTGGTGTATTTTATACAAAGAATAATAAAATTGTCAAAAGAAGCAAACCTTAATTGTTTTAACAGCTCCTAATATATACCGGATATTTTGTATTTCGTGCGTGAGAGATAACGCTCTACAAAACCGAAATTAGCCGACTGTCACTTTCCAAAGGTCGATGTGCAATATTTGTTGCCGGGTACTGTACAATACCCGGCAACAAATATTGCACATCGACCTTTGGAAAGAGACATTCGGCTAATTTCGGTTTCATAGAGCGTTATCTTTGTAGCACACACCTATTTGACATTATGTTAGTCGTTGTTCAAATTCAATAGAGTGCAGTCACGTCCAGTTCAAAATATATATCTAGAGTTGTTAACACCCCTAAATTTGCTACAGCTGTAATTTTCCAAAAGAATTTTAAATACGTAAACATAATTTGAACACCCTTTTTTTATTTTACTCGAACCTAAAGCCATAACTTATAGAAAATTTGGTGTATTTTATACAAAGAATAATAAAATTGTCAAAAGAAGCAAACCATAATTGTTTTAACAGCTCCTAATATATACCGGACTTTTTGTATTTCGTGCGTTAGAGATAACGCTCTACAAAACCGAAATTAGCCGACTGTCACTTTCCAAAGGTCGATGTGCAATATTTATCGCCGGGTACTGTACCTTAGGTTCACTTTTCATACATTTGCAATATTTAGGTGACCTTGAGCGGTATAAAGGCTGACGTTACATGACAGTTCGAATGGAACCAAATTTAAAACTGTATTAGTATGGGAGTTACGTTTCCTTAGGTTTTATTATTCGTAGTTTTAGCGTGATAAAATATAGCCTATAGACATCCTCGATCAATGGACTATCTAACACTGAAATAATTTTTCAAATCGGACCAGTAGTTCCTGAGATTAGCGCGTTTAAACAAACAAACAAACAAACAAACTCTGCAGAATTATAATATGTATTAAGTATAGATGTACAAAAATTTTACCTCTACAATTTTATTATATGTATAGACATAGATAGATAGATACCTATAAATAGAGAAACAATAATAACTAAAAAAAACGTTAAAGGTTCGGAAGCCTATCCCAGAATTCGTGGGGAGCGGCGGTGAGGGGGGAGGAGGGGTAAACACCCCCGTACCGAATCCACACTGAGCAATCCCCCAGTATTGGAGGTACTCACCTTTGAAATTTTCGGAATTCTGAGGCTACATTAAATTTTATTCTCAGCAATTTGCATAGCGTGTTTTGTGACGGTCGCTGACTGCTGCCGCAGCACAGTCACAGTTCTTTTGACTGTCTTTTCTTTTTTGTTCTTTCAGACCCAACCAACTTTTGGACTTTTTGGATGGTTTTTTTTTGTTTTGGCGGGGTCTGCGCCCCCCGAGCCCCCCTTTCGGGGCGGCTGCTGTATCCGTGGTTAAGTAGGCCTTCTGTTAAGTCTTTTCATTAACAAAATAATGAAATAAAAATGATGCGCTTGATACGGCACCGGCAGTCATTTCGGCAACCTGCTGGGGTAGGTTTGTGAACCTTAGCCAAAAAAAAAAACAACTTTCTTACCTAATAACACGTTAAATACTCCGTTAACCTACAAAACTAAAAATCTATATTATCAGATAATTAAATTGACAAATTGAACACTCAAAACCTATAAGTACTTAACTAATACCTAATAATGACACAAAAAATATATTTTTTTAAATTGACAGACAAATTAAAATAATATCTACACTCAGAATTAAATAACACAAACTAAAATATGAAAGCTATCGCAAACCATACAATTTGATGATTTCAAAATGAGTTTCACTGTCATCTAATAGAACTTAGAATTTAGAATGCTATTTTTTTTCAGCCAGTCAGGACAGTCAAGAGTCAAGACATAATTTACTCATCTATACATAGTCTATACATATAATAAAAATGTAGAAATGAAAATTCTGTACATTATAATTAATATTCAAAAAATAATAAACGGGGGGTGTCACTACCTCGCTATACGAGTAGAAGCCAAAAATGTGGTTAGTAGTCTGTCTGTCTGTCTGTATGCTTGTTCCACTATCACACGAAAATTATTGATCCGATTTGAATGCGATTTTCGCAGATATATTTGTCTTCTTCCAACTTAACATCTGTTGTATAAGAAATTTTCCCCCCACCCCTCTATGGGGACGAAAGAGGGGGTCAGATTTTGTATCAAACTTCTTTCTTTGACGCAAAAACTACTGATCCGATTTGCATACGGTTTTCGCAGATATATTTTCTTCTTTCAACTCAACATCTGGTGTATAAAAATCGTAGGTACTCCTCCGAAACGGCTTCACTGGTTTTTATATTATATTATGCATAATATTCAGTAGGTCTGAGAATCGGCTACTGCATAGACTAAGGAAATAGTATGTCTGGTCTCTGGGCTACTGGCAACTTTTTATATTGATAAGTGCAAATGCACTTTGAATAAATAATAGTAAATTATTACAACTCGAGACTGTCAGCGACCATTGTTTGTGCGACGGGCTAGCGATGAACGTTGCCATGGTGCCATACTTATTAATCACCTCAATATAATACTTTATATGGCAAAACAACGTTTGCCGGGACAGCAAGTAATATTATAGAACTTAATAATAACATTAATTTGATTTTTCGAAACATCCCTTCCTATATCGCACGTCTGCGTCATACGGAGAACACTTCCCCAAAATTTTCAGTATCTACGATCAGTGGTTTAGGTTTTATCGTAATTCCATTTTCATATCTAATAATTGTTTAAACCATACCAAACACAGGGTAAACTAATTCTGCCAACACTGTAAACTTATATCTCACCATGTATAATAAATAATAATTATAACAATACTGAAAATTATTAAGTAAGTATTATGATTATTATATCACTCAAGACAAAGCCGTTTATTGATAATATTATGGTTATATGTATATATTATTATAAATTAAATATATTTGTAAAAGTGTTAGTTCATTTCATATAAAAAAAAATATTTTTAAATTTTTGGCACTTTACATAATCTTATGTACATAAAATTAAATCTCTATGAAAAAAAACATCAATTGAACGTACAGGAATAATTAATTTTTGAATTTCGAACGCCAATATTTTTTTAACAATATTATCACAATAGATATTATTATGACGACAAAACAGAATGTTCCTCCATTCATTATTCATGACAATCTTTCTAAATTCTACAAAAGTATAAGAAAACAATAATATTATAATATCAATAAATTGTTACAAATATAGTATCTATTTCTTACGATTACTAATTCTTACGATAATATTATTTTATTGTGACCCCTGCAGGCAGGCTACGTGTAAACCAGCCATAACTTGCATGGCAAAAATAGAGTACACAGATTATGTCTGTTGTGGCAAAAAGCAGTGATTGGCGTCTCTAACTCCCTGCGTCGCTGCAAGCCGCTACTGAACGCTGTAAAGCACTGTAAACTGTTCATGCTTTTTAACGACTTTTAAGGATAAATTTCAACAAACTATGAATTACATCTTCCATAAAATACATCAAATAATAATGATGCGAATTTTCGAGCAGATTGGACTAAGGAATCGAGTTGTCTCATACTAACTTCATCCCCCCTTTTCACACCCTTAGGAGAGGAATTTCTAAAAATCCCTTCTTATCGCACGCCTACGTCATACGAAGAATACTCCCTCCAAATTTCAAGTATCTACAATTACTGGTTTCGGTCGTAGCGTGATTCCATTTTCATGTCATTCAGGACAAAGCCTTTTATATAATGATATAGATAACTTAGTTTGTTTCTAAAAAGGAGAATTAAGACTCAACACTAATGACGCTACACTGTTTCATTAAAAGCAACACTACCAGTAGGGGGATGGGGGGGTTTGGGGGGGGACGCAGCCCCCCCAAGTAGAAGACGGCAAAATTTTGAAAATCGAATTTTGTTTTATGTAACATTTCTAGGAGAGGGGGGTTGGAGGCACAGCCCCCCCAAATAGGATACGGGACGAAAGCCTATGAATCAAATGACACTCGATATCTGTATATTTAGTTAAGGTTAGAATAAATTAACTTTTAGAGTTAATAACTTAGTTTGTTCCTAAAAAGGAGAATTAAAACTCAGCACTAACGACGCCACACTGTTTCGTTAAAAGCAACACTTTTAGGAAGAGAGTGGGGTGCAGCCCCCCCAAGTAGGAGACGGCAAAATTTTGAAAATCGGTTCACAAACGGCGGAGTCATCGTTGAACATAAGTCATTAAAAAAAGAACATAACACCTCCTCCGTTACGGAAGTCGGTTAAAAATGTAGCCTATGTGTTAATCCAGGATGTCAGCTACCTCCCTGTAAAATTTTGTCGAAATCGCTCCAGCCGTTTAAGCGTGAAGAAGTAACAAACATACAAACTCACAAACTCACAAACTCACATACTTTCGCCTTTACAATATTAGTAGGATGACGTAATTAAAGGTGATGATAAATTAATGACTCCTACAGAATTTTCAAACAGTTCTAACATGGCCGATTCCACTTAGAATCTACATGGTTTATACCTACCAAATAATATCATTGTTGAAAATAATATCAGGATGAAATGTTTTTCTTACAGACGTAACATTTTTCAAGCTTGAATTAACTTTTATTCCGTGACTGGAGATATTATAATATACTAGCGGTGCCCCGCGGTGTTACCCGCGGTTTAAGTGATATCTATACTTAATATTAAAAAGCGGAAGAGTTTGTTAGTTTGTTTGTTTGAACGCGCTAATCTCAGGAACTACTGGTCCGATTTGAAAAATTCTGTCAGTGTTAGATAGCCCATTTATCGAGGAAGGCTATAGGCTATATTTTATCACGCTAAAACGAATGGGAGCGAAGAAATAGAGGAAAATGTGGAAAAAACGGGGAAAATTATATGAAATGCTTATTTAGTAATAGTTTGAACGCGCTAATCTCAGGAACTACTGATCCGATTTGAAAAATTATTTCAGTGTTAGATAGCCCATTTATCGAGGAAGGCTATATTTTATCACGCTAAGACTTATAAGACCGAAGAAATAGGGAAAAATGTGGAAAAACGGGGGAAATTATGTGAAATGGCTTATTTGAACGCGCTAATCTCAGGAACTACTGGTCCAATTTGAAAAATTATTTCATTGTTAGATAGCCCATTTATCGAGAAAGGCTACAGGCTATATTTTATCACGCTAAGACTAATTGGAACGAAGAAATAGAGGAAAATGTGGAAAAAACGGGGGAAAATTATTTGAAAGGGCTTATTTGAACGC
This sequence comes from Lysandra bellargus, assembly GCA_905333045.1. Classification (NCBI taxonomy): domain Eukaryota; kingdom Metazoa; phylum Arthropoda; class Insecta; order Lepidoptera; family Lycaenidae; genus Lysandra; species Lysandra bellargus. The sequence continues at coordinate 7,837,908 of HG995323.1, forward strand.
ACTAATCTCAGGAACTACTGGTCCGATTTGAAAAATTCTTTCAGTGTTAGATAGCCCATTTATCGACGAAGGCTATAACCAGCGGACAATCAAGACGCTTCCAATAACACCTCATTTGTTTAAATAGGTTAAGTAGTTTTAAAGTTACGAGGGAACAGACAAACATCCATACCCACATACATACATACATACATACATACATACATACATACATACATATATACATACATACATACAGGTCAAAATCATAACCCTCCTTTTTGCTTCGCCGTTGTCGGGTAACAAAGTCGCTCTTTTTCCCTCATGTCCCTTTGTTCCCTTTAATCTTTAAAACTACGCAACGGATTTTAATGATTATTTCAGTGTTAGATAGCCCATTTATTGAGGAAGGCTATAGGCTATATTTAATACGCTAAGACTAATAGGAGCGAAGAAATAGAGGAAAATGTAGAAAAAACGGGAGAATTTATATGAAATTGCTTATTATCTTAAGAACTACTGGAGCAATATTTATGTTATTTGGCAAACATGAAGAATAGACCACGTGAAGGGACATAGGCTATTTTTTGCGGAAAAATTTACGGTTGCCTGAAATTCCTAAATTACGCGGGCGAAGCCGCGCGGAGCATCGAAATATAATAAAATCGTAGGAAGATTAATTCTGTACATTGAATATTTTTGTATAATAATACTTGGGATGTGATCTACTATGCTAAAGCGGACGAAGTCGCGGGCAACAGCTATAATATTATAATAAAAGACTATTATATAAAAATTACCAATAATAAGGTCAAAACGGGACGGTACATGGTTCTATAATGGTTTATGGTAGTGATTATGATAATAATTTCATAATTATTATGAATGTAATTTGCATAGTAGCATATGATTTCCGTTCTTAAAATGACGTCGAAACTCCCAAACTTGTATCTATAAAGAGTCAGGAGTTTTATCAGCACCTTCCGAACCATGGTATACCTTGGTGCAAAATCTTACTTGTTGGTAGCATATTATGCTTAGAATACTGCTCACGAAATCGAAGTTACCACATGTCTCTATATAAATTTTGAGGAGATCCCTCGATAATTTATGGATCTCTTCATCAGGTCACCACTTTTATGAATATGGTATCAAATTGGGATGATAACCTATACACCAAAAGAAAAATTTTGAAAATCGGTTCACAAACAGCGGAGTAATCGTTGAAGATAAAAAACGAACACACCTCCTACATTTCGAAAGTCGGTTAAAATTGTAGCCTATGTGTTATTCTGATATATACGTCGCAGTCATCTGGTTTAATCTGCGATTCAATTGAATGACTATCGCGTTCATTAAATGACACCATTCAATTGAATGACTCGGCCGAACGTTAATCACGAAAACAAAATATATGGCGTCAAACAGCTCACACAGCTGATAACATTGTTGTGATATTTTTTCGATTAAATTTACTTTTAACGTACGTTACTTGTATATTGTAATAAAATAATATGATAGCGTGAATTTACTTATTATTACGTCGCCAACGCGCAACGGCTGCTTAAAAAGATTTATAAAATCCCATTTAACGATTTCACTGTCTTGTCTTTTAGTCAAGACGTTAAACGTCACAGTCAACGTTTTGACGAGTTGTCCTTTAATCATTCAATTGATCGGAGTCATTCAATGAATGCGCTAGTCATTCAATCGAATCGCAGATTGAACTAGATGCCTGCGACATATATAAGCTATATTATTGTAAAGTTTAATTAAAATCCGTTCAGTAGTTTTTGCGTGAAAGAGTAACAAACAGCCATACATCCACACATCCATACATCCAAACAAAGTTTCGCCTTTATAATATTAGTAGGAAGTAGGATATACTTTACTGTCATTCCATTTCATTTACTTATTGCGTGAAAATATGTTATTATAAATTATAATGTAAGTCTCGAAAAAGGAAAAAGAATATTTCAGGAACATTTCTCATTGTTTTCCTATACAATAATAAGATATCCTGTCATTAGTGAAACAAAAATCAAAATAAAAGATAGCAAATGATAATGTTGATTGCTGTGTTTGTCAAGAATACAAGATACTGTAATATTAAATTTGTAAAAAATAAATTATTTAAAGGACTGAAAAAACTTCATAGGCTCAAAACAATTGAAATATATTTTATTTTCTAAGTACATAAAAATTCTAGCTTGTACGGCTTTGGCAAACTTACAAAACTTAGACCCCATTAATGGCGAATTAAAAAAAATGATTCTTAATACACGTACATAATACTATTATGCCTTGCACATAAATACAAGAAGCACACGTGTGTGAAATAATGCGAATTTGTCTGTTTATCCGTTGAACACTGACTATAATCAGCTATGAATTTTATAATGTAATTTACGAACAAGTATATATTTCTAACAATTTGTTAGTAACAAACGCGTTTATTTTGCAGGAAAATCGTTCATACTCCCTTTGGGTCACTGCATCGGATGGGTCATCAATTCCACAACGAACCGAAGTGCTCGCAACGGTCACAGACAACACCGGTGTAAGACCCAACTTACCTCGCCCACCGCCCTTCGCTCTGCCCAACTACCCAAACATACCCATGCCACCAAAGTTCAGACCTCAACCCACCAAAGCACCGAAACCACCAAGAATCGAAGAAACCACAGTACCTGCCACAACTACTGCTAGCGTTAACACAACTAACATTTACGATTACAAGGTCGTTGAAGAAGAGAAGAAACCAGAGAATAATACTCAAGCCACCGTTGATACGCCGAGTGGATCGGACGTGCCCCTAACAGTGATACCGGTTGTAGCGATCGGTGGTTTGGTGGTAGTGGTGGGAGCAGTCATTTTATTCGTGTGGAAGAAGAATCACGTGGCCAGTTCTAAAACGAAGAAGGATGACATGGTAAGAATTTTTACATGTTAATGAACTGATTCAAATCAACGCTGAAGCTCAAGTCTTTACGTTGATCTATGATGGATAGCCTTGATTGCCTACTGTAAACAAGGCAACGCTAAAGCAATATATGTAATATTATATACACGTTCTTAAACACTTGCTCCATCGTAGGCCAACCGAGAGGCCGTATAAACTACGAAGTGATTTAAAGTCTTCTTGACAATCACTACTACACAAACTAAAACTCAATAAAGTGATAGAGATAGCTATGAATTTTCTGGAATCTTTCGATGTGATGGCTAATTGGTTGTCCGCAGACCAAAGACTCAAGCGGTATAGTACTCCAGGACGCTTCCCTCAACATATGGGACCGTCCCCGGGCCTATTCCAATCGGTACGAATCCTGGGACAACGGCCATTTGCAGGTCAGATACGACCTTCTTTATTTTCATGCTTTTGAATCACACCCATCAATCATTATCAAATAATCATGAGCACTTTCGAGAAATTATTGTAGTCTTTAAGACCGTAGATGCATTTCGCCCATAAACAACGAGATACATTTCGGGAGTGCGTAGAAATAAAAAACGAATCATCAGAGAGGCATTCTTTACTTTGGGCGGTGGAAAAAGAGGGGCACTTCCTTTTCTAAGCCACCCTGGGTTTACTCTCCTTCGATCTTCCGAATTTTCGATTAGGTCGTGTGTCTAAACTCTTAATGCGATCATCGCCTATCAATTTTTTAACCCATCCCAAAATGTACAACGCCGTGCCTCGCGCCGCTAATGTTTTTGCTTCAAAATATGGCATGATTATCATACTAGTTTTGGTTATTGTGTACTAGGAACTCATGAATATCGATAATATTGATATCAAAGCAAACAAATCCCTCAGGAAAAGTGATATCGTCTGCTTCATTAGTTATAATACTTATCTGCTTCATGTACTTATTTATTTGCAGTACCACGGCCTTCACCATGACGCTAAAAATGACGTAACAATTTCATTAGTACTTATCATTGCATGATAAATGACTATTTTACTAAGTGTACCCTGATAAAAATATTCTACTTTCTAGAAAATCTAAATTTTCAATATTTCAATATTATAACGGAGAAAATGTTTCCCTTGAGGTCAATTTCTATCTCAAGCAAGGTGTATTACTTAAAATATCGTAAATTTTATTATAGAAGGCGGGGAAACTAGAGAATTAGTATTTGAACCTTACTTAGAGTACATTTAATTTTTATTATTATTAAGTTAAGAGCTTATGAATACTATACAACTATTGAAGACCTAAATCACTACGTTTTGTCATTTGAAGTTCACGTTGGGTAAGCACACAATTTTATTACATAAATGAAATACGTAGAATTAAAAATAAGTACTTGGAGTGGTAGTAAAATGAATGTAGTAATGGAATCGTAAAAGTAAAAGTGTTGAGAATTGTTCTAAAATTTTAGTAGCTAAGATAATGTTATAGCGAGGTATAAAGGTTAGTTAGCACTTAGCGCATATTATGCTGGGCCGTAACGGCGGGGCTAAAATAGTAACATTTTGCAATTCCTCCAGAAAATAAATTGTCAAAACTGTCAAACTGACAAATGTCAAATTAGTACAAATTGTGCAAATTACTAGACAAGCAGAGTGATTTAAAAAAAAACGAATCATAAACGATTTATTTTTTAAAAATCATTCTGCTTGCAATTCATATTTCTAGTATTTTGCACAAATTGTACTAATTTGACATTTGCCAGTTTGACAGTTTTGACAATTCATTTTCTAGAGGAATTGCAAAATATTACCATTTTAGCTCCGCTGAGCTGCGGGAATGCGTTCACACGCGAATGCGCGTGCATACAAATCCGCGTGCTAAGGTGCCCGTAAAATCTGCTAAATGAAAGCGCTGCGGCCCAATAGAGTGCGGATAATTCATACAAAATGTATAAATTACGTGATAGTAGATTTTGGCGCTTCGTTCGACACACTGCGACTCAGTATATTGTGCGCGAAGCTTGAACTAAAATGACACTTACAGCGTCTTTAGGTGGCGCAACGTGCCGCCATCTTCTGCAATTTCTCCGATATTGTTTTCATAATTAGGTGATTTCATTTAATATCACAAAGCAAAAATAATCGGAGAACTACAACAGAGCTTCTTACAGTTTGGAATGAAATTAAAACGAAAGTTCGTACAAGTAAATACTGTGAAAGTAGCAATAAACTAAAAAGGGGAAAAGACTATGAGTTTTGGCCTATTGATTTATGTTTACCAAGCTTTTCCGAAGCTTCCTTAATGATGTAAATATGTAACTGCCAAAAAGTTAATGTAACTTTTTTTGATGAAGTATCAAAGAAAATATAAATACGTCCTAATGCCTATTCATCCTAAATCCTTATAGATAAGGAAGTGTTGTTTTAAGACTTGCCAGAATCTGAAGTTTCAATACTTCCATAATCGAGTGACAGCAGCATTCCAGTTCCATTTGTACAAAAATTTGTAGCGGCAAAAGTGTGAAGTGATCGTTGAAATGGTATTTTTGTTTTCCACTTCCTTTGTTCGATTTACTACGTTGCAATTCCCAAGGGACAACAAAATAGAATCCGAATTTGGAATACCCAAACGTTTCCGAGCTATTTCACAATTCTGAAAGAGTAGTTATTTGATTGTTTTTGTGGTGGGGTGGGCCTCAATTCATAGAAAAAAATATCGTAATTTTTATAGCCGAAATATTCTACAAAATTTAGTTTTTTATATGTGTAAACCATAAGCAGACACGCTTAGACACATAATATAAGTATATCAAATTATGTGGATTTTTTAGCAAGCCAAAGTTTGTTAAAACTCGCACGTATAAAATGTCTTAATTTTCTTATACTTAAAAGACGTGTGCTATCTTTTTATTTCTTTTGAGGTCTATTAGGTTGAAATTTTAACGGCTTTTAATATTTAAATTCTTAGACACCACACTTTAACGATATCGTCAGATTACTATCATTAAACTAGACACTTCAATTACTTAAGTATATTTTATCAAAGCCCAAAGAAAAATTAATTAAAATTTATGACTAGATCTAGAAATTTTATTACGGACCTAGACTTTTTAGAATTATTTTAAAGCTGAGCGTAATATTCTCGCCTTATCAAATTTTTCGTCCAATGCGTCATTGTGATAATAATAGGTTGATTTAAAAGCCGCAGGCCACAAATAATTAACATATTTAATTGCAATATGTGGGTAGATGGCAGGCCTGATATAAAAGGCAAGCCTCGAGTAATTTAATGTCAATGCCATCAGAAAATCCATGTTCACATTTCACATACATAATATATTTTTAAGTCTGACGCGTAAACTAAGCATCTTTAAATATTATCACTTATCAAAACAGCGGTAGTAAGAAATTCACGACCGACCACTAACTTTTTCGCTAAATATTTGTATAACAGTCATGCGCATTTTAAGCAATTTCGTCTAAAATATACATAATCATCACTTTCTATTTTCAGCTGGCCGAAGAAACCAGTCTGAGCAAGGACGAGCCGCGAGACGAATGGGAGTTCCCTAGACACCGTCTAAGAATCTTCAACATAGTCGGCGAAGGCGCCTTCGGGCAGGTGTGGCGGGCGCAGGCTATAGATATCGACGGTAACTACTACATGCTCGTGTTAGCCTGGTATTATATTCGTTCCAGTTTGTACGGAACGTGGAGAACATTCTCGGGCTTAAAGCGCGCGTTATCTGTTGAGAACAGCTGAGAAAACATTTTCGCGCCTTAGCTCAAACTGCTGCAAATTTATGCAGTCCTGGTACAATGTTCATTCCAGTTTGAACGAAGTGGAAGGAATTTCGAGCAGGATTCGCGTTAACCTAGTCAGGAAACTTTCTTCATTGTTAAAAAAAAATCTTTATTATGTGTTCTATCAAGGTGTTAAGTTTTTTAAGAATACTCTTAAGTCTAATGGAATAAACCAGGGTTTCTCAAACTTTCGGCACCACGAACGCCTGTTAAAATTTCCAGGTGACAGCGAACCCCAGGTTACTAACTGATAAAATCCCCACAAGAAAAAAATAAAATTGATTGTTGAAAAAAATAAGGTATCTATTTGAATAAAAGGCAACACATAAAGTGCCAAAAGAGTGTCGCGCCGCGCGTGTGCCCATTGTGCCTGTCAGCTACCAAGCCACCATTACATAAAATATCTTGTCGCGAACCCCCTGCCGTCGAATGGCGAACCCCTAGGGGTTCGCGTACCCCACTTTGAGAAACCCTGGAATAAATCTAACAACGGACAACGAAGTCTCAAAATAATAAAGTCCCCTGTGACCATAACCTACCTACTTACAAATAAAATTAATACCTATCATTTCATGTGTTTAACGTTGTTCAACAAAATATGATATTTTAAAAATAAACCTAAACTTCTTTGACGGGTGCACAAGCGGACCAGTGTAATAGAAAATGTACAAGATATTGTGTACCTATTTGTCATCGCATTTTCTTGAAAATAGCCGAAGAAAGTACAGACGGATGTTTATTTCGTGTACTTATAGAGAAACTTCCTGTCTCTATTTCATTGCAAGAATTTCTAGTCCCAGTAGTAAAGCTAGCTGTAGAGTCCTTTGGTCCGTGTTTATTTTGATTTAGTTTTCGTTGAAATGTCTTTGGTGAGTTTGCTTTGTGAAAATTTACTTTGTTGTCATATCAGATGGAACATGAGTTTGGACGTAATAACATAATTAATTTGGTATATTTTAATGTTAAAGGTAACATATAATATCTTACCTCCTTTACTGAAATAATCACCGAATTCTTTGAGAACCTATATATTTTGAGAACCTATATTAGAACCTATATTTGAGAAGCATATTTTGTAAGTTCATTGTAATTTGTAAGTATACGGAATTTCTAATAACTTTAATGCAGAGTAAAAAAAAACTTAAAAATCTAAAAATTCGCCCAAGTGCGAGTCGGATAGAGCAAAATTAGGCCAACATTTGCTCTTCTTAATTTTTTGTTTTATAAGAATAAGAATAAGAACAAGAACAAGAACAAGAATAAGAATGTTTATTTGCAAAAACATGGTCAATGACAATAAGATGGTAAAATGTGAAATAGCGCTCATGTTTTGTCGGATACATCTCGACGTGCAAATATTTTGAAAATAAAAGTTAAATTTAATTTTGTTAATTCTTTGCACATAATATTTAGTTGAAGTACAATATTGTTAGTAAAAATATTAATAGATAAATCAAATGTCATAATAAGTACAAATATGCAAAAAAATAAATTAAAAATTGTCAAGATGAAATGTTACTTAAAATTATTACAATATTATATTTTCATCATTAATAAAATCGTCAATGGTATAATACATTTTGGCTAGTAGTAATTGAAATGATTTATTTTTAAATTTGTTAAATGTCATTTTTTTCAAATCATTTGGTAGTTTGTTAAATATACGGATAGCCATACAGTATGCATTTTTAGAAAATAGTGCTAGTTTCTGTTCAGGAATACACAAATTTTCTCGTTTCCTACCTCTATATTTATAACAGTCCTTGTTTTTAGCAAATAAGTATGAATGTTTGTAAACAAAATATATAGCCGTTTCGTAAATGTAAAGAAATGGCAGAGGCAGTACATTCAACTTTTTAAACAGCGGCTTGCAACTGTCCAAATAGCCTGCACCACATACAGATCTTACACATTTTTTTGGACTTTAAATGCTCTAGTAACATCGGTTGAATTGCCCCATAGTATAATTCCATACCGTAGAGTTGAGGACACATATCCGTGATAAGCAGTCAAGGCAGCTTGTTTCGATGCATTTTGTCTTAATCTATTGAGAGCGTAAACAAACCGGTCCAATTTTGTTACAATTGTGTCAACTTTCCAGTTAAGGTACTTGTCAATAGTTATTCCTAAAAATGTTGTCGTATTAACCTCTTCTATTGAATCAGTTTTGTTATTTATATTGCAGGTGATGTCAATATTTTCTTCTTTTTTATTTATACATCGAAATTTTATAAATTTTGTTTTATCTAGATTAATATTTAAATTATTACTATACAGCCATTTAATTATTTTGTTTAATTCTTTTATTGCTATAGTTTTTAACATATTTTTATCTTTACATTTAATTATCAACGTTGTGTCATCTGCAAACAGTATACACTCTTGGTCCGTAACATTATTGGTTATATTAATATTATTATTAAATATTGAAGAACACAAAACTAAGGATTGTTTGAAAAATTCAAGTAATTAGTTAGTTACCTACCTGTTGCTATTATTGATACAGAGCAAAAAAGGCCCAAATAATCACGTTTGTTGTATGGGAGCCCCCCTTAAAATTTAATTTAATTTTGTTTTTAGTATTTGTTGTTATAGCGGCAACAGATATACACAATCTGTGAAAATTTCAACTCTCTAACTATTACCGTTCTTGAGTTGCAGCCTGGTACATACAGACGGACATACAGACGGACAGACGGACAGATAACGAAGTCTTAGTAAGAGGGTCCCATTTTTACCCTTAGGGTACGGAACCCTAAAAACTTGTTGAAATACTCTTATATTATACAGGATGTTTATTTTGTAATAAGTAAAACCAATAATAACCAATTATAACCACACTAAGTTATGTTCTTGAAAACAAAGCATCTGTAACAGTTTATCGACTTAATGATGTATCGTTACAGGAAAAAAGGGGGAACAAACCGTAGCCGTTAAGACGTTGAAGGAAAACGCCTCGGAGAAGGAAAAGTCGGATTTGTTGCAGGAACTCGTCGTTATGAAGAATTTGGGCACCCATCCGAATGTCGTCCGTCTTGTCGGATGTTGTACGGAAAAGGTATTACTTAATGTTTAATTCATCTTCAAGGGGGCTTAAATAATGTGGACCACTGCGCTTAAAAGAGTGCAAAAGAGAATTTTTATTGTCATCAAAAAAGAATATATTGTGGAAATCGTCAAAAATCAAAATGATTAAAGCTTTCGACTTTTTGCCTTAATTATTCATAAATAAGCCTTTTATTTCTCTTCTCAGCTTGACTCTTTATAATATAATTTGTGCTTTCGGAGCCTTTTTAATTCCTACATGTTCCTACCCACTAAACTAAAGAAAACGAAAAATAGGCATACGGCAGTTTGGCAGTGTCACTAATGTACCTAGTTAACGATAATATAAATGATCGTTCGCTTACAAAAATGATTTATGTTCTCCTGCACTCTCGTGTATGGATCATGACGCTTGCTTTTTTACACCTCTTTATTTTCTGGAACAAAATTTTGAAACTGGCTGCTAACGAGCATAGTTACACCTGAATTCTCTAGAATATTCAGGCTACGCTACGCTGTTTAATTTTGCCCTAAAAATTACTTTATTCCCTTGGGATATTGAACAAACGTTGGCAGACAGTTAATTGGTTTACAAAATTGATTGATCAGTACTGGCTCAACTTTTTTGCAAATTGGTTGTCAAAAACAAAAGTATAATCAACGAGTTAACGTTAACATACTTTAAAACTGTAATATAAAAATCTTCAGCTTTATAATGTTATGTATTAGTCTCTATAGATATTATATTAAACCTTTTATTATACCTTAAGGTTCACTCAAAAGTATATTATAAAAGTAACCAATTATTCATCCCCAGGAGCCTACCCTGGTTATAATGGAGTTCGTAAGCCTGGGCAAGCTGCAGCAGTTCCTACGAGATTCCCGCGCTGAGCGTCACTACGGGAACACGCATGGAGGCAGCCAGTTCCTGACTTCACGGGATCTGACGCACTTCGCCTTCCAAGTGGCTAGGGGCATGGACTTCCTCAGCTCTAAAGGGGTAAGTACCACTAATAGTAGTTGGGACTAATAAGAACATGTATCAGTGTTTTGCAACAGTCATTTTATGTTTCATTGTTTTTTTTTTTCTAGTAACGTGTTTGGTTAAATAGATAAAAGTATAACGTTTGACATAACTTCATACTTTCTTCTTCATAAATACAACTTGAATGAAGATCCTGAGCAAAAAAAGTTGACATCGGATTAAATCTAGATTGGTGCAAGTGGGCCTTAGTTTAGTGAAGATATTAAGGACATGTTAAATCGTCAATTAAATATTTTGTTAACCGCAAAACCGAAACTTTACCATCATCCATCGCTGACAAGTTTGATGACTCATTACGATGAATGAAGGGATAATAAAATTAATTAATTAGCCATTAGAACTAATTTCATGAACCGTAAACAGCTATTAGCTGTGATAAAACGTTTCGATCGACTTAATCAGGTTACTTTCATTTCCATCTAGGCTAGTTTGGCTTGCCCGATCGCTGGCGCTTGGCAGTCATCCTATTATTGTTACCTAAGATATTTTTGAATACTAGAAACAGTAATAGGAATTTCTGTAAGTAGGTAGTGTGGTAAGAACATAATATACAATACTGAATACAATAAGTTTTGTTAAAATTTTGGTAATTTATGGTTGGTATATTTAATTATTATTTTCTTAGAGAACCTTACAAAAATATTTTATTTTCAAGTGGTCAATTTTATTTACAAAGTGCTGAGTGCATAAACCTAAATTAGAAAGTGATGAATGATGATTATTTATCAGAATTTAAGGGCACGACCCAAGTAATAATTAATATTGTAGCGTAGAAATTCTGAGAAACATATTATTAAAATCAGTCTAACCCTTCTCATGTTATAATTATTATTAGGCACTACTTAATTGAAATTAAATTTTATAAATTTTAAATTAAAAAGTAATTTTCTGTAAAGGTCTAGCCAAGTTGTAGTAAGCATAATCCCATAAAATATGTTACACATAGTCGCATGTGGTATTTCGATTAAAATATTATGTGCTACTCAAAGTTATTAAGTCAACAAGATTTCTATATTATTTCCTTTTCTTTTTATCGTATTTAACTGACTTCTAAAAAACCGGCCAAGTGCGAGTTGGACTCGCCACTGAAGGTTTTATTTCTATAAAATTAAAAGGTTTTTGATTTATTTTTATATTTTAGTTGATTTAATGAAAGTTAAATTAAGGTTTACCATTTATGACGTATAAAAAAAAACTACTTGATAGATCTCGTTCAAACCAATTTTCGTTGGTAGTTTTTATAGTAATGTACATCATATATTTTTTTAGAATTATCGTGCCCCTACTTCAGAAGTTAGAGGGGGGGGGGGACACATATTTTACCACTTTGGAAGAGTCTCTCTCGCAAACTGTTCAGATAAGAAAAAAATGATATTAGAAACCTCAATATGATTTTTGAAGACCTATCCATAGATACCCCATACGCGTAGGTTAGACGAAAAATTTTTTTTTGTTTCAGTTATACCTATGGGGACCTCTAAAATTTTTAATAATTTTTCCATTTTTGTATCAAAATCTTAATGCGGTTCACAGACTACATCTACTTACCAAGTTTCAATAGTGTGGCTCTTATAGTTTCGGAGAAAAGTGGCTGTGATATACGGACGGACAGACAGACAGACAGACAGACATGACGAATCCATAAGGGTTTCGTTTTTTGCCATTTTGGCTACGGAACCCTAAAAAGGAGATTATCAATTCGACACGATCTCATATACATATGTATGTAATATTTTCAGAACTGCCCAGTTTTCGTATATTATGCTACGATTTAAGTGATTCTTTTTTAGGGTTCCGTAGTCAACATTCGAACAACAACGAGTAGTCAATTTAGAACCCTTATAGTTTCGGTCTGTCCGTCCGTCTGTCTGTCCGCGGTTTTGCTCAGATTACTATAGGACCTACAAAGCTGTAATTTGGCATGAATGCACATATTATTGATGTCGATAAAATGGTACATGAAATCGTAAAAAAATATTTTTTATGGTACCTTCCCTACACATCAAACGGGGATGAATTTATTTTTTTCGCGTCCACCTCATCGCGTGGAGTGTTGATGGATAGGTTTTTTAAAAATATTATGAGTATTTAAAGATCATTTTCCGATTTAGTGATCCGTTTGTGAAATATTAAGTTTTGAATTTGAAAAAATCGTTAAGAGTCCATTGGGGGACACCCCCTTCTACCAGCTAAACGGTTGCTTCTGGAAATGTGAAAAAATTCACGGGAGTAGGAAATATGCTGAATTTAAAAGGAAAACTATCACGGCTAAGAAAGACTTCATAAGTTTTTCAGTTATAGTCGATCAACTAAAAAAATGTATTCGGCAAGTATAAAGAACCTTTTCGTTCAAATTCCTTTGAAAGTAACTGAGATGATGTGTTAGTAGTGTAAAACATGTTATAAATTTACATTCATTCAAGATACAAAAATGAAAAAAAAAACTAGCGGTACTACGGAACCATATATTGCGCGTGGCCCGACACGCTCTTGGCCAGTTTTATTTTGTCTATACTTAATATTATAAAGAGGTAAACTTTGTTTATTTGTTTGTTTGTTTAATTGTAATGTTTGTTTAATTGTAAAATGTAAGCTCAAAAACTACTGGACCGATTTTAAAAATTCTTTCACCATTCGAAAGCTACATTATTTACGAGTAACATAGGCTACTTTTTATTTTGTAAAATATAGGATTCCGTAAGATATTTGGGTTTTTCTGACACAGGGTGAAAAAAATCAACCAGAAAAGTTAATTATTTTGCGTACGCTGCCTAAACTATAAAAGATATAACCATACAATGTTCTAAGTAAATGTAGATCTTATAAATATCTACAAAAATGCCCGCGACACACTATACCTATCTATGTCAAGTGAGGCACCACGACCATTTTTTTATTTAAAAATCTTGATTTTTTTTGGACTACATTTAAACGCATTTATTTTACTCATGCTGATTAAATCCTTATCAAAATAAATTATTTCATCACTAAGTACAGTTTGTGTAGATAATATTTGGTCTGTAAATGATTAAAATTGGACGTTTGGTTTAGAAGTTATGGCGGAATTAAAAATTGCAATTTACGCCCGTTTCGAAGTGGGCGCTCCCAAGGCGGGGGTGCGCAGTAGCGAAGATTATGCCCGGTCCTGCAGCTGGTGTACTAGCTTATATACCAAGAATACCAATGATTGCTACTGATTTGCCTATACCCTTCAAAAGGCTCCAATTTCCTGTAAAATTTATTTTGCACTAACGATAAATAAATCCCAGGGCCAAACATTCAAATTAGTAGGAATGAATAGATTTACGAAAATAATGTTTTACGCATGGGCAACTTTACGTTGCCCTATCACGAGTCGGAGCTCCCGACCATCAGTATATTTTGTTAGGTACCTGAAAATAACTAACGTCAAATGTTGTTTATAGAGAAGCTCTACAATAATCCCTTTAGTTATCTATCCAAAAACAACGGGTTGCACTCCGGGACTACCGTCTGAAGTGAAAACTTATTACTAATTAGTAATTACATAGAGCGGTAACCGACATCCACGCGGGCGGAGCCGCGGGCGACTGCTGGAAGGCTATATTTATCACGCTAAATACTAATAGGAGCGAATAAATAGAGGAAAGTGAAGAAAAAACGGGGGGAAATTATTTGAAAAGGCTAATTTGAACGCGCTAATCTCAGGAAATACTGGTCCGATTTGAAAAATTATTTCAATGTTAGATAGCCTATTTATCGAGAAAGGCTATAGGCTATATTTTATCACGCTAAGACTAATAGGAGCGAAGTAATAGAGGAAAATGTGGAAAAAATGGGAGAAATTATTTGAAATGGATTATTTGAACACACTAAACTCAGGAAATACTGGTCCGATTTTAAAAATTATTTCAGTGTTAGATAGCTCATTTATCGAGAAAAGCTATAAGCTATATGTTTCACGCTAAGACTAATAGGAGCGAATAAATAGAGGAAAGTGTGGAAAAAACGGGGGAAATTATTTGAAAGGGCTTATTTGAACGTTCTAATGTCAGGAACTACTGGTCCGATTTGGAAAGTTATTTCAGTGTTAGATAGCCTATTTATCGAGAAAGGCTATAGGCTATATTTTATTACGCTAAGACTAATAGGAGCGAAGAAATAGAGGAAAGTGTGGAAAAAACGGGGGAAATTAATTGAAAGGGCTTATTTGAACGTACTGGAGCAATTTTTATGTTATTTGGCACACATGAAGAATATACCACGTGAAAGGACATATAGGTCTCTTTTTTTGCGGAAAAATGTACGGTTTCCGTGACATTCCTAAATTAGGCGGGCGAAGCCGCCCGGTACATCTATCATAATATCATAAAAGTATTTTGTCCCACACAAATAACACAATATTTATGATTTGCGCGTTAACTATTCAATTATAGATGTACGGGAACAATTACTTTAAACTAAAGTCCACGCGGACGAAGTCGCGGGCAACAGCTAGTACTAGATATTGTTCAACTTAGGGGATACTGCAAGTTTCATAAATATCGCTTCAGGAGTTTTTGTGATAGAGAATTTTTATTCTCAATGACGTTGAATTTTGAAGTCGATTTTATCTTTTTAAAACATTATTATTTATTTTCTTGCCTTTTCAGATAATACACCGAGACTTAGCGGCCAGGAACGTCCTCATCACGGAGGAGAGGACGTGCAAAGTCGCGGACTTCGGTTTCGCCAGAGATATCGGGGGCACGCAGGTTTATGAGAGAAAGAGCGATGGTCGGCTTCCAATAAGGTAGGATTTAGTACAGCAATGAGAGAGTTTTCAGGTTTTCAAGCAACTAAGGGCGTTTGTACACTACACGAAACTTTACCATCCGGCGCGGAGCGGCGCGGCGTCCCGATTTCCAATTTGATAAGGCAAACGTGAAAGTTATGAACGCCGGAAGGTAAAATTTCGTGTAGTGCACTAACGCCTTATTATAATAAAGAAACTAGCTGACCCGGCAAATGTTGTTTTGCTATATAAATTACTAGATGATTCCTGCAACTTCGTTGCGCCAAAACTGGTTTATCTCGCGGGTACCGTACATTATTGCGGGACAAAAAGTAGCCTTTGTCCTTTCCCAGGACTCAAAGTATCTCCATGCCAAATTTCAGGAAAATCGGTTCAGCGGTTTGGGCGTGAAGAGGTAACAGACAGACAGACACTTTCGTTTTTATAATAGTAGTATTAGTATATATTAATATATATTCGTATTTATAATAATAGTAATGGATATTTTCTAGTATTAATATAAAAAATAGATAAAAATTAAAAACCTATTCTCAGGCCTAACGAATGTACATACAAATTTTCATTAAAATCGGTTGTCCCTATTTCTGAATGACTGTTATTAGGAGCCACATAACACCAGGCACTGTGGTGAACACCACGGTAATAAGCCTGAGTGGTATCCTTTTCTACAATGGACATAACAATACACTACTCGTACAGCTGACCCTTACTTATGCACTATGGGGTTGTCCCGATAGTTTACGTCCTTATGTTGTGCATACTGTCCCATGAATAATAATTCCTCCCTTTCGATTTCTTTTGTTTGTTTTATAATTTTGTGTCTTTTGCGTATGAGATGTTTTAATTTTCTTTAGATATTGTGTTGTAACGTGTTATTTATTATTGTAGTGTAATGTGGTGTCTTATTGTCGAATAAACATTATTATTATTATTATTGAGTCGTTTTGGAGGCGTTCGTGCACATACACTGTGAGTTGTGACACGAGAATTTCATATATTAGAAAATATTATTTTAGAATGCATGTTTAGTAGCTTAGAATGTTCTCTGCTACTGGACCGATTTTATTCATTACGAGCTTTTGCTCGCGGCTTCGCTCGCGTTAAGAAGTATTATTATATACATACTTTCATCCCGTACTTTAACCCAAGGGGTTAAAGTACGGGGTTGGAATTTATCAAAATCCTTTCTTAGCGGATGCCTACGTCATGTCATCTACCTGCATGCAAAATTTCAGCCCGATCCGTCCAGTGGTTTGGGCTGTGCGTTGATAGATCACCATGTCAGTCAGTCACCTTTGAGTTTTATATATATAGAAGATTGGTGATGGATACAGTAGACTACTTCAAGAATCAATATATAAAGTCTACCAACTTTGGCGGCAGAAAAATATAAAATACTAGCTGTCCCGGTGAACTTCGTGTCACAACTCACAGGTCACTTTAAAACCTTCCCTGGACTTCTACGAATATTTTAAGACTAAAATCAGCCCAATCCGTTCAGCCGTTTTCGAGTTTTAGCGCGACTAACACATTTGAAAATCCATTTTTATATATGGCTGCTGTTTAGCATTGGTGATCCATTCCACATAAAATCAGATTTTGAGTTAATAATGCAGTTTTATTCTTTAGAACACAAGGTTTACGACAGGGAAATCCATTTTTTTTTAAACCCACTGTAGCAAATTCTAGAGTACAATTATTATTTTTTAACAAAAAATTAAAACCGACTTCCAAGGTAAAAACAATAGTAATATGAACTAAAAAGTATTAAATAACTTTTACTCTTCAATAGCACGCCTTTTTGAGAATTCGTCTAAATATCAACTATTTCTGTACATATACTACTACAGTCTTCATTATTTCGAAGTCGGTACCAGCTAATTTAATCTTGAGTTCAGTAATGTCAGAATATCTGAAACTTTTGGGCCTGGTACCGACTTCAAAGTAATGAAGACTGTAGTATATTATGTACAGAAATAGTTGATATTTAGACGAATTCTGAAAAAGGCGTGCTATTGAAGAGTAAGAGTTATTTA
This sequence comes from Lysandra bellargus, assembly GCA_905333045.1. Lineage (NCBI taxonomy): Eukaryota > Metazoa > Arthropoda > Insecta > Lepidoptera > Lycaenidae > Lysandra > Lysandra bellargus. The sequence goes on from HG995323.1 coordinate 7,855,511, forward strand.
ATACATTTTTTACCGTAAATTTTCAGGGACAAAAAGTATCTAATGTCATTTTAATTGATTCAAAGTATCTGCATACAAAATTATATCAAAATCGGTTCAGCGGTTTAAGCGCAAATCATTTTTGTTTATCATACGGGTACCGTACACCTTTTTCCCGGGTGTAAAGTATCCTATGTCCTTTCCCGAGATAATATAATGTATATCTGCATACCAAATATTATTAAAATCCATGTAGCGATATAAGCAGAAATCATTTTATTTAATGCCTGGTAATTTTGAAGTCGGTGCCAGTTCCAAAAGTTTCAAATATTCTGTCAGAGAACAGAAGATTCATCTGGTACCGACTTCAAAATGATGAAGATTGAGTACAGAAATAGTTGAGTTTTAGCCGAATTCGTAAAAAGGCACTATTAGATAGGAATAATTATTTAATACTTTTTAGTTCATATTATAAGGATGTTATTATTGTTTTACCTTGGAAGTCGGTTTTAATTTTTTGTTAAAAATAATAATTCAAGATAATAATAATTGTCTTATGTCCTTCCACGAGAGTAAAAGTATGTGCACACCGATTTTCATCAAAATCGGTTCAGCGGCTTAGGTGCAAATCATTTTTGTTTATTACACTGGTACCGTACCTTTTTCCCGGATTTAAAGTATCCTATGTCCTTTCCCGAGACATAACGTATCTGTATACCCTACGTGTATACCAAATATCATCGAAATCCACGTAGCGGTACAAGCAGAAATAATTTTTATTTAATGCCTGGGAACCGTACATTCTTTCGGAATAAAAAGGACCCTATGTCCTTTCCCGGGACTCAAAGTATCTCCACACCAAATTTCAGATGAATCGGTTCAGCGGTTTGGGCGTGACGAGGTAATTTTATAACACTTTGTTAAAATAAGCACTTAAATTAATTGTGTTGAAAGAACAAATCAGAATATTGCATTTATGTGAAATATCACAAAGGACATTAATGCTATATAATAAGCCCAATAGCAATATTGCATTAACCATTTTTATACGTTTTCTCTTAAAACTTAATGTAAAATTAAAATGTTTTTTCATAATCATAATCTACGCATTTCAACAAAAAAAAGATACCGCACAATAACATTTATTAAATTTGAAATTATTAAAGAAATGATTATATATATTATTAAATTATTATTAAAGAAATTATATATAATTATATTATTATTATTATTATTATTATTATTATTATTATTATTATTATTATTATTATTATTATTATTATTATTATTATTATTATTATTATTATTATTATTATTATTATTATTATTATTATTATTATTATTATTATTATTATTATTATTATTATTATTATTATTATTATTAAAAGAAATAAAATCTGAAATTACTAAAGATTTGAGCTTGTATGATGAACCTATTGGAACGAATAAATTAAGACGAACAAATAGAGTATTTTGCAGTCATATATTGTCAAGTGCCTACCAGCTGTTGTCAATGTTACGTAGCCTGATATAAATCTATATATATAATAAAATCGTAGGAAAATTAATTCTGTACATTGAATATATTTTAAAAACTAAGTTATTAATTCAAAGCGAATTTATTCTGACCTAAACTAAACATATTATACTTTGTAAGTGCCATTTAATTGATATTAATAAAGGTTTCGCGTCGAAATGATTTCGCGTCGTTAGTGTTGAGTTTCAATAATTCTCTATGTTTAGAAACAAAGTTATCAATTAAAAGTGAAATTATTGCAACCTAAACTAAACATACAGTTTTCGAGTGTCATTTGATTTATATGCACTTACTTACAACCCCCCCCCCCCCTAATTTCCATGTTAATACCACTTTTTAGGTACAAACTTAGTTATTAATTAAAAGTACATTTATTCTACACTAAACATTTATTACACGTTGTAAGTGCCATTTAATTACCATGTGGGGAGCTTCGCCCCGGTCCGTACCCCCTCCCCCTCCAGAAAATGTTTTCGTGTCGATAGTGTTGACTTTTAATTCTCCTTTTTTAGGAACAAAGTTATTAATATAATTATATTAGTCGTATAAACACTATAGCGGCAACAGAAATACGTCATTTGTGAAAATGTCAACTGTCAAGTGCGGTTCTTGAGGTACAGCCTGGATATGGACAGATGGATAGGCTAATATTTTATCTTTGTGAATGAGTCCCGTTTTTACCCTTTGAGTAAGGGACCTTATAAAGGATAAAAGTATCCATCTTCGATATTAACTGCTAACGCGGACGAAGTCGCGGGCAACAGCTTTTTGGGCTACTGATTAAAAATGAATGGATACGTATTTAAGCGTTTCTGGAAATTCTACCCCCAAGGGGGTGAAATTGGGGTTGAAAGTTTGAATGAAAATCCGTCATTTCTTGAGTTAGAAACATGAAACTTTATTTTTGGGCTACTGATAAAAAATAAATAGATACGTATTTAAGTGTTTTTGGCAATTCTACCCCTAAGGGGGTGAAATTACAGTTGAAAGTTTGAATGAAAGTCCGTCATTACTTAGGCATCCATTAGACGGTAGGTTTTGCTGTCAGTTTTACCACAGTCATGACTGTGACTGATGGGTAACCTACCTTGTAAGAGCGTGACTGACGGTGATTGACGAAAATCTGGATACATTCGTCGTCCATTAGTCACCATCAGTCAAACATATAAACGAATTGACTGACGAGGAACCTACCATGTAATGGATGCCTTAAGTTAGAAACATGAAAGTTTATTGACGTTTGCTTAAATAAGGTCCCGTTTTTACCCTTTGTATAAGGATCCACAAAAAGGGGAAAACTATCCATCTTTGTTATTATACTATGTTAACGCGGACGAAGTCGCGAGCAACAGCTAGTAATAATTATTTTTATATAAAGCTTATATATTTCTTTAATTGGCAAATTATAGTTAAAACTCTTTGTAAGATTAAATTAAGAAATAAAAAAAAAAACCCGCCAAAAATCTTTAAAAAGTAATGAAATAATATTTACTGACTTTAAGTTTAAATAATTCCTAAGAGTAAAGTATTATTTTAGTCCATAAATGTTGTCACGGTGTGTCGGGGGACCGCCAAGTAAACTACCACAACAGCGACTTTTGCATTTTGTATTGCCATAATAGTCGCTGATTCTCTCGATTCGGGTCGCTGTGAACTGACCCTTAAACTATGTTATGTGAAATAAAACATCTACATTAGCGGTCCCCCGACACACCTTGACAACATTTATGGACTAAAATAATACTTTACTCTTAGGAATTATTTAAACTTAAAGTCAGTATATATTATTTCATTACTTTTTAAAGATTTTTGGCGGGGGTTTTTTAAAATTTCTTAATTTAATTTAATTTTATGCTTTTTAAACTTGTACAGAATAATTCCTATCAACTTGATCATATCCCAATGAATACCATCTATAAAATATGTCCTCTTGATGAGGATGAGGCCGCCAATATGAGCCCAAACATGAAACCTCCTATACTAACTATAGAATATATATATATATATATATATATATATATATATATATATATATATATATATATATATATATATATATATATATATATATATATATATATATATATATATATATAGAATATAATAACTATAGAATCCAGGTGATACTGCAGCAGCAGCAGCATGCAAATATTTACTGTTTATCTACGTCTTACTGGTTGTCGCAATTAAAATGAGCCCAAACACGAAACTTCTGCTCTAAGTTGGTAAGGAGTTGGGTATAATATTGATTACCAGGTGATGCTGCAGCACCAGGTCAATTTTCCAATAATGGCATATACCTATTCATAAGTGTCACGAACCAGAATGCAAAATATAAAACCCATCAAACGACTGCAAGTTGCTAATCGTCCTATCACGAACCAAATAAACCGTGATATTTCAGCAATGAGTAGGCTGATGATGATTAACTATAGCTAAGAACACTCTCGGTCATGTCAGCTTTCAAACAAAAAAAAACTAGATCAAAATCGGTCCACCCGTTTGGATGCTACGATGCCACAGACAGACACACAGACAGACAGACAGACACGTCAAACTTATAACACCCCTCTTTTTGATCGGGGGTAAATAACGACTAATAAATTAATTAATTTTATATAAGTAAGTTTAATTCAATTGCGCGGGATTGTTATGGCAGAATATTAAAACTATAAGTAGTAATAAGACCTTTATAATTTATATTAACAACATTCTGGCAATAAAGATATTTGATTGAATTTGAATATGCAGTTGACGGACCTACGTCATTTGGTCGGATCATGCTAAACCCAGCCGGTTTGACAAAACGCGACCAAATTATATAGATCCGCCATCTGACTATGAATCAACTTCTCTGACAGTACACGCAGCAAATATTCTACTATCGCACATTTTCTATTAAGCAGGGATTTTCACAACATTTTAACCTGGCAGCCTCGGTTTGTGGCCAGTGAGCAAACATCTGCTTTAACCAAAACTTTTAAATGCGCACTTAAAACCACAATTTGCACATTGTATTAAAAGGTTCAACTATTCGTTTAACGTTTAGAATGTTTATGCACTAACTTAAACGCTTATGTTGTCAGTAGGAAGTACGATGCGCTTTGTGTACGTTACGACTTATTATACTGTGTTCAGCGTTTTTTGAGCTAATAATTCCAAAAATGAAGGCGAGTCCTTGCAAACCATTTGCACAAATTGTCCTCATACAAGTAAACAGCAACGTAACTTATATCCACACTTCCGTATAATTTATTGCCATAATATTGTTTTTGCTTATAAAATATAGTCACACCTTCATATACGAGCGTGGTTAAAATATATTATGTTTCCTCATACACCTTAGACAGGCTCTGTTCATAGGTAGACATAAATTGGATGTACGCAATATAATGGCAATGTAGAACTTATCTTACTCTAGATGACTAGACTAATAATTCACTAGTAATTGATAATGATATAAAATATAGGTATTTTTAGAGTGTTCGTTCGAGAGAGAGGTGTGCTCTCACTACGTAACCAATGTGAAATGTCCAATGTCCATACTAATATTATAATTTATGCGAAAGTGCGTCTGTCTGTCTGTTACCTCTTCACGCCCAAACCGCTGAACCGATATTGCTGAAATTTTTGCATGGAGAAACATGAAGTCCCGGGAAAGGACATAGGATACTTTTTGTCCCGGAAAAACTTACGGTTCCCGCGCGATAAACGACAATTGGCGCAACGGAGTTGCGGGCGTTATCTAGTAAGCTATATTTGATACCAACTCGTGATTTCACAGATGGATGGCCCCTGAATCGTTGTACGATGACATATTCAGCGTGAAGTCTGATATCTGGAGTTTCGGCGTACTGCTGTGGGAGATCGTTACGCTGGGCTCTACGCCCTATCCCGGACTGTCAGCTGGTGACGTCATGAAAAAGGTGAGTTTTTAGGCTGGTTTAAGGCTGGCTATCAGCCCCGGATCTTCATTTTTTTTTAGGCAGGGCAAAAACTGAAAAATGCCGCCCCGCCGTGCGGAAATGGTTGATGCATTCCCGGCAGCCTGGGTGGGCGCCTGGATATGTGAGACTACTCGGGTGCTGCGGTAAGGAGGAGCACCCTTGGTTACCCACTAAAACCCAAAGGTGCCTCCTCTCCGCGTGCCGCTGAGCCGTTGGACCCGCCTGAGGCGATAACTGCAGCAGCCCAGACAGCGGCATCTGCTCTACCAGCAGAACCATCCGCGCGGCGTCTGCCGCTTTCTCTGGGAGAGCGGTCCGGGGCTCCGGGCGCTCTTCTACTGGAAAAGCTCGTGCGATAGGCGACGGATTCCCCAATCCATCGCCCGAGCCATATATTATGTCGGGAGAAGCCGCTCATGTTGAGCGCGTCTTCGTCCTGCGCGTCTTCTCCTTATCGGGTCAGCTACTTCATCGACTTCCCGATTTTTCGCAGCAGCCTCCTTCTGCGTCATGATGGACTCGCAGAAAGTAGAGACCGCCTGCCAGGCTTCTCTCGACCAAACTAAATTAGTGTTGGGTAGGACTTACAAGAGGCATTACAATTGTCCGGGACAAGACGGCAAAATGTAAGAGCGGCTCAACATTATAACATGTACCGCTTCAAAATGATTGTCGCGGTGGTTTCAATTTTTAGGGGTATTTTCAGGGATTTTTTGACTCTTTAATTTTTTAAAATTTATTGTTCGATTTACATAAATCGAAATGATGAATCTTGTGTAACATTTAATCCATCCAATAAAATGTTAAATTTATTCAATGTCAACATGTACCTAGTATGATTTCAAAAAATCTGAATCTTTAGATGAAAACGAAATATTAACTTTTAATAAAAAGATTTTGAAACATATTATATTACAGTCTATTATTTCTTAATCATGAATGTATATTTATATATTTTTTAGGGTAGAAATAGATAAATATAAATTCACGCCTCAAGAAGGCTCACATGTCGCGGCACGTCAAACGTACTGCTATGCCTCAAACGCCTCGCGGCCTCGCCTATTTTGAAGTGGGACACTGTACCGGCTCAGTACGTGACGTGACACAGACACTATGTCCTTCTCCATACTCCAGAGTTCCAGACAACGTGTACCTATGAAAGTTTTATGATGATCCGCTTAGTACTTTATGTGTGAAGGCGTAACCAGCAAAGTCACTTTCGCATTTACTAGCTAAAAGCCGAGCTTTGTGAGGGCTCGCGTCATCACATCTTCACTGACTGATGATAACACATTTACATGTAAATACTATGTTTAAAGCACAAATCAATAGGCGTGATAGTTTGTCCGTAAAGTGTACCACAAAATGTACAGGTTGTGAGAAGTACTAGGGCTCGCTTCGCTCGCCCTGATAATATTATTGTACTAGCTTTTACCCGCGCCTTCGTTCGCGTGTATGTAGTTTTCGTTACTAGAAGTGCGTTTCATCAAATAGTTCCTTCGCCATCACATTGGCATTCTCTGTTAATAACGTAAACACGGTAGACACGCTCTGCATGTATTCATAAGTTTTACTGTGTTTAAGGGTGATTAAACTGACGCTAGTAACCCTATTTCACTAAGCCGTAATGGCGGCAACCCGAGTTTAATGGAATTATTGGGGCCTAGTTAGGTTTTAAACGTTCACAAAACTCTTTCACTCTTAGCACCATAATTCTTTCACCACTCTTTAATGTTTTCGGCGTGATTTTCTCACGAAATCACAGTAAAATGATGAAAAGTCGCAGAGCATGTCAACTTTGTTTACATTATTGACAGACAGGAATGCCAACATGACGGCAAAGGAACTATTCGATGAAACGCACTATACTTGTGCTATTATTTATTCCGTGGTCAAAGTTAAATAAATGATGAGTTGTTCATTGGTCCGTGAAGTGTGGATTTTGCCGCTCCCTGAATTTGCCGCCCGGGGCATGGGCCCCGGCTTGCCCCCCGGGGCTGCTGGCCATAGACGGACCGCATTTTGTAGTCGAAACCGACTGCATATCCGCAATACACGGACCGACTCGAGCAGTACTACGGTCGGTGCGAATTTCAACGCGACCGCTCTAGAGCAGTCGGTACCGACTACAACAGCTTGCGAATTGTAGTCCGTCTATGGCTGCAAAATTCGGTCGACACACGGCGATCTGAAGTTTTCAAACTAAATTCATATCTGCTCTACACGCAAGTTCCGACTGCAACTTGCGGGCCGTCTATGGCCAATCTTAGTGCCACGCGGACTGTCGGTACGGATCGCTCCGTATAGACTAAACCGATCTGTATGAAGCTTTAAATAGCGTTATTATATTCCATATTATATTCCATACAATATCTTTAAAAAATGCGCGACCACCGGATCGAAATCGGAGCGTACGCAGCGGACGGATTTGTTGCTTTGTAGTTTGTATTGATTTCTATGGTACTGCGTGCACTGGAACGTCATTTCTGCGCCTGACAAATTATAAATGACGTCGCTCCGTCCGCACCGTACGCTCAGATTCCGACCCGGTGGACGCGCAGCTTTAGCAAATGCCAACGTCAAATAAAAGAACACACCTAGTGACCGTGACCGGCGGTGAAATTTCATCCCTTTGCTGGTCATTAAGGACAAAGGAGACTTATGCATAGTCCTTACTCTGATGATGGATCGCTTGAACATTGCACTTAGTAGTGACTCAGGATATTTTAATATGTCATGCACCTCTTGTACAGTACCTACTATGATATTGTTCACTTCTGAAAAGTAACGGTCATAGTCCGCACTCCCCTTATGTAATAACTGAGTTATACAGGGTGTAACAAAACTAAGTGATAATAATATTGTAGGGTACCTATGTTATATGTATGAGTCCTCTATATAGAGTTCGCTGTGAAAGAAGCAGCACTGAAAGAGCAACTTTTTTATCTCTTGTATAAAAAACTGCATGGCGCTAGGGCGCTTGCCCAAATCACAAAACAAATTAGCTCTTTCAGCGCTGCAACTTTCAAAGTGAACTCTATACAAGGAATAATAATATGTAACTCATTAAACACCTTTAATAGTTTTATCACTTAGATTTGTTACACCTTGTATAATATATTATGTATATGCTGTATGTGCATAATGGTTCCAGGTCCGTGACGGACACCGCCTGGAAAAGCCGGAGCATTGCAGGCGGGAGCTGTACAACATCATGTACTACTGCTGGGAAGCGGATCCGGCTGGAAGACCGGACTTCAAGGAAGTGGTGGAGATGTTGGAACGGCTACTCTGCACGGAGATGGACTATATTGAGCTGGAGCGCTTCCCTGACCACTCATACTACAACGTCCAACATTTGGACGGCGAGAAACTGTAATATCAAAGATAGATTAGTAGTGTACATAGCTTGATTTTGTATGTTTAATTAATTATATGCGGCTGATAATAATAGGTTAAAAAACACGCTTTTTTATTTAACAAATTATTGTATTGTCGTTGGTTATACGTATCAAAGTTTCGAATCAATTAGACTACTTGAGATAGGTAAAAATCGCGCTCAAAGATTCCGTTACATACAGCCCAAACTAATAAAAGCGTGTTAAATGTAAGGCGGCTTTTGAAAGAGAAATCTTGCTAATATCGGCTCAAACTTTTATCTATTACCTAGACCTACATTCTAGCTTTTCCGTATTCAACCCCTGGCTTTTCTGTAAGATTTCTTATAACTTCCTAACGGAGGTTAACTGTTAGGCAGAGAGTTGATAATACCAGATTAAACAGAACTTACGAGTAGGATGGCTCAAAAGAGATTTGATTGTGAAACATGTCGAAAGTGGTACTTGCGCCCAACTCGCAGATTCGTACGTTTGTTTGAAGTCGAGGTACTCTTTAGTTCTGTCTGCTATTATAATACTGGTGGTCGTGACATAATAGTATTATGTCCTGATCACATCATTTCGCTCTGATGACCACAGACTAACTAACCGTGTTCGTATACCAAATGTATAGAGCAGAAATTAAGCAAATAGTAAGGGTGAGTATTGACTATACGTCCAATTCCATTTATGGCCCGCTTACATTATTCTGATCTAGTAATTCTATGCTGGATTGCTACTGGAATAATGTAAACGACCACTGTGCATTCTAGTACCCGTTTGCATTATTTTAGTAGCAATCCAGCGCTGTATTCGATTACTGGACTGGAATAACGTAAATCGACCATTACTCATATAATTTTTCAATCTGTCATTCACATAGAAATTGTGTTTAAATGCTAACTTTACAAATTACAATATAATATTATGGTCATGCCTAGCGTACTAATTTAATCTTTCGATCGGGGATTCTTAGAAATGCTATTGTATTCTATTGTTGTCGCGATCACCGGTGCTCTATGGGGCTTGAAGGATTAAATAATATACCTAATACTTAGTAGGTACGTACCTACATTGTAAAATTAGTATTTCAGCTAAATCACAGCGACGATGATAGTTGAAATGCAAAAAAAGGTATCATAATATTAATTATGCAAACTATGCTTTGAAATCACAAAAATTATATCTTTTTATTATATTATAATATTAATTATTTCTTTGAAGTCAATCTGCATTAATTATTATTAATGTACGAGTATATTAATAAACATATTTTGTTAAATATTTGAGATTACTTTTTGCGAGATTTTCGCAGAATCGCACATAATAAAATTTCAATAACAGAACTTCACAATTAGGCACTATTTGTATGGTTTTATATACTCTGTCTCTTCTTTTGCAATTCGCATATTAATTAATAATATTATTTACAATAATATTGAAAGTAAATAATGAATATAAAATGCATTTTTTCAATTATGAACAATATCGTCGAAACTCGAAACCTATGTATAAATTATTGTTTTAGATTTATTAATAATCGAATTATAAAATTTTCAATACTTTTATACTAAAACATTAAGGTCTATAGATAACTAGTCCTGTAATTATTTACAATAGTTCTTAATAATTGTACACTAAGTTAAGTAACGATACAGTAAGATATTTTATAAATGTAAGAAATAAAAGTTATGTTTTAATAATAATGTTTCATTTTATTTCCAACAAAAATGAGAGTAATAACAAAATGTTTAATATACTTCCGCTTCATAAATCATACACCTCCACATTTTTCCTTATTACAATCACTTCCATAGATTCAACAAAACTCTGGAGTTTTTAGCCTCTATTACCTTAATGATGATTATGCTATTTTAAATTGTAAAAAGTCATTTATCAGGTACACACTACACAGATGGTTTTGTTTAAGGTGGACACGTGGACATATATTTAGATAGCTTGACAACAAAGGGAGCTTATAAGAAAGGAGATACAGTCGAAAAATGGCTTACCAGTTTTAATCTTATGTCGCAATGACTAGGTTTAAAAGTGCTAAATTGAATTTGTTTCCGGATGTACTTCCTGGGAATATACTCTGTGCTCGAGCTCTTAAATTCAATTTTAGTAAGTATACAATTCCACAATAATTACATTATGCTCGTTCCGAATATACGTATGCGGTGTACCCAATTTGTAACCGCGAACTACACAAATGAGCCAAATTTCAACGAAGCGCCTCAAATTATCATAATACAACCGATTTTTCAAAGTCGATCCGAAATATTTTACAAAATAATATTAATATAATAATAATAATATCTAAGGACGCTTCACACCACGTCAGTCTGGTCCCGTGCTAAGTAGGTACCTAAAGGACTTGTGTTACAGGTACCAGACTACGGAAATATATTTAATACTTTTATACTATATAATATACACATATTTAAGATTTTTATTATATCATACACATATTTAATACACATCCAGACCCGGTAACATTGAAAACTTTTTTTTTGTTCCGTCGGCGTGATTCGAACCCGCGAACCCCGGCTTGAGCGTCCAACGCGCTTACCACTGAGCCACAGAGGTCGTCATATTGTATTGAAATAATATTTTAATACAAAATATATTTAAATACCTATACTAAATTATGTTTGACATTATTTTCTCTAAGTAGGTATTCAAATTCAAATCATTTATTTTTGCAATTGTAATGTTACAAAAGATGGCAGTAGGTACTTATCTACAATAGCCACAACAATAACAAGTCATAATATTTTATCAAACTTATTCTAACAATTATTATTTTAATTTTATGCACAGGTGTTAGTACCAATATCAAAACATTTCACTATTACCAGCTGACCCGATGAACTTTCTATAACTTCCTAATATAAACTAAGTATATATAATTGTTACTTGTCATGTAACATGGTATACTATAATTTCCACAATCAAAATAGTCGATCCTATAATAATTCCGAGTCCCAGAGCGAAAAACCCGCACTGCAAGTGATCAAGGGATAGCGGATAAAATCTATCTCTCGGTTCATAAGTCGCAATCAAAAGTTTCGAACGATTCTTTTGATTGTCGAATCGGAATTGTCTTCTGACTCCCTCGTTGATTCCGAGTTGCTTGTACAAGTTCAGAGTGTGCGAAAATCTTTTCATAAACGGAAGTCCCTTCAGGGCGACCATTTCCATAGAAACCGTGAATATATTGGAGCTAAGGGCGAAGTAAGTGAACTTTCCAAAGGCATCGTTCAGTTCCGGTATCACGGATGACAAGTGAGCTAGCTCCAGCCTACTACAGAGCACCGAAAAATTCTTGTGCACGGTAACATCGATCAAGGCTTTCGTCATGTTGTCGACGACCATCCATCTCTCCCCGATAGAGCTGTCGAACGGATCACTCGAATTAAGAAATAAATCTTTCAACTCCTGAAATCCTCCAAATTTTAAACCGCTTAGAACGATTTCTTCGACTGTGTCGATTTGCTGATCGAATTTCGGGTTTTGCAGAACAACTATCAGCTTAGTTTGATACGCCGTTAGTAGTATGAGAGAATAAATGTTGAAAAATACAAAAAATACTCTCAAACTTTCTTTCGTAGGTCGCGTATACGCAGAAAACCCCAGATATACGATCAAAGAGTTCATCAAGCAATGGTCCAGCGTTTTGTTATAAGACGAATCTTTGCTCACCCGACCTAGGAAGCTCCAAGTGAATGCGCCGAGAAAAAATCCAGTGATTGCAGAATACCACACCATGTCAGTGAATATAATAGTGAGAGCGACCCAGGGTGGTGCCGGGTTAGCTCGAGGTACCACCCACGTATATGAGTCGGCTAAGTAAGATGAACTGCACTCAAAGTCTTCGTGCACGTCAAAATCTGAAAATATTCCTCCAAGAAGTATGTGAGACTTCTTGGAAACTATTTCTCACAAAGCTCCGTTCCATTCTCCCATATTACCATCCTTTTCGCCTCGAAATAAATGTACAAATGTGTACTCACTAGAGAAATTAAATTTACTAAGCAATGCTTTCACTAGCTCTTTTTCTATGTTGGGATTGTACGGATTTTCACTCATGAAAGGATTTCTTTCTAATGCGAGTATGTGCAACGTACATTTGCGCATATTATACGGCAGTTTATTTTCAAACATATTATTTTTATACTTTAAAATGCCGTGATCACATATATTATTGATTTGCAATCTGTCGTTAGCTGTTTCATTAAAATATCCACAGTAATTTGGAGGATCGTATGGTTCCCAAACATAAACATTGGCAATCCTTAAATTCTTCATATCAGGAAGTATAACTATTACGTCAATTGCATTGCGTTCAAAGAGAGACGTTAGAATATTTTCTACGATATTCAATCTTTTACGTAGTGTCGCAAAGTAGGAATAGAAAAATATTATGAACTTCGCATACGGATTCCAATGGCTGGATCTAACGATCATGTCTAAATAATACAAAAATTCTTTGTACGAATCAACAATCACGACATAATAGAGTGCTGCAGGAGATATCTTATGATGTTCCATATGTAACAAACTTACATTAAATTCTTTATATTCAGATTTTGTATTCAGTGCTTCTATTCTCACGACAAACTTCATGGTGTGGTGGATTTTTTTCAGCAGTTTGTTTCTCACATTCGATACTAGCGTTATTCTATCGTTATCATTCGCAAATACCAGGAGCCCAGGAGTATCGAAGGAGTGATTTATTACATCACTAATGCAATTCACATAATCACTTACTATAGTTGGGCCATAAGGATTAATGACTGCTCCCACGCTTAGTACACACACGACGAATATCAGATACATTGTGCTAACAAATGGTTTGTACGTTAAGCTTCAGTAATTTATGCTGTTTGAACAAAATTCGTGCATTGCTGTTCCGTACTGTAATAGGATTTTCATGTTTCATACGATTAACGTAAACATTAGTTGATTTATGATAACAACACGCAAAACTAGTAAGTAAACCAATCATCATTTAACACAAGAAGTTGTATGAGTACAAAGTAAATAAGTTATACGTGGGAGAGCCATGCTTCGGCACGAATGGGCCAGCTGACCGGAGAAATACCACGCTCTCACAGAAAACGGGCGTGAAACAGCGCTTGCGCTGTGTTTCGCCGAGTGAGTGAGTTTAGCGGAGGCCCAATCCCCTACCTTATTCCCTTCTCTACCCTTCCCTATTCCCTTCCCTTCCCATCCCTACCCTCCCCTATTACCCTATTCCCTCTTAAAAGGCTGGCAACGCTCCTGCAGCTCTTCTGATGCTGCGAGTGTCCATGGGCGACGGAAGTTGCTTTCCATCAGGTGACCAATTTGCTCGTTTGCCCCCTTATTTCATGAAAAAAAAAGAAATTAAAATAACAATATAACAACAACTGACTATAAATGCGTAACACGAGCATAATGTTGATACAAGCCAAGTAAAATATTATACTGTATAATATTATATTGCTAGATGACGTCCGCAACTCCGTTGCCCAAAAAATCGTTCATCGCGCGAAACCGTAAATTTTTCGGCATGAACATACCCAGCAAAATCGGTTCAGCGGTTTGGGCGTAAAGAGGTACATATAGACAGACACACTTTCAGAATTTGTAATATTAGTATCTACCGATAGAATGTTTTTTTCGACTGTCACCATGTTAACTGTTTTGTGGTAAAAATCTGCAGCAAAATGTTATTTTACTGCACTGTTACGTCGTTGTACGAAACTTTGCCAAATCATTCAGCATATTAGGAATAAGATACACTTTAACAATATTAAAAAGCTGCATTAGTTATTCACCTACTATCTCAAACTGGCACAATGCACAGTTTACAAAATATTATGCGACAATATTTTTCATCGCAACTTTGTAGTGCTGAAATTCGTTCTAGCACGGAAACTTTAGATATTAATTTTCGGCATAAAACTGTCCTCTGCACAGACATAGATCAAAATAGATACCGCATGTGTATGTACTTCGCATGCCATATCGTGTTCCCAAACGGCGAGGAATGCTCGCCTTTCGAAAGTCTGTTCTTTAGTCTGCTATCGGAATCGGACGTCAATCGAAATTTTAAAAATGCCTAAATGCCTAAAAGTGCCGTATTGAGCTGTAGAAATTCAAATAGAAACGTCGGCCTAGATAATGGACACGTTTCTTATCATCGGTACGTCACAGTAGGTAGGAAAAAATTAATAATAATAATAGCTCCCACACCGGTTTCAGTGACAGTGGCCGGTTTCATTGAAACCAGGCCAGCTACGTAGGAATAATTTTATAGTGCCCAAGTGTGTGCGCAGTACACAAGAGCACTCTCTATTCCTTTACTCTCATAACCCAGTGGGACGGTAGACCGACCCGACCGGCGAGAAATCAGGCGCAGGATTGACTTTTTATATGCCTATCCGACGCATGGATCATCTTACTTTTCAGACAATCAGGTGGTCAGCCTGCATTGTCCTAACCAAACTTGGAAATATCATGTTTCCAACGCGGGAATCGAACCCACGACCTCCGAGTCAAGAGTCGTGCTCTATACCACTAGACCACGGAGGCGTCTAAAAGGAAAAAGTGACACGCTTGTTTTCATACAAATGTAGAGACATGCGGTAGTATCTATCTTGATTCTTGATCTATGTTTGTGGTCCTCTGTTATATTTAAAGACTCAAAATACTTCTATAAGTACCGAATTTAATTAAAATAAACGTAACCGGCAGAAAGATTTAACTTTTAAGACATTTATAATATTCGTATGGATATACTAATCATTATAATAATGCTTTCGTGTAGCAAACTTTTCAAGGACCGCTTAGTACAAAGTCTGTAAGCCTTTGTATTTCGCGAGTATTCAAATTTCAGTGTCGTACGCTTGAAATCAGAAATTCTCTACAGTCTCGTATGTCTAGTTTATTTACCCCTAGTTCGCACGAACTGGAAATGCCAGTTGAAATTGCTGGAATCAGACTAACAAGCTCCGAGAGAAACTTCCTAATGCTTGAAAACAGACACTGGTAATTACCATTACTGTTGTATTTCTAATCCATTCGTCTCCAAAGGCATCATTATTCTCGCCTAACTTAAGCTCGCTATACACATTGGGCCGATACATTTGGGCTGGTCATTGGGCCAGCCAGTCAAAAAAAAACGACATTTACACATTGGTGTAGCAATCGTTCTGCATTGGTTCTTTGACTGGTATGGACCTGGCCTTTCGCAGCTTTTGCTTGTTGTTATGTTTTTCATATTTTGGATTCACTTATTGGCTAATTTGGATACATGTTTATAAATTACAAAATCTCGTTATTATACATACTTTCATTGACTGCCAGAAATTTAGCCTTTCGTTGGGCCAACGTGTAAACACTGTTGACGGAACGCGCCCACAGAACGCGCCAAGATCCGATAATTTTCGGGTTTCGGGCTAACGTTGGCGACAACGTAATTTCGCTCCCAACTTACAGCCTCTACATCAGTCTTTCCCAAAGTGGGCGATAACGCCCCCTTGTGGGCGCTGAAGGTCTAAAAGGGGGCGGTGTGGGTCCCAGAAAAAAAATGGGGGCGTTGTGTAGAGGGGTAATTTATTTCATCTGGGAACCCCAGCTGTTCTACATGTTGGCCCAATGTGTAGAGCTAGTTTAATTAGATGTGCCGCACAGTGCCCGCAGGCTACAGCCATCTGGCCATTCCGTTGCCCAGCCAATTGGGCGCCTAAGCTCGTTTATTAAACGCATTTGAATTTTATTTAGGTACGTCTTTTTTTCAGAAAATTAACTGACTTTACTGTGTACTTTGCGACTTACGAGTTACGACATTAAATATCTAGATTCTATTCTTCTATGTATTGTTTGAGAATATATATTTTATTCTGCTGAAAATTTTATTATTCTTTTATCATTTTCTAATCCCTATTAACCTAAAACATACCTACTTCTACACTGCACAAGCCCCTTCGGCCTTCACCCAAATGAAAAACTCTTATTAGAATGTCAAACTTGTCAAAGGCGTTACAACTTACAAGTGTTCAAGCACATACGCAATGTTTGAAGTGAACAAGCCTCGCTTATATTTTGTTCTAATATTTGATTCGAAACTTTCTTCATTGTGTGTGACTTTTATTATTATCGTTATTCTAATTAATTTAATCTCGTATATTATTAGATCTTAATCGAGTCCTTTAGTCCTTTATAAAAAATCTTCAGCATTTATGGTGAAGATTTTTTTTTAATAAACTAGTGGTATACAAAAAGATAAAGAAAAAGTACTTATAAATTTTTAAAATACTAAAAAAACGTTATAGAGCAAAAAATAGGCCAAAATTGTGTTTTATATACGGTGCTCCCCTATATTAATTTTGTTTTAATTTTATTATTAATACATATTAATATAAGAAATAAAATTAAAATAATAATTAAGGGTTTTAAGATAATTTCAAGTGCCGTAGCTGTTGCAATTATTGATATCGAGCAAAAAAGGCCAAAAAATATTTTTGTTGTATGGGACATATACATATTTACATATTTACATATTTTACATATTTACCCCTTACATATTTTAAGCATATTTTGTTATTATAGCGGCAACAGAACTACACAATCTGTGAAAATTTCAGAAGTCTAGCTATAGCGTATACTTGTGATACAGCCTGGAGACAGACAGACAGACAAACAAACAGACAGACAGATGGACAGATATTGAAGTCTTACAAAATGAAATAAGTTTTTACCCTTTGGGAACGGAACTCTAAAAACTATAATAATATAATATAAAAAAACGTCGTTTATTTTTAATTCAAAACGACGAATGCCGATCGCCATTAGCAACTTTTTAACAGTACAATATTTCGCCCATTTTTAGGGGCTTATTTTCCGTACCCAAAGGGTAAAAACAGGACCCTATTACTAAGACTTCAATGTCTGTCTGTCCGTCTGTCTGTCTCCAGGCTGTATCTCAAGAACGGTGATAGCTAGAGCGTTGAAATTTTCACAGATATTATGAATTTCTATTGCCGCTATAACAACAAATAGATACTAAAAACAAAATAAATCAAATAATATTTGCTCTCATGCAACAAACGTGATTTATTTGGCCCTATTTGCTTCATATCAATAATGGCTACACGTAGCCACTTGAAATATTCACAAAAGCATGAAAGTTTTTGTACTTTAATAATCAATAATAAAAATAAAATAAATATTTAAGTATACGAAAAAACTTACCTCAATCCGAAACGATAACCTTGCACACATGACACAACCAAAAACCAAGCGTGTCGCAATGAGATTCATTTTAGCTTAGAATAAAATTGTAGTTTCTAGGGGCGGATCTTCTCTATTTTTCATGTTTTTTTTTTAAATATCTTTCGAAATAAATATAAAAAAACAAAATTGTTCGATTCAGACCTTTTTAATATAGATTCACTAACAATTTATTCAAATAAAATGTATGTTATCCTAGTTTAACACTTATATTTCGATGATAAAGATTTTTGTCGGATTTTTTAAATTAATTAGAACCAAAGTATTACGTTTTATTAAAATATTTATGATTTAAACCCTTTTAAATATTATGCTTTATATCTCATCTTTTATTACATATTTCGTTATTATATTGGAACTAG
Organism: Lysandra bellargus; assembly: GCA_905333045.1. NCBI lineage: Eukaryota > Metazoa > Arthropoda > Insecta > Lepidoptera > Lycaenidae > Lysandra > Lysandra bellargus. Next base: position 7,873,995 of record HG995323.1, read on the forward strand.
GTAAACCGGGAGTCAATAAATAACAAAATGGGATTAGTCCTCGCCTTAATTATTAACCCATCAATCCCCAAGCGGCAGCCGGCTGTCGCATAACATTTTAAAAATCTATTATGTCTGCGTTTCCCACGATCGAGTTATTAATTGGTACGGAACCCTTCGTGCGCGAGTCCGACTCGCACTTGGCCGATTATTTTTATTCATAAGCGATTACGACTCGGGAATTTTTATCCGCCCAGAAATGGTAGTAAATTTAGTAAAGTTTTAATTGAATTGAAAAGATAGTTGACATCTTGAAATATTGAATCTTTATTCAAGACCCACGCAAAAAGAGTACTACCTAATGATAAAATTAATCTAACGCCGCCATCTCACAAAGTGTCACTTTGCGAAATGGACAAGACAGCCCAGCTGGATGTTCAACGCCTACAGCCTACTCACTTCTTCCAAATATCAATTTATATTTAGCCGCGAAAAAATTAAAGGCTGGCGTTATTTTAATCAAAATTTGCGTCGCAATTCCGCCTTAACCCATCAAGCCCCATAAGGACACCGGTGACCGCGACAGCAATAGATTTCCAAGAATCTGCGATCGAAGTAAATGGGCTATCTAACACTGAAATAATCATCAAAATCCGTTGCGTAGTTTTAAAGATTAAAGGGAGCAAAGGGACATGAGGGAAAAAAAGCGACTTTGTTTTATAATATGTACAGATAGAAGATGTATTATATTATAGATGTACAAAAATTTTACCTCTACAATTTTATTATAATTTAAATTTATCTATTTTATTTATCTTCTATTTATCTATATCTATACATATAACATATATGTATAGATATAGATAAATAGATACCTATAGATAGATAATGTATACACTAAGACAAATAATAACTTAAAAAAACGGTAAAGGTTTGGAAACCTACCCCAAAAATTGATGGGGAGCGGGGGTGAGGGAGAGGAGGTAAAACACCCCCCGTATCAAATCCACACTGAGAAACCCCCTAGTATTGGAGCTTTGAAATTTTCGGGATTCTGGGGCTGCATCATATTTTATTCTCGGCAATTTGCATAGCGTGTTTTGTGACGGTCGCCGGCTGCTGCCGAAGCACAGTCACAGTTCTAACCCAACCAATATTCTTTAACCTTACGGTCTTCTCGCTCCGCTCGCTCGGCTCCTTCTGTGTTGTGGTCTAAGTTCTAACCTAACCTACTTTTGGAATTTCTTGATTGTGTTTGTTTTTGTTTTGGCAGGGGGTTGCACCCCCCGAGCCCCCCTTTCTTATGTAGGCCTTTCTAAGTAGACCTTCTGTTAAGTCTTTTCATTAATAATAAAATGAAATAAAAATGATGCACTTGATACGGCGCCGGCAGTCATTTCGGCAACTTGCTGGGGAAGGTTTGTGAACCTTAGCCAAAAAACAACTTTCTTACCTTATAATATTATACACGTTTAATACTCCTTTAACCTACAAAACTAAAAATCTATATCAGAACCATATAAGTATTTAAATTGACAAATTGCATACAAAAACTCAAAACCTACACAGTTTAACTAATACGTAATAATTACACAAAAAATATATTTTTGAAATTTATAAAGGAATGAAAATAATATCTACACTCAGAATAATTAAATAACACAAACTAAAATATGAAAGTTATCGCAAATCACAAAAATAAAATATGAAGATTGAAGATTTCAAAATGAGTTTGACTGTGCATAAAATTTGAATTTCGAATTTAGAATGCTACTTACTTTTTTCAGCTAGTCAGGTCAGAGAGAGTTCACTGTGAAAGCGCTGAAAGACTAATTTTTTTTTTTCACTTATTATGAGGAAACTGGTGACGCTCGGGCCCTTGCCCATACGAAAGTGGAAAAAAATACGTCTCTCTACAAGGAACACGTACACACCCTAAAGTATTATCACTTAGTTTTGTCACACACTGTATGTTAGTTATAAACCGTACTCCTCCGAAACGGCTTCACTGATTTTTATATTATAAGTATTATGCATATTCAGTAGGTCTGAGAATCGGCTACTGCATAGACTAAGAAAATAGTATGTCTGGTCTCTGGGCTACTGGCTACTTTTTTATTGATTAGTGCATATTTTGTTGAATAAATAATAGTAAATTACTACAACTCGAGAGTGTCGACGACCATTGCGACGGGCTAGCGACGAACGTTGCCATGGTACCATACTTATTAATCACCTCACTAAAATACTTTATATGGCAAAAGAACGTTTGCCGGGACAGCAAGTACTATTATAAAACTTAATAACATTTTTTCGAAACATGAACATCCCTTCTTACATGGCACCGCGCACGTCTGCGTCATACGAAGAACACTTCCCCAAAATTTTCAGTCTCTACGATCAGTGGTTTAGGTTTTATCGTAATTCCATTTTCATATCTAATAATTGCTTTAACCCGGCTAGATTTCGCCCAAAACACAGGGTAAATTAATTCTGACAACACTGTAAGCTAATACCTCACCATGACATATTATATTAATTATTAATACTTACTGAAAATTATTAAGTAAATAAATATTATGATTATTATATCATTAACACAAATCCTGTTATTGATAATATGTATATATTATTATAAATTAAATAGATTAGTAAAAGTGTAACTTCATTTCTTATAAAAAATATTTTTAAATTTTTGGCACTTTACACAATCTTTTGTGCATAAAATTAAATCTCAATGGAAAAAAAAAACACCAATTCGTACAGGAATAATTAATTTTGAATTTCGAACGCCAATATTTTTAACAATTTTTAACAATAAGATGACAACTTTGGGTGACACATAATGTAAAGCCCTCCATTCAAGACAATATTTCTAAATTCTACAAAAGTATAAGGAAACAATAACATCATAATAACAATAAATTGTTACAAATATATAGTTATTATTTAGATTTAACAACTAATTGTTACGATAATATAATAGGCTTCATAAGTTGCAATTTCGATTGTAAATCTAGATAATTTACAAATAGAATAAGATCGCTTTATTATTAGTACTTACCCAGCTAGGTGTGTACCTAGGTGTGTGTACACCAAGTGTAACATTTTGACCTTAGCGCTCACGTAATAAGAGCGAGTTTTGAAGTGCTTCTGTTACACCTGACGTGTGGCCTACCGTATGGTCTACCAATTGTGTGATTAATTATTGGATATTTTATATATTCGAATGCTTCTTCATTATTTTAATCCTTCGATCGTGAGTCGTGGATTCATGGAAATCTATTGTAATTCTATTGTGTCTCGCTCACCGGTGAGGTTATGCGGCTTGATGGGTTAGTAATTAAATTTTTAAATAGAGAACTAAAATCGTCTAAAATAAAGTTTCACGTAAATATCTGGCAGTACGACATAATATGTAAATATAACATGCTGATTAAACAGACTAAATGATAACATTACAAGCACAAAATTTTATTTATTTTATTTCCCGTTTCGTGGCAACCCTGGCATATCTGCTCGGTACCTACACCGGTGGCGGCATCGTGCGACATCAAAGGCGTTTCGTTACTGTAGGGATATTGCTATACTGTGACGCTGTAAAGCGCTGTAAACTGTTCATGCTTTTTAACGACTTTTAAGGATAAATTTCAACAAACTATGAATTACATCTTCCATAAAATACATCAAATAATAATGATGCGAATTTTGGAGCAGATTGGACTAAGGAATCGAGTTGTCCCATACTAACTTCATCCCCCCTTTTCAGACCCTTAGGAGAGGAATTTCTAAGAATCCCTTCTTATCGCACGCCTACGTTATACGAAGAACACTTCCTCCAAATTTCAAGTATTTACAATCACTGGCTTAGGCCGTGGCGTGATTCCATTTTCATGTCATTCAGGATAAAGCCTTTTATATAATGATATAGATTATGTCATACAGGTGCATTTCATTTGAATTTTTATCGGTCGCGTTCGCTTGCGGCAAAGATTGAAAAGTCACCTCAATATGACTTATTAAACGTTACAACATAAAAAAGTACACAATTATCTCCGTCATAAATATATTTCCCGTGGAGACAGAATGAGACCGTCCGTAACTTTCTTCATTTAACTTTTTATCATATCACTCAAGACGCCTTAGCTGAGGTTAACATTTAACGTTTCTAAAAATTCTAAATTCATTATGAGAAAACTAATATTGTAAAATATGCGAAAATGTGTCTGTCTGTCTGTTACCTCTTCACGCCCAAACCGCTGAACCGATTTTGCTGAACAAATATTTGTAGCTCACGTGTCAACGTAGTGCCTCTATTCTGCAGTTCTAATGGAACCGTAGGGTTGCAAAAGTTATGTCTATTTGGCTGCGGAGTGGCTGCTCTAGGATTGCAGTGCACGCTTCAGTCCTTGAGCTTGGCACCTTTACGAATAATTTGATTAGCTCCAATTGAAGCTCATAACCAGCTAGTTTGTGCTATTTGGGAATCTAGTATTCGATAACTTAATGGCCTAGATTACGCGGTCAATATTATCACGATTCTATTATCACGGGATTCACAAATAGTACTGCGATACTGCGATTCGTCCTATTACACCATCAATATTATCACGGAATCGTGATATTATATTGATGCGTGTAATCTGCGCCAATATGTATTTTATCAATTTTTTTGGGACTCTAATTATAGTCCGCGCGGAACTAGGTGGCCGCGCTGCCGGCAGCTGCCGGTATGCTCACTGTATACTGGCGGCGCGGCCAACTAGTTCCGCGCGGTCTATAACAACTCAAAATCTCAAAAGAGATCATGATCAAGGATATAGAATCCTTCCCATTTTATTTTTTATTTTATTTTATTTTTATTTATTTGGAAAATATACAGTGTTTATTAAATGTATAGAAGGCTGCATAAAATCTAGACACCATTTACACGTTTTCACATTTAGATGGTTCACTGAGTGGACCATGATCATCGGACATAATATTATTATAGGTTAGCTTTGTCCCGGGATCAACCGGTATTTACCGGTAAAATGTAGTGATTCTATTTTGTAAGTACGAAGATAAATTATAATTTTCTTTGTTTTTTCCACAACAAAAATATTTTCCAATAAGACACTGCCCATTTTCACCAACCACACCTAAAATTTAGGTGTCCCCTAAGCCAGTATTCCAAGTTTTGTTCTTGATGAATTGACAACCCCGTAACTCTCAGGTGACGTTTATTTTAAATAAAACAAACTGTATGCGATTCATCCGTAAAACCATTAGGTGACGTTTATAATTTACGGGATGAATTGGCGACCCCGTACACTTAGGTGACGTATGTGGCGACGACGACGGTAGCCTTGACAATGAATCTGTTATAGAATGGCCGTCTGATATTTTACTTGTAAAATAGCGAACTCTCATAATAATTAATATACATATTTATCACAAACCTTCCTCTTTAATCACTCTATCTCTATCTCAGGTTATCTAACTGAGTACTAAGTGTATATCTCTACATAGTATAAAACAAAGTCGCTTTTTCTGTCCTCATGTCCCTTTGTTCCCTTTAATTGCGGTTTTCTTTAATACTAGCTATATGACCGAGCTTCGCTCGGTATTCAAAAAATTAAAAAACACACATAAAATGATATTTTATGAAAATGATTCCTAGCTAGATCGATTTATCGCCCCCGAAACCCCTTATATACTGAATTTCATGAAAATCGTTGGAGTCGATTCCGAGATTCCAATAATTATATATATTTTATGGGTGAGGCCGCCAATTTTTGCTGATATGACACAGAGAAATTTTGCGAGAGAAAGAAAATCTACGCTGCTTGTGACGTTGCAGCACCCAAATTGTAGGGAATTTATTTCTCTACGCTATCATAGCGTTGAGAAATATGCCGTTGGAGCACCAAAATGATAGCGTAGAGGCTATCATAGCGTAGAGAAAATCAAACTTATCTCTGTAAATAATACACAATGCGGTTTGTATTATAGCCCCAAACATGGTCCTTTTGACTACTCACATGATGCATTGATCGTTTTATGTGAAACAGTAATACTAACATTTGTGTCACAAAAAAAACTTTCTTTGAAAAAAATGTGTACACAGCCCGACTGAGGTTCAAATGTGAACAGTCGAGAAATGGCGAATATTACGAGATTAGTGTTAGGTAGGACTTACAACAGGCATTACAATTATCCGGGACAAGACGGCAATGTAAGAGCGGCTCAGCATTAGAACATGTACCGCTTCAAAATGATTGTCGCGGTGGTCTGAATTTTTTAGGGGTAGGTATTTTCAGTGATATTTTGACTCTTTAATTTTTTTCAATTTATTGTCCGATTTACATTTAATTGAAGTGATGGATCTTGTGTAACATTTAATCCATCCAATAAAATGTTAAATTCAATGTCACATGTACCTATGATTTCAAAAAATCTGAATCTTTAGATGAAGACGAAATAATATGAACTTTTAATAAAAATATTTTGAAATATATTATATTACAGTGTATTACTTCTAAATCATCATGAATTTATATTTTTATATTTTTTAGGGGAAAATATCTAAGTAAATATAAGTTCACGCCTCAAGACGGCTCACATGTCGCGGCACGTCAAACGTACTGCTACACCTCAAACGCCTCGCGGCTTCGCCTCTTTTGAAGTGGGACACTGTACCGGCTCAGTACGAAAAAGTGGCACCTCTTACATCCCCGTATAAAATTCATGTCCTACCCAACACTATACGAGATTTTCCATAGAATACGTAAAAACTCAGCGTTGCCACTTCCTAGTTTTACACCCAACGATAACAATAAATCTGTATTCTTGATGACGATTAAAATGTGGGGTAGAATTGATGTTTTTACCTTTTGGTAGGTAAAATGTAAAACCTGATGGTTTTATATTTTACCTACTTTAACACCCAACGATAACAATAAATCTGTATTCTTGATGACGATTAAAATGTGGGGTAGAATTGATGTTTCGAACGATTCATTTGATTTGAAAAAGTTTATAAAGAAAGTTATCTTAAAATACTATAAGAATTAGATGAGGTAATATGTAGCCATTTATATAAGTATTCATAACATATCAGATTTATCTTCAAATCTGTCATACTTACTGCTACAGCGACAGTTAAAGTGCACCTCTTCCTCGGCGGATTGTATATTTTAAGCTATTTTCTTATCTTTTTTATGTTTAATTGTAAATATATTTTTAGACTATTATTGGAACTCAAATAATTCTAATGCATGCTTGAGTACTTTGTTTTCTTCGTTAGAATCAGTTTTCGAGCATAAGATAAACACAATACTTTTTAAAATACAAAGGGCGGAGAAAAATAATTGCAAAATCAGCAAAAATTGGCGGCCTCGCCCTTATATATATATACAAAAATTGCTCGTTTAAAGATATAAGATATAGAGTGATTAAAGAGGAAGGTTTGTGATAAATATGTATATTAATTATGGGAGTTCGCTATTTTACAAGTAAAATATCAGACGGCCATTCTATAACAGATTCATTGTCAAGGCTACCGTCGTCGTCGCCACATACGTCACCTAGGTGTACGGGGTCGTCAATCCATCCCGTAAATTATAAACGTCACCTAATGGTTTGATGGATGAATCGCATAATAGGTTGTTTTATTTCAAATAAACGTCACCTAAGAGTTACGGGGTTGTCAATTCATCAAGAACAAAACTTGAAATATTGGCTTAGGGGACACCTACATTTTAGGTGTAGTTGGTGAAAACGGGCATTATTTACCTTTACGTAATAAAAGAAAATATTATATGAAGGGAAAATCTTCGAGCAACGAGCTTAAAATAGGAAAACATGAAATGGGACTCGTGTTTATTGTTCATTTCAGTTTTTTTCCTGCAGGCGACCTATTCATTACTTTGGTGACGTAATTGCTTCAATACGAAGCCTGCGGCTAGCGGCTGGTGAAATGCGAGGTAGGTGAGGCTTTTTAAGCTTAATTAGTAATAGGGTCCTGTTTTTACCTTTTGGGCACGGAACCCTAAAAAGCAGTGACAACTAAGGTATAATGTAAGGATCGTATTTTTTTGCAAGTATAAGCTTATACTTGCAAAAAATACGATCCAACTAAAACTGGAAGTTTATTCACAGCGAAATCACAATAATCACTAGTCACTACATACTTTTTTAGGGTTCCGTAGCCAAAATGGCAAAAAACGGAACCCTTATAGATTCGTCATGTATGTCTGTCTGTCTGTCTGTCTGTCTCTCCGTCCGTATGTCACAGCCACTTTTCTCCGAAACTATAAGAGATATACTATTGAAACTTGGTAAGTAGATGTAGTCTATGAACCGCATTAAGATTTTGATACAAAAATGGAAAAAATATTTAAAATTTTAAGGGTCCAGGCACAACTGAAACAAAAAAAAAAATTTTCGTCTAACCTATGCGTATGGGGTATCTATGGATAGGTCTTCAAAAATCATATTGAGATTTCTATTAATAAAATTTGTGTGTCCGTCCCCCCCCCCCCCCCCCGTCTAAAGTAGGGGCACTATAATTCAAAAAAATATATATGATGTACATTATTATAAAAACTACCAACGAAAATTGGTTTGAACGAGATCTAACAAGTAGTTTTTTTATACGTCATAACTGGTAAACCTTAATTTAACTTTCATTAAATCAACTAAAATATAAAAATAAACCAAAAACCTTTTAATTTTTGCTTATTAAAATTTTATTTTTTAGAAATAAACCTTATTACTGCTGCGGAACCCTTCATGGGCGAGTCCAACTCGCACTTGGCCGGTTTTATTACACTTTAGGTTTGTTATAATTTCAGTTATTTAGGTTTAATTGAAATATCCCTAAACCATGTTGTGTGTAGTAGGAAAAAAGGGTTCTATACAAAAATGCCCCATCTTCTTTCATACAAACTTTGGCATTATGAAATGATTCGTGGTTTATAAAACTACCCATGGGCGTACCCACTACCCAGGTAGGGGCAGCTAAGACGATAAAATAAACGTAAATTTTCCTCGTGGCAAGCCTCCATGGCAAGTGGGAATTAAAAACTCTACCCACTCTGCGCAAAATTAAGTGTTGGAAACAAAAATTTTTCAGTCAGACTAAAAAACTCAATTTTTATGATTTTTGTTTCAATATGCCTTCTTGAAAGAGGAAATTATGAGCTGACCCCTGACATTTTTCTATATTTGTTGAGAATTTATTTAAGTGAGAGCTAAAACATTAAATGCATCGACAAATGAAAGACTTTTTCTAGTCTTTGAAATATATTTAAACTTCCTACTTAAAGCCAGAAATAAATTAGGTGCTACAAATCTCACGTACATACTAAAGACGCATGCTGCGACCTATGTTTAGAAAATGCTTATCTGAATACAAAAAATATCAGTTCTTAACCCAATTTGTATTTTTTTCCTTTAAGTATGTTTTAGCAAATATAATTAATGAAAAAAAAAATATTCTGTAGAAACCTAAACAAAAGAAATAAAATACAGATTTTCTTCGAAATATCCGTGAAAAGTTTGTGCTACATTTTCAGAAAATTTAATAAAGTAAGAGCTAAAAAGTTATACACATTAAGAAAAAAAAGGCTTTGTTAAGCCTAAAAAATAATTTTAAACTTCCTATTTAACACCAAAGAAAAATAGGAACGCCATTTACCTGGCGAGGCACACAACAAGCACATTTGTAGGTATGCTCATCTACATACAAAAATATTAATTTTAAATCTAAATTATATATTTTTTCAACTTATTTTCTTTCTTTGGAATATAAGCAACGATACAAATCAAAAAAATAATAATATATTTTATTATTTTGATATATATTTAAAAGAAATATGCAAGTTTTCTTCAAAATTTTACAGTTTATGAGTTTACTTTAAGTGGAAGACAATAATTTAAAAATCAAAAGCACAACTTTTCAATAGGTAAACTTTATTATTTATGTTATCAGCTACACATTCCTTTTTTTCTTTTCAATTTTCATCCACTATTGCAAAAATCGGAGGTTTGCACGATTTTTACGCTCTGGGAACTCCACTAAATAACCTATTGCAATAATAACCTTTGTAACTTCAAGAACTTTTCTGCAGAAAGTCAATATCGATTTGTGCTTTTGAATTAATAAGCGTTCGTAACCTTCACCTGAAGGGCTTTGCAAATATAAACTTAGTATTAAATTGCTTGGAAGTATCGACTTTTAGGGTATGTCTTTTCTTTAATATTAATAAAATAATTAGGAGTCTAAATTTTATCTCTGTGTTGGAATTCCATTTAGAGATAAATAACGCCGCTTTGGCAATAATTAACAAACACAAATTGATTCATGCTAAAAGTATAATTTGCAAAAAAGTGTTCTCTGTCTTTCCTTTTTATCAGAAAAAAAGTGGGCAATATAAAAAAGCCAATGTTAGCTATGAAGTCACAAAATATAACAATTTATTTTATTTGTACTCTAGTGGAGTACTGAAGTGATTGACAGATATTATTATAGAAACGTTTATTAATTTTAAACCATTTATGCATCATGGAATTGAAAGTCTTAACAATACATTTTTTCATTATTAATAATTCCCTATTGCGAGCGACTGAGGCGAGCGAACAAGTCTTCTGTGAAGTTCGAATTTCGAATATTAAAAAGGGCGCTGAAAAGTACCTACCTATCCCCGCGTTTGTAGAAAACACTTCAAGAGCACGTACGCTTACGATAGAAAGGTTTTCTTTTTTTATAAGATTAGGCAAAAGACATTGACAGCAAACCTTTATCTTCTTATATATATAAAATTCTCGTGTCACAATGTTAGTCCACGAACTCCTCCGAAACGGCTTTACTGATTTTTACCAAATTTTATATGCATATTCAGTAGGGCTGAGAATCGGCTACTCGGTACTTTATATATTGATAAGTGCATTTGTTGAATAAATAATAGTAAATTATTACAACCTGAGACTGACGGCGACCATTGTTTGTGCGACGGGATCGACGTTGCCATGGTGACATACTTATTTAGACACTTCAATAAAATAATTTGGCAAACATATTATGGCAAAGCAACGTTTGCCGGGACAGCTAGTTATTTTATAATTCTAAACAGCTGTCTACATGTTCTATTACATTTACCTATGCGTATTTTTAATTACCTAGTATTATATGTACTTAGTACCTATTTCTTTCGTGATTATACTCAACCTGGAACCATTATGATGGATCACGTTAAAAGCAAAAACTGTGTGAAATAATATGCAATCTCAATCGCGGTCAAGAAGTAGTCCTTCAACTAGACTTCCTTGCTGTCAGTCATATTATCGTTTTTGGAGCAAGCACACCAAATGGATAACGTGGTATATGCTTGCTCCACGACAACACGACAAATCCAGATTACATAGTATGGACTAATCCAGATTTTTTTACTAATTTGCTAATATAGATTCAATTAACTACAAAATAACAATATTTTTCTACAGTAAGTATTATTAAAATATGTATTTTGAAAAGTTCTTAAATTCAATAAATAAAACCGTTGAATTTCTTTTATACCTACTAATCAAAATATTATCTATATATAACAATATCTCAATTGGCACCATTGCTTAATACTTTTATACAAAAAGCTACAAACAAAGTATAGTCACTGCTAAATATTTACCTACTTAGAAAATGAACTTAGTACTTAATTAGAAATTACTCATTATTGTATTTTACGCGTTTATTATATTTCGTATAAGAAAATACAATAATTTATAGGAAAATGACAAGGAGCCGTAAAGTGTTTGAGTAAAAGCTGGGCTCAGATTGAATTTATTATATCCATAACTTAAAAAGCTCTTTTAACGTTCCTCATTCATTTTCTTTTGGTTGAAACCATAATGCCTTCTAAGTGTTTACAAAATATTCTTCTAGGTTCTAAAAAGTTATACCTTGTGACAAAATATCCAGTCAGGGATCACTTTCAGAAGATATTAATATGAAGTGATCGATACTTCATATATTGCGGAAAACTTTCACGTGTGTCCTTGGTAAAATATTTTCACGAACACGAATGTAAATAAGGAAATTATATAAGTCATACATATCTTGACTATTATTTTATCTTGACATTCAATAATACCTAATTTACGTGGTCGTCAAAATTATCGGATCTATCGTATCTAATCGTGGCGTCGAGCTCAAAATTCGTATAAGTGGTAGTGTAATAGTAGTGGTGGTGACGTGAAGATGGACAGGCGAATCTTGACCTTGAACCCTGGGCTCCTGAGGGTCACCTCGTCGGAGACCTCAGCTGACGGTACGTAGATAATTAAAGGCCATAATGGCTTAATTAATCAGAGCTTCTAATTCACTGCACAGGGCCCGTTTGTCAAATTGTTATTGATGGCAAAGTATTTCATTAGCTGACCCTCGTCTTCATGTGAGAAATACCTAATGAATAATTAATTAAAGAATGATGTGGATATAATCTTTCTGAATCGGACTGTAGGTACGTGAAAAGTGCTAAAACTCAAAAAGCCTAGGGCCACCACCGAACACCACCGTTTTTTTGTGTATCACATGCAGTATCCCATGCAGTATCCCATGCAGTATCCCATGCAGTATCACATGCAGTATCCCATGCAGTATCACATGCAGTATCCCATGCAGTATCACATGCAGTATCACATGCAGTATCACATGCAGTATCACATGCAGTATCCCATGCAGTATCACATGCAGTATCACATGCAGTATCCCATGCAGTATCCCATGCAGTATCACATGCAGTATCCCATGCAGTATCCCATGCAGTATCCCATGCAGTATCCCATGCAGTATCACATGCAGTATCCCATGCAGTATCCCATGCAGTATCACATGCAGTATCCCATGCAGTATCCCATGCAGTATCTCATGCAGTATCCCATACAGTATCACATGCAGTATCCCATGCAGTATCCCATGCAGTATCACATGCAGTATCCCATGCAGTATCCCATGCAGTATCCCATGCAGTATCACATGCAGTATCCCATGCAGTATCCCATGCAGTATCACATGCAGTATCCCATGCAGTATCCCATGCAGTATCACATGCAGTATCCCATGCAGTATCACATGCAGTATCCCATGCAGTATCACATGCAGTATCCCATGCAGTATCACATGCAGTATCAAATATAATCAATAACAATATCCATACAAATATAATACGAAAGTCACGTGTCTGTGAGTATGCCTGTTTGATATCTCTACACGCTTAAACGGCTTTGATGAAGGATATTAAGCAGGTAGTTTGAGACCCGAAAAAGAACAGTTTCTATTCCGCAAAATGTACGGTTCCGCGCGATAAACGAATCATGGCGCAACGTAGACACGGGAGCAATATTCTATGAGAAGTATCATATTATAACTAGACGTTCCGCGCGGCTTCGCCCGCGTAAATTAGATATTTCGCAGACAAATAATTAGTCCACAAAAAATATCCTTTGATCCTTCACGTGATCTACTTCTTATCTGACCCAAATAACAGAAAAGTTGCTCTAATAGTTCGTGAGATAAGCCCTTTCAAATAATTTCCCCCGTTTTTTCCACATTTTCCTCTATTTCTTCGCTCCTATTAGTCTTAGCGTGAAAAAATATAGCGCCTTTCTCGATAAGTGGGCTATCTACCACTGAAAGAATTTTTCAAATCGGACCAGTAGTCTTGAGATTAGCGCGTTCAAACAAACAAACTCTTCCGGTGTTTACTTCAAACTTCTTCCGCAAATTATTGTATAGATTTTAAGTAAAGATTTTAGCATCCCAATATCACCCTAATAAAATCGTAGAAAGTTTCTATCATGTTAATAATTATTATTAAAAAAACACAATTTTTTCGAATTTTAAAGAAAAAAAATAATATTAACAAATTATTGCATTGTCATTGGCTATTTCAATAATATTATGTATTTTTTAATTCGAAAAAGTTTCGAATTGATTAGACTAGTACTGGAGATAGGTAAAAATCGTGCGCAAATATTATATTATACAGGCCAAGTTTATAAAAGCGTGTTACAAATAGTTGTGTTTAACTTCCAATTTATTCCTTGTGTTACAGAAAATATAGGTATGGTAAATCGATTAACTTCCATTTATAAATTCAATTAATCGATATTGAAAATGAAAATGTCTTATTTAATAAATAAGTCATCAGTTTCAGCACACAATACAATATGAAATTTTCCTAAGAAAAGTTTTGCGAAGGGTTGGTTTCTAATTAATGTGCCCACGTTCGCCAAATTAAAACGAGACTCTTCTTGGTGAACTTCATTATTTAGATTTTGCGTTGGAAGTGTTTTGTCTGTTGGATGGGAGTTTCTTATTTAAATTAAGGGGGCGACTAAAGCCAAATAAATGATCTTATATTTAAGAAAAATCGATTTTTTTATAAAAAAAACCAAACCTACCTAACTAAAAAATCTAAATTTATGTCGAAATTAAAAAAACTAAACCTAACCTAACTAGAAAATATAAATTAAATAATATAAAACAACAAACCTAACCTACCTAAAAATCTATTTTTTATCGAAATAAAAAAAAAAAAACAACCTAACCTAACCCAACGGCCGACCCGTTGGTTAGGTTAGGTTGTTTTTTTTTTTTTTTGTTGGCTGTAGTTGGCTGATTTGGTTCTGTGACTAATTTTGCAAACCTAATCTATCCAATTCTTTGGTTTATTGACTCAATAACGAACATAGAAAGAAAGGATAATTAACGTAAATTGCAATTAACGAATAAAATAAAACAAATTCATGTAACGCGGCATAAGATCCAACCCTGGAGGCCTACTACGAAACCGTTTTGAGACTTAAACTATCGGCTGAGAATGCCGCGTCCTGCTCTAACAACGCAATTTCTCGTTTGTTAGAGTAGGACGCGGCATTTTCGTACGATTGTTTGAGTCTCAAAACGGTTTCGTGTTACAACAGCTCTTGAATTTGAGTTCGGGTGTCACCGCTCGACTTGATCTGCCGAACTATTTATCGAACCGCTCATTCCATCATTTTTTCCGCTCAATCAGTTATTGGACTGATCAATCATTTTTAGAATTGACATTGTAGGATAAAATAACCGACTGATTTATTTTTATTACCGTCCATATTTTATTGTCATAATAATTAATCAATCGCTATTAAAATAAATAACTGCTCAATATTTTTTTTTAAACTGATCATAATAACATCTCAAATAATTAAATAACAGTTCAAAAAATAGTTCCCATTTAAATTCATGTTCCAGGAACTACAGTATTTGATGAGTCGTTACTTTGCTCAAAAAGTATTGTATAAATCATCCACAAACAATGCAAAGGCCAAGTTTTTTTGAGATTTATAGTCAGAGTTCAGCAATTTACTAGCGGTTTTGATTGACTAACGCCAAAAGTTGGCCCTCATAAAGTTGGTTTCCGATGTGCCAGATAGCTTATATTCTCTGGAAATAATTTCAATAATAGACTCAATTGAATAGGTCTAATACTTTATATTTTATTGATATCTAAAATACGCCGTACGATTATACGCCGTAAAATAATTTTAGTTATGGAATAATGTAGGCTTAAATGAGACTTTCGCCGATTTTGTGAATAAGGACATGAAAGTTTAGACGGGATGGACATTAACTAAAAACCTCTTAATATAAAAATATACTAAATAAATATCTCCTCTTAATATAAAAATATTTTTAATATAAAAAAATACTAAAAAGACAAAAAAGTATACCTAGCACGCAGCAACTTACAAAAAGGACTGAAATCCCACCAAAAACATATTTTCATCTAAAAGTCACCTCGACGACCACAAAAGGTTTGCCCTGTAAAAAGACATCTGCCCCCCTATTCTGTATCGTAACATAAAGTGATTTTGTGAGTTAATCACTGAGTTATTAACGAAACTGAGGAGTGAGTAACGGAAAGTGTCACTTTTGTATTCACTATGCACAAGTTACCAACTGATTTGGCACGGTTGCTAACCAAATCTTAGTTGTTAACTTTTAGGGCAGAGGCATGCATTTTGCCTCATATTTTTTTATCGATAGTTCTTAACTACCATTAAATATGTATTCACTAAATCAAAATGACAGTTCATAGTTACAAACTCAATGAAGTGATTAACCCATTTTTAGCAACTGCTAAAGAGTAGTTGTTTTCGTGCGTTGTATAATTGTATTAGGTTATAAAATTGTATATGCAGAAGAAATGCGTAGAAAAAAGTGTTGGCGCATCCAAAGGCGCAGATTGCGGGATAAATATAACCCGATGGATCTGCTGGAGTCGGGATTTATTGCTCACTTTCGGCTCAACAAAGCTGGCTACCAATTAGTACTAAATGATGTCATAGAACATCTCCCAGCCAGGCGAAGAAACACAGGAGTAAGAAAGGAGCTAAAAGTATGTACATATTATATTAGTAAAATTATCCATTTTCATTTCCCTACTCTTATGATAAACTTTTATGTTTGCACAACTTATTAACTAATAAGTACCTTTTCTTGTCTACTGACTACTTCAGTCTTCATGTACGGTACTTTTTACTATTGAAGCAGCGTTACATTTTTAAGCAACTGGGTCCTGCCAGCGGCCCAGTGGGCTATCAATATTCCACATAATCTCGCTCATACAATACCTTGATTTACTCTGTACTTGATTCAGAAAAAGAGCTTGGTCGCAGGTATTTCTTCCCTAATTGTCATATATAAGGAATAATATCAATGAAAGCAATATTAAACAAACGCATATAAGTAACATAATTATTGTTACGGATACGAGCAGTTGTTTACGTGTTACGGATCCGGGCAGTTGTTTACCTGCGCGCGACAGTTGCGCGTACCTTCTAGAAAAGCCCGACCCTTGTTTATGTGAATCGCGTGTTTACGTAAACAATCCAAAATGGAACGCTCCAGAATTCGACGCGAGCCATATAAAAGGTAAACAAGCCGGCAGTCAACTCAGTTCGATCCGAGCGATCATCAAGGCGACTTCAAAGTGAGACAAGTGATCAATTGTGAGTGATTGTGATAGTGAACTAACGACTCGGCTACGACCTAGGACAGTGATAGTGCTCAGTGATTTGGACTTAGTGATTTGTGTGAGCTAGTGTTTGTGAATAAAGTCTTCAAGAGAGTCACCAGGTCTTTCTCTCCGAATCCTCGAACCCTAGCACGTAACAACTGGTGTCGGAAGTGAGATTTGGAGATGCCATTGACTCCGAGAGACGACTTCAAGGGGAGTGTCAGGACAAGGGCACAGCGAGCTGCTGCCATCGACTTCGAGAGAGGGGTTGGAGGTGGGGCTGCGGAGGCCACACCCACTGGGGACCAAGCTCCGCCCACTTCGGGGCAGGCCCCACCCGCTGGCCCCGCCCACCAGGCTCCGCCCACTGACCACGCCCCCCAGGCTCCACCCACTTCGGGTGAAGCTACGCCCACTGGCTCCGCCCACCGGGGCCCGCCCACTGACCACGCCCCTCCGGCCCCGCCCACTCTGGACATGGCCACGCCCACTGGCTCCGCCCACCAGGCCACGCCCACTCAGGCCACGCCCACTGGCTTCGCCCACCAGGCCATGCCCACTCAGGCCCCGTCGACTAGCTACATCCATCCTGCCACGCCCGTAGTTTCTACGGCCCCTCAAATGGCTCCTCAATTGGAAAGCATTATTGAGTTAATTCAGGCTTTGCAAGATGCCCAAGACCGCAAGCTCGGCGCTTTGCAAGATTCTCAAAGGGCAATGATGGAGTCACAAGACCGCAAGCTCGGCGCTTTGCAGGAGTCTCAAGAGCAACAAAAGGACCTTCAAGAAAAAGCGCTATTGGCTATAAAGGATGTTAGTGACACGGTGACTAAGCTTCGGAAAGATGTCGATGTTATGGAAGAACGAGTTACCGGGCTAGGAGTGGATATGGAAAATGTGAAAACTGGCCTCACAGAACTACAGAAGTGGAAAGTGCGCCTAGAAACCACAGGAGTCCCGATGTCTAGTGGAACTACCGGAATAGTGGTACAAGCGCCAAGAGTTAAAGTGCCACCATACGACGGTACTACTTCTTGGAACGCTTATCGTCAGCAATTCCAGACGGTTGCTTCTGCCAACGGATGGACTGACGAACAATGCCTAACCGCTCTCACTGTCGCGCTCAGAGGGCAAGCCTTGTCGGTCCTGGAAGCACATACGGGAAATGGGTTCAAAGATCTGATGGAGGCCCTTGAATCCAGATACGGGGAGCGACACCTGGAGCACGTGTTCCGTGCTCAACTTCGTGACAGAGTCCAACGCTCAGGAGAGGGACTACAACAATGGGCGTTGGAAATTGAAAAACTGGTCAAGAAGGCACACCCAGGAGCCGATTCCAAGATGATCGACACGAATATTGTGCAAGCATTTGTCGACGGAATCAGGGACCTCGAGGTCAGAGCTGCAGTGAGGCTACGTCACCACACCTCGCTAAAGGAAGCATTGGCGCATGCTTTGGAGGTCGAGGCTGTTCGCCGTGACATACGACAGACCCATAAGATCCATGAGGTCTCTGAGGAAGTTAAGGAGGTCAAGGCTCCCACGAAGAGAAGTTTTGGAGCCATGTGCTACAAGTGCGGCGAGAGGGGCCATCTTCAGCTCAACTGCCCGCAGAAGGAGACCCAGATGGCAAGGATGAAAAGGATCGGGGAACAAGTATTTTATGGTTGTCATGGATTACTTCACCAAATGGCCCGAAGTGTTCGCCATACCAAACCAGGAAGCTACAACAGTTGCTTCTAAGCTGGTCGAGGAAGTGATATCTCGCTTTGGTGTGCCTCTAGAAATCCATTCCGATCAGGGCAGGAATTTCGAATCGCAGGTCTTCCAGGAAGTGTGCAGAATTTTGGGAATGCATAAAACGAGGACCACCGCGTACCATCCACAGTCTGATGGAATGGTTGAGAGATTTAACCAGACCCTTGAGAGGCATTTGGCGAAATTGGTAGATGACAAACAAAAGGATTGGGACAAGTATATACCGCTCTTCCTTCTGTCGTACCGTACCGCCGAGCATGAGAGCATAAAAGCTACCCCGGCGTATGTCAATTACGGTAGAGAACTGCGAGTACCAGTAGACCTCTTAACAGGAGGGTCACCGGAGGAACCGAAGACCGTACAAGACTATGTCTGCGGTTTAAGGAAAAAAATGCGCTATATACACGCCATGGTTCGGGAAAATGGGTTACAGTCAAGTGAGAACATGAAGACCAGATACGACCGGAAATCGAACACGAGCGGCTTCGAAGAAGGGTCACTGGTATGGCTGCATAACCCAACTCGCCGAAAAGGGAAATCTCCAAAGTTGCAGACCAAGTGGGACGGCCCATATAAAGTGGTTACCCGATTGAATGATGTGACTTACAGGATTCAAAAGCCACCAAGAGGCACATTCAAAGTGGTACACATAGACCGTTTGGCGCGTTATCATGGCAGTAACAACGATGCTCGGGACGAGCATCTCTAAGAGGGGAGTAGTGTTACGGATACGAGCAGTTGTTTACGTGTTACGGATCCGGGCAGTTGTTTACCTGCGCGCGACAGTTGCGCGTACCTTCTAGAAAAGCCCGACCCTTGTTTATGTGAATCGCGTGTTTACGTAAACAATCCAAAATGGAACGCTCCAGAATTCGACGCGAGCCATATAAAAGGTAAACAAGCCGGCAGTCAACTCAGTTCGATCCGAGCGATCATCAAGGCGACTTCAAAGTGAGACAAGTGATCAATTGTGAGTGATTGTGATAGTGAACTAACGACTCGGCTACGACCTAGGACAGTGATAGTGCTCAGTGATTTGGACTTAGTGATTTGTGTGAGCTAGTGTTTGTGAATAAAGTCTTCAAGAGAGTCACCAGGTCTTTCTCTCCGAATCCTCGAACCCTAGCACGTAACATTATCTTTCTTTTTCAGATTTCCCTTGGAGAATTAACCAAAAGGAGCTCATCAATAAATCTTAATAAATTTAATTACTCACCGAGGATTATTTATATGAAGTGAATCCTTGGAAGAATTAATTTTTAAGAACCATTGTAAAACAGTGATTACATAAAATATGTGCTTGTAAGTTAGTCTATGTGAAATGAAGAACTTAAAATTTTAAAAAATAATAAATTAACAGTATCAATCAGTCTTTTAGACATTTTTCATTAGATTGTTAATCATTAAAATGTTTGTTCAATAAATCTTTATGCACCATTATGCTAGACAAAAATAAAAGGTCAAACTAATCTGACTTAAGACATTTTAACTAGCTTTACAAGCATTGTAAATTAATACTTGTACAATAAATAGCCTTTAAGTAGTACCTAGTCATGTTGGGCTCTGGCCACCCACAGTTTAGAATTATAACTTAGTGTATCTATGTAGTAATCAAACGTAAGCACTTTAAGGATCCCATAGGTATCTATTACCAGGGATCGTTAGAGGAAAGCGAGGAGGTCTTGGGGACATTCGTTTGGAGCATCCAAATCTGTTCGGACGTGTCATAGTTGTAATTAACATTAAGTTCAATATTAATAAATTTTAATAGTTTTTAAAAAAGCATTTTTCGCTCCCCAAAGTTTGACTGGCGCAGCCGGAGCGGATTTTTCCGTAAAAAGTACGACCTTCAAAATTAGGACGGCATAGGGAAAATCCGGAACCATAAAAATAAATTTTGTCAAAGTGAGCAGCGGGAACCGAAAGCGATGATTGCAGCGGCGGGTTGGTGAGTACAACTTTTCACCTTCCTTTCCTTTCGTTATTTTTCGGAATCGAACCTTGTCCGTATAACGTTATCTGGTTTAAATTTTAGATTTTAAGTGATATATAAAACGTCATTAATTAAATAAAAAGTAAATGAATTAATATGAAGTAATAAATATAACAATTGTGTTAATGAGAAATAATTTAAAAGTACAATTAATAAATATTTTAACATTGAATTAAAAATCATTCTTTGTTAAAATTAGTGTTAAGCAAAGATTAGTAAGTAATTTAATTAATTAATTATAATTTTAATTAAATTGTGCCACTACATATCGTCACATTTTATAAAAAAAAAAAAAAAACTTTGTGAATTTTATATTTTAATATTGTGTGAATTTTGTGTGTGTTAAAAATCGTTTTCGTATTTTCTTTTTACATTTTAGTATTATAAATTTCTTTTTATAACAATGGAGCAAATTACTTTAATTCCCGGTGATTTTCTAAAAATAATTCCGCTTTTTAACGGTGATAAACGTCACCTTAATCTTTATTTAAGAGAATGCGAATACGTTATAGATAAGTTTCAAGGCAGCGAGGCTCAGAACCTCTACATAATGCAATGTATTATGAGCCGCTTAATAGATAGTGCAGCTGCACTGATTAGCGAGCGCGAGGATATAGTTACATGGTCTCAGTTTAAAGAAATATTAACACAACATTTTGGTGACCCTAGGAACGAAGAGTGCATTGCTATAGAGTTAGAAAGTTTGAAAATTAAACAAGGGGAAAGTTTTCTTGATTTTTGTAATAGGATTCAATCCGTGCGTTCAGTATTAATATCCAAGGTAAATCAAATTACGAATGCCGAAATTAAGCAGAGTAAAATTACTATATATAATCATACTGCATTAAATGTATTTCTTTATAATTTACCCGAGTACATGGTGAGAATAGTTCGTTTAAAGTGTCCGGATACGTTAGAAAAGGCATTAAGCATAGTTTTAGAAGAAGTTAATTTTAACGAGCAGTACAGCGCGAAAAATAAATACGCTAGTACAAAACCACAGTTGCAAAATTTCAATTTTAAAAATTATAATGCTGTTAATTTTCCTTTTAATCAAAACAAGTCGCAACAGCCGATTCCTAAATTTAATTTTGGTATACCTCAGAATAATTTTAATAAGCCCCAATTTAATAGCTCTGGGGCTCAGCCTGGCCCATCTCAATTTGGATATAGGCCTAGTTTTAATACGAACAACCAATTTGGATACAAGCCGAATTTAAACAATTTTAATAAGGGCGGTTCGTTCCCTACACCTAAAATGGTACCACAGCAGTTTGGTCAAAGACCATCACAACCGTCTGGCTTTAGACCGCAGCAGCAATTTGGTTTTAGACCGCAACAGCCATTTGGCTATAGGCCTCAAATGAACTCTGGTTTTAGATCTGCAACAAATCCTCAGGATACAGATGTGTCAATGAGGACAGCACCTTTTAATAAACATCAACTAAATGAAATTCATTTTAGCGAAGACCAGAATCCATATTTTAATAACGAGTTAAATAATTATGATTCCAATACATATAACGAAAATTATGATATAAATTACGATCAAAATTTTACTGATTATGTTAGCGAAGAAAATACAGAGCCTAATCAGGAAGATTTTACTGAAATCCAGAACAATAATGATAGTGTAGAAAATTTTCACATAATAGCCTCAAGTTGCCAACAGAAAAAATAGAAATAAATTGTGACCCTAATTTAAAATTACCGTATATTTTTATCCCGGAAATTAATGGAAAATTTATGATTGACACTGGAAGCACAAAATCTTTTATGAAGCCAGAATTAGCATATCACCATTTTGAACAGTATATATTTAATGAACCGTTCGAAGTTGTTAGTACACACGCATCCAGTAAGCATAACGAAGTTATTCAAATACCACCGTTACCTACACTTAAATCTAATACCTTTCAAAAATTTTACATTTATAATGTTGATTCAAGATATGACGGATTAATAGGCAATGACCTGTTAAAACAATTAGAAGCAGTTATAGATCTAAGAAATAAGATACTTAAAATTAAAAACGCACAAATTCCCATTATATATAATGACTCGCAATATAAAATACAGTTACCCCCACGTTCAGAACTAAGAGTAACTTTACCTACCACTCAATATTCAGGAGATGCTATTATTAATTTTACAGAATTTTGTGAAGGTGTACGCATGCCAAGTGCAATAGTTAAATGCATAAATGGTTACGCTAAAACAGTTATTCAAAATTTATGCGATGAAGAAATGAGTTTAACAATAAAATCTCCTTTTGTAGCAACTAAATACGAAGGCAATAATTGTGACGTTAATGTAATAAATAGTGCAGGCGAATTAAATAGTAATATAGAAATAGATGAGCTATTAGAACAAAATTTAAATAAATTAAGATTAGACCATATGAATAAAGAGGAAAAAGAGAAAATTTATGAGTTATGTAAAGAATATAAGGACATATTTTATTGCAACAGTTTACCCCTTACATTTACTAATGATATCAAACATTTCATAAGAACTAAAAACGAAGACCCTATATATGTCAAGCCTTATAGGCACGGTTTTGCTCAATCCGAAGAAATAGAAAGGCAAGTACAAAAACTCTTACAAGACAACGTTATTCAGGAATCTTTTTCTCCATGGAGCGCACCTGTTCACCTGGTCCCAAAAAAAATGGACGCTTCATGCGAGCCTAAATATCGAATGGTTATTGACTATAGACGGCTCAACGAAATTACCATAGATGACAAATACCCTCTACCACATATAACAGATTTATTTGACAAGTTAGGCAAGAGTATTTATTTCTCAACCATAGATCTAGCAAGTGGCTATCACCAGATTGAGATTAATGAAAGCGACCGTCAAAAAACTGCATTTAGTACCCAATCAGGACATTACGAATTTAGTAGGATGCCGTTTGGCTTAAAAACTGCCCCAGCTACATTTCAACGCACTATGAATAACGTCCTGAGAGGACTTCAAGGCATCCACTGTATGGTATATATCGATGATATAATAATTTATTCAAAAAGCTTAGCAGAGCACATAGATAGTTTAAGAAAAGTTTTTGATAGATTGAGAGCCACAAATTTAAAAGTCCAATTAGATAAATCCGAGTTTTTAAGGAAGGATGTACTGTACTTAGGTCACACCATCACAAAGGATGGACTTGAGCCAAATAATGATAAAATTAAAGCCGTATTAAATTATCCTATTCCTAAGACGGTTACCGAAATCAAAAGTTTCCTTGGTTTAATCGGTTATTATAGGAGATTCATCAAAGACTTTTCGAAAGTTACTGAACCATTAACATCATGCTTAAAAAAACGAAATAAAATTGAAATTAATGAAAATTATGTACGAGCGTTTCAAAAATGTAAAGAACTTTTAGTAAATGCACCCATTTTACAATATCCAGATTTCGAAAAGCCTTTCATATTAACAACTGATGCATCAGGCGTTGCCTTAGGAGCAGTGTTGTCACAAGGCCCTCTTGGTAGCGATCGTCCAGTTGCATATGCTAGTAGAACCCTCAGTGATACGGAAAAAAGATATAGTACTATAGAACGCGAGTTGTTAGCCATTGTGTGGGCTGTCAAATACTTTAGGCCTTATATTTTTGGAACGAAATTTACAATATATACCGACCATCGTCCATTGGCATGGTTGTACTCTATAAAAGAACCCAATAGTAAACTCACTAGATGGAGGCTAAAACTACAAGAATATGATTTTGAAGTAGTATACAAAAAGGGAAAACAAAATACTAATGCGGACGCATTATCACGTATTCAGTTAAATGCTTTAGGCTCTGATTCAGATGATAGTGACGTTTCAATGAAAGTTAACGTTAATGATAAAGATTCAAAAAATTCGAAATTGCAAAAATATATTGATGAAGTTACGGGTGATATAGCAAAATTAGCAAGAAAGAAGGTTAGTGAAGAAGATGAAATTATATCAATTGGCTCCGATAGCGATAGCAGAACCTTAACTATATCTGATACATCTAAAACTATTTCAGTTAGTCCTAGGGAATTAGATCAATTAGAACAGTACCCCATACCTTCAATGTCCAGTCATACAGATACCATACATTCTGACATAGAGACGGATAGTGCTGGAATACCAATTTTGAAAGAAGCAATAGATACAAAACCAAACCAAATTTTAGTCTTCTCGTGGTTTAAAAATGAATTATGCGTTAAAAACTTATCTACCCCTAAACGTAAAATATTAGAAGTGTTTTTACCTCTTAAAAATACCGAATTAGTTAAAGATTTTCTAAAAGAATATATCCGTCCGAAAATTAAATACTTTATCTACTTTGAAAATATGGAACATAGGGCAGATTTTGCCAATACCGTAATTAAATTATTTAAAAAGGATTCAATTAATCTGATAGAGTGTACAGAAAGAGTAATTTTTATAGATGATGAAAATGAGCAAAAAGCTATTATAAAGAAATATCATGAAGGCAAAACATGCCATCGTGGTATCAAAGAAACTACAGTTAGGATAAAGCGCAACTATTTTTGGGATAATTTACAAGAAACTGTATCCGCTATAATAAATGCTTGTGAACTTTGTAAGAAGATGAAGTACGATAGGAAACCACTTAAACCCTTAATACAGTTAACTCAAACACAAGAGGCACCTTTTCAAGAAATTTTTATAGATTTATTCAGTATTGAAGGAAAATATTACCTTTCTATTATAGATGCTTTTAGTAAACTCGGACAAGCAATTGAAATTAGTAATCGCTCCACGCCTGAGGTAGTGCGTGCTTTAATTAAATATTTCTCATTTTATGGCATACCGAAGAAAATTTCTAGTGATCCAGGTACCGAATTTAACAATACATTAATGCGAGAATTAACCGACATGTACAAAATAGAGCTTCATATTTCTACACCAAATAATCCAAATTCTACAGGTGTGATAGAAAGGTTTCATTCCACTCTAATAGAAATATATAGATTGGCTAAGTACGAGCAAAAATTTACGGATGCTGCTTCTGTCATGACATACGCTATAATGGCTTACAATAATACAATCCATAGTGTCACTAAGCATACACCTTTCGAAGTAGTTTTTGGGCACACTGATTCCAATAGCACGTTTGACGTAGATTTTAATAAATACTATATGCAACAATTACTCAAAGATCATGCGAAAAGAACAAAATATTTGTATCAATATATTTCAAATAAATTGTTAGACTCTAAGGAAAAAGAAAGATCAAAGAAGGGGGGTGAAAAGGAAATCGAATTTGAGACAGGAGATTCTATTTATGCAAAAGCAGTTAATACTAGGAAGAGTAAAGATAAACCATTATATCAAAAAGCGAAAGTTAGCGGTAGAATAGAAAGAAACGTAGTTCCCATTCAAGTAGAAAATAGAAATACAAAAGTTCCTATTAAAAATATAAAACGGCCTCCACAGGTGGTGCGTCGTAGTCCTGGCGATGATGCAGGAAAACCAGGCTCTTGAAATTAAGAAAATTGAAGAGAATTCGGGGCTACTACCACTTAAAATAGGAAACGCGTACATGCAGACAGATAAGTGGATTATAGTTAAGATATTAGATTTAGAAAGAATAGCAGATAATTTAGTATATTACGTAAATAGTTATAACGAATTTAGTATGTTAATAAATACAAGTAAGCCGTATCCTAATGAATTTAGTAATATGAAGGATCAAGTAGAATATATTCGTGATTCGACAATAAATAAAATTAAGCAAATTTTCCCTTTACAAAAATCCAAACGCGGACTTTTGAATCCCCTTGGATCCGTCATTAAATCAATTACTGGCAATTTAGATCATGAAGATGCACTTCGTTATGACAGTCTTATTGAAAATTTATATAAAAAACAAAGTTCTATACAAAATAAAATCACCTTCATTACCAAAATTATTGATCATCATATTAATAGCACTGAG
Source organism: Lysandra bellargus (assembly GCA_905333045.1). Lineage (NCBI taxonomy): Eukaryota > Metazoa > Arthropoda > Insecta > Lepidoptera > Lycaenidae > Lysandra > Lysandra bellargus. The sequence continues at coordinate 7,900,714 of HG995323.1, forward strand.
GTACTGTATAATAATTCTTTAATTTTTAATGAACGTTTAAAGAGGATCGAAAGAATGTTAAAAGAAATAAATACTAAAGAAAATAATTCCATTTATTCTACTTATGTTTTAGGTATGTATACTACTTTTATTAACAGTTTTCGCATTTTATATGTTACTATTAATGAAATAGAAACCGCTTTAGCATTAAGTAAAGTTGATGTATTACATCAATGTATAATTAATTCCACAGAATTATTTGAAATATTGTCACAAGTTGAAAAAGTTCATAATTTAGTTTATCCTGTATCTATGAACAATTTAGTTAAAATAGAAAGAACTATTACTGTTAAAGCTTTTATTAAGGGAAACCAGATCACGTTCATATTGGAGGTTCCGCTCATTAGTAATGAAACTTACGATTTTTATAAAATGTTTTCTTTACCGATGTATGATGAGCAAAAAAATAAAACACATATCATTATTCCTGAATACCCTTTCCTAATGGTGAAAAGTTCAAAGTACATATCACTAATATCAACTTGCCAGCAAATCTCTGAGAATGATCAGTACCTGTGCACCGAAAAGGAAATAGTTCCCTATGTCTCTACAACGTGTGCGGAGCAGATGATGGAGTACAGCAAAGATACGTCTCTTTGTATACCAAGGGCCGTACAAATAGAAGACCTAAAGTTACAGAAACTTCCCTCATCCCGATATATTATGTATTCCAGAAATAAGATCGTAATGTCTGAAAAGTGTGGAAATGAAATAAAAAAGACACCTGTAATTGGCACTTATATTATAAGAATAGAGACTAGATGCGAAATTATTATTGGGAAGATTCATCTGCGTAGCGAGCAACACGCCTTAAGAGAAATAAATTATCAGATGATGCCACAGCTTCATTTTCCAAAACCAAAGAATGAAGTTTCTGAGAACCTGCCGTTAGACATAAAAGGAGTTAACTTGGATGACCTGAAACACCTGTCAACGATAGTCAAATCGCAAAAGTTCAGTGATTGTGATGAAGTGCAAATAATAAAAGTCAATAGTGTCAGTGTTGCAACCCTTATATTGTATGTTATAATTTTGTGTTTCTGTGTATTCCTAGCGTTATATAAATTTAGAAATAAGTTATTTTTACTTAAAAATCGAAACCCTCAGAACTCAGAAAATTCGTCTGATGGTTTCGAACTTAAGGGGGGAGGAGTCATGTTGGGCTCTGGCCACCCACAGTTTAGAATTATAACTTAGTGTATCTATGTAGTAATCAAACGTAAGCACTTTAAGGATCCCATAGGTATCTATTACCAGGGATCGTTAGAGGAAAGCGAGGAGGTCTTGGGGACATTCGTTTGGAGCATCCAAATCTGTTCGGACGTGTCATAGTTGTAATTAACATTAAGTTCAATATTAATAAATTTTAATAGTTTTTAAAAAAGCATTTTTCGCTCCCCAAAGTTTGACTACCTTTCCTATACAAAAATAAATAATTTGAGACCAACAATATTATTGTAATTACTAATTACTAATCAGTCCTAACTTACTAAATATTATTAAAACATCATTGGTCTCAACACTTTTTTAACTAGATAGTTTAAAAATAGTTCAATAAAGTAATAGATAAAGAAAAAATAAAAGATCCACATATTATTATAATTACTCATTAGTCTACCCTTCTTAGTGAGTATCTCTGTTCTAAAAGGAATAATAAAAATAAAATAGAATAAAAATCATTTATTTTCAGACCAGTGATCCATAGTGTTAGTAACAATTATTAGACTTAAAAAAATATGTTAATACGTTTCTGTAATTTACAATTTAATAAATTAATAAAAAAATGTCTATTGCTAAGTACTCACATACGATTTTGCTCGATAGTTATACTCCAAATCGAGTAATAATTACTGTGTGGACCGCAAAACTGACAGCTCGAAGGCTCGCATCAAGTCACTCGCAGGCTCGCATCGAGCCGGCTTGGTGGAATGAAATATATCGATTTAGAGGAAAACTATCGAGCAATGCTGAATGTGTGGACGAAAGCCCGAGCCGCGGGTTTTGCTCGACGTTATTGCTCTATCGAGCAAAACCGCATGTCAGTACTTAGCTTATGATTGACAGGTTCATTGAGACTTCATAAAATGAAGTTCAATGAACCTGCCTACCAAGACTGAATCTACTATTTCATTCGAGCTCTGTTTACTAGTAAGGCGACTTTTTTCATCATTAGTGCATAAAAGTCGTCTACACTGGCATCTGCGAGCATACCTGTCACCTGATGCACTACAGGCAGCCGGAACAAAGCCCTGGAGTATGTACTGAATCTGCGGATTGTAAGACTCTGTGTATATTTGGCCCACAGACTGCTCATGTAAAATGTCTGGCAATATGCTTTAAAAAGAGTGATATTAACTTCAGCTGTGCATCGAGCAAATCTGTGTGCCAACATATTGCCACAAACTACCAATACCCTACGTTCCCTCTCCACATCCAATTCATCACACAAGTCTTCAGTGACTACATGTCCCAAGTATTTAAACTGCATGACACGGTTTAAAGTTTCTGAGTTTAAGGTGAGTGGGGGGTATCGTGGAAGGCCCTTTATTTTGACATTTAATAATATAAACTCACTAAATATAAAACAAAATAAGAACATTACAAGATTCTTTAGGAATAAAAGATACTGAAAGAAAATGAAGATGCTTTGCTAAATTAACTTCATTTGTTTTCAATTGCAAAAATAATTTTATTTAAATCATAGTCTACAATTTCAGTGAGATGTGCTGATACATTTTCAAGGGCTGCCACTGAGGGAGGAGCCGTTGGCAAGACGCCTCTCTTCCAATTCATATGCCCAGCATGGAGCACAGCTGGTGTCTTGATGAAAACCTGAAACATTAAAAAATCCTGTTCAAACTAGTCATCAATTATTAGAATAGAGAGTTCAAAAACTACATTAATACTTCAGTCGGAATTTCCAGGAATTGCTATTGTATTCTATTGTTGTCGCGATCACCGGTGCTCGCGCGGGGCCTGAAGGATTAATAACTTTTTAGTATTCTAAATTTTTGTCCTAAAATTCCATTAAAACTTTTGAAAAATAATTTTTTTTGCACTAGTCGTCATTGTCTTTTTATCCGATGGACATCCACTGCTGGACATAGCTTCCTAAAATGACCTCCAAACAAGACCGTCTCCTCGCAACTCTCTTAAAACTCTCATATTTATTTATTACTATGTACTTATTTTCTAAACTTTGCACTCTACCCAGTACTAGAATAAAAGATGTGTAAGTAAGTATACATTTTAAAGTTTGCAGTTAGGTACAATGAGCTAAAGATAGCTAGTTAAGTTTGAGTTAGATTTATCAATGATGTAAGTACATAATACTTTGAGTATTATTTTATATTATACCATATTTCACATACTAAGACATTTTTTTTTCAAAACTTTGAATACAGTTAATAAGTAAAATACAGTACTATACCTACAATGTGTTATAAAAATAAGTCAATAAAGCTTGTGTTTACTTACCCTTCGCCATTGCTCCCAAGTCTTCTCCCAGAGAATTAAGTTTGAGGGCCAGTTTTGCTAGGCCTGTCTAGAAGCCTGGTTGCCCATTGGCCCTCCCATTTGATCCATCACTAAATCACGGTGGGTCTCATGTCTCAACGAAGTTTGTAGGTAACACTTTATGCCGGTTGAGAGTGAGAGTTTAAACTTATAATTAGGTATATAGCGGACATATTAAGTCGTTACACTTGTGACTTGCTGTACATTGACGTGCCAGCAGCTCTAGTTAGGAATAATTAATTTAATAAGAACAGAGGAAAAACTTATTAAATTCAACTTTTCAAAAACCAATTAAATTTACTCTTCTGACACAAGTGACAATAATCTGTGACAAGTAATAGTTGATAACATAAGTCCACAGACAACAAAATAAATAGTTATCCGAATAAATTAAAAGGTCCTAACATTTTATAATGTACTCCTCCACAGACGGTACTTTTCAATTTAGCTGAATTACAGTCGATAAATTTGCGTCAATTGAGTTAGCCACTCTGCCGTCAAAAGATACTGAATACGAAATTAAGGAACTGGAGGGTTACAAACAAAAGCTGGTTATTAATCATTTTCACAGTGATTAACTAAACTTATATTTTAGTGAATAGCCCCGCAGGTCTAATATAGAGCCAAGCTTCTGAATCGTCGATAAGGCGCGGCCTAACTCTATCGACCCTAACTCCTACAAGTTCTACATATTATTATCAGTATGTATGGCTTGGCTGTTTCGTTACTTCTCCACGCCTCATCTCCACGACGGTAGCGAAATAGCGAAGCCATACATACTTACTGATATTATGTAGAATGTATTCAGCTGTTTTAGTGTGAAGAGGTAACAGACAGACAGACAGACAGACAGACAGACAGACACACATTCGCATTTATAATATTAGTATGGATATATTAAATTTATAAAGCGTGTACTTAAATTGTTTGAATATAATTAAGTACTTATTAAATTATTATGTTGAATCATTTAATAATGTTATAACATAACATAATCGCTTAATAATAATTTTCACAAATTACACGGATACGAAGGTATTTCGAAACTAATTTAATTAATAATACAGTACCATAAAAATAAAAAGAACATAAATAGTGTAGTTAATGAAGGGTGAAATTTAGTAGTTCTTCAAGACGTTTATGGAGCAATTCTCAGTCCTTCCAGTCAAAAGCATTAAGCAGTTACCTGAAATCGGTTTTCGATATTTTCAATTTGAAATCGAAGTAATTAAAATAAAATCCTTTTGTTATAGCGAGAAAGGCGGTTGCCTTAAGATGCTCCTTCATCGGGAGCATTCGCTTGTAGAGATCAACTACGATAACTTGGCGCGCAACTGGAAATGACTTAAAATATGTAAATATTTAAGTCTTGACGTTTATAATATATATTATTATAACATAACTAGCTGTCCCGGCAAACGTTGTTTTGCCATATAAAGTATTTCGCCCATAATATTATTATTTTATTGAAGTGACTATACCTACAGAGTATGTCACCATGGCAAAGTTCATGATTGCTATCCCGACGCACAAACAATAGTCGCCAGCAGTCTCGAGTTGTAACAATTTACTATTATTTATTCAACAAATGAATACACTTATAAAGATAAAAGAGTAGATGTTGCCCCATTCTCAACCCTAGCTCGCTAAGATTCACGAAAGTCGGTCGAGCCGTTTCAGAGGAGTTCAACCACGCACACCGTGACATGAGAATTTTATATATTAGATATATTATATAATTTATTATATTAATATGCCTATTAAAAACGAAATAATATAGAACAGTTAAATCAATGTACTCGTGAGCTATCTCAACTGATAAAACCTTTAAACCTTGCAGTTATCTAAGCGATGCTGCAATTTCCAAAATTTTATCTTTAAAGGTTCAGGAGTTCTGTTCAGTGCCTTTGCATCAAGAGACACCTTCGTATGAAATTTCTCTCATTCGTAACATATTATGTTTAACTTACTAGAAACAACATTTTAACATTTTGATAAATTTCAAGGATTTCCCTCGATTGCTCATAGATCCCATCATCAGCTCACCACTTTCGTAATTGTTATACAAAATTAAGATTACATCCTATACAACAACATGAGAATTTTGAAAATCGGTCTACAAACAGCGAAATCATCATCAAAAACATCGGCTTCGATGCAAAATATCACGAAAAGTACCAATAATTGGGTCATAGTGTGATGACTCATGGTATAATTATGGTTGTGATGATGATGTTCAGTTGTTTAAACAACACCGAAATCCCCGAACCTGTACCTATAACCATTCAAAAGTTCTGTTCGGTACCTTCGGATCCAGGTATATCCTGGATATACCTGGTGCGAAGTCTTACTTTTTGATAGCATTTACCTCGAATGCTTCAGAAAAAATCGAAATCACTATATGTTTCGATACAAATTGCAAGGAGTCCCCTCGATTCCTCCAGGATACCATCATCAGATCACCACTTTTGTGAACATGGTACCAAATTCAAGATAAACCCTATACAACACAAAAATAATTTTGAAAATCGGACCACAAACGGCTGAGTAATCGTTGAACATACAGCCGAACATATTACCTCCTCCTTTTTGGAAGTCGGTCAAAAATACGAAATTTGAAGATTATTTTTAAACGAAAATAGATGTATTGTAGGAAATTAGTCTAATTAATAGAAACCTTTGCAACTCAAAATCGTATAGAAGCATTTTGCTTAAATGATCCTAGTTATTGTTAAATGATTAAAATTACGTCTTTTCGCATGTTTTCCGAGCGAGCCGATAGCTTCTGGCCGCAGCGTATTCACGACTTTATAGTCATACAAATTAAGTATAAAATTGCCCTTGCGGTAAAATTACTTTCGATATAGTGCCTTAATCCGTCACTGGTTAGAAGAGTAAATTACGAATAACTCTTTGCTCACAACAAGGAAATTATAAGGAAAATGTTCAAAGCATTCGCTCAAAATGTCACAGTGAAGAAGGCAAATAATAAAAGTGGCGGAAAGGCGGGCACAGAGTACGAAAATTTTACGTTTTTGTCGAGTGAAAAGGTACGTGGACACGTCTTGACAGAGAAAATATTATGAAAGCTGAGGAAATTAGAGTCGGGGTTTAACTTTTTGTATCTCATATTTATATAAGTCTTCAACGGCGAGCCCTTTAGCTAAAAATAACTATATACATAGTAATATTGAGCTAAATATACGCTACAAATAACAACAAAGTACAAACATCTAAACTCTAAAGAATACTATTTTGTGACGAGTGTCGTGTGTTGCACTAAGTATATAAACTTGGTATTGGTATATAAACTTGGTATATGTATATAAACTTGCTGACGAGTCAAACGTTGCTTTGCTATAAACGTTATATTTTCTAGACCTACACCCGACAAAAGCACACAAAATTGGTCCTGCTGTTGTGGAGGCATTTGACAAGTAGTTACTGTGAAAAAATGTACATTTGTCACATTCACAGTACAATTGCAATATAATATTGCAAATTAATCGGCTTAGTGCGAGTCGGACTCGCGCAAGTAGGGTTAAGCATAAAATTGGCAAGACAAAATATTTAAAACGAGCGAGGTAAACAAATTGAAACAAGTGCGTGTCGGGCTACGCGCAATATAGGGTTCCGTAGTACAGCTAGTTTTTTTTAATTTTTGTATGGTCAATTAATGTACATTTATAACGAGTTTTATACAACTAACATCATCATCTTAGTTACTTTCAATGGAATTTGAACGAAAAGTTTCTTTATACTTCGCCAAATACATTTTTTTAGTTGGTCGACTATTACTCAATAACTTATGAAGTCTTCTTAGCCGTGATAATTTCCTTTTAAATTCAGCATATTTCCTACTGCCGCATTTTTTTTTTTCATTTCCAGAAGCAACCGTTTAGCTGGTAGAAGGGACTGGACTTTAACGATTTTTTCCACTTTAAAACTTAATATTTCACAAACGGATCCCTAAATAGGAAAATGGTCTATGAATACTCATAATATTTAAAAAAAAAACCTATCCAACTACACCCCACACTGAAACTTCGGTTGAACGCGAAAAAAAAAATTAATTCTATATATCTTTATAATATCTCATTATCAATATCTATATAATATCTCATTACTAGATTTGTAATATTTCTGAGGGTCCTAATTATCCTATTACGTGAAAAAGGACAGTTTTTTCAATGTAGCGCTTCAATTGATTTAAATTTTCTGCACGACTTAATTACAAATCCTAAAGGCTTTCGAGGCCTTGTTAATAATATAATTGTTCATCAAAAATTAATTTTGAATCTACGATAACTCCCAGATCCTTTATGGATTTTTTTTAATATAAGAACATTATTATTAAGCTCGTAATTATATTTGGTTTCATTTACCTTAAGACTAAAGTTTATAGCAAAACATTTAGATACGTTAAGGTCTAGCCTATTACGCACTCAATATTCGTTAAATCTATTTAAGTCCTCTTGTAAAAGGCGACAGACATCAAAAGAGGTTATGTTTTTTTATATTTTGGTGTCGTCAGCATATAAAAAGAAATAAGCATGGTGGAAGCAGGAGGAAATATTATTTATAAAAATAGCAAATAGCAGGGGCCCCAGTAGGGAGCCTTGTGGAACACCAGAAGGTATAAACTATAAACATCCACCTAGAGATGAATCAATTTATAGCTTGGGACCTAATAGGTCTTTATTTTCTTATATTTGCAATAGCAAATATAAGAAGTGAACCAACGGAGGAGATTACCATGAATGCACCTGCTTAGGATAACTTCTGGAGTAATATGCAATGATCTAAGGCATTCTAAGGTAATTATATAATCTCTCTGAGTGCAGCAGTTAATGTCCTAAAACATCTATCTATACAGAGTGCAATTACACCTTCCTGCCAAATTTTTTCCAGGGCTTAGGTACTTACTTATTAGGAGAGTCCATTTAACCAAAAAAAATTGGGTGTTATTTTTTTTTTCAATAACATATTTTATCCCATTTGAAATCGATGCAGAACGGTCACTCGCGGCGCGGGGAATGAGGGGGTGACGCGGGAGGAGACGCGCGCGCGCGGGGGCACGTCACGCGCGGCCGATTCATCGTGTCCATTCATTGTAGTGTTTTTTAGTTAGGATAACTTTCGGAAGTTATTTCTCAACATTTTAGTACTGAGTGATTATAAAAGAAAAAATACGTGTACCAGGCCAAAAATACCAGGCCCAAAAGTTTCAGATATTCTGACATTACTGAACTCACGATTAAATTAGCTGGTACCGACTTCAAAATAATGAAGACATTCAAAATAATGAAGACGTATATGTACAGAAATAGTTGATATTTAGACGAGTTCTGAAAAAGGCGTGCTATTAAAGATTAAGAGTTATTTAATACTTTTTAGTTCATATTACTACTGTTTTTACCTTTGAAGTCGGTTTTAATTTTTTGTAAAAAAATAATAATTAAGAAGTCATTTCGAAAATTAAATGTATCGAGGCAAAATACATTAATCGTGTTTCTAGTTCTTCTCAAACCTTATCTAGGTTATGGAGATATGTATATCTCATTACCAGATTAGTAACATTTCTGAGGGTCCTAGTATTACGTCAAAAAGGACAGTTTTTTCAATATAGCGCCTTAAGACTACGTCTTGCCCTAAGCAATCCATGCCTGTGTGTCCCGTCCCTCCCTAACCATATGTCAACTAGAATCGGTCTTTAAACTTTTACCACCTAAAAAACAATAGTTTTTTCCTAGAAAGTTTTTTGGTGTGGTTTTTGGTGACGTAAGAGTGAGACGGGATGTCCTAAGGATGTTTTTTGTCTTTCTGGTGCCCCCTCAGGTGTGATGCCCTAGGCAATTGCTTAATTTGATTAAGGGTTAATCCGTCACTGCTTCTAACGGATACCTACACTCAGAAACATTTAATTAATATAGGTCTATCAGAATCATCAGATTTATTTCCCACTTTTTGCCATCAGGTAAAAAGTGAGAAAATAAATTGACTCTAGCAATACCGAGTAATTGGAATAAAACATTTTGATCTTTTTTTTTCCTTATAGCGGCTGATTCTCCTTGTGAAGCATGTGTGAGGTACGACCCACTTTACTCAAAGTATAGATGAATATAAATGACTATTATTTCAATAATAGTCGTAAATAAAATGATGTATAATGGTAACAATGGTTTTGTCTTATTGTTTTGTTATTTAACTTGAAATTCTTATGAGAAGTACATATTTCAATAATTCATGTGAGTCGGACTAATTATTATTAATAATTAATTCATGATATTTGGACAACAAATATAATATTTTTTGAACAAGTCAATTAATCTTTAAACAGACAATAATTATTGTTGTTTCCGGTTATGATACTTTTGTTACAAAAGATAGTACAGTTAATAAATTAATATAAAAGTGTTATAATTAAATACTTGATTTATAATGATTTTCAGGGTGATTGTAACTATGAATCATTGTATTTATGATATTAGATACAAATCTTGGTAGTCAGAGGCGGGGCTGAGTGATACGTCATTGGGATTGTTTTAAATGTAACTGTATATAAGGTGGGTTGTCTGATGGAGGGGGCTCACTCCCTCTATCTTGCCGTAAGCCGTCACTCTGCCTATTGTCAATATGAAATGGCTCTGAGTACTTCGAACAAAGATCGTTATAAGATTAGTATTTATTTGGTTAAAACGCTTCTTGGCCTTTTGTGTAATATCAGTTCTTTCAGCTTAATAATTGGAAATAAAGAAAAGCTAAGTGAATAATTGTATTACGTAGTATAAACTATGCTTTATTTATTGGTGTTTATGATTTATACAATATTTTTATTTAGCAAGCCTAAGCTATTTCTGACACATGCAAATATAAAAATTTATCCAATGATCAGGGATATTTTTTGAAAATTTGCCATCCAAATTTGCCATCAGATCCTGGTAGGCCATTGTGGTAGACCTATAAGTAGGGAATTATTGGGCATTCTGTCCCACCTCCGTTTGCTCGCGAACTGCGCTCCGCGCCTCGCTCACTTCGGTGGGACAGAATACCCAATAATTCCTTTTCGTTTAAGCATCAACTGATGCACCTCCGTTCGCTCGCGAACTGCGCTCCGCGCCTCGCTCACTTCGGTGGGACAGCATGCCCAATAACTCCTGTTCGTTTATGTATCAACTGATGGTAAATGAAATGAAATGCTCATGACATGCACCTCTGTTCGCTCGCGCCCTCGCTCACTTCGGTGTGTCAGTGTGCCACTTACCAAAAAACATACCTCGGCTTAAATATACTAACACACTATGATGTTTAGTATGTTTAAGCTTACATTTCAGGGGATAGGAATTTAGGATCTTATCAATAAATAAACACCAGTTTTTATGCATTTATACAAATAAACACAATAATGTCTTCGTTTGTGTCATGCAGATTTCTTCGTCATTGATCATCCGATCTGAAAAAGAAAACCGAATGTTATGTACATCCACACTTACATAATAATCACCATTTAGAGTCACGAGTACTTTAAAACTACGATGACGATTAAGGATATTTGAGTAATGCTTCATCTAAAAATTATGGATTAATTATGTTTCTAGTAATAACTTCGACTTATTGGCATTCAAATAATCTCGAAAATATTAACGTTATATTATGCAATAACAGTTTTACAGGAAATATATTATGAATTTTTATATTTAAATTTGTTATTATTAAAATAACTATTGGTTATTAATTATTATTCTGATTAAATAATTACCTCTAATATGTATCTACTACATAAACCTCATTCAATAAACTAGATACATTTAGATTCAAATTTACTTACAATTAAATAATGCTTGGTCTAATCCTTTTTCTGCGTTCCGCTGTGATTTTTGATGAACTTCTCTAATTTTCATGCATCTGAAAAAAATAAATATATTAGCTAATATAGAAAAATACTATTCAATAAGAGTACCACATTAGATTTAAATATTTGATGGGTAACGAATGGTAATTATTTAATTTTAAAATGTAACAATGTACTTAATAAATAATGAATCGTTTTCAAAAACTAAAATATTATCAATTTAAATCAAAACCTAAATAATTGTGTAACGAATTAAATCTATAATGAATACTGGTAAGTAATTGGTTATTAATTATTATTCTGATTAAATAATTACCTCTAATATGTATCTACTACATAAACCTCATTCAATAAACTAGATACATTTAGATTCAAATTTACTTACAATTAAATAATGCCTGGTCTAATCCTTTTTCTGCGTTCCGCTGTGATTTTTGATGAACTTCTCTAATTTTCATGCATCTGAAAAAAATAAATATATTAGCTAATATAGAAAAATACTATTCAATAAGAGTACCACATTAGATTTAAATATTTGATGGGTAACGAATAAATATATTGGTAATTATTTAATTTTAAAATGTAACAATGTACTTAATAAATAATGAATCGTTTTCAAAAACTAAAATATTATCAATTTAAATCAAAACCTAAATAATTGTGTAACGAATTAAATCTATAATGAATACAATAACTACTACACTTACTTTTAACTATTCCTTTATCTTCCCATTCACTTTTGATGTAGGTCTAAACCACGATGATACTCACCGCGCACCACGTTGCATATTAACGACCCAAGACGCGAAATCATAAGAACAGAACGATTGAGTCGCTAGGGTTGTCAAACCTACTATATATTATAGTATCCTACTATTTTAAGGGATCAAATATTATATTTCAAAAAAATAGTATGCGAAACTACTATATTTTGCGTAAAGCAGAACGCAACCAAGCTAAAATGAATCTTATTCCAATAACGTTGTATTGTGTTGTGTGCGTGCAAATTAAACCATGCGTCAAATTCATAGCTAAGTAAAATAATAAATTATTAACATCAATAGACCGTGCTTGTAAATAATTTTTGAAACAAATAATTGACATATTGATGTTGATATAAATATTATATGTGCGTAAATGAATTTAAAGGATGATAATTTTCATAATTTGATTGGAGGTAAAATAATCGTGTTTAATACACACAATATTCATTTATAATTTATTGGATTTATAGGGTAAAAACTGATCGCCTCTTAAATTATCTCTTTAATCGAGTTCTCGCTTCTAGTTCACATCCCTGATCTGAAAAAAACTGCAAGCTGACAAACAAGAATATAATATTTCACATACATACTGTAAAACGAACACTCGTTTTATGGTAGGGGAGCCGATTAGGGGATTTCTGCAGTAGCTCGAGCGCGTTAGATTAAGCTTGTGTATGCTTCCCACATGTCTCTAGTTAACGTGGTATAGAAATCAGCTTATCTGAGTGGGGCGTTAAAAATATATATATTTTTAAGTATCAAATTGTCAGATTAAAATAGAGAACGTTGTGTAGACCCCAAAGAAGCTTTTATTTAAAGCAATGACGACTTAAAGTAAAGGGAAAGATATAAAGACTCTTTGAAATTTTCAAAAACTAAAGTCCATATTTTAAAAACAAAACCTTCTTCATATATATTTTTAATCCTGCTTGACGATTACATGTTTGTTTCCTTTAATTGAATGATAAATTACCTTATAAATTACCTTTAAAGTCAATTTTTATATATATATAATTACTTTTTTTAACTTCTAAATAGCTGCAGTTTGTCACTGCCCCACTGTCATAAGATATGCTCTTAATATTTTTTTCTCCTCATTACTTAATCTACGAAATCTAGTAGGGCCCCATGACACTCGAGTAACTACAAAATTAGCTTACTCGCTTCCCCTACTATGAACAGCGGCGGAGATACAATTACAAAGCATTTCAATGGAACGCCGCAGCGAGCGCGTTTATATTGCATATATTTTACCATATCATCACAATTCATATACACATTAAAAATTCGGATTTACTTGCTTATTTAAACAAAATAATTTATTTTATTTTAATCTCTTCTTGGGAATTAGGTATTGGTTCAAGATTAAATTCGCTTCATACTTTTATACTTCGTTGCATACTTTTATAAGTATGCAACATTTAACATGCTTTAAAAAAATGCACAGATGTATAAAGATAAAAAAAAATGTAGAATAAACTATATGTAGAATAAATAACAATAAATAAAAAACTTTATTAAACATTAATTAAACGAAAAACGGATTAATTATTATTAATTTTTATTTAAAATCAAGCAAAATTATATCTATTAAGAAACGTTTATTATATTTATCTCATTTAAGTCTTTTACAATTATATTTATATGTTTTACATAGCAATGATCAATCATTGATGTTGGATTTCAATCTGAATGACTGCTATGGTGTAATTGATAACATTAAAACGAACAAACATACACACATATATTACATTAATCAACTCGCGCTTGACAACTTTTACACATTTTTTGATGACAAAGACATTTTTACTAAATAAAAGTCGATGCACGATGGAACAAGTCACAATTTTTCAAGTGGCTTCGCTCCAGTCTTCAATTTCAACGAGAAAATGTTAGTGAGTATAAAATTAATATTTTTTTTGTTTTCAATTTATTTTTAATTATATTTCATTTAAAATTATATTTTAATAATATTAAAATATATATTTTAATTTTTTTTTGTTTTTTAATTATATATTAAAATTATGTTTTAATTTATTTTTAATTATATTTCAATTAAAATTATAATTTAATAATATTAAAAATATATTTTAATAATAATTATTATTATTCATCAAGATGGGAAAATAATTTATATTTCTTCTTTAATAGGTCCGATTCAGAGTTTGAGGCCCCATCTGCAGTGGTGTCGGTAGCACCGAAAAAGAAGTCAAAGGCGTCAAGCAGCAAACGCAAGGCCGGCCCCGGAAAGCAACACGACTCATCGCCTCCGCTGGAGTTGACCCGCACCTCATCACACAAAAGTGCTCAACGAAAGCGAAAATACTCCTCGCCGCACGAATTTATCACTACACGGTATGTTCGATTATTATCTACTTTAAGTTTGCTGAAATTCTATGCCTGTTTCTGCTGGTTTTTATTATTTATCAAAACTTAGTTCAGTATCCTGTTGAAGTCTGATAAAACTAGGCACCTAATTGTTTACAGTCAAAAGTGAAAGTGCAATACACTTATTCCTATTTTGTTTGTTTTCTTACTAATATTTTTTCTCGATTATTGTATTTTAATGATATGTTAATTTTGTATTTTACAGAACAAGGAGACCGGACTTATTCAATATCTTGCAGACTGAGGAAGCTAGTTGCAGTGAACCCAAATCTCGTGGCGGGGAAATAATATCAAGCTTCTCCAGCCGAGTTTCTACGGGAACGTCTCGTCGGACTGCGAAGACTGGTGGCGAATATTTTGTGGACCTCAAGATCTACAAAAAATCGGACTACGTGTCTCACGCCGCTAATGTGCGCTACAAGACGGCGCTGGTAAGTGTGAAGCTCCAGTGCGACGAGTCATCATCGTCTTGGGAGGCACTGCAAGGCTTCTTAGGACAAGCTTTTACCGAATTTGAGGAGTCAGAGCCCGTCCATTACAGTGACAAAAAATAAATTTTACTAAACTTAATCAATTTATAGTAGATATTAATTTTATTTTTAATATACTAGAATAGAATCTTTTTAATTTTTTTTTACATTAGTATCGGTTACTGTATTATTGTTTTGATAGCATTGGCTTTTTTAATAGAATAAAATGCCTTTCTGTTCGACGTGTAACATATCTGTACATAGTAAATCATGGGTAGGTCATTTGCGAAGTAATTTACATAGAAAAAGTTGTCAGACAATAGAATACAGTGATGGTATAGAAATCGTCAGCTCTGCATTTCGTAATCGTATTGTAACTTATAAGATATTACCTCTTGATCAACTTCAGTTAGCTTCAGTAGATATATTTTTTTTCGAAATTCGTAACAAGTTAAAATCTCTTTTAGATGAAAACCTTATTAAACATACATGTGTTAAGGTTAATTTCGAACTATTTGGGACGTTTTTGAAGTTCAACGATAATTCACAAGAAATAAAATCTTTTGGAACCAAAAATAAAATATTACATGGTAATTATGATTTTGAAAAAATATATTTGGAAACAGTTAGTTATTTAAAAACTAGTATAGAGGAATTTGAGGATCGTGACAGTGGGTGGACATTTTTAAATAATTTATACATTGAGATTAATATCAATAAATATCAACCACTTAGCGGTTCGAGTTTTATCAGTTTACCCAAATCAATTCAGGCTAAAAAGGCGTGTTTAAATATTATGAATAAAGATCAGCATTGCTTTCTATGGAGTGTGACGGCAGCCTTATATCCAGCTAAAAATCACCCTGAAAGAATTTCATCATATCCTAATTTTCGTGAATTATTTAATATAAATGGAATGTTTTTTCCTGTAACTTTCCATGACATTAACATTTTTGAAAAAAATAATCCTAATATTAAGTTCATAATTTATGGTTTAAAAAAAAGTAAAACTATTGTTGGGCCGTTGTATAAATCAGACATTAATAAAACATGCAACGAGAAAATTATACATTTGTTGTATCTAGAAAATAATAACACTTCTCATTATTGTTTGATCAAAGAACCTTCTAGACTGTTTAGAAGCCAAGTTACATCTCATCACAGCAAATTGTACTTCTGTGATTTGTGCTTGATATTTTTCAGTACTTCTAAAGAAGTTGAAAACCATTTACGTGGAGGCGTTGTAACTGTCCTCCCAAATAAGGGCTCAGTAATTAAATTTAAAAACTATGGTCGAAAACAAAACATGCCTTTTTGTATTTACGCAGATTTTGAATCGATGCTACAAACCAATACTGAAGCTAACTGTTCTTCTAGCAAAAATACGACTACATTGCACCAACATTTACCTATAGCTTTTGGTTATTATATTGTTTGTCGTGATGACCCTAGTTACAATCGGTACGTATCATATCGAGGACCTGGTTGTGATAAGCAGTTTGTAGATTCGATTCTTAAAGACGTACAAAAAATATTTGATATACTTAGTACACCAGTCCCTATGATATTTTCTATGGCGGATAAGTCTGATTTTGATAATGCCACACGTTGTCATATTTGTGAAAATTTTATTTTTTCGGACAAAGTCCGTGACCATTGTCACGTTACTGGTCGTTACCGCGGAGCTGCGCATCCGTTTTGTAATTTACAGTATAAACGCCCTTCATTCGTCCCCATTTTTTTTCATAACTTAGCTGGTTATGATTGTCATCTTTTTATAAAAGCGTTAGGCGAGGTTCCTGGTAATATTAAAATAATACCTAAAACAAAAGAAAACTACATCTCATTTACCAAATTTGTACCAGTTACGAATAATCAGTTTTTTTAACTTCGATTCGTTGATTCATTTAAGTTTTTGGGAACAAGCTTAAGCAAATTGTCAGAGACACTAAAACCGGAAATGTTTAAAAACTTACAAAATCATTTCCCCGATGAAGATGAATTTCAGTTACTCACTCGTAAAGGCATTTATCCATACGAATATATGAACTCGTGGAAGCGGTATGACGAAAAAAGTCTACCCCCAAAAGAATGCTTTTATAGTTCCCTAACTGATCATGACATTTCTGATGAGGATTACCAGCACGCGTGCTTAATTTGGTCAACATTTCAAATCAAAGATTTAGGTAGTTATACGGATTTATATCTAAAAACTGATGTGCTTTTACTGGCAGATATCTTTGAAAATTTTAGACAGACTTGCAAGCAACACTATCAATTAGACCCAGCTTTTTACTTAACAGCACCCAGTTTATCTTTTGATGCGATGTTATTAAAAACAGGAATACAATTGGAACTTATCGATGACTTGTCGATGGTGCGCATGTTACAGAGTGGTATCAGAGGAGGAGTATGTCTGTGCTCTCATAGACATGCAAAAGCAAATAATCCTTACTTAGAAAATTACAAACCATCAGAATCTCCTTCCTACGTCACTTATATTGATTGTAATAATTTATATGGATATAGTATGTGTCAGTATTTACCATTATCAGATTTCAGATTTCTCAATGAACAAGAAATCAACAAATTAAATATAATCGAAATACCGATTGATGCAGAGTGTGGTTATATTCTAGAAGTAGATTTACAATATCCCAAACATTTACATAACTTACATAATGATTTTCCATTTTGTTCTGAAAAATGCATTCCACCCGGGGGGAAAACTTTCAAACTAGTTCCAAATTTGTATGATAAATTTAAGTATGTTATACATTACATTCACTTGCAAACATGTTTAAAACATGGTTTAATATTAAAGAAAATTCATCGAGTGATTAGTTTTCGACAAAGCACGTATTTGAAACAATACATTGATTTGAATACTGCTCTGAGGCAAAAAAGTTCCTCAACATTTGAACAAGACTTTTTCAAACTCTTGAATAACAGTGTGTTTGGAAAAACTTTAGAAAATAATGAGAAGAGGGTCAATGTGCATTTAGTTAATCAGTGGGTTGATAATAATAATGTGACTAAGAAAAGGCAATGTGCACAAAAACTTATCGCTCGTCCAAATTTCCATAGCGCCACAATTTTTACTGAAAATCTAGTTGCGGTACAATTAAACTCTGATCAAATAATTTTGGATAAACCAATATACATTGGTTTTACCGTACTAGAATTGTCAAAAAGTCATATGTATAACTTTCATTACTCTGTTATTAAACCTTTTTATAAAAATAATGTACAAATGTGTTACACGGACACTGATAGTTTTGTATATCATATACGGACCCATGATTTTTATGATGACATAAAAAGACATTTTTTGCCTTACTTTGATACTAGTAATTTTTGTAATACTAATCAATATGATTTACCCATTCAAAATAAAAAAGTTCCTGGTTTGTTCAAAGATGAAATGGCGGGTAAAATCATAAGTGAATTTGTAGGCCTTCGTTCAAAGTTATATTGTATTAAAACCATAAATAGCACAATCAAAAAAGCGAAAGGAATTAAGAAAAATATTGTCAGCAATTTCAATGTTACTGATTACCAAAAAACTCTGTACGAAGGCAACATTGTTCATAAAACAAATGTTTTATTTGAGTCAATAAAACACGAGTTGTACACATGTGCTGTGAAGAAAGTTGCTCTGTCTGGTGATGATGACAAGAGAGTCATATCTAAAGATAAAATTTCAACTAGAGCATGGGGACACACTAGTATATTTAACTTTTAACTAGATTTAATAAGCTGTACCTAATTAAGAAATTCTTTGTATTATTTACTTTCGTAGCATAACCTATGCATTTTAGTATGTATATTATGTAGATTTAGAAATAAAATATCATTTTATTAAATACATTTGTTTTATTTATTATTTCACAACTACATAGATTTTGCAAGCAAACCTGCAGGCTGATGCTAAATTCAAGTAACGTAAAGTTTTATCAAGTTGAAACATGCTTTACTTGAGTTTAAGTCGGCACTACATGTAGGCGAACGCGTTGGCCGACGCGTTGGCCAGCGCGCTGGCTCAATGTGTAGAACAGGCGAAATACCTACCGCCAACGCGCGAACGCCCGTTCTATACATTGGGCCAGCGCGCCGGCCAACGCGTCGGCCAACGCGTTCGCCTATATGTAGTGCCGACATTACTGAATCCACACGCGAATATATGAGCGCGCGGTACTGTTTGTAACATGAGTCCTTATTCATAATAATGCAACCTACATGTTGCAATCACTATAATAATGTGAAGACTTTGTTTTAGTATTCATTCTTGCGTCGATAAGCACTGTAATTAGTTACTCACGTCTACATAATTTACAAAACAAACCTTAACTTATATAGTTACTCGCGTGTACATAATTTACGTATTTTTGGTAATAGAGTCTTGGACCTACTACACAACGGTAAGTTGATTTATTATTGATTTAAGTCATTAAAATACATAAAAATAATCGTTAATTCCAAAGATTGCTGATTTGGTGTTAAATATTTTCTTTTTTTTTTACAGATAATGGAACGCGTAGAAGATTTGACTGCTACATCCGAAGACAATGTCTACCTACATGAATATGGGGATACTTTCCAGTATGCTCAAGATCCTTTGGAAGGATTTACTGAAGAGTTTTTAAAAATGAAAGCTCAGCAAAAGCCGAACGCTAAGATTCGGGAACGTCGTCCAGCAAAATTAAGAAAAAAATGTGTTTCTAAAAGTGCACTTAGTAAACTGCATAACCCAGTTCATTCGTTTGTGGTAAACAGCGTTCCCAAAAAAGGTTTCCGTCTGATAAAGATCTCAGTGTTTGATTTAGATGGATCCCAGCAACATTGTGACAGTATAGACGATGATAATTTTTTGTTATCCGCTCAATATGTTGTGAATGAAAACGGTGATGAAATCATGGACCAAACCGAGAAGTTAGTCAGTAATATATCAAAAAAAATATGTAATTACAGTTATATGAGTTGGTTTTAGTTTACTTTGGTATTAAGTATTTGTTTTAGCTGTAGGGTCGCAATAGACTTTAGAATGAATAAGTCGATAAAATTGTAAGATATATTTGTATGAAAATAATATAAGTTAGGGTTTGTTTTGTAAATTAATGTGTACGTAATTATTGCTTAAATAAATTGTATGTATAATGTGAATATATTTTGTTTTATTTCTATTTCATTCCAATTTAATTATTTAAATAAAAAGCAACAAATATAAGGTATTTTTTATTGAAAGTGCACATTATTTTCTAAACACCATTTTTTTAAACATAATACATTTTTTAATGCACAATACTTCTTATGAATAAAACAGTTATACGATTCTTCCTTACAATACAGATCGTACAGAATGTTAAATCTCGGAATGTCTTTGTAACTTATATCTACAATATTATTATGATCACACAATTCTTTTACCCATTTCACTTTCTCTTCACCTTTTACGATAATATTTCGGTCTTTTAAGTAAGGTTTAATAATTCTTCTGAATTCTCTGTAATCGATATAGCCTTCGCTCCATCGATACCCTCTATTTCTTTCTAACCACCGAACATTCTTTTTTTCATCATCGGTTAGCGCTGAGAATGGGTATGGTGGTTTAACATAAAATGTATGTGTATGCTGTTGAGTGGCTATACATAATTCTTTTACTAAAAAGTCGTTATTATTATTTTTAAATCCTTGTAAGTCAACGATTATTGTATTACTATTCATGATATTTTCTTAACGATATTACTCAAAGGCTTATACTCAAATATGCAGTCGTTTAAAATCAGACAATATGCAGCTGTCTGATCAGGTATTTCTTGGTCTGTTTCGATTTCTACTCTCACGTCGATTGAGCCTTTTAACGTTTCGTGCTGTCGCGAACAGTCGATAACGAATAAGGGAGCAACGTCTCTGAATTCTTTCAAACTCATCAACGGTTCTGACCGACGTCCGTGATACGACTGTTGAAATCTGACATACTGTTCGTATAATAAAGTAAATTTGTCTTCTGCAAAACTAACGTTTAATCCCTCATATGGATAGTATGACGAATTTAAAAACACTCTTACATCACGTACGTGACAGTGATCAAACTCCGCCATCGACAATTCACTGTTGTTTTTGCGGTTGGTTTGTAAAGCTAATACAACAAATCGCGGTTTTTCTATTTGAGATGAAGTTTTAATGGACCAAGTATGTTTACGAGTTTTGGGTAATAATGGATACTCGTATAAATCCCAGTTACGATATGCTATTGGAATAGCTCGATCTTTTTCTAATTGTTTTAGTAAATTTATTCTTTCGCGATCAGATACTTTAATATGAGGTACTCTCCAGATAATTTTACTTATAACAATATCTTCCAAAACTTCTCCTGTTTTCAACTTGATTGCATTAAGGTTAGTGTTACATCTAAGCAACACTAACTCATGTTTGCAGTTAATGATAATTTTTTCATAATCTTCCGCAAATCCTAAAATCTTGTTTAAAGGAATGGATACAGAAAATTCTCCACCACTTGTATTATTTATACCTTCTGGCGACCACCCCCAAACTCGAGCATATTTTGATTCGTTTTCATTTAAGGACAGATAAGACTTTATGGTCGTAGTTACACCTGCGTTTTTTATTTTATCTATTTCTACTCCATTTAATTCATATCTTATGTCTTGAAATAGAAATAACGCTGGATTATTAACGAAATGTACATTTGAAACCTTTTCTTTAGTTGTGCTGTCGTGGACAATTACTTTGCCTTCGATATACAAACTGCTGAGCGAAGGCAGCACATATAAGTCTTGTTGATTGATGGGGATTCGTATTTCATCATTCTTGTTGAAACTTGTTACGTACGGTCTGTATGAATGATACTCAAAACTTTCGATGCTGTTGTCGTATGAGGTTTGTTGAGATATGTTTAAAATATTCATTTTATTAAACCAATTAGCTTGAGGTATTCTTTATTGCTTTTAGTAAGCTTCTTTTTTAACTGCTGTCGTGTGTCTTTGTGAGAAGATCTTTTAGGACTGACTTGGACATTTGATATGGCAGGGGTTTTATGGAAATTTATCATTTTTTCTAAAATGTAAATACAATTGTACCTCTTCACCTCGTAAATTTATTTCTTTATTATCAGCGTCTAACAGTCTTATATTGATGGAACTAATAGAATTTTGATTGACTGGAAAATAAATTAAATTTTTTGGTATTTCTATTATTCGATAACCAGGAGGTACATTAGGTACAAATTCGTAAATAATATGGCTTGCTTTTCCGTTCACAAATGAACCACTAACTACATCACATTCAATCCTCACGATAGTTGTTGATAGAATGCTTACAGGATACTGTGAATCAGTGCTTATATTAGCTTTTATTGTTTCCATTCCAAAGCTTAGTATGTTCCCAATTGAATCATCTTTATTAAAATGAACGTCTTTAGAACAAAATATATTTGTTTTCAATGTGTTATTATTGCATCTTAGTTTAAGCAGTGTATTTTTTATGTTAGTTTTCAAATAATCACAAATATCTTGAAGCTCGTAGGACCCTTCAGGAATTTCGATAATTTCATTGTCACCGTAATAAAACTTGTTGTTTCGTCCATCAATATTAGGTATAGAGTTGAAAGTTGAAAAGTACAAAAGACCACATTCATAGTCTCCAAGAAGTTCCAACGTCGGAGAATAGTTTGTCGTCAAAGAGGCTCCGCTCCCGGTTATAGATACAGTGAAAGACATTTTGATACTGACACGTTTATTTATTTTTAATATTATTTAAATGTTTCTTCCAATATTTTTTTAAAAATTTAATACATAGATGACCACAGTTTGTTGTTCCAAATGCTTGATGTCTGTTATAATTATAGTTTATGAGCAAATTATTCATATATTTCATCAGTTCTAATGGTGGTTTTAAATTACCAAAGCTATCATAGTATTCTACGTAGCTGTTTTGTTTTACATAGGCTACCCAATGTGTGCCAGGATTCACGTTACTATCTAAATTTACAATTCCACATTCTATTTTTCTAGGTTTTAAAGGCAACTTATCTCTCATGTAAACACCACGAAAGTATGGAATATCACCAGCATACTCCAATATGTCTAAATTCGTGAGCGCACGCCTGGGCAGCCGTCTAATTAGTTTTTTGATGGGTTCAAATATAACCCTGCTCCTTTTTTATGAGGTTTAATATATAATCCTTTTCCAAGAGCGACCGCTTCCATCATTCTGTTGTGTCTTTCAGATTCTTGGAGACTCTTTTGTGCTGCTTTAGAATCGTTTACGGCTTTGGCTATACCTGCTGCACCTCCTGCTAATGAACCTAACGCCGACAATCCCGCAAAAATAGGAATAAGCGGTAAAAGTCCACCACATTTTGGAAGTGGAATTATACGTGGTAAACATATTCCTTTCTTTTTGCTGAACAGTTTTTTCGCAGCTGCATACGCATATTTTATAGCAGAGTGATGATCCTTGGATTTAAGTTTTTTTAAATGGGCATGTATTTTTTTAATACCTTTCTTAAATGATTTAATACCACTTCCAGCTCTGATTTTTGTTTTCATAGCATTTTTTACTATCCACGAGGCAATCTTTTCTCCCTTACCAGCATCTTTTGATTTCAACCTCTTCTTTGCCATACTCAAAAGTTCTAAATCAGCTTTACGTCGAGCACTAGGATCTTTATTTATATAAGCAATATCGTGATGCATGCAAGCTTCATCCAATTTGTTAACTCCTCGATCGCCTTGTAGTATTCGTTTTTGAAGTTTCGTCCCAGGACCGCAAAATTGATATCCAGGTAAATGCAACTCAAACGGTAAATGGTCTATCAAGTTATTGATTACACCACTACCTTCCTTCATTGATAAGTATGTATTGTGATATAGCACTGATTATGTGCTTTATATATCTAAATAACTAATTCACTTTTATCTATCCAACTGTTTTCTTCGGCACCCAATCCTAACCACTTCACAAAAAGTTTGTTGCCTCTTTTCTTTAGAACTTTTTCAATAAGATAAATATCAGGAAATTTAGTTTTTTGTAATTCTTTTCCATAAAAACAACCAACAATGTTTTGTTTATGTTTATCTTGTAATTGATACGTTTGAGGACTAGTTTCGTTGACTTTTATGATGCGAAATATTTCCGTTGACCAATTAGGGGTGTAGCCTTTATAAAAATCTCCTTTGTATTTACTTATACGAACAAAATCGCCAACTCGAAAAGACGATTCTTTGCGTACTTTTCTTGGCTGTTGGCTTTTGATAATATTCAATCGAACTGTATTTTGATTTGAACTGTTAACGTCTATTGGTTTATGTTTTGTAATGCGATGCACAGTATTGTTATAATTGTGCACAACGGACTTTAAATTATTTTTATACCATTCATATTTTCCGCATAAACTAAATAATTTGTAAAGACGTGATTTTATAGTTCTTATTACTCGTTCGACGATAGAAGCTTTTTTTACAGAACATGTGGAATAATGATTTATGTTATAAGTTTTCATTAAATGCTTAAAAGAGTCGTTATAAAACTCTTTACCTAGATCTGTTTGTAAGTTTTTAGGTTTTCGTGTGGATTCTGATAATATACTGCACATAGCACTTGATACAAATTTTTTAGATTTTGATTTTAACGGTCTAACCCACACGTATTTTGATAAAACATCAATCACTATGAGAACATATTTAAATCCTTTATTAATCAACGAATATTTTTGTAAGTCCACTAGGTCAGCTTGCCATAAATCATCCAGACCTTTAATTACCGTATGCCGACGAACGAAGTTTCGTCTCGCTCCTCTGTGTAGTTCATTCACTATATCTTGTTTACTCATTCTGAACAGATTTTGCTGCAATCATGTTATCGATTTCTTGTTTTGTGTAGTACATTTTACTAAAATTTGTAGTAGTAATTTTTTCTAAACTATGGAGATAGTTTCTGACATTACTTTGGATTTTCATCATTTCATTTTTAAGGGCTTGGACACTTTTATCTACGTATTCTTTATTCACAGCCTCGTCGTCTTTTTCTGGAATTTGCACCCCTTTTAATTTCGATGACTTTAAATCGAATTCCCCTGTATCGGACCTTACCAATGTATCGCTAAGAATTTCAGAAAATTCAGATAATCGTAAACGCTTATGAACGTGATGACCAAATTTGTCTATATTCATTGCCGTCTTGCTAGGTTCTGTAGTGTAATAGTACTGCTAAATTTTCCTGATGGCAGCCTTATATATTTCATTTTTTTAATGATACCAGCTTCTTTCATTTCTTCAAGTATGGCATTAACTTCATTATCTAATCCCGTATTACCAGCTGCCCGAGATGCACATAATATTTTCAGTCTCTCAACTAACTCATTAGGATCATCCCAGTAAACTAAATCAGTGTCTTTCTTAACTTCTTTCAAAATGTCGATTCCTCCACCTCGCTGAAGACTTTCTACGCTACTGGTATTATTTCTAGCGAATTTAAATAGTGGCTTTATCACTTGAGTATATTTGAACCCTTTATTACCATTTATTTGGTTCGATCGTTTCCAGTTACGTTTATGTGCATTAGTGTCGATGAGTAGCAATTTATAATTTTGTAAGTCTTCCTCTGTAATAATATCTAAATTAGGTTTTTTTTTGTACAACAATTCTGCCAGACCAGAAGTTTTTTTTAAAGAGCGGCTTCTAATTTTCAGAACTTTTCCATCATCGTATAAACGGGTTTTGCCTAGCCAAAGTTTTCCTCGTTCACTTCTTGCTCCATATGGTATATCTTCTTTCAGCGCTTCAGACGATACAGACCAAGACAAAGAATCGTTTGCGATACTCGGTGATGATTGAATAGATTTAAATGAGTTCTCATGGATATCATAATCCTCAGAAGGTGATGTAGTAAGCGTTTTGTCAGGTGTTTTAGAATGAAAGTCGTCATTATCTGAATTTTCTTCATCATCAAGATCCGTCTCAGATTCTTTAAATTTTTCATGTGAACCATTTGAAGATTCTTCTTCGTCTTCTTCATGACGTTTTTTTTCAGTTTTGCTTGCTAATAATTTTAGCGGACTGACGATCGGTTGAAATATCGTCTCCAGTGCCATGTCATTTGTGTGTTTAGTATTTTTTATCATTTCTACCTTTCTTTTCACTGCAGACGCTGATTTCACAATTTGTTCCTTAAGATTCCGCTCCATGTTAAGAATTCTACTCTGATTGATATCTCAAGTTATACTACTAGGTAGTGGGGTATGTATATGCTTTATAGAATAAATTAATCCACTATTATAAATGTATCAAATTTCATTCTGTAACAACCATTATTTCGTTCACAATCCTTATTGATTACCACATAACTGTACGGTTTACTCCACACAGTTGAACACATTTCACGGAATTGCGACCACGTCATATCAGACCCTACATGTTCATCGTAGATGTGTCTTAGATTAATCTCGTCTTGTTTAAACAATATGATGAGATTGGCATTATCTCTTACTAGTTGTTTGGGTATTTTAGTATAAGTTTGGTTAAGATAAAAGCAATCAATATTTTTGTGACGACCCATAGCAAAATAATCACGTATATTATTTTGATTTTCGCATGCAACATCGTCAAATATGATGATAGAATTAGGTAAGGCTTCTTGTGGACTTAAAATTTCACTGTTATGATTATACTTGTGATACGATGTATCCACAACTTTTTCCAATACTTTTTCTAAAAAGACGTATTTAGGTTGATACAAAGACTTTGAATACACATAAAGGTTTCTGAATCGTGGACCATTCGGGTGTAGTAACAAACTGATTACTAAGTTTGTTTTCCCACAGTTTGAGGGACCACAAACAATACTGCGAATGGTATTTGGTAGTAAATTTCCATGCCGCTTAACTTCATTTTTAACTGCAGGACAGACACATTCTAATTGAAGTGATTCTTTTTGTTTCAGAAATTTCATAGCTGTTTAATCCAATCGACCACTGTGATTAGTGGATTATGACAAAATGATAATCATGCAGTGAGTTGACTCATATAAACAGATAACTTCAAACATACGAAATTCATTGTTTCTATAATAGCTCGCTAGATATTTCAACCATCCAATCATCGATGAGAAGCGATTTTTGATCACTTGATGCATGAACGAACAGGAGTTATTGGGCATTCTGACACACCGAAGAGAGCGAGGGCGCGAGCGAACAGAGGTACATGTCATGAGCATGTCATTTCATTTACCATCAGTTGATGCATAAACGAACAGGAGTTATTGGGCATCCTGTCCCACCGAAGAGAGCGAGGCGCGGAGCGCAGTTCGCGAGCGAACGGAGGTGCATCAGTTGATGCATAAACGAACAGGAGCTATTGGGCATTTTGTCCCACCTCCGTTCGCTCGCAGAGCATTAACGAAAAGGAATTATTGGGTATTCTGTCCCACCGAAGTGAGCGAGGCGCGGAGCGCAGTTCGCGAGCGAACGGAGGTGGGACAGAATGCCCAATAATTCCCTACTCCTATACTTAACTATGGCAAAAAAGATCAGCTAAAAATATATAGCCGCTCTTAAAAGAAGAACAAACAGAAGAAAAAAAACTTCAAAACAGACCTTCAATACGTCATATTTTACATCTTACATCTATCAATGCCATAAAGTCAATGATATTCATATTATATTATAATATATCATTGCATAAAGTTAATATACCTAGCGGTAGGTATATTAACTTTATGATCAATATATCTACATAATATTATAATACCTGTCAATAATGTCGAAATGTGCACATTGAAATGTGTTAAAAATTATTTCATAGACTTTTTTTACGTCCATGTTCATACCCTTGTTCATTGTGTACATAAGTCCCTATTACGTGAATGTCATTCTCATAGATGTCACTCGTCACCAGTGAGAACAATCAGAACTGAGTCTGAACAAATTTTGGCTGGTAGGTACTGTATTTTATTAGCAAATGCCCATCTTATTCTAACTAGATTTAAATTGGTTACATGAATTGGCCATCTGCTGCCCATCAACTTTTTCTTTCAATTACTCACTGTGTAGTGTAGAGAGCAGCTATAAGTAATCTTTGCAGTTGTATAGCGGTTGACGAGTTCATCAACCGCGTCATAAAAAAATGTACACTACTTACACGTACTTGACAAAATTAATAGGCATAGCAAGGATGTTTATTAAATCTGGGGGCACGGCAGTGCCCAGCCAAGCTTTTTAGCAAAGGCACGGCCGTACCATACTTTTCTCGAAGCGGTTCGCAGCTATTTCTCACCCCCTTTATCTTCGATGTTAACAAAGCTAGGGATTTAAAATTTTGGTCACTAGGAGCAAGTATTAAAACTAGCTTAATCTCTAAATTACACGAAATTTAGATAAATAGTTTAGTAGTTACGGATGGTCAAAGTAACTACATTTTGTCACTGACTGACAGATCATCAAAACTCTAAGGTACTTCTAGCAGACTTAGAACCTTGAAAATAGGTACCCGGATAGGTCTATATTCACAATGAAAGGAAAAAATTATGAAACCGGCCATATACCGGCCGGTACATAGGGTTACGTACCGTAAATTTGTATGGGAGCCCCTCTTTAATAATAAGTTTATTTAATTTTTATTATTAATTATTAAATTTTACATAAAATTGAGCGTTTTCTGAAATTTTCAAAAACCTTAGTCTTACCATTATTGACATAGAGCAAAAATAGAGAAAACAATAGTGTTTCTTGTATGGGGCTCCCTTTAATAATTTATTTTATTTTGATTAGACTATTAGCTTTTATAACGACACCAGAAATACATAATTTGTGAAAATCGCAACTATCTAGCTATTGCGGTTCTCGAGATCCATATTAGTGACGTACGACGGACAGACAGCGAAGACTTATTAATATTAGTGCCCCGTTTTCATCCTTTGGGCAGGGAAACCTAAAAACTGAAATTGAAAAATAATAATATAATACTTTAAGTACTTATTAAATAAAATAAAAGATTTTTATGTTTGTAACTTTGCAAGAACAGTATGAGTTGCGACTGCATATTTGTTTGACGTACAAAAGGATTTAAGTTAGTTATGAACTTAATGAAATGGTATTCATTAAATAAAAAATAATATTAACAACGTTAATAATGAAACAATAATTAAATTCGATTTGAATATTATAAATGTAATCACTAATCAGCACTGAGATATACACTCCTTACTTGCTCGATATAATATGGGAGTTTTAAGTTATCGCACGAAGTAAGGTGTGTGCTCCTTTCCTGCGAAGAACGTCGAGACACGAACGCTTGGCAATGAGCACAATAGAAACAAATATAAAACTGCATATTGGGAGGAGTTCATACTTACACAGACGGCAAGCGTAAAATGTTTTAATATGTAACGACGCATGTGGCTGATGGTGCCCAATAAATCCAATTAGTAGCTGATTATTTTTCTAGTGCTCATTGCCAAGCCACTATAATAATTATAAAATAAAGAAATCTATTGATACATTTACTGAATGTTGATTTAAATTACAAAATAAGTTGAAGGCTTGGCTTGAATGTGATCTGAAAACTTTTTACGACAGAAGTATTGAATAGCTATTCAATATTTTGCTTGGCTCCTTTTACATTTCATGTTTTGGTGGGATATTTATTTGGACAAACTATTTGAGTTTGAGATGCCTTTTATTACTTTATTAGTTCAAATAAAATGCATATTTTTCATGCCTTAAACTATTTATTTAATATTTATTTAATATCAATGGACGCTTCACACCACGTCAGTCTGGCCCTGTGCTAAGTACCTGAAGGACTTGTGTTACGGGTACCAGACAATGGAAATATATTTAATACTTTTTTATTATACTATACATATATTTAAGATTTTTTTTATATCATACATATATTTAATACATATCCATGACCCAGAAACTTCATAAACTTTTTGTTCCGTCGGCGGGACTCGAACCCGCGACCTCCGGCTTGAGCTACCAACGCGCTCACCACTGCGCCACGGAGGTCGTCAAAACCTTTCTACTATTTTTAATTTTGATATTTTTACTTTCAGCTGAGGAGATCTCAAAGTTGAGAGCATCTCAGTCACCGATAGCCATCTCCGTTCAGCGCTGCCCGACTTGGTCCTCTCTCGCTCCGCTCAAATTCAACGGATATTGGGACAATGAATCCAAAGGCAACCTCATCAACACTGGACAAACAGGTATACACTCATATTTATAATATTTTATATTATAAATCGTCTTTGAAGTTCTAACAGCACGTAAGTGAAAAATAGCAACTTTTCAGGAGAGAGAAAAGTTTGATTGAATTTTAATAAATAATATTACTGCAGGTTTACTATTTAACTACTTATATTTACGACTTTTTGTTGGCTGATACGTGTTGCTGTTTGGCTTAACGCGTCTTCCGATTTTCTAGCGAATTGCATTAAAATTTCAAAATAGGCAAAAGGTTACTTACGTGGTTTAAAACTTTAATAACGAAACGCAGAAAAATTTACCTGTATATTAGTCTGTTTGGTACAACTTCATACTTAAGAGCCCGGGTTACCCTCGAAATTCTCATACATATACGTACTACCAAAATCATTTTATCATACGAAAATATTTAACATGTTTGAGCTATTTTTCAGCTTAAAATAGTAATTACCTAGGTTCCTGTACAAAAATTAATTTCAAAATATTTAAACCTTTGGTTCGCAATCGCAGAGGGTGCAAATTTGATCTCGCGTAGAGGCGTCTACAAATGAGACATTTTCTGATCTCTATACCTACACAATACGGATGCTCGAACGGTGAAGGAAAACAACGTGAGGAAACCCGAACATGCTTGGTCCCAGTCGTATTGACCTGTTCTTTCCTCTGGACTAGGCTATGTAGCGAGAATGCCGTATGCGCTTGGGCAACCATATGGACATTTAAAAAACTTGTCCCAGGCACTACAGTATTCGAAATGTGGTTACTTCGCTCTGAAAATACTGTATAAATCATCCACAATGGATGCAAAGGCCTAGTTTTGTTGAAATGCTGCACACCGAAGTTATATGGGCGACAATTCCAGATTTTCGATATTTTATATATTTCTTTACTATTAGTAGCCTATCTGTAATTATGTTTTTTATAATCCTCCTAGATTATCTCAATCATTTTATGACCAAAGTGTCTAGGTTGGTATTATTTTGATAACAATGATATTATAGAGCTAAGTATATGAAAATAATGTTGGCACGTATGACGTAGGTTCGTACGATGTAGCAAGGAAACCAAAATGACACTTTTCAGAGCATATTATCAGTCATTTTACACGTGTGGCCTTTGGGTCAGATATAATATACGCAGCGCTCATATAGCACGCTCAAAGTCCAGTACAATAACATAATATTCAGGATGCTGTTTGGTCTGTCGCGCTACTGTAGCGCGTCATCTATGTTCGCTGAGGAACATACAGACTGTTTTCAGACAATTATTAGAAAAAGATGTGCCTCGCTGGTCGCGTGTGCAAAACAGTCCAAACAGAGTCCTGAATATGTTGGGTAGCAGGTGGGATTCCGTGTTGCTGAAGCATTGGGTGCAGCTCCATGTTCCGATAGCACGGTTCCCATATATTTAATTTTTAAATTAAATTCCAACTTATTTTCATTTTTACCAACACTAGAATAAGGACCTATTGTTAAAACTAACACTATGGATGAAAATCTGAAATAAATTATTTAATTGAATTGAATAATAATTATTGCAACTTATTATTGCAAAATTTGCAAGTGAATATTATGATGATTACGATTAGCCTTCATAAACTCTTATCAAATTTTTAATATCAACGTTTATTAGTAATCAAAATATTTGTTTTGTCTTAATACAAATGCTACAACAAAATATAGCGTAGGTTGGTAATAAAATGTGTAAAAGTGATTTAGCAACTTATCAAAAAGATATAAAAATTCCTTTAGCACATGTTCTGTTATCGGTGACGGTGTTATCAATAAGATTCGGTATTATCGTTGTTTTTGACTGATACTCGTTTTACATAATAGATACTCTCTTCCTTGTCCATGTCCCTATGTTAATCATTTTACGCCGAAAATATAACATACTAGATGCCCGCAACTCCGTTGTGCCAAAATTCGTTTATCGCGCCGGAACCGTACATTTTTTTATTTTCGGGACTCTCGCCATACCCAGCAATACATACACAGCCATATTATGACGCCTTCGTGGTCTAGTGGTATAGAGTGCGGCTCTTAACTCGGAGGTCGTGGGCTCGATTGCCGCGTTGGAAACATGATATTTCCATGTTTGGTTAGGACAATGCAGGCTGATCACCTGATTGTCTGACAAGATGATCCATGCGTCGTATGGGCATGTAAAAAGTCGGTCCTGCGCCTGATCTCTCGCCAGTCGTCTCGGTCGTTCGTCCCACTGGGTTATGAGAGTAAAGGAATAGAGAGTGCTCTTGTGTACTGCGCGCACACTTGGGCACTATAAAATTACTCCTGCGTATCTGGCCTGGTTTCAATGAAACCGGCCGCCGTCACCGAAACCGGTGTGGGAGCCTATTATTATTATACCCAGCAAAATCGGTTCAGTGGTTTGGGCCTGAAAAGGTAACAAACAGACTTTCGCATTTATAATATTAGCCCTTCTATATGTGCAAAAATATTTGCAAAAGAGTAGTGTATGGAATGTGCAAAAAAAATGGCACCCGGCCTTACCCCCTTTTTACAAATAATATAATATTTTTACATCCAAACCATATTTTATGTTTTTGTAAAGAATTTTATAATATCTAATAAATTTTCTATCAATCAAGCCATTATAATATAGTATTTAGTCTGATTTAACATTCTTTTTAGAAGTATATATTTTGAAATATATTTTTCTGACTATTTCACATGAAATAAATTAATATTTTGTTATAATCTACACGACAGAATCCAAGAATAGACCCTTGTTTATATAATTTATCGTCACAGCTTGAGATGTTTACAAAAACAGGTCATAAATATCACTCGAAAAAAATGCGTTTCGTATTACCACAAGCAAACTTCGTCATTATGGCTTTACAAATAAAGTTCAAAATGGCTGCGGCCGGCAGAATACGACCGTTAACTGTAGACTTTTAACTCTTTGTTTTGGAAATATAAGAAATACTATCGATATAAAATAGTCATGTAGACGTTGTGTAATAATTTCTATAAGCCTTTTACGTAATTAATTTACAATTATATGAAGCAAATTCCGTCCAAAACACTTATAACACACACAACTTTTTTCTCAGCTTTCACAAGTTATTACGATGTATTTCTTGCAAATGGTTATCTAAAACTGCTTATTACTATTAAAGTAAACGATTTTACTACTTACATTCGATAAATCCAATTATTATTTCACACAAATCACACAAAATGACAGAACACACACGAAACAATTCACGATTTTCTAATGACTGAAAAATATTCGTCGACCACAGATTGTATAATATTTTGCATTCAGAATGTGGCAAATGTACCATAGATTATAACTAACCAATCTTCTTCATACAAAAGTAGTCTCTAAGTCGACGAAATACGTAACTCGATCGAATGAAAGAGCGCGGCCACATACGGCCGCTTGGGTGTAGACAGAATAGCTGCAGTATAATCTGTGGCGGCCGGATCCGGCCGCTTCGGAATTAATGGGTTAGTAGGATATAAAAGACAAAACTGATTTTCTAAAAAGATATGTAGGACTAGGTAAGGTGGGGAAAATCTTAGGCTTCCTCTAAGAAGGAATTTTCAAAATTCAACACCTAAAGGGTTAGAATATTTAGGGTATGAAAATGCCAGGAATACAACTTTTCGGGGGACAAATCTACGGGACAAAGCTATTTTTATAATAAAACATAATATATTAATGCTCAATTTCAGCTATAATTGAGCAATAATTATTACTAATGTCTCTACATTTTACGTTCTCGATGATGAAACCTTATTAAACGCAAAGTGATTTCGGGAAATAATAATTATTGAGCTGGAACAATTCCGATAAATACTCCAGTATAATAAATATATTATACTAGAGTATTTATCGGAATTGTTGTATGCTGACCGCAATATCATTGAACTATCTAAAAAGCTGATTTATGTAGAGAACACAGTGCTTTGCAAACTCGTTGTTTGTCTATTGAGAGAAATTATTCATGTACATATTTAATAAACATATATTTAATTCACCTCTTCGCGTTATAGTTACTGATACATATCGAATAACCATGTTTGACTCCATGAATGCGAAGATAAGTCGATAGGCCGCATAAAAAAGTGAGTTCATAGAGATCAACTATACTCACTTATTCACTTATTACCAAGATTTGTTGGTCAACTAATCATAACTAGCCTACCATGCAAGACAACGCACATCAAACGTTTTGACAACGCACTTCAACGTTTTGAATTTTGAAGGGGCGCGCCATGTTATCGTATACTCCACTCGGGCTAGCTTGTCATAAAACCACGATTGACAATATCTGACATTTCATTGTCAATCGCGGTTTATATGGAAAATGACAAATTTTTTGACAGGGAGTCAATGACCGCTAGCGACAAGCCAGCCCGAGTGGAGTATACGATAACATGGCGCGCCCCTTCAAAATTCAAAATGTTTGAAGTGCGTTGTCAAAACGTTTGATGTGCGTTGTCTTGCGTGGTAGGCTAGTTATGATTAGTTGACCAACAAATCTTGGTAATAAGTGACATTAAACTGAAATATTACGTGTACTGAGATTGGTTGAATACTTATTACATACAAACTCTTTCATATGGATGTGACTGCACACATTGAAACAGTCACATTTGGAGGGGCGCACCATGTTATCGTAGTTGATCTTCTCAAAAATACAATAGACAGAACGAACCAGTAGGTCGATTTAGAAGTGTTCTCAAAATCTATAGGTTTGACGTAGTACCTATGTCACCAGTCATAAAGCCAAATCCACAGCCGAATAATATATTAAGTACCCCTTCTTTTTTGGAAGTTGGTGAAAATAAGTAGTAACATGAAAATTTAAATTCTTCCAGCGTATTTCACATTCGACACGCGGAAGCAGCCCCGACTGAGCGGCGGGCCGCTGATAGGGGAGTACATATTCGAGCAGATGCACTTCCACTGGTCCGTCGACGACTTCACAGGCTGCGAGCACGTGCTCGACGGACACGGGTGAGTAATGGTTTAACCATAATTACAACCATTGTGGTTAACCATAATACAGCTGAATTACTCAGAGCGGGATTTTTTTACACACGACAGTATTGAGATAGACTATTGCCAGTTGCGGCATTAGGGAGGGGCGACGCTGGACGACTGCCCAGGGCGCTGCCTAAAAGGGGGCACCGAAAGCAAAAAAAAGCGCTCCAGTACTCGGAGTGCTGAAGAAATCTCGCCCAGTACTTACGCTCGGGGTAGTGCTAAAAAACCGACTATTACAATACAAAATATACTTTGATTGAGTGCGCACCTTTGTGTTTTTGGTAGCAAGTTAGTAACTGGCCCTTGAAACTTAAAAAAAAAGTTTTATTGTGGCAATAGACTGTATCGTTTATCACGCCGACGAGACGTACGATATTTCCGTATTGTCGTATGTTCACTTATCTATTGCCTAACATTTACATACTTGCACCTTTGCTTTTTTTCGCATAAAAATGTGTTAGTTTTTCCAAATTATAAACAAATTTGCCTCCTCATTCTTTTAAAAAAAAGTTTACTACTTAGTAAACTTTGAATTGGCTGGTGTATGAAGCATTATTTCACACTGATATGGTAGCAATTAGGGATGATGACAAGGTCAAAGATTAGCGAATTTTGTTAATAAAATAAAGAAATCACGGTAAAAAATAAGTGTTCCCAAAATTTCAGCTTGATAGCATTTGTATTTTTATTTTTTTTGTTATGCGCCCTCAAAGTTGGATAATCAAGTCAATTTTTTTTTTCATTTAAATTTCTTAATATTTGTATACCATTCGATAACTTATACAATTAAAAGCAACTTTTGTTATGAAACCACTTTCATAAACGCAATATTTAATATCCTACCGAACAAAGTTCTCTCCCGATGCGTACAAACTACGAAAGATTGACGTCATTCTTTCGTAGCACTTTGTATGGAGCGTTTCGGGCAGGTTTATTTTATGAGATGTTTGAATTGTCATATCTCGGTGAATTTTTAACCTATCAGAGTCATTCTTTCAGCGATGTTTCTATTTTTAAGGATCTTTCAATTACCAATAAGAAAAAAAAATAGTCATAATGCCTATTATATTGTATTCTGTGAAAGAAGAATCTAATAATTATGGAAGTCTCGTTATGAAGTCTTGACCGAAAATAACTAATATCCTTTTCCAGCTACGCTGCAGAATGCCACATGGTGCACTACAACAGCAAGTATGAGTCCATGGAAGCGGCAGTGGCGCACCCAGACGGCTTGGCCGTGGTGGGCTACCTGTTAGAGGCGACAGACGCCCCCAACCCCAGCTTCGACACGTTCGTCGAGGGTTTGGAGAGTATTAGGAAACCTGATAACAATACCAGCGTGTCTGCTCGTAAGTACACCTTTTATAATCCATATTAAGGCCGGTATAAATAGTCAGTACTCAAGATGCATCTCGGTCTCAACTCTCAAGACGCGGTTCGGCTCTGTGATTGGTTGGCTGTCGAAATTTGGACCAATCACAGAGCCGAACCGCGTCTTGAGACCGGGTCGCATCGTAAGTACTGACTATTTATAGCGGCCTTAATATTATAAATTATGCGAAAGTGCGTCTGTTTGTCGTTGTCTTTGTGTATATTAAGATATTAATAAGTATAATAACTTTTAACAAATTACACTGTAATTTGTTGGGTGTAATTTGTTAAAAGTTATTAATATCTTAATATAGTGGAAGAAGTGCACAGAAAATAATTGTGTTTTATTAGTGTTCAACGTTAATTTCCACCAAGAACCGACAGTACAATCGATTACATAAATTTTCAGGTAAGTTACGTAAGTATAAAAAGTATGTCCTTCCCGGGAGACAAAGTATCTCCGTAGTTTTCGAAAAGAGGTTACAGACCGACAGACAGGCATACTTTCGTGTTTCTAATAATAAAATTTATTAGTAAGAATGATACAAATAATCGTAATCTAAAAATTTGTTTTGTAGCTTTAAAAATAATTTTAAAGCTACAAAACAAATTTTTAGATTTATTTAGCAACATCGCAAGTCGCAGTAACTTTTAAGAAACAATTTTTCGTATTTAAACCTAGAACTTTGTTCGCCCTCAATCCTATATTACAATGTATTGTTTAAAATTATTTCAAAGCACATATCTAAAGACAGCGAGATGGAAGCCTCGACTCTCGAGTATAATTTTCCGGTCTTTAGTAAAGTCTCTGCGAGTTTTTCGAAGAAATCTTAGTTTATCTTTAACAGAAAATAGAATCATCATATTTCTCTCCTTTTCTCAGAATCCCTGGCCTGGATGAACAGACAGGACGTGACGACTGGCAGCTACGTCACGTACAAAGGTTCCCTGACAACCGCACCGTATACCGAGTGTGTCACTTGGATCATCTTCGAGAAACCCGTCCAAATTGGAAGCGAGCAGGTTGGTATTAAGTTTTTTATTTTTTATGCTGCGTTTTCATGCTTGCCAAGGCTTAGCAAGCATCCACAAGGCACAAGCGTCCACAAATCTCGCTTGGCATTTGGATGTCGTTTACACGCTTGTGAATGTGTCCGTGTATTATACATCCAAGCAAGCGCCCTTTGATCTGTGCCCATAAATTTTAATGATGTTGACAAAATATCTTAATTACTGACCATAGGGTGAGTTTCTTGGCCGATCCCTTTTTGGTTCACGTTCTAATTTTAGCTGTAGTCCTTTGATCACGACTCACGAGGCAGGGTTTGATCACAGGTGGCATGGAGTAACGAGATATTTATAACCTACCTAAATGTCGAAGCACAATAAGTAAATGAACATAAAATTCATATTATTATCGAGAAAAAATTTCGTCTTCAGAAGATTATGAAAAACGATACATTACGTCACGTGATTGCACCCCGAATAGGCTGTTTTTGAACATAGGTAGTCAAATTAGAATTACACCGCTTTATTGTAAAACTGCTAGAGGCAGTTGTTTCACACTCATAATATCTGGTATCGGTAATCGGTAGCACCTATTTGACAATGTCATCCACACGCGAAAACATCCAGTAGGTCTATCCAGTGTCCACTATGGCCAGGCATAGACGAACCGCATTTTGCAGTCGAAATCTGCAGTTTTCATACTAAATTCAAAATATATAGGTACGCTATATACGGACCGCTCGAGCAGTCTTGAGCGGTCGGGCTGGTACTTTCAAGGCGACCACTCTAGAGCAGTAGGTCCCGACTCCCGATCGTAACTTGCGGTCCGTCTATGTCCAGTCTAACGCCTACGCTTCAGCTAGATGAGTAGATGCAATGGCCGGCTTACATTATTCTATTTCAGTAGTCCAAACAGCTCTGGATTGCTATAACTGGAATAATGTAAACGGGAACTGGAATGCCATTCAGTGTATTTCAGTATCGGTCCTGTTTATTCCAGTAGCAATCCAGCGCTGGATTGGAATGTAAACCGGCTATAGCACAATGAAGATATTTTAAAATTCTATTTTTTACCAGGTGCCAGGGTATTTTGACACGATAGACCCTAAGCTACATAGCGGCACGTGGTGGCAAATAGAATTTCTAACACCCTAATCAAATGGAAATGATTGTTTTTCAGCTAAGCCTACTCAGACAGCTAGAGGGGTCAAACAGCCAGCTTATTGAGAGGAACGTGCGGCCGACGCAACGACACCCGCCTGGCCACTCCGTCATCTACGTCAAACAAGTCCAGTCCAAGTTGTGACAAACTTGCACAATAAATACTATAACAGTGCTCGCTTAGTTTCATTATGCCATGCCATGAATTGTGTTGCCTTCTTGAGATAATGAGAAATCTTATTAATAAATGAGACAATCTTTTATTATTTAATCGCCTTTTTGTCAACGGCTGCAATTCGCAGGGGGTTTCCTAGAAGAAACAACCTTCTTGCAAGGTCCTGTGACTCGGAAAGTGCTCAGTTTTGAATTGTTTACTAAGGGCATGTTTCACCGCTTCCTGATAAGGTTATCCACCACTTAACTTGACACATAGAGCATGGAGAATTTGTCAAATAAGC
Source organism: Lysandra bellargus (assembly GCA_905333045.1). Classification (NCBI taxonomy): domain Eukaryota; kingdom Metazoa; phylum Arthropoda; class Insecta; order Lepidoptera; family Lycaenidae; genus Lysandra; species Lysandra bellargus. The sequence goes on from HG995323.1 coordinate 7,939,989, forward strand.
CTATCGGGCACCTTATCAGGAAGCGGTGAAACAGGCCCTTAGTATTTAAAATCCAAAAAAAAAAAAGTTTCTCAAAAAGCTAATATCTCGCTTTATATTTAGTCGTGTGTAACAATTAATATAGTAAGTAATAACATCGCATGAATGTTAATCAATTTGTAGAACTTCTGTTTTATTTCCTGAAAAACATGGGACAAGGAAAAAATTTCCATTAAAATAATATAATTATCATCCCTACAGAAACTCAATATTAACGTTGAATTTCTACGTGATACAGATTTATATTTTAAAAGAAATGTGTTATTTAATATTGTCTTTTTAGAATTAAGCCAAATAATTTTGTAGCGAGGGAAGAAGTGTCAGAAAAATATAGGAATATTAAGTAGGTATTTTTATTATGTATCTTATATCTTTAAACGAGCAATTCTTATATAATATATATATATATATATATATATATATATATATATATATATATATATATATATATATTGGAATCTCGGAATCGGCTCCAACGATTTTCATGAAATTTAGTATATAGGGGGTTTCGGGGGCGATAAATCGATCTAGCTAGGAATCATTTTCATAAAATGTCATTCTATGTGTGTTTTTTGAATTTTTTGAATACTGAGCGAAGCTCGGTCATATAGCTAGTGTATTATTAATAACTGGTGACAATATTTTACGCACTGCATCAATGGCTCGGGAAATTAATATTTCGTACACCAAAACTTTAGGGTGAGCATGATAATTTACATACAACAGCAAAATGGCTTTATTCTGAGCATAAATCGAAGCTAATCCGTCTATTTAGATCGATGCCACTTATTATTCCAGCACACGTCTCTACCATCACGCACATGTGGCTATACATACGTAAATAAAAAATAAAATGGACACGATATACGTTATCTACATTAACCTTCGGATTTTGTTTTTTGAAATACGAAAACGTGGTATTGATTTCATCCCTTTTTGCGATATCGGAGGGATCGTATTCTTTTATCAAGTCTGAATATTCTCCCTCAAAATTATCAGCAAATCGACATAGAACAGTTTTCACTGCTTTGTACTTCTGTTGTAGGATATCTTTATTCTCACTCCAGGGTTTTAGTAGCTCTTTACACGATTGTTTCAGCAAATCGTAGTACTTTATTCTGTCATCGTATTCTAATTTCATCATGTCCCTTCTCCAGTCTTTAATCGATAACTCCCATGTATTTGAAGTCATATCAATGTAAAGTTGCTTTAGCTTTGCAACTTTAGTTTCATGGTAAAAGTATTCGGGATTTTTCATTACAAACATTTCGGCTTCTAATAATAAATCTTTATAAGGATAAATGTGATGCTCTGAATCTATTGCTTTTGTAACCATATCGTCAATCAAAAGTTTTATCATAATCTTAGCAGCTCTGTGTTCTATTGAATTTCTTATTTTATTTGCTTTTCTTTTTATCAAATCTAAATTCTCTGTAACATCCGCATTTAAGTTAATTTCGAATTTTTCATCCTGTGACTCCAAAAAAGATATATTTTGAAACTTTATTTCCCAGCTTTTGTTATAAAAAGCAGCTCTATTTGATAAACATGTAAATAAAATATTCTTTACCTCTCCTGGATATAAAATATCATCATTTTTATTAAAAAAGAATACGATCTCGTTATAAGTATTAGGTATAAATGCGATAGGTCTAAAGATTTTTTTCCAACTATATCTCAGAGAAACAGTGCCCATGTTTTTAAGAAACAACTTAGCTCTGTCCATTTTATTTACTGGAGTATTAAAATAGTATGCCCAAGATGATTGTGGGCTAGATGTTGATTGTTTTTGCATATTTGCCAAATGTTTTAAGCCTACACCTTGAAAGCATTTGTAATAAATAGATTCATTAATTTGAACTGCATATACAGCGCTATCTTCGCAAAAATCAGATGGCACAGAAGTTTCAAATTTCAACACAGGCACAGAAGAGCTATATTTTTTTAAAAACCCTGGATTGGTTCCAATTACTATTAAATTATCAACCTCAGGTCTGAAATGAAAAATTATTATAAATTAGTACATTATAATATTAACTTAATCTTAATCAATATTCAAGTCATTTACCGGTATGGGTTAAGCTTTTTTATTTTATTTTGCAACTCGTTTTCGCGTCTTTTCTTATATTGTCCATAATCAGCATCTAACTTCAGGAAAGGCTTCTTTTTGGAAATTCCTGTCAGACCTTTTTCAGTTTCCTGTAAAATTTTAGGCACCCCAACACGTTCTATGACTGCAGGCTTACCTAGTTCAGCTTTAGTTCTTTGAGCTTCGTAAACAGGTCTACAGGGGCATTTTTGATTAAGTCTTGCTGGGTCTTCCCACACTACATCATTTCTTATTGTAACTTTCTTTTGTATTTGTGCATTTTCCAACAGAATTTTTTGTTCCCTTTCCTTTCGTACGTTTTCACCTGCATTCATAACTAGATCTCTTGGTAGTCTTCCTAGCTTTTTCGATAAATGTTTGGTTTCTCCTTTTCGTATTTGAATCCATTTGTCCCACGCCAATAGTTCTGAATCTGGTTGAATATTATCATTACAGATATATCTGCTAATTCTTTTTGTTTCTTGCATTGTAAATTATTATTCGTAGATCGTAAAATATATAAAACGTAGATGTTATATTCTCTTTGAAAATATATTTATTTTTTACAATCAGTCATAACTTTCACAGAAGAGGTTGTTTCATTGTCAAATTGAAAACCATAATGATAATAATTTAAAATTTTCCAGTCAACTGACAATTTGCTTTTGTGGTTTGATTTTTTCTATGCGGTGTAATAAAAACGTCGAAACGAGACAAAAGGTTTTATAGTTTTTATTCAATTTTTATTTATATCCTTAGGCATCCATTACACGGTAGGTTCCTCGTCAGTCAATTCCATCAATCATGAATTATGTTTGACTGATGGTGACTGATGGACTGACGAATGTATCCAGATTTTCGTCAATCACCGTCAGTCACGCTCTTACACGGTAGGTTACCCATCAGTCACCGTCATGACTGTGGTAAAACTGACAGCAAAACCTACCGTCTAATGGATGCCTTACAGAATATATTAATAATTTATAATATATTCTATAAGGCGTCCATTACACGGTAGGTTTTGCTGTTAGTTTTACCACAGTCATGGCTGTAACTGTTGATTGTTGAATAACTTACCGTGTAATGCAGTGACTGATGGTTGCATGAAATTGATTGACGATTAGCTGGATATTTTGATTTTTACATCATGCAACCATCAATCACGGATGTAAAAAAATACGGATGGAGCATTACACTATGAAGAGGTGAAGCATGCAAGGTACGACAATTTCGTTTATTGTACACGTGACCGACACTCACATACCCAACTAGGTACTACAGCCTAGCTGTCATTGCACATTGAGTGACGGCACCGCACACATCCTACACGGGCGGCCATAACTATGCTTCACTCGGGATTAGACAAGGTTACGTCCGTATTTTTTTTAAGTCCGTGCCATCAATCATGACTTTTGAGTAAATGTTTAATGGCATTTTGTCAATCACGCGTCAGCCAGTCGTCCACACCGCACACGTTCTTTGTAAAGTTTTGCGTATGACTGACAATCAGTCGGAACGCGTGTGTAATGTGGAATTAATTACAACATTCACCAACAGTCAAACGAAAGTCACGATTGATGGAATTGACTGACCAGGGCATGACCGTCTAATGGACGCCTTACAAATCCATACCTATAGGTAATCAACGTTATGTCAATGCAATATAAATAAACTAAAGATCTGAAAGATTCTCCAAATTTCAAGTAAATAAGCAATTTTCTAGGTAAAATAAATTACATTGTATTATTAAAATATTCTAATAATGCAGATAAAAGTGAACATTGGCATTGGGGCAGGTAATTTGTTCATTCACTTGAGATTTTCTATTATAATAATTTTGACCATGTTCTAAGCACGGATTGAGGCACGGATTTAAAAAATTTAAAATCCGTGATCCGTGGTTCTAAGTTCTAACCTAACGATACGATAAATTATACTAACAATTGTGATTTGTGAGTGAGATGAGTTGTAGTTATGCCTTAAGAGGCCGGGCTACCCTTGAAATTCTCACACATACGTAATAACAAAATCATTTTCTCATACGAAAATATTTAATATTATGTTTGAGTTATTTTTCAGCTTAAAATAGTAATTACCTAGGTTCCTGAACAAAAATTAACTTTATAATATTTAAACACTAAAACATTTTTTTTGTGTACTTATAAATTTTTTTACTAAATTTACTACTAAATATTTAAACACTAAAAAATAGAGGAAAACACTAAAAAATATATAAATAAATAGTAAATTTACTACAAAATATTTCAACTGTAAAAAATATTTTTAGTACTTATTTAAATTAAAGCAATAGTAACTTTGAAAACTCTAATCACCATTCTTTTACCTTACGTTAAAGAGGATACAGAGAAGGAACCACAGAAGGAAGAAGAAGACACATCAGAGCCTGAATTCGGTAGTGTCGAATGGCTTTATCATTTAAGTGATGCAGAACGGAATCTGCCGAGCCCAATTGATGTATCCATTACTGGTTCCACAGTATATTCATGCCCCGAACTGAGGTGGTACAATTTTGACGTCTACCCGCATAAAATAAAGATAACCAACACTGGTCACACTCGTAAGTTCAAAAATATGACAAATAAGTCTTACATTATAGATTTTTGACGTGGGAGAGCCATGCTTTGGCACGAATGGGCCGGCTCGACCGGAGAAATACCACGTCCTCACAGAAAACCCGCGTGAAACAGCGCTTGCGCTGTGTTTCGTCGAGTGAGTGAGTTTACCGGAGGCCCAATCCCCTACCCTTTTCCCTTCCCTACCCTTCCCTATTTCCTTCCCTACCCTCCCCTATTACCCCTTAAAAGGCCAGCAACGCACCTGCAGCTCTTCTGATGCTGTGAGTATCCATGGGCGACGCGACGGAAGTTGCTTTCCATCAGGTGACCCGTTTGCTCGTTTGCCCCCTTATTGCATAAAAAAAATATGTTTCGCTTCACTGATAAGTGCCGGACAGCTGTTATCCACAACTTAATATAGTAAGTGGTGAAACCCTAGTGACGTATTTGCATAGATGTAAGTAGGTACCTACATGATAAAACTATCGTTGTAGGTGGAGCTAGTCCATTTGTCTGGTAAATGCGCATATAATATAACCTCTGATTACTAGTTCGGTTTTTAATGGCGCGTTTAAAAATTACTTTTTCTCATTATCCCATTAATTTAAAGCACTGGCCCTTTGCGGTAAGCATTAAACTTTTTTAAAAAGGCTCTTAATGTTGTAATTGTGTTTAAATTAAAAAATTATGTCTGCCTCGACTACTTACAAAAGGGTCTTATTCTACTCACAAAAGGGACTCTGTCCAAATTACGCTGCCTTAAAATGAAATTAATGAAATGAAAGACGAAAGGTAGGTAAGTAAGTATATATAATATTCAAATATGTATATTTTGTCTTTTTTTTTCATATACCCACTTACAGTAGGTAAGTATTTCAATATGTTTTATTAACTTTAAAAAAGTTTGTTGATAACTGATAAAATTTCGTATGGTTATGTAGTAGATCAGAGATCTTATGGTTATAGATCTTACTAGATCTGTGATTGTTGATCTGTGGCTTCGCCCGCGTATATTAGGAATTTTACGGAAACCGTACATTTTCCCGCAAAAAATTGTTTATGTCCTTTCACGTGGTCAACGCTATATCTGTGCCACTATCATATCCACATATCTAACACTGAAAGATTTTTTAAATCGGACCAGTAGTTCTTGAGATTAGCGCGTTCAAGCAAACAAACAAACAAACTCTTCAGGTTTATAATATTAGTACTTACTTATAGCTTTTTTTTAATCGCTTGACAAACTCGAGTCTCGATCTAAAATACTATGAAAAGTACCAATAATAGGGACTCATAATAGGACGATGCATGGTATATGGTAGTGATGATGATAATGAAAATATAGGTGAATGTAATTTGCATAGTAGCATAAGCTTTCCGTTCTTAAATCAACGCCAAAACTCTCAAATTTGTATAATTATCTATTAAAGAGTCAGGAGTTCTCCTAGCAGCTTCCGAACAGTGTTGGGCATTAATCAATTAATTTGTCAATTATCTTGTTTATTGACTAAAAAAGTAATTGCAATTAATTTAATTACAATTAAATTAATCGCAATTGAACTTTTAATTGCACCTTGCAATTAAATTAATTTGATTATCGTGTGTTAATTGCAATTTACAATTGAAATAATTGCAACTAACTTTTTTAATTGTTTCATAAAACAATCGGAACAAAATCAGACTTCCGGAGATATGCGAACATAAACACAAAAACATACAATATAACATACATACATACATTTAACATACACTTTTGAAATTTGGCACATTTGTTCAGACACTGAAATAGACTAACATAATATACAAAAACTAAGCAGCTGGAAATATTACATACATACGCGTCGATTGATAATCTCCTTTTTTTGAAGTCGGTTCAAACACAAACAGACAGACAGACAGACATTCAAATTTATAATATTATTACTTATTACTATTAGTATAGAATACCGGCTTTATAATATTATGCAGCATTTTATAATTGTTGTTTTTAATTAAAATTAACAAAATAATTGACAATTAATTAATTGTTAATTGCTACTAATACAGTTAACAATTAAATAATTGTTAGTTGTAATTTTTCACAATTACAATTGATTAATTGTTAATCTTTAATTGTTCTTGCAATTAAAATTTGCCCAACACTGTTTCCGAACCATGGGTGGGTGTCGCTGGGTCCAAAAGCTTACTTGTAATTGTTAGCATAATAATATGCTCGGAACACTTCTCACGTAACCGAAGCCAGCACAGAGGAATTCCCTCGATTACTCAAGGAAGTTTCTTTATCAGGTCACCACTTTTGCAGTGAACATGATAACAAATTGGGATGATGTCCTATACACCAAAAGAAAAAAATTAAAAATCGGTTCATAAACGGCGGAGTAATCGTTGAGCAATCGAAAAAACATAACGCCTCCTCCTTTTTTAAAGTCGGTTAAAATTTTAGCCTATGTGTTATTCTGATGTATATTAAACTATATTATTGTAAAGTTTCATTAAAATCAATTCAGTAGTTTTTGCTTGGAAGAGTAACATCCATACATACATCCATACATTCTCACAAACTTTCGCGGTTCGCTTTTATATATTAGTAGGATATTAGTAGGAAGTAGGATATCGGCCAACACCTATCTTTCATACCCCAAGAACTTATAAGAGGGTAGTCCAAATAAAAAAAGCCCAAAATGCTTACATTTTATGTTCAAAAACGATGTTTCACATCTATTATTAGTAAGTAGGACAGAATGTGATATTTATTGTAATTAGTTTAATTAGTATAAATGAATGTCCCTATAAACTGTTGATGTGCCAATAAAATAAATAAATAAATAAATAGCACATAATAACTCTTATCGAGTCGTCTAGTATTTAAATAATATTATAGTGCTGATTGGAGCGAAATGGAAAACAGAAAGGCCCTATCTGGAAGGTGGTCCTCTACTGGAGAAGCACATTCTGTCACAGATTCACTTCCACTGGGGAGAGAACATGATGGAAGGAACCGATCATACAGTGGATAAGATCCGCCACCCTGTGGAAATGCAGGTATAACAGAACACTAATATTTTGGATCGAAAAAGGCTATACAGCGCAGAGTCGAAGGACGCTGCTGCCTTTAGGGCCCGCGGCCTACTCGGCCTACTTATAATTCCAGGCTCCTACCGCGGCAGCCTTTTCGTGAAACCATATTTTTTACACAATAAGTTTAATCTTAAAATTTTGTCCGGCCTATACCCGAGTGTGAGATAGTACATGCATTTATATCGTTTAAAATCAACATTAATTTATCGTTCTATTTTAAACCACGTTATATACCTACTATCAGAGAAGTTGACTCCTATCGATTTCCTCGATGGTACATTTTAAACATTATAAATTTTATTTCAAAACCGCGTTAGTTTAAATTAAGCCACGGAGCTACCTACATTGATGCTAAACTCTAAAGTCTAATCTCTAAACTAATTGTACTGAACCTTTTTAGGGTTCCATAGTCAACAAAGAACTTTCGGTCTGTCCGTCCGTCCGTCCGTCCGTCTGTCCGTCCGTCTGTCCGTCTGTCTGTCCGTGTGTCTGTCCGCAGTTTTGTTCAGAGACTATAGGACCTAAATAGCTGTAAGTAAATTAATTTGACATGACTCCACATATTAGTGATGCCGACAAAATGGTACTTACATGAAATCTTATAAAAATATTTTTTATGGTACTTTCCCTACACATCAAGCGAGGATGAATTTTTTTCGCGTCCACTCCATCGTGTGGGATGTCGTTGGATAGGTATTTTAAAAAAATATGAGTATTCAATAATATTCATAGATCATTTTCCAATATAAGGATCCGTTTGTGAAATATTAAGTTTTAAAGTGGAAAAAATCGTTAAAGTCCAGTGTTCCTCCTTCTACCAGGTAAACGGTTGCTTCTGGAAGTGTGAAAAAATTCACGGGAGTAGGAAATATGCTGAATTTAATCCCTCGATCGTGGAAAAAACGAGACACAATAGATTTGCATTGTTATCACGGTCGCATGTGACCGCTTGGGGCTTGAAACATTTAAAATGAAAACTGTCACGGCTAAGAAGACTTCATTAAGGGGCGATTTCACCAAAGAAATGGAACGCGTTCAAAGCACTCTGAACTGGCTCAAAACGTATAAACGCGATTATAACATGGAAATGCATTTCACCAGCGTAAACGGAACGCGTTCACAGCAAATCCGAGTTTTATCTTCTGAACGCTCAGGGGCGATTTCACCAAAGAAATGGAACGCGTTCAAAGTACTCTGAACCGGCTCAAAACGTTTAAATGCGATTATAACATCGAAATGCATTTCACCAGCGTAAACGGAACGCGTTCACAGCAAATCCGAGTTTTATCTTCTGAACGCCCAAAGTCCGAAGTTCAACGTCATAAAACCCGTTCAAGCCCTGTCATGGCGGAACGAAAAACATAGACAAAAGAAATGTCAATATGACAGTTTTGACACATGCGTTTGTAAGTTTGAGTATTGTTTCTTTCTATTTTGAAGTTAAATTAACGTGAAAAGGCTTTAAAATACTGAAAACATGTAAAATAATTGCGTGACATCACGTAAACTTAGATTTAATAATCGCGATCAAAAGAAGGTAGTGAAATCCAATCGAAACAAAACGAGATTTACGTCGCAGAATGAACGCGTTCAATGGAAACTAAGTTTTATTAAGCTAAGTTTTATGTGTATTTGGTGAAATCCCACCTCAAAGTCCGAAGTTCAACGTCACCAAACCCGTTCAAGCCCTGTCATGGCGGAACGAAAAACATAGACAAAAGAAATGTCAATATGACGGTTTCGACACATGCGTTTGTAAGTTTATGTATTGTTTCTTTCTATTTTGAAGTTAAATTAACGTGAAAAGGCTTTAAAATACTAAAAACATGTAAAATAATTGCGTGACGTCACGTAAACTTAGATTTAATAATCGCGATCAAAAGAAGGTAGTGAAATCCAATCGAAACAAAACGAGATTTACGTCGCAGAATGAACGCGTTCAATGGAAACTAAGTTTTATAAAGCTAAGTTTTATGTGTATTTGGTGAAATTCCACCTTAGTCGATCGATCGTAATCGATCAACTAAAAAAAAAAGACACTCCGGTAGTGCCGGCAGAAGTGAAAACTTGATTACTAACATTGTGCATTTTTTGACCCATTTTTTATGAAAATCGATTATTAAAAAATCGATTTTATTAATCGAAACCCTTACAATCGATTAAATTTTTAACCCATTTCTTATAAATGAGATTCTCGTGCTGATCGAAAAACCTTGGAAAAACCGTAAGACGGTTGGAGAGTAGTGTTTTGTGTCGAACTCGAACTCGAACTCGAATTGATTGTAAGGGTTTCGATTAATTAAAAAAATCGATTTTTAAAAAATCGATTTTTTTAATTAATCGAGTTAGAGTTCGACATAAAACACTACTCTCCAACCGTCTTACGGTTTTTCCAAGGTTTTTCGATCAGCACGAGAATCTGACGCGAGTTTCACAGTTTTTACCCATCCCACAAAGGTGCTCAACGCCGCTAAAGTAGTTTTCACTTCAAAAATGTAGGTATTCGGCGAAGTACAAAGGAACATTTCGTTCAAATTTCTTTGAAAGTAACTGAGATTATGTTGTTAGTCTAGTGTAAAACACTTTATAAAATATGTATATTCATTGACCATACAAACATTTTTAAAAACTAGCGGTACTACGAAATCTTATATTGCGCGTGGCCCGACACGCACTTTTTTATACGGGCCACAAACACGTTTTGGTCTTGGTACAGAATACATAAGTACAAGACGTCTTGGTAAGGTGTCGCGGGTCGATCGATAAATTTCAATTTATTTATTTGTTACCCACCACAACAATACATTTAGAGACAAAGTTACAGTCAAGATTAATGTAGAATTAATAGCACACTAGGCTTATATTAATAACATGACAATTATTTGCGAAATAAAACATTGTACAGGATTTATCTGTGGACCCCAAACTAGGCAAAGCCTGTATCTTGGTCACATTATTATTTATTTTTTAAGAAATTCTACTAAGCAGTAGTAACTGCACTATAATATTTAAATAATAGTCCGCGCGGAACTAGTTGGTATGCACATTGCTCACATACGTCGGCATGCCGGCAGAGCGGCCAACTCGACGTTCCGCGCGGACTATACTAGCCCATTAATTCCGAAGCGGCCGGATCCGGCCGCCACAGATTATACTTTCTGTCTACACCCAAGCGGCCGTATGTGGCCGCGCTCTTTCATTCGATCGAGTTACGTATTTCGTCGACTTAGAGACTACTTTTGCATGAAGAAGATTGGTTAGTTATAATCTATGGTACATTTGCCACATTCTGAATGCAAAATATTATACAATCTGTGGTCGACGAATATTTTTCAGTCATTAGAAAATCGTGAATTGTTTCGTGTGTGTTCTGTCATTTTGTGTGATTTGTGTGAAATAATAATTGGATTTATCGAATGTAAGTAGTAAAATCGTTTACTTTAATAGTAATAAGCAGTTTTAGATAACCATTTGCAAGAAATACATCGTAATAACTTGTGAAAGCTGAGAAAAAAGTTGTGTGTGTTATAAGTGTTTTGGACGGAATTTGCTTCATATAATTGTAAATTAATTACGTAAAACGCTTATAGAAATTATTACACAACGTCTATATGACTATTTTATATCGATAGTATTTCTTATATTTCCAAAACAAAGAGTTAAAAGTCTACAGTTAACGGTCGTATTCTGCCGGCCGCAGCCATTTTGAACTTTATTTGTAAAGCCATAATGACGAAGTTTGCTTGTGGTAATACGAAACGCATTTTTTTCGAGTGATATTTATGACCTGTTTTTGTAAACATCTCAAGCTGTGACGATAAATTATATAAACAAGGGTCTATTCTTGGATTCTGTCGTGTAGATTATAACAAAATATTAATTTATTTCATGTGAAATAGTCAGAAAAATATATTTCAAAATATATACTTCTAAAAAGAATGTTAAATCAGACTAAATACTATATTATAATGGCTTGATTGATAGAAAATTTATTAGATATTATAAAATTCTTTACAAAAACATAAAATATGGTTTGGATGTAAAAATATTATATTATTTGTAAAAAGGGGGTAAGGCCGGGCGCCATTTTTTTTGCACATTCCATACACTACTCTTTTGCAAATATTTTTGCACATATAGAAGGGCTAGACAGCTTAATTTATAGCAAATTAAGGCACTATATCGAAAGTAATTTTACCGCAAGGGCAATTTTATACTTAATTTATATGACTATAAAGTCGTGAATACGCTGCGGCCAGAAGCTATCGGCGCGCTCGGAAAACATGCGAAAAACGTAATTTTAATTATTTAAAAAATAACTAGGAGCATTTAAGCAAAATGCTTCTATACGATTTTGAGTTGCAAAGGTGTCTATCAATTAGACTAACTTCCTACATTACATCTTCAAATTTCGTATTTTTAAGAAGTCATTTCGATCGAGAAATGTATTGAGGCAAAATACATTAATCATGTTTCTGGTTCTTCTCAAACCTAGATAAGGCTATGAAGATATGTATGTCTCATTACCAGATTTGTAACATTTCTGAGGGTCCTATAGTATTACGTCAAAAAGGACAGTTTTTTCAATAAAGCGCCTTAAGATAAGAATTTGCGAGTTGCGACCGTTTAGTTTAGTGGTTCATTAAACAAATTATTGCAGTCGGTTACAAATTACTCGTTACTTTCTTTACGACTTCCTCTCTTGTTCATTCTCCTCTTTAGAATTCCGCTTTCGTATTCCCCCAAATTAAGGTTTGATGTCCATTCGTTTTTTGCGATTAAAAAATGCGCACCTAGATTAAATAAAAGGAAAGCGAAAACCATTTTTAATTTCAGGTCACGTTTTTCAAATCGGAATATTTAACGCAAGACGAGGCTTTCTGCCATTCAGATGGAGTCGTGGTTATTTGCTATATAATACAGGTAGAATATTGGCAATATTACCTAGGAACAGCTTAACGATTCAAAAGTTAGCCTATGCAATAGAATTTGTGTTATCTAAATAACAGTTAGTGTGGCTAGAGAGCTCAAAGTAAGTTTTTGTCATCTCTATGTAGGTACGACAACTGTCAACTTTCATTTAATTATGATACAACTATGATTTACTTAAAGCAATTCGCAACAGCGTACGTGCATAAAACTGGTAGCTCAATTTACATCATAAAAATTTTAAGTTGGATGGGAATTGGGAACTGGGAAGTGGCAAGAACTTACACTCATTCCCGCCACAGACACCGCGACGAAATTATCGATAAGCATAAAACCCTCAGACCCATAAAATGAAATTGAAATCCCTTATATCGTATGGAACGATGATCATCATCATCTTATCAGCCTATATTCGTCCACTGCTGGACATAGGCATCTCTCAATTATGAACAATCAACGAATAATAAAATCCCTTTTCAAGTAGCAATACCTTAACTTGCAGTACGGGGCGAACCCTGACGATCGTCTCACCTGGGTGATAGATGCCCTGCCGAAGGTTCGTGAAGCCCACACCAGCACTCGTGCCGGGCCCTACCCCATGTCAACCCTCCTGCCAATGTTCGCAGCAGATTATTTTCTTTACTGGGGTAGCTTGTCTGCGGCGAAAGGGGATTATGTGGCTCGATGGATCGTGCCCAGAACCAATATGTCTGCGTCGTTTGAACAGGTGACTTTTTCTGATTTGATTAATGATGGATGTAATCGTGATGCGGTTGACTTACTCGAACTCGCATATTGAGGAAAATGGCAAAGATCAAAAAGTAAATCAATTGAACTATAAAACTTAATTATGATTTACAAGCTGCGGTTTTTGGCGGTGATTAGTGTTCTGTGTATTTGAGTTGACCATAGGCCATAGCTGATATTAATGACATCTAGCTTAAAATATTAAGTAGTATTACCGTAGGTACTTACTGTACTCAGAAATTATCAGGAATTGATAATTAATTATAATTGACGTTTAAACTTGATAATAATATACTTTAGCTAAATTAACCATTCACAGTTAAAATAAAATCATTAGTAACAAATGAAATTTTTATGCAGATTACTGAATTTCGAAAACTGCTGGATCCTTGGGATGAACCACTAAAGAAAAAATTTAGAACTCTCCAAGAGCGTGGTGATCGACACTTATTTTTTATAAATCCACAGTGGAGTCAACATAATTCATTACTGCCAATACGCCGAGTCCCAGAAACTTCTATTTCGGTGTTGTCACCAGCTTATCAAGCTAATTCTTGGATGTTACCACCACAGAACAAAGTGAACTTGAAGACGGATACTCAAGAAGAATATTATTGTACGGATCATGCAGCTCTAAACGCACAGTTAATATCTGTGGACACTGGAGTACTAGGCAGCGAATGAAAGCTAATACAAATGGTATGAATAAAAAATCTTAGTGAAGGTTTTAACAGCTTTCTAACTTAAATGTTCGCTAAAGTTAAAAACCGTCTAATAACACTCCATATGAATAAACGCTTTCTTAGCCTTCGCTAAGTAAAATACTTTTAAATGACGTTTTATAGTATTTTTGTTGGTAATGTTGGTAGTGTGCCAATTTAGAGTGGGTTGCACCAGAGGCGTGGTTAAAGTTAAAGTTAAGGTTAGAGTTATGGTTAAAGTTAAATATGGCGTCCTAACTTTAACCTTAACTTTAACCGGAAAAATTGACAGAATATGTCGTATGAGCATATGGGGTGTTTGGACGCTATATTTAACTTTAGGAAGTGTCTAACGTGCCGCTAGCGGTCGTTTAGCGATGCCCGCTAAAATACCGTTGTCGGCATAATAAGGAGGAAATCGCTATTCGTTAGTATGCCGCTAGTGGTATTTTAGAAGGAAGTGGCTAGCGTGCCGCTAGTGGTCGTTTAGCGATGCCCACTAAAATACCGTTGTTGGCATAATAAGGAGGAAATCGCTAGTATGCCGCTAGTGGTATTTTAGTTAATGTGCGCTAACAAACCGATGCAGATGGCGGTAAAATAAAGCATAGTGTTTAGTCTGCTGCTGTAGCTACTCAGGCTTAGCATTACAATATTTTTAACTGACTTCAAAAAAATGAGGTTATCAATTCGACGCGTATGTATGTGTTAATATATGTACCAAATTATGAAATAAGAGGGCAAACGAGCAAACGGACCACCTGATGGAAAGCAACTTCCGTCGTCCATGGACACTCGCAACATCAGAAGAGCTGCAGGTGCGTTGCTGGCCTTTTAAGGGGGAATAGGATAATAGGGTAGAGGACGGTAAGGTAGGGAATAGGGTAGGGTCGGGAAGAGAATAGAGTAGGGAATTGGGCCTCCGGTAAACTCACTCACTCGCAAGTGCTGTTTCACGCCGGTTTTCTGTGAGCCCGTGGTATTTCTTCGGTCGAGCCGGCCCATCCGTGCCGAAGCATGGCTCTACCACGTAAAGAACGCGTCTGAACAAATGTGCCAAATTTCAAAAGTGTATGTTTGTATGTTTGTGTTCGCATAATATCTCCGGAACTACAAGTCCGATTTGAGTAGTTATTTTTTGTTGTACAAGGTAAAATACCACTCCCCCCGATGGTTGCACGCCTTGTCGTGGCGGTGGGGCTCTAGTAACCGCGGCTTGGACAACCGCGGTGAAGCAAAGAGGCAACCAGGGCCGGCCGGTGTCGCCGCCTGGCCCGAGGAGGGCGCTCCCAGCGGACTGGAGGAGTCCGCTGCGGATGCGCACCGAGGTGGGGCCGCAGAGGAAGAGGCAAGTAGGTATTACGGTGCACCGCTTGCCCTATCCTCTGCGCCCGGGGACGGATCGCGGGGGGGAGAGGCATTGTGGTAGGTTGCCGCTCTCCCTACCCCCCTGCGAGCTGGCGGGGCCGTCCCGTTTGAACGCCATTGGTGGGGCCGCAGAGGAAGAGGCAAGTAGGTATTACGGTGCGCCGCTTGCCCTATCCTCTGCGGCCGAGGTGTGGTCGGTGGCAGAGCCACAGACCTGATCTGCCACATGGCCTCCAAGTAGCAGACTCGGGGGGCGTCTGCTACAGCCCTAGTGGGGGCCGAGGAGGAGGGCGCACGTGTTGTGCGCCCATCGGGCCGCTGGCGGGGTCGCGGATGTGTGTATCGTTCCCGTGGCCCCGTCAAAAGGCGGCGTGGCGGAAGATGGGGGGGGGGGGGGGTTAGTGGGTATACCGTGGTCTCATTAGCTACGGGAGTCCCACATCACCGCTCGGGTCGCCCCCGGCGCCTGGGTGGTATGCGTAATGCATTTCCCCCTCCGGAAAAAAAATTTAAAATACCACTAGCGGTATAATAGCGATTTCATTATGCTGACAACGGTATTTTAGTGGGCATCGCTAAACGACCACTAGCGGCACGCTAGCCACTTCCTTCTAAAATACCACTAGCGGCATACTAGCGATTTCCTCCATATTATGCCGACAACGGTATTTTAGTGGCCATCCCTAAACGACCACTACATAGCGGCACGCTAGACACTTCCTTACTTTAACCAGAGATTTGACATTTTGCACTGTAATGTCAAATCTCTGGTTAAAGTTAAAGTTAAAGTTAAAGTCAAAGTTAGTTCGTGCAACCCACTCTTATTGTGTTCAATGTGTCAAAAATAATGAGTATTTTGTAAAAAAAAACTTGAGAAGTGTCAAAGGACACCCGAATGGAATGGAGTTATTTCTTATGTTAAAAAAATCTGTACATAATATACTTAAAAAAATATATTTAAAAATCGCCATCTATTGACGCACAGGGATACTATCAACGTGCAACGCCCTCTGCCCCTAATATGCAGGTACTAATAAAAAAGTGTCGTTTTTAGTGTCGTTTTTCGGCCTAGCGGGAGCTAATTATTTATTATATTAAATAAAAAAAAGGTTTCGCAACGCGCGAAAAGGAACTCCGTTCCAAAAAATATACTTTATGGATTTCATAAATTACGTCATAATAGAGCGTCATAAATTGCGTCATAAATACTTTTTGTCGACGAGGGCGGCTAGAAATTCCTTCAGAAATTGCAATAATGTCAGAAATCGCGATAATACTCGATATTTCGTCCATTTCAATCTCTTAAAATGGTCTTAAAGTAGGTCCGAGGCTTCACTAAAGTTTGCGAACTCCTATTTGGCGTTTCGATCCTAAACCAGGGCTTCAAATAACGTTATTTTTTCATAACGTTACTGCTTTAAGGGCATAGATAACGTTACGAAAATTTACCCGATATTAAAAATAACGTTAAAAATTGATATTAATAACGGTTAATGTTATAACGTTATATAGGATTTATAACGGTAAATATATGTTCTTTGATAACGTTATAGTCCGTCAAGAAAGTTATGACAGGCGGGAAAATTTTCTAAACGTAATTACGCTTATAAGGTGTATTTTTTCTTTGTATTTTCACACAAATCTCGCAAAAAAAGTGGGCTGCGAGTGAGATTTAGTGCACCGTGCACGATCGCATACCTGATACCAGAAAATAGCGTTATATTTACCGTTATTATCATAACGATATTTTTTCGTTTATACTTATCGGAAAAATATCATTATAATAATAACGGTATATATAACGTTATTTTACTAAATATCGTTAAGAAAATAACGTTATCTGGCTACCATTATGAAAATAACGGTACGTAACGATATTTTTTCTGTTATTCGATAACGTTAATATGAAGCCCTGTCCTAAACAACTGTTAGCAAACGTAAAATGTTCTTAAAATAGGTTTATATCAGGCGCGCTATGTTCGGGAACCTTTGTTCATAATAAATTTTACAACAGGCTTAAAAAGCTAATTTAAATTATAAACCCTCGCTGTGTTTTTATTCATACGACCGTTTGCAGTACCTATGCAGTTTAACATTCAAATAAAAATTATTATTATGTGTCGATGTCATCATACGTCAAAGTCAAATTGACGTCAACTGTCAAGTGTCAAGTTTCCCTATGTAGTATGTCATAAGTCATTACTCATTGGAAGTGTCTACCGTGCCGCTAGCGGTCGTTTAGCGATGCCCACTAAAGTACCGTTGTCGGCATAATAAGGAGGAAATAGCTAGTATGCCGCTAGTGGTATTTTAGTAATGTGCGCTAACAAACCGACGGCGGTAAAATAAAGCATAGTGTCTAGTTTGCCACTGTAGCCACTCAGGCTTAGCATTACAATATTTTTAACCGACTTCAAAAAAAGGAGGTTATCAATTCGACGCGTATGTATGTATTATTGGTATTATGTAATATTTGCAGAATAGCCTAGTTTTCGTATATTATGTTAGTCTACATCAGCGTCTGAACAAATGTGCCAAATTTCAAAAGTGTATGTAATATGTAGGTATGTATGTTTTTGTTTGTGTTCGCATATCTCCGCAACTACGAGTCCAATTTGGTTAAGTAGTTCTTTTTTTTGTTGAACAATGTATGGTTCAACTTAGGGAATACTGCAAGTTTCATTAAAATCGGTTCAGTAGTTTTTTATGATACGGAATTTTAATTATTAATAACTTACAATTTTGAAGTCAGTTTTATCTTTTTAAAATACTATTATTTAAGATAGATTATTGTAGTTTTGCATGTATACCTATTTTAATAATGAATTAGTAAAAAAATAAAACAACAAAATAGAATCCCAGATATTTTTTTATTAAACATACAAGTCAGTAACTTCCTAAAAACAATATAAAATATCTAGGTGCTTCGGTTTAGCATGTGTATTCTTCTTTGTTCATTGTTCATAGATTTTTTTTGCGTTTAAGGCCTATGGCGGTTAATTCATGACCTTTCGGACGACCTCTTCGTTTTCTAATAGTTGGTAATTTTATTCTTTTAGTGACACCAATATTATTGAGTTTCTTATCCTGCATTTCTACTTCCTGCGATTGACTTTCCCGTTCTTCTACTTTCTGTATTTCACTGTCCTGTATTTCTACTTCTTCTCCCTCCGCTTGACTTTCCTGCGCTGTTACATTCTGTGCTTGATTTTCCTGCACTTCTACTTCCTGTGTTTCATTTTCCTCCATATTAACTTCTTGCATTTCTATTCCCCGTATTTCCATTTCCTGTATTTCATATTCCTGAATTTCTACTTCTTGTGCTTCCATTTCTTCAAGCTGTAAATTGTCTACTTCTTCTCCCCCCGCTTGACTTTCCTGCACTGTTACGTTCTGCGCTTGATTTTCCTGCACTTCTACTTCCTGTGTTTCATTTTCCTCCATATCAACTTCTTGCATTTCTATTCCTTGTATTTCCATTTCCTGTATTTCATATTCCTGAATTTCTACTTCTTGTGCTTCCATTTCTTCAAGCTGTAAATTGTCAGTTACTAATATTTTAGTTTCACGACGCTGACTCCAATAATCTATTAGTTTATTCAATTGGTTCACGTGTTCTTCAAAGTCGTGGCTATTAAAGTTACTTATAATTGAAGCAATTTTTTCGCACTTTCTTAGACCTATTTTGTATTTTTCTTGTGTACTTAAAATGCGTCTTCTTGGTGCTACAACTCCTACGCTGCCGCTATTACACGTGCTATCAAAATGTTGAGTACTTTCGGTACATTTATAAGTTTTAGTATACGTCTCTTTTAAAAACCTTTCAGGTATGAGATCTTTATCGAATAGGTCTTCCTTTGTTATATTTGATTTAACAGAAAATATGTGTCAACATGGTAATGCAATGGTTACGTGGAATTGACAAGAGCAAGTAGTTGAAGTGGTTTCGGTTTCTTCGACTGTGCAATTTGAAGCTTTATTTATTTGTTCCTTTATAAGCTTAAAAGCATAAGGTGTGACCAACTGCATGTATGCATCTTCAAGCGGACTCATGGAAAGTACTTCTTTTTTATAGATCATTGCATGAGCTGTTTGTTTTCGTTTTTGTTTCACCGTGTCAAGTAAAACCACAAAATTTTCAAAAAATGTTTCGAGATTAGAAAATTTATTGCAGACTTGTTTTATTTTTTGATTAAATGACTCTAGGTGGTTAGTTGTTCTTACTCCAAAAGTACATGCAGATTTTTTATAACACTCTACCCACTCGGCTCTAATATCCTGCCAGTTTTTGTTGAAATATTCCGTTACTTTCGTATGATTCAAATTTCGTAATTTTTCATAGAGGGTATTGTACTCTTCTTCGCTTCGAGCGTAAGTCATTTTCTGCAAAATATTCAAAATAATACTTCTTTCCGAATTGGTAACTTCCATTGCTTCAGTCGTCATGGTAGAACGAAAGCGTTTCAATACATGAAACATACATAACTGATGAACCGCATTGGGGAATTCTTCATACAGCACACTTTTTTCGCCAAAATCTTTATCTGTGAGAAAAGTCTTAACGTTGACCCAATCAGGATTATTATTTTTAAAAACACTTATCATATGCCTTATAACATCACTTGATTCCTCGGTGACCAAAAATACTGCACAAACATCTCCTTCATTATTCCCATTGATGGACATAATAATATACAAAGGCATGTCTAAATTATTTAGTTTGTAGGTCGCATCCAATAAAATCAAGTCCGGGTATGCAGAAAAACAGTTTTTCATGTAAGGAGTTTGATAATAAATCCCGACTAAGTCTTGATCTTCTGTCGTCGCAACGTGAACAAAACCGTTATCTTGTGTAAGCAGGGTAACCACTTTTTCGAGATTTGATTTAGAACACCGACCATCAGATTTTAAATTGCTGAGATCTTTTAACTGCACCGGTTTTCCAGTTTTTTCTTCCAAATATGATCGCACTAATTTTTTATTACAGTTCAAAGTTAAAAGCTTTGTTGCTTCCGTTTTTTGTTCGCTGTCTAGTCTCCTTTGCTTTGGTAGTGACTCAAAAAAATCCTTTTCAATTTCATGATTATGTTGATCATCTATACTTATCACTCTAAGTCTTTGGCCATCATCAGAAATTTGAACCTTTATTTTCATAGGACAATTTTCTTTTAATGTAGTTGATCTTCTTATGCCTTTACTTCGTGATTTAAATTGCTTACCACCTTTTGAACACGCATATGTAATACTGTAGTAATGTAAGTCTAAATTACAATTTGTTAATTTTTTTGGACACACTGTTTTCATTTTATTTAATGTTCTGCAGTCTCTTTTCCAGAGTTGCACATAATTTTGCTTCTCGTATTGTTCAATAAACTTGTTGAGTTCTTCTAAAGAACTGAACTCGGGATAACAGCTATTACTAGAATCACTCATTTTCTTGAAACAAACACGAAATAAACTTTCAAACTGCGTGCCGCGCGAATCTGTTCTCATACTGCAAACAAAAAATGTAAACAAACATTGAGATGTAAACAAACTACTTTGCTGGGCGTAGTCATAATATTATTGCCGGTATTGTAGCTACATTCACTACGAAACCGTTGTCGGTAAAATAGCTGTGTTCGTTGCGTTGCCACTAACGGTACAATAAGGAATACTAGTTATTTTGCCGACAACGGTACTTTAGTAGGCATCGCTAAACGACCACTAGCGGTACGCTAGACACTTCCTTACTCATTTGTGTTGTGTAGCAGAAAAGTAAACATTTTACTTTGATTTTAGTAACCTAGGAAATGTTTTGGAAAATTTAAGGGAAAGTTCTGTCTTTCATGATGTTAAGAAACGTTTTGCGTACCAGCCGATGGCTGGTACAGAGGAAAATCAATAGAGCTGCCAGTGTTTTAATAAGCAAACCTGTGCTCAAAACTCATTTGATTTCACCTGCATGCAGATTACCGCATAGTCAATGTTATTCTGATACTACCAGCTCTATCCCTACGGAACACATTGATCCGGTAGTTTTTGAAGAAATATGTAAAGAAACCCTAGAATCCTTGTGTGAATACTTTGAAGAAATTGTAGACGATGCACCAAATCTAAAGGGTGCCGATATTACCTTTAGTGTGAGTATGCAAATAATTCTCTTTTGCTTTTTGTTCCTTCGAATTGTTCTGTCAGAATATATTATGTACAGTGTCAGAATACAGAAACAGGTAGGTATATACTTAAGTCTGGCCGTAAATACTGTTACTAGTTAAAATAAACAAAATATTACATTTGAATTTGGATTCTGTAATTTTTATATGATTGTTTATTATGTTTTCTCGTTTTGGCGCCAATGTATTTTACAATATTTTGCGATACTGAAATGGAGTGGGGTGATCACAAGAACCAAATCGCTGTGATTGAATGACACAAAGTAGGTATGGAGTCTAATGTCATTTTTAAACTCTATTACCAGTTGCTATTAGTAAAATGTTTTATGTACCGGGCTATTAATAGGTACAATGAGACCTCCTCTGCTTGTGGCAGAAAAAGATCTGGCTAACTAATTTTTTGATCAGTTATTTAAATATTTGAGATGTTATTATGATCAGTTGAAAAAAAAATTGAGCAGTTATTTAATTTTCTGGTGGTTGATTAATTATTGTGACTGTAAAACATGGACAGTAATAAAAAACTATTGAGCGGTAAAAATGATGGAATGAGCGGTAAAAATTATGGAATGAGCAGTTTGATAAATGAATGAGCTGTAAAAATGATGGAACGAGCGGTTCGATAACGACTTAACAAAATACCTACTTAACCACGGATACCGAAGCGGGGGACGGGGGGGTGCAGCCTTCCAGAAAGGGGGGCTCGGGGGTCCCCGCCAAAACAAAAACAAACACAATCTAGAAAGTCCAAGAGTAGGTTAGGTTAGAACTTAGACCATAAAGGCAGAGGGAGCCGAGCGAGCGCAGCGAGCGTGCTACGCCTGCAGCCAGCGACCGTCTTATACTTTCGCTTTATAACGGCACCGAACCCTCCATGGGTGAGTTCGACTCGCACTTGGCCGATTTTATTATATTTTACCGCCTCATTGTTTAAATAACTTCTTAGAATGAGATTTCTTAGCGCATCACACACGGTGAAGATACTATAATATTTTATCTTAAGATGCCCAAATATAAAATATAGTATCTTAAGCTATCACAAACGGCTAAGATACGTTAATATTAAGAGCCCGGGTTACCCTCGAAATTCTCATACATAAATACCAAAATCATTTTGTCATACAAAAGTATTAACATGTTTGAGTTATTTTTCAGCTTAAAATATTAATTACCTAGGTCAGGAACCTAGGTAATTACAAATATTTTGTTTTTAAATATTTTTTAGTATTTAAATATTTTGTAGTAAATTTGCTATTTATTTATATATTTTTTAGTGTTTTACTCTATTTTTAGTGTTTAAGTATTTAGTAGTAAATTTAGTAAAAAAAATTTATACACAAAACATTTTTTTTAGTGTTTAAATATTTTGAAGTTAATTTTTGTTCAGGAACTTAGGTAATTACTATTTTAAGCTAAAAATAACTCAAACATGTTAAATACTTTCGTATGACAAAATGATTTTGGTATTATGTATGTATGAGAATTTTGAGGGTAACCCGGCCCCTTAAAAATATGATCATTTCCTTACGAGTTAGCGTTGGTGCCACACATATTCCTTGTTAGAGTTCTATATACAGGGTGATTGACTGCGAGTGATACTGCCTTACTTCTTGATTTGTTAGACAGCTCCTCAGACGATGATTCTGATATAGAATGTGAAATGCAGATTGCAATAGCACATTCCAAAAGGAGAAACATTTGGATAGAGCCTCACATAAAGAAGAGAAAAACTTGCGGTGAATTTAACCTTTATCAAGATCTGTCAACAGAGAAGTTTCAAGAGTATTTTAGAAATTCAAGAGAAACATCGTCCGATCACCAATGAGCCCGCGCGCTGCCTGACACAAAAACACCCTGTATTCACAAAAAATTATGTTTCGCATCTTAAGATAACATATTAAGATACGAAATATATATTTCGTATCTTAAGATAAAATATTAAGATCCGAAATATATATTTCCATATCGCTCGGTATCTTAAAGTACAAAAGATAAAATATATATTAACTACGTTGTGTGTGATGGTTCATAGGATTTCTATGGTGAGCGATATTCTAAAATATGCTCTAAGATAATATATATTTTATATATCTTCACCGTCTGTGATGCGCTTTACTGACAAATTCCGATTTGTTACTGCCCACACGTAACCGCCCGTTCATTAATTTTTACTGACCATTTAATTATTTTACTGTTCAATAATGTTTTCAATTATCAATTTTATTATTTTTTACTACTCATTTTTGTTTATTTTACTGCTTAGTTTTAATTGCTAAACTAGTTATTAAACGTGCCATTTATAATTTTTAACTTACCAAAACTGCAATTTACAACTGCTCCTTTAAATCAGTGCCATTTAAAAAAGAAAGGGTGATAAAATTAAAACATCTACTGAAGCGGTACGCAAAGGGAGGCCACAAAAAATGTTTGTTTATGGATAATATTTTTTTTACAACTAAGCAACATTTTAACAAACAAAATTGTTTTATTTATGCTTGAAGTTCTAAGGTTCAACATCAAGTTCAATAACCAAGAATGGTCCTTCCAACAAGGCTCGGCGCCGGGTCATAAAGCTCAGTCGGTTTGGTCTTGGTTGGAAACGAACGTTTCGGACTTCATCAGAGCTGAAGACTGGTCGTCGTCTAGTCCCGATCTCAATCCACTAGATTATGATTTTTGGTCAGTTTTAGAGAGTATGGCTTGCTGTAAATGCCGTGATAATTTGGAGTCTCTACGATCATCCATTCGACTGGCAGTGAAGAATTTTCCCATGGAAAGAGTCCGTGTTTCTAATGATAACTGGCCACAATGTTAAAAAGACGTTATTGTAGCCAATGAAGGCAAATTTGAATAAGCTTTTAATATTTTAAATTGTTTTATACTTATGTATTAAACTAATACACTGTAAAAGTAATAAAATTTATTTGCAACAAAAAAAAAGTTTTTTCTTTGTAACAGTATTTATGGCAACAATGAACTATAAGTTTTTTTTTTTTTTTAGAACATAGGTCTGGCAGAAACAGCAGTGCTGTTGGCAGTAAGACCGCCTTTTTGTACCTACAAAGCTTTCCTTTTTTAGGGTTCTGTAGCCAAAATGGCAAAAAACGGAACCCTTATAGATTCATCATGTCTGTCTGTCTGTCTGTCTGTCTGTCTATCTGTCTGTCTGTCTGTCCGTCCGTATGTCACAGCCACTTTTCTCCGAAACTATAAGAGCTATACTATTGAAACTTGATAAGTAGATGTAGTCTGTGAACCGCATTAAGATTTTGATACAAAAATGGAAAAATTATTAAAAATTTTAGGGGTCCCCGTAGGTACAAATGAAACAAAAAAAATTTTTTTTTCATCTGGCCTATGCGTGTGGGGTATCTATAGATAGGTCTTCAAAAATCATATTGAGGTTGCGAATATCATTTTTTTCTAACCTGAATAGTTTGCGAGAGATACTCTTCCAAAGTGGCAAAATGTGTGTCCCCCCCCTCTAACTTCTAAAGTAGAAACTCTGATAATTCTAAAAAATATATATGATGTACATTACTATAAAAACTACCAACGAAAATTGTTTTGAACGAGATCTAGACAGTAGTTTTTTTTATACGTCATAAATGATAAACCTTAATTTAACTTTCATTATATCAAAAATGAAATATTTAAATAAATCAAAAACCTTATAATTTCATAGAAATAATTATTATTTCTGCTGCGGAACCCTTCATGGGCGAGTCCAACTCGCACTTGGCCGGTTTTATAAGTTTGTTTAGTTTTAAGTTGTACCTGTACAAATAAAGTACTTATTTTCTATTCTATTCTAAGTTCTGTTTTATAGTTTTACTATTTTGATAAATAAAAATCATTTCAAGCACTTTTCACTCTATAGCCATGATACTTATATCAGTTTATTTGATTTTCAGGATGGCGTCTTAACTGTTGTATTGGGTCCTGAATACGGTACTTATGTTATAAATAGACAAACACCCAACAAACAGATCTGGTTGAGCTCTCCAACTTCAGGGCCTAAGCGCTATGACCTAGTCCTAAATAATGGTGGCTACTGGATATATAAACATGATGGAGTATCGTTACATCAGCTTCTACAGGACGAGATATCAAAAATTGTAAAAAACGTTGATTTCAAAAGATGTGCACATAGCTTAGTGTAAACCATTGTTATAATATAAGTAGGTTCTGGTTTTTTATTTGTTTTATTTCTCTATTAAAATGGAGGTCATCGAAGATGGGAATATTATGGACCGCATCCCCATATTGTTGCAGAGGGATTTAGAATACTACCAGGTAAATGTACAATATAGATCTAAAATAATAATTATTGTCATGTCATTGGGGTCAAAACTTAAGCATAAAACTATTTAATGCAACCATATTATAAGAAACTATTAACTTTAAATTATTTTAGACAAATCAAACTGTGTTATCGGAAACAATATGCCACGGAGTTGTGGGAGGCAGGTTGGATTTTCCCAGAAATGCATCATTTGCCGCTGCTAAAATAGTTCTTTGGCTTGAAGAGGAATTTTCAATTGCATTCAAGTATGTCTCAACATATTATTACGTCTTCTAAATATAGTTTAATTATGAAATGCCTCAAACTCTATAAGTATCTCTATAAGTAGTATGTATAAGTAGTATGAAATACTTATATATTTCAACAAGCAATTCTTGTATATGTCGCAGTCATTTGGTTCAATATGCGATTCGATTGAATGACTAGCGCAGTCATTGAATGACAAAATTCAATGAGAGGTTTTCTTATTTTTAATCTCTACCAGACGGCGCGACGATAGACACTTCTAGATTTTCTATTGGTTCCCCACCGATCTGAAATTACTGCAGGTTGGCATTACTGACTACATATTGGTTGTGTTTCTAAAAATATCAGTGTACTGTCAAGTGTGGCATAAATCAAAATATCTTAAACCTAAGCGATCATTGGCCTAAGCGATTAGGCCAGTATACTGGTAACAGTTTAGGAACACGCATATTGTCAAACTGAAAACTGACAACTGAAAGAGTTTTGGCGGGCATGTCATGGGCATGTCACTTTCAAACTTCTTCTACTTTTTATTGTTGGTGTGGTTTTTATTATTTTTTCCCAAATTGTGTTATTTTGGTCTTTGATGTTCATTATTGGTAAAATTTTAGCCATGAAATATTGCACAAATGCA
Organism: Lysandra bellargus; assembly: GCA_905333045.1. Lineage (NCBI taxonomy): Eukaryota > Metazoa > Arthropoda > Insecta > Lepidoptera > Lycaenidae > Lysandra > Lysandra bellargus. The sequence goes on from HG995323.1 coordinate 7,966,857, forward strand.
GGTAAGATGTTGTCAAAACCAAAATGTATAATTCCTGTGACATTTGGTCTGAATATCGGTAAATAGGGCTATTTCTTCCGTGAGTTTTAACTAAAACATCGTTGTAATAACTTTGTTATCCTAGTCATAAATTGGAATATTATGGCGTCTTTTTCAAATTGAAATGTATCCAGTTTTACATTGTTTTGCCCAGTTTTGTAGCAATTATTGATGGTATTCCCTGGTATTACCGATAGTTGTCTACCCATACGCCATCTAGTTACTAAAGTGGAAACTGTTTGACAGTCAAATTAAAAAGTGAAAATCCCTCATTGAATGACTCGGCCGAACGTCGATTGAACGATCGTCCCTCTACGTTCAACTAGTTAGCGATTTGTAGCATAGCGTTTTGAAGATAGTGGGGGTTGGCATTTGAATCACGCATTACAGGGAGAGGGGGGGAGGTGGCATTTTATAGGGGTTAGTTGCCCCTTTATTTTAAATGCATAGGTTTTTTTATACGTGTTTGAATTTACGGTGTGACGGAACGTTATTTTTTGTTAACGTGTCTTTGAAATGCATTTTTCACTATAGTTAGGTATTTTATTTTATTTTATTTTTATTTTATTAAGAAAACATACAGTGATATAATTAACAACCTTAAATACTACATAAACTCTTAACACTATTGTCACGTTTTCACAGTTAGTATGTATTGTTTTACACGTAACTTCTAGTAAAATGTTTTTAGTTGTCGTAAAATATGATTTAATAGAAAAAAATAATAAAAAAATATACAAAAAGGTAACAATGATACGGATCGTCGGTGCCATCTTGGTATTGAATTTTGACTCGTGAGTGTCATGACATGACAGATTATTGAGCACTGCCGTTTCGCATTCCGTTTCTATCCGTAGTCGCGTGAATGTGCTCCACTGTTCACTCCGTGCTGGCCCAATACGACTTGATTGGGTTAGGTTGGATGGCTAAGGCGGCAGCGTAGCACAGCGAAGCTCCCGCCTTAGCCATCGTGGTTATTTTTTTGTGAACCACCCAGAAATAGGACCCCGCGTAGCGGGGCTCCGTCGACTTATCATAATTGACGCTCCGGCTTTTTGGTCGCCTTCGCTGCGCCAGAGCTGTATATTTAAAATATTAGTTATAGAACTGAGTTTGCCCACACCCCAAAAAGACTAATTTGGTCGTAAGTCGACTAATTTGGTTGTTTTATTGAACATAACCTGAAAAAATAATTATTTTTTTTCGTGGTAACTACTGATTTCCTAACTTTAGGGAGGGGTCAGAGAGTCCCCCTCCCCTCCCCCCACCTCTCCCACCCCCTTCCTATAATGCGTAATTAAAATACAACCCCAAGTCCTTTATTTGTAATAACTAATAAAATAATATGAAAGCGTGGATTTACCTATAACTACCGCATCAACGGCTACTTGAAAAAAATATAGCATCCTATTTAACGACTTCGCTCTATGACTTCTAGTCACAGACTACTTAGGGATACTATCTTCTAGTCAAGACGTTAAACGTTACAGTCAACGTCTTGACGAGTTGTCCTTTAGTCATTCAGTTGAATGGAGTCATTCAATGAATGCGCTAGTCATTCGATCGAATCGCAAATTAAACCAGCGGGCCGATTCTGTATCGTACATTTATGACTTAATAACTGAGTTAGTAACGAAACGGAGGAGTGAGTAACGGACAGTGCCACTTTTTGTATTCACTTGCATACATATACAGGATGTCCCAAAACTCAACGATAATCTGGGACCGGATGAATGGCCAAGTTATACCAGTTCCGTGAAAAATAAAATAAAAATTCCATATCACTCAGTTCAGCGATAATAGACAATTTTGTAAAAAAGTCGAAATTCGACACCCTTGGTCGCATTTTCAAGTCCTGTGATCACCAATGTCACAATTTCGCTGTGATTTTTTTAATTTCGAGATCTTCATTAACGATGCTATTGATCGCAACTACGAATTAATGCAAAAAACATTGTTAATTTAATAAAATAAGTTAAGTTTTAGTGAGTCATGGTTCACAAAAATATTGTTAGTTAACTTTGACACTTCATTTTGAAAAAAAATTGTACTACACTGCCCTTGGCAAGTTATTTAAAAAGTTGGCGCATTTAATCAAGATTTAAAAATGGTGCAACACTAGCCACTTTTCTTACCATTAAAAAATTTATTTCAATTTTTTTTCAAATTGAACTCATTTCTAAAATAATAATTGATACTTTTTTACCTATATTAAAAGATCAGGGTATTGAGTGTGTGTAATGAACAAAAGTGATAGAATGAGATAGATAGTGACGCTGACAGTCTGTCTCACTCTAGAGCAAGACAGATCGACATTCGACTTTTAGAATGAGCGAGACGGATAGTGACGCTTGAGGGGTCGTCCGTTCACAACATTTAGTACGCATCGTTTCTTCGTCTACTGCGCATCTCTCGTATTCGTGTTACTATCGTACTAACGACTTTGGATTGTATTACTTTGGACTTGATACCGCTTCCGTACTGACGACTTTGGCTTGTGTTACTTTGGACTTGATACTGCATTTGTACTGACGACATTGGCTTTGCTTTTCTGGACTTTGTGCTGTGAAAATAGTGTGTGAACAACATGCCGGATCTGTACACAGTACAAGAATATGCAAATATGCATCTTATCTACGGTGAATGCCGTTGTAATGCCTCTGCCGCAGCCAGATTGTATCGCGAGAGATACCCCAATGTGCAGCGTCACCCAGATTATCGCGTATTCCAAAATGTGCACGCGTCATACTCGGAAGGACGATTGCCCAGTGTTCGTACGTCCGGTGGAAGACCGCAAAGAGACTACGACGACGTAGTTTTTAATGAAATTCAAAATGACCCTAGCACTTCAGTACGTGCGATAGAACTAGCAACGGGAGTACCGAAAAGTAACGCTCATCGAATTTTAAAACGAAACGAATTTCATCCGTATCATGTGCAACGCGTCCAGAGTTTGCTCCCACGAGATTACGCACCTAGAATTAATTTCTGCAGAACAATGTTAACGAAAATTCGAGAAGATCCTGAATTCCTAAACAAAATTTTATGGACCGACGAATCTACATTTAAAAGAGACGGTTATTTGAACTTACACAACCTTCATGAATGGCACGTCGAAAATCCGCATTTAATGCGTGAAGACCGATCCCAATACCAATTCAAAGTAAACATGTGGACTGGAATTTTAAACGGACGAGTAATTGGACCATTTGAGCTAACTCAAAATTTAGATGGCGCCACCTATTTGCATTTTCTTCAAAACGATTTGCCAAATTTGTTAGAAGACGCACCGCTCAGTATTCGCAGAGAAATGTGGTTTCAGCAAGATGGTCGTCCGGCGCACTATGCTCGAGCTGTAAGGGATTATTTAAACGCTGATTATCCTGACAGATGGATCGGACGCGGTGGCTCAATTTTATGGCCTCCTCGTTCCCCCGATCTAAATCCAGTTGATTTTTTTTACTGGGGATGCATAAAAGAAAAAGTATATTCGAAAAAAATACAAAATCTATCAGAACTTCGCCAAAAAATTGCTGCAGCGTCAGAAGAAATAAATTCAAGAAATTTGGCACGACTGGTGCAAAGGTCTTTTGTAAGGGGTTGCAGAGCCTGTATTCGTGCCGGAGGCAAACAATTCGAACATTTATTGTAGTTTAAGGAGAATAATTTAATAAAAAGTTTTACGACGGTTCCTTCATTGTTTTATTAATTATTATTATGTTTTTTTTACAGTAAGATTGGTTATTAACTGACTGAATTACCTCTTTACTAAAAATAATAACTTGATTTAAGACCAGAAACAAAAAATAACAAATTTTAGTAACAAAAATTCCTAATCTTGAGTTGTTCAAAATAAGCTCAATTTGGAAAAAATGAGAAATAAAAATTTTAGTAGCAAGAAAAGTGGCTAGTGTTGCATCATTTTTAAATCTTGATTAAATGCGCCATCTTTTAAAATAACTTGCCAAGGGTAGTGTAGTACATTTTTTTTTTCAAAATGAAGTGTCAAAGTTAACTAACAATATTTTTGTGAACCACGACTCCCTAAAACTTAACTTATTTTATTAAATTAACAATGTTTTTTACATTAATTCGTAGTTGCGATTAATAGCATCGTTAATAAAGATCTCGAAATTAAAAAAATCACAGCGAAATTGTGACATTGGTGATCACAGGACTTGAAAATGCGACCAAGGGTGTCGAATTTCGACTTTTTTACAAAATTGTCTATTATCGCTGAACTGAGTGATATGGAATTTTTATTTTATTTTTTACGGAACTGGTATAACTTGGCCATTCATCCGGTCCCAGATTATCGTTGAGTTTTGGGACATCCTGTATATACGCTCGGCATCCATATTATTATACCCTACTTATAAAATAAATATATTCAGGACTAATTATTATTATAATAGTACTACTACTTACTATAAATTATTATCTTATTAAACAAAAATGAATCCCCGATTCCCTGAACTGCTGGACCGATTTCGATGAAATTTGGCATGGATTAAGGGCCAACGCTAAAACACGGGCGGATGCGGGCGGGGGCGCACGCGTCGGAAGACCGCCGCGTGCGAGCGGGCACCCGTTGCGTGCGCCCATCTCATTTAGCGCTGCTAGTATAATTTTTATCTCTAGCGTGTACAGTAATTGTGTCCAGTAGATTACCATGTATTATTTACTAATTTATTATTTGGCAAAAAGGCGTCAACGGAAACAACGTCGATTGCGAAAAGCGTGCGCCCGCGCCGTGTGCCCGCGCCGTCCGCCGCGCGTGTGATAGTCCGTCGGCCGCGTCCGCGCTCCGTCGCACGCGCCTGCGCTACTCATACTATTTTTCATTATACACACGCGAGCGAGCGCCCGCGCGAGTTTTAGCGTTGGCCCTAAGAGTAGTAATTTTTAAGACATTTTGAAGCTATTTTTTGGGCATGGATTAAGAGTAGTCCATAGAAAAGGTTACTTTTTAAGATATTGTATTTTACGTTGTACAATTTGTACATTATCGTTGGAGGCTACTTTGTTATTCGTAGGTTGGAGGAGTAAATTAAACACAGAATACTGTATCACTGAACACTCTACTCCCGGCTGGTCAAGAAGTGGACGACAGCTCTCACGTCTGGTGGCCATATTCTCCCAGCCCCCACTATGATTGGTAGTGCGGCCATCTTTATTTATCAATACACTACATACGTGAACTTTGTAACAGTTAGATATTGCTTACAACGTAGAGATGTCTGGTCTCTGCTTACAATTTTGATATGTTGCAGACATGGTTCTGGAATGTTCGTTATAACTGAAGAAAAACAAGATGATGCAGAGGTCGCTAAAACTTCAGATCCAGATAAATTTGTCCAGCTCGCTATAAAGACATCAGATTCTTTGCTAGGTAAGTACCATCAGAGATACTCATAGCATTAATTTCTCTATGCTCATAGGAATATCTTGGACCTTCGTTATTTGGTTGGAATATTATATAAATGTTAGTCGATGCACACTGCACAGGGATGACAGTCATACCTTACTTGGTAGGATTATGTCAAATCAATGTTAGTTGTGATCTGTCGGCTGGGCCAGACATTACCGGGCCGACTTACGTACTTAGGTCCACTAGGTCCACCATACTATACAATGCTTTATATGAATCAATTTCTCTGTAGGTAAATGACATAAGTAAAGTCCCCAAAATTTGAAGATAGTAAACAGAAGAATATTTTAAGGCTTTGTGTAGGCATTTATTTCAAAAGACGCCTATACACGCCTTTAACGCGCCTGAACAAGTTTTCACTGCAATCCTCTTAACAGGGTCCATTCAGCTCTGGATTTATGTATAGGCAGTATAGGCCATGGCCTATGGGCGGCAGTGTCCTATGGCGCCCTAGGGGGGGCGGCAGCGTCCTAGGATGGCGGCAGAGTTCGTACGTAGGGGTGGCAAAATTAGTGGCCTATAGTCATAAAAAATATAAATCCATTGGCTCCAATCTTTTCTTTTCATCAGAACATCTCCATGTGCTGGTACAAGAGGCGTTGGATCATGCTGATCTGCCAGTGCTAATTGCGACTCTGGGTGCAGCAGCTTTGTTGAAGAACAGCCTTTACTGCTTTATGCAGCACACAGAGGATTCTGGTGCTGAAAGGCATTCTTTGATTCAGGTAATTATGACAATATAAATACTATATTATTATGTAGAGTCCTCATTATTATCTGTGTTCTTAAAATCAAAATCGCTGAACGTTAATTACGTTAACGTGATAGATTTGCATCGATTAGTCTCCGAAACGGCGTGATCGATTTTGATAACATTTAAAACGTATGATATTACTTTGAGAAAATGTACGATTTCAATTTAGGTGTACGGAGTCAGAAACAATTATCTGCATAACATCTGAATTATCTGCATAACAAAAAATATGTACTTATTTCTATGCAATGAATTTCATATAACGTTGAAAAAGTAGCTTGAAATGAACAAGACATTGAAAACTTTTAAGCCGTTGCTATAGCTTTTATCGCGGGCTTTTAGCGGTGACCGAATCGAAAAATTCGAAACGAAAAACAACCCCCAGCCCCCCCCCCACTCCGACAGGCCGGTGCGGGATTGCCAGACTTCGGCACGGTGTTTGTGTGCGTTCCACTAGACGTATGCCAATTATAACTGCGTTGATAAAAAATGCTATGCAATACCTTTACTGCGGCAGTCTCCGAGTGCTAGACGTATTTTTTCATAATAATATCACTTGTTACAGTCGTGCTACAAACGCTACGTGACGATGTTCGAGGCGGTCGGCGAGAGGGTGCTGGATCTACACAACAGGGTGCTCTCGTTGTACGTGATACAGGACTCCGGCGGCAGACCGATAGACGACCAGACCAGAGCGGTGCATGAATGCGGCACACCCTCTATACAGGGCTGGTGGTTGTATATGAACGGTAGGTGTTTTTATCTCACTCTTGATTAGAAATTGAGGATGTTTCGCCACTTCTGGGTAAAAAATTTCCATGATAAGCTTGTTATTATTTTTTAATCTTTACCCCCTTACTAATTAAAAAACTTGAGAGGTGTCAAGGGACACCCGGATGAATCGAAGTTATAAAAAAAATATTTATTTTTAAATAGGTTAAGCAACAAAGTTAGCACTTTTAGAACGTTTACATGAGGCCTACCACCGGTTCGGGAATTAATCCGGCGAGAAGAACCATCGTAAGAAACTCGCAATTATAATTTAATATTGGCGCCCGAGAATACTAACAACGACACTTTTGCGGAATTGTAATAAAATTTATTTAAATGTCCGGCAGATGTCGCTGTTTATTCTCAAAAAACGCCATCTAGTTGACCCACAGTAATACTAGCAACGTCCACTGCCCCTACTAGGCAGGTACTAATAAAAAAGTGTCGAGGTCAAGTATCGTTTCGTCTAGTCTCCTTTCGCAACGCCGAACGTGCCATAAGGAACTTCGTTCCAAAAGTTACAAAATGATTTGCTATGTCCTTGTCTTATCTTTCAAAGGAATTTTTACAACATATCAGCAAAGGGGAAAATATTTTTTTGTGAATGTTTGTGTACTTACATCAATATTTTTATTAGTAAGCGGGGATGTAATTTTTAAATGTGTTTTATTATTTATAACATAACATTTCCCGATCACAAAAATGCAATATTATATTATCTACTTAATGCCGATTTATTATACTGTTACGGATACGGGCAGTTGTTTACCTGCGCGCGACAGTTGCGCGTACTTTCTAGAAAAGTCCAACCCTTGTTTATGTGAATTGCGTGTTTACGTAAACAATCTAGAATGGAACGTTCCAGAAAGTATGGCGGGCCATATAAAAGGTAAACAAGCCGGCAATCAGTTCAGTTTGATACAAGCGATCATCAAGGCGACTTCGAAGTGAGAACAAGTGATCAATAGTGAGTGACAGTGCTTAGTGTTTGGACTTAGTGATTAGTGTGACCTAGTGTTTGTGAATAAAGTCTTCAAGAGAGTCACCAGGTCTTTCTCTCCGAATCCTACGAACCCTAGCACGTAACAACTGGTGTCGGAAGTGAGATTTGGAGATGCCATTGACTCCAAGAGACGACTTCAAGGGGAGTGTCAGGACAAGGGCGCAGCGAGCTGCTGCCATTGACTTCGAGAGAGGAGTTGGAGGTGGGGCTGCGGAGGCCACACCCACTGGGGACCAAGCTCCACCCACTGCGGGGCAGGCCCCACCCGCTGGCCCCGCCCACCAGGCTCCGCCCACTGACCACGCCCCCAGGCTCCACCCACTTCGGGTGAAGCCACGCCCACTGGCTCCGCCCACCAGGCCCCGCCCACTGGGCCCCGCCTGCTCAGACCCCGTCGACTAGCTCCATCCATCTTGCCACGCCCGTAGTTTCTACGGCCCCTCAAATGGCTCCTCAATTGGAAAGCATAATTGGGTTAATTCAGGCTTTGCAAGATTCCCAAAGGGCAATGATGGAGGCACAAGACCGCAAGCTCGGCGCTTTGCAAGAGTCACAAGACTGCAAGCTCGGCGCTTTGCAGGAATTTCAGAAGGCGGAAATCAGAGCGATTCGGGACTCATAAGAACAACAAAAAGACCTCCAAGAAAAAGCACTTGGAGCTATAAAGGATGGTGGCACGGTGGTTAAGCTCCGAAAAGATGAAGACATAATGGACGAACGAGTTACGGGGTTAGGATTGGATGTGGAAAATGTGAAAACCGGCCTCACTGAACTTCAGAAGAAAGTAGTGCGTCTGGAAACCACAGGAGTGGTGGTGTCTAGTGGAACTACCGGAGTTGTGCAAGTGGTACAAGTACCAAGAGTTAAAGTGCCACCATACGACGGTACTACTTCTTGGAACGCTTATCGTCAGCAATTCCAGACGGTTGCTTCTGCCAACGAATGGACTGACGAACAATGCCTGACCGCTCTCACTGTTGCGCTCAGAGGGCAAGCTTTGTCGGTCCTAGAAGCACATACAGGAAACGGGTTCCAAGACCTGACGGAGGCCCTTGAATCCAGATACGGGGAGCGACACCTGGAGCACGTGTTCCGTGCTCAACTTCGTGACAGAGTCCAACGCTCAGGAGAGGGACTACAACAATGGGCGTTGGAAATTGAAAAACTTGTCAAGAAGGCACATCCAGGTGCTGACGCCAAGATGGTTGACACGAATATTGTGCAAGCATTTGTCGACGGAATCAAAGACCTGGAGCTGCACTAAGGCTTGGTCATCATACTTCGCTGAAGGAAGCGTTGGCGCATGCTTTGGAGGTCGAGGCTGTTCGCCATGAGATACAGCAGACCCATAAGATCCGCAAGGTCTCTGAAGTAAAAGCTCCTGCAAGGAAAATATTTGAAGCCATGTGCTATAAGTGCGGGAAGAGGGCCCCTCTTCCCGCACTTAATCTTCAGTTCAACTGCCCGCAGAAGTAGACTCAGATGGCAAGAATGAAAAGACTCGAGGAACGCATTGAACAAATAGAGGAGCTGAAGAAACAAAGGTCTTCAGCCAGGACTAAGAGGCGAGTACTGGCTGACGCAGAGGAAGCCCCAATAACTGTTGTCTCCCAAGCAAGCAGCGGGAATAGTCTTGTGGTTCAGGGGGCTATTAACGGGACGGATTGCAAAATTACTCTAGACACGGGAGCCTCTAGAAAAATAGTGAACCCAAATTTGGTAAAAGCCGCAAGGAGGCACAAATGGAGAATTAACTGTCGGCTTCTTACTGCCTCCGGTCAGCCAATACCCGCCCTGGGAGAAATGTCATTTACGATTAATGTAGGGGGTTACTCATACCCTCGTGACGTTATCGTGGCTGAGATTATGGATGATTGCATCTTGGGTTTGGATTTCATGAAGAGGCACAACTGCAGAATTAATGTCGCTGACGGAGTTTTCAACTGTGGCGAAGAAGAAATTTTCATCCTTGGAGGCGTCTGCGGGAAAGTCGCATGTGTAAAGGAAGTCATTATACCTGGACGAGTGGAAGCTAGAGTGCTGGTGAAACTACCGCCAGCCGGAAAGAAGAAGTTAAACAGATGCGTGTTGATCGAAGACACATCTACCAAGACGTCAGCGCAAAAACTGATGACGGCGAGAACCCTTGTTAGTGGAAGCAGTAACGCTGTGGTCAGGGTTTTGAATCTTGGTGATCGCGAGATCTGCTTGAACAAAGGTGACGTCATTGGAAAGTGCGAGGAAGTTGTCTGGATGAGAAAGTGTAGTTCGATCACAGGCTCAGACTCGACAAACAGCAGCAACTATGGAATAGTGACTGAGCTACTCGATGACTGCAAGAGTAATCTGACTTATTCGCAGAGCATGAAAGCTAAGAAGTTTTTACAACGCCACGCGAATATCTTCTCCAGTCAGGAAGGCGACCTTGGAAGAACGTCGATGGTTCAGCACAGGATAGATACTGGAAGCGAGAACCCAATTCGTCAACGAGCAAGACGGATACCCATTGCAAAGGAAAAAGAAGTTGAAGGCCTTTTGGAGGACATGAGAAGGCATAAGATTATTGAACCGTCTGCAAGTCCGTGGTGCTCACCTGTTGTGTTAGTGAAGAAGAAAGATGGCAGCACAAGATTTTGTGTGGACTACAGGCGTCTCAATGATGTCACTAAGAAAGACAGCTATCCGTTACCTCGAATCGACGACACTCTGGATACCTTGAGTGGCATGAAATGGTTCTCGACCATGGACCTGAAATCTGGATACTGGCAGGTGGAAATTCATCCAAAAGACAAGGAGAAGACAGCTTTCTCCACCGGTAAAGGTTTATGGCAGTTTAACGTCATGCCCTTTGGATTGTGCAACGCACCTGCCACATTTGAGCGACTCATGGAGTGTGAACTGGCAGGCTTAGTTGGAGAGGCTTGCTTAGTCTACTTGGACGACGTCATCATTGTTGGCCGCGACTTCGAGGACCATTTGCGAAACTTAGAACGAGTTTTCGCCAAAACAGAGGGGGTCAAGTTAAAGCTGAATCCGAAAAAGTGTCGTTTATTCAGGAGTAAGGTCAACTATCTCGGCCATGTTATCTCCAGTGATGGAATCCAGACGGACCCGGAGAAACTGGAAGCAGTTCAAAATTGGCCAACCCTTAAGAACAAAACCGAAGTGTGGGCATTTCTCGAGTCTGCGAGTTTCTTACGCCGGTTCTTCTCGCCGGGTTAGTTCCCGAACCGGTGGTAGGCATCATGTAGACTTTCAGAAAATATTTGCAAAAATTTATTCTGAATAAAAAATTTTGAGTTTGAGAGTTTGAGTTTCTCGGCCTATGCTCCTACTACAGGCGTTTTGTTAAGGGATTCTCAGAGATAGCCAAGCCATTACATCGGCTGACGGAAGATAAACGACAGTTTATGTGGGACGAGACTTCTTCAGATTCTTTTCAGAAACTGAAGAAACATCTGTGTGAAACATCAATCCTGGGGTATCCACAACCTGAAGGTCAGTTTATAGTCGACACTGACGCAAGCAACACGGCCATTGGAGGGGTGTTATCTCAAAAACAGGGCGAAAGAGAAGTTGTAATTGCATATTTCAGCAAATCTTTATCTAAGCCAGAGATAAACTACTGTGTGACAAGAAGAGAACTCTTGGCTGTTGTAAAGACGCTACAACATTTCAGCAAGTATCTCATCGGCAGACAGTTTTTACTGTGAACTGACCACGCAGCCTTGAAGTGGCTACTGCAATTCAAGAACTCAGAAGGTCAAGTAGCTCGATGGATTGAACAGCTCCAGGAGTATGACTTCAAAACAGAACACCGCAGCGGAAAGGCGCATGGGAATGCCGACGCCCTTTTATGAAGGCCGTGTTCAGAGGACTGCAAACATTGTGTACAGTTAACGAGAACAAATCCTTTGGGTTCATGGGAGAATCATGCTATGAGGGAGGCTCAAGAAAGAGATGACGACCTTCGGCACATCATCACATGGAAGAAACGCGGTGACGTAAAACCAATCTGGAGTGAGGTTACACCCACTGGCGCTGTCACTAAGGCGTACTGGGCGCAATGGAACAGTCTGATACTTCAAAATGGAATACTTTACCGAAAATGGGAGAAGACTAACGGCAGAGAGTTCCATCTTCAGATAGTTGTCCCAAGAACGAGAGTACCGGATGTTCTCCATTAAATACACGATGGCGTATCAGGAGGTCATCTAGGTGTTAAAAGGACGTTAACAAAAGTGCGAGAACGATTCTACTGGTTGCATTGTCGAGATGATGCACAGGATTGGTGCCGCAAATGCACTACTTGCGCTGCAGTGAAGGGACGACAGACCAGGAGCCGTGGGAACCTGCGGTTGTATAACGTTGGCGCACGTGGGAACGAATTGCAGTTGACGTAGCTGGGCCATTTCCCGTGACGGAATCGGGAAACAAGTACTTTATGGTCGTCATGGACTACTTCACCAAATGGCCCGAAGTGTTCGCCATACCAAACCAGGAAGCTACAACAGTTGCTTCTAAGCTAGTCGAAGAAGTGATATCTCGCTTTGGTGTGCCTCTCGAAATCCATTCCGATCAGGGCAGGAACTTCGAATCGCAGGTCTTCCAGGAAGTGTGCAGAATTTTGGGAATGCATAAGACGAGGACCACCGCGTACCATCCACAGTCTGATGGAATGGTTGAGAGATTTAACCAGACCCTTGAGAGGCATTTGGCGAAATTAGTAGATGACAAACAAAATTGGATTGGGACAAGTATATACCACTCTTCCTTCTGTCGTACCGTACCGACGAGCATGAAAGCATAAAAGCTACCCCGGCGTATGTCAATTATGGTAGGGAACTAAGAGTTCCAGTAGACCTTTTGACAGGAGGGTCACCGGAGGAACCAAAGACTGTACCAGATTATGTCTGCGATTTAAGGGAAAAAAATGCGTTATATACACGCCATGGTTCGGGAAAATGGGTTACAGTCAAGTGAGAACATGAAGACCAGATACGACCGGAAATCGAACACGAGCAGCTTCGAAGAAGGGTCACTGGTATGGCTGCATAACCCAACTCGCCGAAAAGGGAAATCTCCAAAGTTGCAGACCAAGTGGGACGGCCCATATATGGTTACCCGATTGAATGATGTGACTTACAGGATTCAAAAGCCACCAAGAGGCACATTCAAAGTGGTACACATAGACCGTTTGGTGCGTTATCATGGCAGTAAAAACGATGCTCGGGACGAGCATCCCTAAGAGGGGAGTAGTGTTACGGATACGGGCAGTTGTTTACCTGCGCGCGACAGTTGCGCGTACTTTCTAGAAAAGTCCAACCCTTGTTTATGTGAATTGCTTGTTTACGTAAACAATCCAGAATGGAACGTCCCAGAAAGTATGGCGGGCCATATAAAAGGTAAACAAGCCGGCAATCAGTTCAGTTTGATACAAGCGATCATCAAGGCGACTTTGAAGTGAGAACAAGTGATCAATAGTGAGTGACAGTGATAGTGCTTAGTGTTTGGACTTAGTGATTAGTGTGACCTAGTGATTGTGAATAAAGTCTTCAGGAGAGTCACCAGGTCTTTCTCTCCGAATCCTGCGAACCCTAGCACGTAACAATACAATAGTTTAAACACTTACTCATTTTTTATGTTATATTATAATATTTTATGTTCCAGGAAGTAAAAAAGACTTATGGGATACCGTACCACCGAGGATGGCTCAGAGAATTTTCGCTGGTATGCTGAATGAAACCCTTACTATCTTGACTGTAAGGTATTGTCAGGTATGTTTAAAATTTTAGAGTAAGTAAATAATTTAATTTATTAACAAAGAATTACAAATTAATATTGTAAGCTCTGCCACTAACGGCCGAGACACAAAAACACGATACGATGTAGTGTCGTACCACGACGCGGCGTCGTTTCACGATGCGACGTCGCGTCGTGGGAATCTACGACGCGCGTCGTAAAAAACTACGACACGACATTGTATTACGTGCCACAGTACACGGCACGACGTCGCGTCGTAGAAACTCACGACAGTTGTTATTCAAAATTCAAAGTATCGAGTCCCGCTAACAGTCCCGCGACCGCTTGTGCCGTCATAATATCACAATTGCGCCGCGCGGGCCCCATACAATAAGCGTGATTTTTGGCTTTTTTTGCTCTTTATCAATAATGGCAACAGATAGGCACTTTGAATTTTCACCAAGGCCTTAATTATATGTGTACTTTAATAATTAATAATAATATTGATATTTTAGGGGGGCTTCCATACAAAAATCACAATTATTGGCCTATTTTTGCTATGTAGCGGTACGGAACTCTTCGTGCGCGAGTCCGACTCGCACTTGGCTGATTATTTATTTGTATTTTTTTACTAATCAGACTCGCTCATGAAGGCTTCCGTACCGTTATAGAGCAAAATAGGCCAAAAATTGTGATTTCTGTATGGGAGCCCCCCTTAAATTTTTATTTTATTTTAATATTATTATTAATTATTAAAGTACACATACAATTAAGGCCTTGTTGAAAATTCTAAGTGCCTGCCTGTTGTCGTTATTGATAAAGAGAAAAAAAAGCCAAAAAATCACGTTTATCGTATGGGACCCGCGCGTCGCAATTGTGATATGACATCACACCGTAACCCCGCGTCATACAGTTACAACTTGTTTTGCTTATAAACTAATTAACGTATCCAAGTAATTCCTTCACTAGTATTTTTTTTGACAGAGAATATGGACTGCTAATAATCAAAATTAACAACAACATTCTTCATTAAAAAGACCCCAGTAACATTCCAGGCCTGATTCTACCTCTTGGCTTTGAAACTCCAATAACGACCTCTTCACTAACTAGACCGTACGTGTTTCAGACGAACACAACAGAGAGCGCGACGAAACTGCTTATCAACGACATTCTCAACATACTGCTGTGTATGGCTCAGCTGTTACCAGCTATATGCAACAGCGGGTTCGAGCTTTGCGGACTACAGGTATACTTTAAAATACAGTTCACTTTACAATGTAAAATATTGAGGGCGAAATGCGATGTTGTTGAAAATTGAACGTTTTCAATAGCTAAATTTGCGTTTTCGACATCTAGAACTGCCCCGGGGCAGGGCAGGCATTCGGCTTGCCCTGCCTGATACGAAAATAGCCGAACAAAACGTAGACTACGTAAATACTAGTACAAAGTCCAAGTGCTTCGTGGATCATCGGTTTTGTTTGGCTATTTTCGTATCCATTTGGCCTGGCCTACCTGCCCTGCCCCGGGGCAGTTCTAGATGCCGAAAACGCTATAAATTATATTAAAATATTATGTATAATAATTGACAGACTTGCCAAGGAAAGTTCCAATTTTTTAAGGCAGCCTGTTTCAATTATTTTGAAAGGCTGAATGCATCATTCTGCCAGCTGTTTTTGCATATGACGACCTTAATGACGGTGATATAAGGATCACTTTCATATAAAATCCCATGTAAAATAATTGTGAAACCTTTCCAGGTGTCGCAGTTATCACGCGACGTGCGGGACGTGCACGCTAAGTGCAACGAATTGTTCAAGTGCCTCGTGTATAGAGGCGCTGAGCTGCATTTTCTGCATCAGGTACTACATTATATGCTAGCTTTTGCCCCTTTAAAATATAAATCTTTGATTACCTATTGAACTTATCTGAGAAAAAAGAACTATTATGAAAAATTTATAAAATTCATGTATCCGATCTTGTCCGTTTCACTCAGGTGTAAACGTATTGGTGTCTCGTTCCCACAATATAATACGCTTAATACGCACGGTGCGCGAAATCTAAATTATCCCATCAAGCCCCATAAGGACACCGGTGACCGCGACAACAATATAATTACAATAGATTTCCAAGAAACCGCGATCGAAGGATTACTTTTATGTGCGTAAGAAAGAGACTAGTAGTGATCGACTATCTCTCGCACGTGTAGTGTAGTAGAGATAAACTACGATAACATGGCGCGCCCCTCCAAAATTCAAAACGTTTGAAGTGCGTTGTCAAAACGTTTGAAACGCGTTTTCTTGCGCGGTCGGCTAGTTATGATTAGTTGACCAATAAATCTTGCTAATAAGTGACATTAAGTGAAATATTACGAGTACTGGTTGATTGGTTTACACACATTGGTTGACATACATTGAAACAGTAATTTGGAGGGGCGCGCCATGATATCGTAGTTTATCTCTACAGTGTCTAAAGGTTTGCTTGTGTTTTGATCGGGAGTGTACCTAATTTATTCACATGTATCACCTCCTCAGTTGACTATTTTATCCCAAAAAATATCTTTTTTTTTTATTTCAGGCATTCAGCGATAACGAAGCAACCGACTTAGCGAAGGACACGTCATTCCCATGGTACACGTTCGTCAGTCCGATGTTCGACAAGACCGACTTGGCCGCGACGAACACTCTCGACCTGTCGACGAATACTGCGGTTGGCTTGGAGCTGATAGTGCTGCTGGCCCAGCCGCAACCGTCCTGGGCTTTGCTTGTTAAGGTAATTTAATGTTGTTAAGGTATATTTTACCAACAAAGAGCAGCATCGGTCAGCCAATTTTCGCTACTTCTAACCAATGATGAAAAACTCAAAGCAGATATGTTACTACCGCGCGCGTTGTGAAGATTCAAATAAGGCCCAATTGGGTCGTCTGTTATTTAGTCAGTATCGAGCGCAGTCATGAACGTGCCGCGTCTTGTCTTACCTAAATAAATTGAAAATGACGTCGTGCGTGTTTCGAAAATGTACCAATTATGACTCAAAAGAAAACAAAACACATGGAATCTCTTACCACATGTCTTGATTGCAATAAATACCTCAATTATTTACATTTTCAATTATTTTTTCGAACAATCTGGAAAAAATCGAATTTTCGTCATAGCTCAGGCGAAGAAAGAGACAGCGATACGATTCGACGTTTAAAAATATAATTGTCTCTTTTATGTAAATGGTTTTTCGCGTCTTTTGTTTCACTTATCTGTCAAATTTGTCAATGTTTGCAATTTTGAATTTGAAAATTGTTCGGAAGAAATTTAAGCCGAAAAATAGTATGGACGTAACAGATCTGTTTAAGTAGAATATCATTGCTTCTAACTGTTAAACGTAAACTAATTAGACGTAAACTTTATTTTGTATGGAATCGTAACAGCGCCAGCTAGCGGCAAATACTAATAACTATGGTTTGTACGTAATAAGATGATATGGGTGACAGTTCTCATATTCCTTGCTACGGATCTTTTTACAAAAAAATCAAAAATATGTAATAAATTATATTCCATCTACAAAAACAAATGTTTCCTATAACTGTAATTGAATAAAAATGAAAAGTTGCTAAATGCTAACTTATTAATATAAAATTACAAATATTAACAGTGAAATAGGAGTATGAATCATATCTTAAATCGCTAGCGCCACTCTGAAACGTCAGTACAAAATCGATAATTTCGATTGCAATTCCTTTACGAATTGATTCGATATTTTTAAATTATCAATTAAAATTTTTAGGCAACTTCCCTACTATTGTCAATTATAATGTGTCACCCATATCATCTTAAAACGCACAAACTATAATACAACGCCATATTAGCGCATCTGGTGGTAAAGAATACCTAATTACTGTTATTAATTAAAACCACAAGACCACATATTCGAGTATATATTATTCTGACGTTGGCAACATTTAGATGTTGCCAACGCCAAAGAAGGTATACGGAGAAGAGTAAGAAGGTAATAAAACAATGAATAAAGTTTTACATAATATTCTGACCACACTATACTATGTTGGCTTAAAAATCAAGGCCTATTTACTGAAAGTATGAAATACAATATATTATTTTTTATTAAACTAGCGGACCCGACAGACGTTGTCGTCCTGCATACCGACTGTACCGCCATCTACCGGATCGATTTGTGAAATTTAACGGGGGTTTGACCACTGCTACCCAAATGCACAAAAAATCATTCAAATCGGTCGAGCCGTTTAGGAGCTTAGTAACTTATACAATTACAGTAGAATTATATATTACTAGATGACGCCCGCAACTCCGTTACGCCAAAATTAGTTTATCGCGCGAGAACCGTACATTTTCCCGGGATAAAAAGTATCCTATGTCCTTTCCCGGGACTCAAGGTATCTCCATGCCAAATATCAGCAAGATCGGTTCAGCGGTTTGGGCGTGAAGAGGTAACAGACTGACAGACACACTTTCGCATTTATAATATAGTATGGATATGGAAGTATGGATATGGATATGGAAATGGAAATGGAAGTATGGATATGGATAGTATGGATATAATATTAGTATAGAAGTATGGATGTATGTAAGTATATAAAGATTATACAATTTTATAATTCATTTACTTAATATAATCATGAATACTTTCAGACGCTAATGATGCGTGACTGCCACCTCTGTCGCGCGCTCCTCATACACGCTATGAAACACATGTCCGCGGACAACTCGAGATGGCCGGCCAACGCCCTGTGGTACACCCAGGACGGACAGAACAAATGTAAAGGATTCCTGTGCACCGCTGATGGGTTCTGTACTTTCACAGGGGATACTAGTTGTAAGTAGGAGAACTAACTTGTTTTTAAAAAATCACTTCACATTGCAACGAGGTGACGCAATGCATTTTTGCTATTTATAAGAACTTTATTCACTACATAAGAAGATACAAATTTAATTGACAGACGTGACGCTTGCGGTCTTGCTGTCTGTTCCAAAAAATTGCTTATTTAAAAATACCTTGAATCTTTGAAAAATGAGTAGTTTTTTTTTTCCAGCTGGCGAAGAATATGCCCGAACAGTCGGCGCGCTCACCTACATACTCGTTACCATCGGTAGTAAGGCGGAGGTGAAGTCAACTCTTTCGTATGCTCTAGAAATTTCCGGGAGAGACTGGGCTGCTTGTTTGGATAAAAGACAGGTATGTAATAACTAATAATATTATGTAAAGAAGAATATAAGGTAATAAAATATACGTAGATGTTGCCAAGTTTCTTTGTGCAAATTTTGTTTATCGTGTGCTTTTTTCCATGAAACCCTTTGTGCTTTTTGAGGATTAAAGTATTTTAATAGTTCATAGGTACAAATTGTCATCTACATCGGTTTAAGCTTGCCAAGGTATTTATATAAATTTCTGTGTACCAATAGATAGATTGAAATACTTGAACATTTACATTAACTTGATGGAATTTATCTGGAGTTAATTTACTAGTTTTTTTCAATTAACAACACACAATCATCAATCAGACAAGCAATGTATTTTTAAAACATCGCGCTACTTAATTATTTCAGGTTTGGTGCGACCGTCGGCCGCCATGGTTGGCCGGCATGTTGGGAGTGGTGGGCAACTCTCTGCAATTTGTGCCGGCGATTCTGGTGAACGCTGTACAGACTGGCGCGTCTATGTATCAGGTTAGCCTAGACTTAATCTGATCATAAGTTTGGGCGCTAGGATGGGATACATAAATACCTAGACTATAAAACACTGTCGTTTAATGCTATAGTCATGTTTTCTCGGCTAGATGGTACTGACTTGACTTGAAATAGGTAGAAAAAAATTCCAAGACAGTGGTATGGTGTTAAAATAAATTGAACAAATAAGGGGAATCGGGGGGCGAGGGTTCATATCGCTGCTTTACCGAGCGGCGCTGCAGCCGTGGCTTTCTCCTTCTCAGCTACTAAAATGTGCGGATAGATGGCGCTAAAATGAGACTAAATAATGCTGCGAAAAAGACTTTTGTTTAATAATAATAGGTCAACGACCTTAACCACTTCAAATATAATGATAATTATTGTTATAAACCTTAACTGTCCTGTTAAAAAAGCAATTAATGCTTCCCCCAAAAACTTCCACCTTTCTCTCTCCTGCGCCACCGCTGGCCAGGAGAGAGAATGGCCGCTTCCTACTTTAAATATAATATGTAAAGAAAAAACCTTACATTTCAGACCATGTCCCTCTGCCTATCTTGCATATCTCGTACCATGAACTGCATACCACGGTGCCTCCTCAACGCGTGTCAAATACTAGAGGGCATGTTAACTTCCACTGTCAGCCCGGTCGGGGGTTCGATTCTGTTGCAGCTACTGATCACAGTCGTGTATGAGGAGCTACAGAAATGGGCGAAGAGGGAAATGGCTAAGGAGAATGTCGGTAAGATAGTTTATTTGTTGTAAAAGTTATGAAATATTATTTAAACCATACAAAAAATCATTATTAGCTTAATAATGATTATGATTATAAAAGGTTTACCGCTGTTGATAAATACTAGTACAAGTTACCATGTAGATACGGTAGAAAAGTACCTTATAGTTGGCAGTCATCTTATTATTTACACCCTTTTTTGAAGATGCCAATAATAGGATTTCCTATACAATGAGCCCCGAAGTGCCAATAATAGTAATTATATGCTGTAAATTATATCATTTTCTGACATAAAAAGATCGTCATAATGTTTCAGTGTCCAACGGTGAAGCCCACAACATGAACGTCAAAAATACCAGAACGAAACTCAAACACGTTCGTATTATTTCACAGAGTCAACGTAAGTGGTTTAAATACTTACTAACCATATCGGATCCTTCATAGCTCACTTTATCTCATGCAAAAAATAATACAGATTATTCTATTTTTTTGCTACCTAAAGCAATGAAGGAATAATTACACTTAAGTTTGTACGAGGTCATCTAAAATAGAATAATAATAATAAATATCCCATTATGATACTCGGAGAACAAATAATATAAGAAAATTATTTAATTAATTATTTTACTAATTTAAATAACTTTACACATTTCAGATTCATCATCATTCGACAGCGCTCACAGTACTCCATCGTCCATAGCACTTGCCATAGCCGAAGCACTCTGTTCCATAGACGAAGACGACAAACATACAGTGGAAATTACTAACTTGGTAACACAGAGTAAAAAACAACATACTGTCACAAATAACTTCGGGTTGGAGGATTTCCCGGAGTTTGCGGAGTTTTTTGAAGAGGTATCAATTTATTTAATAATTTAATTTGTAATGTATTGCTTTAAGATTAAAATATTTTGCTTCTTTTTGAAAGTATCGCAAAAAAGAAGTAAAGCTAAGCGTAAGAAGTAAAGTTAAGCGCTAGTAGTCGTGCGGATTTAATAAGAAACTTTAAACCTAAAAGTTGCTTGAATAAAAACAAAGATGGCGTTTCATAAAGCATAATATTTTCATGATTGCATATTAGAACACAGCAGATGCTCAAGATTTTATAAAAAAATAATACTTAACAAATTAATGATAATTATATCTAGCTAGAGATCAACTACGATAACTTGGCGCGCCCCTCCAAAATTCAAAACTTTTGAAGTGCGTTGTCAAAATGTTCGAAGTGCGTTGTCTTGCGCGGTAGGCTAGTTATGATTAGTTGACCAACAAATCTTGGTAATAAGTGACATTAACTGAAATATTACGTGTACTGTGATTGGTTGAATACTTACTACATACAAACTCTTTCATTAGGATGCGACTGCACACATTGAAACAGTCATTTGGAGGGGCGCGCCAAGTTATCGTAGTTGATCTCTACATGGAAACAATCCGTGTCCTTTTACTGTTATATACAAAGGTTTTTATTTTGTTTCAGGGCAGTGTGCCCGCATCGAACGCAGAGCGAGCGAGCGACGCCGCGGCGCTGACAAGCGAGATTCTTATGACCGACGCCGGCAAAGATAGCCTGAGAGTGAGTTGTAACTTTTTACAGGCTATAAACTTAAGTATTTTTATTACATTTGTACATGTAATAAAATACTTAAGTTCGTAGCCTGTAATCATACGTTTTCCAGTAATAAAACTGCCTTCTTGAGCTCAAAGTGTCACAGTTTGTCAGTGTTTATGCTGCATCAATTTACACCCATAAATCGATGCAGCATATAAAATAGGAGGCATACAGATAGACATTCACGTTTTTATAATCAGAATGAATTTTGTATTGAAATTAACTGTTTATAATGTAAATTAAATATATAGTGCATATTGTTTACACATTATAATTTTACAAATTGCAATTTGCAGGTAATATACGACCACCTACAACTACACTGCGACAGAATATACAAGGAGCTAGGTATTGTGGACTCTCCAGACACTGACAGTGTGAAACTGAACAAAGCACCGCTGCTATACATAATGTTTCATATTGGGAGACGACCTTTCGATCAGGTAATTATTATGTTTATCATTGGTTGTATTAACATTTTTTTTTTCATTCGTGGCCGCACCTATTTCATTTTTAGATACGTTTAGTTCATCAAATTTAATTAAAGTAATCATCAATACTCTGAGTGCTGCTTTCGTTCCTCGAATACATCCATACTTACTTATATTATAAACGCGAAAGTGTGTCTGTCTGTGTGTCTAAACACACTAGACTGAATTACGCCGGCGTAATTTACGTGGCCGAAATTACGTTCAGCCGCTTAAGTCTGATGCGACACACTATAAATTACGCGAAGAGCCGAAATTTCGCGGCGTAATTTCCGTTGCGGAACGCGCGCGTAAGTGAGTATTTAAAATTCTCAAATGTAATGTGTGCGTTAACGCTTTGGAGTTAAGGTTGGATTTCCTATGTTCGGTTTTGATAATTCCGTCGCGTTACATATTGTGTTGCTATACAAAACATTACCGCCGAATCGTTGCCGAACTATACGCTCGACTCGGCTCCACGGAAATTCGGCTCACGACGGAATTTCGGCATAGTGTGTCGTCTGTCGCGTTCCGCCCATATTTTGTATGGATTTGAAACGCGGCGTAAACGCGGCGAAATTTACGTCGGCGTAATTCAGCCTAGTGTGTTTAGACCCTGTCTGTTACCTCTTCACGCCCAAACCGCTGCACCGATTTTCCTGAAATTTTGTATGGAAATACTTTGAATCCCGGGAAAATACATATTATGATACTTTATGTCCCGGAAAAAGGTACGGTTCCCGCACGATAAACGAATATTGGCGCAACGGAGTTGCGGGCGCCATCTAGTATGTAGTAAGTTTAAAATATAACCCCCATTACATTAATCATCTTTTATCCCTTTCTAGTATCTAAGAGGGGAATGGCCAATGTCATGGAGTAAGCTAGTGTCTACTGCCAAATGTTGGTCCGGCGTCGAAGGAGCGAAAGTACACATAAACAGACGGACAGACATAAGAAACATCAAAACGGGCAAAGCCAGTAAGCAGCTGACGGAACTGTACAACATATTCAAGACGCCATCGGATTGTCTCCTTTGAATTTATAAAGCTTTGAGGTGACCGCATCAAAACATTCCGGAACGAAAAAAACCTAACATCCCCCACTCGTTGTCAGACTTTGACTCCGAATTATAATTGCATAAGTTGATAAAAAATGCTATGCAATAGCTTTACCGCGGCCGTCTCCGAGTGCTACACGTATTTTTATTGAAAATTTTGGGTTGAATCGGAATTATTGTTTTTGACAAAAATTTTGTTGAAAATTTATTCAGACAGTACTCAGTCAATATTTAAACTGTAATACATAATAGGTACGTATAGACAAATCGTTGAATGCAACACAAATAATATGTTAATTCGGCAAGTAGGTAGTAGAAATGTTTTGAAAAAAATTTCATTAACACTAACAGTGAAATAAATTGATGAAAGAATAAATATATTTTAAAATTATTATATTTTCGTTTTTCATATTGATTACCTCTTTGAGCCACACTCAATTGGTTGAGTGTGTGGCAGCTCAAGCCGGGGGTCGCGTGTACGAATTCCGCCGACGGAACAAGTTTTGAGTTTTCAATGTTCACGGGTATGGATGTGTATTAAATATGTGTATGATATAATTAATAAAAATCTATATATATAAAATTGGATTTTCAAATGTGTTAGTCGCGCTAAAACTGGAAAACTGCTGAACGGATTGGGCTGATTTTAGTCTTAAAATGTTCGTAGAAGTCCAGGGAAGGTTTTAAAGTGACACGAAGTTCACCGGGTCAGTTAGTCTTAAATAAGTACCTATATGTGTAGGTAGTATAAAAGAATAAATTATTATTAAGTAGTAAGTAATTAGTATTTAGATATTTCACAGACAATTTAGTCCATAAAAAAGCCTATGATCCTTCACGTGGTCTACTTCTTATCTGACCCAAATAACAGAAAAAGTGCTCCAAGTAGTTCGTGAGATAAGCCCTTTCAAATAATTTTCCCCATTTTTTCTACATTTTCCTCTATTTCTTCGCGCCTATTAATATTAACATGATAAAATATAACCTATAGCCTTGAATATTTCGATTTCCAAACTGCAATTTCTTCGCTCCTATTAGTTTTAGCGTGATAAAATATAGCCTATAGCCTTCCCAGATAACTGGGCTAACTAAAACTGAAAGAATTTTTTAAATCGGACCAGTAGTTCCTGTGATTAGCGCGTTCAAATAAGCCCTTTCAAATAATTTCCCCCGTTTTTTCCATTTTTTCCTCTATTTCTTCGCACTTATTAGTCTTACGTTATAAATTATAGCCTATAGCCTTCCTCAATAACTGGGCTATCTAACGCTGAAAGAATTTTTCAAATCGGACCATTAGTTCCTGAGATTAGCGCGTTCAAATAAGCCATTTCAAATAATTTCCCCCGTTTTTTCCACATTTTCCTCTATTTCTTCGCGCCTATTACCATTAACGTGATAAAATATAATCTATAGCCTTCCTCGATAACTGGGCTATCTAACACTGAAAGAATTTTTCAAATCGGAGCAGTAGTTCCTGATATTAGCGCGTTTAAACAAACTAACAAACTCTACCGCTTTATAATATTAGTATAGATTAAGGCCGTCCCCCGAGCAAACGACCTTGCCGCGTTGCCGAGATCGCGTCAAAACCCTATTATTTTTACTTATCTTAGTTCAAAATTGACCTAAAAAGAAATAAAATGGGGAATATGTAGTTTATGATATTGTCGATCTATTGGCGTGTGTTTCAAATAAAAGTAATTTGTAAATACTAAGGAGATGCTGAATGTGTGCTTGAATTTTAATAAATCGGTTTTACTTCGGAAGCTGATATCCATATTAGTATAATAAACAAAAATAGAAAATTTAAAAGAGGGAAAGGAATGTTGATATACTAAAGATTATTGCTGTATTTTTATTATAACTTTGTAGCTTTCAGATTATGAGTTTATAAGGTTTTAAATACAGTAAATTACGGAATCTCCGTAGGGAATGCCCTTAAGGGAAAAGCACTAATGCTCGACACGGAACTAATAGACGACACTTACGATAAAAATACCATAAAATAAGAATTATATAAGTTATTTCTTAACACTGTAAATTTTATAAGATTCTCAAGCTATCTGTTGATGTGAAAAAAAAATATTAGGCACGCCTTCGGGAACAAAGTTTTAAAATGGGATGAGTTTTCGTAAACAATGTGACCGCGTCAACACGCGCTCGGCAATTTTTTAACAAATAGGCGAAAGGGGTATGAAGATTTTTGTATAGGGCCTGGCCGACCAACATGTCCGCCATTTTGTTTTTTTTTTTTTAATCGCATTCACGAATAATGAAATGAAAAATGGATAGCTAACATCAATACAAACAAAAAATAATCTTGGACAAAACCGCGTAAAGTGTCATATTTCGAAGATATGAGCTGCCAAAGTTTTACCATTGGAAATAAATATTTAAGATATTGCAACTCTAAGGCATGGTTATTCCAAGTGATTTCTCGTCTATGAAACAGTAGCCGCTCTGTAACACGCCGTCGCGAGTTTCTCATTAGGTATGTAGTTGATAAAAATTATTTTTTTGAGCTAGATTGCACTTTGTCATCACGCGACGGCGTGTTAGAGTGGCTACTGTTTCATAGAAGAGAAACCACTTGGTTTAACCGTGCCTTAGAGTTGCAATACCTAAAATATTTATTTCCAATGGTAAAACTTTGGCAGCTCATATCTTCGAAATGTTACACTTTACGCGGTTTTGTCCAAGATTATTTTTTGTTTGTATTGATGTTAGCTATCCATTTTTCAAAGAATTATTCGTGAACGCGATTTAAAAAAAAAAATCAAAATGGCGGACAAGTAGGTCGGCCAAAATCTTCGTACCCCTTTTGCACGTAAGTTTTGAAATACATTTATTTGATTTTTATAATTTCTATTGATTTCATTGGTTTAATGGTCATATTCTAATCACTTATTAATGTTTATTTATGATTTTTTATCCATTTTGCCTTACAATATATAGATGTCTACTATTGGTTCTTGAAAATGTAAAAAACCTAATAGATGACATGGATCATTGTTTAGTTTTGCAATACATACTAAATTTATTTTCTATTTTTACTGCAAATATCATCACATTTACAAACCAAAATTCTGTTTACAAACCAACAACTTAGAACTAATGTACCTAAAAATGGACATGGTGTCTAATATTAGACCTTGTACTGATCTAAATCTATTGCTTTAATTTTTTAGTAGCAAAAAGAAGAAAAAGGAGAGCTGAGAAAAGAAAGAAGAAATTGACAAAAAATTAAAACCGACTTCCAAGGTAAAACAATAATAACATCCTTATAATATGAACTAAAAAGTATTAAATAATTATTCCTATCTAATAGTGCCTTTTTACGAATTCGGCTTAAACTCAACTATTTCTGTACTCAATCTTCATCATTTTGAAGTCGGTACCAGATGAATCTTCTGTTCTCTGACAGAATATTTGAAACTTTTGGAACTGGCACCGACTTCAAAATTATGAAGATTGAGTACAGAAATAGTTGAGTTTTAGCCGAATTCGTAAAAAAGGCACTATTAGATAGGAATAATTATTTAATACTTTTTAGTTCATATTATAAGGATGTTATTATTGTTTTACCTTGGAAGTCGGTTTTAATTTTTTGTTAAAAATAATAATTTCACTCTTTTTAGTTACCTAGTAAGCAAACGCGTACTATACGTAGAATAATACACGTGTATATTATTCTACGTATCTTATTACAGTCACACTTACAAAATATTATAATATCAGCTGCAGCCTGCAGATAATTTTAAACAATCATTAAAAAAAATCGAAGTGAACACGTGTGACGTGCTAAGTAGCCGGTCACCGGACTAGTTTCAATAGGCTGGCACTCGTTCGACATGTGCGACAAGCACACGCAGCGCACATAGTACCTCCGTGAGTAATTTGTATTCTGTGCATAGTACCCGGCCCGCGCCTGCGCCGCCGCGCGCTTGCTTGACAGCCCTGGCAGATATGCGATGCGATGCGTTATTATACTATGAACGCTAAACGCAATGCAAAAGGTTGAAATTAGGTTGTTTTCCAGAATATCTCGGCGAAGTGGAACAGAATGTTACATTATCGAAGCAACTTTAACATCTCAGGAGTAATGTCAAATGTGTGCCTTATGCTCTGGAGATAAGGTTGAATTTGGTGACATTGGTGACCCTGACGTGGTAATGATGATGATGATGATGAATGTAATTTGCATAGTAGCATATGCTTTCAGTTCTTAAAACAGCGCCTAAACTCCCAAACTTGTATCTATAAGGAATCCGGAGTTCTCTTAGTAGCTTCGGAACCATAGTATACCTCGGTGCAAAATCTTGCGTTTTGGTAGCATATGCTTAGGATGCTTCTCATAAAACCAAAATCACCATATGTTCCCATATAAATTTCGAGGAGTTCCCTCGATTACTCATGGATCCCATCATCAGGTCACCACTTTTGTGAACATGGTACCAAATTGGAGTGAAACCTAATACAACACAACAAAAATTTCGAAAATCGGTTCACAAACGGCGGAGTAATCGTTGAACATACAAAAAAAAAATAAAAAAAATAATATCCACAGCCGAACATATAACCTCCTCGTTTTTTGGAAGTCGGTTAAAAAGAAGAGGCAAGAGAAGCGTGGAAACTAAAGACTGAAAATAAATTTGCTAGGAAAAAAATATGAAAAATAAAAATAAGAGGAAATATACTTTCAGCATGGAAGAAGAATGGATAAAATCTAAAGACAACATGGATAATATTTCTGATGCATGTAGTTATTATGATGAAGTAAATCCTTTGAAAAACGGCAAATAAAGACCTAAATAATAGAAAAAATGTAAAATGTAATGTAATGTTCTATGTCAACTATTAGTTCATTATTGGTGTCTACTATTAGTGATGTTCGTTTTTTTGTGATGTCATCCATTATGAGTTAGGACTAAGTTATGACTAAGTTTACAAAAAGACCAATAATATATTTTTTTATTGATTTATCAGAGAATAACTATCATTAATAGTTTTAATTTGTTAAAGTCACAGAAAATACAAAATAAGTTATCAATCTTTTATTTTCATAAATATGTAAATTTTTTTACATTCAAATGTTTTAGAAATGGACCAAAACAGTATTATTTTGTTGATAAAAAATTACGTGCGATTTGCCGAGACCCCTCTCTCCCCAACGTGAGATTAGATGAGATTTGACTCGACCCCCTTTCCCCCCTAAACACCTCATGTAATTTGTGGACGCCCCCTTATTATAGTGGCGTCTTCAGACTTCGCCTAAACCTCAACTATTTCTGTACTCAATCTTCATGCTTTTGAAGTCGGTACCAGCCCGGAAAAGTTCTGAGATCCTTGACATAGCAATTAAAGCTTAAAACATACCTAAGCGTCAGCGGTACGCGATACGGGAGCGTCTGCAACGCGAAACTGGCCGTGCACACCTGCGCGACTACGGTGCGAACCGTCAAACGTTAATATCATGACACAATCTATCAAAACGTATACAAATCAAAAAATCATAAACTAAAGAGTTGTAGAAAATAATATAAAAAAGGTTTTAAAAAAGAAGCCTAGTTATGTACACTTCAAAACTCGCGTCTGGCAACTTGACACGCACGTTTCGCTTGCCGACGCGAACATTCCGCGTCGCGGTCGTGCAGGTGTGCACGGCGCTATAAGATTACATGGGCAGCGTCCGCCGCGCGGTAGACGCTACCGCTTCGCAGTCGCTTTGGTCGCGTAGGTTTGTGCAATCCTTAAGCTTGTACCGACTTCAAAAGCATGAAGATTGAGTACAGAAATAGTTGAGGCTTAGGCGAAGTCTGAAGACGCCACTATGATAAGGAATAAGAATTATTTGATTCTTTTTAGATTATGAATAAGTATTACTTTTGTTTTTACCTTGGAAGTCGGTTTTAATTTTTTGTTAAAAAATAATAATTTTACCCTTTTTAGTTACATATTATGAGACGACAAGGCTTTATTATAGCCAGTTGTCTTAGAGTTGTACAATGTACATATTACTAGCGATCGCCTGCGGCTCCGCCCGCGTGGATGTCGGTTACGGCTGCAAAAAGGAAAAGTCCGAGTCTTTCCTACCCAGGAAAGACTCGGTCAGCAAAATGATTCCCGTCAATTCACAGACTCTGACACTGACATCGACGACGCGAACGCAGTCATTATCCGAAGGGCAGTGGCACACTGCACATATTGTCTTCCTCCCGCACGCGCATCTCGCTTGGTGACGCCCACTATCGTAATATTTTAATTTCGCCATAATTTCAAAACCAAACGTCCAATTTTAATCATTCAAATACCACATTTTAGCTACATAAACTGTACTTAGTGATGAAATAATTTATTTTGATAAGGATTAATAGCATGAATAAAATAAACGCGTTTAAATATAGTCCAAAAAAAATCAAGATTTTTAAATAAACAAACGGTTATTGTGCCTCACTCGACATAGATAAGTACCTATAGTGTGTCGCAGACATTTTTGTAGATATTTATAAGATCTATAATTACTTTAAACATTTTATGGTTCTATCTTTTATAGTTTCGACAGCGTACGCAAAATAAGTAACTTTTCTGGTTGATTTTTTTAACCTGGCGTCCGAAAAACCCAAATATCTTACGAAACCCTATTTTTTCCTAAATTAAAATTTAGCCTATGTTCAGCAGAAATAATGTAGGATTCATTGGCTTTTGTTTGGAGTTGTTTAAATAAAGCCAAAATCCTCAAACTTGTATCTATAAGGATTCAAAAGTTCTGTTGGGTACCTTCAGAACCAGGGTATATCCTGGTGCAAAATTTTACTTTTTGTTAGTATATAACTGAAATACTTCAAAAAAAAAATCTAAATCACTATATAATGTTCCTATATAAATTTCAAGGAGTCCCCTCGATTCCTCTTGGATCCCATCATCAGATCACCACTTTTGTGAACATGGTGCCAACCTCGGATTCAACCCTGTACAACAACAAAAGAATCATGAAAATCGGTCCATAAATGGCAAAGTTATGGTTGAACATACAAAAAAAATATATATAAACAGACGAACATAATTATAACCTCCTTCTTTTTGGAAGTCGGTTAAAAATTTAAAACGGGGAATATGTAGTTTATGATATTGTCGATCTATTGGCATGTGTTTCAAATAAAAGTAATTTGTAAATACTAAGGAGATGCTGAATGTATGCTTGAATTTTAATAAATTGGTTTTACTTTGGAAGCTGATATCATGAGTATAATAAACGAAAATAGAAAATTTAAAACGTGGAAAGGAATGTTGAGATACTGAAGATTATTGCTGTATTTTTATTATAACTCTGTAGCTTTCAAATTATGAGTTTATAAGGCTCTAAATACGGTAAATTACGGATTCTCCGTAGGGAACGCCCTTAATAATTTGTCCGTACAAAAGTATTTACCTAAAAAGTTACTCCTTCAGTGATGTTATCTTCACAGTTAAGTCTATATAACCTTTGACTGGTGACATGTATTTTGCGTAACGTAACTGGTGACGAGCGGTATGAGAGGCCGCTACCGTTTTAGGGTCTATTGCATAGAAATTAAGTATATTGGCTTACAGCTATGTTCATGAATAGTTTGATGACTTAGTGTAGGACAAAATAAAAGCATTTTGTACATTGTGAATCAATTCATTAAAAGGAACTTTGATGTTACAATGAGAACAGTCTTTACAATCATGAAAATTAGAAACGGGATGAATAATGTGTTTTATAAAATTATAATTAATATAAATCAAACAGTAACACTTTTTCCATAAAATTAACACAATAATCAACTGAAAAAAAATAAAACCTTTAATCACAGCTATCATTTCATAAAACTGACAATGGTCAAACTTCACTAATTCTGAAGGCTGATTCTCCTGCCATGGCTCCTGATTTGTTGATCGATGTAACCTTGGTCGTTCTCTTCGGTTCCTGAATCATGATCACTTTGCTCTGGGATGTAATTTTCGGCACTATTTTCGGCTTCTGGTTCAGTGGAATCCTTGTGCCTACCATTCTCCTATTCTATGAATTTCAGATAATGAAAGCTGTTTTCTACGGTTTAACAATTCATTTCTGACTCCCAATTCCTTTCGCTTCTTGTTCGGATGACCAAAATTATCCATCGTAAATAATAGATGTAAAAAGTGAAAAAAATCAATAAGCGATGTAACGTAAAAAAGTTACGCTACTGGTGACGTAAGGTCTCACAGGCCGCTATCGAACTTTGCGTCCATTTAACTTATCGATTTGGGTTAGTCCGACGCAACTGTCTCCTTCTACGGCGCGGGGGCAACCAAACTCGAAGCTACACAGACGTTCAAACCCGGAGGGTGCGGGGAAGTGGGTGAAAAGACGTTTCACTGACGCCATTCGGTCAGTGAGACCGCTTGTCACCAGTTAAAGGTTAAATTATGAGACACGTCATACACAAAACACATCCTAAAGTATTATCAATTTGTTAAACTATTGCATAGCTTTTATCGCGGGCTTTGAGCGCGGCGAGAATCAAGAAATTCCGTAACGAAAAAACCTAACATCCCGCACTCCGACCGGCCGCGGCACAGCGCCGTTGCTAGACTTCGGCACGGTGTCTGTGTGCGTGCTACTAGGCGTATGGGAATTATAATAACTGCATAAGTTGATAAAAAATGCTATGCAATGCTTTACCGCGGCAGTCTCCGAGTGCCATAGGTATTTTTTTTAATGTAACGTGTATGGGGCGGTACAAACTCTCTTGGGGTACAACTTACAAGTGCACATCACAACTTCTGAATGCATGTAAAAATGTATGTTACGTAGATGTATTACAAAAGAATAGATATTACTTAAATACTTAAATACAATATTTTCAGTGGATTCTTATCGAGTTGTATGTTGTGTTGAAGAAAACTTTTATTTGCCATTTATTTCGATATTTTTCCCATAATTTATCAATAAGTAAAAAAAAATATTTTACTGTAAGTCAAGAATTAGTAGGAAATTGGGTACTTGGTGACTCGTATACCTATCGACCTACATTATGTATACAACGTACTTTAGCTTCTAATAATAATTTAATGGAAAAAATATAAAGTTTTTAATTTCTTACGTACTTAGGAGCGTCAGCAATTTTCATTTTCAAGGATCATTGGCTCGATTAATTTTGTAATGGTTATTTTCACGATTCATTTCCCGCTGTAATTTAGACTTCACCACCATTAACGGTCATAATAATGAAATAATTTAATAACTAATAAGAAATTATTATTTTTAACAAAAAAATTAAAACCGACTTCCAAGGTAAAAACAATAGTAATATTATGAACTAAAAAGTATTAAATAACTCTTACTCTTTAATAGCGCCTTTTTCAGAATTCGTCTTAATCTCAACTATTTCTGTACATACTACAGTCTTCATTACTTCGAAGTCGGTACCAGCTAATTTAATCGTGAGTTCAGCCAATGTCAGAATATCTGAAACTTTTGGAACTGGTACCGACTTCAAACTAATGAAAACTGTAGTATGCACAGAAATAGTTGAGATTTAGACGAAATAGTTGAGATTTAGACGAAAGGCACTATTAAAGAGTAAGAGTTATTTAATACTTTTTAGTTCATAATATTACTATTGTTTTTACCTTGGAAGTCGGTTTTAATATTATTGTTAAAAATAATAATTTCACTCTTTTTAGTTAAGCATCTACAAAATAAGGCTTTATGCGTAAATAACCAATACGAATGTTAACTATTCACATTATGTTACTGTAAGTGAAATTGTGGTAAATGCTTGCAGTTATCTAAGCGATGCTGCAATTTCCAAACTTTTATCTTTAAAGGTCCAGGAGTTCTGTTCAGTGCTTTTGGACCAAGAGACACCTTTGTATGAAATTTCTCTTATTCGTAACATAATATTATGTTTAATTTACTAGAAACAATATTTTTACCATTATGAGTGTTTTGATAAATATCAAGGATTTCCCTCGATTGCTCATAGGATTTATTCCATTCTAATACCAAAAACTAATACCACTGGTATTTGTTTCAACTCATATATTTTTTCTATTCCGAACCGATACCATTGTTTAAACTAATACCAAAACAAGTTCAAAGATATAAGGTACAGTCAGTAAAAATGCTTTGTATGTAAATATAAGACCTTTAATTGAAAAAAAAAACAGATAACTCCAAAAAAATCAAATTTTGTTAGCAAACGTCTTGTTCAATGATAAAATATCACTTAAATAATCAACTTTAATATAATTTTAGTTCCTCTCTATACCTGTATAATATTTTTTTTGCAAAAACATCAAACAGGAAGAATTTACTTACAATCTAAAAATTACAAAATATCTCAAAAAATTAACTCTTAATTTATATTGAAATTTATCTGACATAGTTATTATTAGACAGGTACGTAATTATTCACGTCTACCTATCTCATAACAACTATGTCAGGTAAATTTTTAACAAAAATAAATCACTTTTTATCTAACAATTGTAAAATATCACAGAAAATCAACTTTTTGTTTAATCAAATCAGTCATTCTTCACCTATATAGCAATGAATCAGCAATTTTTTTTTTGCAAAAACGTCATATATGAATAATTCACTTATAATCTAAGAATTATAAAATATCACAGAAAATCAACTATTAGTATAATCAGCTAAATGACGTGTAAATAATTTCTTATATTTCAACAATTAGTAGCTAAACCCTTAATTTTTCTAAGCAGTGACCTACGGAGATTTTGTTTTTGAGGAGTTGGTCAGTTACGTATGTGATCCACGAATTTTTCATAATAGTTGTCTGTGCACATCGTTTTGCGGGGGGTGCGTTTGATTTATATTGAGTAATAACCACTGTTTGTAAATCTGCGTCCTCTTTCAGCACGTTCAGAAGCTGATATAAATTAGCATTCTTTGGCACAGCCGAGTTTAATTTCTTATGCCAAGATTCTACGGCATTTGTGGTTCGATGGCGTTCACCATGAACGCACCAAATGTCTACAAAACTCTCGTTCTCTAGCCATTGTGACACCATGTAGTCATTAAATGTTTGAATGGCGTCAGTATCAGGACAGTCTTCCATTATGTAGCACCATCCTTCTGATATGAATTTACGAGGAAGTAAAGGCAGTAAAGCTGAAAGTCTTACATGTCTTTGGGTGATAGCATCTTTTGTCAGATCCAACTGTTTTGCTTTTTTCCATACATTTTTGGAATAATGAAAGTAGCATCCTTTAATCACAACTGACGGAAAAACAATTGTAATGGCGTTCATTGCGGCTAGTTCAAAATCTGTTAAAAATTTTACGGGTTCCCACCCAGGAATGTTTTGTTTCAAAATTTCAAATAATTTTTTGTATGTTTCTTCTGTTTTTTTGTTAAGTAAAACATAAATAAGAGGAACTATACGAGTGTGATCTTCGTCACTTCCCAGATCTCCGTGGATAGTATATAACTGCACAAAAGGCTCAGGGGTGCAATCGAATGTTCCGTCGCTTTCAAAAAATTTAATGCTCGGAATTTTCTCTAGTTGATTTGGACTGACCAAGATTATTATTCGGGTATTGGAAGACTCATCTTTATAATCGTAAAACAAAAAATCTCTAAATTGTAATGGAACTTCTACTTCATCAATTGATTTACATTTAATTTTTTTTACACCAGCTGCGTTGTTTCTTGCATAATACAATTTTGATTTGATGTTTGCAAACGATGGGATATTTCTCACCAAATCTGATTCAGTAGCGCAGAATTGTGATTTGAATTTGTTATATATGTTTGGTATTGGGGCGAAATCAGACTTCATCACTTTATCTCTTAAATCATCCAGCTTTTTTGCCATTACATTTTTGAATTCATCGGGCTCGCAGCTATGATTTTTCTCATTGGAAATATTGCCATCCTGTGAGGACAACAAAATAGCTTTAGCAAAATAGTTTTCGGATAAAAATACATATTGAAAGATGGAACACTAACTGTCTTTTTCATAATATAACGCTTACCGAAGGTATAAAGGTAAAGGAGGGAATAGTTTGAACTACCTAGTCTTTTGAACAATTTGTTGAATTTGTTATCATGCAATCTGGGAAAAAGCGGCAAAGGCCGTTGCCGTTAATACTTGTAATTCTGGTGAAGTACCACACCACCGACTAAATTAATTATAAAAGCAGCCGTTTCTTTGGAAAAACTGTACACCATACACAATTTAAACTCTATGTAAGAAGTTGGTAACATACCTTTATCTGTAAAGATCCACTGCACTCTTTAACATTCACACATCTCCAATGGGTCCATCCATTTTTATTTTCCCTTTTTTTTGTGTACTGGTAACCAGCTCTCATTAAAACCAAGCCACCATTTCTTGTTATGAAAGTCAAGCTTCCTGTTTTTCCCGAAGATGTTGAGGGCTGATTATCAGCTTCCTCAGACATATCTAAAAAAAATTATATATTGTATGTAACTTTTACATTTGCTTGGATTATGATAAAAAAATCAAATAATAGGTATTTTAAATAACACTAATTTTAATAAAGAGAAGTAAATTATACAAAAGAACAAATTAATATACTCACTTAATAAATAAAAATCACTGTCACTCTGATACCAATACGCCACCGCCACCGCACGGAAATGTACTGAGGAATTTATGTAGATAAAATTTCTCTCCGAGTCAAAGCACAACATTCCAGTCACACTTGACTCTGATTGGTTGTTTCGAATTTTGGAACAATAGAGCAAACTCACCCTTTCTCGCAGGTAAAAAAAATAGCAAGATGATTCACTAAAACTACTCTTACCTATGCTAACCTTTGTAAAAATATTGGAGTGAAGTGAATTTGGAAAGTTTTAAGCATTATATTACGATTACATAAAAATATTGAAAAACAAATTTACTTTGATTAGGTTTGACTGCGCTGACTGTACCAAATTCAAGTTGTTGGTATTCGTTCGTACATTAAATTAAATTATTTAAAAAGTGGTATCGGTTCGGAATAGAAAAAAAATATGAGTTGAAACAAATACCAGTGGTATTAGTTTTTGGTATTAGAATGGAAAAAATCGCTCATAGATCCCATCATCAGCTCACCACTTTCGTAATTGTTAAGTATACAAAATTAAGATTATATCCTATACAACAACACGAGAAATTTGAAAATCTGTCCTCAAACAGCGAAATCATCATCAAAAACATCTGCTTCGATGCAAAATATCACGAAAAGTACCAATAATTGGGTCATAGTGTGATAACCAATGGTATGATTATGGTTGTGATGATGATGACCAATCAAATTAATGTGTTAACTTATGCTTATAAGCATTCAAAAGTTTTGGATCGCTTCGGATCCAGGGCATGACCTGGTACGAAATCTTACTTTTTGGTAGCATTTACCTCGAATGCTTCAGAAAAAATCAAAATCACTATATGTTTCCATACAAATTCTAAGGAGTCCCCTCGATTCCTCAAGGATCCCATCATCAGATCACCACTTTTGTGAACATGGTACCAAATTCGAGTTGAACCCTATACAACACAAAAATAATTTTGAAAATCGGACGACAAACGGCTGAGTGATCGGTGAACATACATTAAAAAAAATACATACAGCCGAACGTATTACCTCCTCCTTTTTGGAAGTCGATGAAAAAGGTCTCGTCTTCTCAAAACTACGACCTCTGTGGCTCAGTTGGTGGGCTGTTGGTAGCTCAAGCCGGGGTCGCGGGTTCGAATCCCGCCGACGGAACAAAAAGACAAAAGTTTTCAAAGTTCCTGGGTCATGGATGTGTATTAAAAATGTGTATCATAATTATAATAAAAATCTTAAATATTATATGAATAGTATAAAAGTATTAAATATATTCCCGTTGTCTGGTTCCCGTAACACAAGTCCTTTAGGTGATTTAGGTACTTAACACGTGGCCAGACTGACGTGGTGTGAAGCGTCCATAGATATTCTGTCGACTTTCGAGGCGCCGGAGTTCTGGCCAATGGATGTGGTCTACCGGAGGTTCCGGGGGAGACTCCGGAACGACTTGCGTTGAGTCACGTCGCCGGCAAAAATTAGTGACAGTGTTAGTTTATAAGTGAATATAAAATATGTATGTTAGTTTATAAGGTATTTCTTATATTATTAATATGTATGTTAGATTTAAGGTATTTGTTATATGGGCCTCCGATGCCCGAAATAAACTGCGCTAAATTTTAATGTAATTTTTTTAAAAACAGTTAAGCAGGCACTACACATTTTCAAATTTCAAAATCTTTCTAGAAATTCTACTTTGTGAAGAAACACTCGGAAACATTTAATAATAATTACCGAATATTACTTCAATTTTTAATCTAATACATAGTTTGATATAAAATGTCTGGAACCAAAACGTGCATTAAAATAAAGTTTATCATTAAAGTTTAACACATAGTGCGGCCGCAGGAAAGACGGTAGTCGTCTTATTAGCAAATATTGTTATTTATTTTTCGTGATTTATCTATTTGATTTACACATCGATGGCTGACAGTCAAAAGGCGCGACGTACATGTGAAATAATAATATCCATTGCGAACTCTTTACAAGACGTTAAAGAAAGAAAGTTTGTTGGTCTCGGTGTCACGAGTTCTAGGAGAGTTCTGTAATGGAATTTACCAACTTTCCAGTCATAGATATTGACGTCTAGATGTGGGAATCTGGAGTTTCCGGAAACTTTTATTTATAGCAAACTACTTGAAGTCTAAACTATTGTGGCGTATTTTTCTATACTTTGAGCACAATATTAATAATAGAGGTCCTTATAGTTGATCGACTGAATATGAAGCTCGTATTAGCGTGATTTATTAACTGTGGTTTAATTGGTATTGGATTAAGAATTTCAATGTTTACTGTTTTTTTAAACATTAGGAACTAACAATAATAGATACTTTAGAAAATTTGAGGGTGATTAAAATAATAATACGAATATAATATTTTATTAAAAATATAATTTTAACCATTTACCAGGTCACAAAACTTCACGATGGCTGTATAAAAGTTTGAATGCTATTTAATATTCCTATATCATAAAAAATATAAAATATCTAAATCGTGAAATATACGCCTAGTATCTTCCTTAAAATATATGCCAATAAAGAAGATACTCTGGAAGCGGGGGATTTATCACCTGTCGAGGTGGGAAGCGCTCAGATCAATCTCTGTAACATTTGCGTCTACCCTCGCTTGACAAACAAACATTACATACCACTATGAACTACTTACCTTGTAAAAGGTAGTGAAGTGTAGAGTTTCCAAGAACTGGGAAATCGTTTTACGGTCGCACTCAGAGTCAAGATTTTTTTTTCTATTAAATAATAACAACACGGCCCTCAATATTGTACTTTTATGTAAGTATGAATATTACAAATATTTTTATTTTAATGAAATAAGGTTCACTACGTACATTCCTTACTATATCATTCTTCTAGTATTAGCGCAACCATTTGAACTTTGTCGATGATTTGTACATTGTACGGGTAATAGTCCAAAGCAATTACCTAATAAAGCACACGAGTTTGACGGATAATACACCGGCATTTGGCGCCAGATCTCTCGAGGCAAAGAACATTAATTGCACAACTATCGAACACACAATTTATGCGTTGGAAGTTCGGATCGCTTCGAATAAGATCGCACGGTCGAGGAAATTGAGAACTATTGTTTATGAGTTTCGGATACCTCCTTGGTATCCGAAACAGTTTGGTACAGCAATCTCGACCTCCAGGCTAGGATCCTTGAATGAATCAGAATTGATCTCTCTTGGTGTATCAGCTAGTGGAGAATAGTGGCAAAATTCAATAGCTAGTTACATGTACTTTTAGATAACTAGACGAAAGACTAGATAACTATGTTAAGACGACGCCTTGATAATTTGGTTGTACCGATATCGATTTTTCTCAGCAATGACTAAAGCTAAGAAATTAAAGTTCATTGTCAGTATTTATCATGTCTTTGTCTTTGAATTGCCCATATCATAACACGATTGGTCAACTTTTATAACACAGAATGATTAATCAAAAATACCTCTGTGAAAAAAGGGATTACTATTTTGCCAACAGAATGGAGTGATTTAAGATTCCAAAAGTACATAGATAGCATACACTTTAATATGCCAATAGCTTATATGAAATGTATTTATGATTTTTAAATTACGCGAAAAAACCATTTTGTCGCTTACACCCAATTTTTTATTTATTATCATTGCTTACACCCTTTTCATTTTTGCTGTTCCATTGCTTATTTTCTATGAGAGGCCGAACCAGCCTCTCATAGAAAACAAGCAATCTAAAACTTATCCAACACGGTTTTTTACTTTAACGCGGCGTCACCTTAAGGCCGTCCCCCGAGAAAACGACCTTGGCCATACATTTGCCGCGTTGCCGAGAGCGCACCAAAATCCTATTTTTTACTTATCTTAGTTCAAAAATGACCTAAAAAAATTTAAAACGGGGAATATGTAGTTTTTGATATTGGCGATCTATTGGCGTGTGTTTCAAATAAAAGTAATTTGTAAATCCCAAGGAGATGCTGAATGTATGCTTGAATTTTAATAAATTGGTGTTACTTTGGAAGCTGATATCATGACTATAATAAACAAAAATGAAAATTTAAAACGGGGAAAGGAATGACGATATACTGAAGATTATTGCTGTATTTTTATTATAACTTTGTGGCTTTAAAATTATGAGTTTATAGATAGATAGATAGATAGATAGATAGATAGATAGATCGTTTATTTGCTTAGAATGCAGGTACAATAATAAGATGTTACAATATTTTCAGAGCCTTATACATTCTGCCTTACGGCATGCAAAATTTTATCATCGTCAGATTATTATTACTTACATATTATTTAAAATTACAAATTATAAATTAGGTATATTATGTTAACGTTAGATAGTATCATGTGTGTTTATAGAAAACATGCGAATTAAATTATAAATGTCATCAGAATTCAAATTTATAAATTGATGGTAAAAATGTCATAATTCGTTAGTACTTATAAAAAATAAAATAAAAATAACACAAAATTCATGTACAAATTAATAACAATTAATTAAGATAGAATTAATTACATTGTCAGTCAATTAAGAATACAAAAAAAATCAATACAAATGTCAAAAGAACAACAATATTAAATTATGTATTAAAATAATTCATATGTCTAGTGTATAAAATAAATATCAATGTACTATCAACTAATTATTTGCTAATTAAACCGTCTTGTCGTTTAGAAATTCGGATACAGAATAATAGCACTTTTCAATAAGCATTTCTTTAAGGTTCCTTTTAAATTTGTTCACAGCTTGTTCCTTAATAACTTTTGGTATATGATTATAAATGTGTGGAGCCATACAGGTAATGTTTTTTTTTAATAAAGTAGTTTTGTATCCAGCTATGTGCAATTTATCTTTGTAATTCGAACGTAGTTCTGTGTTTCTAATTCTGGTGTCTTTTAAAGTCGGGAATAAGTGAATGTTTGTTTTCACAAAAATAGCTACTTCCAGGATATAAAGACAAGGGAAAGTTAAAAGTTTATATTTTTTAAATACAGGCATGCAGCTATCGGTATCTTTTATGTTAGCAATGCACCTTATGCAACGTTTTTGTGCTTTGAATATATTTTCGCTCTCACTACAGTTGCCCCAAAAAATTACTCCATACCTTAAAATTGAAGCAACTAAACTGTGGTATGCTGTTAGTACCGTATCGATATTAACCTTCTTAGTTAAACTATGTAACGCGTAAGCAGCGGAGCTGAGTTTTTTACAGACTTCGTCAGAATGAGCTTTCCATTTAAGCTGACTATCAAATACTATACCTAAAAATTTTGCAGTAGTTACTTTGTCAACAGATTGTCCTTTATAGCTTACATTTATGTCTTTGTCTGGTATTCTTTGGTAAAAGTGCATGACCTTAGTTTTATCTAGATTAATAATTAAGTTGTTTTTCTTAAGCCAATTAATAAAATCTTTGAGTGCATTATTAATATCAATCTCATATGTGTCTTTATTACTACATTTAATTATAAGAGTGCTGTCATAAGCAAAAAGGACAATTGGATAACGCATATGAGTTGGTAAATCATTTATATATAATAAAAACAATAATGGACCAAGTACACTACCCTGTGGTACACCAAATTTAACCGTTCTAAACGAAGAAGCAAATTTTCTTTCCTTTTTTGTTTTAAAACATACTCTTGAAGTTTCTGTAAATTGTTGGCGTCCTTTAAGGTAAGTTTTTATTAAACTAAGAGCATTACCTCGTATGCCATAGGCTTCTAATTTTCTTAGGAGTATGTCATGATCAACATAATCGAAAGCTTTGGATAGGTCAGTAAATAATGCACAGATAGGAATTTTATTGTCAACTGACGGCAATATTAGATTCACAAAGTCGTATATAGCCATATTAATGTTGGTATTTTTCCTGAATCCCTTCTGCTCAGTGCAAAGAATGTTAAATTTGCTTAAAAAGTCATATATGGAGTTATAAATAACCTTTTCAATTATTTTTGAGAAAATCGAGATTAGCGAAATTGGCCTATAGTTGGTGATCTCATCTTTAGCGTTTTTCTTATATACAGGTATTACTCGTACTAATTTAAGTTTATCCGGAAATTTCCCCGCAGATATGCATGTATTGATTATATGTGCCATGGGAGGAGCTACATAATTACTCACACATTTTATTACTTTTGTAGATATGCCATCATGACCAAAACTTTTTTTATCCTTTAAATTTTTAATTACATTTATGACGTCTTGAGGAATCACCGGTCGAACAAAGATGGATTGTGGATTTTTCTTTATATCTTCAGCAGCAGCATCGTCTTTTGATACAATCCCGACTTGTTCTATGAAGAAATTATTAAAGGTTTCCGCTAGCTCTTTAGGTTCAGTTATTATTGAGTTTTTATATTTTAAACTAGAGACATGTTCATTAAGTTTTTTATTATTATTTATTATTTGCCAAATTGTCTTAGGTTTATTTTTCGATTGGTTAATTTTATGTATGTTTTGTGCCTTTTGTGTTAATTTAATATTTTTTTTCAGTTTACGTGAATAACTAATGAATGATTCCTTATT
Source organism: Lysandra bellargus (assembly GCA_905333045.1). Classification (NCBI taxonomy): domain Eukaryota; kingdom Metazoa; phylum Arthropoda; class Insecta; order Lepidoptera; family Lycaenidae; genus Lysandra; species Lysandra bellargus. The sequence goes on from HG995323.1 coordinate 8,009,275, forward strand.
TTCTTTTGTCGGTTTTAATCTCTGTTGCCATAGTAAATAACGTTTTTTCTTACAACATATACGTATACCTTTTGAGATCCAGTTTACTTTATTTGTTGCTTTTTTAGTAATTTTTTTAAAAGGAAAACATAAATTGTGTATTAATTGAAAAGTGTCTATGAAATTGGCATATGATTTGTCAGGATCTTCTGTATCATAAACATCGTTAAATGATATATTATGTATATGTTTTGTAAACGTTTTTAGATTTTCTTCACAGATGTCTCTATGAACTGTATGCCATGTTTGTATTATGGAAGTTTTATCTGTTTTTATTATCATGATTTGTGCATTATGATCTGATAGTCCGAAATCCTTTATTTTACTATGACAGCCTTGTGTAATGTTATGGGCGAAATTATCAAGACAGGTATTACCAGCATGTCTAGTTACTTCATTAAATTGTAATTTAAGATTATACCCTGTGAGGATATTTTTGATCTCCTGACTATGCCTATTATTTTTTAAAATATCAATATTAAAATCTCCACAAATTATGATTTTTTTATTTTTGACACATATCTTTTTCAAAACTAGATCCAGATTATTATAAAAATCATTAAGGTTTGTTAACTGTGGTGGTCTATAGACACATAGAAGAATTAAGTTTTGCTGACAAAGTTCAATAGCGCTTAATTCAATTATTCCCGATATAGAACACTTCATAATATCCTGTAATTCTTTATATTCATAACCATTTTTTAGTAAAATACAAGAACCGCCTCTTTTTTTGTTTCTTGAATAAATAGCTGCAAGTTTATAGTTCGGTAAATAAAGTAATTTTTCTTGACCAGACATTATGAAGTGCTCACTTATGCATATCACATCTATTGATATTCCTTCTCTGGATAATTCATTTAAATGAACACATAGAGTATCGGCTTTTGCTAATAGCCCGCAGATATTTTGATGTATAATTGATAAGTGGTTATTCACGAAAAGTATCATCAACAGATTCACCTACAGTACGAGAAGGACTATCTTTAGATCCATTTACAGATTTTGCAGTCTCTGGGGTAACATTGATGGGGTAGCTGATAATTTTACTTGTTGAGACTTTACTAATTGATTCTGTTTGTGTACATTTATCTAATTGTTTAACCTTAGCACATTTTAAATCATCTATTTTCTTACTTGTGTATAATTCATAGTTATATTTATAATTTAATCCCAGCACTGCTCTAGCCAAATATTTACTTACACTAAACTTAAATCTAGGTCCATGTGGTATGTATCTGCTGTAGTCCATATTCAGGTATGTTGTGTTGTTGTAGAGTTTACACATATGTTCTAAGAGTTTATTCAACATTTTTTCATTTAAATTTCTATTTCTAGGTATTTCAGATATTATGATATGAGGAGTTTTATTTTTCTCAAAGAACATACCGAGGTTAATTTGGACTTGAAATACGGTAAATTACGGTTTCTCCGTAAGGAACGCCCTTAACACCGGTTTTCTGTGTTATTGCTTTTCTTCAACTCACATTCGTGTAACACTGTTGCGAAGCTTTGCCATATCTATTTAGTATATCAGTTTTAACGTAAAAACAGAATATCCTAAATGCCAACTGCGTGTAAAGCTTTTTCGTTGAGAAATCGCTGAGTTTCCGCGATAAAAGTGACCTCGTGTCAGGAAACAAGCGTTTATATCTTGTTGACACGGACGACACGAAAAAAGAATTTTGTTTTACCCGTATTGATGCTGATTTCTACATCCATCTTAATATATTATATAAATCTCGTGTCACAATGTTTGTCCTCAATGGACTCCTAAACCACTTAACCGATTATAATAAAATTCGCACACCATGTGCAGTTCGATCCAACTTGAGAGATAGGATAGTTTAAATCTCAAATTATAGTCACAATTTTATTTTATTGCAAAATATTTGTCTATAAAAAGCGACCATTGTTTATGCGACGCGGGTCACGGGATAGCGATGGACGTTGCCATGGTGATATACTTATATTTTAGTCACTAATTCAATAAAATAAAACGGGCGATATACTTAATATAATATGGCAAAGAAACGTTTGCCGGGACAGCTAGTACTTACATAAATCCATACTAATATTATAAATGCGAAAGTGTGTCTATCTGTCTGTCTGTCTGTCCGTCTGTCTGTCTGTCTGTCTGTCAGTCTGTCTGTCTGTTACCTTTTCACGCTCAAACCGCTGAACCGATTTTGCTGAAATTTGGTATGGAGATACCTTGAGTCCCGGGAAAGGACATAGGATACTTTTCATCCCGGAAAAATATACGGTTCCCGCGCGATAACCGAGTTTTGGCGCAACGGAGTTGCGGGCGTCATCTAGTGGACTATATAATTTGTACAATACATTTTACAATTATTATTGTAAAATGTATTGTAATATAACTAAAGGAAATTAAAATTTAGATAACTTTAATCGACTTTGATAACATCAATAACACTGTGTAGGGTACAGTTGTCGAAAATTAGGTGATAAGAGTTTTTTTTATTTTATTATTAAATAAGGGGGCAAACGAGCAAACGGGTCACCTGATGGTAAGCAACTACCGTCGCCCATGGACACTCGCAACATCAGAAGAGCTGCAGGTGCGTTGCCGGCCTTTTTTAAGAGGGAATACGCTCTTTTCTTGAAGGTTTTCAGGTCGTATAGGTCCGGAAATACTGCTGGTGACAGTTCGTTCCAGAGTTTTACAGTGCGCGGCAGAAAGTTACGCGAAAAACGCACTGTGGAGGACTGCCACTCATCAAGGTGATGAGGATGGTATGTTTTTCGCGTGGGACGATGGCGAAAAGTTGCAGGTGGTATGATTCCGAACAATTCCTCAGAGCACTCCCCGTGATACAACCGATAGAGGATGCAGAGTGAAGCTACATCTCGGCGTAATTCCAAGGGGTCCAAGCTGTTTGAAACACTATGGCAGTCAACAATTCGAGCGGCCCTTCGTTGGATAAGATCCAGAGGGAGCAGTTCGTATGTTGGCGCCCCTGCCCAGAGATAAGAACAATATTCCATATGAGGCCGAACCTGCGCCTTGTAGAGTTGTAGGCGTTGGTCCAGACTGAAGTACTGTCTCGCTTCATTCATATCGTATTCAGATAAATAGGAATTTAAATAGAAGTAAATGACTATCAATTTCCGTTGACTTTATTATAATGCAAACAAAATATTAATGATAAATATTCCGTATTCCCAATCCTAGGCTGGATTTGGATGCGTACGCACGAATGAGCAGTGTGGTCGCTACACCTCGAGATCACAAGCAATTGTTTGTAACGATTTATTTAAGTAGCGGCGTGCTCGCGCCGCGCTGTCATTAACATACAATAGGCATGATGACAAAAATTTTTTCTTATTATTTTTTTTAATTAAAAGAATGACTCTGATAGCTTAAAAAATTACCAAGATATGACAATTCAAACATATCATAAAATAGACCTGCCCGAAACTGCTCCATACAAAGTGCTACGAAAGAATGACGTCACTCTTTCGTAGTTTGTACGCATCGGGAGAGAACTTTGTTCGATATGTATATTAAATATTGCGTTTATGAAAGTGGTTTCATAACAAAAGTTACTCTTAATTGCATAAGTTATCGAATAGTATATAAATATATAGAAATTTAATTGAAAAAAAATCTACTTGATTATCCAACTTTGAAGGCGCATAACAAAAAAAAAAAAAATATACAAATGCTATCGAGCTGAAATTTTGGGAACACTTATTTTTTACCGTGATTTCTTTATTTTATTAACAAAATTTCGCTAATCTTTGACCTTGTCATCATCCCTATTAATTGCTTGTAATCTCGCGCTGAGCAGCCAGACCGCGCGTTCAGACGGACGTGTTTAAATCAAGCCTTACTTAGGATTCATATTTTATAGGTGTTAACTACGAATAATAAAACCTAAGGAAATGTAACTCCCATACTAATACAGTTTTAAATTTGGTTCCATTCGAACTGTCATGTAACGTCAGCCTTTATACCGCTCAAGGTCACCTAAATATTGCAAATGTATGAAAAGTGAACCTAAGGTACACTTTTTTGATAAGTACTATTATGGAGCATGTTTTTTGACGGAGTTACTCTTCCTTAGTTTTTATTATTCGTAAGGTGTTAACCTTTTATACTTCTAATTATTATTAAAAGTTTGGTCCATTGGTCCAAAACATTAGGTACTTATATCATCTACTGTGGGCCATTATGGTACTCTACTACTAGCAAGAAGCGACATTCAGCGATGCGCTTCCCCAGTCGCTATCAGATTAATACTCCCAACTCAAACGTGAAATGGAACTAATATATCCCGTGTTGCCGGGGTTTGAACGGGCACGAATATATTTTGTGTTGCTATTTCTATTGCTACAAAATCTTTAATAATATAATAATAATAATAATAATATCTATGGACGCTTCACACCACGTCAGTCTCGCCCCGTGCTAAGTACCCAAAGAACTTGTGTTACAGGTACCAGACAACGGAAATATATTTAATAGTTTTATACTATACATATATTTAAGATTTTTATTATATGATACACATATTTAATATACATCCATGACCCAGGAACTTTATAAACTTTTTTGTTCCGTCGGCGGGAATCGAACCCGCGACGTCCGGCTTGAGCTCAACGCGCTCACCACTGCGCCACGGAGGTCGTCATAAGATTGTATGGTAGTGGAATGGAATTTTATTTCGAGAATGACGTAGCATTTTAACAAATATCAACGCAGGTCCGAAATAAAGAATTATTACTATTAACTCAACCATAATCTATACTATGTACCATAATATATACTTAATGCGAAAGTGTATATCTGTTACCTCTAAACGCCTAAACCGCTGATCTGATTTTGCTGAAATTTGGTATGGAGGTACTTTTATTCCTGGGAAAGAAAGAGGATACTTTATTTCTGGAAAAATGTACGTTTCCTGCAAGATGAACGAATTTTGGCGCAACTTTGTTGCGAGCGTCCTCTAGTAATATTATAATTAGGTAGATAGAGATCATATTCAATTGTACAATTCACATTATTAGGCTGCGTTTCCACCGGAGCTGATGAGCTAAGCGTGCGTTGCGAGGAACGTGTTTTACAAGAACCAATAGAATCGTTGCGCTGAATGTTGTCAGGCAAATCAAGCATTTCTATTGGTTCTTAAGAACACATTCCTCGCAATGCAGCTTAGCTCAGCCCCGGTGTAAACTCAGCCTAATAGTACCACAGAGGCCTTAGACAATAGACATGTGAATTTATTAATTTTATTCCCGGGGTACGATATTATAGCTTAGTTACCAAAGATTAGTTACGATTTATGAGATTGGACGAGAATAAGGACTTTGCTAGCAAAAACCCAAAAAAATATATATTGAACTTCAACAAAGCATCTATGAAATTATGAATTCATAAAGTACATTTAAAAATAATTAAATTAATAGGAACGTAAGTACGGTAACAAAACAAATTACGATGTAATATATAAATATTAGGTACCTACATCCTAATATTATACATTGTAGTTGGCCGTTCTCTACTTTATAGTTGTTAGTACTGTTCCCAACTAGAATCAAAACTGGGAACTCAAATAAATGGTAGAATATACAGATTTGAAAGACAAACTACAAACAAAAGTTATAAAAGTCATCGCAATCAGAAGACAAGTTCATACTGCAACAATGGGGAATGGCCAAGTTTCATTTGCGGCTGGCAAGAAAATCGATGCCTCCACCGTCGGGGTGGCCTGATTAAAAATACCAACCTTAAAATACTGTCAAAATCTGTAGTCTGAGATGTAAACACTTTTAGAGCAAGCATAATAGCTACCCAATCGGTGGTAAAGTCATTCTATTATTGACATCTAGGATTTTTTGATTCAAAGTACTAAAAATACCAATAAAACGAATTTCTAAAATGCCTATAATAATAATTGTCGGTTTAATCCAATGGTTTTATCATAAATCATATTTAGATTTAGAGTGTGGCTAGCCAGCCTAATCAAATACTCAGGTTTTCTTTGAGTGATTCTGAAAAATCAAAGTGTTTACTGTTCTGAATTCAAAGAAATGTACATTATATTATAATAATTATTACATTTTCATAGAACATTTATTTTGTAACACATTACGATTAATACCTACATATTATTATAAAGTACCTTCGACAATTACTATTTTAATTTAACATTTGAACTCTATAAAATCACTTTTTCATCGTATGTAAAGCTAACTTTAAACCGACGTTTTTTACCATTTTCGATTTAAAATGAACAAAATTCATTCCAATGAATTAAATTCAAACTATTTCAGGTTTGGCTCTCTCGGTTGCACAATTTATGGGTAATTTAATGTATCAAACAGCAACACTAGAGAAATTTATGGCGGGAAAACTTAGACAATGGAATTCCGTGTCTATTCGATGACCAGCTGGATTTAGATGATTACAATCACGGCCTCATTTGTTGTTTAGTTTGAGTTGCCAGTTAGATCCTACGTTCGAATTTATTTTAGTAAACATAATACGTGTACTTAATGTATAATATTATTTCGACCACTATTCTTCATTTATTGGCTTAGAATGAATTTTAAAACTATGAAAAAATATTTCAGGTGGTTTTTATAGGCCCGTGCACTAGCAATTAATTTAAACAAGTTGTGTAGTTGTATACCGTCAGAAAAACTAAAAACTAACTAATAATAATAATAATAAAATATAAACATTATAGAATAAATTATATTACATTGCATATTAATTCAAGTCTTGTAGAAATATGTGTAACTCCATCCGTTCATCGGAGAATTAGGTCGAATCCAAAACGAACTAAACATATTTTGATACTAAACGGAGGCACCGGAGTACCATTATGTGTTATGCCTCCATTGCACGTTTTAACGAACGCTCTGTGATATGTAACAGTTAACGTACACGGAAAACGAACAAAATGACTACGGAACAGCCATAAAATGTACAGCAAAAACCCAGAGTTGACTTACAATGTTGAGTTTAATTCGTACATCGTAAGTGCCATAACCTAAGTACGAGTTTGCCCATAAGGGTCGAGGCACACCTCTAGGAAACGAATTACAATGCGGTGATACATTTCAAATTATTAAAAAGTTAATATTATTTAATATTGAATTATTGACTCGTCTAATTGAAGTCGTTCAAATGCTTTGTCCATACTGTGCATTTTTTTGTTCATCAAGGGCATGCTTCATAGCGCAGTCAACAGCTTACGTGAGGCATGCCCGCTACGCACGCGCTCTGATCGTATCCAAAACTTTCGCTTAGTTCAATTTTTTCTGAAATTTCATATGACCAAATAAGCCGCACACATTCCACCCAGTAAAACGTTCTCGTCGCACATGTTACAAAGCTGACACACACTGCAACTGAACAATTATTTTTTAACAAAAATTTAAAACCGACTTCCAAGGTAAAAACAAAAGTAATACTTATTCATAATCTAAAAAGAATCAAATAATTCTTATTCCTTATCATAGTGGCGTCTTCAGATTTCGCCTAAACCTCAACTATTTCTGTACTCAATCTTCGTACTTTTGAAGTCGGTACCAGCCCGGAAAAGTTCTGAGATCCTTGACATAGCAATTACGCTAAGCTAAGCTGGTACCGACTTCAAAAGCATGAAGATCGAGCACATAAATAGTTGAGGTTTAGACGAAGTCTGAAGACGCCACTATAATAAGGGATAAGAATTATTTGATTCTTTTTAGATTATGAATAAGTATTACTTTTGTTTTTACCTTGGAAGTCGGTTTTAATTTTTTGTTAAAAAATAATAATTTTACCCTTTTTACCCTTTTTAGTTACTTACATAATATGAGATGACAAGGCTATAATATTATAGCTTGTTGTCTTAGAGTTGTACAATGTTATGTACTAGCGGTTGCCCGCGGCTCCGCCCGCGTAGATGTCGGTTACGGCTGCAAAAAGCCTACCCAGGAAAGACTCGGTCAGCAAAATGATTCCCAAGTCAATTCACAGACTCCGACACTGACATCGACGACGCGGACGCAGTCATTATCCGAAGGGAACCGAAGGGAAGACTGTCTTCCTCTCGCAAGCGCATCCCGCTTGGTGACGCCCACTATCGTAATATTTTAATTTCGCCATAATTTCAATACCAAACGTCCACTTTTAATCATTGAAAGACCAAATTTTATCTACATAAACTGTACTTAGTGATGAAATAATTTATTTTGATAAGGATTAATAGCATGAGTAAAATAAACGCGTTTAATTGTTGTCCAAAAAAAATCAAGATTTTTAAATAAAAAAATGGTTATTGTGCCTCACTCGACATTGATAAGTATAGTGTGTCGCGGACTTTTTTGGAGATATTTATAAGATCTTAGAACATTTTATGGTTCTATCTTTTATAGTTTCGGCAGCGTACGCAAAATAAGTAACTTTTCTGGTTGATTTTTTCACCTGGCGTCCGAAAAACCCAAATATCTTACAAAACCCTATTTTTTCAAAATAAAATTTAGCCTATGTTCAGCAGAAATAATGTAGAATTCATTGGCTTTTGCTTGGAGTAGTTTAAATAAAGCCAAAATCCTCAAACTTGTATCTATAAGGATTCAAAAGTTCTGTTGGGTACCTTCAGAACCAGGGTATATCCTGGTGCAAAGTTTTACTTTTTGGTAGTATATGCCTGAAATACTTCAGAAAAAATCGAAATCACCATATGTTCCAATATAAATTTCAAGGAGTCCCCTCGATTCCTCATGGATCCCATCATCAGATCACCACTTTTGTAAATATGGTACCAACCTCGGATTCAACCCTGCACAACAACAAAAGAATCATGAAAATCGGTTCATAAACGGCGAAGTTATGGTTGAACATACAAAAAAAAATATATAAACAGACGAACATATAACCTCCTCCTTTTTTGAAGTCGGTTAAAAATGACAATGTTGGCGTTGCGTTTGTTAACGCATTCAATTATTGAAAGCGCCAAACAAAAGTTGAATACAAAGAAGATGAAAATTGAAGACGAAAGCGCATAGTGTGGACATAGCTAAACTGTTGAAGGTATACACCGTGCTGTCATTTATCAGCATAATAATATTATTCTACGCCCATGGTGCGAATATTTAGTGGTTCCTGCATATTGTCTCGTATCAGTTTGACTACGCTTCTTTGGATGTATCGAATAAGTACTGTTATTTTTTTATAATTTCTAATACTCTTTGATATCATAAAGGTACTCCGTAACTTTAACACAAAATTCCTTTCATAGTCTTTGTCTAGAAGCGTCTAGGTTTCATAAAAATATTAACGAAATTGCTAAGTATAGTTCTGATACAGTTACGCCTATGTAATAAAAGCGTGCTACCCAAAAAATAGAGAAAATGCGTGAAATGGAACGTATGTAGTTGAACATCAGTTCTGTTTGCTCCGAGGATTTATTTATGCGTAAATAAAAAAAGGCGAATTTATAGGATTTAAAAGCAGCGAAGCGTGTTGTCTGATATAGACGTAATTTTGGGGAATGATAAATCTTTTAGAAACATATAAAACGTTCGTAGACGAACGGATAAACTATAGATATCATATTCAAAATATATTTTTGGAGGTAATGATCTAGGCAGTGGGTAGATATTAAAATTTTACTTTTTAATTTGAAATACTTTGACTGCAAGAGAACGTTATAACTTATAACTATATAAAGAATATGAAATTATTAAAACAATAATTAACAAAATAATCGTCTTTTACAATGAGGCATAAGCACACAGGAATCTTATTTTCATTATAAATTAATTAAAAAAATATAACTTTATTGATCGATAGTGTAATAGGTACAAAAAAAAATTGTTACTTTTCAAATTTCGAAACAGCCCCCATTGTTGTACAAAGTATACAAATAAAACACAGTGCTGCCAACATTCACGAACTAATCTGGCCGCCGAAGAATACTTACTTAGTGCGCGAACTAGTTTAGAAACTTTTGATTTATGTTGGTGTTATGACTTTGCAAAACCTTATGATGGACGGTGGGAGCTCCAGCAAATATAATATATTGTATTACCATTAGTTTTCCATTATACGCTGACGAGTGTTTGATGTTACTTAGCTACTTTAAAACATTATTCTGCTACCACAATGAAGCTATTAAAGAAACATCCCAACTCTTTAATGCACTCTGTGACAAAAGTTAGCTGCTTTATATACATTCTGATTGTATTATCTCATTCAAGAATACCGTCTTTATAGCACGTTATTGTTTCTTTGTGACACGTTAGTTTTCGTAAATACTATGTGTGTGTGTGTGTGTGTGTGTTACGGTAATTGTTATGTTAGATAATACAATAAAACTTATTCTCTGTAGATCTGGATTTTTTCTGCTTAGTGAGTCGTATGCTGTTAACAGTTCTTAGCAAAACAATTCAATGCAAATAAACATTTTTTTTTTCTAAACCTAGACTATACGATTAAGAAGTTAAGGCTAAATTATTCTGATAATAAATAAAATAATGTTTCTTTCGAATGAAACGCAATAAAACAAAGAGCGTAACCAAATTTAATATCAGATAAAATACTGTAGCAATATTTGACCCAATACGTACAATCAGTGTCGGCCTTGGATCGTCGCCAACACCACAGCTGAAGGCATCCATGGATTCACTGGTTACAAATCAGCGGGTGAAACTTGTAATTTATTACCATACGTTACAAAAGATCCCGGATCCATAAATTCTTATTGATCTAATCAAGTTCCGTATTCAGAAATGAATTATTTCCAATTATCTCTCGAAACCAGCTTTCGTCAGCGATTTAGTTTTGTCAGTGTGTGTTCGTTATTTTGATTGAATTTCGTCGAAGACGTTTCTTAAAATCCAGATTCTAACGGTCTTACTACAAAAGATTTAAACACCTAAATGAACGGTTGATTAGAAAAAAAATCAATACATAATAGTGTCAAAACATTTGTTCAATAGATGTTTAAATCTTTTGTGGTATAAGGTAAAGTCATGTGGTGTAAGGTAAGACCGTAAAAATTCAAATTGCTTGACATATCACTTGGTAATAGAGGAACTTATAATTAATATTTTTTTGTATAGGCACTACTCCTTGTCATCACTCATCGAGCATCTAAAGACCCAGATTTGGTCAAATTCAGGCACGGAAAAAACTAAGTAAACTTTTATTATGACAAAAAGTTTGCGGCAATAAATTAAAATTTGGGGTCAGAGTGGAGTCCAGCCGCCGCTGTAATGTGGGTTGGCATGTAAATATTCTTTTAAAATACAAATTTAAGTGGTTTTTTATTTAAATTTCGCGACAAAAATGGGGACTTTAAAAATTCACTTCCTGAAATCTTTTCGAGGGACGTCATTATCATTGCCAGGTAATAAAATCTGAAAATATACTGTTTGAAATCAACGTTGGGTGAAAAAATCTTACAAATACCCTTTGGGTACCACCCAAATATATATCTGCTTAAGGGCGTTCCCTACGGAGATTCCGTAATTTACCGTATTTAGGGGCTTATAAACTCATAATTTGAAAGCTACAAAGTTAAATAAATACAGCAATAATTTTCAGCATATCAACATTCCTTTCCACGTTTTAAATTTTCTATTTTTGTATATTATACCAATGATATCAGCTTCCAAAGTAAAACCGATTTATTACAATTCAAGCATACATTCAGCATCTCCTTAGTATTTACAAATTACTATTATTTGAAACACGCCAATAGATCGACATTATCATAAACTACATATTCCACGTTTTAAATTTTTTTTAGGTCTTTTTTGAACTAAGATAAGTAAAAAAATAGGGTTTTGGTGCGATCTCGGCGACGCGGCAAATGTATGGTCAAAGTCGTTTGCTCGGGGGATAGCCTTAAGTAAGTAATTATAGTCCGCGCGGAACTAGTTGGCCGCGCCTTAGGTAGGGACGGGGGTGAGGGGGCGGATTGCTTGCTGCTCGCAACGCACATGAGATTAGACAGTGACGATCAATCTCGAGATATCCTGAACAATAATGTTATTTAATTATTCAGTTTCATATTCTAGATTATTGACATCGGCTTTCCGTTTTTTAAAAACCTATGCACTTTAAATATTATTTCCTTGGATTGTATTTTTATCGGCGGACTCATCTTGCTATTTCAATCTCTTGTGCTTTTTGTCTTAACTAGCCAGAACTGCTTAGAACTGTCAAAATTAAGCGCCCCCGCCTCTCCGTCCCACCACTCACATACCTAAGGCGCGGCCAACTAGTCCCGCGCGGACTATAATATCAATAGGATATACTGCAATGTTTTCACGCTAGGGGCAGCACCAGCATATACTACAGTAAGCAAAAAGTTTTGTTCGACGTTTGACAACGTTCACTATCAATAATCTAATCTGAGTGACGTGTGCGACATATCGGATTTTGGTCCAATTATTGTGTTAGTGGCGCCCTCTGCTCAGACCTTTGCGCAATATTCCCTACTAGATGACGCCCGCAACTTCGTTGCGCCAAAATTCGTTTATCGCGCGGGAACTGTACATTTTTCTGACACAAAAAGTATCCTATGTCCTTCCTCGGGACTCAAAGTATCTACATACCGAATTACAGCAAAATCGGTTCAGTGGTTTGGGCGTGAAGAGGTAACAGACAGACAGACAAACAGACAGACAGACGTTGGATAGACAGACAGACAGACGGACAGACACACTTTCGCATTTATAATATTAGTATGGAAGTATGGATTTAGTATTAACCTAGGAAAAAATTAAAATTGTCTCGTCGTCTCGAACCTAATTCACGATTCCGTACGATTTTGGCGTGTTTTTTCGATTTAATTCCAGATTTCTCAATTTAATTTCGCAGCCCCCCAGCGGATATCTTAACGCTGGCGTCTCGGCCTTATTAAACCTTTTTTCACAGTCTTACCAAATTACGCGGCTCGTGGCGCCGATTGCATGCGTCGTGAATAAAATATTTTAACTCCTGCCCACGCCAGTTGCTTTATGATTAATTTTAGACTACGTTTTTATCGTCTAATATTTTTGTAGGAATTTTATTTAGAAACTACATGATGCCCGCAACTCTGTTGTGCCAAAATTAGGCTATCGCGTGAGAATCGTACATGGCATAAAAAGTATCCTTTATCCTTTCCCAGGCCTAAAAGAGTCTCCATACAAAATTTCATTAAAATAGGTTCAGTAGTTAAACATGAAAAGGTAACAGACAAATAGACACACATTCGTATTTTTAATATTAGTATCGATTGAAAGAGAAAGCTTCAAAATAATGATGTGTAAGAGGGTTTTTAATTTATTATTGAGGTTCTTAATTACTATCCGCAGAAATAAAGACACGTCGATAGACTCCGGTTTCCCGATTTTTCCATTTTCACACGCCCGGTTTTTTCTAACCATTCATAATTTTGAATTAGCAGGTAGGACAAAGAGAAAGTGGAAATTTTGTATCAATTTTTAAAAATTCCCATTACGATTGTGAAAAACCGTAGTTCAATTTGCTGTAAAATTAAAAGTACTATACGAAGAAAATAAATATAGAATAAAGATACACTAATACATGTTTGAAAATAGAAGTTTAAAATCGTTTGTTTAGAAGTTTACCGCATACGAATAGCGAAGTTCGTCCGCGCTGTCTATACGTAGCTAGCGATCGCTCCCAACTTACACAACAGAGGAAACTTACACAACAGAAATAGGAGTCTTTAATACCTATTATGTATTGTTTGTCTCTTTATACTTATATATAAAAATGGATGTTCAATTGTGTTAGTAACGCTATAATAACTCGATAGCGATTAGACCGATTTGGCTATGTCTAAACATAGCCAAATCGGGCTATTAAATCCGGTGAACTTCGTATCACTTATAAAAAATCCAGGGAATTTTTATGAGTGATAGAAGTTCACCGGGACATCTACTATTATGTAAAATAAAGTGTCATAGACGCATTAGGTATTTTTTTGTAAAATCTATACATATAATGAAATCGTCGAGGTAAAATTTTTGTACATTGAATAAAAACATAAAAAAACAAGTTAGGAGCATTTAAAACGAGTAATAAAGCATACATCAACCGTTTTTAAAATTGTTGTTTCTCTGACAGTTTGTCTGTTTTTTTTTTTATTAAATAAGGGGGCAAACGAGCAAACGGGTCACCTGATGGTAAGCAACTACCGTCGCCCATGGACACTCGCAACATCAGAACAGCTGCAGGTGCGTTGCCGGCCTTTTAAGAGGGAATACGCTCTTTTCTTGAAGGTTTGCAGGTCGTTATTATAGGTCCGGAAAAACTGCTGGTGACAGTTCGTTCCAGAGTTTTACAGTGCGCGGCAGAAAGTTACGCGAAAAACTCACTGTAGAAGACTGCCACTCATCAAGGTGATGAGGATGGTATATTTTTCGCGTGGGACGATGGAGAAAAGTTGCAGGTGGTATGATAACGAACAATTCCTCAGAGCACTCCCCGTGATACAACCGATAGAGGATGCAAAGTGAAGCTATATCTCGGCGTAATTCTAAGGGGTCCAAGCTGTTTGAAACACTATGGCAGTCAACAATTCTAGCGGCCCTTCGTTGGATACGGTCCAGAGGGAGCAGTTGATATTTTGGCGTCCCTGCCCAGAGATGAAAACAATATTCCATATGAGGCCGAACCTGCGCCTTGTAGAGTTGTAGGCGTTGGTCCGGACTGAAGTACTGTCTCGCTCTGTTAAGAACATCAAGCTTCTTCAAAGCTAATTTGGCTTTACCCTCTAGATGATAATATCGGAACTGGACTTCGCTCAATATGTTGACGCCAAGTATCTCAATGCTAGGGGAGATGGTTAAAGATGTGCCCTCGAAACGAGGACGTACGACCATTGGTGACTTTTTAGTGGTGAACGCGCAGACTTGTGTCTTCGCGGGGTTGAATTGGATCAAGTTACGTCTACCCCATTCAGGCTTTGTTTAGTTTATACAGGCTAATCTTGGAATCCGCTGGACCGATACAACAATTATTGAGCGCGTCGGTAGCTCAAGCCGGAGGTCGCGGGTTCGAGTCCCGCCGACGGAACAAAAAAGTTTATGAAGTTCCTGGGTCATGGATGTGTACTAAATATGTGTATCATATAATAAAAATCTTAAATATATGTATAGTATAAAAGTATTAAATATGTTTCCGTTGTCTGATACCTGTAACACAAGTCCTTCAGGTACTTACCACGGGGTCAGACTGACGTGGTGTGAAGCGTCCATAGATATTATTATTATTATTATATTATTATGATCTTGTCCTTGCTCTTTCGGAAAGGAACTATTCGTCGACAATTAAATTTGTAAGTTTTAAAAAAAACTAGTAATTTGGTACCAAATATTTGAGATAAAAGCTCTACTAATATATCTTGTCTACCTATCATCGTATCTAGTATTGGTGTAATGCAAAAATTATAAAGCTGTATATCTTTAAACTTCATCTTTAAACAACACTTTATCAGGTATCTTATATCTTTAAACGAGCAATTCTTGTATATATATATATATATGTGTGTGTGTGTAATTGGAATCTCTGAATCGGCTCCAACGATTTTCATGAAATTTAGTATATAGGGGGTTTCGGGGGCGATAAATCGATCTAGCTAGGAGTCATTTTCATAAAAAGTCATTTTGTTTTTTTATTATTTTTTGAATACCGAGCGAAGCTCGGTCCTATAGCTAGTTATTATAATAAGACAAAAAAGCTAAACTTTGTTGTTTAATAAATAATAACAGTAGCAAATAAAAAACACGTGTCGATCGCATATATTTTATTTTCACGAATAAAAAAATCACTAATATTATAAAACGATTAATGTGCATTTAAAAGCGTGCTAATTTTCCCGGCGTTTTCACGGCGGGAAAAAAAGCTCTACAAAAAGGTGCGCGCTACAGCTGTACAATATTTTCATGCTCGTCCTAAAGTTCCTAAACACTATAACCGGTTCGCGAAGCCAAACAAAAAGTGGGTAACAGAAGAGCTGGCAACTATCTCTAGAGGAAAGTAAACACATCTAAGTGCTCACGCCCCATTTCACCCCAGTCGCCCCGTTCGCCCCATCTGAGCTCGCGTCGTCGGCTGAACACTAAATGGTCCAATGGAAATATTCAAACGTGTTTTTAAAGTAACCGGTTGATCATATATTGCTTAATCCGTCGTGGATTCTTGTAAATCTATTGTTATTCTATTGTGTCCCGCTCAACAGTGAGCTTATGGGGCTTGATGGGCTAAACTTCGAATTTTTACAAGGTATTTCTTGTTGTAAAAGTTGGTATATAGTTAAATTAATTTATTAATATGTTTGTGTATACAGGTATACACAAACATATTTTATTAGCATAATATTATGTATCTAGAAGTATATTTTTGGTGACTTGGTTTTCTTGCAGTTCGCAGATTAATTATTTATTGTAGTCGAGTTTCAGGATGCAGGTAAATCAGGTGAAAACTTTCTTACACAATGAATCATTACTTCCGAATATTATAGTAATAATTATGCATCCTTAGTTTTCCCAATCAAGGGGTACGTTTAGAAATAAGTTCAAGTGTCGCACTCTAAAACACAAGAGTCAAGACAGCTAAAACATTGTATTATAATCGTTTCGATTAGGAATATGTCTCACCAGTCATGCTGTACATACAGTATACAGCATGACTGGTGAGACATGTTCAATACTTAAGAGGCCGGGCTACCCTCGAAATTCTCATACATACGTAATACCAAAATCATTTTCTCATACGAAAATATTTAACATGTTTGAGTTATTTTTCAGCTTAGAATAGTAATTACCTAGGTTCCTGTTCAAAAATTAACTTCAAAATATTTAAACACTAAATTTTTTTTTGTGTATAATTTTTTTTTGCTAAATTTAATACTAAATATTTAAACCCTAAAAAATAGAGTAAAACACTAAAAAAAAAAAATAGTAAATTTACTACAAAATATTTATACTCTAAAAATATTTTTTGTATTTAAATATTTTTATTAAATTTACTATTTATTTATATATTTTTTTGTGTATTACTCTATTTTTAAGTGTTTAAATATTTAGTAATAAATTAGGTAAAAAAAAAAAAAATCATACACAAAAACATTTTTTTTAGTGTTTAAATATTTTGAAGTTAATTATTGTGGTTGTGTATTCCGCGTATCCCGTGGCTCTGCCTTAAGCGGAAGAGCAGGAACACCGTTGGGGTTTTAGTGGGTATGCCCGGGCGCGGCCTTCCGCCCCCAGGGAGTCCCACATACCCCGGTAGCCCTCCCCAGACTGCTGGGGATGCGTAAAGGTATTTCCCCAACGAAAAAAAAGGTAATTACTATTTTAAGCTGAAAAATAACTCAAACATGTTAAATATTTTCGTATGAGAAGATGATTTTGGTATTACGTATGTATGAGAATTTCGAGGGTAGCCCGGCCTCTTAAGGAGAGTGCTCGGTACTCGATTCTCATTATAATTGTGTAATAAAATTAGGTACTTATTTTTTACTAATTTTACTTTTAAATAAATGAATCATGGACACTAAGGGCCTGTTTCACCACTTGCTGATAAGGTGCCGGATAGGCTATCCACAACTTATTTGACAGATGCTCCGTACTCTATCTGTCAATTTAAGTCGTCGATAGCCTATCCGGCACTTATCAGGAAGTGCTGAAACAGGCCCTAAGTAAATTACGCGGCTAGGCAAGTAGGCATTACCTATGCGGCGGTTAAAATAGTAATACGAGTACAGGCGCGTAGTGCGCTGTGTCCATGCGTTAGGTAAATAATTATATTCATTAACTTTAAGCTACATTTACCTACTCAGTGATCAATTAATATTACTTTTTTATATTTCTTTTCATCTAATATAATAGCCAAATATCACGTCCTCGAGTATTGAACATGTCTCACCAGTCATGCTGTATATGACCAATATCAAATACATGTTCGCTATCTGCAACTGATTTCAAACTTTACTACTCAAACAAAAACGTCAAGTATCGCTTAACCAACAATCCGTGTAAGTTTATTCGATACAAGTATCGTAAACCAATCTCTTTAAGTTAGTTTGGAACGTACAAGATTTAACTATCTTTATCAAGCATATCCAGTGGTTTAAACTGCTTCGTTCTTATGGATCGGATACTTAATTAAATATATGGAGCTGGAGCTGGTATTAGGGTTTTCTTATGAGTGAGTACTTCCGGTTACAAATAAATGTTACGGAATCAACATTGTAGTATAATATTTTATTAACAAAATAATAAGGGAAAATTGAAAACTACATTTTGATCCTAAAATTAGAATGTTTAATTTTTTACTACTGGATTTGAAGTTAAGGCGATACGACGGAACAAACGTCCATTCTTACATACACTGCCTAAATAAGCGTTTATATGGCTTCATATACGTAAGTCGGTTAAATACAGAAAAAATGAGTAGATAATACTCATTTTACTCAGTTTAAATTAATTGATACACATTTACTGCTCATTTATGAAAAGGTAATTTGTAACTAATACAGGTAGTATAAGTACCTGTTAAAATATTCGTTATAGTAATCTGACTTAAGATTGCCATGATAAGAATATGTTAGGTATCCTACTAGATATCTAAGCCTGGGACGTACTACTTCTTCTACTACGTAACTTCACAATAATTACGAATCCTTTTATGCCTTTTTAAGGAATGTTACTTGGTATTATTAGTTTTTAGGGTTCCGTAGCCAAATGGCAAAAAAACAGAACCCTTATAGATTCGTCATGTCTATCTGTCTGTCCGTCCGTATGTCACAGTCACTTTTCTCCAGAACTAGCTATACTATTAAAACTTAGTAAGTAGATGTAGTCTGTGAACCGCATTAAGATTTTGATACAAAAATGGAAAATAGTTAAAAATTTTAGGGGTCCCCATAATAATATGTACCTACCTACTGAATCAAAAAAATTTTTTTTCATCTAACCTATGCGTGTGGGGTATCTATGGATAGGTCTTCAAAAATCATATTGAAGTTTCTGATATAATTTTTTTTTTCTAACCTAAATAGTTTGCTAGAGAGACTCTTCCAAAGTGGTATCTAAAGTAGTGGCATGATAAGTCTTAAAAAAATATATGATGTACATAACTATAAAAACTATCAACGAAAATTGGTTTGAACGAGATCTAGCAAGTAGTTTTTTTTATAAGTACGTCATAAATGATAAACTTTGATGTAACTTTCATTAAATAAACTGAAATATAAGAATAAATCAATAACCTTTTAATTTAATAAAAATAAACCTTATTGCTGCTGCGGAACCCTTCATGTGAGAGTCCAACTCGCACTTGGCCGGTTTTTAATCATACTACACCACGGTCCTTAACCTCGCGAGTGATAGTTTATAATATATAGTCGCTGTTAAGCATCAGAGTGTATTAACCTAAATTTTTTTTGTTGACCTATGAATGCATTCTTGCTCTAAATAAACTAAATAACATAATGACATTCATTAATCAATACGTATTTTTTGTGGGATGATGTAACACAAAAAGGCTTACGTCTTATAATCTAACTATAATGCCGCGGCCGCACATGCGTCTATCGTACGAAGCTTCGTAAAGATCAACTACAATAACATGGCGCGCCCCTCCAAATGACTGTTTCAATGTGCGTAGTCACATCCTTATGAAAGACTTTGTATGTAGTAAGTATTCAACCAATCACAGTACACGTAATATTTCAGTTAATGTCACTTATTACCAAGATTTGTTGGTCAACTAATCATAACTAGCCTACCGCGCAAGACAACGCACTCTTCAAACGTTTTGAATTTTGTAGGGGCGCGCCATGTTATCGTAGTTGATCTCTACTTTGAGACGATATCATTGGACGATACACGCAGATCGTCCAAATGTATCGTGTTAAGCACGAAGAACTACGCAGGTGCGGTTCGGGCATAATGCTATCTTTGAAGTTACTTTAATAACGTTATAAAAATATATTCAGTCCTATGATTTTATAGCATAATATCTTATTAGCGTTTGATGATTTCACTCCTTTATTACATAATTGGTTAGGACTGAAAAAGGTGTGGTATCATATAAAAGACAAGCCTACTCACTAAATTTCGTGGCTGTAACTTTAACATTTTTTGCTCAGCGGTGATGAATCAGTCAGTCATTCAGTCAGGAGTCAGGACATGTACTTTTATAAGTATAGATTACGAAAGTTGGGCTCAAATTAGGTTCTGTGTAAAAAAAAAAACAATCAATTACCTAATTAATAAATTAATTTATACTTTAATAAATGTAATGGTTTGTTGCTTAAATACACTTCCTAAATTTGCTTGAAATTATAGACTATGTTAACCTTTAAAACTTTTAAAAACCTCAAATATTTATTTCTCATCACGTTTAAAGTTTCCGGTACCGAATGGCCAGCAATTGGGGCGATAAATTAGGCCATTTGTGGTCTTGCCCGCGCGGCCAATGTGGGCCTGTAATTAATTACACTCTCCCATCGCCTACTAATTAATCAAGTATCAACATGTCAACGGACCCCTGACTTGTAATAACATTTTGTTTGGCATTTGTAGTGTTACTATGTTGAAAACTGAACAGTGAACAGCCATCGTTTTTGTACTGTTTTACACTTTGCATTATTAACAAAAAGAAAAGTAGTCTTGTATAATTATAATTTACAAGACTACATATTATTTTTGCAAGAATTAGTAACGATCATATCATTTCTTATTTATTTGTCATCTTCTCTACATGATGGCTAAATACATAATATTTGCTACGCTGCTACAATTTTCACTCTACGTTTGTACGACGTGCTACGCTACAATATTACGAGCTGATTTTTTACGATTCTACGATCTGCTAGGCTACAATGATTCAAGTTACTCCAGGTCTTTCCGATTTCATTAGTTACGTAGCTGTGTAGCATCACTTTGCAACGTACTGTTACTCTTAAGAGGAAACACGGGTGTAGTAGAATTTTAACGAAGAAATTATTGCCATCACTCTTCACCCTGCGCCAGCACGTGTATTGTGATAGAGACAGATACAATAAATCGAGGTAACGTAGTCCTCTGATTCCTCTTTCAAAATAGAGCCTAACAAAATTTTTATTAATATCTTCAGGAAGATATTAATAAAAATTTTGTTAGGCTAATGCTTTATAGTCAGTGGATTGGCGGGGTACGGGGCATTCATTTTTGCGATTTTTGAATTATTATATTTTTTATTTATTAGTAAATTTAGAAAAAATCGAACGTAGAGTCATAGCTTTAACAGATCCCAATATTGTATAAAAAAATCAATTGTCTAAACGCATTGTCCAGGGTGTAAATTGGGGATTGCGTTTGTATGGAAAAACAGTATTAGCGTACCCTCTTAAGGGTCCGTATACGAAATTTGCCGATTTCGCTGATTTTACAGACGTGATTTAACAGTTAAAATACAGTATTTCTAAAAGTTTTATTGCACAACATGTAAGATCATTTCAATTATAATCTAGTGTTGGAGCTAGATTTTTATTTTTTCAAGTATTTTTAAAAAACCCGCGACAGTTTTGTGATTTTTGCTGCAAAAGGTTTAGAATATCACCTGTTTATGGATTGTATTGACGTCTTAACGGTATGAAAAAAATACAATGTACTGTTGAGAAAGTCGTCTATAAAATGTTGAAATTACTTTTTACCACTTTAATATGAAATAGTTGAGTAAAAAAATATGTAACTCGGCAAAATTTTAGAGAAAATGGGCAAAGAATTGCTGTTAATTTCGGAAACTTGGAGCTGTAATTCATAAAAAGAAAACGACAGAAATAATCTATAGATAAAATTCTATCCAATTCAAGAGAAAAGAAAAAAAAAAACAAATTGTGCCAAAAAGACACGATTCAAAACAACCTAAATCTCACATTATATTTCTCGTCGCAAGTTCGAGTCGGCTTTCCGCGCTTAAATATTAATCCGCGCTTTAAATCTAATAATAATTATATATTTTTTTACTCTAATAAGGGGAAACTAATAATATTTCTGTAGCGAACCTTTGAAATTTCGGCAAAATCGGCAAAATTTCGTATACGGACTCTTAACGCTGCGCTATTACGAGAATAGCTCTACATTGTGCTGCTACGAGCTGCTACGCTACGTTGCTACAAGCCGCTACGCTGCGCTGCTACGCTACGCTGCTACGAGCTGTTACGATACGCTAATACGAGCTACTAGGATACGTCCCTACAAACTGCTACGCAATAGCATGCTGTTACGTGATTATAATACGACGTGCAACCATGAGCTGAAATAAAACGCTTTAATGCAAAACTTCGCTTCATAACAAATTGGAAGTATTTTAAAGTAGAAACTCCATACGACATGATCCAAAAAGACAATTTATACACATTTTAATTACCCTAAAGAGAATTTAAGTGGTGTCGTTACAATTATTAATATCGTTTGCATTTATATAAGCAAGCATATAAATACAGGTCACCAAAATATCACTCTAACACAAACTATTGAACATTGTATTTAATATTGACGTTCAAACACACCGTGTTTGCTCACGTTTATAGAATCGTCGATGCATTTGACTTCACTATTAATAAATAGGCCTGCAATTTGTCGCTTCGGCACAAAACAGTAATTTGTTTGTCATCTCTTTTGTTCTGTTTCCACGGACGACGACGTGAAAATATTAATTGAAATAACTTGACTTGTATACAAAAACAATATAAAAATGATTTGTGATTTCTGGTTAGAAAAATGATCAACAAACATGAAAAATAATAATTTTCGGTAAAATGAAATTTTATTATTTTGGTCATACCTAATATCGTAGAATAATTTTATGCTTTCGGTATAATTTCGAAGTCAAAATTGAGTCATTGCTTAGTCAGCATTACACTAAAGTCGTTTTCACAAAAAAAATTTACTTATTAGGTATTTATTATACCGTCAAAATTTGGTTTTTAATCAGTCAGCATTGTTATGTAATAAAATATTATATCCACTTTAATAATGTACATTATGCTGACTGATGAAGCTTTACGCTAGATTTTTAGATTTTATGTGATTGTTAAATTCGATTCTGACAGTCGT
Organism: Lysandra bellargus; assembly: GCA_905333045.1. Classification (NCBI taxonomy): domain Eukaryota; kingdom Metazoa; phylum Arthropoda; class Insecta; order Lepidoptera; family Lycaenidae; genus Lysandra; species Lysandra bellargus. The sequence continues at coordinate 8,032,402 of HG995323.1, forward strand.
GTTCACCATCTATATCTATTACTTATTATAAAACAAAGTCGCTTTTTTCCCTCATTTTCCTTTGTTCCCTGTAATCTTTAAAACTACGCAACGGATTTTGATGATTCTTTCAGTGTTGGATAGCCCATTTATCGAGGAAGGTTATAGGCTATATTTTATCACGCTAAGACTAATAGGAGCGAAGAAATATAGGAAAATGTGGATAAAACGGGTAAAATTATTTGAAAGGGCTAACTTGAACGCGCTAATCTCAAGAACTACTGATCCGATTTGAAAAATTATTTCAGTGATATATGGCCCATTTATTGAAGAAGGCTATAGGCTATATTTTATCACGCTAAGACTAATATGAGCAATTTTTATGTTATTTGGCACAGATAAGAAGTAGACCACGTGAAGGATCATAAGCTATCGGCTTTAATCATTTTTTTCAGTGGCTATATATTTTATACCATTCCGACGCCGGGGCGGGTTGCTAGTCACAAATAAAATCAACGCAAATAATCTGCACTAGATAGGTGTTGTAAGATTGGAAGTAGCTTATAATATAAATACCAGGCTACCTCCTATCCTACAACACCTAATCAAAAACCAATTAGCCCATTTGTCAACCCTAATAACCGGGGACCGGGGGTAATGGTGAGGAATCGGAGCCGATAAATAAGAAAACGGTGCACGTGGTACAGTCGCGATTAATTACACCACGTGCGCACGACGGCAACCATTTACTTGACCGAGTGTACCGGACGAGGATTTTGATGGATTCCTATTACTTGTCGCTAATGTGCTCGTTAGGCCCGAGTTTCGAATAAAATGATCGTTTTACATTGTGCTGTTTGGTGGAACGCTTACATTGGTACAGTAGCTCTGGAGTGGTAATGAACGTGGCAACTGACACGTTGCGGTATCAACTAATTTTTAGCGAACTCTCAGCTGGTGGCGCTAATTCTTGCTACAGAAGATTTTTACTATTTAAATTGAAGCCAGCGCTGCCAATAACACTGGAATGGATTCGCGGGACTCACTTTTTAAGCAAGCAATTGCTTGCCACATAGGAAGACTAAAACTGAAGCTATCGAGCGCAGCAAGAATGGAGGGGTAATAAGGGTAGGTACGATTCCTGCATGGATTGATCGGTGAAACAGCTTGATCATAGTTAGAGGATAAATGCCTAGCACATAGATCATTTTCAATATAAACGTAATGTTCAGTTTAGGCCAATATTTTGCTGTTGTGTTTCATTATTGTAACTAGTATTGGAAACATACAACATTGGCTGGAAAATAAACCTCTAGACAAGCATTTAACCACTGGACTGCGAAAGTATTATCAATAATCTTGAGTTAACTACCCAAAAAGTTTAGAAGTCCCTAAGTGCTTGAGACAGTTCCAATAAAATTAATTTGAATCACTCGAATATGAGTGCTATTAGTGTCCATACTTACAATTTATATTTCATTGAGGAGTTTTGAAATGAGATCCAAAATCTTCTTGGCCGTCTTCCAAAGGGAATGGCCAAGATTTTCTTGAAATAGTGCGGTACTGTGCTGAGAACTTAGTGGACCGCGATTTATGCTTAATAAAAAGACCGTCGCTAGAAATAGACCTTACAATTGTATGTTTCTGAGCGTAGGTTTCATTAATTGTGAATTAGGTAATGATGGCGATTCAGGGTGATTTCAATTATTTTTTTATGATTCATGACGTAGGTATTCGTATAACATCGGGCCTATGTTTAGATATTACTAAGGTATTTTAGGGTTCCGTACCCAAAGTAATAATATTGTGATCCTGTTATGAGACTCTACTGTTTGTCTGCCTATTCCGCCTGTCCGGCATATGTCACCGGACACTGTAACTAGAATCTATTGTAATAGCTAGATATATGATATTACTACAGAATATGATTTTTTTATTTGACGATATAACAACAAATATAAGCGCTCACATAAAAAAATATGTTTTAGCGTGTTATTGGAAACATTTTTCGTGCGACTCGTACTCAATTATACTCATACCCAGTTAAATTTTCTTCAAACAAACATTTCGCTATAATTTACGTATTAAGTAGGGTATATTTTCATTAAAGAGGCGCGTATTTATGCGGGACGGTGCGCCCATTATAATTTATTTTCTATTTGTCCGTTCGCGCAATGGATTTAATAAAACATATTCACATCCATCATAATTAAAATCTGGTCATCATTGTCTGCCGTGTGCACGCGTGAGCAATGCAGAACTAAATGTATGGCTATAACACATATTGTGATTAAAGTGCTGCTGTGGTCGTATTGAACATGTCTAGAATGAGTAATATCTACTCTAGTATTATAGGAATAAGTCGTTTAAATGGTTAATGTGAAACATTAACGTCAAAAGAAATTAATCAAATAATATACAGAAAATAGAAAAGCTAAAATGGCTATGTAATTAGGTGATAAACAAGACAGTTAATGTGTGCCTAATTTTTCTGTAATTTGAAAGTGATTTGTTTTATCGCAGGAAAATCACTTTATTAACACATTGAATGCCAACTACGTAATATTGCGTAGGTACTAGCAATGCTAGGGGCCAAATACGTAATACAACGTAGTACTTTCTTACAATTTAAATGGGTATTTGTATTATTAGGCCTCCTGGAAAGGACATTTTTAGGTTCGTTGGCATCTCAAATAAGACATGACATGAAAAAAAGTAACTTTATGATTTTTAAACTATTCTAATCAAAAAAATGATACGGCACTTTGAAGGCCCAAAGTACAGTTTAGTAATAAGATCAAAAAATAGTTTTATAACTATGTAAAGAGATCGATAACTGTAATTATATAAAAAAGAAACATCTAAGAACATCAATATAATTTTATATAAAATTATGCTAAACGAGGATCAGTGTGACAGGCGTAGAAACAGATTACAACACACAAGGCAGGCTTTCTTGGACAAGTGGCACATACGAATGATAACTTCTTTCGTTTTTTATCTTTTGTACAGACACGACAAGGCTGCGCTGGAACAGCCTTCTTAGTAGGTGGGATCTTTTCTAAGCAATGAAAATCTCTCAACGGATCACGACTTTTATGAACGGCCGGCGACGCAGGTGGTACAGAGGGCCTTGCTGCCTGGGCCCTCTGTAGTCTGTACCACCCGGCGATAGGTCTGCAGTGGACCTATCCCCGTTGCTGTTTGCTTGAACTTGTTCAGACTGCACTGGCGGTATTTGTGGTCCAGGTGCTTCTGCAGCTGTGGTAGTAGTATCGCCACAGTTCAGTCCCAGTAGATATTTCACAAAATCTTCCCGAAACTTCAAGAACCGTATTTCGGATGTCCGGTCTTTCAAAAGTAGCAACCTATGCGCGTTTTGTACGTAAAATGATGCGAATACGGTACGTAATATTACGTAGATTGTGGCACCACACATGCCATTTTTAAACAGAGTGCCGAGTACGTAGTGTTACGTAGATGGCCATTTGTATGGTGGGAACCAATAACGGCCTGAAAATATATTTGGCAGTCAATGTGTTAAGCTTAAGTTGTGTAATTAATCCTTTGATCGTGGATTCTTGGAAATCTATTGTTATTATATTATGTCTCGCTCACCGGTGAGCTTATGGGGATTGATGGGTTAAGTTGTATAATTAACTAGCTGTTGCCCGCGACTTCGTCCGCGTGGACTTCAGTTTATAGTTGTTTCCGTACATAGATTGAATAGTTTACGCGCAAATCATAAAGGTACATTTTGTGGGAACCGTACATTTTTCCGCGAACACAATAAATCCCTCGTCCTTCCCGAGACTCAAAGTATCTCCATACCAAAATTCATCAAAATCGATTGAATAGTTTACGCGCAAATCATAAAAGTATATTGTGCGGTAACCGTACATTTTTCCGGGACAAAATGTATCCTATGTCCTTTTTCGGGACTCAAAGTATATCTACTTATATCAAATTTCAGCAAAACCGGTCCAGCTGTTTAAAATACGCGTGATGTCGTAACCAAGGGAAATATGGATTCATTTTTATTATTTACTAGCGACCCGCCCCGGCGTCTAACGGGTATAAAATATATAGCCACTGATTACTGAAAAAGCCTATGGTCCTTCACGTAGTCTACTTCTTATCTGTGCCAAATAACATAAAAATTTCTCCAGTAGTTCGCGGAATAATTTCCCCCGTTTTTTTCACATTCTCCTATTAGTCTTAGCGTGATAAAATATAATCTATAGCCTTTCTCAATAAAGGAGCTATCTAACACTGAAATAATTTTTCAAATCGGCCCAGTAGTTCCTGAGATTAGCGTGCTCAAGTTAGCCCTTTCAAATAATTTTCCCCGTTTTTTCCACATTTTCCTCCATTTCTTCGCTTCTATTAGTTTTAGCGTGATAAAATATATCCTATAGCCATCCTCGATAAATGGACTATCTAACACTGAAAGAATCATCAAAATCCATTGCGTAGTTTTAAAGATTAAAGGGAATAAAAGGTCATGAGGGAAAAAAAGTGACTTTGTTTTATAATAAGTATAGATAGACGTTCCACGCAGCTTCGCCCGCGTAAATTAGATATTTCACAGACAAATTAGTCCACAAAAATAGCCTATGATTCTTCACGTGCTCTACTTCTTATCTGACCTAAATAACAGAAAAAATTCTCTAGTAGTTCGTGATATTAGCCCTATCAAATAATTTCCCCTGTTTTTTCCACATTTTTCTCTATTCCATCGCTTGTATTAGTCTTATCATTATAAAATATAACTTATAGCCTTTCTCGATAAATGGGCTATCCAACAATGAATTAATTTTTCAAATCGGAATACTTTTCCTGAGATTAGCGCGTTCAAATAAGCCTATTTCAAATATTTACCCCCGTTTTCCCACATTTTCCTCTATTTCTTCGCTTTTATTAGTCCTAGCGTGATAAAATATAGCTTATAGGTTTTCTCGATAAATGGGCTATCTAACACTGAAATAATTTTTCAAATCGGACCAGTAGTTCCTGAGATTGGCGCGTTCAGATAAGCGCTTTCAAATAATTTTCCCCCGTTTTTTCCACATTTTCCTCTATTTCTTCGCTCCTATAAGTCTTAGCGTGATAAAATATAGCCTATAGCCTTTCTTGATAAATGGACTATCTAACACTGAAATAATTTTTCAAATCGGACAAGTAGTTCCTGAGATTAGCGCGTCCAAACAAACAAACAAACTAACAAACTCTTCCGCTTTATAATATTAGTATAGATTGGTTTCCTTTCTTTTAATAAGTTTTTGTTTTTATGTAAGACTTATTTTCGGTTCATGTAACCTTATTTTGTAACTGTTGATCTACAGATCAAAAATAATGTTAATATGTATTCTTCTACAGACTATTCTATACCTAATCAAAACACCAAGATACAGAGTTTCATAGACACTTCGATGTTTTATATGAATATTTTGCCTTGATTTGCCGTTAGTCTGGATTTATATGCGCCCGCTCGAACTCGGCGGCTACACCGCGTGATTTCAAGAAAATGTATGTAAATGACAACGCGACCGCGAAATCTTTACACACGTCATATTATTTTGCTTGTGCTGGCCGATTCTGTATCGTATATTTGTGAGTTAATCACTGAGTTAGTAACGAATGGGAGGAGTGAGTAACGGAAAGTCTCACTTTTGTATTCACTTGCATACAAAAGTGAGACTTTCCGTTACTCACTCCCCCGTTTCGTTTAACTAACTCAGTGATTAACTTACAAGTGTACGATACAGAATCGGCCAGCTGATCTCGCGGCTTAGCCGCCATATTGCGCGTTCGGGCGGGCGCATATAAATCTAGTCTAAGCGGGGTCCCTAGACGATCAAATATATTTGACAATTAGATTGTAGGCGTGCAATGTTCAAGATATCAACCCTAGACGGTCAATAATAATGCGCAATACGTGATACTAAAAATTTATTGTCTAGGGGACCGCTTTGACTTTACCAACAACAATAAGATTCATCGAAACCCCTTCCCCCACAATTTCGTGAGACTTAGCTCGCTCCACCCCACGCTCCACTTTCCCTCAGCTCACGTAATTTTGTACAAAAAAGCGACCATTAAATAATAATTACAAACAAAGCTTTCGCAGAGAATTCGGGGCGAAAAAGGCCATTTGGGGGATTGCTTAATGAGCGGGTTTTTATTTCACTGTCACACTTAGTACAAACATTTAAATACAAATAATGAGCTTCGAGCATTTCTGACTTTTTACTGTTTTTTATGATAGGAGTTTGGTCACAATTTTGATAAACCAAGTAGATATTGTAAAGTTACTTGTTTGCTATTAACTTATTACTTGCTAGAGTTACATTTTTTAAATTGTAAAATACATTATTTTGAACTTTACAATTATTTCAAAGTACTTTCTACTTAAGAACATGAATATTCAAATATTATGCAAGTAAAATATCTGATTTAACTCATTCCCTAAGGCCAGGCTTACACGGCACAATCCTGCACGTTTCCTGCACGTTTTTTTGCAGTATACGTCTTAACAAATAAATAGTGGCACATACAATGCATAGTATAGAACCATCATACGTCGATTTTACTGCACGATTTGTTGCAGTACAATCGGCGTATGAATGTCAAGATGCGTAATGCAAAAAACGTGCAGGATTGTGCCGTGTGAAACTACTCTAGCTTAGAGCTAGAAACTTGAAAATTTTCCACACTTATGATGTAAAAATACATAAAAATTATTATTTCCGCGCGTTTTTTTACTGTTTAGAAACCTCAGTTCTATTTTGTAGTGACTCCAATGCTCAAGACTTATATTGCCGTATACTAAAGTGTTCGTTGTTATATAAGCTAGTTAAACCACAAAGCGTTTATAATGAAAGTGAATCAATCCGTACCTGATGGAGGCATCAGGCAATACCAGCGGTACCTTTATGCCGCACATCACAATGCATGAGACTATAACGCTTACCGGTAATACCCGGCTTTGGTCAGCGATGTATTATTACTAGATGTTGCCCACAACTTTGCTTAAGTTTATAGCGTGGGAACCATGAAACTATAAAGTTTATCCTTTTCAGTCACCTAAAGTTTATTCCATCCTTTATTTCCTATGGGTTCAGTGTCTGAAGTTTGAAAGAAAGAAAGAAAGAAAATAAATTTATTTGGTAATATTAACATTTTATAGAACTAATAACAATTATAGTACACTTGACGAGGTAGCAGACCGACCATAGGTTTTTTATGCTAAATATTGCTAAAAATTATTATATTGTATTAAATCAAAAATTATTAGTGTGCATGTAATACATTTATATACCCCGACCGCTATTATCACTTTTAACAAATCCTGTGGCTCTTTAACGTAAATCGTAGACATCGCTTACCGGCGCTATAATTTATAACACCGGCGAAATATATGCACTCAGAACTTTCATACCCTTTTTTCCTTACCTTATTCATATGTAACTACCGTATTAGGTGCGTGTAGATCCCGTTTTCGAAAGATCTCTATGTTTTATACACAATTTATAATATGTTATTTTTACATTTTATCCATTTTCTATAATTTCCAGTGAAATATGGGTTTCAAAAGATAAGAACTGCTGCAGTTAATTGTTTAATAGTTCTGTAGATTTTTTATTGTATAGAGATAATATATTATGCTTGTGTCGCTAATATAATTTTTGCACCAAATAATTTACAAGTACTACCGCCTGTACAGTGTACTTCATGTACGTTCTTAAATAAATTAGTAAATTCGAAACTTGTACTATATTATATATTCGATATGTGCCTATAGTATCTGTACGTTCCCTTTATCTGACAGTTAATCTAGCTATTGCACATCGTGGTTACAGATTGAGCTGAAGTGATTTTTGGAGCGGGCACTCGCAGCGATCACGACAATGACCGCGCGCATTTATCTTGGATCTGTCCATTCAGTGGCGGCCATTGTGGTCTGATTACAGGTAGCATTGTGGGGCACACGCCAATCTGGATAGTGGATTACAATACTTAGTACATTAAGTTTTAATATGATTACTATTTGGTCCATACTAAAAGCATGAATGTGAAAGTGTGTCTGTTGGTCTATTATATATGTTACTTATTCACTGACCGATTTTGATCCAACTAAGTAACGAGAAATTCTATGTCGCAGGAAAGGATATTAAATAGTGTTTTTTTAGTGCCGGCTTAAAATAAAATTAAGGATTAGGTACATCACGAATTAACATTACTGGTTCCTTAATTCATGTGTATTATTTTTAATCAATGAGTTATATTCGATAGGCCCTATATCCAAGGGCTATGTCTTTTTCTGTCTCTGTTTGGTATAGGATCTCAATCTCAATATAAGATCTTCTTTCCACGGTTGAAAACCTGTAAAATTCTTGGATTTGTTGAAAACGGTACTTACTACCTAGGCCCAGTACCTTTAAATTCCAACAACTTCAAAATTAATTCAAAAATTATTATCAAGGCATCACGCACGTAACGCGACGTTATACATTATACGGTGGCATACTGATCTCTATTATACAAGTACGCTGAACCTATGATACCTCTATGATACCCTTTGAAATGACAGCTATTTTTGTGCCTATTTGAAGCGGAATCAGCGCCCCAATGCGGGGGAAGAGAACTAAATCTGACGTAAACATGACGTTTAAAAGTCGCCATATTGGCGCTGATAGCAGTAGTGGGAGTACTTGGAACTAATACTAGTTTCTACAACCGTAGTGTTTATATTCTCTGTGGTTCTACAACCAATAGCGATTGAGCGGCCATTTGCAAGTTACGTCAGATTTAGTTTTCTTCCCCGGCATTGCGGGCGCTGATTCCGCTTCAAATAGGCACAAAGAACAGCTGGGTATCTTATGTCCAGCGTACTTGTATAATGGAGGTCAGTGGGTGGCAATATAAAATCTGTCTGACATTGATGTGTGGTGGCCAATTTGGAAGTGCCATTTCTCAATCAAATTGAAACGCCCCAATCGTCCGGCGAGAGGAAGTTACAGAAAGTTCGCGATTGGATTTCACACCTATTTTTTATATCGCTGTACTGATATTTTCCTGTCCACTGAATCGGTTCAGTGGCTTGGGCATGAACAATGACCTTTAGGGACATTCTACACGACGTATTTTTTGCGTACAGACGGCGCGCGTTTCTGATGCGCTCGTCTTCTGCGTATTTTTATCGCGTTTTGGCAGATATAAAGTTTAAAACATGTCGGCTTTCTTCCGTTTGCTTAGCGTTCAACTTGTGTTTGTATCGATAAAAACGAGCGTAAAAAACGTCGTGTGGAAGGGCCCTTAGTTTTGATTTAGATAAATTTCGTTGAGGCTAGATACTTAAGCTTTAATAAGCAGTTGAAGCTATGTTACAGTTGTATTTAATACTTTAAATACAGCTTAAGTAAACGGCACTATATTCGAGTTTAATGATAACACCTTACCTTACATATACCCCCGAAAATGATATCAATCTAATATCAGATTTTTGACACTTTAGACATCTAAAATAGCTCCATTTTAGATAATAATAATAATAATAATATCTATAGACGCTTCACACCACGTCAGTCTGGTCCCGTGCTAAGTACCTGAAGGACTTGTGTTACAGGTACCAGACAACGGAAATATATTTAATACTTTTATACTATACATAATATTTTTAAGATTTTTATTATATGATACACTAGCTGTCCCGGCAAACGTTGTTTTGCCCATATTATTTTATTGAAGTAACTAAAATATAAGTAGGTATGGTACCATAGTCGGCCGACCTGGCTCTCAAGCATTTTCAAATATTTAAGAAAATAATTGAATGCGCCAATACGACAGTTGAATGAAAGAAGATGGCGAAAATTGAAGATGAAAGTGCACAGTGTGGAGTGTGGACACTGGACATAGCTAATAATTTAGCTATAGATCTAAGCTCCCCTCTCGCACGCGCACCCCCGCTTTGATGACGCCCACTTCGCAACGAGCCGTGCAGTAGAAATCGTAATATTTTAATTTCGCCATAACTTCAAAACCAAACGTCCAATTTTAGTCATTCAAAGACCAAATATTATTTACATAAACTGTACTTAGTGATGAAATAATTTATTTTGATAAGGATTAATAGCATGAGTATAAATAAACGCGTTTAAATGTAGTCCGAAAAAAAAAAGATTCTTTAAATAAAACTATAAAGGATTCCACAAACCTACGCGACCAAAGCGACTGCGAAGCGGTAGCGTCTACCGCGCGGCGGACGCTGCCCATGTAATCTTATGGCGCCGTGCACACCTGCACGACCGCGACGCGAAATGTTCGCGTCGGCAAGCCAAACGTGCGCGTCAAATTGTCAGACGCGTGTTTTAAAGTGTACATAATTAGACTTCTTTTTTAAAACCTTTTTTTATATTATTTTCTACAACTCTTTAGTTTATGATTTTTTGATTTGTATACGTTTTGATAGATTGTGTCATGATATTAACGTTTGACGGTTCGCACCGTAGTCGCGCAGGTGTGCACGTCCAGTTTCGCGTTGCAGACGCTCCCGTATCGCGTACCGCGTCCCCTGTCATTGACGCTTAGGTTTGTTTTCAGCTTAAGGGTTCCGTTTTTTTGCCATTTTGGCTACGGAACCCTAAAAATGGTTGGTGTGCCTCACTCGACATATATAGGTATAGTGTGTCGCGGACTTTTTTGTAGATATTTATAAGATCTACAACTAATTAGAACATTTTATGGTTCTATCTTTTATAGTTTAGGCAGCGTACGCATAAGTAAATTTTCTGGTTGATTTTTTACACCAAAACTCAAATATCTTACGAAAACCTATTTTTTCCAAAATAAAATTTAGCCTATGTTACTCGTGGACAATGTAGCTTTTGAATTGCGAAAGAATTTTTAATATCGGTCCAGTAGTTTTCGAGCCTATTCATTACAATTATACAAATACAGTTTTCCTCTTTATAATATTAGTATAGATAATATATTTAATACACAACCATGACCCAGGAACATTGAAAACTATTTGTTCCGTCGGCGGGATTCGAACCCGCGACCCCCTGCTTGAGCTACCAACAGCCCACCAACTAAGCCACGGAGGTCGTCAAATGACGGACGGTCGGAGATGTCTAAAGTGTTAAAAATCTGATATCAGATTGATATCAGTTTCGGGGGTGGTTACTAATTATTTGACTACGATTGCAATTGGGGCGCTACTACACACACAGTAAATAATCTGACCAAAGTCCGACATGTTGCACAGTAATCAGAATATTGACAGAAACATTGTCAAACGTCGAACAAAACTTTTCGCTTACTTTTTGCTGGTGCTGCCTCCAGCGTGAAAACGTTACATTAATATAATATCCTGTTGTATCTTTAGGAGAATAAACTAACAAAATATTACAACCAAACACACCAATTCTAAAACAACGAAACACCTGTAGCTTGAAAACTTTTCGCATAAATCTGGTCCTAGGTCTTAGTTTTGTAGTATTTCAGGTAAGCTCCTAATGGGATATAAATTAGATAGCGCGAGCAAGGACGTACGGACGATGGCTCTCCATTAGCTCATATCCATTACCATATAAAGAGACCGATCGTTTATTACTGCCTCAAATAAGCCCCTATTAATTTAAATACGGGGTGTTTCTCATTTTCCTGTATTAATTTTTATATACATAGTTACGTGAGTAACGGACAGACGTTTGCCTGCCGGCCTGATTTGTAAAACACCATCTCGAGCGCCACCCAAATGCATACATAAAATTACTCAAAATTGGTCCAGCCGTTCGGAGGCGTAGAGTGAAATATAACATACGTACAGTGAAATTGTATTGTGAAGATTATTCTAATAAGAGCTAAAATTTTGAGTTTGTATTTTTGGTATAATAATAATTATTGTAGTTTAATACGACTTTATGGGATGAGTGGCGTCAAAGTTGTGTGATACGGTAAAAATGTATAAAACATTTTATTTTTGGCGATCTTTAAAACAAGTTTTCACAAATATCAGAAAGTGACGAAAACCTAAATTTATTCAAAATCTGAATAAATTTTATTTTTATTTCTTCAAAGCATAAAATTTTATTTTCGTCACGTAGTTGGTATTTTACTTTCTTGGTAAACAAGTTAATAAATATGTAAATATCACTTGAAAAATCTTGTGAAAATACTATCAATGTTTGTGAAATTAGATTATAAAGAAATATTGGGACCCCAAAGCTATGAAAACAGCTTACAATAATGTAAAAAAAGTAAAGTTGATAAAACTAACGTGTTATTTGTTATGTAAGGAGTTCTTAATTGATTTAAAAGAAATAAAGATCAGTTGTCAACGAGCTGGCGTTTGACTATACAACATGGTGACAGCGGAAAAATAAATAAATTTAAAAACTAAATAAAACGCGTAGATTATTTATTGTAAGTACGTGGAAAGTGTTGCCAAACGTATTATTGATATAATACAAGCATGGAATACGCTCGCCCGCCGCCAGAGCTCTGTTTGGGAGGCAACTCCGTCAGCCGGGCTGACGCTTGGAAAATATGGAAAACCCAGTTCCATGTTTTCATCAAGGCATCGGGGATGCATAAAGAAGACAGCGAAGTACAGGCTAGTCTGCTATTAAATCTCATCGGCCCGGACGGGTTCGATATATACGAAACTTTTAAATTTGAAAATGAGTCCGACAGAGATGACATAAAGATTTTAGAGAAAAAATTCAACGAACATTTTGGAGTTAAAAATAATATCACGTTAACAAGATATCGTTTCTTCACAAGATGCCAGGAAGTCGGTGAGACTGTAGACCAGTATGTGACTGCGTTAAGGCTCCTTAGTAAGACTTGTGAGTTCAGAGATCTGGAGGACGAACTGCTACGGGATCGTATTGTGTGCGGCATTCGCAGCACGACGCTCCGCGATCGCCTGCTGCGGTATGATGACCTGACACTTGACAAAGCCATCGAGGCCTGTCAGGTCGAAGAAGTGTCCCAGGAGAGCAGCCGTGTGCAAGGGCCATCTCGTGTGGACGGCGTGAATGCACGTGCAGTGCGTTTCAGCAGCGGCGGCAGCAGTGGCGCTGGCAGTGGTGCTGGCAGTGGAAGCGGCGGCAGAAAACGGAGCTGGCCACAGCGGGAGGATTATGGCACGGCCGGCGACGCTGACGCCGGTGTGCCGCGACGAAGCTTCGGGAAAACGGCTACGTGTCGTCGATGTGGAGGCGGGTGCGAAAACATTGAGGAGTGCCCCGCCTTAGATAAACAATGTTATATATGTAATAATATAGACCATTACGCTAGAATGTGTAAGGTGCGAAAAGTACATGATATAGAAGTAAAAGAGCAATTGCAGCAACCACAAAATTTGGATGGGGAGGCTGAGGCTAAGACCTTTACTGTATCGGCTGTACATAATATTAATCAAGTTAGTTCTGTATCGGATGGTTGGTCGCGGATTCATGATTTAGGCATTTCTAACAGAGATAATATTATAATTAATAGGGTTGAGCGTTTACCACAACGTAATAATAATAAGTTTGTAGACAAGGAGGTGTCGTCAGACAACAAACGACAAACGCCCAGAAAGTTTCCATTAAAATATCTAAGTAGACGCAGTAAAAAACCAATAATAAATCAGAATTCTGTATCACATAGGAGTTGGGATAAAATTAGTATAAAATTATTTAAGTACGGAAAGAAAACTTATTTGATTTTTGTAGATTATTATTTAGGTTTTGTTAATGTGTGTCCTATAAAGGAGAATTTTGTGCGTTACGGTACACCAGAATGTGTAATAAGTGACAATAGTTCGCAATTTTTAGGTCGCAACTTTAACATTTTCTCAAAAGAGTGGGGTTTTGAGTATAAACCTTTGTCTCCATACTATGTTCAATGTAATAGAAAAGTCGAGAAAGCTGTAAAAGCCGTTAAGGAGGTTATTAAAAAATCTATTGAGAGTAACACTAATATTAATGTAAATTCGTTACCATATAAAATGTTGGAGATAACCTAGATAACACTTCTAATGTAATGATGGAATGTCGATTGAGATGTAGGTTCAAAGGACGTTCCATTCTTTTGAAACATGTCGGTTGATAGTATGACATGAGGAGGTGGAAACTGAATATTGTGCTTATGATGATGTTTTGATTGATAAACAAAGTTGAATCATGTTATTCGCCTTCTCATACGCAAGCCATGTAATCCGTAGAAGTTTATAAGCGGTTTATTTTATTTAGTTTATATTTTGGGAAAATTATTATGTTGTTTTTATGAGTATTGTAATTAGCTTTATTTTCTATGTAGGGAAGATGTTATGTAAGGAGTTCTTAATTGATTTAAAAGAAATAAAGATCAGTTGTCAACGAGCTGGCGTTTGACTATACAACATTATTGTGCTACAGCGGTGGGTAGGTACTATATGCCCCTTTTCCTCGACGGTGTCATACAGCCATGCCTTGTAAAGCTCCCCCGTGATAGATAACCGTTACGACCATGATTGCTAAGCTGTTTATAGCATCGACGTCGAGCATGGGTTATCATAGACGATCCTCTACACAATAATCGTTTAAATTGGTCCATCATAAGCCAAAGTCAACAGCATACTAAAAACTATCAACTTATTACACCGTAATAAAGCGGTGACGAGTCGGTATTTAATAAAATGTAATAAAACATTCCTCGCAATCTAGAGCACCCTGTACACGAAGCTTCCTGATGATTAATTGTTAGGGTCTTAATTATATTGTTTAATATAAGAGATTTCGAGCGAGTCCCTTTGGCCCCGAGCTCCAGTCGCCTACGTAGCTATTAATAAAATCTTTATAACACTTCGTATTTACTGAAAGCACCATTATTCAATTACGAGCCAGTATGGTCGAAAATGTGGGATGAGTCACAAAAATATAGTTGAAATAATAAATACATTGTGTAGAATACAAATTGGCTCAATACAAAGTGGCTTGACGATACCGGACTGATTTCATATCGTACAAAAGCCACTATAATATTATGTTCTATCTTATCGCGATCTTCTATGTCGCCAGTTAAACGGTCAAATTTTCATCAATGTGATCCATCAATCCGGTAAAGATTGACGAAAATTTGATCCTCTAACCCACGGATTGATGGATTGATTGTATTTTTAAGAACTTTTTAAACCCATGAATATTTCGTCAATCAGATTGATGGATCAGATTGATGAAAATTTGACCGTGCAACCTGTGACTTTAACAACGAGCTGCTTGGTTGGTGATCCTACTAATGCACCTCCAATACCTAGCACCTTTTATGCCCTAGGGTAGTTTTTAGATACATTTTCTAAAAATTATTAATAACTGTACCCGTACAAATGTACAGATGCCATGTTGTTAGATTCTCTGAGGCTTCAGTCTCGAAACCAGCGGGCAGCGGGGCGAGGGCGCCGCGGCTCGTGAGTCGTGACAATGTACAGATTTATAACCGTCTAGTACGCCGCGCGCCGCTCGGTTTTCGGGGCCTGTCCATATCAATCCGCCCCACTGCCCACTGGTTTCAATTTTGAAGCCTGATAGCAACAGTCGTATAAATAAAAAAAAATTTCCCCCTCTAAACCCAATAAATACAGATTTTCCGTATGCGCAGACCTTACTGCTCCCTACATCAAAGAGCTCCAAAATCGTACCTGAGCTCTCTTAAAGTGACGCGTGGCCTAATTATTTAAACATTTAGTCTAAAGTTTTCAGTCTCTTATCTTGTTCAATTCCGACAACTTTATATGAACGTAATTGAATTTAAAGTTTATTTCTGTATTTCAATGTCTATTTTGTACAATTTAAATAATGATTTCATAGAAAATATGATATTTTCTAGTACCTATACGCTTCAGCGTACTCTTTGCTTAATTAAACTAAAAGCAATACTTATGTATTTTATTATTCAAGAAATATTTTTATTACATCGGTATTACGAATATAAAAGAGAGAAATATAAAAGTGAATTATTACTTTGTATCTTTTTTCACTTTGCTGATCTTCCGTTTTATGCGCTCCGTGTATGCGGCGATAATATTTGATAGCAGCGGTAATGTTGATGATTTTTCGTCGTCCTTCACTCCTACCTGAGGAGAAAATGTTACTTTTACATTCAATTTTATGATTTTCCACTAGAGATTAACTGAAACGGTATGCTAGGTATTTGGGAAATACTAAACTTGTGCTTTATATACTATCCAGCTCACAGTGAAGATTTGTTAGTATTAACTAGATGAAAAAACAATAAATGAAGAAAAATATATAATTATACAGTGCGAGATTCGGCACACATAAAGATAAGAGGAAGCACTGAAATTAGTTATTACTTTTTAAAAATAAGAATAACGCTAAGGAAAACACACTTGGTAAAAATATCAAAGTTGCATACTAGTGACGTATAAAATACTATAATTTTACCTCCGCACACAACTCTGTTCTGCTCTTACTTGCATCTGGTAAGCTGGCTTCCAAAGTCATGACAGATGCAGTATACAAGTAGCCATTCCATTGAAGATACTCCTTGATCAGTTCATTTATTAAATCCACCTCTGCTGGTGGTTTTGGCAAATTTTTACTGCCATTCAGATTCTTTTGCAGCACTTGAATGATTTTAGATCGGACCTAGAAGTTAACAAATTATTATTAAAGGTCAAATTTGTGTGTTTTTAGTATATGTAAAATCATTGGAGAGATTTCATCGAGTTTAGGATCTAGATTAAAAAGATAATTTCTGTTTCTTTCGTAAAATTACAGTTGGCCTGTGCGATAATGTTACAACTAATTTTACCCGCGGCGGAGCCATAATATTGTATGCGTTATTACGCATATTCAATTTAAATGCGTAATTTTCAGAAGTAACCAATTTATGTAATCATAGTACGAAACTTTATTTTATCAACGTTAACTAGGTTCAAATTGCTAAATTTGGTTTGTAGGCGAGGTCAATAATTATAAAAGTCATACTTCCAAACCTCTTTGACTTAGCGCTGCTCGCAAAAACTCGGTATAAGCTTCAATAACATTGAATTAATTCCTAGCTTTAAAACGATATTGAATTTGTTCAAATTACCTCAGCCTGAAATTTATTCAGATCACCGCTCTTTTTCAAAAGGTTTTTGATGGCGTCTAAAAGCTCTTTTTCTGATATTGCTTTGTTTTCGTTCATTTTTCGCGGAAATTTAATTATTTCCAAATGAGAAATTCAATACGATAAAGCATCGGCTAAGATAGATCTGTTGATTTAGCGCCGTTTTTGTCGAGGAGATTTCGTAAAAATCACGTCTCAGTTTGATGGATCCGAAGTGTCAATTAACGTCCGACTCGTATTTATTTTTTAATTGACAACAAACAATTGCCATTATTTTTTTTCCGATTCCATCGGCGTGGCGTCGAAAGGAAATCCCTAAAGTTGAGTAAATAAAATAAATAATTAATTTTCTATTTTTCGCCAGCAAGGATTCTGTCCAATTACGGGTGCCTTTTGAAGAAAACGTTGACGTCATATCGATACAAAGATTTCACAAGTTTCTTTGTGTCTGGCCCCCGAGATCAAAACGACGACCTCTAGATAAGGATCCCACCTAAGGACTGCGACAAAATTTCCAATAATAACCGTAAACACAAGGTTTTCCGTAATGTTACTGGCAAAGCCCTTAATCTCTCAAGGGGCAGCAGTTCGCCGATAGTTTCTGAGCGAAAATCTTCTTGTGGGACCCTTTTGCATATTTTAATGGTCGGCCGATGTATTAAAACTTGATGCTCACATTTTGTGACGGAAATAATAGTTTTTTGCCTTGCCCGTAATATCGGCCAAGTGTGAGTCGGAATTGCCGACGAAGGGTAGTGCCGTTATAGATCGAAAGTAGGCAAAAAATTGTGATTTTTGTATGGAATAAAAATTTAAAATTTATTTTATATTAATTTTATTATAATTTATAAGTTATTAAAGTAAAATATAATTAAGGATGTTCTGAAAATTTCAAGTGCCTAGCTGCTGTTGCTATTATACGAGCAAAAAAAAGCCAAAAAAATACGTTTGTTGTACTTATGGGAAATATTAATTTTATATTGTTTTTAGTATTAATTGTTGTTACGAGTATAGAGGCAACAGATATAGTAAACAATATGTGAAAATTTTAGAAGTCTAGCTATGGTGGTTCTTGAGATACAGTCTGGAGACAGACAGACAGATGGACAGACACCGAAGTCTTAATGATAGGATTCCGTTTTTTATTCCCGATTACCCTTTGGGTACGGAACCCTAATAGATATAAAACTTGAATGTTCAATGCCCTGTTGACTTGCAATAATTTAATTTAATAATAGTACAGGAACTTAATTATGTTTTAATGGTCAAACATGGTCTAATTTTATTATTTCTAAGTAAACCTCTTGCAATAATTGATGTAACAGCGGGGGACTTTCAAATTACAAAAGACAAGAACGGTTTGCGTGATATCGAACAATCCACCAAAATTGCAGCCATTGCAGTCGATATTTCAAAATCAAATTGCTCCCTAAGCGGCGCCAGTATGGAGTAATAAATTGCTTTGTAACCACGTTGAAATATTGTAAAAAATATGCTCGGCTAGATAGTAATGTTAACTATTTATCTTCCGTTAAACTGAACTTATCGATCGTGTACGATTAGAAAAGTTTCAATATAGAATAATAGCAGACGTTGTAGCGGGCTTCTAAGGTTTATTACTATATTTACCAACATATTTAACCGACTTCAAAAAAATTGTGTTGGTGAGTGTGAGAAATAATGCTTTCGCGAAAAAATGTTTACTAGTAGTAACTTTCAGTACACTTTCTAAGTTCAGATTTAAATAGAATAACAGAGCAGCACATTGGAAAAGAACATTATTTAATTGACGGTAATTAGCAGACATATTACTAATTTCATGTTCAACAATAATTGTTTATTTTAAAACGAGCTATTCCCGCGATAAGTTCGGACCATCCGCAAGCTTCAAGAGACATTACTTGTGCAATCCTTAACAAATGCTGCGGGTATTATCGTTCTGCAACTATTCTTAGCTTCAAACACCATTTATATGTGACGATACGATAAAGACGACGATATTTCTTAAGTACTTAGATCTTATAAGACTATGTCGACATCGATATTTAAATAATTTTCATATGTGCAACGTTTAAAAGAGTTTTCAGTGAGGACTGTCCTTTTTTCTGCAACGAAAAGTAGCTAAAATTATGAATATTATCGAAATTAGCTCAATAATAAATAAAAATAACTCATATTATAAATGTATTAGATAAATTATTGATTGGCAATATAGTATACATTTTTTTATTCTAATATAAATATTATGTCAGTCTGCTTAATATGGTTTTAAAAGCCCTATTATTTTTTACAAATTAATTTTAATATTTCTTTCATGATTTGAAACAATTGAATGTACAAATTAATTTTAGGTTTATTTGCTAAACAAAACTTTTAATAACACTATATTGGACTAACAATATTACAGGCCGTGTACAATGTAACATTGTAAAGTCTTCCGTCGACCGTCTCACTAGGTTATGAGAGTAAAGGAACAGAGAGAGAATATATTGTGTACTGCTCACACACTTGGGCACTATAAAATTACTCCTGCGTAACGGGCTCTTTTTTTTTCTTTTTTCCTGCGGTTCGCCTTCAGCCGTATAGAGGAGGGATCCCGGATCTAACAAGCACAGGACTCTCTCCACGACTGGCCAGTCTACTTCGGACCGGACTTCCACCAGACTAAGGGAACGCTTAGACAATAAGCGTTCCTCTCGGCGCCGGGACTGGCTACGCCGGGGAGGTTCCCATCCTCTCTCGGAGCCCCGTTAGACGAGAGTTAGGAGGTTCGCATAGCGTCGCCTCCGCACTCCCGTCCTACGCCGGCGGAGCGGCGGAGAGGTGGGATCGTCCTCTCTGTCCCGCTCCGAGGCCTCTTTCTGCGAGATAACAATTTCGCAGAAAGAGACCGCCGCCTGCCAGGCCTCATCGCTCCCGAGCATGCAGCGCACCATGCTCGGGTGCGAGAGGTCCCCGCCTAGCACTGCCACAAGATCGTGGCGCTGCACGGCCCAACGATCGCACGCCTCAAGGGTATGCTGGGCCGTGTCCTCCGCAGCGCCGCACTCATGGCAGGCTGGCGTTGGCTCTCTCCTGCGTAACTGGCCTGATTTTAATAAAACCGGCCACCGTTACCGAAACCGGTGTGAGAGTTATTATTGTAAAGTCAGCGTAACGTAGCGTATATCGTGTGTTGTAAACAGCGAGGCGGACAAATTACAGCGCGCGGGTGAGCGACGTGCATTTGTTCCCATTGATCCAGGCTCGCCTGAAGTCTGAACCTAATCTAGATTTACTCGCGATCATCTCCTACATATTTCTGTTTCAAACTCCCATTCGATAGCTATTCAGATTCTAGGTAATAAATGTCGTTATTTCGTAAGAGAAAAACTGTTTTTGTTACTTGGTAATAAGATCTACATTGTATGTAGACATTATTGTTATGCAATAGATTCTTGTTGCCTTTCAAGTGAATTTTATTACGTATCAAATAAGGACAAAACAACTAACTATTATAATTATTAACAATATGCCAAAGTGTGTATATCTGTCCGTTACCTCTTCACGCTCAAACCGCTGAACCGATTTTGCTGGATATACTGATACCCGATATATCTGAGTCCCGAGAAAAGACATTGGAATTTTTTTTATAACGGAAAAATGTACGGTTCCTTCACGATAAACGATTATTGGCGCAACAGAGTTGCGGGCGTTAGCACTATGGATCTTTTTAATTGTAAGGGTGTAAAGTTATAGAAAGCATCATAATCCATACTAATATTATAAATACGAAAGTGTATCTGCCTGTCTGTCTGTTACCTCTTCACGCCCAAACCGCTGAAGAGATTTTGCTGAAAATTGGTATGGAGTATGAACATATTTTAAGTCCCGGGAAAGAACATAGGATATTTTTTATGCCGGAAAAATGTACGGTTCCGGCGCGATAAACGAATTTGGCGCAATGGAGTTGCGGGCGTCATCTAGTACAATATAATAACATTACTTATTTATGATGGAATATGAAGGTAACCAATATAACAATAAAGCCTCACAACAATTAATAAATAACAAAAATTAATATAACATATTTCACTGACAATATTCTCATACAAAAAATATTTTATTTATCATCATAAAATCCCGAAGCATTGTACGTTCACATCTCGTAACAATACAAAGTAAAATATGTATGAAACGTGGATCCCCTTATTATAAATGTTAAAATACACGTTGGAATTTAATGCTTTGTGAAGGAATCAAGTGGGCTCACGACGCGGGAACAAAAGTTATGAAGATTTCAGCTTTTTCATAAAGCGCCTGTCGTGTGAGACGTAATGAAACTAAATGTGACTGCTATTACGTTATTTTACATAATGTCGTTATTAATATGGCGAAATGAAAGGGAAAATGGGCCAAGTACGAGTTAGAATAATGTGCAAGGGTTCCGTAGCAAATGGCAGAATGTCTGAAGATAGCTATTACGGCACAAGAAATACAGGCTGGTGACAAACAGATGGATATAGTAGCTTAGTTATAGTGTCCTGTTTTCACCCTTTGCAGTTCCCAAAATTTGAATAGTCAAACCTTAAAAAGAAGCTATCTCGTTAGCCAATTCATAACAATAATCTTCCAATTACCTACCAATAAAAAACTTATTATTATATTATTATGCTACGACTTGCTACGAGACTGCTACGACGCTACGAATTCGTAGACCCTCTACGAGACGCCCTACGAGTACAATGCAGCGCGAAATGTTGCACCCTGGCTGTACAGGCGAGCACAAAAGTTGTAACGACCGCGCGCAGTTAGCCGCCGACCTTCGTACTGAGCAGACGCGCGGGTACCAGTGACAGTGAAATGAACGAGTGTTCCAAACTTGTGATTCGATTTCTCTGGACATGTTATGAGTGATTTCGTCACTTCTGAGATTGTTTAGGTAAGTTTTAGTATAGTTTTATTGATTAATTATGACATGTGTCTATGGCTGGATTAAAAGTTCGCTTCCGGTTATTTGAGGTTATTCAAACTTTTTTCTACTTTGCCTGACAATTTTTTTATTATTTTTTTATTTTTTTATTAAATAAGGGGCAAACGAGCAAACGGGTCACCTGATGGTAAGCAACTACCGTCGCCCACGGACACTCGTAACATCAGAAGAGCTGCAGGCGCGTTGCCGGCCTTTTAAGAAGGAATACGCTCTCTTCTTGAAGGTTTGCATTTCATGCTTAGAACCTACTCAAACATATCAAAATGTTACTATTTATATTTTTGTTTCATATTTTTATTGTGTAAAAAAGATAACATTTATTTGTAGCTTTAAAAAAAATATAATTTCTATTAATTTTAGATCTTGTAAAGTTGTGTACATTGAGGATTAAATGCCAGGAACTTGAGTTTACTTATCTGTGAGATTTAGGAAATATCTTCAGAATTATCAAAGTGTGGCACGGTTCCAAATTTTTTTCAATTTTCATAACGTTAATACTATGATTACTATTAATAATATGTAGCAACTTCTATCAGGTGAAATAAACAGCCTTCCTATGATAGTATGTTTAGTGATTAAGCCTTGTCGGTGTGTTGATTGATGAAGATTTTAAAATCGTCCACGCCACCGAGCGGCTCGACCGCTACATGACGAGATCACAAGCATTTGTATGAAACGATTTATTTTAATGGCGGCGGAGTCACGCCACTATTTACAATTTACATACAATTTCTTGTTATTTCGTGGTGTAGTGGCCAAACCGCTCGGTGGCGTGGACGCATATCAATTGTGATTAATAGAAGTATTAAAACAGCTAATAACTATAAAACGTCTGCTCATCTTTGTTCGGTACATTGATCACAAGAAAGATAAAGACCTTAGAAGCTAATAATATCCTTGATGTTAAAATGCAAAGTATATTAAATTTTACTGTCCCCGCGATCCTACCCGCTAAAATCAAGTATGGTGTCCGATAAAATATTTTTTTTCGCAGTAAAACGTAGCCTATATTAATACAGGATGTCAGCTTACTCCAAACCAAATATTAAAATCACTTCAGCCGTTTAGACGTGAAGGAATAAAAAAACATACAAACTCACAAACTTTTGCATTTATCTGTATGATAATGAGATCCAAGTAAGCTGTACTAGCGATTGTTTAGTGTTGGGACTGTCAAAAGTTTAATAGAAAACTTATACGTAATAAAAATATGCCTTTTTAAATTTCATATAACAAACATTATTCCTATAAGCTAAATAATACATATCCCTGTCATCACAAGGTGTGGCGTGAAAACATGTTTTTATTTTTAACATTTTATAATTTTCGCAATTAGATGTGCTGTCATAATTTACTGTAAGGGCTGGTTTACACGTATTAAGTAGATAAGTAGTTAACTAAATTTTAACTTAATTTTAAGTTATTTATCGCATGTAAACACAATATTTAGTAGCAAGTAGCAAGTTAAAATTTAGTTAAGTACTAAACATGGAAATTAGAATTTTGACTATTTTTTGTTAAGTTGGCAGGCGGGGCTTGTCACTTAACACATTTCGGGCAGGCACTTCAAATTAAGTTAAAATTTAGTTACTACTTATGTACTTAATACGTGTAAACCAGCCATCAGTGATTAGGTGCTAGTGAGGGAGCCCTAGAACAATTTCTTTGTGATTACTAACAAGCTAATTTTTGTGACTAGCTACATTTCGATAAGACAAACAACATTTTTATTTTCAAAAAAATTCGAAAGTGGTAGCTAACAGAGATAGAAAGAATTTCATACTTTGACTCGATGGTCCTAAAATATGGATTGTTTTATTTGTAGGATAAGGTTACTCTTAAATTATATAACTATTAACCTACAAATATACAAAAAAAAAAAACAGCTGGTTACTGTTCCGTTTTAGGGTTCTGTAATCAACAAAACTTGGTTGACTAGCGAGAGAGCCCTAGACAGTAATAACGTTGTTGTCGAGGGATTAAACACTAATTTAAAACTAGGGTTCTTACTCATATACAATTAGGCAATTTTACGAACTTTGGGTTTACCCATACAAATTGCCGATCAATGAACTGTTCAAATAAGTTTTTATAATCACTGAAGTTAACCGTCTCAGTCGACTAAAATTCCTAACTCAATTAAATGATCACTTTCGTATAAATTTAACAATAATATTTCATTAATAATGTTGAAAAAAAGATAATTGAGAATACGAATAAGACATCTCTTATGATATTATATATAAACAAATTTCAATAAACATAGAATAAATAGTAAGTGTTAAAAATTAAAATAGGTTTTAAAAACCAATCAACATAATACTTTGTTAGAACAAACAGCTAATAACGCTGTTTACATAACGAAATCAAACAGTTAACTCTTTCTTCTAAAGATATTAAAGTAATTACCATTCAGTCTTATCCAGCACATAATCCTTTAATGAATCTCTGTGCTAATGCTCGGTGTGGATTTAGAAACGATTCTTGGCTAAGCGGTTCTCCTTTGATGCCATTAACCTGAACACTTCACCGCGAAAAATTCTGACGCGACAAAAAATTTGATAAAGGTTGAGGAGGCATTAAAGATCTTTATTACTATCATAATTTTCATGAAACCGTCGCGGTTATGGACGATGATTATCATTTATAATTAAATAAGCCCGGGAATATTTGGGAAAAAGATTTTGGAAATGGAACAGAATTTTCGGAGAGTATTTTTTATAAAGAAGTTTTAGTGATGATTCCCAGGCTAAATACGAGTAGAAAATTACCAAAACTTTTCATCATAATATTACTACTTACTTTAAATATACCACCACTTTAAAAACTGGTAACATGTTAAACAATACGGTAGAAAATTCTTTATAAACAGATCTTAAATCAAAAAAGTCCTCATAGCTATTAATTAGTACTCAATAGTAAATAATAATTATTATAACAATGGACGAAGCCCGCAACTCTGTTGTACCGACAGACTTTTATCGCTCGAGAAACGTATATTTTTCCGTATCAAACGCTCTCCAATGTCAAACTCTCTGCAACCAAAATTTATCAAAATCGGTTCAGCGTTTTAAGCGTGGAGAGGTAACACAGATACATTCACTTTTGCATTCATAATATTAGTATGGACAGTTCGCTATATATTATACTTATGACTGTTATATGTACAGAATAAGAGACAAAACTAGTATCGTATCTTAAGCATATAAAGGTATCGCATATCCACTCGTAAGTTATCATAATGATGTAATCGAATAGTCTTAACACTCAAACTGGGGAATTAATACTTGAAACAATTCCCCCATAAAGACATTCTGGTGTTGTGTTTGTAGATCAAAGTGAGATAAAGGAACCCAAAATAGAAACGAATTATTGTAACCGAATAATCCTTAAAGTATAGTCAATGTTTATTTTGTATACTCTTAGATAAGTATTATTATAAATGTGACCGTACAATTCTGAAACACATTGTAAAATTTACTTTAAAATATAAAGCTTACATAGGTAATTTCAACCGTTTTACATAACGTGTATTATTTTTTTTACATGAATTATTCATAATGTATGTAGGAATCAAAACTTGGTTCGGTAGGTCGTTATTCATTAAATATAATATTAGAATGTTGAAGATAAATTTGATACATTAAGCAGTAGTTAATACACGATTTGATTTTTTTCAACTATTATCACGCCCTTTATCTTGTACCCTGTTTCTTTTCATAAAATAAAAAACAAAGAAGCCAGAATAAGTATACGAATACACTAGCAGAATGTTCAAGGTTACATTTTTTATCAGGGGTGTTTTTGTTATGTAAATAAACCGCTTATTGGCGTAAATCTTCGGAAGAGGCGAGAAATTGCACAAAAAACACGCGCTGAATAAATTTTTTGCCAATAAACATGCTGTAATAACGTTTTTTGTAGAACTTTGTGTTTTGGACACATTATGTTTTTCAACTTGCTTTCGAATTACGATCGCAACGACAGTAATTTTGTTGAATCTTTTTATTAAAACTTTGTATTAATAAGTTTTAAATAATAAAAAACTATGTGTTTTAAGAAATAAGAATCGCAAACTAACATGTAACGTTACATTATACTTTAGTGCGAGAATCATTTCCAAGTTAAACCAAATCAACTAAGATCAGCGTATACCGAGACGAGACAAAACGAAGCGAGACTTAATTAAGTCCGTTCATTTGTGAAAAAAAAAACTAAAAATATTATTATTACTATTTTTTTTTCATTTATTGATTGATTTATTAATTGATGATTTTGTGAAAAAAAAACTGAAAATTATTATATTCAGTTATTTTGTGAAAAAAAAAAACTGAAAAATAATATTTTAAGTTTTTTTTTCACAATCTTGCTTCGTTTTGTCTCGTCTCGGTATACGCTGATCTTAGTTGATTTGATTTTAACTATTAACAAAAATATAGATTTTATAGGAAACACAGAGTTTGTCACTGTCTAAAGTCACTTCATTCAGAAATGAAAGTTGACCACTGATTTATATGTAGCGGTACCCACAATTAGCGTCACAATTCTGCATCGCGCAATCGAAGTTTCTGAGAACGGCAAGATATACGCAACGTCTGAAATGACGTCAGTGGGGCTTTAAAAAACAAATAACTAAAATAAAATTCATTTATTTCAGGCTATTTTAATCCATATTTTATTAGTAAACAAAGGACCTGAAAACTATGTTAGTATAAATTACAAAAATAAATAAGTTTGCTGGCCTGACCGAATATGCTATCTCGCTCGGTCGGAAGATCTTCCTTTGACGCCACACGCCATTATATTACCATAGACACTTCAACTCACAATTTTTTTAGTGTCCTGGAGCACTAGCCACACTAGCCCACTAGTTTTAAATTTAACACATAGAATTAAAACGGGGGAAATGGGGATTATGCATTAAACGAGCTGGCTCCGGCTGACGTTTTGACGTCACGCTATAATTTTAGCGCCACGTGCTGCCCGGCTGACATAATGCACAATTTATTACTCTACATTATTGTGCTAGTTTTTAGTTAATTATATAATAATACAAGTCGGCAAACGTTGTTTTGCCATAATTTATACGTTGTGTCATTACAAACGTTGATGATATTCTTTTTAGAACTTCCAACATTGAAACTTCGATAGCGCTGTGGGAATAATGTGCGTGGCGGCCAAAGGAAGATCTTCCGACTGAGCGAGGTGTTATGCTCGGTCAGGCCGAAGCCCACGTGATACATTTCAGCTGTCGTATATATGTCGCAGGGAAAAGAGGATATCAGGGATTTAACGATATCCCTAGGGATATCATGAACTCCCGGTAAATGCCGAATATTCTTGTTTGTTACGTCTTCTTACTAAAAATATCTAGTGATATGTTATTTCACTAAACTAAATCTAGTGAAATGTCAGAAACGCAGATACCGCCGAACAAAAATCGAGCCACTCATTTCTCTCGCTCGCTCTAGTTCCCACACGTGACACGGGCACTAGTGGGAGTGAAACAAATGCGTCGCTCGAGCTGGCGCGGCTCGTCTAGCCTGGAGACAGACAGACTAACCCTTTGGGTACGGAACCGTAACAACTCGGATAATCGAAGAGCCTAAGAGAGGTACTCACCTGTAGTACCTGTGCCTGTACAAGAGCCTAACCAAACTAGAGATCGACATGCCACCTTTACAAAAAATATTCAACTTGGTCGGCCGCTTCATTTGACGTCAAAAATCAAAGGTCTGAAGTATCTGATGAAGAACCCTCAGTTGGTTTCAACTGTATGATTCAGAGATATTATGGTGATGCCCCCTCAGATCTGCTATAATTGCATTACACGTGTGATAATAATAATAATAACTCCCACTCTGGTTTTGGTGACGGTGGCCGGTTTCGTTGAAACCAGGTCAAGAGTAATTTTATAGTGCCCAAGTGTGTGCGCAGTACACCGGAGCAATCTCTATATTCCTTTACTCGCATAACCCGGTGGGACGGAAGACTGACACTACCGGCGAGAGATCAGTCATCAGGCGTAGGACTGACTTTTTACATGCCCATCCGGCGCATGGATCATCTAACATTTTACTTGTCAGATTCAGATGTTAGATGATTCTATCAAAGTACCCGTGTGTATACTAGAGCAAGTGAGAGAAATGCGTGGCTTGATTTTTATTCGGCGGTATCCGCGTTTCTGACATTTCACTAGATTTAGTTTGGCCCACCACACATTCCCACCACTGTATCTCCTGTGTCGCCAGGATCGACAGCGGTATCCAACCACGAAAACCCTTTGATATGATCTCAGGGAGCCCGAGGGACATGCTAAAGCTATCTTGGGACCCGCAACGAATTTAATCAGAAGAAGATAGGAGGAGTAGGAAGTGTACAGTTTCCCTCCCCATAAATAGCGGGAGACAGCACAAAGTTGCAATGACCGAAAGTCAAAGAACTAAAGGGATAGCACCACGGGAATAATAATTAATATTAATTATGACTACTAAGCTAGATCTAAGTTAATGTTGGGATTTGTTGTGTTACACTGTTTCCAGTAATAATTATGACAAAAACGCTTAAAGGCACGGAAGTTCCTTGCGTTGTCCACGAGATCATCGTAATATGGGACTCCAGATTTGCAAAGTATGTTGTTAAGCATTATAGATCTTTCGTTTTGCCAGAGGTTACACTCCCAGAGAACATGATGGGCGGTTTGTTCGAATATGTTGCCTTCGGTCGAGCACTCGCACATGGGTGATTCTACTAGTTTAAATCCATAGAGTTTGGCTTTAAAATTACCATGACCGGTCAGGAATTGAGATACGCAATGATCAATATCCATCCAGTGTTTGGATAGCCGTTGACGTATATCTGGAAAAAAGTTATAAAGGTGGCGACCTTTTGTGGAGTTATCCCAACGAGTTTGCCATTCGGACATTAGGTAACGTACTGAATCATCTAAGGGTTCAAACAATCTAGCTATTTTTGGTTTATCGCGAGCGTTTAAAAAGTCCGGGCTAGTAATGTTTTTGTTGTGGTAGTACATAGTCGCACGACGCTGTATTTCAAGGTCTACGGGTAAAACTCCGGCTAGTACGGGTAAAGCTTCGGTACTTGTGGTTCTGTAAGCTTTACACAGGAAAATGAGAGCAAGACGTTGGCTTTGTAATAATTTGCGACGAGCCGCACCAATAGTTGCTCGGTCGGCCCACACGGGAGCCCCGTAGCATAAAGTACCTAGGAATGTCGCTGAGTAAATTAGTTGGAGAGTTTTAAATGAGAGACCCCATGTTGAAGAGGAAATTTTGGTAAATGAATAAAAGTTACGTTTAGCTTTTTCACCGGTCTGAATTATATGATCTAAAAACGAAAATTTATTTTCTAAGTAAAGCCCGAGATAACAGAGCGACTGCTTGCGTTTAACGTTAACATTATTAAGTTGAATGCTGGGTGTCGACAAGAGGGATCCCTTCAAAAGTATTTGGTAGGTTTTATGCGCGGCAAAATTTAAGCGGTTGCGGTGGCCCCAGTCCGAAATTAAGTTTAAACTTTGGTTTGCTTTTGTTTCAATTTCGGAACGTGAGTTAGCCTGAATAATGAGAAAACCATCATCGGCATAGCCAATTAGTATGCAAAGCGGTGGGAGGGGGAGGCATAGCAGATCGTCGAAGCCTACGTTCCACAATTTAGGCGAGAGTACGGAACCCTGTGGACAGCTGCACTGACTGGTCACTGCATTCAAGCTAAAACCCTGACGGGTTTTAGCTTGAATGCAGTGACCAAGTTGAAGCTTAGTTAAACTGTTATAAAAGTAAGAACGTATCAAGTAGTAAATGTTTGAGTAGCACCCTCTATTTTTTAATTTTAATAGCAGCATGGGCCACCACGCATTATCAAAAGCACCCGATATATCTAATGAGATGGCAACAACGTATTTTGTTTCTGATAGATTAACTATTTTTCTGACTTCTAGGGCCGCATCTATAGTCGATTTCCCGGCGGTGAAACCATACTGCTGACTATGAAATTTAGGGCCACCGGGAAGCAGGCGCGGTACGATAAGGCGTTCTAACAGTTTACCTAAACACGGTAAAAGCGTGATCGGACGGTAGGATTTTGGATCGTCTGAAGGTTTATTACCGGCTTTGGGAATCAATTTTATACTACCGATACGCCAGACCTTTGGAAAAATGCCTTCCGCGATACATTTATTATAAACGAGTAAAATTGAAGAGTTCGCCGCTATACAGGCTTGTTTTATCATAGATTACTATATATATATATATATATATATACTACTATATATTTACTAGATTTAGTTTATATTTTAAATTTTACTAGATTACTATATATATACTAGACAGTGGCGAGGGGTGAATATTTTGAGACGGGAAGCCGAAGTAAAAAATCTACTTACCAATTTTGGTAATTTATAATTGAATGACATGCTTTTAATTTTCAAAACTAAGTTTGGAAAACAAAGTTTCCTTCGACAGCAAAATATAATCTGTCAGACAACAGTCTTTCTGAATTAATGCCATATTTTCCGAACTACACGATTACGTCGTACGACTCACAATTCACAAGTCACAATATAAATTAATTTAATTCACGACACTCTTCTAAGTTCTAACGCTAAAACAAAATTTAAATTCGACAAAACAAAACAAACGACATGTTGTTTACAAACACACTATCCGCCATATTAATATGTCAATCTAAAAACCAGCAAAATAAAAATGTATTACGCGCCTGTCATATTTAGTACCGCTAAAGGCATTCTTAATAAAGTCGTATTACAAAAAATCCTACCAAAATAAAATGTATTACGCGCCAGCAAAAGTATAATGTCACTACATTCATTCTTAAATTCGAATCATAACAATTTTACTTCATGACTCATCTATCTCGCTTGCACTTGTGCGTTGCTAATTAACCTTTCTCCGTAATAACTCGTCAGGCATCGAGTTATTTCCAAGTATATATCGCGCGTGCTAGAACGAGACAGAACATGACGACCAGTTCACAGGAATGAAAAGGACAGATGCTTACTATGAACTGTCGTTGTATGGAGAAATAAGCCGCTAATCCTGCGGCTTATTTGATTCTCTGCGCCCGCACATTGCATTGCCTTTTAAAATTTGTAGGCGATAGTTATTAATTCAAACTATGTATTTCAAGTGAGAGAAAAATTTATTGCATATAACATTGTGAATTCAAAGTTTTTTAAGTAGGTATGTAAAATATTTATTAGATAAATATGTCGTTGGCCCATATATTCGATTTTTCTAAGCCCTAAGGGAAGCCGATGGGAATCGGGTTATATGGACGCTTCGCCACTGATACTAGATTTAGTTTAGTGAAATGACATATCACTAGATATTTTTGGTAAGAAGACGTAACAAACAAGAATATTCGGCATCTACCGGAAGTTCGTGATATCCCTAGGGATATCGTGAAATCCCTGATATCCTCTTTTCCCTGCGACCTATATACAGACGCGCTTAGAAAACTTCGATAGCGCGATGCAGGAATGTTAGGCGAATTGTGGGTACCGCCACAGCGCCATTTAAGGCCTGTTTCACCACTTCCTGATAAAGTGCCGGATAGGCTATCAACAACTTTTATGACAGATTCTCTATACTTTATCTGTCAAATAAGGCGGTGAATAGCCTATCCGGCACTTGTCAGGAAGTGGTTGTTCATTGGCGGACCACGCCACAATGATATTAAATCCGGAATAAAAGTGACTGTTCGCCGACTAACCCGATTATAATAAGACTATAATATAGTAAGCATACAAAATTTTACCAAAATCAACCAGTTGCACAAAAATTAAAGAATCAATAATACTTACACAATACCTACACAATACTATGAATCTAAAAATCACATTGAATTTTCTTAATATTATGTGTGTAGATGTTCATGCTAAAAACTCGCTAAAGAAATGTCCTTAGGTCACCTAAAAGAAAAGCACAGGGTTGCATTCCGAGAATGCTGGCAAAAGTGAAAGCAAAATTACAGCAGAAGACATATTTTATTTTTTAGGCTTGTATTATACAAGCCCAGAAAATATAATATGTCTGCTCTGCAGTATATTAATACCTAACGAACTTTCTAACACAATCATGAATCGTTTAATAAAACGCCATTTATGTTTCAACTATTGAAGACAAAGACAGTAATAATACCAATATTGTCCGATTACATACAATAACAGCCTATAACGTGCCGTAAATCACGGACCGATAATTTGGCAAAAACTTTTAATAGAAATCCATTAGCAGCTAATAACATAGGAGCGTGCAGTGACTTGGGTATTATTCAATTATTATTTGTTTTATGGTTAGTTGGGTAATAGCATACTTTATTTGTTACGAGTTATTATATTAAATTTTTTTAAACAACTAGATGACGCTCGCAACGCCGTTGCGCCAAAATTCGTTTATCGCGGTGGAACCGTACATTATTCCGGGACAAAGAGTATCGTATGTCTTTTCTCGGGTCTCAAAATATCCCCATACCAAATTTTATCAAAATCGGTTCAGCGGTTTGGGCGTGAAGAGGTAACAGACAGAATGACAGACAGACGGACAGATGGACAGACAGACAGACTTTTGCATTTATAATATTAGTATGGATATGAAAGTATGGATAAACAATGTCCTAAATGAAACAGGTGATAATATTAAGGGTCCCTATACGAAATTTGCAGATTTCGCTGATTTTACAGACGTTATTTAACAGTTAAAATACAGTACTTCTATAAGTTTTAATGCACAACATGTAAGATCATTTCAATTATAATATAGTGTTGGAGCTAGATTTTTTATTTTTTAAAGTATTTTGAAATAATCCAACTCAAACCCGCGACAGTGTTGTGATTTTGCTGTAAAAGGTTTGGAATATCACCTGTTTATGGATTGTATTGACGTCTTAACGGTATGAAAAAAATACAATGTACTGTTAAGAAAGTCGTCTATAAAATGTTGGAATTACTTTTTACCACTTTAATATGAAATAGTTGAGTAAAAAAATATGGAACTCGGCAAAATTTTAGAGAAAATGGGCAAAGAATTGTTAATTTCGGCAACTTGGAGCTGTAATTCATAAAAAGAAAACGACGGAAATAATCTATAGATAAAATTCTATCCAATTCGAGAAAAAACAAAAAAAAAAAAACAAATTGTGCCAAAAAAACACGATTCAAAACAACCTAAATCTCACATTATATTTCTCGCCGCAAGTTCGAGTCGGCTTTCCGCGCTTAAATATATTTTAAATCTAATAATAAATATATATATTTTTTAGTCTAATAAGGGGAAAATACCTAATAATATTTCTGTAGCGAACCTTCGCAATTTCGGCTAAATCGGCAAAATTTCGTGTACGGGCTCTTAATATTTTCTGTTAAAGTGCAGTGGTTGTTACAACTACGTAAAATGGGTTTTTTAAGTACTGTTTTTTGTACAGTAAATGTCATTATTTAAGTATAAAAAAGTGCCGTTTTAAAATTGAGAAAATTTCCTATACGCAAAGGTATATCAGTACACAATTTGAAAAATTCCGCTCGATAGAAAATAATCTCAAAGATGACTATTATAACGCTGTTTTTCATAATTAAATCATTTTATGGCTAAATATACACATATTCTAGAAAAAACAAAAAATGTAGTACATTTGTCACAACCTAACCTAAACGATTTGATATATTTGATTTGTGTAATACTAAAAACAAAAGGTTTTTTCTCCTATATCCTATTATCGAGGCACGCGGCGAGCGTGTTGGATTGGAGTATATATGGATGTAAGATATTTTGAAACAATTTGATGTTACTATGATAATACTAAAATTATGCCCAAGCAGCTGTAGCAAGGTATCTGTGGTTAAAAGAAAACAAACTGTAAGACAATAAAGATATTTATTAAAACAACCTGAACAAGTAAGGGTCGGTAGATATAATTATTTTCAAATTGTATAACAAATTGTTACGTAATTTACGTAATCTAGCTAAGGTACTTTCAGTATATTATATTAATAAGATACAACTCAGGAATAACACAGAACTTATAACTTTATATTGTAAAACAACATAATATCAAGCAATTATAGATCATCTAGCAAAAATAAACCATAGGCTTGTACAAAATCTTCTTTATATAAATTAAAATAATTACCAAGTTACTTATTACTAAAATCTTTATAACAAACAAATAGGTACATCACCTTAAACACTGTCGGCCAGAATGAGGGCCGTTACTAGGTTCGCTAGCTATTTTATACTGTGTAGAATGGATATTCTACCCACACTGAATAATAATTCTAGTACCCACATTTTCCAAAGTTTGGTACTAGAATTATTAAAATATGATATTCTATCTAAATACAATTAAACAAAATCTTAACTTAATAATATTCATAAAATAATTAAGAGACAATACTTTAAATATAAACTACCTTACATTATAAGTCTTTCCTTACAATTTCAAAAGGTGTTTTTATTATTAATTTAACATAAAAATTACGGCTTAATATTGGTGTTGTCAAGTCTTCAATCGACTTATTAGAACATTAGTTCAGATATTAATCTGAACAATGTAATTTCGCCTTAATTCATACATTTTATTATTTTATCTATACTTATAATAACATATCTATTAAGCGCGTAAACGCCACTGTATAAGGCGCGCTGATATGAATGTTATTTTAATGTCCTTTACGTCGATATTCGTACTGACAGACATCGACCTGCTAATTTTAGGGACTACTGGGCCTTAAAGCTGCATTACAATAATCAGGGCGAGCGAAGCGCGCCGTAGTGTGTCCCACAAGCTGAACATTTTTGTGAACTTCACGAAAAAACTATCACGCCTTTGATTTGTATTTGAACATAGTAATTTTTATATATAATATATCGACGTGTTATCATCGGTCAGTTAAGGTTTAATATTAAAATATTAAAAAACTGCCTTAAAGATTATTACCACGCAGAAAAACGACGCGAGCCTTCACAAGGCTCGGCTTTTAGCTAGTTATCATATTATAGTATGCAGTATGCATAAAATGTTAATATTTTACGCGACTGCATTCGAAGAAGAGGTTACACTTAACCAAAATATTTTGATAAACGTTACCATTACAAATAGAATCCATTAAAAAGAATGTTTAATTTACTATCGGATTCAGTTCAAAAGGGGTAAATATCAAAGCACAAAAAACAAACAGGTCATGTTGATCGTATGCAAACAGAAAGCAAACCAATACCAATACCTGGCCTTTTTATTGTACAGAATGATTGCAGAGAGATTAATAAATATGCGAAAAGATTTGTTTTCCAATACACTTTTGTTTTGGTAATTACTTATTATAATCCAATGTGTTTTCGAATGTAAGAAGAGAATTTAAAGCTCGGTCCAAATTAAATGTGACTTCGATGTGATATTGGAACCTTGTGATAGATAAACTGTATGTCGTGACATGATATTATACGTCTATAGTATTCCTGAAATGCGCCTCCGTGGTCTAGTGGTATAATAGAGCGCAGCAGACCCTAGACTCGGAGGTCGTGGGTTTGATTCCCGCGTTGGAAACATGTTATTTCCAAGTTTGGTTAGGTCCTAACGTTAGGATAATGCAGGCTAATCACCTGATTGTCTGACAAGTAAGATGATCAATGCGTCGGATGGACATGTAAAGTCGGTCCTGCGCCTGATCTCTCGCCGGTCGTATCGGTCTTCCGTCCCACTGGGTTATGAGAGTAAAGGAACAAGCTTTGAGTTATAGTCAGGGAGCCCTAGAACATTTTTTATTACTAATCTATTGCTATTTATTACTATTTATTGTTAATAAAAAAATATTCTGGGGCTCCCTGACTATAACTCAAAGTTGCTTGCGGCTATCCCGCACGGCAATCGAACATTTTCCACATAGTCTTCTCTTTGTCTCTGCCAAATTTTATCACAATCGACCCAGTAGTATTAATCTATTTGTTGCAAACAAAGAAACCAACTTTTTATCTCTTATAATAAGCACAGATACGAGATTTTTATATTTGCAGTTATATTATTTGAAATCGAGTGAAATTTATTCGATTTCAAATATTAAGTAAAAACTTGTTTGCACAGCCATTGGAAAAATTCTACAAAAATTGTGATACAAAATAAAACAAATACCTTTCTTGAAACGCGAGCATCTTCAATTAAAGCTGATGATATAACAGAATTCACGTAATGAGTATTGAAAATTCTAGCCGTACAAAGGAATCCAAAAAACAATGTAAATCCAATAAGGTTTGAAATACCAAAAGAAAATGCCAAACGAAATTAAGCTGGCTTTGTGTTACCAGCGATATTTAGAGCGTTTCGGTACTCACAATTGTATATTTAAAACGAGAGATATTTTAATATAGTGACAATTTCCCGTGGTTTTGTTTAAGAATAAGAACGTTTATTTGCAGAAACATAGTAATGACAATAAGATGGTACAATGTGAAATAGCGCTCATGTTTTGTCGGATATATCTCTACGTGAAAATATTTTGAAAATAAAAGTTAAATTTAATTGTTTGTTTAATATGAATTTTAATTTTGGTACGGGGATGTGTGGTTATAAAGGAAATTTGTCTATTGCAATTGAACCATAATATTATGGTAACAGTCATCGAAGTATTATATACAAAAGGTACTTCTCAAGTACTTTCATTAAACAAAAACCTATCAGACTAAAAACACCAAGAACCTAGTTATTCAAAATTGATGAAGCTTTATCGATTTAGTTTTTGTTCCAAAGCTAAATTATGTGATTTTTTTTGGTTATTATTTCAGCAAAGTTAATAGGCGTAAAAAATAATTATTCTACCAATAACCCATCAAGCCCCATAGGGACACCGGTGGCCGCGATTATAATAACAATAGATTTGCAAGAATCCGCGATCGAAGGAATAATATAAGGTATATCCTACGTATTTTGTTGATATACTTATATTGACGTTTCAATTACCTAGTTAACTATGTAATCGAATCGAACACTTAAGTGTTATATTTTTAGCTTATCTTAGAAACAGCTAATTCATTCAGCCATTATTGAGTAGCTTGACTTAAAAGGATCATTCTAAGTGGCGTACATAGCTATAGCAAATGGATTGCATTTAGGTCGGAGTATCGACAGTAAAAACCTTTTCTCAGTCAAGTCCATTCGATAATTGCATTTAAAGTGAATAATTCTCAAGCGGCGCGCACTATCCACTATTTTCTTATAGAATAAAATCATTGAAAAACTTACTAAGTTTGAATAGGGAGAATTATTTGAATAATGGCGTCTGTGAGGTAGTGTTTCTTTGCAATATTGTAAAAGTTATTATCCATGGCACTAGTAGACAATATTAAAATAACAAAACTACATTTTATCCAGTGTCAGTATCACACTTAGTAGAAAAATGCCTAAAGTCTTCGAAGAGGAATTTAGGTTTTGAACTATTTCTAGATTCCAGAGTCAGAATCTAGTTTCTAGAGCCTACATTTTTCTCCTAGTGTTACTTAACACTTTTTCTGGCAAAATCGGCTACTATCCGTAAAAATTATGTCATATCCGATACACACACATTTCTTGCAGACGTTATAAAAAGCCATAGATAAAAATAGACGGGGGGACAGTCGAATACTTCAGAGACAATAAATCCTGGCTCGTCGGGCTCACTGAATTACGTCATACGGTACAACAAACATGTCCCTCCGACTTCCACGAAACATTTCTCAACATGTCAAGGATTTAATAGACTTTTAAAATCTTGGCCTTTGTTTTTTTGTTTGTATTTTATTACATAGCATTTCAATTTGAATGTTTTGGTGGTTGAAAATTTTAATTTAAATTGTGACAGTCGTAATAATAATTGTTATAGTTAATTAGTATATTGGTAAAGTTTAAAATATTCAGAAATAAGAGGTGTGTTTTATGATTTAGGTCTACTAAAATGTTATCTTTACATTAAAATAACCAAAATCATTTATCCACAGGCGCAGCCAGAAGTTTTTGTGCAAACTAACTCTCTTTTCAAGATCGTCTTTTCTCTCAAAATATGTTTAACCTAAGCGTAATAGTTTAATGATGGTAATTATAATAAAACACAATTATAATCGCTCAAGTGAGGGAGGTTAATGAACAAGGATCATTGAAATTTATTGAGTAATATAAAATAAATATTTCGCGTCGAAACGAGCAGGCATTTTATATTAAGTACCATTCATAAGAGATTACTTGGAGTGGGTACGCAATTTAATTAAGTTTGCGTACCTTTCAACCATTTATTTATGTAATTGTGTTGAAGAAATAAATAAAATATTTAAAAATAAATGTTTACGAGCGCAAAAGATTTTCCTTATGTACCATCGAGGAAAATGATTCCTAGGCAGTTGACGGACTTACGTCATGTGGTCGGCTTATGTCAATTCAATCTCAGCTGTGATCAGTTGGATGGGTTTGGCTTCACGCGACCAAATTACTTAGGTCCGCCTTCTGCCTAGGAATCAACTTCTCTGATAGTACAAAGGAAAGATGAGTAAAACTAACCACTAAGAATATGGTTTCAAATAATAAAGCTATTTTTTTCAATACTATTATTTTTTTTTCATTTTAATAATAATAATTTATTATTTACACGTGTTATAAAATTCCGATACTCATACAATATCAATACCACCAGACTTCTACGGCGTAGACAGCATGCTACGTCGTAGAGCTTGTAGCGGTTGTGTAGCAAACGACATTGTAGCCGCAGGAGAGAATATAAAGTCCCGTGTAACTTATTTCAAATAAAGTACTTAATATTTTAATGTAATGTTTTATGAGAATATGAAAGAGACAAAAAATGTTAATGTTTATACTTAGGAAGTGTTTGCCAAATGTATCACTCAATTTATTTTGGTAATCACATGTTTCTCACCGTGTATAATAATTTGTAAAATTATTTTGTGAGAAATAAAGTCTTAAACCGTTATATTTTATTGCACCATGGCAAGATCTAAAAGAAGACCGAGTAAGGTCAGGTCGAAGCCGAGGTCACATCGACTTCAGAAACTTTGTCCGTCCGTCCGTGAAGTCCGTTTGGCCGGTAGGACAGTATTACAAATAAATTGAAGTATTATAATATGACGCTCACAACTCCGCTGCGCCAAAAATTGTTTATCGCGCGGGATTTTTTCGGGTTAAAAAGCATCGTCCTTTTCCAGGGCTCGAAATATCTCCATACCCAACAAAATCAGTTAAGCGGTTTGATCATAAAGAGGTAACAGACAGACAGACACATTTTTGCATTTATAACATTAGTATGGATATTGCCGATGAATCTGAGTGCCTTTGAAAATATGCGAGTGTCAATTAAGGCTTTCCAAAAATGATGAATGAATAATTTATGATATTCAAAACATCCCTTTTAATATCTCAACCTCTTTTCAGTTCCGCCATTATCGTGCAATTAGTGGGAAATGATACAGCAGGGCACGCGAACTTCGCATTACACCTCCTTCGGTGCAGCTTGGATCATGAACACCTAATACAGTGATTCTCTATTATACAAGTTTTTATTTAGTTCCTGATACTATAAATGGGCACTGTGAAGCATTTGTGTATTAACCCACAAAAAATTGCTGATGAGTTATGAATGCAGTCTTGTTCTGAATGATCTAAAGAACATGACTGCATTCATAACTCAATAGGTATTTTTGTGGGATGATACACAAATGCCTAGCAGCGTCCTTTTAGGGATGGTGAGATTGCAGTGATAATAAATATTGGAAGAAATTGGTCTTATTTTTAAATAGTGTATATTATATATTATTTAATTAGTACTTATGTCCTGTAATTTCCAGAACGAATATTTGTCTGGTTTATATTAAAATTATTGAGAAGGTTTCTATGGTGGGCAATGTTGGAAAAACTGTGCTTACAATAAAAACTTTAATTTATAAGCACTCTATAAACGCCGGAACAAATGAATTTGCATGAACTACACTAGTAATGAAATACCCATCATACTTCTCGATGCGAAACGAGAGCTATACAATTCAATAAACCTTACGTGAAACCAAAATTAGAACACTGAAACCTTTAAATTGCATTATTTCAGACGAGATGTTCTTAAAGGCGAAACCAAATATAATTTAAAATTGAAAAGAAAAGACCAATGTATTTAATATACAGGTACCGGTCTGAGAATAGGCCAATACCAAAGCACCTCATGTATATGTCGCAGCCAACTGGTTAAAATAGCCGTTCAATCAAACAGCTAGCCCTTTGACTGAACAACGGCATTTAATCGCACGTCTAGTTTTTTAATTAAATATTTAAGTCGCTCAAAACGTTCAACAGCACAAGTGATTCAAAAGCAGCCATTTGATTGAATTATTTCAGCGCTCACCACTGCGGCACTAGGTGCATTTTGTTTACAATATAGCGTCAATTAGCCGGTGTTTTACGGTTGTAATTAAGATATTTTTCGTAAATATATGTCACAAGAGTTATTCAACTTAGAAACTATGAGGCACAATATACGATTGAATCAAAATTTAAACAAATTTTCGAGAAGAAATTATGTGATAATGAAATGCATCACCAAGGTATTTATTGCAATTGTGTTCAAAATGAGTTAGAATACAATTTATTCTGTTTATTACGCTTGTATAATAATAACACTAAACTAATGTTACCTTAGTCAGTTTGCCATTTAACCTGTTAGCTAAGCGTCGTCTAGCTGTAGTATTGAACGTTGCAGTCAACAAGTTGGCTAAACGACATAATATATCCGTGTTATTGAATGGCGTTGTTCTGGCAAAGGGCTAGCTGTTTGATTGAACAGCTATTTTAACCAGTCAACTGCGACATATACATTATATCACGAAAAGCACTCCTAAGACTATGGCTTAGATGTAGCTCACCATTATCGGCCAAACATTTATTATTCGAATGTACTAATTATATTTCTGAAAGACAAATAATTAACCTTAGTAGTGATAGATATCTTATATTAAGTGATCCGGTATGTGTTAAAAATATGTTCTACGATTGCTCAAATTTCGTAATCTTTATATTTTAATGTCGTTGTGCTTTGTAGTCGCTGATAACCTCGTTATTCTAAGCGACATTAAATAAATGAAAAATGCACTTAATTTGTAAGAACAAGATACATTTTTTATATCATTATTATTATGGCGTCTTTTTACGGTAACGAAACCGATACAATCAACTTTTGTTACTCGAGATTTTCTCCAAAGTATTTTCTATTCATGGAAATCGTTTATAACCTACTTTACACAATGGGAGGTATTCGCGGGGCCAACCAACATCCTCGTGCTTAAAAATTCGTGAAACAAAGGCAACATCTAATTTACATTACGAGAATACTCATTCCGGTTCCTTGTTCGCATGTTCACATGAATTTCAATGTTTTGATGTTATGTTTGTTGATTATATAATATTATTATCTTACAATTTTTATTTTTCTCCAAACTTGATTTTATTTTATGTTTGGCGATTTGCGTTCAATTAAATATTTTGGCTTATAAAAGTATACCTACAGGATGAAACAAAACTAAGTAACGAGGGCGGGATGATAAGTAACTAGCCTTAGGGCCTGTTTCTCCACTTCCTGATAAGTGCCGGATAGGCTATCCACCACGTTACTTGACAGATAGATTATGGAGAATCTGTCAAAAAAGTTGTGGATAGCCTATCCGCCACTTTATTAGGAAGTGGTGAAACAGGCCCTAATACTTCTACACTTAAATTTCCGTGATAAAATTAATTTCATTTTTCGATATAGTCTCTGTGAACCTTTATGCACTTACTCCATCTTCGCCCTAAAGTAATAAATAAAGTGTTTTCTTTCAAAGCTTGCAAATACTACTCTACAGCGACTATGAGTTATGACTTCATCATTTGTGGCAAATTTCTGTCAACCCAAAAAAGTTTTGAATTTATTATACAATTAGGGAATAAATTGAAGTCTGATGGCACTAGATCAGGCGAATAAGGTGGGTGGGACAACAAATCATACTTTAATTCATTGATTTCCTTTAATTCTTTTTTTAATCGTGCGTAAGTAACCGCGGCACCTTACGGGCCGAAAACTTTTTCATATTTAGTTCTTCATTCTTTTGAGATACCTATAGTGTCTGCTATTTCAGATAACTTCAATCGTCTGTCTGCTAAAATTATATCATATATTTTCACGACAGTCCACGACCATTTCGGGAGTTGTGACGCTTTTTGGACGTCTGGGGCAGGCTTCATCTTTGACACATGTACGACCGCGTTTAAACTCAGCCACCCAGTTTTTTACTATGCGTGTGCCATGAGAAGAAGCAGATTCACACAAAACATTTTTTAATTCGTCACTGATATCTCTCCCCTTTATCCCCTTCATATGAGGAAACTTTATCACCGGTCTTTGTTCAATTTTATCCATTTTGAAAACAGTTGACGAAATTTATTTTCAAATGATAAAAATAAAATATTCACGCCACCAAATTCAAATTTAGAACACAGGTTGCCAGAGACAAGAATTTAGAAATGACATACATTTTTTTTTACTTTTTAAATAGCAGAGGCTAATTACTTCTCATCCCGTCCTCGTATAATACGTCTTGAGGGAGTGTACGGGTCCCCTGTGTAGAGTTCGCTCTGAAAGTTGCAGTGCAAGGCAAGCGGTAGTTTTGTTGCACCTATACATGGGTATATTCTATTAATCTGTGCAAAAAAATTGTGTAATAACGTAATACAAACAAAATATACGATTTTTATAAACGATTATAAAAATAATTTAGTGAGCTAAATAACAAATTAGTATATAAATTTTAACCAGCTAAGAGAATTTGTAAAATTTCATTTGTCTTGCAAAGCCAAATTTTACCCCCGAATACTGGTACAGTACTAAACATCTAAACAAAGTTACAGATACCTAAGGCGATGTTTGGAGTTAGATAAAGTTTTACAAAGATTGAAGTAACGCAATCAAGAACAACTAACACAATCCAGGCTCCCTAAGAAAATACAAAGCGAGTTAAGGAAATAACAGCGCACGTACTAAAAATCAAGTCGGGTAACTCCGCAACAAACTTGGAATTGTACCATGAATGTGTAAGAGTCTGGGGATTCAGGTCTCGGGAAGACGGTTATAGCTTCTATGGCTTAATGATAGTTTGCTTGAGTTGCACTCGTGAGAGAATTTAATACAGTAATGCCTCTTCCGATGACTGGCTGGTTCAATGCTATGCTGCAGTTTCATGGTGCAGAACCAGAGTACTCTTTCTTTGCTCTTGTAACCCAGCGAGATAGCACAACCAACGAAAAATTAGAAGCACGATCAACTTTAACATGGCTTTTTTTTCAAGAAATTACATATATCGCCTTTCTTATAAAATTTCTTAGATGGTTAAACTAAATTGAGAAAAACACTGATCAATATTCGCTTGTTTCAATAATACAAATTTTCTATTAACTTTCTATATTTCGAAAAACAAAATATACATAATAAATTAGAAAGCAGCCGAACAAAATACATTAGTGATCCCCGCTTTGTGTATGCAAAAGACTTCTTTGCTTTATCGAACGTTTGGTCAATACGCGGCTTATTCGATTTACCTCTGGGTCCATTCCAGATTTTTACATAGAATATTGGATTCTTCTTCGTCTGCATATAGATCGCACGGGCTAAATGGATCATTTTTTCATGTTTTCCTAGTCTTATGAATAATATTGTTCGACGGCGAACGTAATCTGCATGTGGAATGAATATTCTATTCTATTGCTTTGTAGTAGTGAAATAAGATATATGTACCTCTATATAACAGTGGCGAAGCGTCCATATAACCCGATTCCCATCGGCTTCCCTTAGGGCTTAGAAAAATCGAATATATGGGCCAACGACATATTTATCTAATAAATATTTTACATACCTACTTAAAAAACTTTGAATTCACAATGTTATATGCAATAAATTTTTCTCTCACTTGAAATACATAGTTTGAATTAATAACTATCGCCTACAAATTTTAAAAGGCAATGCAATGTGCGGGCGCAGAGAATCAAATAAGCCGCAGGATTAGCGGCTTATTTCTCCATACAACGACAGTTCATAGTAAGCATCTGTCCTTTTCATTCCTGTGAACTGGTCGTCATGTTCTGTCTCGTTCTAGCACGCGCGATATATACTTGGAAATAACTCGATGCCCGACGAGTTATTACGGAGAAAGGTTAATTAGCAACGCACAAGTGCAAGCGAGATAGATGATTCATGAAGTAAAATTGTTATGATTCGAATTTAAGAATGAATGTAGCGACATTATACTTTTGCTGGCGCGTAATACATTTTATTTTGGTAGGATTTTTTGTAATACGACTTTATTAAGAATGCCTTTAGCGGTACTAAATATGACAGGCGCGTAATACATTTTTATTTTGCTGGTTTTTAGATTGACATATTAATATGGCGGATAGTGTGTTTGTAAACAACATGTCGTTTGTTTTGTTTTGTCGAATTTAAATTTTGTTTTAGCGTTAGAACTTAGAAGAGTGTCGTGAATTAAATTAATTTATATTGTGACTTGTGAATTGTGAGTCGTACGACGTAATCGTGTAGTTCGGAAAATATGGCATTAATTCAGAAAGACTGTTGTCTGACAGATTATATTTTGCTGTCGAAGGAAACTTTG
This sequence comes from Lysandra bellargus, assembly GCA_905333045.1. Taxonomy (NCBI): domain Eukaryota; kingdom Metazoa; phylum Arthropoda; class Insecta; order Lepidoptera; family Lycaenidae; genus Lysandra; species Lysandra bellargus. The sequence goes on from HG995323.1 coordinate 8,077,150, forward strand.
TTTTCCAAACTTAGTTTTGAAAATTAAAAGCATGTCATTCAATTATAAATTACCAAAATTGGTAAGTAGATTTTTTACTCCGGCTTCCCTTCTCAAAATATTCACCCCTCGCCACTGCTATATAACCCAATGTCTTATATTTTATTAACAGTCTATTTGCAACTCTCGGTCTTATTACTCGTCTCCTAAACACACCCTACATGGCGACCCCGCCATCGGGTTTCGCGCCGCGAATATGAGATTCTCCGTATAAGGGATGGAACTTTCTGTGCAGTGCTAAAGAAAGAGAACTTATTTAATTTAATCTAAATTATGGCGTTCATTTTTCGTTCGCGTTACGGTGCATACGTGTTTCAAGTAAATCAAAGGACAGTATTTTTCGGTAAAAATGGGCAAACAACAATCAAAGGAGGAGACCGCGATTGTCCAGAATGCAGTTGGCAGTAATCAAGCTGGAATTGAAGAATTCCGTTTTCATGTCAGCACCACTAATATTTTGCTGGCTATCATCGTGCTGATGTTCGGCTTGGGATTCCTGTACAGCGTGTACCGAATATATAAGCGGTGCCATAATATGGGATGGATAGACTCGGAAATAAACAGGAATAATTTCCGGAGGTTCCTTTTTTCGTCAGCAGCAGCCCACCGCAGCTATACAGGAGCAGCCCAATCAACCCAAGGCCTATTTCTCGAAGGTGTAAAAAGAGTCGGAGTGAAAAATATAGTGTCGCGTTTACGTGCGTATTTAGTGTTAAATCGTATATAATCGTATATCGTACATTATTACGTCTCGCGTCGCGAAGACGAATGTAGAGACTTTATTAAACTTATTATTGAACTCTAAGTTAATAATTGTGTATTAATTATTTTACTGTGTCTACTCGTGCTTATTCATTGTAATTTTACGTGCTTAAAATATTTTAAAAGTAGTCATAACCTATACTAAAATAAATTCTACGTTTGGTGGTAAATAGGTAAGTTATGAACATTTCTTTAGAAAAATTATATGAGGAATTAAAAGAAGTTAGAACATATTTAATAAAAATTGGACCGAATAGACGTGTAGGAAATATTTTAAATGTTAAGCTCAGTGAGGCATTTGTTATTTATAGTGAATGTTCTAGTTGGTTGGAAATTTTTACAGAAAACTTAAGTAAAGAGAAAATCAAATCGGAAGATGTTCCATTTTATGAAAATTATCGGAAAATTTTTGAATTATTATATAAGGATATTTTAAATTTGTGTCAGCATAAAAATATTGAAATTGAGTCCCAATATAGCAACATGGATACTTTTGAATTAAAAACGGCTTTGACTTTATAACCTGTTATATCTGATGACGAGACAAGTATTAAGCAATTAATAGATAATATTAAGTACTACGATTCTTTATTGACAAAACCAGAGTGTAAGAAAAATTTAATTAAATTTGTTTTAAAAAGCAGATTATCTCAACAAGCTAAGTTGCGTCTTCAAGACGATTATACTACAGTTGACAGTTTATTATGTGATATGAATAAAGAATTATTACCAAAAAAGGGTGCAACTGCAATTCAAAATAAATTTAAAAAATAAGGCAAAATGAAATGTCTATTTCTGACCATGCAAAGCAAATTACAGAATTATTTGTAGACCTTACAATATCACAGGCTAACGGAAACTCGGAATGCTACAATATTTTAAAACCAATAAATGAAAAACAGGCGATTAAACAATTTTCCGACGGCTTGCGAAATCGTAGGCTCAGTACTATAATTTCAGCTAGAAATTACAACTCCCTGAAAGATGCCATACAAGCAGCCCAGGATGAGGAGACTTCATCATCGGCAGCTGGAGAGGTGCTGGGTATGTACAAAAGAAATTTCTTTTATAATATACATTTTGGCAACAATCCTAGGTTTTTACGTCCTTCACGTAATTATCGAATGTCTTCTTATAGAGGTCATAACAATAGGCCTCAAGGACACTCGCAGCCACCGATCAGCACATGGCAGCAGTCAACGTCGCGAGGTCGGAGGCAAGGTACTCGCGGCTATCCCCGGAACAATCGAGGTACGTTGTATAATTACCGCGGAAATCGAGGGATTCGCAGAAACACGGTTAATGTAATTAATGAAAATCAAAATTCTTTTTTAGATGAACCTCGACTAGATAAGTTTTTTCGTGACTAAAGAAAAACATTCAATTATGGCTAGTAATAATAGTAATTGTTTTAATAAATTATTAATTTCTCCATACGATAAAACTTATTCATTCTTGATCGATTCGGGTGCGTCGTTATGTGCTATACCATATAAATATATTGTTGAGTTAGGCATTCCATTCCATAAAGAGAATGTAATTATAAACGGACTAGGTGGAGAAGTTCAAACTATGGGCTATGCTTACATTCCAATATCATTTAATGGAAGTGTAATTAATCATAAGTTCTTTGTATTTAATTCTTTGCCAATTTTGTCAAACGGAATTTTAGGTCGAGATTTCTTAAATAGGTTTGGCGCGTGTTTAGACTTTGAGAAAAATATTTTACAATTAAAATTAGAAAATCAAATTATTTCACTACCTATTACTAATAATTATAATGTAAATATTTTGGAGATACCGCACCGAAGCTAATCTATACATTTTATTCCAACCGAATTTAAATCGGATTGCATTGTTTGTTCAGAAGAATTACAAGACGGTATTTCTTTGGTTAGTTCCGCAGCGACACCGATTAGCGGAAAAATACCGATAAAAATTTCGAATACTACAGAAAAAATGGTAACACTGTCGAATTTAAACCCTAAAATATATGACGATTACGATATTTGCACTTTTAACAAAAATGAGAAAAATTCGGATAGAATAAAGAAATTGTTTTCTTTGTTAAATATAAATAAATTAAATAAATTAGAGTTTGAGAGTATTCAAAATATTTGTGCGAAATACGCAGATATTTTTTATTTGCCAGGAGATAAATTAAAAACAACTGATATTTACACTCATAATATTTCTTTAAAACCGGATGCCAAGCCAGTGTTTTCAAAGCCTTACCGATTGCCTAGAAGTCAGAAAGAGGAAATTAAACAACAAATCAGTAACATGCTTAAAGAAGGAATTATAGAACCAAGTAAAAGCAACTGGTCGAGCCCAATATTGTTAGTTCCTAAAAAAGTAGATGAAACGGGTAAGAAAAAATAGCGCTTGGCAGTAGATTACCGTAAATTAAATGATCGCATAGAAGATGACAAGTATCCGCTCCCAGATATGACAGAGATTTTAGAATCCTTGTCTGTAAGTATTTATTTCACACATTTGGACTTGTACCAAGGATATTATAACGTTAATTTAGATAAAAATTGTAGAAAATTTACAGCTTTTAACTCAGGTCAATGTCAGATGACCAGAATGCCAATGGGTTTAAAAACAAGTCCCGGGTCATTCTCCAGAATGATGAATTTGGCTATGTCAGGTTTAAATTATGAAAAATGTTTGATTAATCTTGATGACGTCATTGTTTTTGGTAGAACTTTAGAAAATCACAACAAAAATCTACAGGATGTGTTTGAAAGATTGAGAAAAGTTAATTTAAAATTAAATCCTTCTAAATGTACATTTCTTAAAAAGCAAATTTTATATTTGGGTCATTTAATATCAAATAAAGGTATAATGCCAGATCCTGATAAAGTAAATACGGTTAAAAATTATCCTTGTCCACAAAATGCCGATGAAGTGAAAAGATTTGTCGCGTTCACAAATTATTACAGAAAGTTTATTCCTAAATTTGCTGAGATTGCCTTTAAATCAACTTTGTAAAAAAAAATCTAATTTCTATTGGAGTGAAAAAGGTCAAGAGTCTTTTGAAAAACTTAAAAAATGTATAATATCACCTCCTGTGTTAGATTATCCCGATTTTTCCGAACAAAACCATTTTGTACTAGAAACCGATGCGTCGAATAAGGCGATTGGAGCAATTTTGTCAAATAAAAATGGTAGACCTGTAGAATTTACTAGTAGGACTCTAAATAAGGCCGAATCAAATTACCCTGCTATAGAGAAAGAGCTGTTAGCAATCGTTTGGGCCGTGAAACATTTTCGACCTTATTTGTATGGTCAATATTTTAAAATCAGAACAGATCATAAACCTTTAGTTTATCTTTTTGGAATGAAAGATCCATCCAGTAGACTTATAAAGTTTAGGTTAGTTTTAGAAGAATACAATTTTGATGTAGAGTATGTTAAGGGTTCAAGTAATACAGCGGCAGACGCTTTATCTAGGATAGTGATATCGTCAGAGGAATTGATAGAAATGAATAAGAATATAGTTGTTATGACTCGAGCTCAATCAAGAAAGCTTAATAAACCTGATCCTTCAGCGTTGGATATAGTACGTCCAGACTTGAGGCCTGCGCAACCAAAAGTCGTGACTACTCATATCAAACCTGTGGAATCGGTAGAACTACATGTGATAGATAAAGATAATTTAACGAAGAGTAGAAAATTAGGAAATATAAATAAAGAAAGTAAGACGTTTTGTTATGATGAAAAGAAAAAGATAATTTATATTAAATATCTATGCTTTGATTCACGAATAACGCTATGCGAATTCGTGAAAGAACTAGATTGTTTTTGTAAATTAATTAATGTCAATGAAGTGTGTATAATTAAAAAGGATGATAATAAAGAATTCATAAAGAAATTAGTTGAAGAAATTAAGTCATTAAAAAACTGGACCGGTCCTCGTGTGTGTATATTAAATAATGTAAAAACTATATACAATAAAGATGATAGAAAAGTTATTTTGAATGATTTCCATCTCTTGCCTAGCAGTGGCCATACAGACATGAGAAGGATGACCAATAATATTAAGAAATATTATTATTGGCCTGGACTAGACAACGATGTTAGAGTTTATGTTAGGCGTTGTGAAAAATGTCAGCGTCAGAAATATTCGTTACCAATAAAAGAACCAATGAATATCACAACGACTGCTCATTCAGCATTCGAAAAGGTGTATTTAGATCTGGTCAACAATTAATGGAACAATTAGTCATATGCTCTAACGTTACAATGTTAACTTACTAAGTATGTCGAAGCGTATCCCTTGTTTTCAAAAAGAGCAGAGGAAGTAGCGAAAAGTTTTGTTAATAATTTTATACTTAGATATGGAGTACCGAGAGAAATAGCTACAGACAGAGGGAAGGAGTTCGTTGCATCGACATTTCAAGAGGTATGTAAATTACTAAATATAAAACAATTAAATTCGACCGCTTATCACCACCAGTCTCTAGGTGCTTTGGAAGTGTCACATAAAAACTTAAGAGCCCGGGTAACCCTCGAAATTCTCATACATACGTAATACCAAAATCATTTTGTCATACGAAAATATTTAACATGTTTGATTTATTTTTCAGCATACAATAGTAATTACCTAGGTTCCTGAACAAAAATTAACTTCAAAATATTTAAACACTAAAAAAATTTTTTTTGTGTAAAATTTTTTTTTACTAAATTTACTACTAAATATTTAAACACTAAAAAATAGAGTAAAACACTAAAAAATATATAAAAAAATAGTAAATATACTACAAAATATTTCAACTCCAAAAAATATTTTTTAGTATTAAAATATTTTGTAGTAAATTTACTAATTATTTATAATTTTTTTAGTGTTTTACTCTATTTTTTAGTGTTTAAATATTTAGTAGTAAATTTAGTAAAAAAAATTTATACACAAAAAAATTTTTTTTAGTGTTTGAATATTTTGAAGTTAATTTTTGTTCAGGAACCTAGGTAATTACTATTTTAAGCTGAAAAATAACTCAAACATGTTAAATATTTTCGTATGACAAAATGATTTTGGTATTACGTATGTATGAGAATTTCGAGGGTTACCCGGGCTCTTAAATGCTTTTCTTCGTTTACAAACTGAAAATCACCCTGAGACATGGAGCAGTTGGTTTCCATTTTGGTCATTTGCATTTAACACTACAGTCCACACAGAGACTAATTTCACGCCTTATGAATGTTTGGAAAGAAATGTTCACTTCCTAGTAATTTAACCTTAGATTTAGACCCTCTTTACAACTATGATGACTATCCTTTGGAACTTAAGTATCGCTTACAAATGTGCTACAAAGAGGCCAGAAATAATCTAATAAAATCAAAAGAAAAAAGGAAAGTAGTTTATGATAAGTATACTAACCCAATACATTATAAGGTAAATGATTTAGTTTTATTAAAAATAAATCAGGTAATAAATTAAGTTCTTTGTACACAGGTCCATATAAGGTCGTTAAGGATAATTCGCCAAACGTAGAGATGATTAAAAATGTAAAGAATGAAATAGTGCACAAAAATCGCACTAAACTTTTTATTGAATAAGTAATTTTATTTTTATGTAATCATAATATAACATTGAATGTAACCTTAGATAGTAATGTAGCCATATTTTTTTTGTACTCAATGATTATAAAAATTTAATCGCATATATACTTAAAAAAATGTAACCATGTAACATTTTTTTTTCTTTTGGATGGGTGGTGTAGTAGTGTAATAAGAAATATGTACCTCTATATAACCCAATGTCTTATATTTTAATAAACAGTTTATTTGCAACTCACGGTCTTATTACTCGTCTCCTAAACACACACACAGCTTAATGAATTTTTTAAGCTGATAAAACTTATGCTAACTTTAATAGAAGAATACACTGGAGTTGGTAATAAGTTTGCGCTATGAGTATTACGGAATGAAATAAAATTAGCATATTTTTCTTCAACTTCATAATACAAGAATTTAAATTAAAGGAATTTGTTTTTATGATTTATTTACGTTGAATTTTAGCACGACCACAAAATGACTTATCTTTTTTATGGAACTATATTCTTTTACGCTCTTTGTTTTAAAACGACGGTGGACATTTTTAATACAGCAAAATAAACCACGCGTAGGTTGGCTCACGTAAAATAAAGTTGAAGTTAACAAATAAAGTAATTGAATAACCTTTGCGATGATATATTTTTTAGGTAAAAAAATATTTAGATAAAAAAGGTCATCTATTTTTGGAATGTCAACATAAAAGTCGAAAACACTGTAAGGCTAGGGGTAAAAAACATTAATCTAAATAAAGAGGTTACAAGAGGTTTTTTATGGCGCAAAACGGTGGCAACGGTGAAACAAAAACTGTTTATTGAAAAAGGAAATAAAAGGAAAGGGATGGTAACGGACACCTCAGTAAATGACTATTTTAAATTTTCGCTTTAAAGAATTGTTGTCACTTTTAATTTCGTTTTCATATTTTATATTCATTTTTACTGAAACTGGGTTAAAAAGTCTGAAAACTTCGAGTACCAAGAGGAGAGTATTTGAGTGTATAAAATAATATTATATTTATTTTCATTTTAAAAAACTTTTATAATTTTTTATCCTATCATCTGCAAAGAAAACAATAAAATAAATAAAAATGAATATAAACATTAAAAATAAAAATTTCAAATTATTTTTTACAGATTTTCCTGGAAAATGACCTAAGCCAGCCACCACGATGAAGACAGTCAACTTGATATTGACACTGATCAGTGTCTTCTCCTTCACCTGCACCCACGCCAAAATAGGTATGTGAAAATTAATTTTGACTAATTTTTACCCGACAGCCAGGAGGGTTATGTGTTTAGCGCGTATCTTCTATGTATGTAATATTCTTTGTTACCTCGTATCTTCAGAACTTCTAAACGGATTTTCACATTTGAGGTATTGTTAGATTTGTCTTAATAGCCCGAGTGTTCTTAGATAGGTGACATTAAGAAAAAACCAAAATGGCGGATGTTTGATGCCATATTGTGAGGTAAAAAAAAAAAATTCAAATTCTACCAAGCATATCGAGTGGGGCATCAAAATAAAGGATTTTAAACACTGATTCTAAATATGTATATAACTTGCAGTTTGACTATTAAATAGAACAATAAATCTACACTAATATTATAAAGAGGGAAGATTTGATTTTTTGTTTGTTTGGCTCCGAAACTACTGGACCGATTTGAAAAATTCTTTTACCATTGGAATTCTACATTATTTTTTCTGAACAAAAGCTGAATTTTATTTCGGAAAAAAAATAGGGTACCGTAAGATATTTGGGTTCTTCGGACGCAAGGTGTAAAAAATCAACCAGAAAAGTTACTTATTTTACGTACACTGCCTAAACTGTTGAAATGTCATACTTTCTTCCCTTGGGGCGTAATGTACTATTTTCGTTTCAGTCGTAGGTACTTATGGAGACCCCTAAAATTTTTAATAAGAAATTGTTCCATTTTTGTATTGAAATCTTAATGCGGTTTACATACTATATCTACTTACCAAGTTTCAATAGTATAGCTCTTATAGTTTCGGAGAAAAGTGGCTGTGACATACGGACGGACAGACAGACAGACATGACGAATCTATAAGGGTTCCGTTTTTTGCCATTTGGCTACGGAACCCTAAAAAGTAAGTAGTAATACATCATTGGGTTTGGGCGAAAAGAGGAAACAGACAGAAACAATTTCGCATTTATACGACTCCACGACTCCACCCTCCTAAAAAGGGTAACTAGGGTAGGTAGGCTAAAAAGGGTATTACACTGTAATTGTAGATATTTCCACATTAAAAAGTATCCTATGACCTTTTACGTGTTACTTTATACATATTTGACAACATTTTATTCAAAATTGGTTGCGTGGTTTCACAGACAGTGGAAAGTAACTTTGTTTTATATTATGTAGTAAAGTGTGGTTGAATGGATGCTAAAACGGCGCTATAATATCACTGAAAAAAATATTTCCAGAAAGATTTATTTAATGATTACTGATTAGTAATTACCTATTCCATTTGTATGTAGGTATACTGTAAGTAATCACAACATAAATTATAATCTCAGCAATTAATATTCATTGTGCCAAATATATCATACCCGTGGCAGGAAACGTTACCATTTAATTAAATATCTTTCAGGAAACGGCTTTGAAGCATTTATGTGCTTCAAAGATGTAATATAGCCGAATCAAAGCTACATAATATATGAAATTATAGACATCATTATAAAATATTTTTCTAAGAAACATTGCCAGAATAAATTTTTTGGAAGAGCCCGTTAAATCTAAGATGTTGTATGATTTTAGTAGCACTAGTAACTACATATTAAGCTATTTATTTGTTCATAATTATATAGTACAAAAAATAATCTACTTTTGGTTATAAACGGGTTTAAAATATTATCAGAGATCTGTGCGAGTGGGCCTAAATTTTTCTTTTAGGTACTCACCACTGGCCGGACCAGGGGCCAGACTGACATGGTATGAAACGTCCATAGATATTATTATTATGAATATTAATACTAGTTTTAAAGCCATCTCTAACTAAAAGCAGATTTTTTTCTATATTATTAAATAGCAAAAAAGCTTCATAAGCAATAAGTATACGTGGGAGAGCCATGCTTCGGCACGAATGGACCGGCTCGACCGGAGAAATACCACGGGCTCACAGAAAACCGGCGTGAATCAGTGCTTGCGCTGTGTTTCGCCGAGTGAGTGAGTTTACCGGAGGCCCAAACCCTACCCTTTTCCCTTCCCTACCATCCCCTATTTCCTTCCCTACCCTCCCCTATTTCCTTCCCTACCCTCCCCTATTCCTTTTCCTACTCTCCCCTATTACCCTATTCCCTCTTAAAAGGCCGGCAACGCACCTGTAGCTCTTCTGATGCTGCGAGTGTCCATGGGCGACGGAAGTTGCTTTCCATCAGGTGACCCTTCTGCTCGTTTGCCTCCTTATTTCATAAAAAAGTGGTCGCTACTAAAATCATACATGTGATATTTCATACTAGTACCATTGAAATACAAGCTATTTAGCTGCAGCTTATTAGAATGCTGGCTCTTACATCTGCCTCATTTACGTTTTTCAGACAGATTTGCGTTTTCCGCTGCCAATTAGCAACTTACGTATTTAGAATTCATTTAGGAATTAATTTAAAAGGTCGCTTACCACAATTTTCAGCGTAACTTTAATCAACTGACCTAAATTAAACGAATGCTGAGCTTAACCGAAGGCTCGCCAGGAGTAAGATTAAATTGTTAATATTTAAGGATGCCTAGTTTTAGCCGGACCTGGACTCCTTGGGTGTGCTTTAAGTATGCAGCTTCACATTACGTGTAGACTAATTCTGAATTTGAATGTAGCATTGAATTTTCATATTTTTTCTGATCACATGCATAAAGCTGAGGTTACCTTAAAAAAACTTACATTTTAGAATGGTGAACGTTTAATAAAGTCAAAAAGTTGGAAGAGATATAAGTTGAAAGGATCACAGTTGTGATAATTTTTGTTAGTAAGTGTATTGGAAGATCTGTAAGCATCGGAAAAAACTATTCGCAAAGAGATTACAAAAAATCTGAACCTGTTGTATCACTAACATGAAACATCCTTGAGACGCATTAAAATTTATTGGTATTTATGCTATATAGAATTAATGATATTCACGGGAATTGCTACCCAACCCTAGCTTCCTTTAAAGTCAACAAAAATATTAAGGGCCTGTTTCACCACTTACTTATAAGTGTCGGATAAGCTATCCACAACTTATCTGACAGAAAGAGTATGCTCTACCTATCAGATGAGTTGTGGAACTTGTGGACAGCCCATTCAGCACTTATCAGTAAGTGGAGAAACATGCCCTAAAGCTATTAATATTACTATATTTATCAACCAAATTCAAACCAATTTTCGCGCAATTGAGGCCGCAACATACAATAACATAGACACACATTAGGGGGACTTTTTTTTCCCCGTAACACTCGTTGCCTAGATTTCCCAAGGGTCCCTAACTAAATTACTCAGTGGTATTGTTGATTCTAGTGTTCGTTGACATACGATTTTATTTCTATTGTTGTTAAACAGCCAATCATGCTCGTTCCTCATTAATGCATGTTATTGTGTTGAATATTAATGTTTCCATGAAATCTAGGTTTAATAGTTCTGGATAAAGTGTTCTGATATAATATTATGAATAAAATAAAAAATAAAATTAGCCTTTATTGCTGTAAGCTTATAATATAAATTATTTTACTACAACTTAATCTAATATTTACTAAACCTTTATTATACGTATATTATTCGAAGTTTGACGGCGTTCGGGTGATTTTTTTTTGTAACAGCTTGTCTTTCGACATAGGCCTCCTCCAAAGATTTTCATTTTTCTCTGTCCTTTGCAACTCTGATCCATTCTGTACCAGCCACCTTTTTCAGATCATCTTCCCATCTTTTCGTTTGCCCACCTTTGCTTCTTTTGCCGTCTCTTGGATACCTCTCTGTTATTATACGGGTCCATTTCTCTTGCCTTTCTCTTAACATCATAATATGTCCTGTCCATATGACATGAATATTATGCATAATAATAAATGGCGTTTAATGATTCTAACTGATTTATCTTAATGAGGTAAATGTTTTAATGTTAGCATCTTATAATGCACACTTAAAATGTGACCATTTAACTTTTCATTAGATGTTTATCACGCGTTTGATCCTTTGGCACAAACTCAAACACCCGTCACTGAATTTCATCAAAATCACTACAGTGGATTAAGCGTTACAAGTAACAGACAGACAGACGCTTTTTCGCATCAAAGCTTTAATATTAGTAAAGTCTATTTTAAGCGTCTCCCAGACAGACGCGGCCTGCGGTGGCGGTGGCGGTCAGTTGGATGACTTGAGAGTTCTAGGAACGACACAGACACACGCGGCCACGCGGCCAAGCCATCCGACTGACCGCCACCGCCACCGCCACCGCAGGCCGCGTCTGTCTGTGAGACGCTTTAGGCATATTTTAAAAACAATTTTATTTCAAAATTTCATTATTTCATTATTTTCAAGGTTCCATTACGTAACGGCGTTGAATAATGGCAAATATTAATGCATAGAATATTATGAAGATTTGAAGATAGTTATCTTCAAATCTTCATAATATTTTTGGGTATCTATGCATTATCAATTCAACGCCGTTACATAATGGAACCTTTTACTTTACACGAAGGTCATACGAGAGTAACCCACGCACGCCTACTACGGATGAACCTGGCCATTTAGCCAAGACGTTATCTTTATCGCTATTCTTTATGGAAACGCCGATCAAAATGTGTGAAATTGACATGTGCGTTCGATAAAATGAAGTCGACATTCTACTATTGTTATGTCAATTTTATACATTTTGATCAGCGATTCTGTAAAGGAGAGAAAAAGAAAACGTCTTGTCTAAAGGGGCAGGTACTGATATTAAGCCGTACTTTTTCAATATGGATCTGACCTAGTTTTTTATGTGGGTGAACAGCTCTAACTGAACTCCAAGATGCGATGAACTGTTATGCTCATCAATAGTTGCTAGTGTTTTATAATAATGGAAAGAAAATAAACATTATTGAGCATTAGGTTGTTTTCGTTCGGGCTCAGTTTATTTTTATTTTTTAAACATATTTATAGCTTAAATTCGATTTCAATTCAAGTTCACAATTGTTAAATAATTTGATATTTACTATCGAAATATAAACCTATCATAAAACAGAAAAAAAGATTCACCTAAAAGTGCGGCTATTTGAAAATATAGTCAATATCCTTTCAGGTATATAAAAGGGAGTGTAAAAAATCTCGCACGTTCTGCCACATTAGTAAAAATCCGGGTTCCGGTATAAAAAAGTATGTTTACTTTACGTGAAAACTCTAAATGCACTTTTAATACGGGCAAAGTATAAAAACTCATTTTCAGAATACAGCTTATTAGCTGTAGTAACTTTTATTAAAGCCTACTCACGTTTTATGCCGCTGTAAAAAGCCTCAGGTATTGTGTAAACATAAAAATCATATTATATGTAGATTTTTAGAGCGGCCAAAGAGGAATTTCATGTCTGCTCGACACACGTGCGGTCACATACCAAACTCCGTAGTAGTTCGCTGAGAGCTCCAAGGCACTTATTAAAATAAATTACAAATAATATATTCTAGAGCCAAGATTATGTACGAGGAGTTTCTTGGAGCTACTAAAGAAAATGTTGAGGAAGAATTTTACATACAATACGTCTGGGGAAGATTGAGCGCTAATTTTGAAAATGGAACTCTTCTGAAGTTGTTAAAAACATGTGGAGTTTTGTGTCTTAAGGGGAACGTACAACGAACCCTTTCAATCATCACATTGAGGGTTGTGAATTAAATTATTATTGTACTTGTTTTGTGTATATGCATGCAAGCGTAATATTTGAAATTTACTAACACATAATTGACCAATATATAAAGTTGTCTCCCCTAACGATGGCTGTTTATAATTATTATTAAGCTCAACAATTTAATAATTTTATTTAATTACAAAGGTAAGTTAAGGTGCAATACATACAAAGTACACAAACGGCAGACTTATTCGAAAACTATGTCACAGAATATATAATAGTAACTTACGGTACTATGTGCGAAGATAGTGTGGGCAGTTCGGCTCACGCATGTACAGAGAATACTAATCGTACTAGCATGTTTTGTATAATTTAATTTAAGAGTCCGTATACGAAATTTTGCCGACGAATACGAAATTGCAAAGGTTCGCTACGGAAATATTATTAGGTTTTTTCCCCTTATTAGAGTTAAAATATATATATATTAATTATTAGATAAATATATTTAAGCGCGGAAAGCCGACTCGAGCCTTGCGGCGAGTAATATAATGTGAGATTTAGGTTGTTTTGAATCGTGTTTTTTGGCACAATTAGTTTTTTTTTTCTTTTTTCTCGAATTGGATAGAATTTTATCTATAGATTATTTCTGTCGTTTTCTTTTTATGAATTACAGCTCCAAGTTGCCGAAATTAACAGCAATTCTTTGTCCATTTTCTCTAAAATTTTGCCGAGTTACATATTTTTTTACTCAACTATTTCATATGAAAGTGGTAAAATGTAATTCCAACATTTTATATACGACTTTCCCAACAGTACAATAGTAGTATTTTTTTCATACCGTTAAGACCTCAATACAATCCATAAACAGGTGATATTCTAAACCTTTTACAGCAAAATCACAAAACTGTCGCGGGTTTGAGTTGGATTATTTCAAAATACTTAAAAAAAGAAAATCTAGCTCCAATATTAGATTATAATTGAAATGATCTTACATGTTGTACATTAAAACTTATAGAAATACGATATTTTAACTGTTAAATCACGTCTGTTAAATCAGCGAAATCGGCAAATTTCGTATACGGACCCTTAAAACGGCTCAACCGATTTTAATGTATTTTATGTGTACTTACATTCGCTAGATCTGATTATTATCTGGGGGCACGGTAGTGCCCCAGCCAAGCTTTTTAGCAAAGGCACGGCCGTACCATACTTTTACATAACAATTTACATAACAGTTACTTATCTCAAATGTTTAACCCATCAAGCCCCGTAAGAGGTGCTCGCGACAAAACAACAAAAAACAGCTTCAGATAAACCTGTCTATATTTTGACACTTCGCAACGTTGGAACGTATATTATTCTCGATAAAACATAAATAGACATTTCATCCCGCTAATGGAGGTAACATCAAACGGGAAAATATCGGTTATGTGCTACGTTATTTGACATACGTTCATACCTACACATACTATATCAATGGGGAAATAGTAGAGAATTCGTAGTCTATTATGGTCTTTCCTCTTAATGGTTCAAATCATGAGACGAAATTTCGTAGCGGCATGCAAAAAATGAGACCACGTTGATTCATGTGCTCTGAACCACCAACTCTGGACCACAGAGGCGTTACGTATATAGACTACAACTATATTATGCATCTCGCGACCTCTCGAGAACCCTTAATTTTTCTACAGTAAAAAGCAAGCTGTGTTGCTGATATTATGTCAAAATCCTTTTAAATTCTTTCAATAGTAGGTAGTAAAGCAAAAATTGATTGATACAAACAAAAAAGTATTCTTATTTTAATTTATCTTCACCATCATTTAAATTATATTATACAGATATAATATTAAGGTATCGAAATAAGTAAATCTTCTGAATAATAATAATAATTAGTATACATAGACACGTACCGATTATTATCGATCAACTGCATAATATAACTAAGACTAAACAAAACTGTTATCAACAACAAGCCATAAAAAGCAAAAGTTATTCAAGCTAATAGTTGTTTTCAATAAAACTGTGTAATCAATGTAATGTAACCCAATGAGAGTAAACTAGGAAATAATAGTACATCGAGATAAGCGATCAAGCTTAGCGTTCAGACAGTTATATAGCGACACAATTAGACTATCGATCAGTGGCATTAATAACAGAAAAGTAGGAGCTAAAGAGTTAGGGCCTGTTTCACCACTTCCTGATAAGTGCCGAATAGGTTATCCACTACTTAACTTGATAGATAAAGTATGGAGAATCTGTCAAAAAAGTTGTGAATAGCCTATTCGGCACTTTATCAGAAAGTGGTGAAACAAGCCCTTATAATATTATGCGGGTCAAGATTAACTGTTGCACTCGAAAAAAATTATGCAATGCATAACTGCGATCAAAATAATATGAAGATTTGACATAAACCTATATTATATTATTTTGTCAAACTTTTCATTAAATTGAAATTTAATCATCATTAAATTTCTCTGAATGCGGATGTAAGTTTTTTGTTAATATTTGTATCAGGGTCTGATGTCTCATACCTATAACGACAAGGCGGTAAAGCTTTACCATATCTGTCAATAAACGGGCAACGGCAAAGAACCTGTATACTTAGCAATAAATTAGGCTGATTGTGGTGTCGCTAACTACTCGCTGACCGCCGGGGCTGCGCAGATATTATGATATGTAATACTCTATACGAAAACGATTTCTAGAATTTCATACATCTCGAACCATCAGCGCCGACAGTCAGCAAGTGGTCAGTGCGAAACCAAAATCAGCCTAATAATCTGTTGCTAGGTATGATTCTTTGCCGATTATGGTCGGAAATAAGTTAAAACTATCCCGCCTTTGCATTATGAGTATCAGACGATACAAACTTTATAATCCTGTACATAATCCTTCAAACGAAAAGTTTAGCAAAAAACTTGGGATTCAGGAAGCCGATATAATTTTTCCCACACTAATTCGGCTTAGCTTGCTCTAAAAAGCTTTCAAAGTCTGGTGATTTAAGCTGGTCGTGTTTTATGTGTGATGACTAACGACGTATATTTTTTCTTTTTTATAAACATCGACGTTTTCTTCACCTGTGTATTCAGTGATTATACGTGCATTGTTGACTTTGTATTTCAATAAACACAAAGGTAGCATGCTACATGTAATTAAAAAGTAATATTAATAAAAATAGCATGATTATGTTGATGCTAATTGCTATTTATTTTTCTAATAATAAAAATTGTAACACAAACAACATAATTCATCTACGATTCCCAAGTAGTAACTTTCTTCGTTAAAACAATATTTTATTAAAAATATAAACTTTTGTAAAACAATATCTAGCGGAAGGACAAAAGCGGAAACACGGTTATTCCCTAGATTATTCTTTTTAAACTTCTTCAACATTTCAAATTCTCAGTCATATTTTTATTGTACAAACAAAAGAATCAAAACTAGTCTTCAGGAAGACGTGTCCGCAAAATAAAAAGCAACACCCCGAGGACCGGACAGCTTTTGTTTTATAAATTGCTGTCGCAAAAGTGAAAACAATAGAGGTTGGCGTTTTGTATACAGCATGATAATTACTTTTTACGTAATTATGGAACATGTGATTTTTCATTTCAACCCTCCTGAATTACAACTACTCCTGAAAAACCTATATAATTACTGTCTATCAGGTTTGTAATAGTTTTAATATTCTATTAGCGGATAAACCGATTTCAATTTAGATTTTCTTTCAAGCTTTTAAACAAAAACCTTAATCAATATCGATCGGTCAATCGAGTGATATTTAACTGTAATATTACATTGGTGCTCAGCTCGCTTATTATTTGAAATAATATTATGAGTTTTTTGTATATTATGGGGCCTTTAGGCGCAGCTTATGACAATTGTACGAATCTATTTATTTTAATAATAATTTCTTGTCATCGTCTGTCTTCTACAACTATATAAAAAGTAAATTTACTTAGGTCAGAACGGCTCCAAAAAATTGATACCGATTTTGCTGAATATGATTTGTTTGTTGAAACAGTAGGGGCGCCCGCAACACGTGACTCGGGCACGTGACCGGAAGTTTCTGAATCAATATCAACAAAGGAAAATTGTTTTCACGTTTTTTCTGGATCATTTTGGTCAGATTTCTTACGCAACGGAATTTAAACGCGCTAGAAGAATTTACATATTAAAAGTATCATGATTTTGTACTTCTTAAAAGATCGACATTATTAAAAGTTTTCTCGGAGTTTTCAATTACGTATTTAATCATTTCATACTCTTTTATTTGCCGGATTTTGGTAAGCTTCTTACAGACGAACGGCACTAATTATTGGCGGCACGTGTCGACTACCGTTAACAAGTGCCGTTTGTCTGTAAGCGCTTGAACTCTTTTCAAGAGTGACTACGTCACCTCAAATCTAGCTATGCCTAGACCAAGATTAACAAGTGGTCATCCTTGAATTATAGACCAAGATCAGCTCGAAGCTAAAAAAACATCTCCTCCAACTTAAATAATAATGTATGTCCAGTGTCACACTTGCGTCATCTCCATTGGGAGTGACATTTTAACTAATGAACGTGGATGTCGCCCGGTACACCACTTCAATTAGCCTGACCCAAAAACAATGTCACAACTCACAACCTGCGTCCCATCTGTTTCTTATAACAAGTCCGCGTCTAGATTTTTGATAGCTTTACGCCTACTTGCGCAATGACCCTGGTTTAAGTATGATGTTAATTCTCTTGTTATTTGTACGTGACGAAAGATGAAACATATTTAAATGGGAAGTATTAAGCGAAGGTCTACCTTGGTGTAATACTTTCCATTTAAATGTGTTTTAAGGATTATTTACTGTATCTGCTAGTAGCGCCCTGTAGGGTGCTACTAGCAGATACAGTAAATAATCCTACCAAAATCAGACATGTTTCTGTAAATAATCTGTTTATGACGTGTGTTTACAGATTATTGACAGAAACGTTGTCAAACGTCAAACAAAACTTTTTGTTTACTGTCTAAGCTGGTGCTGCCTGCAGTAATAATAATTAACCCGCGAGCACTCGCGCTATGAGCATTTTGCTCACGGTTAATTTAAAACACGTGTAATTTTATCAAAAATATGTTTTTGGCCATCGCTTCTTCAATAGCTGAGTTTTGTTTCGTCCCCCACCCCTAGATACAGATAACTTCTCGCCAGGGTGCACTATTCGCTCGTACGAGGAGGTTTGTTGTGCCGTATACCATCATGCGGCATTTTGCTCATCGCGCGGGTATCGGCGTAAGTACTTTTTTTCCTTAAGAATACATTATTTTTCATCATATCGACAGTTTTACTGCTACTTTTATGTGATATTATGGTTTTAAATTACTGTTGGGCTGGCATGTCACGTATGGCAAAAGCCCTTTATTTAAATAAAGATAAAAAAAAAATACTGTCACGGAAAACTATTACGTATTCTATCATAGATGGACCGGGATCAAAAAGATGAATGCATTTTGGTGTGGTCGTATCCAAAGCAGAGCACCTTGCAAACCTTGTATATCCTCTACAGAAACATCGTATTTTAATATGATTAAATGTTTATTACTAGAATCTGAGTTACCAGGACAAGAAAAACCAAATAGAATCTGAGTAGTTTGTCCAAGACGCAAAAACCGAAAGACCAAAAAGTCCTGCATTTACTACCAATTCTTTTTATGTACCGAGCAAAGTCATGCATCATCGTGATATGTGTAAAGCTCGGAAATATAATGAAAATTAATACTTCCCACATATCTAAGTTTTCTTTTTGAAAGCATTTTTATTTGTGAATTTTTTTCCTTCATACCACTCTAGGCAACCGAAAAATTTCTTGTCATTAATGTTAATGAAAATTAAAAAGATAAATGTTGATAAAGTTTTAAATATATACTTTTTATAATAAACAAAGTGTACTTTATTTAATAGAATGATAAAAAGTAAAAATATTACTTTGTAAAACCTATATTTAATGACCTAAATAAACGTAAGCAAAATGCTCTACGCGCGAGTGCTTGTGTAATTTTTATGGGCGCGAGTGCTGGCGGGTTAATATCATAATTATTATCCTATCTAGGCTCGAGCAAGTGACTTCAAATTTGTGTTCTAAAAGAGCTTTAAAGTTTAAATTTCGGAGGTGGTTTTTCTGATGTAGGTTTACAATAACGATGATTTTTTTTAATTCCACCCCTGAAAGAGTTACAAAGGAATTAGTTGCAGTAAAAAGGTGAATGTTATATTTCTTTTAATACACCATAGGCACGCATTTCATTTTCACTAATATCCCTTTTCAGTGAAACATTTCATTTCACTGAAACGACTTATTTTGTCTGACGTCTGTAACGCGGCAGACTGTGATATAATTACGTACATTTACCCTTCCCCGCTAATGGTGAAATCGTGTTAGTGATGAAACTGTGACAAAATGACAAACTAGCCGTTATATTATGTATATATTTACTAGTGTTACTTCTAAGCAAGTTTAAAATAGAACATGTTATATTTTATTTACTTTCAAGGCTCTTATAATAATTGAAAGTATAATGTTACCAAACACCATTTAACAACTAAAAGAATACTTTAATACTAATTAATGTCATGTAAGTAGTTACATACGGTTCGGTTTTGGCGTTTAGAGTAAAGATGAATATCAAAACATATAGATATAGATGTATTTACGATATCAGTATACATAAATAAGGCTTAGAGTTTACAGTGGCAGGTCTACCCATATAAATCCAACAACCACTTTATCAACATTGTCAATAACGCACACGACGTGGGGCGGATTACTATGAATAATGTGGAATATTCGCCCCAATCTGACAGAACACCGCGTTGGTTTTCTTACCTGGAAGTTTCTTGTCACATCTTCATCTATCCATATCCATACTAATATTATAAATGCAAAAGTGTGTCTGTCTGTCTGTCTGTCTGTCTGTTACCTCTTCACGCTCAAACCACTGAACCGATTTTGCTGAAATTTGGCATGGAGATACTTTGAGTCCCGAGAAAAGACATAGGATAGTTTTTATCCCAGAAAAAAGTACGATTCCTTCGCGATAAACGAATTTTGGCGCAACGTAGTTGCGGGCGTCATCTAGTACTTAATATTATAAAGCGGAAGAGTTTGTTAGTTTGTTTGTTTCAACGCGCTAATCTCAGGAACTACTGGTCCGATTTGGAAAATTCTTTCAGTGTTAGATAGTCCATTTATTGAGGGAGGCTATAGGCTATACTTTATCCCGCTTAAACTAATAGGAGCGAAGAAATAGATGAAAATGTTGAAAAAACGGGGGAAAATTGTTTATAATGTCCTAATTTGAACGCACTAATCTCAGGAACTACTGGTCCAATTTAAAAAATTATTTCAGTATTAGATAGCCCATTTATCGAGAAAGGCTATATTTTATCACACTAAGACTAATAGGAGCGAAGAAATAGATGAAAATGTAGAAAAAGCGGGGCAAATTATTTAAAAGGGCTTATCTCACGAACTAATAGATCATTTTTTCGGTTATTTGGGTCAGGTAAGAAGTAGTCCACGTGAAGGATCATAGGCTATTTTTTGTGGACTAATTTGTCTTTGTGAAATATTAAATTTACGTGGGCGAAGCCGCGCGGAACGTCTAGTCCATAGCTAATAATATAAATGTGAAAACGTGTCTATTTGTCTGTTACCTGATAATTCTTAAACTACTCAACCGATTATAAAGGATATGGACTGTGTTGTGGATAATTAACCATTCTGATAATATAATACATCCTTACTAACACGCTTAAACGTATTGTTGATATTTTCTACTAATTAATTTAATATTTTTTATGGGTGTGGTTGTAATATTATTTTATGTCGAAAGAGTATTTACCGTGCGAAAATAATATCGTACTGTTTAAGTGTACACAATGCACACAGCTGCAACCTATTTAGGTACGATAGATTTTTTAATTAAGGCGACGCCTTGATAATTTGGCTGTAGCGATGCTAATTTTTCTCAGCAATGACTAAAGCTAAGAAACTAAAGTTCATTGTCAGTATTCACCATGTCTTTGTCTTTGAATTGCCCATAGCATAACACGATTGGACAACTTTTATAACACAGAATTATCAATCGAAAAGACCTCTGTAAAAAAAGGGATTCCTATTTTTCCAACAGAGGAGAGTGATTTAAGGTTCCAAAATTTGTACATAAATTGGTTGAAGCATACACTTTAATATGTACATAGCTCATATGAAATGTATTTATGGTTTTTAAATTACGCGACAAAAACCATTTTGTTGCTTACGCCCTTTCCATTTTTTGCTGTTCCATTGCTTGTTTTCTATGAGAGGCCGGGCCGGCCTCTCATAGAAAACAAGCAATCTAAGACATATCCAACACGGTTTCTTACTTTAACGCGGCGTCACCTTAAATATCAATTTAACATTTTAAAGTTTCGCGTTGCATTATACTGGACTAACTGTCCCCTCGTGACCACGGCCGTTGCAACATGGCCGAAACGTCGAGAAAAAGTATGTACTCGTAGTATGGCATTACTATTTAAATAAGTCGCGTTAAGTCCCGATTTAATTAAATATCGATTATTTGTTAGGTAACGTAAATTATTATTGGTCATTTGTTTATGAAGAACTATATATTGTTATGTTAAATCAAATAATTATTGACTAAACTTATGTCCGTATATCCATAATCCATATTCATAATTATCATTATCAATCCAATATCAATATCTTAAGTGCGGAAGTATGTCTGTCTATCTGTTACCTCTTAATTGATTTTGCTGTAATTTGGTATAGAGATCCTTTTAGTACCAGGAAAGGATAAAGGATACTTTTTATCCCGGAAAAATGTACGGGTTCCCGCGTGATAAACGAATTTTGGTGCAACGGAGTTGCGGGCATCATCTAATTATGAAATTTAGCAAAATATTGAAGAAATAATTTAATATTATTACAAAGTATTCCATTAAATCAGCCTTTCCCAAAGTGGGCGATAACGCCCCCTGAAGGTCTCAAGGGGGGCGCCGGAAAAAAATGAGGGCGTTGTATATAGGCTTAGGGGGTGATTTATTTCATCTGGATGCATTTTAAATGGAAACAATGGGGGCGCTAAAACATATTTTTTTCGCAAAGTGGGCAGTAGACAATATAAGTTTGGGAACTCCTGCATTAAATGAATCTAAAAATAAACTCAGCGATAATAGAAATCAAACAGTTTCGATAGTGCTCATTTTCAGGCGGAGCTCAGTTTCCCGCTACCTTCACATATACCTAACTATTGACAAGACTAATTTGAACAACCAGACTATGATTGATGTGTATTGTTCGGTTGTTTGTGTTGGTTTCAGTCATTTAATGAATAGTGTATGTGACTTGTTTATTGTGCCTTTTAAATTTATAATAGCTCTTAATCCTGACATATTTTGACTATCCTTATTATATTTTATTGTCCGGTAGTTTATAATTTTGCATGAATTTAAAATAAAAAAATGATTATTTTATCGTATATATCATGAGCAAAGGGACATGAGGGAAAAAAGCGACTTTGTTTTATAATCTATATCATTATATAAAAGGCTTTGTCCTGAATGACATGAAAATGGGATCACGCCACGGTCTAGACCAGTGATCGTAAATACTTGAAATTTGGAGGTAGTGTTCTTCGTATGACGTAGGCATGCGATAAGAAGGGAATTTTAGAAATTCCTCTCCTAAGGGTGTGAAAAGGGGGGATGAAGTTAGTATGGGACAACTCGATTCCTTAGTCCAATCAGCTCGAAAATTCGCATCATTATTATTTGATGTATTTTATGGAAGATGTAATTCATAGTTTGTTGGAATTTATCCTTAAAAGTCGTTAAAAAGCATGAACAGTTTACAGCGCTTAACAGCGTTTAGCAGCGGCTTGCAGCGACGCAGGGAGTTAGAGACGCCAATCACTGCTTTTTGCCACAATAGACAATCTGTGTACTCAATTTTTGCCATGCAAGTTATGGCTGGTTTACACATATTAAGTAGATAAGTAGTCAACTAAATTTTAACTTATGACTCTATAATTACTTCACTAAATTTGAACATGCTACTTGCTACTAAATTTGTGTTTACATGCAATTGATAACTTAAAATTAAGTAAAAATTTAGTTAACTACTAATTATCCACTTAATACGTGTAAACCAGTCATTAGAGCGCATTTGAGTAAATACTCTTTTGCTTATGAAATAAAGCCACCATTCACGATAAAGCGATCTCATTCTATTTGTAAATTATCTAGATTTACAATCGAAATTGCAACTTATGAAGCCTATCGTACTATTGTAATAATTATGTGTTAAATCTAAATAATAACTATATATTTGTAACAATTTATTGTTATTAAGTATGTTATAATTGTTTTCTTACTTTTGTAGAATTGATAGAAGAAAGATTGTCTTGGATGGATGGCTTTACATTATGTTTTGTCATCTTATTGTTAAAAAAATATTGGTGTTCGAAATTCAGAATTAATCATTCCTGTGCGAATTGGTGTTATTTTTTTTTCATTGAGATTTAATTTTATGCACAAAAGATTGTGTCAAGTGCCAAAAATTTAAAAATATATTTTTTAAAAGAAATGAAGTTACACTTTTACTTATCTATTTAATTTATAATAATATATACATATTATCATATTATCAATAAAAAGCTTTGTCTTGAATGATAATAATATAATAATCATAATACTAAATTAATAATTTTCAGGTATTAATAATTAATCATATAAGTACATCATGGTGAGGTATTAGTTTACAGTGTTGCCAGAATTACGATAAAACCTAAACCACTGATCGTAGAGACTGAAAATTTTGGGGAAGTGTTCTCCGTATGACGCAGACGTGCGCGGTGCGATGTAAGAAGGGATGTTCATGTTTCGAAAAAAAATTATTAAGTTTTATAATAATACTCGCTGTCCCGGCAAACGTTCTTTTGCCATATAAAGTATTATATTGAGGTGATTAATAAGTAAGGCACCATGGCAACGTTCGTCGCTAGCCCGTCGCACACTGGTCGCCGACACCTTCGAGTTGTAGTAATTTACTATTATTTATTCAACAAGCATTTGTTGCACTTATCAATATAAAAAGTAGCCAGTAGCCCAGAGACCAGACATACTGTTTTCTTAGTCTACGCAGTAGCCGATTCCCAGACCTACTGAATATGCATAATATAATATAAAAATCAGTGAAGCCGTTTCGGAGGAGTATGGTTTATAACTAACATTGTGACACGAGAATTTTACATACAGTGTGTAACAAAACTAAGTGATAATACTTTAGGGTGTGTACGTGTTTCTTGTAGAGAGTTCACTGTTAAAGTAGCAGCGCTGAAAGACATATTTTTTTCACTTTTGTATGGGGAAGGGCCCGAGCGTCACCAGTTTTCCTATACAAAAGAGAAAAGTGAAAAAAAATGTTGGTCTTTCAGCGCTGGCACTTTCACAGTAACTCTCTACAGTCTACGAGGAACACGTACACATCCTAAAGTATCATTACTTAGTTTTGTTACACCCTGTAAGTATAAGATTATTATTTTATGAGTAAACTATGTCTTGACTCTTGACTAACCTGACTAGCTGTAAAAAAAGTAAGTAGCATTGTAGGTAGCATTCTAAATTCGAAATTCGAATTTTATGCACAATCAAACTCATTTTGAAATCTTCATATTTTATTTTTGTGATTTGCGATAACTTTCATATTTTAGTTTGTGTTATTTAATTATTCTCAGTGTAGATATTATTTTAATTCATTTATCAATTTAAAAAAATACACTTTTTGTGTAATTATTAGGTTAGGTTGATCGATCGATCGATTAATAGATCTGATATAGATTTTTAGTTTTGTGGTCAATGACATATTATATAAAAGTTGAATATCATTGTTTGTGGTATTAAACGTGTATACTATTATTAGGTAAGAAAGTTGTTTTTTTGTCTAAGGTTCACAAACCTACCCCAGCAAGTTGCCGAAATGACTGCCGGCGCCGTATCAAGCACATCATTTTTATTTCATTTCATTATTAATGAAAAAACTTAACAGAAGGCCTACTTAGAAAAGCCTACCTAAGAAAGGGGGGCTCGGGGGGCGCAGCCCCCCGCCAAAACAAAAACAAACACATTACACAATCAAGAAATTCCCAAAGTAGGTTAGGTTAGAACTTAGACCACAACACATCTAGGGAGCCGAGCGAGCGGAGCGAGCGTGCTGCGGGAGCAGCCAGCGACCGTTATAAAAGAAAGGGGGGGGGGGGCTCGGAGGGCGCAGCCCCCCGCCAAAACAAAAACAAACATAACCCAGAAAGTCCAAAAGTTGGTTGGGTTAGAACTGTGAATGTGCTGCGGCAGCAGACGGCGATCATCACAAAACACGCTGTGCAAATTGCCGATAATAAAATATGATGTAGCCTCAGAATCTTGAAAATTTCAAAGGTGAGTAGCTCCAATACTGGGGGGTTTCTCAGTGTGGATACGGGGAGTGTTTCCCTTCCTCTCCCCTCCCCCCTCACCCCCGCTCCCCATCAATTTTAAGGTAGGTTTCCGAACCTTTACCGTTTTTTTTTTAGTTATTATTTGTTTTAGTGTATATATTATTATCTATCTATGGGTATCTATCTATCTATATCTATATATCTATACATATCATAAAATCGTAGGAAAGTCGATTCTGTACATTGAATACTTTTGAAAAATAATACTTGAGACGTGATCTACAATCGATATGGAAACCAAAAATATAGCTGTTAGAATTTTGTCTGTTTGTCTGTATGTATGTCCGGAATAAACTCAGAAAGTACTGGATGGATTTACTTCAAATTTTGCACGAATATTACTTAGAGGTCGGGTCAACACATAGGCTATAAATTTTAACGATACGAACGAACGTTTGCATTGCGTCTTATTTCTCATTTTTAGGAAAAAAACTAACTCATCTACACATATTATAAAATCGTAGGAAAGTCAATTCTGTACATTGAATATTTTTGAAAAATAATACTTGGGGCGTGATCTACTATGCTAACGCGGACGAAGTCGCGGGCACCTGCTAGTATGTATAGATATAGAATTTTAAATGCTTAGTTACGAAAATATAAATAAGAAGAAAATTATATTCTGTTATATAATAATAATATATAGATAGGGCGTGAAAGCGTTGTACGCAAAAAGCACATTTCGATATTATATTTAGGGGTAATTTAACGTAACAATAAACGGTAACTAACAATTAATTAATTCAAAATCATGAAATTGAATATTAAATTATAACGTACTTCAAGGCCCATTTGGCGGTTAACATTTATCAGTTGGCATTTTCATTTTGTAGTCTGTGCCAATGGAAATTCATTTGACTTTATTTATTGGCGTGAAATATTTGAGGTTATATTGGACGATTTTTTTAGTTAAATTATAGAATAATGGTAACTTTTAATAACAAATATGCAAAACCTTTGGTCTTATGAATAAAATATATCAAAAAAAGAAATGAGATGTTTTATTTTCATTTTTATTAATCTATACCAACTATCTCATGCAAAAGTGCTCATGATTTAGAGTTCAGCACATATTTTATACATAATATTATAAAACGAAGTAGCTTTTTTCCCTCATGTCCCTTTGTTCCCTTTAATCTTTAAAACTACGCAACGGATTTTGATGATTCTTTCAGTGTTAGATAGCCAATTTATCGAGGAAGGCTATATTTTATCACGCTAAGACTAATAAGAGCGAAGAAATAGAGGAAAATGTGGAAAAAACGGGGAAAATTATATGAAAGGGCTAACTTGAACGCGCTAATCTCAGGAACTACATGGTCCGATTTAAAAAATTCTTTCAGTGTTAGATAGCCCATTTATTGAGGATGGCTATAGGCTATATTTTATCACGCTAAGACTAATAGGAGAATGTGGAAAAACGGGTGAAATTATTTGAATGGGCTTATCTCGCGAACTACTGGAGCAATTTTTATGTTATTTGGCACAGATAATAAGTAGACCACGAGAAGGATCATATGCTATCAATTTTAATAATTTTTTCAGTGGCTATATACTTTATACCCGTGCGACGCTGGGACGGGTCGCTACTTAGTATATAAAAAAAAAGATCCAAGGTATGCTATATAGTCATTTATTATAATATGTAACTTTTCTATCTTTTGTTCATTTCGATGGTGTTGAATATACTGGTTTCAAATATAGTCGAAATCGTTAATATACAAAAGTCACTAGCATATTCAGTCGCTGGACATTCTGAGTTACATTCAATGGATTAATTTACTGTGTTGTAAATGGCTGTACTTCTGTTATTGATTTTTGTAAAGGCCGCTGCACAGTCGATCAATTTCATCCGGCCTTCTGAAGCTTATGTTGGTCGGCGTAATACGACTACCTCACGTTTTCACCAGCCAACATTAAGTTCAACTTAAATTTTGACACAAAAAAACCAGGCCAGTTCTTATAAATTTACGTGTCTGCCTGTTTTTTAACCTATTAAAATGTAGGCCACTGCAGCGATTTTGATAAAATGATGTAGATGCTCATATCCATAATACCTATATTATATTTTGTGTCTTTGGAAACCGACATAGTTTTTTTCACAAAAAATGTACGATTTCTTTTGGTAATAAATGAAATTTCTGCGCGAACAAAGTCGCGTCCACATTCATTTATTTTTACGCTACGCTACGGTATAAAAATAGATGTTGACAAACATTGCTCAAACAATTTAATATCAGAAGTTTCAGTCGACTTACTCATACTATTGTGTCGAAATAATAGATACAAAAATTCCCTACAATTTTGGAATATTTTCAAAATATCTGCTATCGTTTTCAGGTTTTATAAACAATGGTTTTGCTGGGAATATGCAAACGAATTTTTGTGTCGGTAGTGTCGGTATGGCCCACAAATTCGAGTTTGATAGTAACTACCAGTTTTCTCTCGCAGTGTAAATATATTTACTGGATATGGGTTCACTCAAAATTGCTACTCGTAAAACTATATCTTTGCCATGCTCGTGCAAAAATGTTTTTGAGCATGACTTTTTAATCCTTCGATCGTGGATTCTTGGAAAATTCTTATTCTATTATTGTCGCGATCACCGGTAATCTTATAGGGCTTGATAGATAAATGAATGTAACTCATATTTTGTTTAAGCTGATATTATATAAATGTAGTTCTGTATGAGTGGTTATCTTAAAATATTTTAGTATAACGACAAACTTACTGAAATTTTATGATCTGAGTAAACTCTATCTTAAACATTTTTTATGATCAACGTAAGCTCATTCTTTCAAAATTGGAATTCCATTCAATTTTTTTTTTTTTGTATATCAAGTCTACAAAGCTGCCTATTTGTTTTAGAGCTTTTTCAGTGCTTACACTGTTTTAACAGGAATACTCCATTTATTTTATTTTTTACATTTAGCATAGAAAGTAGTAGCATTTAATGCATAGCCTATACTATTATCATGTCTGTCAAAATCCAGAACATTTTAGTGAAACGCAACATATATCCTTACAAACTTTCGACTTTATAATACCGACCTACAAATATCCACCAACGACTGTTAAAGTTAATGCTCGAATTAGTATCTCGTTACCTCATTCGTTTTTCATATGATTGAAGGAGAAGACATTTTAACAAGCTGTTTACACTAACAGACGTTGGTGAATTTGTGCCTAAGTCGTGGTACATTAAAACTCTTTACTCGTCCAATTATGCGGGTCTCAAAGATTCCCCGTCTGCTTGGGACGCGTCGTAGATAATTCGCTCGCTAATCACAGGCCTCCGCCTTGATTGATGACAGCCGCTGGGAGGTTTATCTTACCGATGTGTGAGCAAATGTACGAATTATTATTGCCTTATACGTGTTTTTATGGAGATTTAGTAAAATAGGAAGTAAGCTAGATAGCTTGGGAAAATGATGAAAAATAAAACGTTGACGATAAACTACAAATGCTCATAGCTCAAAGGTGAAAGTTTTTGTGATTTATGAAACTATATTTTCGCTACTAAAGATTACCTAAGTAATAATAATATTATGTAAGTAAAAGTTTAGATATTATTTAAGTTGTTGCAACTACGTAAAATGGGGTTTTTAAATAATGTTTTTTGTACAAGAAATGTCATTATTTAAGTATAAAAAAGTACCGTTTTAAAATTGAAAAAATTTCCTATACGCAAAGGTATATCAGTACACAATTTGAAAAATTCTGCTCGATAGAAAAAAATCTCAAAGATGACTATTATAACGCCGTTTTTCATAATTAAATCATTTTATGGCTAAATATACACATATTCTAGAAAAAACAAAAAATGTAGTACATTTGTCACAACCTAACCTAAACGATTTGATATATTTGATTTGTGTAATACTAAAAACAAAAGGTTTTTTCTCCTATTTCCTATTATCAAGGCACGCGGCGAGCGCGTAAACGCCACTGTACAAGGCGCGCTGATATGAATGTTATTTTAATGTCCTTTACGTCGATACTCGTACTGACAGACATCGGCCTGCTAATTTTCGGGACTACTGGGCCTTAAGTATAAGTGCCAGTAATTGCCACTAAAAAGTGGCAACTGGCACTTATACCTTAATCTTTGTTTCAATTGGATAGCATAGTATTTTGCTATTTTTAACCGACTTCAAAAAAGGAGGTTATCAATTCGACGCGTATGTATGTAATATTTCCAGAACTGTCCAGTTTTTGTATATGTTAATCTATAGCAGCTTCTGAACTAATGTGCCAAATTTGGAAAGTGTATGTATGTTTGTATGTATGTTTGTATGTATGTATGTTTTTATGTTTGTGCACGAATATCTTCGGAACTACAAGTCCGATTTAAGTGATTCTTTTTGTTGTTGTACTAGGTATTGTTCAACTTAGGGAATGCTGCAAGTTTCATCAAAATCGAGTCGGTAGTTTTCGAGATAGGACATTTTAATGCTTAGTTACGTACAACTTGAAGTCGGTTTTATCTTTTTAAAATACTATTATTGTGTTTTATTATAATTATTTTAAAAAATGCACAGTACCTAAGTACCTAGTCAACGTGGGTACTCAATGACACCGGTCATGTACAATTTCCATTTATTTTCCGCAATGAAACTTAATTTCTTCACCAATTATATATGACTAGCGACCCGCCCCGGCGTCGCACGGGTATAAAATATATACTTAGCCACTGAATAAATTATTAAAATCGACAGCCTGTGATCCTTCACGTGGTCTACTTCTTATATTCTGTGCCAAATAACATAAAAATTGCTCCAGTAGTTCGCGAGATAAGACCTTTAAAATAATTTCCCTGGTTTTTTCCACATTCTCCTACTAGTCTTAGCGTTGTAAAATATAGCCTATAGCCTTCCTCAATAAATGGGCTATCTAACACTGAAAGAATCATCAAAATGCGTTACGTAGTTTTAAAGATTAAAGGGAACTAAGGGACACGAGGGAAAAAAATCGACTTTGTTTTATAATAATATGTATAGATAGAAGATGTATAATATTATATATGTACAAAAAAATTACCTCGACAATTTTATTATAATATGTTATA
The DNA here is from genome assembly GCA_905333045.1 of Lysandra bellargus. Lineage (NCBI taxonomy): Eukaryota > Metazoa > Arthropoda > Insecta > Lepidoptera > Lycaenidae > Lysandra > Lysandra bellargus. Next base: position 8,107,901 of record HG995323.1, read on the forward strand.
TCATATATGTATAGATATAGATAGATAGATACCTATAGATAAATAATATATACACTAAAACAAATAATAACTAAAAATAAAAATCGGCCAAGCGCGAGTCGGACTCGCGCACAAAGGGTTCCGTACCGTTATAGAGCAAAAATAGGCCAAAAATTGTGTTTTTTGTATGGGAGCCCCCTTAAATTTTTATTTTATTTAAATATTAGTATTAATTATCAAATTACACATATATTAAAGACCTTTGCGAAAATTTCAAGTGCCTACCTGTTGCCATTATTGATATCGACCAAAAAAGGCCAAAAAAATCACGTTTTTTGTATGGCACCCCCCCTTAAATATTATATTTTTAGTATATTTTGTTGTTATAGCGGCAACAGATATGCACAATCTGTGAAAATTGCAGAAGTTTAGCTATACCTAGCGGTTCCTGAGCCTGGTGATAGACGGACAGACGGACAGACGGACAAATATCGAAGTCTTAGTAATAGGGTCCCGTTTTCACCCTTTGGGTACGGAACCCTAAAAACAATAACGGTTCGGAAACCTACCCCAAAATTGATGGGGAACGGGGGTGAGGAGGGAGGGGAGAGAATTTTCGGGATTCTGAGGCTACTGGCTACATCATATTTTTTTCTCGGCAATTTGCATAGCGTGTTTTGTGACGATCGCTGGCTGCTGCCGCAGCACAGTCACAGTTCTAACCCAACCAACTTTTGGACTTTCTGGATTGTGTCTGTTTTTGTTTTGGCGGTCCCCCCCCCCCCCCCCCCTTCTTTTATAACGGTCGCTAGCTACAGCTGCCGCAGTACGCTTGCTGCGCTCGCTCGGCTCCCTCTGTGTTGTGGTCTAAGTTCAACCTAACCTAACCTACTTTTGGAATTTCTTGATTGTGTTTGTTTGGCCCCCCGAGCCCCCCTTTCTTGGGTAGGCCTTTCTAAGTAGGCCTTTTGTTAAATCTTTTCAATAATAATGAAATGAAATAAAAATGATGCGCTTGATACGGCGCCGGCAGTCATTTCGGCAACTTGCTGGGGAAGGTTTGTGAACCTGAGCCAAAAAAACAACTTTCTTACCACTTTTAAATCCGTATTTCTTATCTTATAATATTACACGTTTAATACTCCGTTAACCTACAAAACTAAAAATCTAAATCAGAACAAAAATATATTTTTTAAATTGATAAAGGAATTAAAATAATATCTACACTCAGAATAATTAAATAACACAAACTAAAATATGAAAGTTATCGCAAATCACAAAAATAAAACATGAAGATTGAAGATTTCAAAATGACTGTGTTTTATACACAGTCAATTTGAATTTCGAATTAAGAATGCTACTTACTTTTTTTTCAGCTAGTCAGGTCAGTCAAGAGTCAAGACATAAAAATAATAATCTTATACAGGTTGTAACAAAACTAAGTGATAATACTTTAGGATGTGTACATGTTCCTCGTAGACTGTAGAGAGTTCACTGTGAAAGTAGCAGCGCTGAAAGACCAAATTTTTTTTTCACTTATGTATGAGGAAACTGATGACGCTCGGACCCTTGCCCATACAAAAGTGAAAAAAAATACGTCTCTCTACAAGGAACCCGTACACACCCTAAAGCAGCAGTCGGCAACACGCGGCCCGCGGGCCGGATGCGGCCCGCGAACGTCTTGCTTGCGGCCTGTGAATGTTTTGTGAATAATTAGTTATGTGTATCAAAAACAATGTTTTCTATTACTGCCAGTAGTTATCGCCACTTAAGTACGTAGCTGTTTGTGTCATTTTTAATAAAAACTTATTTCCTTTCAATATGTGTAGGTATATTGAGCTTCTAGGGTACGAGTATGAGGTCTTTAGTTTGTTTTGTCACCTTGTGGCCCTTGCCTGCCAAAAGGTTGCCGACCACTGCCATAAAGTATTAAAAACTTAGTTTTGTCACACACTGTATGTTACTTATAAGCCGTACTCCTCCGAAACGGCTTCACTGATTTTTATATTATAAGTATTATGCATATTCACTAGGTCTGAGAATCGGCTACTGCATAGACTAAGAGAACAGTATGTCTGGTCTCTGGGCTAATAAATAAAAAATATTTAAACACAAACATTTTTTTTGTGTATAATTTTTTTTTTACTAAATTTACTACTAAATATTTAAACACTAAAAAATAGAGTAAAACACTAAAAAATATATAAATAAATATTAAATTTACTACAAAATATTTCAACTCTAAAATATATTTTTAGTATTAAAATACTTTTTTTTTAATAATTTACTATTTATTTATATATTTTTTGTGTTTAAATATTTTGAAGATAATTTTTGTTCAGGAACCTAGGTAAGTAATTACTATTTTATCTGAAAAATAACTCAAACACGTTAAATATTTTCGTACGACAAAATGATTTTGGTATTACGTATGTATGAGAATTTCGAGGGTAGCCCGGCCCCTTAATAACATTTTTTCGAAACATGAACATCCCTTCTTACATCGCAGCGCACACGTCTGCGTCATACGGAGAACACTTCCCCAAAATTTTTAGTCTCTACGATCAGTGGTTTAGGTTTTATCGTAATTCCATTTTCATATCTAATAATTGCTTTAAACCTAGATTTCGTCTAAAACACAGGGTAAAACTAATTCTGGCAACACTGTAAACTAATACCTCACCATGACTTATATTAATTATTAATACTTACTGAAAATTGTTATGTAAGTAAGTATTATGATTATTATATCATTCAAGACAAAGCCTGTTATTGATAATATGATAATATGTATATATTATTATAAATTAAATAAATTTGTAAAAGTGTAACTTCATTTCTTATAAAAAAATATTTTTTAATTTTTGGCACCTTACACAATCTTTTGTGCATAAAATTAAATCTCAATGAAAAAAAAAAACACCAATTCGTACAGGAATAATTAATTTTGAATTTCAAACGCCAATATTATTTTAACAATAGATGACAAAACAATGTAAAACCCTCCATTCAATACAATCTATCTAAATTCTACAAAAGTATAAGAAAACAATAATATCATAATAACAAAAAATTGTTACAAATATATAGTTATTATTTAGATTTAACAACTAATTGTCACGATAATATAATAGGCTTCATAAGTTGCAATTTCGATTGTAAATCTAGATAATTTACAAATAGAATGAGATCGCTTTATCGTGAATAGTGGCTTTATTTCATGAGCAAAAGAGTATTTACTCAAATGAGCTATAATGGCTGGTTTACACTTATTAAGTGGATAAGTAGTTAACGAAATTTTACTTAATTTTAAGTTATCAATTGCATGTAAACACAAATTTAGTAGCAAGTAGCATGTTCAAATTTAATGAAGTAATTATAAAGTCATAAGTTAAAATTTAGTTGACTATTTATCTACTTAATACGTGTAAACCAGCCATAAATTGCATGGCAAAAATAGAGTACCTACACAGATTATGTATATTGTGGCAAAAAGCAGTGATTGGCGTCTCTCACTCCCTGCGTCGCTGCAAGCCGCTGCTAAGCGCTGTAAAGCGCTGTAAACTGTTCATGCTTTTTAACGACTTTTAAGGATAAATTTCAACAAACTATGAAGTACATCTTCCATAAAATACATCAAACAATAATGATGGGAATTTTCGAGCAGATTGGACTAAGGAATCGAGTTGTCCCATACTAACTTCATCCCCCCTTTTCACACCCTTAGGAAAGGAATTTCTAAAAATCCCTTCTTATCGCACGCCTACGTTATACGAAGAACACCCCCTCCAAATTTCAAGTATTTACAATCACTGGTTTAGGCCGTGGCGTGATTCCATTTTCATGTCATTCAGGACAAAGCCTTTTATATAATGATATGGATTAGTGTAATTTGTATATAATTCCACTCGTGAAAAGGAATCGAAATATCGCATGCTAAATAAACGATTCGATTCAAGCCTCTCCGGAGGTGAAGGCGTCACGCGATCGCGGCGTGGTCGTGGCGTGATCGTGGCGTGATCGACTCGTTCCGTAGATAGCACGCACACTAGCATACAGTAACCACATAATAACCCCCTTGATTGATGAATACATCCCCCTGCGTATGAAGCGACTGACGCGGCCGCTGACTTCCTACTGGCGTAGACGATAATTTATAGATGTTTCGAGCCTACCGCTTAATAAACAACGTGAAACCCGTATGAAAACATATTTGCGCTTTTTTCATATGCCAATACTTTTTTCGCCAGAATGACCTTTTTATGAAACTTCCAGGCTTCATGCTCAGTTATAGATAAAAAGTGTGTCAGCTCCGACGCACGACTGGAGTTTACTCCTTAAGTACGAGTATCTAACCATACGCAAAAATAGTTTATTCAACTGAAAAAAGATTAATATAATATGAAATCAGATGTTCCGGCAATATTATCTACACCCCTTTCTGCCATAGTTATTTCAAAATATTTTTTTCTCAATTCTAAGGCCAGAATCGAATAGAGGAGAAAAATCCAGGAAGATCAAGCCGAAGAAACCCATATCCAGGACAAATAGTTGCCGAGTTACAAGCATTCACACTTTGACATTGACAGCTCGGCAACTGTCAAACGTCTTACAAAAGTAGCCATAACTCCGCTCCCAATAGGCCTAGAGGAACGGGGTTTCTTCTATCATGAAAGGCAACACCTCGGCTACCCCCTCCCTGAATTTGAAATAATTATATTGTTATATAATTATATTATTTTATATAATATTATAATATAATTATATTATTATTATTATTAAATAATATTATATTATTATATAATTATATTATTTTACATAAGTAATATTATATTCCGATAGGTATATTACCTTTATGGTCTCAATACACTCACAGCCAAATTAGAAAGTTTCCGTCGTCCAAAAACGTGACACATTTTCGTTACTTGTTAGTAGGTTTCATCCCTCGGATTTTTCTCATACCGGGCCCCTTATATATGAAAATCGATTCTTAAGAGCCCGGGTTACCCTCGAAATTCTCATACATACGTAATACCAAAATCATTTTCTCATACGAAAATATTTAACATGTTTGAGTTATTTTTCAGCTTAAAATAGTAATTACCTAGGTTCCTGTACAAAAATTAATTTCAAAATATTGAAATACTAAAAAAATTTTTTTGTGTATAATTTTTTTTACTAAATTTACTACTAAATATTTAAACACTAAAAAATAGAGTAAAACACTAAAATATATATACATAAATTACATAAATATTAAATTTACTACAAAATATTTCAATTCATATATATATATATATATATATATATATATATATATATATATATATATATATATATATATATATATATATATATATATATATGTATATATATGTGTTTTACTCTATTTTTTAGTATTTAAATATTTTAAAAATAATTTTTGTTCAGGAACCTAGGTAATTACTATTTTAAGCTGAAAAATAACTCAAACATGTTAAATGCTTTCGTATGACAAAATGATTTTGGTATTACGTATGTATGAGAATTTCGAGGGTAACCCGGGCTCTTAAGGAGTAACCTCCAAAAAAGATGTAAAATTTACTTTTTGGAGTTTATTGGAGTTTACTCCTTAAGAATCGATTTTCATATATAAGGCGCCCGGTATGAGAAAAATCCGAGGGGTAAAACCTACTAACAAGTAACGAAAATGTGTCACGTTTTTGGACGACGGAAACTTTCTAATTTGGCTGTGAGTGTATTAAGACCATAAAGGTAATATACCTATCGGAATATAATATTATATAAAATAATATAATTATATAATAATATAATATAATTATATTATAATAATAATAAAATAATTATATTATAATATTATATAAAATAATATAATAATATAATTATTTTCAAATTCAGGGAGGGGGTAGCCGAGGTGTTGCCTTTGATGATAGAAGAAACCCCGTTCCTCTAGGCCTATTGGGAGCGGAGTTATGGCTACTTTTGTAAGACGTTTGACAGTTGCCGAGCTGTCAATGTCAAAGTTTGAATGCTTGCAATTCGGCAACTATTTGTCCTGGATATGAGTTTCTTCGGCTTGATCTTCCTGGATTTTTCTCCTCTATTCGATTCTGGCCTTAGAATTGAGAAAAAATATTTTGAAATAACTATGGCAGAAAGGGGTGTAGATAATATTGCCGGAACATCTGATTTCATATTATATCAATCTTTTTTCAGTTGAATAAACTCTTTTTGCGTATGGTTAGATACTCGTACTTAAGGAGTAAACTCTAGTCGTGCGTCGGAGCTGACACACTTTTTTTTATAACTGCATTTATTACTTGTTATAAGTCCTAGCAATTTTAGATCAGAGTCTAATTTGGTCGCTGTTAAGCATTTGTGTACTAACCCACAAAAAATGTTTCAGTCTTGTTCTAAGTGATCTAAAGAACATGACTAAATTCATAACTCAATACATATTTTTTGTGAGATAATACACAAATGCTTAATAGCGTCCATTTATAAGTCACGCAAATTTTCGTAAAGGTTTCAACAAACTTATTAACGCTTTCATTCATCTGAACATTTATTTCTTATGTCAAATAATGCCTTAAGCTTCAAGGCCTAAAACATTAATATTCTTTGATTTATATCGGTTAGAGATTTCACGGCGTATTTAGTACGCCTTCAGGTGTCTGAGATGAAATATTCTCGTTAATTTATTGAAGCCAGATACGCATATAAAATGGTAGTGTTTTCGTCGTAACTTTTTCAACTTTCTGTTTTCAAGTACATTTCGTAATTAGCTAATTGTTAAAGGCTTTTCAGCAGAATTAATTAGAATCCGAACTTATTAACTGTCACTTAAGAGACGACTGTTGCAATATTTTGTAATTAACGTTTGTAATGCATTGAGTGACAACTTGTAAGCCTCGAGCACTCAATCATAATAATATCTTAACTACAAACAACTCCAATCTAGCCTTCTACCCGAAAATTATCACAATATTTGACGAATAAAGTTCGCAAACGAGACCACTAGGTAAATATACAATAGGTATTACCTAATCCAAACTTTCGGCGCAGATGCCAACCGGCGAAGTTCGGTGCGCATTCGTTAGAGCCGCCGCAATCGTGCGGTTGCGGCTTGAAATTATTGAGTCTGCACTCCCTAATGAAGTTTTACCGAAACTTGATGATACATAAGAAATTTGATTCGGTTCTCTTTAGTCTGCTAAATAATGACTGTCGGAATACCGTTGATTAAACTCTACGTCAAAGCATAATCGTTGTTCTGGTAAAGGTGTGATAAACGGTTTTGATTTATAGTTTCATGTTTGTATCTTGTAGGCTTTTGAAGTTTTTAAATGTTTTGTTTACTCATTCTTCTTTAAATATAATATTATTAAAAAAGTCAAGAGAAAACAAAGTACTAATATAATATCTTTGTATAATGTAATCAAAAAAGTCCAATAAAGCCATTTTCGGAATACTGTTACGGAATACGTCATGAAATTTGGTGTCACGTATTTGATAACGTTATCATTATATATCATCATATAGGAACACGAGTATTATTCATCTGTTACATTCCGCGAGTATTTTTCACGTTGGCACGAGGCACGGGGCCTCATATATCATCATTTGCTCGTTTATTTTGTAATATAATTTCGTCTACTATTTCATACACCTAGACAACGGTTAAATTGTTATTTGTTTATGGAAAAATATGAGACGACTACGCAGCGTGTGATTATTGTAATACTGCCAAGAAAAATTGGCAGACGCGACTCCTTTCTCGCGCCTTCGTTTGCGTGAAATAGAAAAGCTATTGTCATTTTATTGCAGTACATTGAAAATAGTGCAGGCTTTTCCGTTCGTAGTAGGAGATGTAAATGATTCATTTAATTTTCATGTTGTTAAGTCGTAAGCAAGGATCTTTTATTACTTGGAGACACTTGCAAAGTACTCGCATGAAAGTGGAGTTATTATCGAATTTAGTAATTGCGAATCCCAAATAAATAAAGGTGGATAATTTATTAATCTAATTAGTTTATTTATTTTATTTACAAAACATGAAGAACAATAAAGACTTTTATGCTATATAACCTGAATTTTAAATAATATAACAATTTTTTTCGTAAACAAAATTAGCCGTCTGTAATGACCGACACTTGACAGTGAAAAACATGATGATGGATTATTATTTTTCGATTAAGAAATGTGAGTTTTCAGGGAATATTATTTAATTCACAAATCCCGAGGTATTGTGTTAATGAGGGAATTGTTCGATTTTTTCATTTCCCGCTATGGGAAAATAACGGAACACTGCAGCCGGCGACCCCACGCGCCGTAGGGCGATAACAATTTTAGCAATTTCAACTATGTTTTGAATAACCAATTTTGGTTTCAATTGGCAACCATAACATTTTAACCTCTAATTTTAATTTTGGATCATCTTCATACGACCGCCGTTCCAAAAAAGGTTTATCAATAATTACAATAAGATTTTGACATAACTATGATAAATTATACACTTCGTATCAAAATTTTATTAATATAAAGATGAATAATAATCATTAAATCTTTCTGAGTGCTTCTATAAAATTTCTATTCTATAAATACCAATCGTAGGTTTTTGAACATTTGTTTCATTTCAAAGTTATCGAAGAGCAGAGCTACGGTAAAGTTTCTCTTCAATAATTCCCATCACAAAAAGTTTTTTATTCCGTAGTCGAAGTCGATATATCGTGGGGCAATGCTCATTATTCTTGTACTAGTGAGGTGGGAGGACATATTTTGTGATGTGGCGGTAAATTAGGCCAAGCCACCCCTTTCCAAGAGTGTCGTTCGCGCCTCCGACCTTTTGCCCACTCTCGCAAAATTTTCGTATTAAATAATCCTAACAATTTATTCGCTCTATTATTTGCTCTTGCAAATTTGGCTTTAAATTATTTAGAGCTTGAAATTGGGAAGACTGGTCTAGCTTTAGTGGTGTTTGAAAAATTAAAGCTAAGGGTAAGTTTTCAGAATGATCGAAGTAAATGAATCCCATTTAACGTTCAATTAACTATTATGAACTTTGTGATAGAGAGTTGAAAGTTTAGACGTTTGAATAGTGTCAATTCAGAGAGCAACACGACGCGTAGATCTAATATATTTAAAAATTCTCGTGTCACGGTGTACGTGGTTGAACTCCTCTGAAACGGCTCGACCGATTTTCGTGAATCTTAGTGAGCATATCGGCTAGGGTTGAGAAACGGACAACATCTATTTTTTATATTGATAAGTGCATTTGTTGAGACTGACGGCGACCATTGATTGTGCGACGGGATAGCCATGGACGTTGCCATGGTGACATACTTATTTAGTCACTCCAATAAAATAATATGGGCGAATTACTTTATATGGCAGAACAACATTTGCCGGGACAGCTAGTGCATTTCTAAATGCACTCGCTGTCCCGGCAAACGTTGACGTCTTGCAAATCTGTCAAATCCATATTAAAGAAATGTATCTACGCGTCGCGTTGCGGTCTAAATTAACCTTTATGGGTACAGCTATAAAATATAATATAATGAATGTAAATTAGACAATACCTTTACTTCTGTATTAGTTTTGTTTTTGATTTAAGTACTACAATAAGTCTATACTTACTTGATTAAAAACAAAACTCTGTACACAACCTTGTATATTTAATTGGTTTCTTGACAACGGCTTATCACGGTTGAAGGTTTCGCGGGAGGAAAACAATTTTACTTATCTTATTGGCAATGGTGAATATTATTATTTTTAAACTAGCAACTCTTTTTTTCTTATAACAATGCTCGATTTTCCAAATTCATTTTTAATATAGGTATAAGTATATTGTTCTTTTCAGTTAGCCAGTTAATAATTTCGCTAGCTATTCAGTCGCTCCGAGTTCTATTCATCTTTAGAATGCATTGAAAAACGTCAATTAGTACATGCGAGGGCTAGACCTAACTGCTTTATAATTGGAATGGTTCATACGGTTAAATATAAATTTGGTTAATTTCATTCAAAATTATGGAACTACTTGAACTACTTACTACGTTAATTAATGTGTAGATGTGATCTCATTAGCAAAATAAAATATGGTGTAGTTAAATAAAACGTTACATGCGCCAGCTTACACCGTTTTCGATGACGGTGCAGTGGCCGGCTTTGTTGAAACCCTTTTTTAATCTCTATTATGCTGTTATTTGGCAATTAAATAAAAAAAGGAAAAACTCTCGTAACCGACGGATGTAATAATAAATAAAAGTTGCCACTATGTAAGCTTTAAATAAGCAATACCCAAAGCCTTTAATAAATCTTTAGCAATAAGCTATTTCAGCGTTTAAGTTTGTTAAAATTGTTAACATTTCTATTTTGCTATTAAAATTAATCCCCATACACCTTATTTATTTATTAAACGAAATGATAGGCCTATTAAACGTAAACAATAATATTTTATCTACGATTTCCATTAAATCCTGTGGTAAACCGCACTGCGGATCTTTGATCAAACAGAAATGGGATCCAAGAACTTTGATTTTATCTTAATGAACGACAAGTAAAGCGGCTTAATATAATTAATTTAAAATCATTTATCATTGCTGTAATCTTTAGGATAAATTGAAATGTATAAATGTTATTAATTGTACAATTATTCTATGCATCAATAGAAATCCGATGGGCGTGTTTAAAACTATGCCTTCTAGTTCTTTTGACTTATTATTAACTATACTACTTTTGACCTATTTAACTTTAAGTTGATAATATTGTTATGTTTTTAAGAGCCTTTTCTATGTTGACGCTGAAGGTGAGACCGAAAAGCTTGATAACACCTCGATCGTGGGTATCGCAGACACAATAGTTTTTCTATTATCATGCGGCAGCCGGCTGCAGCTTGGGGATTGATGGGTTAAGGTCTACAATATTAATAACAAATATTAAGAATGACTGAGAGATGTTAGGTATGATTTAAAATAGATTTAAAGAAAGTAAATTAATCAGTAGAGAGCCATATTATTATATAGAAACTATAGCAATATTTTAGTATTTACTAAATCACTAATGTAAACAACGCAGAGACCCGAGTGATTCCCGAAAATTCCAGAGTTGTGTAGCCGTGTCAGTTTAATTAATACATTGACGAACAAAGACCGTTGGAGCTTTACCGTTTATCAAATTCGGTCCAAATAGTATAGGTAACGACCTAAATTCGCTTATAAGCTGACGATAGAATTTGATTTTATAGTCAATATAAAATGGCGCAACAAAATAAAACAAAACATTTTATATTTTCATATTGAAGTTTTTTGAGGCTCTGCTTTTGCAGTTTTTACTTAAAGATTTTAAGTACTTACAAAGAGAATCGTAGCAACAAGTTAAAGTTTTAAGAAAGTTTAATGTCTCATGGTACCTATATATTATATATAAGTAAAAAAAAAGGTGAAACACCATATTATATTTATTAATAAATCACATAACCTTCTAATCTAATATGAGCTATTATTTAGCAAAAAATAATTTACAAATTCTAACTATTCAAACACGCAAATTTTCATGATATTAGTTTTGACACTGGCTATAATATACAGTGGAGGATATTATAACTGCTCGGAGCCATGAAATATGACCGTCCATGTGAAAAGAGGTAACCAATATTAAGCGACTCGATTAAAGGACAATAAATATAAACGCAATATCCTTACCGAAAAATATAATAAAATTCACTCACTTACGGTAGGAATGAAGTGAGGGATGACTGCTGATTGAGCCTATGCTGTCCCACTGAAGGCTGAGGCAATGCTGAGCATAGGCTGAATCTATACTTATAAAATTACATGTCCTGACTGACTGACTGACTGACTGATTCATCATCGCTGAGCAAAAACTGTTAAAGTTACAGCCACGAAATTTGGTGAGTAGGGTTGTTTAATTAAGTAGACACCCATTAAGGAAGGAATTTTGAAAATTTTACCCCGAAGGGGGTGAAATAGGGATTGAAAGTTTGAATGAAGACGAAGTCGCGGGCAACAGCTAGTAATTTAATACAAGTTTAATAAAGTAATATCAAACAATTTATTGTGTTTCTATTATGTATTTTTTACAGTGACGGATTAAGACTACTTGATGCCCTAAGCATTGTTGTGTTGTCATATGGATAGGTTCGACGACACAGGCATGGAGCCTGTGTCGTCGAACCTATCCATATGACAACTAGACTCGGTCTTTAAACTTTTACCACCTAAAAACATTACATTTTCCTAGAAACTTTTTTGGTGTGGTTTTTGATGACGTGAGAGTAAGACGTGATACCCCAAGGACGGATGTTTTTTGTCCTTCTTCTGGTGCCCCCTCAGACGTGATGCCCTATGCAAATTAAGCAATTGTGCTTAATTTGATTAAGGGTTAATCCGTCACTGATTTTTTAAGCTATTTTGTAGCTTTTACTGCGGGGATTCAGCGCGGCGCAAATCAAGAAATCCCGTAACGAAAAAAACGTAACACCCCCCCCAATCCGACCGGCATAGCGGTGCAGCGTTGCCAGACTTCGACACGGTGTTTGTGTGCGTACCTAAATTCTGTAAATACGAAAGCTTCCTCTAATGACAACCTAGTGAAAATTTTTCACAGACCCATCGTCACAATATATTTAAAGGCATTAAAATTCAGGAATTTATGAACCAACCCCAAACATAAATTAAAATGATAAGAATCTTCATAGAGGCCGTAATTCTAAATCATTGTTCAATACCCGCATTCAACGGGCGAAAAGATAATGAACCGTTCTCAAAAGTATTTTGCTTTGTTGTGGGACGTTTCGTATCGAGGGAGTTTCTTTACCTTGTTACGAGAGACTTAATTTTTGTTTCATAGCAGGACTATTACAATGTTTTGGACGTTTATAAAATTATTAGTATGGATATTATTTGTAACATTACGAATAATATCCATACTAATATTATTATAAAAGCAAAAGTGTGTCTGTCTGTTACCTCTTCACGTTGTCTGAACGTATATTGATAAGTGCATTTATTGAATAAATAACAGTAAATTATTACAACTCGAGACTGACGGCGACCATTGTTTGTGCGACATATTATGTGCGACGGAATAGCGATGTACGTTGCCATGGTGCCATTTAGTCACTTCAATAAAATAATATGGGCGAAATACTTTATTATGGAAAAACAACGTTTCCCGGGACAGCTAGTATTATTGTATATTTTATTAGTGTAATATTATACGATATATAATTACGTCCGTGCACCTTTTTTAATGAAAACGAGTTTACAATAATTACACGTCAAAACAAATAATAATTTCGATATAAATTTAGTTTTACTGTTTCCTAAATAATGGGCAAATATTTCAAAATTGGAACAAAGCAAAATGTACAATTTGTGAGTATTTCATTAGTTAAAACGGGCATGTGTCAGTAAAATGATTTAAGCAATTAACAATTAACTGAAAATTTATTTCAACTAAGCTGGTTTCAGACTACGCTATAATATTATAATAGCATATATAGCTCATAGCACAAGAATATCGCGCACCATACACAACGTATCAGGCCAATAATATTATACAGTATACTATATAGTATAGTGTGAACGTGTCCATAACAATGTATGGTGCGCGATATTCTTGTGCTGTGAGCTATATAATATGTAGTGACCGACCGAACTTTCGGTTTCGGTTTCGGTTTCGGCCAGTTCGGCCAAAAAATCTGGTTTCGGCCTGGCCGAAACTCATGCGTCGTTCGGTAAACATCGCAATTAACTTGTGCTTGCTAGCCAGCGAGGCCCCGGCGTGTTTTGAGATAATGTTTTCCAGATTAGTCCCAAATCAAAAATTAGCACTTCGTTTTATTTTAACTAAATTGTCTTAACTTATTGTTATCGAAATCATATTATTGAATTTTATTTCTACGACAAACGCAAGCTTATTTAATATACATAACTGTTGCAAATTACGTGCTATTTTAACAATGTTTCCCAGACAAACGATTTAGTAAACGCTATGATAAATTTATTATGTTGCATATGAACTATTTACTTAAGAATTTTGTTTGACTGTGAGATTATAGGATATATTAGGTCATATCTTGCAAGATTTATGTAGTAAATCATCTCGCCTCACTCTTTTACTTTTACCACGCGTTTTATTTAAATATTTAAAATTATCTTTTAACTATGGACACGCAATCTCTTAGGACTTAGACCGTTCCTACCCTGCTAGAATCTTATCTAGCCCATTTCCTCGTAAGCTTCACTCTTGCAGCCCTTACACCAATCACAAGTAAAACTTCGTTTTATTAAACTAAGTTCTTAATGAACAATGAACGCGTTTATATGGCGTCGCCATCAATAAATCTCGTTTTGTTGCAAATAGATTTTACGTTCTTCTTTTAATTACGATTAATGAATCTAAGTTTACGTTAAGTCACGCGATGATTTTTATATTTTTATCATCTTGGAGCCTTGTCACGTTGTTTTATTAACAAAATAGCAAGAAACGATAAATAACCTAACCAAACGCATCTGTGAAATCTGTCATCTTAACAATTTTTTCGTCTATATTTTTCGATCTGTCATGAGTGTCATGTCACTCACAGGATCAAATGTATTTTATGAAGTTAAAACTCGAATTTTGGGCGTTCAGAAGATAAAATTCGGATTTGCTGTGAACGAGTTTAGTTTAAGTTGGTAAAATGCAATTGAGTGTTATAAACGTGTTTATATTACGATTAAGAACCGGTTCAGTGTGCGCTAAGCGCGTTGAATTTTTTTGGTGAAATCACACCTACTTGGAATCATTTAAAAAACGGAATATAGTACAAAAAAGTTTCTAGGTAACAATTTCGAGTCTAAGATTAATAATATTTATTTTAAGAAATGTCGCAAAAAGTAAAAAATTCAATGTGGTACTTTTTCTTTAGTTTAAAAAGTTGTAATTTATGTTAAAAATCATCAAATTTCAGAAAATAATCGTAATTTCAAATGTTTTACCAAGTTTCGATTTCGGTTTCGGTTTCGGCCGAAACTGAGAGTAAGGCCGAAAGTTCGGTTTCGGTTTCGGCTGAATAACCAGTTTCGGTCGGACACTAATAATATCTTATATCTTTAAACGAGCAATTTTTGTATATATATAAATATATAATTGGAATCTCGGAATCGGCTCCAACGATTTTCATGAAATTTAATATATAGGAGGTTTCGGGGGCGATAAATCGATCTAGCTAGGAATCATTTTCATAAAATGTCATTTAATGTGTGTTTTTTGAATTTTTTGAATACCGAGCGAAGCTCGGTCATATAGCTAGTGCTATATGCTATTATATTACGGCGTAGTCTGAAACCAGCTTTATATCATTTAATTATGATTACCTAACTGTAGTTAAATAAAGATTTTGACATAAGCCACGTCATACCTAAAACATTATCTGACAAACGCTTTATTAAAACTTTCAAGCATCATTATGTCTCTGAGTGCGACAGTTATTATATTATATACATATAGTCAGAGAGCCCTAGAACATTTTTTTTTATTACAAATAAGCTTTTTGTAAGTAGCTTCATTTTGATAAAACAAACAATTTTTTTATTTGCGAAAAATCTTAAATTGATGATAATCTTAAATCTGGTAGCTGACAAAGAGATAGAAAGGATTTCATACTTTAATATTTTGATGGTCCTAAGATATGGATTGTTTTATTTGTGGGACAATGTTACTCTTAAATTATATAACTACTAGCTGTTGCCCGCGACTTCGTCCGCGTGGACTTCAGTTTATAGCGCGCGGTGTCAACAAAATTGGTGTCAAATTTAAAAGATTTTTAAAACCCTGGTACCCCTTAAATCAAAATACCCAAAAACAGCAGCTGTGCAGTGTGCACATAATATTTCATTTTTTTTAAAATTAAACTTGATTTATACCAAATTTAAAGCTTATTTAGCCCCCCATTACACAACTTTAGCTTTACCCATAAACTATAGTTTATCATTGGTATGTTTAAGTTTACGTCACTACATAGATAAAGTACAGAGTAGTGAGTAGTAAGTTATTTAATAGCGTGTATAACAATGGAAAGAATCGAAAGACGTGACTTAATATGGTACCATCACTTATAGAAAGACTTATGAGCAAGCAATAGCGCGATGTAGGCGACTCAAAGCGCCATCTATTATGAATTTTTGGAACTAACTTATTTTTAACAAATTTACGCATTTGCACCCCCTTACAACCCCTTTTTCCAGCTAAAAAGTAGCCTATGTCCTTTCTCAGGCTTTAGACTATCTGTGTACAAAATTTCATTACAATCGGTTCAGTAGTTTTGGCGTGAAAGCGAGACAGACAGACAGACAGACAGACAGAGATATTTTCGCATTTATAATATCAGTATAGATTACGCATTTTCACCCCCTTAAAACCCCTTTTTCCAGCTAAAAAGTAGCTTATGTCCTTTCTCAGGCTTTAGACTATCTGTGTACAAAATTTAATTACAATCGGTTCAATAGTTTTGGCGTGAAAGCGAGACAGACAGACAGACAGAGATACTTTCGCATTTATAATATTATAGTATAGATTAACCTACCAATATACAAAAAATCAGGTGGTTAGGGTTCCGTTTTAGGGTACCGTAGTCAATGAAGTTTTGTTGATTACAGAACCCTAAAACGGAAGCCTAACCAGCTGATTTTTTGTATATTGGTAGGTTAATAGTTATATAATTTAAGAGTAACATTGGCCTACAAATAGAACAATCCATATTTTAGGACTATCAACAGGGGCGTCTTTCCCTTAGGTGCAGGGTGTGCGGTACACACGGGCGCCGCGGTCCTAGGGGCGCCGAGCGCCGCTCGCAAAAAGCTAGCGTTGGCCGGCCGCTGTGCTTTATTGACCACCGTAAAAAGAACTCCAGTTTGCATACATTTTGTGAATTATTTGGAGCTCTTCTTATATATTTTGTCGAATTAAAGCAAAGCAAGGCGCGCCATGAGCGGCTCGGCTTTTGCAATATAAAAATAAAGTTTACTTTTCAACATGAAATGAATCTTAAAACACATAAATGAAGATTATGTTTGTCGTCAAGATAGGCGCCAAAATAAGCGCGTAAGCGCGTTTTCGCCGCTAAACCACAAGATCACAAGCAAAATATGTATTATTGACGGCGCCCTTGCGATCGCACCGGGCGCCGTGCAGCCTACGCCCGCCGTGCATCCTTCTCGTGAGATCTGCGTATTTACTTCCCGCTCTCTTTATGCAGCCTCCGTTTTCATCATAACAGTTTCGCAGAGGGTATAAGCTACTGCCTCCCAATAAGTAGTAAGGTCCAATCCAAGGACGGTGCAAAACTCAGCCCGTTGCTCAGCCCAAGCAGAGCTTCCAATCGTCTTTCTCAGACTGTGGTGGCACCTAGACGACGTTTTCCTCCTAGCCCTATGGCGCCCCTTGAATGTGCCATCCACTGTTGTAGTATCGACCGGATCGCTTTCACAGTGCGGCGGCCGGCAGTTGGGGAATCCATCTGGTCTTGCCAGGTGCGTATCGTAATTACACTCGCCTGGTGGCGCCTTTGGGTTGCCAGGTCTAGTAGCACCCGTTCTCCTCGCTCTTTAAAGCTGTGTGTTGATACACCCTCCGACAACACGCGTGCCTCCAGATTCCACGGAGGGGACCCTGTCAGCGCCAACGCCGCTTCTCCAGCTAACGATTCGATATCAGCGTAGTATCCGCTGTGTTAAAGCATGCTGCGGGCTTCTGAGCAGCTGTCTATTCCGGGTGCCATGTGTTCCCCATCTACAGGTGGACCCTGGACCACAGATTTTTGCAGAAGGCAATTCAAGGCCATGGCCATCTTCTTCAGAGATAGTGCCAATCGACGAAAATGAGGGGTATTAAAGATCCATTCAGAATCAAGGACCAGAATCAAGCACTGTATTTTAGCGCCGATCGGCACACTCTCCTCCACATTTCTGCGTTGCGCAGTGATGCCTCCGCGGGGGCGGTGCTTCCAGGGCCCATAGAAAAACATGGCCTACGTCTTGTCGACTGCGACTCGCAGGACGCAGCCTCAACGCTTCTATAAGCGCCAAAACCTGAGACTCACCCACTCACTGGTCTTAAAAAAAAACTAAAAAGTATTAACTTTTAGGCAGTCGGCTCACTTCATATTATTATTTATTCTGGTCATAGACTGCAGGTCGTAGATGGCATTCATTATATTCTCTATGCTAGAGTTGAAATTCTCAGATAATAGATTATGTGATTCTGTTGCTTCTTTTAATAAAGAATACTATAATAAGCAAAATAAATTAAATATTTAAGGATACAATCCCACACAAGAAATGTGATTTTTTGGCCATTAACGTAGGAACTTGGAAATATTTACAAAATACTTAATTGTATATTTTGTACCTAAATAAACATTTAAGGGGCTCCCATAAAAACATATTTTTTTGACTATCTTTGCTTTATAATCGTACGGAACCCTTCGTGCGCGAGTCCGACTCGCACTTGGCCGATTTTTTATCGACCGCGCGTTTGCTAGGGAGCGCTAGGGTAATATTTGCACACGAGCGCCACACCGGCTAGAGACGGCCCTGACCATCAAATCAAAATATGAAATCCTTTCTATCTCTGTTAGCTACAACTTTCAAGATTTTTCGTAGATAAAAAGTTGTTTGTTTTATCAAAATGAAGCTACTCACAAAAAATTTGTTTGTTAGTAATCAAAAAAAAATGTTCTAGGGCTCCTTACTATTAGACTTTCCAAAATACTAGAGTAAACGCAACGTCTTACAAACGATTCTCAGAAATGCGTTACCACTTGATAGTTCAAAAGACGATGTCAAGACGTCATTATATTATCAGATATGCCTGCAGGCATATCTTTGAAGTGGCAATGCGTTGCTGCCGTAAACTGCCAATCTATTTACGTTAGTAATATAGAATATCATTGGTTATATCATGGTGAGCACGCCTTTCCACGCCATTCAAGGATGAAAGCGTTGACTGAAATGGAAATATAAAAATAGGAACAAAATTTCGTTTCACCATACGTTTTGCAGACGTAGCCTACAAGATGTATATTTACATTTTACGTACATAATATCTCTCTATGGCTAAAACTGTACTAGACTGTTTATCTATTTAACATAAAATCCCTACTAATATTATAATACGAGAGTTGTGTCTGTCTGTCTGTTGTCAATTCAAGCCCAAACCACTCAACCGATTTGGGTGTTTGGTATGAATGTACTTTGATTCAGTAGTAGACGTACAAACTGTGCGGTGTATCGTAGCTTTTGTAGGGTTACGGTAACTAATCTGTATCCATCAATCCACGCATACAACTTGTGGCTAGGACTAGACCAGACCTAATAAAGTCTGAGCTAAGTACTGACAGTGTAATAGGTCTTTTAGTCACGCGTGGCCCACATAGCAGTGATTAGAGTAACTTCATTAACTTGTTAAGACGAAACCTAAGAAGTAGTCGAGTAATTTAGGTCGCACTAACAATGCCTAATCTAGGTAATACGTCTATTATTATGTTGTCTGGACTTAGAAATATATGTATATTAAATAATTTCTGACATAAATATGAAATGTAACAATCTTAACGTAATCTAGAGAGGGTTTTTGTGATTGAGTGTTAACACCTTTGCTGCGGGACTAAAAGAGACGGTTTTATATATGGTGCGTTAACAGGCCGATTAGCCTTATACTTAAACTCTCCGCTACTGCGGTTAGGGCTTATTAACCTAGTAAGGTATCAACCAATATATTTGACTGTAACTATGTGAAAACCTAAAATTTTGGAAATCCACTAATCAATATCGATCGTGGAAGAGTTAGTGTTCATAGTGCTGGCTTCGCCCTGGATTCCTATTATTTACTTGAGACATACATGCAAAAATAAATATAAGGTCTTGTAACCTGATACCGCACTGAATTGTAGGTTTATTTAAGGGAGTTTTAGTGATGGGAAATAAGTTATCGACATATTATGCCAGTAAGGATTTTGCTGCGACTTATTTTTTTTTGTCATTTTTCAAATAATCTATATCAGAACGTTCACTTTCACGATTTCTTCTTTGCTGAAACGATTATTCAAGCATTTTCCTACATTGTTTATTTGGCCGAGGTTTTAGCCGAGGTTTAATGATTTAAGACCAATAAAATATCTCAAAACGTAAACAAATGACTGTGTAAATGCACTATCGTACCGCTCCCGCTAATTACGTCACAGCACTAATATGAAGTAAACAATTCAATTACCTATACCAGTACGGGAAGGGGTGGATCGACCCTGTGATCTATGGTCTTTCGGTCTTTCGGCCCGTTACCCGCAAGGAATGGAAAAAAATATCAATCAGTGCGTTATCAGGTCGAAAGACCTCAGCATGATTTTAATGCTTTATCAAGTAGCCCTTAAAGTCCTAAACTTAAAACTATACTTGTCTCCTTTTAACATACAAAAATACTCATTATGCAGCCCCCGCACCAGGGGAAGTTCGCCGTTTCTCGCCTCCGCACAGAGCTCGCGTACATGCATCGGGCGTTTAAGCCTTATAACGCAGCGAACGTGTTAAGACACAGATTATTAAGTAGTTCGTATAGGTCTACCAGAATCTGATAGCAAAAAGTGAGAAAATAAATTGGCTCTAGGAATACCGGGGTAATATGAATAAAACATTTTCATCTTTTTTTATTCCTTTAGCGGCTTATTTTGTGTATGAAACATGAAAATATAAAAATTTATCCAATGATCAAGGATATTTTTTGAAAATCTGCTGTCAAAAATTGCCATCAGATTCTGGTAGGCCTATAGTTACTACATAAGTTAAGGCTACATGTTTGATTAATAGATTATCCATTATTGCTAGGCTATCTATAGCAAGCTCAAACGACAATGCTCGTACCATGGACCAATCTGAAGAGGCCGTATAAGAATTAAATAAAATACTTCGTAAATAAATTCATACTAATATTATAAATGCGAAAGCATGTCTGTCTGTATGTCTGTCTGTTACCTCTTCACATCCAAACAGCTAAACCGATTTTGCTGAAATTTGGCATGGTGATACTTTGAGTCCTGGGAAAGGACATAGGATACTTTTTGTCCCGGGAAAATGTACGGCTCCCGCGCGATAAACGAGTTTTGGCTCAACGAAGTTGTGAGCGTCATCAAATAAAGGAAGTTGATTCATAGGCAGATGGTAGATGTATAGAACTTTAAAAGATAGATATTAACTTGAATAACTTGATATAACCCAACCAAATAACAGTAGGTCCGCTTATGGACATATTTTCTACTAGTACTTATCACACACTTTTTTTTTGGGATTTTACTTTTAACCCAGGAGCCAGCGATAGCCAGCTGACTTTCAACATGTTATAAAAGCTGAAAGTTTTCCTGTATATGACCCTTATAGAGGTAAGAACGCAACTATGAGACTCTTTATGGGTCATAGACAGGATAACTTTCAACTTTTATAAAATGACAAAAGCCTGGCTGTCGCTCTTGGGTTAAAAGTAAAATCGCAAAAAACATATGCAGTCAATTTCTAAGCGAGCCTAAATAAATATTTCTCCGTCATTTGTCGTTTTTCACGTTGATGAGTAATCTGCGAGTTGAACCCGTGTTAAGTGTTCCATTCGTACTGCGGGTTACATCTGGGTCGTGTGCTATTTTTGTTCATTGGATGCTTGGATATGACTTAATCTTACTGTGCTTAGAAATTGCTTGGAATAAAAAAGGTTTTATTTCAATATAATATTTTATAGCATTGTTTTCTTAATATTTTTTCCTTGCATGTGCATGTTAAAATAACAAAAGAGGTTCATCTGATC
Source organism: Lysandra bellargus (assembly GCA_905333045.1). Classification (NCBI taxonomy): domain Eukaryota; kingdom Metazoa; phylum Arthropoda; class Insecta; order Lepidoptera; family Lycaenidae; genus Lysandra; species Lysandra bellargus. Next base: position 8,129,729 of record HG995323.1, read on the forward strand.
TTATATTAGGTACTATATTATCATTTTATTTTCGAAATAAGTTAGAGAAATTATTGATGAGGATATCATGCCCACTTCTGCCAGTCTGATTTAAATAGTAATAATAAGATGTAATCACTTTCCTTGTATGGACACTTGACAGGTATGATAATATTACTTTAACACAGGGTTAATTTTAACTCTGGCGAAAGTGGGGCTGAGTTTAGTAAAAAATGTTCATAATTACGTTGAATGAAAGATCAACAAATCAAAAGCAGGTTAAACCAACACGTATGGCGTGCAAGTTTATTTAAACTCGGTCATTTGAATAAAGCTTTTTTTCCCCTAAAAATAAACACTTTATTCTATTCCATCGGCTCTATTTTGTGGATTTTAGGTGTGTACCCATTCTAGGTGCATTTAGGTTTTATACCCAGAACTTTTTTACTGAAACCATTAAAGAAAAATTGGAAAATCGTACAGAATATAAGAATGATACATCTTTTAGTAATAATAATATGGGAGTATAGTACTATGTTTTTAATTAAAAAATAATAATTGGTACTATTAGTATGGGTATCTACTCTCTAACAATTTGTTTGAGCCCTTAAATCCTTTCTGGCTGTTTGTTTAATCTCTGCTTTGTTTTGTTTCAGGATATTTTTGGCACATAACAGACTTCCACTACGACCCGCTCTACACATCACAAGGAGATACTAGAAGACGTAGGTACTTTAAGCTGTAAGAGTTTCTAAAGAGTCCCTTCATAATAATAAATAAAACATAGTATTACATACATTTGAATATCTCTAGTCGTAATGTTTCTGGAAAAAGTTGGCGGCATGTATACAAGAAATATTTTTTGCTTTGTCCACATAATTACTAAGTTTATCTTTTTTGGGTTTCTTGGTAAAGTAATATTTCTATGAAATGATTAATGTATACAAATCTATTTAATTTTTATGTAATGTGTTCTTTGTTGTGGTCGGCTTGTAGCTAATGACCCTGATGTTAATGCGACCTTAAATTAATAAATAAATAAAATTCTATTAATAAACGCTTGATCGTGAATCATTATTTATAGAATCAGACACCTTTCACTATATTCTATTCACCCTGGTTGCCGTGCCTCGTATTACATTATAATGTTATGAAGCATAAGGCGATAACAATATCCGTGATTCTCGCTCTAAGATATTGTCATTAAAATCCCGGCGCTGCTAGCCCCATAAAGATGCAATTACCCGAAGCAGGTGCGAGTAACAATCCTGTTTCTGTGTCACTAGAATTCCCTCCTTGAGACGTAACATTATTAAGATCTTTTGTAACTACATTAATTAAAAAGTACACGGCCCCCAAAAGACGCCACAATGAAATAAAATGGAAAAGAAATAAAATAAAAGTTATTCTAAGCATAAAATCAAAAGTCAGTCGTTTCTCAGCAAATTTTAATGAAGTTAAGTCATCGAGTTGTGAGTTTGCTAAGTTTATTTTGTTGCGTAAATAGCATAATTTCCAAGTTGAATCGCAAATTATTAAAAGACATAAAGTTTGTAACTTCTTAACTTCTCAAATACTTAACGAAAACGTTTATGTAAATAGAAATAATTTTAACGACACAATTTTGTTATTGATTTTTGATTGGAAATGCAAATGTACAAGGTTTTACTCTTTGTCAGTAACTGATATTAAAACTATTCATAAGCTCCTCGACTGTAGTTAAGTCAACTATGGAATAGATACTAGATGTACTGATTAGCGAGATATCGGGCATCTCGGGTATGCCAGGCACTTAGAGATTTTGATCAATATAGCTTAAGATAACAACAACGAGTCTCGAGATTTCGAAGCTTATATCTATGACGCTAATATAAGTAATAAAACATTTTTAAATTGCTCTAGCGATCCGTCTACTCGTTCTATGTTCTCTCAATTTCTTCTTTACGTTGAGCCATGATGAATAAGTATTATTGCCACCATCATCACGTAGCTACCTACAATTAAGTATGTTTGACCTTGAAGCAGTCGACCTCAGTCATAGAGGTTTGTAATTATTGTCAATCATATGCCAGCGTAAAGCAAAAGTAAAAAACCAAAACTTAATTTTCAATTAGGACAGCGAAAATTACGACAGTAAGAATAGCTATATATTTAGGAATGAACCCTTATGTATGTTTTTAAATTTTTCTGTCTGTGATGGCAACTTGGTTAAAAGTTACTTTTTTCTAGATTGTCGCAAAGTCGACGAGCGCGGGAGCTCCGGCCACCATAGAGCACTGGGCCGCTTCGGGGACTATTCCTGTGACAGCTCACTGGAGCTGATAGAGTCCGCGCTGCGGTACATGCGCACGCGCCACTCAGAGAACGTAGAGTTCGTGCTATGGACAGGGTGAGTAAAACTTTTTTAGGCGTGTAATGCCCGTTTTCAACAACAACACCTAAAATTTAGGTGTCCCTTAAACCAATATTCCAAGTTTTGTTCTTGGTCAATTGACAACCCCGTAAAACAACTTACTATGCGATTCATCCGTCAAACCATTAGGTGACGTTTATAATTTACGGGATGAATTGACGACCCCGTATCTTAGGTGACGTATGTGGCGACAACGACGGTTGCCTTGACTATTAATGTGTTATAGAATGGCCGTCTGATATTTTACTTGTAAAATAGCGAACTCCCATAATTAATATGAATATTTATCACAAACCTTCCTCTTTAATCACTCTATATATTAAAGAAAACCGCAATTAAAGGGAACAAAGGGACATGAGGACAGAAAAAGCGACTTTGTTTTATACTATGTAGTGATATACGTCACCTAAGAGTTACGGGGTTGTCAATTCGTCAAGAACAAAACTTGGAATATTGGCTTAAGGAATTTCAGGTGTTGTTGGTGAAAACGGGCATTAAAGTTTTTAAATGTGAATAAACCGTTTAACCACTATAAGGGTCAATTCAGACCGCAACGCGACGCGTAGATGCATTTCTAATTTTGTACTGAATTGACAGATTTCAATTGCGTGAGACGTTTTGCTAATCTGTCAAATCCATACAAAATTAGAAATGCATGATCTAACTAAGGGTCACGTTGCGGTCTGAATTGACCCTTGAGGGCGTATATTATAGCTTATGGCCAACGTGTCGTCGTCTGATTGCGATCACACGTACCTACTATATTATACTATATTATACTATATTATACCAATAGCGTGTTCCCATGTGCACTGTGCACCCCCCGGTTACGCTTCGCATCAGCAAACAGGTCTAAAAATAAGATAATGTGCCTTTTCTTTTGTCTATCATTCTAAAAATTGTGCTGACATATTTAGTGTGGTATGAAGCAGAACGGAATACTTCTAATGATCGATGGAAAATTTTCTGTGAGTTTATTTTCGTCAAAAAAAATATTTGCTTCAAAGAAAATGTTAAAAGAGTTCCCAAACTTATTTAATAGAATACTTTTAACAGGCTCCTTGCAAACATTTCGGGGTTGGTTTAAAAACTTTTTTAGTAAAAGCACAGAATATATATTAGTAGTACCAAGTAAAAGTAAATTTGCATATTGAATTAAGTAATATTTTTCTTTGCCGTGTAGGAATAGTTGAAAAAGCATAAGCTTTATAAATCCTTACAGATAGAAGAGCTTAGTTGTTATGCCAGAGTTTTATGTAGTAAGCCATTTAATTTCTTTGTAGCATGTTTGAAAACGGGAAATGTATTTTTGTGTAAAAAACATGATAGCCGGCTTACTTTGAATATTCGTATAACTTTTTAATTCTAAAATGTTTCCTTTATTTTCCTACAGTAAAAACACTCCTTTTATTTTCTCTAATCCTTCGAAAAGGTACTAAAAGACTTAGTCAAAAATATTTTATTCGTAAGTGGTATTGGACAATGCCAGTTTTGGATAAACAACTGAATTTTCCCAAAAAACGCGCTTCAATACCCTGTGACTGGCTACTGGTTCAAAATACAAACACTTACCAGGAAACTAGATGGACACCAAACTAGGAATCACTAACGTTGGGGTTTTTTTATTTATTTATTAAATAAGGGGGCAAACGAGCAAACGGGTCACCTGATGGTAAGCAACTACCGTCGCCCATGGACACTCGCAACATCAGAAGAGCTGCAGGTGCGTTGCCGGCCTTTTAAGAGGGAATACGCTCTTTTCTTGAAGGTTTCAGGTCGTATAGGTCCGGAAATACTGCTGGTTTCGTTCGTTCCAGAGTTTTACAGTGCGCGGCAGAAAGTTACGCGAAAAACGCACTGTGGAAGACTGCCACTCATCAAGGTGATGAGGATGGTATATTTTTCGCGTGGGACGATGGCGAAAAGTTGCAGGTGGTATGATTTCGAACAACTCCTCAGAGCACTCCCCGAGATACAACCGATAGAGGATGCAGAGTAAAGCTACATCTCGGTTTTGTCAGCCCGTTTGAATGTGCACAAGTATAGATAGAGCAAAATTCTGTTACTGAACTTCGAACAGAGTTTTATTTATAGTTTAGATGATTCTTTCAGAGACGACACTTGCGAGACGCTTTAGGATCTATACAGACGAATTGCAATCCTGCAGTTTGTTCAAACTGCAGGATTGCAGTTCGTCTGTATTCGCAGTTGACACTACTGCAATAGAACTGCAAACCATTGGACCAAACCATCAACTGCATTCAAACTGCACTTGAGCTGCAATTTGCGGTTGGATTGCAGTTGAAATGCGGTTCGTCAGTATAGACCCTAAGGCTGATATTTTTTTTCATTGTTTCCGCGCTATTGATTGGTTAGCGAGCGAATGTACGCCATAATGCCAATTTTTGAATTTGGAAGATTAGGGAATGGGAAGCAGGGCTCATAATTATATATCTAAATAGTACTAGACATGGGCCATGGTATGTAGGCCAAAAAGAGTGGAAAAAGAAATATCATTTTAACGGCCACTATTTAATTTGAAATACTAATTTTTTAAATTAAGATTATTACGATAACCTGAATTTTGAGGAATGTATTTCATTTTAGTGACATAATAGCCGCACGATACAACGTCAACGAGGACGAGAGGTACCAGGCGATCAGGAACATGACGGAGCTGCTGCGTATGACATTCAGCTCGCACTTCGTGTTCCCAGTTCTGGGACACACGGACCCGGCGCCGTCCGAGAGACTCACCAACCTTTGGAGTCACTGGCTACCGATGGAGGCTCTGCAGACTTTGAAGAATGGTGAGTGCGGGACTTCCGTTTAACTTAGTTTAATATTTGAAGTAAAATATGCAGTGTGTATGTATGATTTTATGATAACTACATATTATTGTTGCCTATTATTCACTCACACACCCACAGTCTGTTACCTCGTTACGTTTCAACAGGTTTCAACCTATTGTAACGAAATTTTGATATTGTGAATATCCTTTAGTCCCGAGAAAAATGTGTTGTGTTATGTTTTATTCGATTTTCGCACAAAAAATTCGCGAGCTTCAGTTATTAGTTATTCAGTTCAGCTTTATTATTATTCATTTATTGAATTAATTCTTTAATTAAATAAATGAAAAATAATAAAGTGAAATACTAAAACAGTATTTTTGACAGTCGAGTATATTAATATATTTTGTCTCTAGAGACAAAATATATTAATATACTCAAAACCGATAGTGTTTAATGTTTTCTTGAATTATATTATCGTAGTACGGAGTACCTATACGTAGTTCCTCATAGAGAAAGTAAACAGTTGTGTCGACGTTGATTGAGTTTACATCCAGCCCTTACGAGAGGATAGTGGACCAGAGCGAAATGTCATCTCGTCAGAACCCTCTGAATAATTAAAACTTTGGCGTTATGAACCAGAGTTCACTTAGTCTTGGCGAGTTCGTATAGAGTGGCTCATACAATATGGATGTCGGTGTAAATGGAGGATTGTGGATTTTGAAACTTATTTTTAGTTTTGTTCTTTGTTTCTCTGATTACACTTTTGAATTATTATAAGATACTAATTGCGTACTGTTCAATTTAGAAATTTAAAAACAACCTCCGATTCGAAAGAAGTTGTTGTTGTCTTTCATAAAATAGACAATCGAAAATGTTCTGGCACTACGCAGGCTGATGACGATAAGTTTCTGCTATAAACGCTTTCAATTATGTCAGTATTCAAACAAAATAGAGATAATCAAAATAGGTCCACTTTTTTGGACGCTACGGTGACACAAACATGCAGAAAGATACGTTCACTCGTTTATCTATCAATAAATTCGCCGCACGTTAATTTTGTGTAAAGTAAAAGATGCAGAAAGAGAAAAATTTACCGAAAGTGAACCATTAAAATTTCTATTTAACATTATTAATAAGACTCGTCTATCATCAGGTGGCTACTACACGATAGAGCAATCGCACAGCAAGCTGCGGATCGTCGCGCTCAACACCAATCTGTTCAGCGTGAGGGAAGCCAGCAGCGCCCACGCGCGACGACAATGGGAATGGCTGGATGCCGTGCTGGAGAAGGCTACGGCCAACAGTGAGATGGTAAGTAGAAAAAACTATCTTTGGGAGTCGTTCCTTTATTGGCACTTCTGTTTTGGTACCTAGTACCGTTGCCATTTGTTTTATAATTGGCACCTTAGATTTTTAATGCGAACACCTAATTAGATTTTGTCTGGTCGTGGTGCTGAAAAAACTCACAGCCAACAGTGAGATGGGATATTATAGAGAAATGGTCATCATCAATCAGATCATCATCATCAATCAGAATCAGAATCAGATCAATGGTACACATCCTAATATAATTGGCATCTTAGATTATTGTTTGATTTCCAAAGCATTAGCAAATTATTTTACTAGATATTATGCCAATAAAAGAATTTTCTACAGTATGAACTGTTGAGCCATGGGAGTTTTTCAACAATTTTTAATCGCACAACTTTAATGTCACAACAATACACGGAAATAAGCTGCGGCAAGCTTTTATACCTAAAAATTGAGTTATAATAAAATATCGTAATATTATAATTATCATCCATAATCTAAGTGTACCCTTGAAAAGTACGTGTTTTTCCATGAAAGGTTTGTTCAATTCTGAAAAAAAATATCCGAAATTCCCTACAGTGCGTAACATAACAATAGCATCGTTTAGGAATGGTGTCAAAATTCAAAACAGGTTCGAGCACTGGTATTGGAAACCTGCACCTATTTTGTTAACGGAAAGCTATTTCCTATGAAATCCGAATAAAATATTTTAGAACATAATTCAGACAGACTTGATAAGTTCTTGATTGAAGGTTTTATAGACTTCAATTTCGATAAAATGCGGTAGAAATAATAGGGATGATGACAAGGTCAAAGATTATCGAATTTTGTTAATAAAATAAAGAAATCACGGTAAAAAATAAGTGTTCCCAAAATTTTTTGCTATGCGCCTTCAAAGTTGGATAATCAAGTCATTTTTTTTTTCAATTAAATTTCTTAATATTTTTATACCATTCGATAACTTATGCAATTAAAAGCAACTTTTGTTATGAAACCACTTTCATAAACGCAATATTTAATATACCTATCGAACAAAATCTCTCCCGATCCATACAAACTACGAAAGAGTGACGTCAGTCTTTCGTAGCACTTTGTATGGAGCGTTTCGGGCAGGTCTATTTTATGAGATGTTTGAATTGTCATATCTTGGTGAATTTTTAAGCTATCAGAGTCATTCTTTCAGCAATGTTTCTATTTTTTAAGGGTCTTTCTATTACCAATAAGAAAAAAATTAGTCATCAAGCCTATTGTTCCGTAAATAGATGTTTATGATGTCAATAGAAAGAAAATCGATATTATATTATAGCTATTGCCTGCGACTTCGTCCACGTTTTTTTTTAATGAAATAAGGGGGCAAACGAGCAAATGGGTCACCTGATGGAAATCAACTTCCGTCGCCCATGGACACTCGCAGCATCAGAAGAGCTGCAGGTGCGTTGCCGGCCTTTTAAGAGGGAAAAGAATAATAATAGGGGAGGGTAGGGATGGTAAGGGAAGGGAATAGGGGAGAGTAGGGAAGGGAATAGGGTAGGGGATTGGGCCTCCGGTAAACTCACTCACTCGGCGAAACACAGTGCAAGCGCTGTTTCACGCCGCTTTTCTGTGAGGACGTGGTATTTCTCCGGTCGAGCCGGCCCATTCGTGCTGAAGCATGGCTTTCCCACGTACGAGGATGGGTTTTATGTTCCTAACTTAAGAAATGACGGACTTTCATTCAAACTTTCAACCCCTATTGAAAATTTTACCCCCTCGGGGTAAAATTTTCAAGATTCCGACCTTAGTGAGTGTCTACTTAATAAAACAATTACTAGCCCGGTCTAATTAGACGCAAAAAAAATCGAAATCTCAGAATAATTCGCATAGAGCTGAAAATTGGTAGCGACGTTAAATACACCATTACAAATAAAACCTCAAAAGTCCCCGGTGATCCTCCTTGTGCAAAAAATTTTATTCAAGGTCAAAGGTATGAAAATTAGGTTTTTCCTGCTATTTTTCCAAACTGTACATTTTATCGCAAAAATAGGTAAGGCAAGAGTATAGATCATAGAATTATCTACAAAAAATATTCAGACACTTTTTTCTTACGACTTAACATTCTATATAAATAGCAGGCCTAAAGTTTGGGAAAATCATATCTAATACTTATAAATTATAAAGCTAAAGAATTTGGTCGAGCTATTGCTTTGATTTGAAAAATTCGTTTTTATTCAAAGCAATAGCTCGAGATTCGATAGTATAGTTTATCGAGGAAGACTTGAGCTATATAATATCACGTTGGCACCAATAAGAGCAAAGAAACAGAGGAAAATGTGGAAAAACGGGGAAAATTATTTGAAAGAGCTTATCTCACAAACGGCTGAAGCATTTTTTATGTTATTTGGCACAGATATAAAGTAGATCACGAGGAAGGATAAAGGCTATTTTGTTTTTCGGGAAAATGTACGGTTTCCATGAAATACATAATTAACAGGGCGGAGCGGAACTGCTTGTACTACAGCATACGAGGGCTGTTCACAGCCAAACATACTTCTGTGTGACTTATTACCGTTACCAAATCTAAGCTTTTCGAGTCGCGAAGAGCAACAGTACGCTTACAAGTCACTCAGAAGTATGTCAGGCCGAGAACATTTCAATTTTTTCAAACAACCCTAGTATGTAGTACTAGATGCTAAGCGTGGCTCCGCCCGGCCGCGTTAATTATAAATTTCACGCAAACCGTAAATTTTCCTGAAAAACAAAATAGCTTATGTCCTTCCATGTGGCCTATTTTATATTTGTGCCAAATAACACAAAAATTGCTTCAACCGTTTGTGAGATAAGCTCCTTCAAATAATTTTCCCCATTTTCCTCTGTTTCTTTGCTCCAATTGGTGGCAACGTGATGTTATATAGCTCAAGTCTTCTTCGATAAATAAGACTATCCCACAAAAAAAACGAATTCTTCAATTCTAAGAAGTAGTTCCACAAATTCTTTAGCTTTATAATATAAGTAACTTTAATAGTTTTTTCACAGCGATGATGAATCAGTCACTCAGTCAGGACATGCAATTTTATAAGTATACTAGTTGTCCCGGCAAACGTTGCTTTGCCATAATATAAAGTATTTCGCCCATATTATTTTATTGAAGTGACTAAATAAGTATGTCGCCATGGCAACGTCGATCGCTATCTCGTTGCACAAACAATGGTCGCCGTCAGTCTCAGGTTGTAATAATTTACTATTTTATTTTATTCAACAAATGCACTTATCGATGTATAAAGTACCCAGTAGCCGATTCTCAGACCTACTGAATATGCATATAAAATTTGTTAAAAATCAGTAAAGCCGTTTCGGAGGAGTTCGCGGACTAACATTGTGACACGAGAATTTTATATATAAGATATATTTTAATAGTGAAAGCTGTGTATTAATTTTGGTTATACAAAATAATATTATGTACTTGTAATGTCTTAAAGTTTGGTGGTTTATAATATAATGTAAAGTATTTTTAATATGCGCCAAGATGCCTGACATAAATCCACGCTAATATTATATATGCGAAAGTCTGTCTGTTACTTCATCAGGCCCAAACCGCTGAACCGATTTTGCTGAAATTTGGTATGGAGATACTCATCCTGCTCCAGTATGACTTAAAGTAACTCCATATAGACAGAGTAGTATTTAGCCCCGAAAAATGTACCGTTCCCGCGCAACAAACGAATTTTGGCGCAACGGAGTTTCGGGCGTCAACTGGTGATAAATAAATAAGGCCTACTTCACGAAACGATATCCAACGCGACGTTGCACAATTATAGCTATTGTACAAAATTTTAATTGCCAAGCCATTTGACATTTTAATTTTTTTTATGGCTGTGTCGAGATATCGCGTCGGGGCCTTTACCCATTTCGGTGTAAACCAAGGTGGGTAATTTCCAAAACATAAACTCAATAATAAGCATTTTCATTAGAAGCATGCTATCGGCGGAACAGCGCAGGGAAGTCCGGCCGCGGTAATAAATTACACATTACATACTCGTTAATATCGCTCGCCTTTGAAAATACGTGTTTTAGTGACCGAACTTTCGAAATGACTGTATGGTATAATTACTAATACCCAAGAGTATAACAATCTACTTCTACGATATTATTATTATTGTTTAGGATAGAGGAACAATATCTGTATAGTGTAAATACTCCGTTTCCAGCCGAGGTGAATATTATTTTGCGGTGAAGGTATCTTACTTTACAAAAAAGGTATTGCTTTTGCTTCATGAAACTTGGTTGTGTAAATATTCCTTTTCGAACCGTCACCGGTGAATATTATTTTACGCTAAAGTTTACTTTACAAAAAAGTATTATTTGTGCTTCATGAAACTTGGTTGACATTAAAAACAAAACTCCCCAAAAGTAGCTACGCATTAAATAAACATGAAATGGTCAAAACATTTTACGATAAGCAACATACCAAACTTAAAAATAGAATTCTCCAACTTCACCGCCGAAAATAAAACAAAAAGGGGAAATTGAATTTCGGCTAGATAACAATCAACAAATACATTTTCTATACCCATCCTTCAAGTCCATCCTTGGGGTATTGTATTATTTCAAAACTCGCGCATTGTCCCTTATAATACATTTGACTCTCGGCGGAGTATTATATTTGCCCTAACCTTTTGTCATGAATACTACAATGGAATAAGGCAATAGGGTAGAGTGACCGATTTGACGATGCTAAGTAATAGCCTCACGCTTTTCTGGGTTCCGCAATTGAAGGGTAAAAATGCCCTCTTACTGAGGCTTTTTGTCTTTTCTACTGATGTTGCCAGCAGCAGGATTAGCATGATCACCATAGAAACGGTTTCTTTCTACGGAAGAATAGACAAAGTGACAGTTAGACAATGGACATCCGCAATTTTGTCGATAAAATCTGTCAGTATGTCAATTCTTTCCCATGTCTACTGTTGTTATGCTGGCCCTGCAGTTCGTGTCAGCTTTACATATTGTGTGCATACTTAATTTTTAGCATTGTAATATTATGTGGCCGTGTTTTTAACTGATGTGATGAATAAAATGTCTGTAACAAATAAAACAGACTGTATAAAATAAACCAAACAACAAGTTACTCAAGCACATACGTTTTAACCTCATACTATTGATTCAGTCTCGAAGCACCTGATTCTTGCGTATAGATATTGCTAACCATTTGCTCAAGTTCCAGCAAACACACAAGTACCACACGATGTTCAGAAACAATACAACCACTTACAATAGGCTAGGGCTGCTTCGAGACTAAAGTTTTGGCTCAACAACATCCATGCATACAATCTTACTGAACTTCCATCACAGAGACAGTAATATCTCAAGCATTTACTTCAGGCACTTAAAAAGGATACAGGAAGAATATTTATATAGATAGATATAGTAATAGGTACACTCTGATAATATATAATGAGCTTTCTCTACGACTGCAACTTTCTTACTTGACAAAAACTGCCGTTTTATGTGCCTCAGCAACTTAGAAGTAAAATATTGTGAGACAGGATTTATTTTTTCAAGAAGGATAGTTAATCCTCTATTCATAAATGTGTTCATTCGGCAAAAATTTAAAGTACGAAATAAATATTCACTCCCATAATAAAATCTAAAAAATCTTGATAATTTTAAGTATACAAGTGCTTCGTTCAATTTATGTAAAGTACTCGTCGATAACTCACAACCCTAGGCATTTCCCTAAAATAATTATTACGCGACACAACACTATTTCATCGCGAAGATTTATGCGCAAGTAACAGAGAATGATATGAATTTCCGTGAACATAATTATAAATGGTAACTGTAGTTGTAATTTACAATAACTAACGGTAGTGAAGCCCGAATGCTTTGTTATAATGTTCTTTGCTACTATTCTATTCTACAGAATTAATGTCGTAGTGCAATATAGCGTGATATAAGCTATTTGCTGGTTAACCGGTTTTGTTGTAGTAAAATACTATAATGATATATTTTAAATGCACATTATTGATTGATTATAATATTTAAAATTATCGTAATTATTGCACTTTGTCTAAATTTCTAATTTTCGAGTTCAGGCTTTAAACAGATTCAGTTATATTTTGTTTCCATTTTCTTTTAATTTAAAAATAGAACAGTGACAGCATGTAAATGTTGAATAGAAAATCTGAAATTTTTTCCTCTACGGTCATTTTTATTTTGTTTTTCCTACATCATTTAGAATTTATATTTAGCGTTAAAGCTTCAGTTAAAATGTTATTTTACTTTGTACATTAATTCATATAGGGTGCCTATTCTGAAACAAGGGTCGGTATGGTTTGTATCTCAATAACAAACGTTGTATATTCAATTTATGTATCTAGACCGCTTTCAGTTGACCCGCCTGGCAAACTTCTTACTGCCATGATAAAGTAGTTAGGCGTGTTAAACTAACTTCCAATATCCTAGTATCGCCTAGGTCCTAGATTAATAAAGCCACAACTTCTCCTATCTTATCTGGCTTTATGTTTTGTTTGCGCTTGAGCAAAAATTAATATCTAAGTTTGTTTTTATAAATTTAAAGGCCTTGCACATGACGGTATTAATATACTTTGTAGTAAAAAGAAGATATCCTACCCACTACTGTAGCACGATGACTATATTATAATTATAACAATTACTCCCTTATTTAAGATAGTAATAATATATTCCAAATTATTCTCTTACTAGCAAGTAGCTTCAAAATATCCAACATAAGCATAACATAATTTTGTCTAAGACTGGCACTTTTCATGCTTAATTATATTGCGATTGTTTTCAAGGGAAATAAATAAGTACATGGTGTAGTAAATCCTATTCTTGGCACTGAGTTTTTGTGGGTCAATTCATGACATACATAAAATGAGTCTGTCCACCATAATAATAATATGAAATATCTTGTCTATATATCTTTATATCATTGTTATTCTCCCATGATATATGTTTATAATGAAGTGAAATTGAATAAGCGTTTGCCACCCCGTATCAGGCAGTATTACGAGGAAGCTATAATAGATGACCCAAGTGACATTTTCAACGAGCATAAATGACATTTTGCGCAGCGTTTGGGGCGACAATCACACCCAGAGTCTTTATATCTGACATATTCAGGGGTTCACGTAAAAACCTTTTTGCTTTTTGCTTTTGTTTATGACTATCAGGGTCCTTTTTTTATAATATTATATCATAGATCAGGGTGTAACAAAACTTAGTTGTATTAGATCCTGTATAATATTATAGTATCCCCCATGAAAGAAAATGAACATTTTAGGAAAGATTAATTATGATAATATTTTAACATTTTGAAAAGTCAATAAGAAGTATTTTCATTTTTTACTTTAAAAATATTATTTCAAATTGTGAATGTAAGCAAATACGGCATAAGTGAGAAATGCTATTTGCATTGATAAATATCTATAGCTGAAATGAATTATCCGACTGCAAAAGTGTGTCTATCTGTTACCCCTTCAGGCTCAGCTGCGGAACCGATTCAGACAGGTATGGAGATTTTTTGGGGTCCGGGAAAGTAAATAGGATGGTTTTGCATCTATGCGGTGCGGTGACCGCAATATATTCAACGCAATGAAGTTGCGGGCACCATGTAGTACAACTATAATATTCCTCGCTCGAGAAGTTTTGTCGTTTCCAAAGTTTTAGCTTTACAATTTTCGCTAATGCCACAATAATCGCACGTGGCATGCATCCTTATCCTTGGCTTATGAAATACCACGCCAAAGGCTTTATAATACAAACTTTAATTCAGTTTTGGTGAATATTCCTAAATGTGTAATTTTAGCGACCGAATTTCGGAAGCTGTTCTCTTAAGTTTGGCGGTGATACTTAGATGAGCTGTTTGAAAGCTTAAGCCCCAATTTCACCAACGTCTGTTAATGTTAACACTTAACAGCTTGTTAAAATGTCATGTCTCCTCTTTCATTCATAAGAAAAACAAAAGGGGTAACGTGATACTAATTCAAGCGTTAACTTTAACAGTCGTTGGTGAAATTTGGGGCTACAGCTATCAAGTATCTAATCTAACCCAGCGTTGGATTGTTATTAGCCGGCCATAAGATTTTTACTCAAAAAATTCTTCTTTTTATATCTTTTTTGGTACGTATTCTTGTAAAACACAGCATAACACGCTTACCACCTTATTATACGAGCTGATAAATATTTGAAATATTCAAACAAAACCCAGTGTTTTTCAAGAAAAGCCTCTCTCAAATGGTAACGTCAGCGAAATTAATAATTCAGTGTCATTCCACGGTAAATATACTTCAAATCGCAGCGTGAAAGCCTTTACTTATTCAATTTATATTTGTTTTTCCTGTCGCGCCTTACAAAGCCAGGGATTGCGAACCAATTTCAATAAAAATATATTCACCGATCCTACTCAATTGAATTATTTTTTATGTTGACATAAGTCGGAGCAAATTAAACATGTGTGCTCGATAGTGTAGAAATGGAACGCTTTCAGTTTTTTGTAACTGATATTGGTTTCGAATGGATTACTTTTCATTACTGTATGTAGTAAAATGATAAAATATAAAGATGGACACGCCTACTAGGTAGTGGGGATAGTTGGAGTGGTCGCCCGACTTCAGAGTGTCTTTACTTTTATCAGCCGCCGCCAGAGTAGTAGTGTTTAGTTAAACAGTAATCTGTATATTATACGAGGGCGGCACTGAAAATTTCGGAAATCAAGGAAGTGACACAACAGTACTATTTAAAAATGTGTTTATTGCTTTTCGAAGTATTCTCCGCGGTCCACATTTTTCCATACGATGGAACCAATCATTGAAGCAACCATTCCATTCGGAAGTTGGGGTCTCCAAAATGGCCGTTTTGTAGACGTCCACAGCTTCTTCAGGTGATGAAAATCTCTGACCACGCAATTTATTATTTATTTTAAGGAAAGTATAGAAATCATTTGGGCTTAAGTCGGAGCTGTACGGCGGATGGTCTAATAATTCTATTTTTTCTTGCTCTAAAAACTCTTTTGTTCTGTGCGCGGTGTGAGAACTCGCATTGTCGTGATGGAGAATGATGCGGCGGTTGCAGTTCTCTTTACGGAGTTCAGAAACAATCTGTGGCAATCAAATGCTAGCATACCATTCTGCATTAACCGTTCTTTGTCCCTCAAGAGGAATAGTCGCAATATGGCCGGTTTTGGAGACAAACGTGGCCACCATTTTTTTTGCAACACTCCGTGAACGAACAATTTTTGTTTAATCTCATTTTCGAACGCCCAAACTCGTGACTGGTTTTTAGTTTCGGGTTCGTACGCGTATATCCAGGATTCGTCACCTAATACGATGTTGTATACAGCATTTGAGGATCCTGCGTGAAATCTTTCGAGAGTACTGACACACCAAGTAACGCGAGCCGCTTTTTGCTCTTCAGTCTTCACAGAGCAAATGCGGTATCCATCGGGAAAACAACTTTTTTAAACCTAATTGTTCATGCAATATTATTTGTATTTGACTCATGCCAATGTCTAAAGTTGCCTCAATTTCGTGGTATGTCACATGTCGATCTTCCTCAACCAGCTTACGCACAGCATCAACGTTTTCTTGGGTGACTGCAGTTTTTGGACGACCTTGACGGGGATCATCACTGAGCCTGACACGTCCACGTTGAAATTCAGCAAACCAGAAATCATCCATCAAGATGGGGATTCATCACCAAATGCAGAAATCATCCGATCAACACACTGTTTTTGTGTTAAACCACTTCGAAAGTCATAATAAATCATCGCCTTAGAATTTTCTCGAGTCAATTCCATTATCTCAACGACTAAACAAGTTTCACAAGACCTTGTGACAACACCGAGAATCTTTTTTTAAATAAATAAATGGTATTCGATTTTTAAAAACAAGGAGTTTTCAATTAAAAAGATTTTAATATGACAGGAATAGTGGAAGTATTCCATTTCCGATATTTTTAGTGCAGCCTATGTATAACTAAACTATAATTCCTTCTGTAACATATCTTATAAAGCCCTTAAAAAAAACCCTTTATTAAGAATTTAGTGCCAACAAGAAAATAAATGAAACAAAATTGATATCTAGCTTTAACAACGTAATGAATCGTTGGGGTTTTGTTACGAGTATGCCTATCTTTAAAACCAGTTATAAAAAAGCATGACTATACTACTTAGAAAGTAATATTCAACATAGTAATTAGATAATGGTTTTCACAATAAGCTTAGTTGTTTTCGAAAGCTGTTGCTACAGTAAGTTGCCCTAGTATCACTAGACTACTACTACTAGTAAAGCACGGGGAGAAGCACAAAACACGAGGAACCGAAGCTCAACTCAATCCTAATTGGCGAGCACAGTTTAGTTATTGGGATCATTACAAAAGAACGGGATTACAAGAAAAAGCAAAGGCAATGGCAGCCATTTTTCTTGTGACGAAATTACACAGATCAATATACTATGTGCAGATAAGTCATTGGGGTATCCAGTATAAAAATAATGAGTTTTAAAATATTTTTATATTGGCATCCCAGGTCGTTTCGTGATAGGCTAAAGTAGGAAACTGACCACCCCTTGGGCTAAAATGTTTTCGTTTTCACTTCGTTATAGAATCGCCGATGAAAATGTATGGAATTGACATATGCGTTCGACTCGTCTTATATCAATTCCATACATTATGATCGGCGATTCTATAACGAAGCGAAAACGAAAAAGTTTCAGCTAAATGGCCTTGTTCTTCTTTACCAGCAGCGCCCCGTCCACCTTCGTTTAAACTCTTGGAGCTCTATATTATTATTTAATTTGTATAAAAACTTTGTTTAAGAATATCTTGTTGCTTTTAATTATTATTATCCTTTTTTTTTAATTTCCTTTTTAATGGTTGTCTGGAAGAAACCGCTTAAAGTAGTAAGACTGCCAATTTGCGCTCTTCCTAAAAATGTTTCTTTTTACTATGTATTTTTCTTTTTTTGAAGTGCTAATAAAGAGTTTATTATTATTTTTAGACTGCGACACTAGATCCTCGCTAGATCACCAACATTACATTACTGCTGGCCACCGCCATGGGCCAGCAACCCAGGAACGCTGGCGCCTGCTACTGTGTCAGTGTAAATCAG
This sequence comes from Lysandra bellargus, assembly GCA_905333045.1. Lineage (NCBI taxonomy): Eukaryota > Metazoa > Arthropoda > Insecta > Lepidoptera > Lycaenidae > Lysandra > Lysandra bellargus. Next base: position 8,147,328 of record HG995323.1, read on the forward strand.
CACACTGCAGCTAGATAAAGGCCATTGCTAATGTCTCATGCAGCGACAGACGGGTACGCATCAAGGGGCCTTGTGTCCGTTGACGACAAACTGATGCGAATTTCAACTTTGTTGTCATAGTAATAGGAGTTATACACCAAGTTTGTGTACCATAGGGATGCCTCAGACGTTCCGCCTGACGTGGCCGGCTAATCAACTAAACAGACAAAGGGAATTCCAAACGGGTTATATTTATAGATTGTAATTTGATCCTATTTTTGGAGGTGTCTTTGTTTCAACATTTCTAATTCAGTGGAACCTTTTAGCCCTTTTTAACACGAGTTTGCCGGTACTACCAGATAAATTGATTTTGATTCGAGATTCTGAACCTTTGTAATTTGGCCGGGTAATGTCAGGTCGCAGATCATGACTTCATTTGGGTATTAAGGATCAGTTTGTCTGATGGTACTATCAAAGGAATTAATTCATAGAGCATGGCATGGCAGATCTATGCTGTTGGGTCATTCTATGTAAAGTCAATGTCGTGTCGAATAAGCTAATTGCTAAACATAGCCCAACCTCACAATATAAGGTCCACCATTTGCCTATAAATCAATTTTTCTGATAATGCATAAAAATAACAATAACATCGGTCATAACACGAGGTCAGTTACACTGAAATCCTAATTTCATGTGTGACACCCCTACACTTAACTCTAAATTATAGCGTGCCAACCCTAAAGTTAACCCTAAATTGCAGGTGTACATAGTGGGTCACGCGGCGCCTGGCTCGGACTCGCGGTACAACGTGCACTCGGTTGAGGCCAACGTGAAATACCTGCGGACGGTGCGCCGGTACGCCCGGATTATCGCCGGACAGTTCTTCGGACATCTCCACGTCGACACCTTCAGGGTTATATACGATAAAGGTGCGTTTATAATAAATTGTTTCTAAAATAGTTTTTTGGAGCGGTGTGGTTAGCGGCTTAGATTGCGTTACTGTGCCTAATTTATTTTGTATATTTACTCCGGCCTGGTTTCAATGAAACCGGCCACCGTCACCGAAACTGGTGTGGGAGTTATATTATTATAATTCATTTATTTCATGTTGTTCTTGTTGTCAAAATTCTATAAAATGGTTGGACCGATTGTGTTATAATTTTGTGATATTCTAGGAGCATCCAATCAATGCCTTGTAAGTATGCTATGATACCGCATACCTACTATTTTGTTAAATTAACAAGTACATGTCTGAAACTGAAATAAAAATCGGCCAAGTGCGAGTCGCACTCGCGCACGTAGGGTTCTGTACCATTATAGAGCAAAATTAGGCCATAAATTTTGTGAAAAATTCAAGTACCCTACCTTGCCATTATTAATATAGAGCAAAAATGTCTAAAAAAAATCACGTTTGTTGTCATGAGAGCCCCCCGTAAATATTAACTTTACTTATTTTGATTTTAATACTTGTTGTTATAGCGCGAACGGCAACAGATATACATAATCTGTTATAGTTTCAAATCTCTAACTATTACCGTTCTTGAGTCTTAGCCTGTAGACATACAGACAGACAGAGAAACGGACAGACAACGAAGTCTTAGTAATAGGGTCCCGTTTTCACTCTTTTGGGTACGGAACCCTAAAAAATAACTGTTTTACTTTATTTTGTGATTAGTAGTTAGCACTAGTTCAAATCAGATTATTATCGTTTAGATCACTATAAATGGCGACAATAAGTATCCTGTACATATTTTACGGCACAATTCTTTCCACATTCGTCCGTTGACATGTTCAGATACGATAAAGGTGAGATTTATAGCGCAGTATGTCCGAGTGTTTTTTAAAATAGATTAAGTACAGCTTCAACATATTTTCAGCCTTATTTTATTTCAGTCGGAATATTTTGTCACTGTACTATTTACATTAATAAAGATATAAAAAACGAAATACACATTTCGGTTTCTGAAACATACAAAAAAAGATTAAAAAAAAAGAAGAGTTGCACTCCGGAATTGCCGGCAGAAGAGAAAACTTGAATATAAACGTTGTGCATTATTTTTTAACCCAATTTTTTTTAAATCGATTTTTAAAAAATCGATTTTTTTAATTAATCGAAACCCTTACAATCGATTAACTTTTTAATCCATTTTTATGAAAATCGATTTTTAAAAAATCGATTTTTTTAATTAATCGAAACCCTTACAATCGATTAAATTTTTAACTCAGTTTTTTATGAAAATCGTTTTTCTTAATTAATCGAATTATAATCGATTAAAAAATATCGACAATCGAAAAAAAACAATCGATTGTTCGATTAATCGATTTCGATGTTACAACACTACTCTCCAACCGTCTTACGGTTTTTCGATCAGCACGAGAATCTGACGCGAGTTTCACAGTTTTTACTTATCCCACAAAAGTGCTTAACGCTGCTAAAGAAGTTTTCAATTCAAAAGAAGTACACATGTCGTCACTTGAAAAAAAAGTATTTTTGCGGTGAACAAAATTGAAATAAATACATAAATAACGAAAGCATTTCACAAAAACCAACGATATGTATATTTTTATCAAAAATACCTCGTCAGATAAAAATGTTTACCTCGAGTCTCCCTTTGAGGTAACACCATGAATTCATAAGCCACAAGATTAACAGGAATTATTATAAGCTACCCTCTCCCACCCCGAGTTCTGAGAAGGGTAGGATTTATTACATTACTATGATACTAATAAATTACTAATATTCCACCGTGGGTGAAATCTTGTTGCGATGGAGATAATTTTATTTTATGGGTAAACCGTTGTTTCAAAATAGTATTATGATTTCCGGGTCCTAAAGCCCAAAAAATTGGGATTAAAAAATTATTTGTATTTAAAAAACACGTCTCGCCTGCAATCATATTTATTTCAAATTATAACAAGATAATAATTTAAAAATGCGTATTCTTCAATTAATTTTTTTTTCATCTTCAGGTTATGGAAACCTTTTTTACGGGTTTCCCTAAACAAGCCCTTCAAAGTTTGATATAGTGTTTCAGTAATAAATACCGTAGGGTTTAATTGTAGGGCGAAGGGCAATCAAAATGTTTGTACTACGGCAATTATCGATGAAGTATTTAAGTTTATCATCGACATTGTGGGAAAGCACGCCACTGGCTGTGGTGTCCATGAGAGCATCGTTTTAGAGACTGCTCATTTATGTATATTTCTATAGCAAAGCTGATTAAAAGTACACCCTTAGAGCTATAACAAGTTTCGCACACATTGTTTACTTAAGTACGTGATATAAAAAAAGATTTTATAAATTTTAACCCGATATTTGTAAAACAGGGGATCAAAATAATAAATTATTTACATGACGAATAACTATATACAAAAACTGTACGCTTTTTCTAATATAATGTTGAAAAAGTTGATATATAAGGGCTTTGAACAGTTTTCTTTGTGTAAATATAGGTTTATGAAAAGTTTGGTCGGCTTTACAATAATTTCTAAATTTGTTATTTAGTCTTATTCCGAGCTTAATATCAAATTTTACTGAGCCACAGCAGTAGCAAAGCTTTTTTTTATTATTAAATAAGGGGGCAAATGAGCAAACGGGTCACCTGATGGTAAGCAACTACCGTCGCCCATGGACACTCGTAACATCAGAAGAGCTGCAGGTGCGTTGCCGGCCTTTTAAGAGGGAATACGTACTTTTCTTGAAGGTTTGCAGGTCGTATAGGTCCGGAAATACTGCTGGTGACAGTTCGTTCCAGAGTTTTACAGTGCGCGGCAGAAAGTTACGCGTAAAACGCACTGTGGAAGACTGTCACTTATCAAGGTGATGAGGATGGTATGATTTTTGCGTGGGACAAAGGTGGTATGATTCCGAACAATTCCTCAGAGCACTCCCCGTGATACAACCGATAGAGGATTGAAGCTTTATATAGTTTCACAGAAAATGTGGGTAGTTTAAAAAATATTTTCTACTTTTCGGAACATCATGGATAATATAATTGCTGCCGATATTTTTAACAAGTTCCATGCCGGCTCAGTGCTTGCATGTAACCTAAACAGCCAATAATTCCAGAGTAAATTTTTAAAATAATAGCGTTTAAACACGAAACTCAACTTTAATTACTTGATCCCTACGTACATTTTTGAAGCCTATTATTGCACTGATGGAAGCGTAATTAGAGAGTATGGCGTATTATTTACCTTATTTGCCATAAAAACTACCTTTTCGGCCGTTAACGTTGGGGCCTTTGTCACGTTTCCAATTATTTATGTCAAAGTGGGTTAATTCGTAACTATAAAAGTATAAACGTTTATAGTTTTCCGGAGTAAATATTAAATAGAGATGTAAAATATATAATAATTTCTTCGTCATATAATAAAGTACGAAATGGTATTACCAATGAAGTGAATAATGCGCAAAATGCCAACTAAAATTAGAGAAAATCTTGGCGCATTTTGGTCCGCCGCCAATAGCTCGACAGTGAAATTGACGTTAATTAAATTGAAACGCTTCATATAGTTTTGTAACATTGAATTATATTTCATCTAAAATAGTAAAAGTCTATATTAATTATGATGAACCTGTATGGTTTTTTCAATTCTTACTAATTGTAGCAGTATCCCTAAAAAGTAAGAATATTGAACTCTTTTGAACACTTATCACATGGTATGGTAAATTATAACATTATGTCCTTGCACATCTTTGTTTAATGGCACATACTATGTGTGTGTGTGTGTGTGTGTGTGTGTGTGTGTGTGTGTGTGTTTAAATGATTTGTAAAGACAGTTTACAGATCAAGCCTCACCTTGTGTATAATGTAACGACGACCTCCGTGGCGCAGTGGTGAGCGCGTTGGTAGCTCAAGCCGGAGGTCGCGGGTTCGAGTCCCGCCGACGGAACAAAAAGTTTATAAAGTTCCTGGGTCATGGATGTGTATTAAATATGTGTATCATATAATAAAAATCTTAAATATATGTATAGTATAACAGTATTAAATATATTTCCGTTGTCTGGTACCTGCAACACAAGTCCTTCAGGTACTTACCACGGGGCCAGACTGACGTGGTGTGAAGCGTCCATAGATATTATTATTATTATTATAATGTGTATTCGCACATATTATGTGTGTGCGGTTCTGCGTATGTGTGGGAGTGTTTAAAGACACAGTTTGTATGTACTCTTATAAAGATCGTTTATTTTTTTTAGAACAACCAGTATCGTGGGCACTTCTGGCGCCATCCGTGAGTCCGCACCGCGACCCCGCCGGCTCCTCCAACCCCGGCCTAAGGCTTTACAAGTTCGACACTGACACTGGAAAGGTAACAAAACACGTGTGACACTCGGGGACCGCTGCGGTAAAAACTACTTCATAGCATTTTTTCAACTTATGCAATTATAATTCGCATACGTCCAGTCGCACGCACACAAACACCGTACCGAAGTCTGCCGAGCTGAAACGATAAAAGACTATGCACATGCTGTGCCAGTTGGTGGTAGGTTTAGTTTCGTTATAGAATTTCTCGACTGAGTCGCCGCGCGCATTTCCCACTATAAAAGCTATGCAATAGCTGAAAATCATAAAATAAAGGGTGCTGCAATGTAAGTATAGCAGCAAAAATCATGCATAAAAAGGTGCTGAAAAAATATATACGATAGAATCTTATCACCGACTTGATTTCTGTAGACCACCATTATAGCAATGTCCGCTTTTGAATATGGTTATTCTGTTATTTTCGCAGATCAAAGAGTATATTTTATACATTATGTATGATTTATGAAAATAAATAAAAAAAGAAAATATAAAAGTATGATTTGTTTGTCACCCGCGCAACTTCGTTACGCCAAACTTCGTTTATCGTGCGGGAACCGTACATTTTTCCGGGATAAAAACTATCCTATGTCCTTTCTCGGGACTCAAAATATTTTCATACCAAATTTCAGCATAATCGGCTCAACGGTTTAAGCGTGAAGAGGTAACAGATAGACAGACAGACAGACACACTTTCGCATTGATATTATTAGTAAGTATGGATTCCTCTGCCGTAACTTTACAAGCAAACGGCAAGGTACCAACATAGTATGTTGGTACCTTGCCTAGTTCATAGCTTTAATTTGACTGTCCCATACCCTAGTAGTGTTTCATCAAACGCCAACAAGCAAAGCAAATTTCCATCCGGTCGGGTGAATATCAAAGAGTAAGTAAACAGGATGCATCTATAAATGGGTGATCATTTAAATATTCTGTACGAATTATACCTAACCACAACCGAATCGATAGTGTTTTAATCGAGGTTAAATATATAAAATACGAGTACGTTTGATGTTGTATGTAAATGGAGCCTCAATATTGTAACCTACAATTTGTGTTTGAATATCAGAATAACATCTGCTTGAAATTTAATACGAGCTAAATAACGTAGAGTAAGGAAATGTTGTATATTTCTTTATTTGCATAATATTACGCTTTTATAAGCCTGCCATTGCGATGTGAGGGTGAAGTAAATTATATATTTTATAGTGTAATAAATTATATATTTTATAGTAGAGTTAGTGAACACTATATTATTTTTTCATAGTGTAATGTTCGTATATTTCGTTTCACATTGTCTAAAAACTGGCGTGCGAATGTCAATTCCAATGGTAAAATATTTTGATTGATTCACCCCGTTATTTTAACCAAAAATCTAAAATCTAAATTCATAGCTGCATTGATGTATTCATATTTATGTAAATCACCAGGTATTGGATTACACACAATTCTATTTGGACTTGGCTGCGGCAAACCGTGCGGGTGCGACCACGGCCACAGGCGGAGCGGAGTGGGTAGCGGAATACAACCTCACGCAGTACTACGGCCTACGAGATGTATCAGCGGAATCGCTGCATAGCCTCGCTGATAAACTACGAATAGGCATGCCTCATGAAATGACTAGCTTTTATAAGTAAGTGTGGGAAACGCTATTATTAAAAATAAAAATTGACGTACTTATATTTTTTAAGCATTTGTAATACATTTTTATTTTTGTAGGTATCTTCGAGCGTATAGTGTGAAGCATGATAATACTGACAGCTGTGACGGTGCTTGCGCTCATCAGCATTTCTGCGCAATCACCTGCTTAGAGCACCTTGCGTACCGGCAATGTGTAGAGGCCGCGGCGAGCGCCCTCGCCGCATCGGGGCGCTCCGCCCCGCTGATCGCTCCGCTTGTAAATATGATTCTCATCCTTACTACCTTTATTACAGTTAGTTACGTGGATTATAATTAAATGGCGAATTAAGGTAAGTGTGCTTAAAATATAATCGTAAATGTTGTAACTTTTTTTACCTACGTAAAAGCTGGTGTGATACTACACGAAATATTTGGATTTTAAACATAAGTAACCTTGCTAGGTAAGACTTCATATTACATGTATAAATTGCTCAGTTGGCGGAATGTGATACATTCATTGTAAGATGTACGTAATATTATATTTTATGTTGGTCCTCTCCTGTATTAGATAATTAATTATTGCATACTTCATTTTAACTTTACTCATCATAAATATTTTCCATCAATGATCTTCATTGATTGCATGTTTTTGAGATAAAAAGTGTTAGGATGTCTATAAATGTGATAGTATGAATGTAACATAGAAGGCACGTAAAATTTACCCTTTTTATTTTAAATATACTATGAATTTACTATAAAAAATTATAAAATTATTTTGCTCGAACACTTTGTTTTTAGGAATAAGATCTAGTCAAGTATTTAATATAGTGTACAATGTACATAGCTACTATTTCTTTCCACTTTGTGTCTATTATTATTTCACTGGTAATAAAACCTAGAATTAATTATTTATGTAAAATTTATACAATTATTTTAGAAAAATTAGGTGGTAAAAATACAGTATGTTACTAATTGTACGTAGTTCCGTAGCCAAGCTACGGCACCGTAGCAAAGCTGCGCATTGCTACGAGATTGCTACGAAATGAAAAATCGGTAATATTAAATGCATCTCAAAATGTTTTAAACTTACTTTATCAACATAATATTTATTGGTAATATGCTTTGTGTTATGTTGTTACTTTCTTAGTATTGTTTTGTTTACAAAGAAAATTATTATTATGTCATTTTTATTGCATAAATAGTAGTCACAATACATGGGCGTTTGGTTACCACGACTTACATTACATTACATAAGCCCAACCAACTTAAGGTTCGCCGAGCATTTACTAGAACCATAATATTTTTGTCTCAGTTTCTCTTGTATGGTATGGTATGTCAACGGTCTTCAGTAACGATTCTAAAGGAGTGGAGTGCGGACAGACACAAATACTTTTACCGCACTGCGTAGAACGCGACTGTATTTGAATTAATGATCTCTTCACTTGTTTTTATACAGTTTTTAATTGAGGTTTAACTTGAACAATGTATGGATCTGAAAACACAAACACTAAGGGCCTGTTTCAACACTTCCTGATAAGGCTATCCACCACTTAACTTGACAGATAGAGTATGGAGAATCTGTCAAATAAGCATATCCGGCACCTTATCAGGAAGCGGTAAAACAGGCCTTTAGTGTTTCGAAGGTAACAATTAAATATCTTTCTTATAGTATTTAAATCAAGAAACACCTCCAAAAAGATGTAAAATACTATCAAATTACATCGCGAATGAATTTCTAAAAATTGTAAATAATGTATATTAGATTTCAGGATTTGTAAAGAGGAACAACTAGATCGTAAGATAGATTTAGTGAATTGTCGAAATATTTCTAATATATTTAAGGTAAACAAAATCAGAAATGGCTACTCCACGTTTGAGTATTTAGATCGAAGCTATTAAAGTTCTAGTTTGAAGGGTTATACAAAACATACGAAAGTTAAATGATACCTATAACGAATACAGGTTTCGATATGTTCAAGCATACCATCTCTTTTGGTTGAAGATCTCTCATAAGGGCTTCCCGCCTCTCCACAATATAATATGTGATTGATTAACACAATACAATCAAATCGATCAAAGATATAATATGTAGACTTGAACATGAGTATGTAAAGCTTTGACATTATGCTACTAAGAATATTTACATAACGAACAAGGTCTGGTAGTCTTTATCTGACATAATATTCGAAAATTGGAATGACAGACAAAAATAGTGAACCCTCACTGCGTAAAAAAAATTATTAGTTAAGAAGTAAGAATATGAAATAAACCGCGATTAAGCTTGCATAAATATGTTTTTTTATTTCCAGATCTCAGTCTAGCTTTAATTTTTAAGCTAACAGAGCATTGCGTAATTTAAACCTAACCACCAATTCCTGGAAATCTTTTGTTATCGCGGCCCATATGAGCCTTACGGGGCTTGATGGGTTAAATTGTTTAAAAGTTTGGCTCTGTGTGTGGCCTAAATGTTATTTTTAGCTAATCGTAATGTAGATACTAATAGTCGTAATTTATTTGGCTTAAAGACTAAATATTGTGATCTTTTCTCGATGATATTAAAAAATATATTGCCACTGTATTTCTCCAAATCGATTTCTTTTACACTATAAGTGTAGTAAGCATTGTTTTGTAATAAGTGTTCCGTATTTGGATGTTTTAATTTTTAATAAATAATTGTACTCGGATTTTGTTTTTATTTGAACAACATATTATTTTCCTTTTAAAATAAAATTTGCTTTTATAAAGCATACTTTTATACCAGTTTTGTCATGACCCCTATATGACGAGCTTGGGGCATCAAAGACACCGATGGAAAAGTCACATCAGTTATACATTCTACAAATTTTCACATGTTACACTATCTAATTGCTATAAAAACATGCTTACTGCGACAAATATTGGTAGGTAAAAAGCACAAACATAAAAGACTAACCAAAAAGTGTCAAGTTACGAAGAAAATGAGCAAAATACAAGCGACATCATAAAAGCATATCAGATGTTTCGTTAAAGTACGATATCATATTTCCGCTGTAAACAGTCGAACGTCTGCCTCCATCACGAGACCACGTGTCGACTTTTGCGCTTTGCATAAATTTGCATCGAGATGTTCAGCTGTCGCTTACTATGCTGAACATGATATACCCCGGGACGTTTCAATGGTGGATTGCCCTTTCACGGAGGGAATTTTCCGGATCATTTGCTAGGAGAATGTTTGTAATGCCGTTTCTTAAATTGAGCTTGTATGTTGTATATCAAACAGTAATGATGTTCATGGATTATTTGTTATTTTGGCATCAATATATAAATTAATATAATAAAAATATAAATATTATGATAGTACCGATTATCAGCATGAAATCACTATAAGGGCGCGTTCAGACGTGCGCGTTTTCTGCCCGCGTGGATTCAGCTCGCGTGTTTTCCTAAACGCTACAGTAGAAAACGTGCACGTCTGAATGATCCGCAACTAGAGCTTAATTATTTTAATTAGCTTTAAACAAAACTACGGTGCCAGTTAATTCAAATTATGTTTTATAATTTAAAGGAGTTTGAAATCTTGAATACCTATTTAAAATACGGGTAAACATACATAAAAAAATTAACACATACAGCCGAACGTATTACTTCCTCCTTTTTGGAAGTCGGTCAAAATTAGGATGTAGGAAGGGTACTAATTATTAATCTTAATAAATTAATTTATCTAAATATCAGCTCTATGAGAACCTTAAGCCTTGGCGAGTCGCCAAGATATTTGCTAACGAAATAAACGCCTTCATAAAACTCTACGCCCCTTAAGATAAGTAAATAGAACAGAATTATATTCAATATTTTATACTGAAAAGGATGACCTTATTTAGTAAAGCTGAGCTATGTAGGAGAGGTCACGTAACTTCTTTCAAGTATCTTTTACATTTTGTATGGTGATCGGTGAGTCTCGAATTGATTCTAGCTTATAACGTAAATAATGAGTTCCAAGACGTAAGAAATAATACAGCGTTTTTGTAGTAGGTAATGAGCATCGACAATCGAAAGAAACAGAGGAAAATACAGAAAGAATCCTAACAAAGAATATGAATATATTCGGTAGAAAATAGATATAAAATCTAATGCTTGCTCATTAGATTTACATAGTACAAGATGATACAAAGTATTTTTGTTTTTATAGAATAGAAAAGCGTAAAATATAACGGTAAAATAATACAAGATTTTGTTTTACAAACAATATTTCGCGAAACCGCATCGAAATAAATCGAGTTTACTGCGAAAGGTGGGAACGACAAAAATCGTGGTTTTATCGCAGTTTGATATTTGTACGTAATTGCTGGCCGCTGGCACAAAAACCGGAAATCGCGGGCAATAATTGCCAACACGGAGCAAAGAAATATTAATGCGAAATGTTTTTGCTCTCTTTATGTTATGCTTTTGTGTTAGGTATTGCTCACACGTGGCTTAGGGTATCAAAAATGTATTATTAAGATGATTCCGGAAATTTTGTTTCTGCAGTCATTCGTTTATCGTACTACAATTTTTGGTGTAGGAATAATTTTCTTATCTAGAACACACGAAGAGAAAAACTAGAAACGAGGACGAGTTCTTCAAAAAGAGAAACGGACAGACATACTATTAGGTTTATAATGTTCTAACATTGTAAACGCATACCTGTCTGTCCAGGATAGAAAATAGAACAATTTGGATGATACCTTTTTAGATTACTATCCTAAAATGCTATATTACTTTTAATTCCACTTTACTAAGCTTTGTTGTAACTATATACTATAGTATATACTTACAATAACTCAACAATCCCCAAGCGGCACTCTGGTGCCGCATAACAATTTAAAATCTATTGTGTCTGTGATTCCCACGATCGAAGTAATAATAAATAAAATACAAGTGGTACATAACAGAACCCTCTTTATCAAAACTGTCTTATCAAAAGCTGAGGTCCTGAGACCAGTAACTATTAAGACGAAAATATTGCGGTAATAAATTTTTTGCCCCGTATTGAAACCTTATATTCAATTTATTACATCTACAGAATGTTACAACAAGTTCCCAATTTACTTGTAATTTAAGTCAAAGATTGGTTGATTGGTGACGTGAAAGATTTTGGAAATTGTTATGTTTGAATTACATTATCATATTGTATCTTTAATTGCCAATTGTTAGTAGTTTACACAGCATAATGCATATTTTTAATTCATGATAATTTCACCTGATCCCATAACATATAATATATCTAATTGCAGTATCATTTCTGCAACACACATAAAAGCTACAATATTTTTATGCAGGCAATACTCTGCCTCCAGCACTAAAAGTAAAGCCTTATTTTTAGTGACAGTATATACCAGTTACCATAAACTCTTGCTGCCATAATTTTGGTCCATAAACTGTATATCTTATACACAAAAGGTGAAACAACAAAGGCCAGCTCTTTTGTGTGTTCACGCAATAAAGCAACATGCACTCTGTTTTCTCAAAACTTGGCAAGATTCAATTATGATAGTTCTTTGCCAATAAAAACTATGGCTCAACAAATCACTAACTTACCTTAAATAATATTAATATTAATATTTATAAGTAAAAATAGTAATTCAATAGTGAAGTGTATTGATAAATAAAGATGGACACGTCTACTAGGTAGATAATGGGGATAGTTGGAGTAGTCGCTCGACTTCGGTGTGACGAACACTTCTTCACCAGTCCTCGCCAGAGTTATAGTAATGTTCAGTTATACAGTAACCTGTGTTTAATTTACTCGCCCAGCCATTGTACATATCGTACAAATAGTATAATGTGGCAGGCAAAAAATGAAACAAATAGTAAACAAAGGTGTTCATAATGTTTTTGATAAAATCAAAAAAAATTCTCGTTATATTATAATGAACGGTAATAATTGTTATATTCTCATGCAAGTGACAATGTATTTATAGATAAATAAAGATCTTTAAATCGAACTTCTGAAAATATATTTTGACTTCACTATCACATTATAATTCTTACCAGAAACGCAATATTAATCTCTTCAACGAGAGTACAGAAACCCGACACTGCTCTATGAAAATATATGGCGCAATTCTCCTCAAATCCTTATAAGCAATATCCCATATCAAAGGCGTCGAGATAATCTTTTTTCTTGCATTAATGGATTCTTCGTGTCTTGCTCTCTCGGTAAATGTGACAAGCTTCGGAGTAAAATTCAGGGATATTACCTTAAACGTGAGGGACTATTAAATTACGACGCGTAAATATACGCATCAATATTATCATGAAGATTCCAATATTCCAGGAAAAATATTTTTACCGAGTTATACAATGTTAGAAACAAAACACAATTGTAAATGTTTACAATAAAATCACGGGGTAACTTTTTTATGGAAACACTTAGGATGGGTTGCACGAAAATTAAAGTACTTTAACTATAACTGTAATTTTAACTATAACTACAACTACAGTGCAAAATGTCAAATCTTTGGTTAAGGACGCCATATTTAACGATAACCATAACCGCTCATACCTACTTATATCGACATTTTTTCATGAATATTTACTGTGTTGTTATAAGAAATATTTTTCATGTCGATTTTTACGGATAATTCAATTTTTAGGGTTCCGTACCCAAATGGTAAAAACGGGACCCTATTCATGAGACTTCGATGTCTGTCCGTCAGTCTGTCTGTCTCCAGGCTGTATCTCAAGAACCGCTATAGCTAGAGTTCTGAAATTTTCACAGATTGTGTATTTCCGGTGCCGCTATAACAACAAATACTAAAATAAAAATAAATTTAATATTTAAGGGGGGCTCCCATACAACAAATGTGATTTTTTTGGCCTTTTTTGCTTGTAATCAATAATGATAACAGGTAGGCACTTGAAACTTTCACGAAGGCCTCAAATATAATTGTACTTTAATAATTAATAATAATATTTAAATAAAATAAAAATTAAGGGGGGCTCCCATACAGAAAACACAATTTTTGGCCTATTTTTGCTCTACAACAGTACGAAACCCTTCGTGCGCGAGTCCGACTCGCACTTGGCCGATTTTTTATACTCTCAATCCCATTACCTGTAGCTATAATAAAAATATAAACGCAACAGACATCTGTCAAATTCTGTGGTCAAAGTTAAGGTTACAGCTAAGTTACCCTTTACTATAACCATAACTTTAACCATAACTTTAACTTTTACCACGCCTCTGGTGCAACCCACCCTTAATATAAATTTTGACAATGGTGTTGACGTAACTTGTCAAAATAAACACAATATTATTGTTACCAAATATACGTGGTGATTATATTATTCTCTTTGCCAAAATATAGCAATAGGTTGGCAATAGGCCCAGACCACAGTGTCTGTGAAAATGGAAGTGAGGGTAGAAACTAGATAGGCAAAATCTACGTACTACGTCGTAGATGGCCTCTATACCACTAGTGGGTAGGCATCAAAAACGTAGTCGGGAGTTATAAGTACCATCCTCACCATCGAAAAAATTCATTCAAAGGCAGTTGACGGACCCGTGTAATTTAGTCACGTTATGTCAACCCCTAGCCAATACTTCACGACTAATATTAAATTGACGCAAGCCGACTAAATGAAGTTGGTCCGCCATCTGCTTATTAATACATGCTGAGTCTGCTAAAGCCACAGACAGCAAAGTAGTCAATTCTTTCTCATTTACACACTCAAAAACTAAATAAATTCGGACGTGGACGAAGATGTAGACTAGTAGATTATCCTACTTCCTACTTAATATTATATAGGCGAAAGTTTGTGAGGATGTATGTATGGATGTTTGTTACTCTTTCACGCAAAAACTGCTGAACAGATTTTAATGAAACTTTACAATATAGCTTATACATCAGAATAATACATAGGCTACAATTTTAACCGACTTTCAAAATGGAGGAGATGTTATGTTCGTTTATTTATGTTTAACGATTACTCCGACATTTGAGAACCGATTTTCAAAATTTTTCTTTTGGTGTATAGGGTATTAATATCCCAATTTAGTACCACGTTCACAAAAGTGGTGACCTGATGAAAGAATTCATTAGTAATCGAGAGAACTCCTCAAAATTTATATGGAAACATGTGGTGACTTCAGTTTCGTGAGAAGTATTCGAAGCATATACTACCAACAAATAAGATTTTGCATCATATGCATTTTGCGAAGTATATCATGATTCATGATTCAGAAGGTGCTGAGAGAACTCTTGACTCTTTATAGATACGAGTTTGGGAGTTTCGGTATTGTTTTCAGAACGAAAAGCAGATGCTACTATGCAAATTACATTTATCATCATTATCATCATCACTACCATATTATACCATGCATCGTCCCATGATTATGACCCTATTATTGGTATTTGGTACGTTTTACATAGCCTTTAGATCGAGACTCGAGTTTGTCAAGCGATTAAAATGTTTGTTTGTTCGAAAGCGATGTTTGTTTGTTCGCTCGAACGCGCTAATCTCAGGAACTACTGGTCCAATTTGAAAAAAGTTTCAGTATTAGATAGCTCATTTATCGAGGAAGGCTATATTATCAATCTAAGACTAATAAGACTGAAAAAACAGAGGAAAATGTGGAAAAAAACCGGGAAAATTGTTAGAAAGGGTCTCTACGCGGACGAACTACTGAAGCATTTTTCATATTATTTGGTACAGATATACAGAAGACCACGTGAAGGCGCATTTAAGATTTTTTTTTTGCAGGAAAATGTACGGTTTTCGTAAAATTCCTAATTTACGCAGGCGAAGCCGCACGGGACATCTAGTATTAAATAAAGTTATAGTTTGTTTTTGTAATAACTACAGCTTAGTAAATCTAACAAGAATCGATCCAGTAGTGTCAGAGCCTATTCGATTTCGATAAATAAACATTTCATAAAGTATTAGTAGTGTATTTTAGGCAAAAAGTATTAAGAGCCCGGGTTACCCTCGAAATTCTCATACATACGTAATACCAAAATCATTTTGTCATACGAAAATATTTAACATGTTTGAGTTATTTTTCAGCTTAAACTAGTAATTACCTAGGTTCCTGAACAAAAATTAACTTCAAAATATTTAAACACTAAATAAATTTTTTTTGTGTAAATTTTTTTTTTCTAAATTAGCTACTAAATATTTGAACACTAAAAAATAGAGTAAAACACAAAAAAATATATAAATAAATAGTAAATTTACTACAAAATATTTCAACTCTAAAAAATATTTTTTAGTATTAAAATATTTTGTAGTAAATTTACTAATTATTTATAAATTTTTGAGTGTTTTACTCTATTTTTTAGTGTTTGAATATTTAGTAGTAAATTTAGCAAAAAAAATTTATACACAAAAAAATTTTTTTTAGTGTTTAAATATTTTGAAGTTAATTTTTGTTCAGGAACCTAGGTAATTACTATTTTATGCTGAAAAATAACTCAAACATGTTAAATATTTTCGTATGACAAAATGATTTTGGTATTACGTATGTATGAGAATTTCGAGGGTTACCCGGGCTCTTAATTAATAATTTGATTCTCAAAATACAGATGGAAAATGTAACTCGAACTTCTCAAAATTTTATCTGATATATTTGGTTATACTACGTTCGTACAAAAAGTGGTTACGAGAGTAATTACACAAATTTATAGCCGCGGTGACATTTTGAATGCATTGGGCGAGTGCGGGGGGTATGAAGTGCGCGGGTGAAAACTGATTTTTTTCTGTCATAGGTCCCCCTCTTAACGTAAATAAATGTCAGTGCATATCTTTTAGTCGTAAAATAAATCCCATATCTTACAATTATAAATTTAATCCTTCAGGCCCCGCGCGAGCACCGGTGATCGCGACAACAATAGAATACAATAGCAATTCCTGGAAATTCCGACTGAAGTATTAATGATATTCCAATAAAACGAGTTTCTGAAGTAAGGGATTTGGGAGTTTTGTTTGACACAAAAATGAATATGATTAAATACATAGATAAGACAACAAGTAAATCTTATAAAAATTTAGGATTTATTTTAAGAACTTGTAAGCCTTTTAATGATGTTCAAAGTCTTAAAGTGAAAAGTCCTTTACTATGCATACGTTAGGAGAACACTAGAATATGCCTGTCAAGTGTGGCAACCGTACAATGCTATCCACATCAATAGAATTGAAAGAATTCAAAAGAAGTTCGTGTCATTAGTAAACTTTAAAAGTAAAAATAAACCTGCTGACTACATTGACAACTGCCGCACATATTGCTTACTTTCTCTTGAAGATAGACGATCCCTTATGAATATGAGCCTGCTCTTTGACATCTTGCGAGGGCGTATAAACAGCCCTGATTTGTTAGCACAAATAACATTTAATACTCCTGCTTACCGCACGAGGAACACCCCTCTACTTGCTGTGTCTTCGCATCGTACATCTTACAGGCAAAATGCTGTTCTTACAAGAATAACCAAAATTTATAATAAATTCTTTTCTGAGGTTGATATTTTTCTTGGTAACAAAAAATCTTTCATATATAAAAATATTGCATCTAGTGGGAGTAAATAATTAAACTCATATTTATGTAACGCGAAGGGTGTTACCACACTGGTATAATGTGAATATATAGTAAGTACTAATATAATTATTATCTGCATCTGATTTTATAAAGTATGTAGTTAAGATGTATAATATAGAAACTATTATGTTATGTTTAGGGAATCTTTAGTATTTTTTTTTATTTATCATAAGAATAATATTATGTATGTTTAATATAGCCATATCTTACCACAACGCAACATTCCTAGAAATAGCAATTAACAATGTAACAATTTCCTTTTTTTTCTGTCTATCTTATTCTTTAGCTTTAACTTATAATGTTTATAATAAGTCTAAGTCCATTTAGCTATATTCAAGTAGATAACTGTAAATGACCTTTTAGTTAACTATACTTTGTATTTATAATAATTAAGTTTTAAGGTTGTAGTTGTCTTAATAAAATAAAAAATAAAATAAAATAATAATAATAATATTGCCTACCTAATACCTATCCATAATTCCATACTTACTTAATA
This sequence comes from Lysandra bellargus, assembly GCA_905333045.1. Taxonomy (NCBI): domain Eukaryota; kingdom Metazoa; phylum Arthropoda; class Insecta; order Lepidoptera; family Lycaenidae; genus Lysandra; species Lysandra bellargus. The sequence goes on from HG995323.1 coordinate 8,165,278, forward strand.
TTAAAATGCGAAAGTGTCTGCCTGTCTGTCTGTCCGTTAACTCTTCACGCCTAAACCACAGAACTGATTTTACTGAAATTTAGGATAGAGATACTTTTAGTCCTTGAAAAGGACTTATGATACTTTTTATCCCGCAAAAATGTACGGTTCCCGCGCGTTAAATGAATTTAGGTGATTCGGAGTTGCGGGCATCATCTAGTTAATTCTAATTTTTTAAGCTATGTGGAAGTCAATAAAATTGACGGCCGACGCAGCATTATATATTTTAGATACATAAGAAATACACATTTTTTATGAAATTTCACTACGTTTGCGTCAAGCATTATTATTGTGGCTTGACCTATTTTTTCCTTACCAAAGGTCAGAGTGGAGTGTTAAATAACTCTCTTACGACTTCTTGAATATTAAACGTACCATAAGTAAGGAAAAAAGATTTAAAACCATTCAGTTCATAACATTCTTTCTTAATAAATGTAGAACATAATATATACCTAATTATGTCTGTCTGTAAGTGGGTGGCTTGCTAGGATTGATAATAAAAAAATATTATCATAAAATACTGCTATAATTAAACAGCTAAGAAAATAACACTTACCCAGACTATAGAGTCTGGGTATGAGCTATTTTGTTAGCTGTTCTAGAACTAGTGGAAATGTTATAGAACTAGTGGAAATGTCTTATTTCTTTCATATTTTGATAACGTCATGTTTAACATGACATTAACTAACGATTAAGTTTCACAAGCATGAGGCCACTTCCACTTTAGTATTTGTACCTGAAAACAGAGCTCTTAGGTAACGTGCTAAGCTAGCAGTATTGTAGCGTGTGTCTTGTGTTATATTATACGAACCACTTTTGACTCTGTGTTTATATGAAATAGCTTTTGTGTTTAAAACTAGTCTATTTGAAATAAGACTGTCGTATATTTTGAAACCTACAAGATATTGTGTGCTTTATATTTTATAAATACCCTGCACACAAGTAAAGCCACCTGGTTATCAAAACTTTAATAATTGAGTTCAGTGTTTGTTCGTTATTTTGTTTCTTTGATTGCGCTAATCTCAGGAAGTCGAGCTGAAAAAATATTTTTGTGTTGAATAGTCGAGGAAGACTTTAGGCTGTGTAACATCAGTGGGAGCGCATGAGATCAATCATAGGAGCGGGGAATCAAAGTAACAGGACCAATTTTTGTGATTTTTGGTAAAGATGTAGAGTAAGCCACTGGATAGGACATACTACTTTTTGCGAGAAAATGTACGCTTACCGCGAAATACCTTATAAATTACGCGGGCGGAGTCACGTGGAACTTCTAGTATTTAATATACAGTTTCTGGATGAAAAGAATACTTATAGCATCGGAGACAAAAAAACGACAACTCATCAATCGTAATGGAGGAAAGGGCGCGCCGGTTTTGTGCGGGCAGTAGCGAGCCGTGAGCCGCCAAATGTGTAGTGATAATGAGGGGCGTGACGCTGATTCATCAGGCTCGCATGGTATAAGAATTATGTCTTCATAATTTACGAATAATATAATGATGGTAAGGTGTTTATGGTTGTATACTGTACTCGGCGAAACATGGCGGTACTAAATTATATTACTAAACTATAGTATGTTTAAAAAAATCTACGAACAAAATGTCAACTTTATATACAAAATAGTAAACTGTTTAAAATATCAGAAATTAGTTTGTTATATAAAATTTAAATACAATTTCTATATAAAAGAAATCATCAATACAATACATAAATGGTTGTGCTGCACATTTCACCGAAAAATAATAATACAAGAAAAGTTACGCTATGCAAGTTACTTAACATTAATATTATGATGTTTTCTCACGCTGCCCAAACATCATAAAATGTAGGATTATTTTGAGGTAAAGGTAAGACTCCTTTAGCTATTTATATGCCTCTATAACGTTGCCTTTATATTCAGTATGACTGAACTCCATCACACTATCTATGCAAAATCTCTAATGGAGTGGATTATGCGGTAATGCACGTTCCACATCTATCGCCTGAAACACGAATCCAAGCGATTGTTCGAGCAAATATTATCGCACGAGTTCCGGGTTTAACCCGAGATATTTGATGAGAGAATAATATTTTAATTGTTCATTAATTTGAGGTCATAGGTGTTATGTATAAATAAACTTTGTCTTTACGAAAAATTTATTTAACAAGAATCAAATTATTTTTTTATCCGAAAGTTAAGTAAAAAATAATATTGTAAGGGCCTGTTTCACCGCCTCCTGATAAGGTGCCCGATAGGCTTATTTGACAGATTTTCCATACTCTATGTGTCAAATTAAGTGGTGGATAGCCTTATCAGGAAGCGGTGAAACAGGCCCTAAGTATGACGTATTTTAATGTTATAATTAAATGTGTGGTTATAGTAGCTCAGTGGTTATGTTTATACGTGATATATTTTATATTATAATATCATACAGTTCAGTAACCTGAACTCGAATACTTTTAAATTTAATCTGGAGTTTGAAGAAAATGTATGGAGGTTTTATTAATTTAGCTGACGCCCGCAACTCCGTTGCGCCAAAACTCATTTATCGCGCGGAAACCGTACCTTTTTCCGGGATACAAAGTACCATGTGTCCTTTCCCGGGACTCAAGGTATCTCCATGCCAAATTTCAGCAAAATCGGTTCAGCGGTTTGGGCGTGAAGAGGTAGCAGACAGACAGACAGACAGAAAGACACACTTTCGCATTTATAATATTAGTATGGATCTTCAAATCTTCAAATTATCAAATCTTACTGAAAGACCGTAAGTGTTTTCCTCAATCATACTCAATATTATGGTCGCTTGGACGAATGGATACAGACCAATCCCACTGGGGGCCAAAACAACTATTCAACAAAAAAGCATCATTAAGTGCCTTTGAATACTTAACGATACTTTTTCCAATACAAAGAATAAAGTAAAAGACCTTTTAGATTTGCATTTATTTTGACTACCCTTTCTACTCGCAATTTCGGAAGGTCCATCAAAATTATTAGATAAACATCTTTAGATGGGACCCTCGCAAACTGTACTCATGTCTTTTGAATATTACTTTTATTAGGATCTAATAATGTTTCTCATTAATTTGAATAATAATTTTTAGCATATTTTTTACTTGTGATAATTAACGTGTGTCACAAAATATAATTGTCAAAAACTTTGCTCATTAACTTTTTCAATTTCATTTTCAACGCAACTTTAATTGTAAAAATCAAAATATTATTTTATCGAGGAAGTAAAAAATAAGAATTGTTTAACTTACTTGGAATACAAATGAATTATAAGTGTAGAAAAAAAAAATCCAAAAACGGAACACATTAATTAACACGAGCTGCAGTGTGCGATGACCATTAGATTTATAACAAAGTTCCATCAATCTTGTTCACAGAGACAACAAAGTTGGGGACATTTTTAATAAAAAAACATCCCTCTAAAACATTCTTTATTCTTATCTTAATAGGGCAACTTTAGCTGCAGTGTGGCTGGGCACACGTGCCAAATCATATCAAGCGAAAAATATTTAAAATGAACTTTACAACCTGATACAAAAGTCCATTTTTCCTCAATCATACCAGCCATACATCCTAAGAACGTTTATTAGCAGTTAGGATTAAGTCTCGCTGCAGCCAACTGTGTGGTACGAGTAGATATATGGAATAAACTTTTGGTTATTTACTTATATAGGTAACCTCTGATTTTTCATCACTAAACATAGAAACTTATTACTTTCTGCCGCGCAACGTAAAACTCTGGAAGGAACTGTCACCAGAAGTATTTCCGGACCTATACGACCTGCAAACCTTCGAGAAGAGAGAGTATTCCCTCTTAAAAGGCCGGCAACGCGCCTGCAGCTCTTCTGATGTTGCGAGTGTCCATGGGCGACGGTAGTTGCTTTCCATCAGGTGACCCGTTTGCTCGTTTGGCCCCTTATTTTATTTAAAAAAAATTTAGCTATAATTAATAAAAAACGAATCCGGACAGTACTTGTTACTTACTTAAATATTTTAAGATAATGCAAATTCTTATCGAACGATCATAATTTTTTTTTAATATCTAGACTAAACTGAATTTATGATATAATATTTATGACTCACTATTAAATAGTCAATAGACTATTTTAGAATAAAAATAGAATGCGACCGCCTTTCAAAATAAAAATCGTTGGTAAAAATCGTTTCAAAATTAAAATTAATAAAAAACTTGTAACTTACCTTAACTGCACTATCAAGCCATATCTCAGCCAATCGTTTCAACGTACAAGGTGAGTTACGGTAAGGACGTAGCTTAAATAGCTTGTGATCCATCACAACGTGGCAAGCAACATATCAACGAACTAAGGCACGAACTGAAATAACGGGCGAGATAAGAATAAAGTGGGATTTTCCCGCCAAATGCTAATTCCAGATTATTCGACGACGAAAAACTGACAACACGGAACTTTGAGGGTTGAAATTAGCTACGAATACCTTTGGGTCGGGGATCCAGATAGTTTTGTCTGGGGTTGATTTCAAAGCGACGGAATTGGGTTTCAGCCTGAATGGTACTAAATGTACTCGCAGCATATTACTGATGAGTGATGTCTATACTTCTAATCTAATATTATTATATATTAAAGATGAAATGTTTGTTTGTATCAAATAACCTCTGAAACTGCTGGACGGATTTCGATGCACACATGGACGGCTCCTGCGAGATTTGTAAGCAATTTAATTTATAGTTGTCGTTTATTGAAAAATATATTTTGGCTTTATAATATAAAAACAAAAAAATGTTAATAATTTAAAACCTTTTTCCCGGTAGTCCAAGTATAGAAATCATATTTCTGTTGGCCGGAAGAAAACAAAACCCAAATGAATTAAGCATTAACATAGGGAATGCTTTTAGACGTTTTAACTTGGGGGTCCGGACAAGTTCGTATGTTTTGCTTCTAACTTTCCTAATCCGTAAAATACCGCACCGTTACCGCCATACTCACAAATTGTCCGGTTGATGGTAAACATGTGTTCGCAAGTTTAAGCCTTTTTTAGCTGAATAAAATAAAACCTGTTTATAATTTACAAATAAAGATTTACTCTAAGAGTATAAACGTTTGGTTTATTGTTTTCTAGTCAGCTTAAAATGTTATACATAATTCTATATGTCTATTAATCATCTTACAATATTATGTTGTGTATACAATCCATCGAAAAAAGGAGATAACATAAGTTTAACAAAATGCACTACAGAATATGAACAGATACATAACGATCAAAGATTTCGAACGTCAGACCCCTAATACGAGTTTTTAATGAAAATGAGAGTTTACATCGAGGCTCGTTCGTCGAACGCAATGGGGCATACGACGGAAGCCAGATCATGGTGATCTCTATGGAGTGTTCTAGATCATTTTACGTCCAAGCGAATGAAAATAACCCTTATGTCGTTAGCATAAGAGTCCTGTAATAGGTAAGATAACATAGAACGGTGTATACGGATGAGGTCGATTCGGCGCCGTGCCAGCTCCACGCCTCTATTTATCTACGACTTGTATCCATCGGAGCCATGCAAGAAGCATATTTTTTATGCTAACGAATCCTGATTGGTATTTTCCGCATGATAAGCCGATGAAGATTTGGCTTCTGTAAAAATAAGACTCTTTTGAAAGAGCTCGTGTATCATAAAGTGTGTGTATTGTGCATAATACACATAAACAAAATAATTATTTAGATCGTAGGTATGCATATCTCTTCTCGTAGGCGGATCCGGTGGCCCAGCAGCGTAGCGGAGGAAGGAGGCACCGGTGGGTGTTAGTGGGTAAACCCGGGTGTCCCTCCTTACCGCAGCACCTGGGAAGTCCCACATATCCCGGCGGCATTTCCCCCGAGTTGCCGGAAATGCGTAATGCAATTCCCACCGTAAAAAAGGTATGAATATCTCTACCGTGTCAACAGAATCGCAAAGTATTCCAAACATTTTCCAACACAAAAGAAGGTTAGTATAAACAACTAATTTTATTAGAGATACTGCAGTAACGAGAGGGAGAACACATTTTAATTCGATAACTGGATTCGCGTGCGAGACGCTAATGCGACTATGACACCTTCGGTAATCCTGAAAAATCCTTTTAACATTGTTTCACCCCGTGCGGCGTGCCCAATCCAAGATCCGACCTGACAATGATACTGAACCGAAATTTTATCTAACTTTTCACATACATTATTTTACGCATATACTATGTATGAGAGTTCAATACTAATATTATAAATGCGAAAGTGTGTCTGTCTGTCTGTCTGTCTGTCCGTCTGTCTGTCTGTCTGTTATCTATTCATGTCCAAACGGCTGAACCGATTTTGCTGAAATTTGGTATGGACATACTTTGAGTTCCGGGAAAGGACATAGGATACTTTTTATCCCGGAAAAATGTATGGTTCCCGCGCAATAAACGAATTTTGGCGCAACGGAGTTGCGGGCGTCATCTACTTGACTATAAAAGTTAAAATGTTCCAGTACCATCAGAGGAATTGATTCACAGGCAGGTAGAGAATTTTTGGTTGAACTATATGAAGTCGAAATTATAGGTTGAATTTGACAACCAAGTTACTTAAGTCTGCCTTCTGACTATATATTAATTTCATAGATAGTTATAATCAATTTAACCCAATCCATACTAATATTATAAATGCGAAAGTGTCTGCCTGTTCACGCCCAAACCTCCGAACTGATTTTGCTGAGATTTGGTATGGAGTTACTTTGAGCCCCGGGAAAGGAATAGAATACTTTTTATCTCAGAAAAATGTACAGTTCGCGCGCGACAAACGAATTTTGGCGCAAAACAATTGCGGGCGTCATCTAATTAAAACTACTTCTCAAATCAATAAACACGAATAAAATATAAGCGTTTTTAAGGTAGACAATTTCTTATTTTAACGTAAAGGAACTATAAGTAAAGGTGATTACCTTAAATATAACCTCTTTGAAATGCAAATGACTTCGCCTATTACAGCTCAAAGCTTTTATAATTAAACTGTTACCTTTAGCTTCACCGGAAAAAACATTGCAGAGACCTTTAAATGTAAAGCAGCTACTTAGTCATCAAGCAGCGTCTTTATTTAAAACAGACTATTATCGCGCAAACGTAATCCTCAGTTTTCAGACACTGATCTCAATATTATGATTTATATAAAATTTAAGATAAAGCACTTTTAAATCTTAAGCAAATCTTAAAGCAAATACACAGCATCGTCAAATTAGAATAATTTTAATAGAATAATACACAGAAATAACTGCTAATAAGGACGCTGTTTCTTTGTCAACATTTATTAAACTTGAAAGATTATTTAAATTTAATACTATACTCAATATTCAATGTACTCTTTCAGCGTCCTACGCTCTATCTCTAGAACAGAAAATTCATCAAGTTTAAGCGCTTTCAAACATTTTAAAATCTGAATTTTGTTTCGCTGAAAAAGTGTTTGCACTTCAGACACCACTTGACGTCAGGCTATTGATCTCAATATCGCTTCAATAGATTGTATATTAATAAAATGGGGCCTTTGCTCTCAAACCTGAATAGAGAAGCAAACGGGCTATTTTTTGATCGCCAAACTTTAATGTACCGATTCCTTTTACTGCAGCAAACATTCAAAACCTCCCTCTAATATTATACCAACTATAATCGTTTGGCGTATATACGCCGAACGATTATACTTGGTATAATATTAAATATAATACGTTTAAATTTGTCGTGATAATGATAGTTATTTTATAGTAAACACAAATTGCGATAGAAAAGTTAATATATACCTACCATATAAAAAGTGTGTCAGCTCCGACGCACGACTGGAGTTTACTCCTTAAGTAGGAGTATCTAACCATACGCAAAAAGAGTTTATTCAACTGAAAAAAGATTGATATCATATGAAATCAGATGATCCGGCAATATTATTATCTACACCCCTTTCTGCCATAGTTATTTCAAAATACTTTTAGTTCACTTTAGCCAGTATAATGATAAAAATTATAACTTCACAATAACAATATTAATTATTGATATTTATAACAAAAATAGCAATATAAATACATCGACACTGATAGAAACAAACAAGCCCAATAACATATTATAGTATATAGGTATAGTCGCCTATACAGCATACCATATTATGTACGTCTTAATCATAAAGTTAATATACCTATCGGAATAAAATATTATATAATAATAGAATTATATAATAATATAATATAATATTCCGATAGGTATATTACCTTTATGGTCTTAACACACTCACAGCAAAATTAGAAAGTTGCGCACTAAAGGTGCGCACCAAAAACGTGACACATTTTCGTTACTTGTTAGTAGGTTTTACCCCTCGGATTTTTCTCATACTGGGCGCCTTATAATCGATTCTTAAGGAGTAAACTCCAATAAACTCCAATTACAAACTTGATAAATATCGTGATACTGGATTACGATCAAAATAACAAAAGTATGTAGCATTTGCCTTTATACTGGTTATATCATAATTTCCATTCGAAATATTGGAAATACATTATAAGCGATCCGCCCTTAGTAATATTTATTTGAATTTAGCAGGTGGTATACAGCGCCGCTGTATAATTGCCCAGGAACATCCCCCGTCACACCCTTGTCAAATTGATGTCATTCGCTTTGGAATTTTCGCAGGAATTGGCTTTCTAAAGTGATGGTGTATCAATAATACTAAAAGTTCTCATAAAAGCCTTTCCAGAAAGTGCGATACATGCTCGAGTTGGCAGACACTAGGGATATTCTACAAAATGTATATTATTTACATGATATTATACTGTAAATGTGAAAGTATGTCTGTCTGTTGCCTCCTCACGCCCAAACCGCTGAAGCCATTTCGTTAAAATTTGGTATGAAGACATCTCGAGTCCTGGGAAATGACATGAAAAATGTACTTCTCGCACGATAAACAGGTTTCGGCTCCTTTTATACTCGCTTGGTGACGTATGTAGTGGCATCCATCACGATGTAAACATTGATCGGCATCGATGTGTGCGTGTAGGCGAGACTTGTATTGTGTTTATTTGTTACATTCTCCCCCTCTGGTACTCTAAAGTCGTCCCGACAGAGTACCAGCATTAGATTGCTTTCTTGGCCTCTCTCTTCGACGAATTAGGTATACAGGCTTAGTAGGGTTATTTCCTCTTGTTTCAAATTTTGTTATTGCAGAAGAATGGTATTTTCCGATGGATTGGTTTGGAGCGTCTGGATGTGCAATTTCATAATATGTAGTGTTTCCAAGTTTCTTCAGAATAATGTAAGGACTATCGCGTCGTGGAGCAAACTTAGCTGAGAATTGCTTATCCGTACTACTTAAATGATGTGATTGTACCAATACTAAATCACCAATTTTGTAACCAGGATCCTTTCTTCGTTTATTGTTTGATCTTTGACGACTTGAATCTTTGTTGCATTCAATATTTTCCTTAGCCAATTTCAAATCTTGAGCTAGTTGTTTTAGTTTTGGTGTTATCTCTGCTACAAAGTTTGCAGATTCTACTATCTTACTTAAGTCATGAGATAATTCATAAGGAGTTCTTAATTCTCTGACAAATGTTAGATACGCAGGCGAAAAACATGTAGCTTGGCAACGAGCTGTGTTCATTGCAAATCTTATAGCGGGTAAAGTTAATGGCCAATTGTGATGTTCATCCTTAACCATAATTGCGATTTGCGTTTTCATGTCTCTATTTTTCCTTTCTACAACATTAGGTTCCGGATGATAAGCTGGCGTAAATATTTGTTGGATTTACAAGCAAAAGGTAAGTTTTTGCATTATAGCTGATATGAATTGTATTACATTATCGGAAATAATTTTTCTTGGTAGGCCATAACGAAGAAATATTTTATTAAGTAAAATTAAAGCACAACTTTCTGCAGTAGCTTCCTTTAATGGAAAAATTTCTATCCATCTTGAAGTAGTATCTTCTATTATTAAGATCCATGTCTCTCCTAATGGTCCTTTGGGTAACGGACCGAATAGGTCTACAGATAATACTTCAAATCTTTGGGAGTTTGGAGTTGATTGATATAACCCAGCTGGTTTTAGGTTTAAAGGTTTGTATTTTTGACATTCAATACAAGTTTTTACATACTTTATTACGTCTTTACGTAATCCTTTCCAGTAAAATTTATTGGTAATGCGTTGCACAGTTCGTTCGACTCCCATGTGACCGGCAGTTGGTGAATCATGGAAGGATTTAAGAATATTAGGTATTTCATGTCGTGGAATAACCAATTTTGCACTATAATCTTCTTGATCTGGTACGTACAGATACAATACCTCTTTATGTAGTATATAACCTTTTTTACAAATTCTTCATAGGATTTAGAATCTATTCCACTATCCAGGCTCTCTATTATTTCCTTCAGTGTACTATCTCTCATTTGCTCTTCCCTTAATTGTTTTTCACTTAATTTTGGTAATTCTATGCCAACTTGACATATATTGCAATCTTCACTGTGATTTTCACATGGCGGTCTTGATAACGTATCTGCTACTATGTTGGTACGTCCAGGGCTGTACTGAATTTTGAATTCATAAGGTTGTAACTGTAGTGCCCAATGTGCCATAAGTTGTATTTTCTTAGTTTATTAAAAATGTCTCTTAAATCTTCTGTGTGTTCATAAAAGTTATGTGATCTGATTATTAGATCGTCCAGATATACTAATACACATTTCGCTTTTAATCCTTGTATGAATTTGTCCATTAATCTTTGAAAGGTAGCGGGTGCATTTCGTAAACCAAATGGCATCCTTTTGAAATGAAAAGTCCCAAATGGCGATATGAAGCTTGTTTTATCGTAATCTTGTGGATCTATAGCAATTTGCCAGTAACCTGATTTTAAATCAATTGTAGACATAAAAGGCATGGCTTTTGCCTGATGTAATAAGTTATCAATACGTGGTAGTGGATATCTATCTGGTTTTGTTATATCATGCAGTTGTCTGTAATCTACACACATTCGAACATCGTTATCACCTTTTGGTACTAATATTACAGGTGCAGACCAAGGAGAATCGCACTCTTCTATAATGTCATTAGCTATCATTTCATCAAGTTTCTCTCGTAATTGTTGTTGTCTGGCAGGAGAGAGTCTAAAAGGTTTAACGCTAATAGGATAGTGATTTCCTGTTTATATTCTATGTTGAGTAAAAGGAGTTGGTTTATTATTCTTTTCAAAAATATCAGAATATTCAGATAACAGATTATTAAAAATTATTCTTTCATCAAGATTAAGTGAAGTACCTTTATTGGGACGTAAATAAATATCAACAGAATACAAAAATGTAGGATTTATTTTTAAATATTCTATACGAGGATCAACAAATAAATTTTCTTCTGCTGGTTCACGTGGACGTATTGGTCGGGGTGGAGTGTCCAGCTTAACAATTTTCCACCTCGGTCACTTCACATCTGGAGGAGAAGTTTCCGTGTCTCTTGTTGGCGTAATTGACAATGGAGACAACATATGACTCTTGTTGAACTCCTTTGCCCACTCAATGAATTCGGAAATGGGCTTGTTCCGCTCAACAATGTCCCCATCTTCTGTTTCCAGCGACAGACGCTTAGCGGCCTTTAACGGAATAGGTATGCAGCTCGATAATTGGAGGAAACTAAACAATTTAGTTGGGTCGTCGATAAAACTCCAGTGACGTTGGGGTAAATTTAAGATTATACTGGCAGCTTCCAGGAAATGCGTCCTAAAAGTGTGCGGTTGTCACTCGCTTCTGGGATTGCCGACAATTTTATTGGCAGTGAACGGCCACCAACAACAACATCCACAGTCGACACGAGCAAATTTGTTTGTCTTGTGGTGCCATCTGCAAGACTTAGGAGTGCATTTTATTTTGCAAATGACACACCACTCTGCACCAAGTTCTTATATAATTGGGCACTGGCAATGCTGGTTCGTGCAGCTGTGTCCAAAAATGCATATCCCTTTTGTCCTTTAATAGTTATTTCTATTGTGGGGGTTTTTGATTGGCTTTTTACTGCCGACTGTAATGAGTAAAAAGACACAGCTTCCGGAGGGGTCTCTTTATTTTTACAGTTCTCGCAGTTACTGCGGAATACACCCGGGGCACCACATCCGTAACAAGTTATGGTCGGTTTTGGCTGGACCTTTACATCCGCCATCCTCTTCCTGCAGACTTCAAACAGATGTCCTTTTTTCCCACAATAAGTGCATCTTTTAAAACCCTTACGGACACTTCCATCTTTTGACGCTTCTTCAATCTCCTTTGAGAGGCTTTCTAAATGTCTTCCGCGCTCCAGTAGATCAGCAAACGTTTTTATTTCAGACCTCGGAATTTCCTTTTTATAATTAATGGCCAGAAGTCCGTATATGAAATCTAGTTGTTCCTCCTCTTTGTGCCTTTTTGATGGAAGCTGAGACAATAAAGCACGCTTCTCACAAAGGAACGAATCGGTTTTCTCATTAGTTTGCTTCTTTGAGAACAGCTCAAGATATACCTCGTGTGGCTGCATCTTAGGTGCAAATGAACTTTTTATTGCTTCAAGGGCTTGGTTCCACTTTTTGATATCGCCTTTTACTCCGCTCCACCAAGTAGCAGCAGGTCCCGTAAGCAGTAATGTAAGTCCTTCGAGAGCGTCTTCGTCGGAAATCTTTTCAACTTTATTATAAATGGACAAATTCCTCAACTTTATTATAGCACCGTTCGCCGTGAAAACGGGATGAGCACTGAGCGAAGCTTTTCTTTGTCTCGGTCTTATCAGCAAGCTTGGTCATTAGCGCCGTAAATTGTTCCGTCGTCATTATTACCATTTCAGATTTCTCTTCAGTCATTGTTTATTATTGTTTTTACGTTGGGCACCAATATAGTGTTGTTATGGAATGAAACAACACAAATGTGTTATTACTACGTTTATTGTCTTAATAAACAATGGCATACATTAAGCATATATATGTATAGATGAAGCCTATTAGTGGTTCGTGGAATTGACTGCGGGGCTATCGCATTCCGTAACCTCCTAGCTGGCTTGTCCTGAGGGCTGCGGGGCTACCGCTCAGGTAAGCAGAGGCAACAGAGAGGACTGCGGGGCTATCGCACTCTGTGCCGTCTAGCGAACGACTGACTTGATGCTTGCTTCGCCGCTCCTTTTTTTTATACTCGCTTGGTGACGTATGTAGTGGCATCCATCACGATGTAAACATTGATCGGCATCGATGTGTGCGTGTAGGCGAGACTTGTATTGTGTTTATTTGTTACAACTTTAAAAATATTCAATACTGTTTGGAGACCTTAATAAACGAAAATAAAAATTAAAAAAAAAAAAAACGGCTGGATTTTGTGCGCATACGTCAATTTTTAGGGTTCCGTACCCAAAGGGTAAAAACGGTTTTTACCCTTTGGGTACGGAATTAGTTGTTTGTCAAAATTTGGATCAATCACAGAGCCGAACCGCGTCTTGAGACCGGGTCGCATCTTAAGTACTGACTATTTATACCAGCCTAAGATGGTTACTTATACAACGTCAGAATTATAATATGAGTCCTCGCTCGCTTGACTCCTAAATCCTAATATATGATTAGGACCAGACCGTATAGTAATATTATAACAAAACAATAATTGCCGAATTAGATAGAATTCTATCAAATAAGGATAGTTACAAGATGTTGTTGCTGTTGTTTTATTTAATAAAATATTTAAGTGGTATTAAGTAACAGAGGCCTTAAAGTGCCTGACAGTATAATTTACGCTTTCCAAACTTTATTTTAGGTTTCGATTTGGGTTGAATAAATTATGATAAAGTTTTGCTGTATTATAATATATTCCCGAGCACAGGAATATATTATAACTAGATGACGCCCGCAACTCAGTTGCGTCAAAATTCGTTTATCGTGCGGGAATCGTGCATTTTTCCGGGATAAAAACTATCCTATGTCCTTTTTCAGGACTCAAAGTATTTCCATGCCAAATTTCAGTGAAATCGGTTCAACGGTTTGAGCGTGAAGAGGTAACAGACAGACAAACGTACAGACAGACAGACAGACACACTTTCGCATTTATAATATTAGTATGAAAGTATGGATGTATGGAAGTATGGATATTCCTAGGCTACTCTATTAGTACGTATTACGTAGTTCCTAGTAAATTAGTACATGATATTTTGCTCTTCAAAATGCTACTCTGTTAAGCGTTCGATTTCCAAGAAATTTATTATACTCACTCGGGTACTAATTGCAGAAAAATTCATAGAAAATATTATGTAACTCCGAAGAGTATTATAATTAATAATGTTTGGGTTAATATTTTGACAATTTAATTTATTATATTTTTATCAGCCTTAACTCTAAAAAATATTTTTTTAGTATTAAAATATTTTGTAGTAAATGTACTGTTTATTTATATATTTTTTAGTGTTTTACTCTATTTTTTAGTGTTTAAATATTTAGTAGTAAATTTAGTAAAAAAAATTAATAAGTACACAAAAAAAAATATTTTTGTGCTTAAATATTTTGAAGTTAATTTTTGTTCAGGAACCTAGGTAATTACTATTTTAAGCTGAAAAATAACTCAAACATGTTAAATATTTTCGTATGACAAAATGATTTTGGTATTACGTTTGTATGAGAATTTCGAGGGTAGCCCGGCCCCTTAACATATTCTTATAGGTGACCATGGTTTAGGCACTGAATAAAAACATAGTCTACTTCTATTCATTCTAAAAAATACAGTGTATTATAATGTGGCAACCTTACTCTTAAAAGAACACCGAGTGGCACTCCAGGAGTGCCAGCAGGTGTGATAACTATATATAATCAGAATTAAGTAATAAACTAAAAATCAAAATATTCCCATTATGGAAGTCTAACAAAAAATAGTATTTTAATGAAAAGATAAAACCGACTTCAAATTTTTGTACGTAATTAAGAATTAAAATTCCCTATCTCAAAAACTACTGAACCGATTTTGATGAAACTTGCAGTATTCCCTAAGTTGAACAATACCTAGTACAATAAAAAAATCACTAAAATCGGACTTGTGGTTCCGGAGATATGCGTGCACAAATATGAAAACATACATACATATATACATACATACATACACTTTTGAAATTTGGCTTATTTGTTAAGAAGCTGTCATAGATTAACATATACAAAAACTGGGCAGCTCTGGAAATAATGCATACATACGCGTCGAATTGATAACCTCCTTTTTTGAAGTCGGTTAATAAAAAAGGTTCAAAACACCGCTAAAGAAGTTTCCACTCCAATAACCGAAACTGAATTGACACCTTATTCACACCAGTTTTCTTTAAAGTGGTTAGAATAATTATACTGAGCGATAGTGGGTATACATATTCAATTATACACGTATTTGAGTGTCACGAATTCCACATTACAAACTAAGGTAAAGGGTTTGTATGAACAAACAGGGAATGTTTGCTCCATTCAAAACTTAATTCAATCCCACTGTTTGCGACCTCTGTTTTATAAATACGCTGTGTCAACACTAATCAGCTAAATTAACTGTTTCGTGGGGATGATATTATTCTGCAGGATCTCCTGTTAGACGTCCGCTAACGTAATTTCGTTCTAATTGAAAAATACTGCTGACTGCGATTTTACAACGCAAATAGAAATCTGCTAGAGTGGCTTTTTCAAAGTAGCCACTCTAGCAGACAGTGTATTTTAAGTGAAATAATTATTTTATGTTGTGTTATAAAGTAATTAATTATTACGAATCATGATAACATTATGTAGTATGTACGTTTTAGAAGAATGTTGGTAGAATTGTAGTTTAGTATATTGTAAAATTCTAATTATAACAACCTGAGACTGACGGCGACCATTGTTTGTGCGACGGGACAGCGATCGACGTTGCCATGGCGACATACTTATTTAGTCACTTCAATATATAAAATAATATGGGCGAAATACTTTATATTATTGCAAAGCAACGTTTGACGGGACAGCTAGTATATATAATATGTATACTAGCTGTCCCGGCAAACGTTTATCTTATATCTTTAAACAAGCAATTCTTGTATATATTATATACAAGAATTGCTTGTTTAAAGATATAAGATAAATAAATAAAACCACATAGAATAGACAATATCCTCAATGACTAGTTCCTCGAACATAATAATATGAAACTTGAATATTTACTCGGTCTGCATAGGCGACAGGCCACAATTATTTAGTTCCAATGTGTTCCATTGCGTAACCTCAGCGGAGACACTTAACATTTTACTTATTTATAGATTTAAATACGTTGCGTCGTTGGACGCAATCTTTTCACTGAAAGTTGAAGGAGGTCAAATAATGAGTTGCACTGTCGTCGTCGCGCGTTGCTCACCCGTCACCACTGACAAGTCTAGAATACGTAAGGGCCGGGACACTAAATTTTTAAAAAAATAAAATACAAAAAAAAACACGGCACGACGTCGTACGCCCCGTGCGGACGCGCGTCGTAAAAAACCCACGGCACGGCGCCGTACGACGTCGTACGACGTCGTACCGTAGAAACTCATCTTGAATTTCTACGTGAGTTTCTACGGCACGACGTCGCACGACGCCGTACGGCGCCGTGCCGTGGGTTTTTTACGACGAGCGTCCGCACGGCGCAACGCTGAAACAACGCGCCGTGTGAACTGGCTCTGCGTTATTATGCGTTACTGCGTTACGCTGCATTGCACGAAACCAGTGTGGCCTCGTTCTTAGACTACGTTCACATAAAACTGATTGTCAGTTCAGTAACATTCAATAGTCACCGGTTACACGGTCAAATTTTCATCAATCTGATCCATCAATCTGGTACGGATTGACGAAAATTTGATCGTGTACGCCACGGATTGATGGATTGATCGTATTTTTAATATGAAATTTTTATAACCATTAATATTCCGCTAATCATATTGATGGATCAGATTGATGAAAATTTTACCGTGTAACTTGTGACTTTGACAAGAAATTGAATTGAAAAAAAAATTGGAAAACATTTATAGTTTACCAACCAATAAAAGGCTTAAACGCTATTCTAGTTGTTTGACGGGAATGCAGCATATTTTATTCCAATGCGATGCCGCAGCCCTACGGCTCAATGTAGCCTCGCTCTAACTTCGTTGAAGGCCTATACACATAGGCCGAGAGGGTGCTACAGAATTCATTTGCATTTTAAATTATGGAAAATAACCAATGTGCAGTTTTCTAGTGCACTCGATTTTCGAGATTTTGTGTTCACTTGTAACTAACAAGGTGAAATTTTTAATATTAGCAAAAAAAATACAAGAATACAAGACTTGAAAAAAGTTTTTTAGAAGAGTAATTTAGGAACAGGAAAAAAAGTTTGCCAAATATTTTTATCAACCTTATTTATTTTAATCTTCCAGCACTCATTGTTATGTAACACAAAATAAAAAGTATAAATAAAAGGAAGTAATAATAATATGAGCCCACCTTTTCTCGTGCTCTCATAGACAAATAATGTTATAGTAGCATAAAAGTTCACGACCTTTTTCCTACGCAATTTTGTGTTCTGTATTTTATAACTTTTTGTTGTTACGCTTATATTTTGTAAAAAGATTATAGAGATGTTATCGTCGTTTCTATAATAACGTTTTAGACTATCCTTTCTGTAATTTCCTTGTAAAAATAAGTCTTGTTGAGTGTTTGAACTTGATTGCTACTGAAATTTTTGTCCCGATTATATTATTAAAAAAAACCGTATTTTTTACACCAGAAGTATCGGCAGAGGTGAAACAGCGGGCCGGGCAAGCATTTTTACAACGCGGTAGAAAGATATTATGGGTATATTATTTCCTCTTCGAGCCGGTAGTAGGCACCAGTGTAGTTATCTTCGTTCAACGTTCAGAGAATGTTTGAAAAAATGTATTCTGAATAAAAAAAATTGAGTTAGAGTTTTCTTCTAGAGCTCGCCTCGCCGGCGATCTACTCTCCCTCCGTCTTACGAACTTCTGATCAGGTAACGTGTAAGTGTAACATATTATTATATCAACATCATCATCACCAGCCTATTTCCGTCCACTGCTGAACATAGGCCTTCCCAAATGAGCGCCAACCAACATATTGCTATATACTCAATTCAAATGCACAATGCCGCTAAGAAGTTTTAACTTCACGTATCATGTAAAAAAATAGGCCTTCGTGGATGATTCATACAGTATTTTCAATGCGAAGTAACCACTCCTTAAATGCTGCAGTGCCTGGGACGAGATTTAAATGTCCGTATGGTTGCGCAAGCACATACGACTTTTTCGAAACCTAGTCGGCCTAGTCCAGAGGAAAGAACTAGTCATTACGTCTGGGACCAACTATGTGCGGGTTTCCTCACGACGTTTTCCGACACCGTATGAGTGTCCGTATTATGTACTTGAAATCAGCAAAATGTCTCATTGGTATACGCCTCCACCCGGGATCAAACCTGCACCCTCTACGAGTGCGAACCAAAGGGCTACCCATTAGGCCACTCTATCATGTAAAAGAAGTATGTTAATAGTCGTACTCTACTTCTGTTGGACTCTGTCCCATCCGCGACTAGAGGTTACTTCTTATCGATGAGACATTGTCATAATAATATGGCGGCGCGGCAGACAGAACTAGTGAGATCATTACTGATAAACTACAATATACTTAATAGTCCATACTAATATTATAAATACGAAAGTGTGTCTGTCTGTCTGTCCGTCTGTCTGTCTGCCTGTCTGTCTATCTTTCTGTCTGTTACCTCTTCACGCCCAAACCGCTGAACTGATTTTGCTGAAATTTGGCATGAAGATACTTTGAGTCCCGGGAAAGGATTGTCCCGGAAAAATGTACGATTCCAGCGCGATATACGAATTTTGGCGCAACGGAGTTGCGGGCGTCATCTAGTATTATATAATTGTTATATTCCGCGGAATTAAGCCAAAAATTTTAGAATGGATTTAAAAAGTAACAAAACAAAATAACAATTAACAATTAGCTGATATAAAATAAAAGTATTAGGTAAAAATATTCGATATCAATAATTATCTATTCTTTTTTTTTGCCATCGAGGTATGCCAGCCTTTTTAACTACAATTCTTAAAGAGCTTTATAGGTTAGTTCATAAGTCATAACAATCACAGTAAGGTAATAAAAATAGCATTTAAAAGCGTTCCCAAATAAAATAATATGCCTTCAAAAATTTCGTGACTACTCAAACACCGAAACAACCGGAAAAAGTTGCTTGGCGTGCCATTTCATGTTGACGGTGGCTTCAAGTTTTTACAATAACGGTTACTTATAATAATTATTAGGTTTTTTCCTGAGAATACGTTTGGAAATAGTATATTCAGAGTTATAACACGCCGCAAGTTGTACTTTAAAATTGCTTGGTAAAAATGGAAAAACAAGGCTCAATGTTCGATCTTTAGATCCCTTTAGTGGAGCGAAGAGTGAGGCGGTTTGTGTGTACCTACATTGAGACAAGCTATTGGTAGATCAGGAATAAGATAGGTCGTTTTTTGATAACGTTCAGGCGGTGTTACGTTAATTAGTACTTTACACAGCTATGTTATTGGTAGAATATATTGTACGCTTGCGTCGATCATCTCCATGTTAAAAATCTATAAGTTTAGTGCAGCTCACTACTACACCTTCCATGGCACCTTTATGACAATAGCAGAGCATTAACTAAGAGGTGAAATAATTCTGAACGAACTATACTTACGTAATTGCGTAACAGAAACGTGTAAAAGACATGATTCAAATCTTGAGCCGACCCTTATAACCTGTGACACTTTTATCAACAGTTCTCATTAATAAACTGGTTAAAACCGAGTCGCTTTAGTTATACAAGTTAACTTATCTTTAATATTATTTAGTCTTCTGGAATAATTTGAAGTAATGTAGACTACAACAAATATTGACATTGGGGCTATTAAAGTATTGTTGTTTCTTTGCCCACAGAAAATATAATAAATAATAATGTTGTACAATGTACCGTCGAGGAAATTGATTTCTAGGCAGTTGTCGGACCTACGTTATTTGGTCGACTTATGTCAAATCAATGTTAGCCGTGATCGGTCGGATGGCTTTGACTTAACGCGATCAAATTACTTAGCTCCTCCATCTGCCTAGGAATCAACTTCTCTGATAGTACATTGCGTAAATAAATGTATCATATTTAATTTAAAAAAATTGCGAAACAAATCAGTTATCATTCATTCGTTGTCTGATTGCCATAACCCATAACACTAGTTTTTACTTAGCATGGGATTAGACGACGTGATGTACACTGCCTAGCTTACACTAATATTGTACCTATAATAAATGTTTGCTTAAGGCAGGGATCAATCTCAATCCAAAACGATAACCTTGCACACAACCAAAGACCAAGCGTATACGCATCGCAATAAGATTCATTTTTATATCTTAGGATAAAACTGTAGTTCTTAGTATCTTCTCTATTTTTCATGTTTTTTTTTAAATATCTTTGGTAATAAATATTAAGAAACAAAATTGTTCGGTTCAGGATATTTTAATATAGATTTACTAACAATTTATTCAAATAAAATGTATAATTATCCTAGTCAATACTTATATTTCGATGATTTGATTTTATGATGAATAATTAGAGTTTGTAAATTAATTACAGCCAAAGTATTACGTTTTATAAAAATGTTTATGGTTTAAAGTCTTTTAAATATTGTGCTTTATATCTCATATTTTTTACATTTCGTTATTATATTGGAACTAGGTAAACCGGGAGTCACGGAAGGCAAATAATTTTCTGCATTTGAGTTCATAACAATGTATTTTCAACACCGTCAATACAAACTATATATCTTAAAAAAATGTAAAATACAATCCGACTGCTATGATGCATCTGGTGTCACATCATATGGGGAATCAACGATACCTCTATAACATTTAATCCATGAAGCCTGAGAAAAAAATAATATACACGAGCTGTAGAGCGCTGTAGTAGAGCCTACCAAAAAATAGCGATAATACGCATACAGAACTGTGAAATGGAACATAGACATAAAATTTTCCTATATTTCACAGTTATCTCAGAAAAGCTGTACCATTTTAGGTGTAAATGCTAATGTCTTGACATTCCTAACGCCTATCTATAACATAATATTATTATACGTCTTGAACGTCTCCGTGGTCTAGTGGTTTAAAGCGTGGCTCTTGACAATGTCGTGGCTTCAAGGTAAATGAAGGCTAATCTCCTGATTGTCTGACAAGTAACATGATCCTTGATTCGAATCGGCGTGGTAAAATTCAGCCCTGCGCCTGATCTCTCGCCAGTCTTATCGATCGTCCGTCCCACAGCCCACTGGGTTATGAGAGTAAAGGAATATAGAGAGTGATCTTGTGTACTTCCACACTTGGGCATTATAAAATAACTCCTACATCGTAATTGGTCTAATTTTTAATGAAACCGACTACCGTCACCGAACCCGGTGTGGGAGGTATTATTATTGTTATGAACACGAT
This sequence comes from Lysandra bellargus, assembly GCA_905333045.1. Taxonomy (NCBI): domain Eukaryota; kingdom Metazoa; phylum Arthropoda; class Insecta; order Lepidoptera; family Lycaenidae; genus Lysandra; species Lysandra bellargus. The sequence goes on from HG995323.1 coordinate 8,186,778, forward strand.
TATATTATTCCACTTATGATTACGATAACAGAAATGCAGTCACACATACAAATTTTGACATTTTAAAGTTTTTTTCTGGCCTCGTTTCTTTGAATCATAGCACTATAGCCAATACAATCGCCACATGAGATATCGAAGGAGTTCAGGCTATCGCTACACCAATATGCCTGTGATCATTCGTTATGTGCTGGTATGTTTCAATCTCCGTCGAAGTGCGGTCATGGCAGAATTAGTCCAGAGTAATTCGACACAAGTCACACTTGAGGTTGGTACAATAACGACGTGTATGTACTCACCTACGTTATTTTGTCGGGCAACGTCAAAGTAATATTAGTGATCTGTTAGCTGCTTATCATAACCCGACCAAAATATTGTGTAGGTCTTAAATATTTTGTATAACAATGTGTTTAATGTGGTTTGAAAGAACATAGGGCTCTCGCTCCTTTAGTCACCTATCGCTATCAGTATCTTCACAAAGCTTTCTAAATTTATGGTATTCCACATTTCTTTGAGAAGATATGCCAAATAACAGAAAAGTTTGGATCGGAAATTAAAGGAACACTGTAACTTCGCGAGTACGAAGAAACCCACACTGAAAAAGGGTTGCGAATATGGAAAATATAAGGCATTTATGGCTATTTATTTTGCCTTAAATAAATGTCGTGTATTGAACAACGGATATTGAACGGGAAATTACTGCTGCAATTCGCTCGAAGATTCCTACATAATACACAATGGAAATGATTGTTTAAAAGGTATTATTGTGTTTTATGAATGTTAAACGAAACGGCAAAAGGCTGTTGAACGGAGACTAGATTCATCTCTTTGAAATCCTTTATGAAAACATGTTTGAGATGCTTTCAATATGCTAATGCTGTGTTTGGCATTATTACTTTTAAACAAAGTACAAAAGTAATGCTTAAAATAAGATTTGCATCTTGAATATTTAAGCTACAATATCAGAAGAGTTTTTAAGACGTTACACTCTGCTCCTTAACGGGTCGAACAACACGACTTATATGTATTGAATTAAAACAAACGAAACCACATAATATTATTCTGTTTATAGGTACTTCATTTATTAGAATATTACATACTAATAATACTTGGTAATCACAATATATAAGTATTCTTACACTATAACAGCATATTTTACTAATTTGTAAAGGTCATGCCTATTTCCAAACATAAACAAAACATAAACAGCTAATTAATATTAATTTCTAATATAAACAATACAAAAACAGTTAGGTAATTTTATTCTGAAACTATAAAAAACATAAATTATCTTCTTAGTTCAAAATTTTGTTGCCGAAAATTGTGTTGTCCATATTAATTTACGATTTTATTCTATGGCAACAAGAGACATAATTTTTACACCGAGTATGTAAACGACTGTAAACATGATAATATTTTGAATTATTACATCTTTTGTTATAATTTAAGACATCAACTCAACAACCTAGATTCTAATGCGACCAGCGCAATCAGATTATATTCTAAATGTTCTTTAACCTTCTAAAGCTAAAACTAAATTTTTCTTTATCCTTAATATAAGAATTAGGTATAACTATCAATATGATGGTAAAACTAAGAAATCAATTTTCGACAAAACAAAAATTTACTCGTAACATGAATTAGTAAGATAATCAATTTTTTGACTTATTTCTGTTGACAGAATCAATCGATTCCTTAGTTTTTCTTTACTTTACCCTACGAATAATAAAAACTAAGGAAGAGTAACTCCGTCAAAAAACATGCTCCTAAATACTTGTCAAAAAAGTGTACCTTAGGTACACATTTCAATACATTTGCAATATTTAGGTGGCCTTGAGCGGTATAAAGGCTGACGTTACATGACAGTTCGAAAGAAACCAAATTTAAAACAGTAATAGTATGGGAGTTACGTTTCCTTAATTTTTATTATTCGTAGACTTTACCAATACCTGAGGAATTCATCTTAAAATATCGTTTCAAAACCACCATAAAGATACCAAACAATTAAAAACTAATAGGACGAAATTAAAAATACGACGTTGTTAAACTGTAGCCATTTTCGTCACGGACCATGACCAAAGTAGACAGAACTAAGGACTACCTCGACTTTAATCAAATGGGCAAAATATATACGCGAGTGTCAATTTCAACATGCTTCACAATGCTGGGTAACGTATACACTATACATTAGTACTGCGCGTGCCGGCCGATATGATATAATACGTCAAACGTATTTTCGAGATCTCTTCTCAGTCGGCTTACTCGTTAGATCTGTTTATCCTGCCATGACGATCATGCAACCATGATCACGTGAGTATTACATGATCATCTGCTCCGCATGGCCGAAGACCCTCAACCTGCTGATGCCACCGTCGGGAGCGATGGTCACACGCAGGTGGGAGACCACATCAGAATTGCATTTGAAGATGTGCTCTTTGTTCGGCCCAAGCTGCAACAAATATAACATTTTTAAACGACGAAAAAAAGGAGGTTCTATGTTTGGCTATGGATTTTTTCCCGATAATGAGCATTTTTTTTTATCAGCTATCGTAAGATTTTTTGTAACAACTTAAGTGAACAAAAAGTATAATTATTGTTCATCGAAAAGATTTTCTTCTCTAGAAAAATATTCGATAAAAGAAACAAGAAAACTTTAATATCTATTTGATTTGAGACAATTGTTTTCTTTTCTACTTTTACTGAAAGGGTGACATTTTTTTTCTCACCTCCGGGCGGAAAACGTCAACTTTCTTCCCGCTACGCTTACCGATGTTACCGTTTTCCGCCTCCTTCGATGCGAAAAGTAGTATACGCACCATGGGCAGTAAATAAGAAAGACTCAGATCACATGTTTGTCGACCTCGGCTTCGCCTCGGCCAGCAATTACATGTGATCTGAGACATTTCTTATTTTCCTGCCCTAGGTGCGTAATGTACTATTTATGAATATCAAGGGTACACGTCGTGTAGTTTCACAAAAATGCGACCTCGAACCTTCCACGAAATCCATCGTTTATATTAATCACGCCGGCTTTACGATCAAGATATATCTTACGGTATATTTATGGAGGTCTACATATTAAATCACGATAGCTTAGATGTATGACTCAAAACATAATGTATGATCAATGCCCTTTAATATCACGTAATAATTCAATGTGATGAAGGTACAAAATGAAAGGAAAGGACGTAGTTTTATATGTATTTTATACAAAGAGAATTTAGCTATAAAAATAGATGTTTGCTACACACAAGTAAGCTAATGACAGTTTTATGCTTAAGTAGTATAGTATATAGTAACTTTACGGTTGCATCCTGAATCTGAATCCTGAATTTTATTACGTAGTATATTACGAACAAAATTGCATGCAATAGAACGCATTGAATTGAATGTAAACTAGTTCTATGGACTAACGATTGTTCTAGATTTTATAAATTATTCTATTAAATAACTTTTTGTTGTAAATTATCCAGACTTATTTTGGAAATTATAATATATTTTCATTTTTAGTGGTTAGATATATTTTTCTTTTTGAATAACAAATAACTATGAAAAGTACTGAAATAACAAAACAATTACCTTAGATGTTTTCAGGATGTTGTACCAGACGGCTTTTTTGGTGTCGAGTCGCTTCTTGTCACTGAAGCACCCTTCAATTTTGATGGAATCTGGATAGTTTCCTTTGAAATGTGTCGTGTCGACCACTATCCTCATAGCTCTCCCGCAGAATCCTAATTCGAAAACTGCCCATTCGTCACCTGTAACAAAATGCATATTGTTATACACGGCGACTTTAATTTTATACAGTAGCTTGATCATTGAGATTTATATTGTAATTAAACAGCTTTAATATGGTTTTACGTTTCTACATCTACAAATTCTGATACAACCTTAAATCTCAAACGCCTTTTGATTCGTTAAAACTTCAAACCAGCTTTTGATATAAATAAGAAATCAAGTTTGATATTCAAAGAAAGTAAATTAAAGTTTTATTGCAGTAGGTACTAGAATAGGGGTCTTGTTAAATGGAGTCAGTTATTACTCAATAATAGCTATCAAGTTATGAGATTTGGTCCTAAATTGTCGTAGACGTTAGAGCTATCAGCCTAAGCTAGTCAAGATGCGGAGTCAGCAGAGGCAAATCGAATAAGCCTTGTGAGATGTCTGTCTCAAGTGAATACGTGACTCCGTACTCGGTCTACTGCCAAAATGTTCTAGAGGCAGTGTTTCCCAATCAGTCTGAAGCGCAGTTACACGGCGCCCTACTCTACCTAGCTATTAGAAAAAGATAATTATATAAACACCTTTATTGATTATAGTTAAGTTAAGCAGGTAAATAGAAATAAACAAAATATATTTAATCATCTGCCTGCTTTGCGAAATTAATATTATAATTATTTTATTTCATAATAATTATGGTTTTACATATTGATGGAGGATCGACTCACAGCGCCCCTCTTGCCTTTTCACGGCGCACCAGGGCGCCGCCGCGGCGCAAAGTTTGGGATCCCCTGTTCTAGAGGGAGTGTTTTTACTGTCCCAAATAGGACTAGAGCTTAGTTGATTTTAGTTAAACAAAGATTGCGGAAACAGTTCTAAAATAATATATTTTGGTAATTGAAAAATACGTGTTTGTTGATAATTAAAATTAATAAATGATAAAATATATTAATATAATTAATATTATCTAAAATGATTTTAATAAATATGGGATCACTGTTAACATTTCGCTAAATTGAGAACTGATTTGAGTAATTTTGGCTCGAAGAAGATATTTAAGTCAACGCTAATATTACGTCTATGGTATAACAGAATTATCAAGAGAGCGAGCTACAAAATCTTTACTTCATTATGAAAATAACGTTATGTTACAGTACTTATTCTACGTCAACAAAATATTGCAGAAAACAAATTACCGGTAACTTTGAGGGTTCCATCTTCGGTAAATTCCAGTACACGCGGACGGTCCAATCTTCTCGCTGTCTCCCATCCGTCATACATTCCCTCCGACTTCGCCGGCTTTATTATGTTTCTCGGGTGGCCATAGTGAGCGTTCGAGTATTCTGGAACAAAATAATTTGGTTAAAACCTTTTATACAAGTTACGCCATGAATGTCAAAATGGTCTTAAACAGTACCTTAATAGTATTTTTGGGACGCAGCGACCTACCATGTATATTACAATATACGTCGATCAAACTTAAATATAATATCCTTGGTCAACTCGCTTTGAAGTATTATGCAAATTATGATTAACTATCGTACTCAGGGTGGAACATTAATGACTTAAATGTAATTAATTCAAAATTTTGCCATAAGCCCCATACATTATTTCTGTCAAACTCTTCATTAAATAGAAGGTTAATTATAATCAAATGTCTCTGAGTACGGCGGTAAGACTGTTATAAAATCTGTAGCTTTATGTCTCTCTTTTGATGAAGTCACACAAAAGTGAATAAAATACGAAATTTTGTAAAGAAAAAACAATGTCTCTAGTTACTTTAACTCCGGCAGTCATAATTATTACTATAGTGGTGGACACTACAAAGAAAATTATTCTCGAAAATTGCAGTAAATCTAGAGCTAGTTCGTTTAAGCAACGAATTCGCAGGTCCGAATGCATAATACTATCGTGACAAAGGAGAGCCTTAACGTGTTCCAGCGTGCAAAATTGTAGCAATTCATTCGCATCGCCTTGAGATGGAATCCCGGAATGTGATACCATTAATTTGTGTATCTTTGTCCAAACGGTGAAGCAAAATTCAATGAGGATTAATTTAATCTCGTTTTGGTAACATTTATGTAATATTTTTGACAAGCAATTTATTGTTGCATAACATGTTATCAAAATTTAAACCAGCGTGTTTTGATTAATTTTCATAGCATGTTATAAGAGACATTCTGTCATTTTGAAATAATTGAGTCCTTTTGTAATTTTAAATGAACTTTCAAAAGTTTCAATTGTATACTAAAAACTTCAATAGTATTTTCCTTTCAACTTTTATTTTTCGTTCAGAGTTTACAAAGTTTTGCTCTAAATTCATTCAGATGTAACGAAATTCATACGACTTGAAAAGTGCCGAGGAGCAACTCAGTTTCCCTCGTCAGTTCCCTTCAAGTTGAGAAATAACGCATCAATCTTCTATACAATGTCACTGGAAACAAGTCGTGCTCGAGAGAGTACTTGTCTACTGAATTCGAGTTATTCTTAAGTATTTCATATTTTATTGGGTTACATGCCTTAATCAGCCATAGTAGCCTAACTACATAAATTGTTAATTAAAATCTAATTAACTGCTTAGGCACTACAGTGGACATGTCTTTTCGTGGTCACAACAAAAACACAGATTACTAAATAGTTACTACGTAAACGAAAATATATGCAGTATTCAGTAAGTCTTCTTCACACACAATATTTTTTATCTATGTATTGAGTACCCAAGTTTGATTGTATTGTGTCGTAGTCTATACTCTACTATAGTATAAAAAAAGATGCTTACCCATACATGTAGCGCCACTCAGCAAAGATATAAGATCAACGAGCTGACCACACGCTGGAAGTTCAGGTTTGGCTTCACCGTACACCCTCAGCCTGGCGATGCCTCCGTCGGGGTAGATGTTCACCCTTATGTGGGTCCACGCTTCGTCACTTAATACCTAGAACAAAATTATTATGTAAAGAATAAAGATTTTTGGATGCTAATGCCTGACATGATAAATATTGTACAAAGAAGTTGCTAGACTACAACCGATACGTAAGAAAATTCCTTCCATAGATTGGCTTAAAATTTACTCTAAACCAATTTTCATAACTTGGATCTCGATTCGATTTTCAAACTTTGAAACTTATATAGCGGCGTTGTGCACTTTTTTGGAATGGGTAAAAATGATAAGTGAAACGTGAGAACGAGAAAGAGTAGCCAGTAGGCGTGGCGTAGCAGGAACTAACATTCCTCTCTGTTTTTACCCTACAGTGGCAATGTCTGCTTATGCTGTTTCTCTCGGGGTAGACTTTGTTATTTCATATTGAACAAAATATTATAATGAATTATGAAACCATTGCAATCCATACTTAATAATATAAATATGAAAGTGTGTCTGTCTGTCACCTCTGAAAACCCAAACCACTGAACTGATTAAGCTGAAATTTGGCAAGAAGATAGTTTGAGTCCCGGGAAAGGACATAGGATACTTTTTATACTGGAAAAATGTTTAGTTCCCGCGCGATGACCGAATTTTGACGCAACGGAGTTGCGGGCGTCATCTAGTTGATTATAAAGCTACCAATTACCTTATATACCTACTGATATATCTATACCTTCTGATAGTTCATTCGTGTTTCCTCGTAGCCTGGCTGCAGCGTCGTAACGGGCACGACCTCCTCCCATCTGTCAGAGTTAAGCCGTCCCACTCGTTCCAAGTCACATTCACTGCACGCTGACCCCATTCGGGACTCCCGAGCCGGCATTAATGCTTCTTCTGCAACGCAAATAATTAGTGAAATATCGCTTTGTACAGTATGTACGTATAGTGTAGCGTTGGTGCAAAAGTTGGGAAGGAATTTTAATGACAAATTCTGGAATAGAGTTGTTTTCTAGCGAATTTAGTATGGAAATAATAGTGGCAAGATTAACGGTGACAAAGGTATGGGAGACTCAAGACTGACGTTAATCCAAAAGGCAAAAGAAGGTTAGCCCCTGACTTAATAAATTGCGATAGGAAATCACTCTAGTACCCCTACATTGAGTACAAAACTTAGTTTATCACTATGCGTAGTGGGACACTAAGTTTTGTATGAAACTACTGGAACACCAGTAGTTTCGAAACATATTCAATGAAAACATACAAGCAACTGTTTTTATGATATTTGTGTAGATGCATGCAGTACAATAAAATGTTTACCTTCAGGAGTCAAACAAGCGGCCTGGATCGAATATTTGGGAGCATAGTTTCCTGTGAAAAATGCCGTATCCACTAGCAGGCCTGCAAACAAAATATCAAACTAAAACTTCTGTTTGAAAACTGTAATATTTTATCAAACGAACTTTTTTCAATTATGAGACAGCTCCCAGCAGTGATGATGTTATGTTATATCTGCATATTATGTAATTGTAATGCATATTTTATACAGCTAGAGAAAACTAAATTCACAAAGCTGTTATGACCGCAACCTACAACCGCGAAAGTTCAAAGACGATAAACTACAAATACCACGTTTTCCACTTGAACTCTTCAAAATCCGTGAAAATCGCACCCAACATTATCCATTGCTGCTTACCTTTAATAACGCATTTGGTAGCCAGCTTGAGTATGCACCAGTCATGGCCGGCGATTCTCTTCCGCCTCGTCTCCCAGCCGTCCATCCACTTGCCGAACTCCGTGTACCTGTCGGCCACGAACACGGGGTCACTGTCCGATATCATGTTCTCGCATGTCGCAAAGAAGTCGTCGGTTGCAAAGGCGACTTTGCCGCCGGCCTGAAACAAAATGTGTCTTTGAAATATTTTGTATGACATGTAGAAAAGTTGTGACGATTTTACGAATGAATAAATGCATTTATAACGTTCAAATTGTGAGGTAGTATGAAAAAAAAATTTATCTAGTCAACTAAAACTCATAGTTCATTATGAATATTAGGTTAAAGATTTAAAACTATAAATTATGCTGCAGTGGCTTCATAGTTTTCTTTTCACAAACGAATAAGTAAAATTTGACGCGAATACTTAACAACATTGGCTGAGGCAAGCTCTTCTTAAGGGAAGCCCTATAGTCTGTACAATGGTAAATAAAAAAACGATTTAAGATACTGTTAAATTTAAAATGCAAGAAAAGCCAATATGTCTCTCTAGACCTATTTATTGGCTTCTCTTGCAATTTATCCCATCAAGCCCGAGCACCGGTGATCGCGACAACAATAGAATACAATGGCATTTCCGAGAATCTCCGATCGAAGTTGAACGAACGTAATTCGAACTGTAATAATTGGAACCCGATGCTAAGGCTACCAAAATTATTTCCTTCCCTAGTTTAGTAATGAATCAGTAAAAACTTACACCTGCACCCGCGAAATCACTGAGCTCCGCAAACGCAGGAACAACTTTCTCATCAATCATATTGAACTTCTTATATTAGTACTGAGATAAACGATGAGTCGAACTAATCACGGCTGTGAATTGTCAACCCCTTATATACACACACAGCAATCGACTCTGTTTATATACAAACCTTATCAATTGCAACACTGTGATACAAACTAAATGTTTGTACAGTCGTCTTGGAAAATTTGAATAACACTAAATATAATTACCAAATTTTAATCTATGCATACTAATGTTATAAAGTATGTCTGTCCGTCTGTCTGTCTGTCTGTTACCTCTTCACGCCCAAACCCCTAAACTGATTTTGCTGAAATTTGGTATGGGGGCACTTTGATATCCGAGAAAGGACATAGAATACTTTTTATCCCGGAAAAATGTACGAATTTTGGCGCAACGGAGTTGCGGGCGTCATCTAGTTATTATTAAACAAAATGGATGAACGGATTATTTAGTATATTTAATTGATATTGGACATGATAGATATAAAACAGCATCGGTAATCGTACATTTTCTATGACAACATTTTTGCGGGACTTTAAGTAGGTAAGAACCCATACAGTTTATATCAAATTTTATCAAAATCAGTGCAGTGGTACAAACGTGCTAATATATAACATAAACCTTTGTCATTATAATTTATTTATCTTATAAAAATCATATTATAAAAATCGATACAGTATTATAATGTCCAAGAACATATAGCATTATTTGAACAGCTTTTCGTTACATAAGTAAGTTCGATTTCAAATAGGTGGCAATTTAAATTTATACATAAATATTTATAGTACGGGAGCCCTACAACATTTTTTTTTAATTATTATCAAGGTAATTTTTGTGAGTAGCTTCATTTTGATAAGACGAACAAAATTTTTGTTAAAAATCTTGAAAGTGGTATCTAACAGAAATAGAAAGGATTTCATACTTTGATTCGATGGTCCTAAAATATGGATTGTTCTATTTGTAGGATAATGTTACTCTTAAATTATATAACTATTAACCTATCAATATATAACATGCTTTTTAGTGTTCTGTTTTAGGGTTCAGTAGTTAATCAGAGCCCTATAACGGGACCCTAACGAGCTATTTTTTTGTATATTGATAGGTTATTAGTTTTAACGTTTTAATAATTCAGAGAATAATTTTAATTTTTTTCATTAAAAGCTCAATATTAAAATTGAAACCAATATTATTTACTAAATTATTTATTAAACATTCATAGAGTTTTCACGTTGACTGTACTCCACTCAATAGTCTATTTTTACTGGAAATTTTATTTAAGTAATAGTGTTATATTGTTAATTTCCTCGTTTTTTACAAACGAAAACTAAATGAAGCAAAAGGAAAATTTTGACCTTCGAATCGCCTGCAAAAACTTCAGTAAAAAGTTTATATAAATAGCTTAACTCTAAGATGTTAATTACATAGTGATTACCTCAATTTAAAATTAATTTACCCTTAATCGTGTCGTTTGCCAAATTGAGCGTGATTGTTGCTATTTTCGTACTTAGCTAATTGCGTCTCTTGGCTTCACTCATGGGATAATTTCTTTGAAATTCTTGTCATTGCGAACAATAGAAGCTCACAAATTTTAACAACCCCTTAAATAACTGTAGGCGGTTACCAGTGGATTTTCGTAGAATTTGTCAACAATTCACGTTATGGATGCGCCGAAAATCGAGATTTATTATGAAAGTGTGTCTATGTTTTACCACTTCACGTTCTATCTGCCTAATCGATTAGGATCACATTTGGCATGGAGAAAAGGAGCTGAGCCCCGAAAAAAGAAGTATTAGGAAAATGAACGTTCACTATCCTTAATCCTAGTGAAATGTAAACTAAATACAAACTAGAAATCTTATTTAAAAAATAACTACTAGGTACGAAAAAAAAGGTAAGGCACGGTACTAAGCATTAAGACCGAGAAGATTAATTTTATTATTGACCTAACAAAGTTCTACTTAGTAATCAAAACCACCTCAGCAAGTAAATTGAGTATGAGACATAATTTATGATTATCAATGGCACGAAATGTGACCTTGAGGCGAAAATACTTAATTCAAAGCGGATTATACGATTTCAACTGGATCTTTCCAAGTCAATCTTTTCGCTATTACACGCTTCACTTGCTGGTGATTGAACTTTTAATAACCTTGATCTTGTATTGACTGTTACAGTTATATTTACTAGCCTAATTTTACTTTTCCTTTACATATGTCATATAGCCTTACACTTTAAGGTGTGGTATAATTTGTCTTAGGGTCAACTCAGACCGCAACGTGACGCGTAGATGGATTTCTAAATTTGTACTGAATTAACAGATTTCAATTGCGTGAGACGTCTTGCAAATCTGTCAAATCCATACTTTAGAAATACATCTACGCGTCGCATTGTGGTCTGAACTGACCCTTACTTAAAAAAATCTTCTCCAGAAATCTTAAGACGTACGACGCATCGCATGTTCAGTACAAAAATCTATCAAAATATTTTTTTATTTTTTCCTCATTTTAAGCGCGTGGAAAATTATGCGCCACATGGCACCGGGCACGCGGCATCATGCGTATCTCTCATGCTTAGTACATAATTTATAATTGCTGATTAAGAGGTTGAAAGGTTAACACAGAGTCCCGCAAACCAGATTTTACCGGTTATAGCAGTATTGTTTGGACATACAACGCGTGCACTATGCTACAGTATCAGGGATCAAGCAAACGTATCTGACCCCCAGAAGTATTTTATCAAGTATTACTAGAAAAATCTTTTAACAATACAAAAGTTCGTTTCGTTTGTTTTATTCCACACCATTACCATATAAATAAATTATTGTAGTTTTTTTTTTCAAAATTTTCAAATGACATTAAGCTTGTAATAGTATTCCAGGCATTTCCACTTTATAAAATTGCCTTATATTTTATTTTTATTAAATTTATAATATGAATATGTACACCATAATTATTATTAATGAATATATCTAATTGGTGACGATGCCTCGCCGTGTTTGATGGGGACGCGCTATCAGGATATTCAAGATATTTATTACAAAGAAGCCCGAGTGGAGACTAAACTTGACACCGATATGTTACCTTTGTCAAAATTGGAACCCATATTCTATTGGGAAGATTTAATGTGAAGCACGTCTTGATAATATTTCCGTAGAGATTGACTGATAAGTATAATAATATTATTATTGATATATGATTACCTTGGCCTGAAAGACTTTGGGTCTTAAGTCAAATTGTATTCGATGGTTTTTCCCAGAATATTTCAATTGAAAATTAGAAGCGATACTCTTTGGTATTCTAATATAAAGCCTCACAACACCGAAAATAAAACAGGTAACTCTCTCAGTATTAAGCAAATGTGGGTTCACTGAAAACAAAGCATAAACTTCGGTCACAGTAGAAATAAAACACAGTACAGTAACTTAGCTGTATCCTTGAAAAAAAATTCGCTCAACACAGACCCAAGATGTACGCACGGGAGACCAAATACTATTTTTTTGCTTCTATGTGAAATCAGGGTTAATGTGTCCATGCGCCCAATCAATTCTAGTATAACGACGGTCTACTGTTCATTATTTATATTATGCTAGCGTAAGCTAGCCTCCAATCCATTTTTCTATCACAATAACCGGCGACATACGCTGTGCGGCGTTCCGCAGCGCGCACACGTTCCATTACGCGATGTCTTCGGCCTGATAAATTACACGGCGGTGCTACTAAATTATTGTAAGGCGCTTCGTGAAAAATTGACAACACCCACTTGCATGAGTGTTCGGAAATATTTTATGGGCTAGATTTTTTGCACACTCCCGATATTAAATGGATCTTCGTTAAATGAGATCGGATTTTTGAAGTGGTGGTTGGGTGCTTTCGATATTGCACGATTTTGGACGTTTCAGTCAAAGATCTAGTTTTGCGTAGTAAACCTTTGTTCTTCAGTCGTTTTAAACTTTTAACTATAATCACATAATACATATTAGTACTATAAGCTTAAAAAAATAAGTACACAACTAAAATGCAGCTACACATAACCATACCATTTTCTTTAAAAAAAAAACCAAAACCTGTACAATTGGATAAGCCATAAGAGCATAATTTGAAAATAGAACAAAGCTTTATAGTGTTGGCTCCCGAAAATTCAGTTACGTTGTGAAACAATTTACATAGCTGAGGGCTAGAGCCGGCATTTCGACGTCGTGTCAGTCTTTTTACAAAGCTTGTTGCTGATTCCAATTAAGATCAGAGGCACGGATTTCTGACGATCGTGAATACATTGTAAATTTGATACCACTTTGATGGGAAATATGTATTTCTTATCTAGAACGTGTATACATAATATATAGTCGCTACTTTGTTGTGATCAAAATGAGTTACGTGACAATAAATGTAAGCTTTCAAGTGAGTATGCTATATCAAAGTTTTGTTAGGTGCCATCATTGAGTAATGTTATTGTTAGTCGTGAACTGCGAGCTAGTCTTGACATAGCCTGACCAATTAAATAAAGAAAGTCCGTCATCCGCCAGTCAGTGAGTCTAAGGCCGGTATAAATAGTCAGTACTCAAGATGCATCTCGGTCTCAACTCTCAAGACGCGGTTCGGCTCTGTGATTGATCCAAATTTTGACAGCCAACCAATCACAGAGCCTGAACCGTGTCTTGAGACCGAGATGCATCTTGAGTACTGACTATTCATACCGGCCTTAATTTCTCTGATAGCAGTTTTTTGCTTATGCACTGACATTTTTGGAACACTGTTTTGTTGATAACTATTACGATACCGCGAGAAACGGCTGCCACGTTTATTTTCTCCCATTTTAATTATTTTAACAGTTTACAAAGATAGACACATAAACAGCAGGATATGGAGTTTGTTCTAAAGCCGGCCGGGTTTCGCGGCTTCGTATTTGCGCTTCGCGGCTTTATATTTGTTCGAATCGTGTTCACGGCGCGAATCGCGTCCGCAATTTGCACCGCGGCCCGCGAGTGTAGAGCCCGCATAACAGAAACATTGGAAATGTCAAATCATGTCATACGATGTTTGACATGACGCGGACGACGCGAGCCCCTCACAAAGCTCGGCTTTCAGCTACTTATTATATAACCACATAATATATTATTATCTAGCTAAAAGACGAACTTTGTGACGGGCTCGCATCGTCACACCTTGACTACACATCTACATAATATAAATAAAAATTTATTTTAAAGCACAAATCAATAGACGTGATAGTTTTTCCGTAAAGTGTACCACAAAATGGATGTTGTGGGATATACTACGTACGGGTCACTTCGCTCGCCCTGATTATTCATCACGACGTAAACTAGCTTTTTTGCCACTTTTTCAAGGTAGCGTCATAGTGCTAATATTAAATCATACTTTCATACTTAATATTATAAATCCGAAAGTGTGTCTGTCTGTCAGTCAGTTACCTCTTCATGCCCAAATCGCCGAACCGATTTTGTTGAAATTAAGTATGGAGATATTTTGAGTCCCGGGAAAGGACATAATATTATAATACTTTTTATCCCGAAAATATGTACTGTTCCCATGCTATAAACGAATTTTAGCGCAACGGAGTTGCAGACGTCATCTAGTTCTGATATAAACTCCATAAACGCTGTGACGTTTAGAAAATAATTTTATCATAAGAAAACATCTCGAAAGTTGGTATTTTAATCAATACAATAAACATTTCGCCGACCTTGAGGTAATCAAATGAACTCAAAGAGCCATCCTGAAAGATCCCACCTCGTTAAGCAATTTGATTTGTAAATAAATCCTTTTTGAAAGGGCCTTCTATACTCTAATTTGCCCCAATTACATGATCCAATTTTATAACGTCCGTTCGACATTGCCAAACGGGATATTATAATAAGTACTGTTCAATCTGTTTCCTAAAATCTAGATTATATAAAATATCACTTAAACAATCTATACTAATATTATAAATCTGAAGAGTTTGTTTTTTTGTTTGAACGCGCTACTCTCAAGTACTACTTGGTATTATAAAATTGACGAGTTTGTTTGTTTGTTTGAACACGCTAATCTCAGGAACTACTGGTCCGATTTGAAAAATTATTTCAGTGTTAGATAGACCATTAATTGTCGAGGAAGGCTATAGGCTAACGGAAGTCGTAACGAATAGGATAGGTACCTAGAGTATCCAATCCTTTACAACTAGTCCAGACTTTTGCTTTTTTTGACCTTAAAAGGTGGCTTTCGGATCTTTGCCGCGAGCGACCGCGACCGAGAAAATTCAAACAAAATTCCACTTTATGGCATAGACTATAAGTTTCATTTTACTACTTCGCTAGCTTTTACGCCGCCGCCGGCAGCGTGGGTCGCCACATGAATGTCAGTAGAAAATGATACCTACAGTGTATGTCATAGAGTAGCATTTTATGTAATTTTTTATTGGTCGCGGTCGCTCGCGGCAAAGATCCGAAAGCCACCTAAAGATGAATTTCAAACAAATTCCACAACATTTAAAGTTTTATCGCCATATGGCGGCAATTATAAGTGACAGAAAATCCCATAAACTCTTGTCCCCAGCCGCGTATACCGCCATCTCTTAATAGGTTCACTTTACTGCGCCACTACTTCGTTACTCCAGTCTCCAAGTCCCAAACCGGCCACACCCCTCGTAAACTCCGCAATGTAAATGTTTATTTCTTACAATAAAATTCGGATAGTATCTTAGGTCTATGATACAAATTAAACCCTAGACAGTAAAATAGTTTACAATAGCGAGGTAATAAAGTGGCAGTGTGTAAATGATACGCAATAAACAGTACCAAAAAGTACATCTTTCTGGTTCTATCATTTTGTTATGGGCTTATTGCATAGTCAAAAATTTATTGTACCAATTTTATGTACTGGTATCAATAGTTTAATTAAATTTTTAGCCTGAAATAAGGCAAGAAGAAACAAAAAGAAATACACATTTTATTATTATTTAAGCTTATTTTAAGCCGCAAATGCTCAAAAGATCCGGGTATAAGTGATATCTTCAATGTCAATTCAATTCAAAAGAAAATCATCTCAGGGCATCTACAGATCTACGTGTCTCGTTGCGGTCTGAGCTGGCCCTTAGCCTATGCGCACACGGGCAACTTAGTTGCTCGGCGATTTATATGTCTCTTTCGAAAAATAAATAAAAAACTCTTTAAACTCTAAAAAATTGGGTGCATACATTATGGAGCGATCGGCTGATTCTCGGGAAATTTCATACTATATATATGAAATTTAGAGCATACCCAAAAACTTGATCGAGAGACAATAAATCGCCGAGCAACTAAGTTGCCCGTGGGCGCACCACCTTAGATACACAGTCAACTCAACCTTTTTTTCATACGGGCCACAAACACATTTTTGTCTTGGTGTCGCAGGCTACAACCAAAACTTTTTAGGTTTTTTGGGGTTAAATATAACGTTCTGCAAAACTAACGATTCAAAAGTAGAAAAATTTCGCGACTTCCACTACGAATGAAATGTTTTGCCAGTGGGCGTGAATTTCAAAATTGCCTAATTTCACGCGGGCCACTGCCAAGGTCCCGGTGAACCGCAGATTGAGTTTGGCGTTTAAAATATGCCGTTTGCTTGCCTTACACATAACATTCAATCGTCAATACGATACGTCTCAATAAGGAACTAAACTCGAAACTGAGTGTGGCGGCGTCGTTTGTTAAAGCCAAACAAACCACAGGCCCACTTGAAGTTGATCTTGGTTTTCAAGTTCTAGATTTAGTCGCAATCAAACAGCTATCCGTTACTTGTACTGACCGAAATTCAATCTGAAACTCAAATCACACCCAAAATCTGATACGACGAATAATAAAACTAGCTGATCCGGCAAACGTTATTAAGCAATTGCATATCTTTTATAGCGGGCTTTAAGAGCCCGGGTTACCCTCGAAATTCTCATACATACGTAATACCAAAATCATTTTGTCATACGAAAGTATTAAACATTTTTGAGTCATTTTTCAGCTTAAAATAGTAATTACCTAGGTTCCTGAACAAAAATTAACTTCAAAATATTTAAACACTAAAAAATAGAGTAAAACACTAAAAAATATATAAACAAATAGTAAATTTACTACAAAATATTTAAATACTAAAAAATATTTTTAGAGTTGAAATATTTTGTAGTAAATTTAATATTTATGTATATATTTTTTAATGTTTTACTCTATTTTTTAGTGTTTAAATATTTAGTAGTAAATTTAGTAAAAAAAAAATTATACACAAAAAATATTTTTTTAGTGTTTAAATATTTTGAAATTAATTTTTGTACAGGAACCTAGGTAATTACTATTTTAAGCTGAAAAATAACTCAAACATGTTAAATATTTTCGTATGAGAAAATGATTTTGGTATTACGTATGTATGAGAATTTCGAGGGTAACCCGAGCTCTTAAGCGCGGTGATCGTATCGAGAAATTCCGTAACGAAAATAAACCTAACACCCCCCACTCCGACCGGCCGGTCGTTTCCGTGCATTGTCTAACGTCGTTTCAGTTCAGCAGACTTCGGCATGGTGTTTGTGTGTGTGCTACTAGACATATTGCGAATTATAAGTGCATAAGTCGATAAAAATGCTATGCACTAGCTTTACCGCGGCAGTCCCCGAGTGCTACACGTATTTTTTTTCAGACAGACTGTTTTTTACAAACTGTAAAATAACGTAACGAAAACAATGTTTTCGTATATAGACCGCATAATAGCTTATAATTTTCACGCATACAATGTCAGCAACTACAGCAACCTATTTTTTCAGCTCATAATGTTGAGCTTACAAAATCTAGACTAGTATTCCCAGATCGTTATAGTAAATGGCTGTAGATTTGCCGTTAACAGGCGCAATATACGGGACCGGGTTTACGGCTGCGGTCACATATAACTTTTAACATTTCGTTTCAGCATTCCGTGTAATCTAGCTCAAATATATAGATTTATTGTGTACCATAAAGTTGTGAAAAATATTTGTCCCCGCTTTATTTATTGGCTGGTACGGTGAACTGGCGTTTTGTTGTAACAAAAATATTTTATGAAGTATATTATCACTTCGCTCACTGAGTTTTTTTTACACAGTACTTTCCTTGAGTACTTAATGTACTCATTAGGAAAGTACTTTCACACATTAACTTCGACTTCAATTAGTTAAGTAAGACTTTTATTGTTACAGAATCCCAACTTTTATAATAGGCCTATAAGCCTAAGTCTATAAGTAAAAACATAAACTTTTTAGATTATGAGGCCATTAAAAGTGTAATTCCTATAGCTTTTTAACGCTTAATTTACAAGACTTTGGACCAAACAAACTGGTATTAGAAACACTAGAATACTCTAATAAAAAGCAAAGCTCCTAATTTACTTACATAATATTTAATTGTCATCAAAATCAAAAAAAAAGTCTGGTTAATTTTCCGTAATATTTTTATGAAATATTTATACCACCGCATACAAATTAGTTATGTTGTACTTCCGACATAATGAAGGTAGCATCACCCTGTGTTAAGCAGTTACATGTGCTACAATTAAAGACGTAAGGGAATGAAGTGGATAACTAATATTTTATAACATTACAATTCACTCATTTTTTCCCTTATAATTTGAACAAACCATGTAACTTACCTACCCTATCATCTGGCTAATGGTATCTGACTATACATAAAATCCGCATTTTTTTATCATTTCTCCGTCCCTAAAGCCTCTATTTATGTAAAAAACAAACATTTTCAAATTGTTACTCCTATGTTATAATGATAATATCACCTACATTATGTTATCACCCCATACGAAAGGCCTTGCCTAGTTTGGGGACTCTTAATTGTAAAAACCCTTTGTAAACATTATGATAAATAAACTATATTTTGTGTATTTGTTGTTACCCACTTCGTTTACTTACGTCTTCAATTCACCTCTGCTAATCTGTGGAACGCAACAGATTACAAACTAAGATTTAGGGACAATCGGGGTCACGTTTGCGTCGACATACTGTCTTATAAACGACTTGTGCCCTGTCAAAACAAGCCTAGGTAAATCCCAGGCCGTAAACCATTCGGTCCTCGAGAGCCTCACTAACTGAATTATGGCTCCCCCGGCACAAAGGATGACCTACCAACAACAAACTTTAATATATCGCGCAACTTGGGCACAGAAAAAATATATTATGGGAACTTAAGTGATCGGTGAACGTTTAGTTTGAGAGGTTGTGATATATTGATGGATTCCCATTTCGGTTATGCGGGTTTTCGCGGAATCAGCCGTCACTCGAGCTACGATAATTTCAATCCAGCAATAGTTCGGTGCTCACTCGTTTTATTGCGAGTTTTCGGGATTGTTTCGTTTCGACTTAGACGTTGTCGTATGCTTTTGTAGCTTAGACATTAGAATCTATAACTATAAATGGAACAAGGCAAAAAGCGTGTCCATAAAATGTGTAGCTTAGAGTTTAGACATTAGAATCTGTAACTATGGAACAAGGCAAAAAGCGTGTCCATAAAATGGAACCGCTTTGGTGCTTTTCAGGGTTCCGCAGTTAGTAGTCATTTTGAAATTTTTAACTATCACATTAGCGTTAATGACGCATCACATTAGTGTAACAAAACTTAGTAATAATACTCTAGGGTGCAGTGGCGAAGCGTCCATATAACCCGATTCCCATCGGCTTCCCTTAGGGCTTAGAAAAATCGAATATATGGGCCAACGACATATTTATCTAATAAATATTTTACATACCTACTTAAAAAACTTTGAATTCACAATGTTATATGCAATAAATTTTTCTCTCACTTGAAATACATAGTTTGAATTAATAACTATCGCCTACAAATTTTAAAAGGCAATGCAATGTGCGGGCGCAGAGAATCAAATAAGCCGCAGGATTAGCGGCTTATTTCTCCATACAACGACAGTTCATAGTAAGCATCTGTCCTTTTCATTCCTGTGAACTGGTCGTCATGTTCTGTCTCGTTCTAGCACGCGCGATATATACTTGGAAATAACTCGATGCCCGACGAGTTATTACGGAGAAAGGTTAATTAGCAACGCACAAGTGCAAGCGAGATAGATGAGTCATGAAGTAAAATTGTTATGATTCGAATTTAAGAATGAATGTAGCGACATTATACTTTTGCTGGCGCGTAATACATTTTATTTTGGTAGGATTTTTTGTAATACGACTTTATTAAGAATGCCTTTAGCGGTACTAAATATGACAGGCGCGTAATACATTTTTATTTTGCTGGTTTTTAGATTGACATATTAAAATGGCGGATAGTGTGTTTGTAAACAACATGTCGTTTGTTTTGTTTTGTCGAATTTAAATTTTGTTTTAGCGTTAGAACTTAGAAGAGTGTCGTGAATTAAATTAATTTATATTGTGACTTGTGAATTGTGAGTCGTACGACGTAATCGTGTAGTTCGGAAAATATGGCATTAATTCAGAAAGACTGTTGTCTGACAGATTATATTTTGCTGTCGAAGGAAACTTTGTTTTCCAAACTTAGTTTTGAAAATTAAAAGCATGTCATTCAATTATAAATTACCAAAATTGGTAAGTAGATTTTTTACTCCGGCTTCCCTTCTCAAAATATTCACCCCTCGCCACTGCTAGGGTGTATATTATGTATATTATGTGTCACTTTAAATATAGAGTTCACTGTGAAAGTAGCAGCGCCGAAAGAGCAAAAAAATTTTTTTTATTTGTATGGGCAAGCGGCCCCACGTTTTTTCCATATAAAAATGAAAAAAAGTTACTCTTTCAGCGCTGCTACTTTCAAAGCGAACTCTATATAGGGGGTCCCAAACACACCCTAAAATATTATCACTTAATTTTGTTGCTGTATAAGCTAACTGACAATCAGTCTCACCTTTCCTATATGCATGAAATAATATGTTATTCATCATCAAGTGTTCAAAAGCTTCTAGCCATGTCTTAAATTATGTCTGAACATTATTGTTCCGTGGGCAAGTCAAAATTAGGTAAACCATCGTACAGCGTTTGTTGCTCGTTGTAATACTTGATACGTTTATTGTAGTCAAGAAACAATGCATGCATTGTTTCTTGTAACTTGAATTTTAAATTCTCAGCAACCACCATACTAAAGAGATATACTTTTCACAGACTTTTCACAGGATAAGATATATTTATCAGGTTCTATGGTACAGTCGATAACTATTCATTTCTTATTATTAATTTTAGTCCACATAAAACATATTTTTTTTTACATTCCATCCATTTTTTAGAAGATTAAAAGCAATATTTTTATGGGCTAGTGGTACGACGATCTCTGTTTAGTTGCGGGTCCATGTTGTATGCGAGTAGCAGGAGATCGGTCATCTTGGCGTTCATTGAGAGAGGCCTATGTCCAGCTGTGGACGAATACAAGCTGATATATGATGATGATTTATATGGAATCTATTGAAATTGACCGTCTTTAATGAAGACGGGTTTTCCATAACAAAACGGTTTCCTTAATTATAAATATCATTAAAATTAAAATATAAACAGAACGCTTCAAAATAATAATTATTACTGAAATTAAATTTTCAGAGGTGCTTAAATAATACAATAAATTGAAATTTTTAATGAAGCCTAATTACGATTTATGAAATACTTCTAATTTGAAATGTTATGATACAAGGCTTCATGAGTATACAGGGTAGAGATCAACTACTATAACATGGCGCGCCCCTCCAAATGACTGTTTCAATGTGTGTAGTCATATCCTTATGAAAGAGTTTGTATGTAGTAAGTATTCAACCAATCACAGTACACGTAATATTTCGGTTAATGTCACTTATTACCAAGATTTGTTGGTCAACTAATCATAACTAGCCGACCGCGCAAGACAACGCACTTCAAACATTTTGACAATGCACTTCAAAGGTTTTGAATTTTGGAGGGGCGCACCATGTTATCGTAGTTGATCTCTATAACAAGAAAGTATACCTAATACTTTAGGGTTATAATACGTTAGAGTATAGTACTTTAGGGTGTGATGGATTGACAAATCCATGACGCTGGGACGCTTACCCATACGAATCACAAAAAAATGCTTTTTCAGAGCTGATACTTTCACGGTGATCTCTACATGAGGGACACATAATAAACTTTAAAGTATTATCACTTTGTTTTGTTACATCCTGTATAACATAATAGCAACTCCAAATAAATACAATTCCAAAATATAATTTAATCGCGTTTATTATTCGTTCCATTAAGCGAGTGCGAAGTACCAAACTATGAAGGCCACAATAATTTCTTTACATTCTCGTAGGTGAATGTGTCTTGCAACTTTTATTTTGCCGGCCTCACTTTTTCGTGGTTCAGATTATATAATATCGTCTCCGTAGTCAAGGGGTTTTCTGAAAAATGAAAGCTTTGCTCTTGACTTTATTGATTTGATCGTGGATCAATTCCCACGTTAGGACAATAAAAAAAGACGGGTTGCACTCCGGGAGTGCCGGCAGAAGTGAAAACTTGATTATAAAAGTCGATTTTTAAAAAATCGATTTTTTAATTACTTAATCGAAACCCTTACAATCAATTCGAGTTCGAGTTCAAGTTCGAGTTCGACACAAAACACTACTCTCCAACCGTCTTACGGTTTTTCCAAGGTTCTTCGATCAGCACGAGAATCTGACGCGAGTTTCACAGTTTTTACCCATCCCACAAAAGTGCTCAACGCCGCTAAAGAAGTTTTCACTTCATTAAGTAAGAGTTCAAGAAGTAACATTATGACGTAGTACTACACCTACAAAGTAAACTGAAATATAAAATATAAAATATTGACAAGTTCTATATTAATTATATAGTGGCAATTTTTATGAAAAACTACGCCTTAAAGCTGTTAGTCAAAATACTTAAATTATGGATGTTGTATTTCAGTAGGATAGAGTATTAGTCAGTAGGACAGGCTCTCCCTCGTGGCTCAAGAGATTGACGCGGGGTTGACAAATGAGAAATGAACACATTATGCCTTTAGCTCACATTAAGAGACAACGGGGAAAATATAAGGAAAATTACATAGTCACAACTTGAAGACGGTTTTCTTTGTACAAACGATCTTATTTTCAAGAAAATATACTTTATTTTTCTTAAAAATACGAATTACGGCCCACCGAAAATAATATTATGTATATTTCGATTATGGAAAAATTATAATTTAAACTTATAGGCAATTTTTGTAAAATTTCTCCTCATAAAAATAAGTTTGAATAACACTCAAACCAATTTATTATACTAAGGCCTTAGCAATTAAATCTTTATAAAATAATTCTACTTTTGCAGAGTATAATATTTGACGCAAAATATATTTTCTTCTGTCACGATGTATGGAAATAGGGATAGCACTTCTGTGTATTCCCAGTGACTTGACGTATGACAGTGGCTCTCAATATTTGTTTTTTTAGACGCTTTATTTCGTCTGGGCCCCGGACCCCGTAACGGGATGATTTAAACCACATTCATTTTTCTTGTATACGATGTCAATTATTGTCATTAAACTTTCGGTCCCTTGTATGATGAAAAGTTCTATATTAATATAATAATTAAAGCGCCACGGGAGGATAGCATGACACTTTAACTGACACTTTTGTCACCCTCACCTTCGGCTCGGGTGACAATATCACGCGGGTTGAAATGGCCTACTTTCCTCCCTTGGGGCGTAATGTACTATTAACTTAATTTGAAGTGCCTGCCCAAAATGTGTCAAATGACAAACCCCGTCTGCCAACTTAACAAAAAATAGTCAAAATTCTAATTTCCATGTACTTAACTAAATTTTAACTTGCTACTTGCTACTAAATTTTGTGTTTACATGCAATAAATAACTCAAAATTAAGTTAAAATTTAGTTAACTACTTATCAACTTAACACGTGTAAACCAGCCCGGCCTGATTACACCTATCGAGTAGAGTCGCGAATTACTATTGCCATCGGCCGAGCATATACAATAAATATAATAATAACATGATACCGAATCATGAAGCTATTACAGATACCTCCATGTACCGAATGCCCTGCCGAGGGCTATGTCTCGCCGCTCTACTCGGTAACTGTAATGAGGTCTTAACTCCTCCTTGGTAGGAAGACTTAAGTTGTCGATTATTTTTTGTTTTTCAAAGTTTGAGAACCGCTGCACCCGGGGAATACATTATGCGCTGTCGGCCCGGACGTCAACGGTGTAAATTCAACTTAGGACCGTCTCGTATGTCTTCCATTTGCTTTTAAGAATAGAAACATAGGGTGCTAGTTAAAATAACAAACAATAGCGCCTTCGAGCTTCTTTGCTTTGTTTTTTTTTCTTTTTTGACAAAAAAATCTAAAAAAAAACTGTGCAGATGCACACAGACGTTACATAGTAAAATTAGTAACATAAGGTATTGTACGTTATCAGAAATGCTTGAATGACAAATTAAGAGGGAACCCGGTTACAGTAGAATTTACACGAAGAAACTATTGCCATCACGCTTCACCCTGCGCCGGCACGTGTATTGTGATAGAGACAGATACAGTAAATCGAGGTAACGTATTCCTCTGATTCCTCCTTAATAATAGAGCCTATCTAATTGTTATTTTTTTAAATATTTTCACGAAGAGTGAGTCTATGCCTTTACTTTTTTCTTTTATCTCAAAGATCTTTCAAATTTATTTTATGGTCGGTGGATTGGCGGGCTACGAAGCATTCATTTTTTGCAATTTTTGGAGGGTCATATTTTTTATATATTAGTAAATTTAGAAAAAATCGAACGTAGAGGCAGTTTTAACATATCCCAATATTGCATAAAAATCGTTTGTCTAGACGCATTGTCCTGGGAGTAAATTGGGGAATACGTTCGTATGGAATTATTTTTAACAAAAAATTAAAACCGACTTCCAAGGTAAAAACAATAATAACATTAATATGAACTAAAAAGTATTAAATAATTTCTACTATCTAATAGTGCCTTTTTCCGAATTCGGCTAAACCTCAACTATTTCTGTACTCAATCTTCATAATTTTGAAGTCGGTGCCAGTTCCAAAAGTTTCAAATATTCTGTCAGAGGACTGAAGTTTCAGCTATCTGGTACCGACTTCAAAATTATGAAGATTGAGTACAGAAATAGTTGAGGTTTAGCCGAATTCGGAAAAAGGCACTATTAGATAGTAGAAATTATTTAATACTTTTTAGTTCATATTAATGTTATTATTGTTTTTACCTTGGAAGTCGGTTTTAATTTTTTGTTAAAAATAATAATAATTTCACTCTTTTTAGTTACACTAGTAGATAAACCTTCGCGTATATTTTACCTAAGTATCTTATTACAATTTGTTAAGAGTCACAACTCACACTCACAAAATAATATACCTATTATCAGTGAAGTGAACATATTGTGCTAAGTAATTTAACAATTTTAATGCTTCAAGCCCCAAGCGGTCACCGGCGATTGCGATAACAATAGAAAGGCTATTGTGTCTCGTTTTTCCACGATCGAAGGATCTATCAGATAAAAAATTGTATAAACTTGCATAGGATGTAGCGTAGCTACTCATAATATTTAATATTATCATAATTATTGACAGCTGTTCTTGTAATAAAGAATTCAAATCGATACTTAGTGCGCCATCTATCGATTAATAAGTATAACTAATTAAAAAGACTCTTAATGACTTTGTTTTGTTTAAATGCTCTTTTTACAATAACTTTATTTCAATTCTATTTGTCTATTTAAATTTTATAAAGTAGTTAATAAAGTATTCGATCTGTATATAAAGTAGTTAGTAAAGGATTCGATCTGTCGTCTGCCGCCATGCGCCGCGCGGCGGCGACGCCGTCGCCTCTACGGCGCCGACCGCCGTCATGTATTAAATAAACAGGTGTTGTTATACAGTACATAATTATTATTATTAGTATATCCATACCTATGCCTTGTACTATTATCTAGTCTGTGCCATGAGACATTGGTGACCTTAACACGACGTGGTAATGATGATGATGACGATGATGATGATGATGATTATGATGATGAATATAAATTGCATAGTAGCATATGCCTTCTGTTCTTAAAACAACGCCGAAACTCCCAAACGTGTATCTATAAGGAGTCAGGAGTTCTCTCAGCATCTTCGAAACCATGGTGTACCTTGACCCAATATTTGACTTTTTGGTAGCATATTCTTAGTACACTTCACATAAAACCAAAATCACCATATGTTTCCATATAAATTTCGAGGAGTTCCCTCGATTACTCATGGATCCCATCATCAGGTCACCACTTTTGTGAACATGGTACCAAATTGGAGTGAAACCTAATACAACAAAACAAAAATTTCGAAAATCGGTTCACAAACGGCGGAGTAATCGTTGAACATACAAAAATAAAAAAAATAAAAAAAATAAAAAAAAAAATAAAAAAAAATATCCACAGCCGAACATATAACCTCCTCGTTTTTTGGAAGTCGGTTAAAAATAGTGTTAGCATATGCTGTTAGGTTAGACGATTTACTATAGCAGCGCGGTCGCACTATCACCGTACAATTGTGATCTCGCGATTTAGCCGCCAAACAGCGTGTTTGGGCGGAAGGATATCATAAATCGATCCCTAACATTGTATTACTTTATCATATGAAAACAGACTGGAAAGTATGAAAAAATTTGTTAGTGGGGGCTAATCTATATATTGTAACTCTTCCTACAAGTTTTGCCTCCACTAGCCGCATTCTGACAATCTGACAATCTGATAAATCGCCCAAGTACGAGTTGTACTTGCGCACGAAGGGTTCCGTACCACTACAAAGCCAAAAAAATTGGATACAAATTGTATTTTTTGTATAGGAGCCCCCCCTTTATTATTAAATTTATTTCAATTTTATTATTAATTATTAAAGTACAAATACAATAACTACAGTATTTTGTGAACATTTCGATTGCCTATGTGTTGTCGTTATTGATTAAGAGCAAAAAATTAACAAATATATCACGTTTGTTATAAAATGGGATTTGATTTATTTTGTTTAATTAGTATTTGTTGTTATAGCGGCTGCCGGCAACAAATTTATACAATCTGTGAAAATTTCAGAAGTCTAGCTATAGAGGTTCTTGAGTTACAGCCTGGTGACAGACAAACGGACAGACGGACAGACATCGAAGTGTTAGTAATAGGGTCCCGTTTTTACCCTTTGGGTACGGAACCCTAAAAATGGATTTCCAATTATTGTGTTAGTAACGCTATAACTCGATAAGGGCTGAACCAATTCTGCTAATTTTAGTCTTAAAATAATCCTTGAAGTCCAGGGAAGGTTTTGTGACACGAAGTTCACCGGAACAGCTAGTAATTGTATAAAAAATATTTTCCCTCATGGCTTTGATATTTAATGGTTAGTATCTAATCGAAATGCTACAATAAAGTTTGACTTTAACGTTTATTCTAAGAACAGTGGATCCTTGGTTACGAAACTAATACCAAAGGACTACATCAAAATAAAGTTTTCATGGAATTGAAAAATCCTCTATTTTTAAATTCAGTTATACAAAATTGTATTCTTATCTTTAGCCATTATCTCTATATTGGAATTCTAAGCCGGCCCCTAGACGATCAATTATATTGTACAATATCACGCTTCAAGTTTATTGAACAATTA
The DNA here is from genome assembly GCA_905333045.1 of Lysandra bellargus. Lineage (NCBI taxonomy): Eukaryota > Metazoa > Arthropoda > Insecta > Lepidoptera > Lycaenidae > Lysandra > Lysandra bellargus. Next base: position 8,214,503 of record HG995323.1, read on the forward strand.
ATTTGACAATTAGATTGAAGGCGTGCGATGTTCAATATCAACCCTAGACGGTCAATAATATTACGCAGTACGTGATATTGCGCAATAAAATTGCTCGTCTAGGGTCCCGCTTAGGCCCTGTATTCAGTTTGATTAGTGATAAGTGCAAGTGATTAGTAATCTGGAGAAAGCAAGTGTGGACAGTAACTGATTAGTGCAAGTTCTTTATTTTCTCTTGATCACTAATCACCTGCACTAAGCATCTACACTTGCACTAATCAAAGTGAATACAGACCCTTATTGTTAACTGTATGTAAGTAGTATAATACAACGTTTCCCTCTCATAAAACTAGTAGCGTAACGGGAAAGTGTCATAAAAGGGCACGATCGGTGTTATCGAATATCGACTGTAGGCTGTGACACGTGAAGCCAACGAAATCTCTTCCAGAATGAAGCCTATTCTAATATAATCTATTTAACTATTTTCAGTAAATATTTTACTTTTATAATTATTAAAGACGTGAGTGAAATAACTGGATAACTAACATTTATTTTTATAGCACAAAAACAATTACCCTTTTTTCCTTATAATTTAAACAAACCTTGTAACTTATTTATTTCATCATCCGGCTAATATATCTGACAATACATAAAATTTTCATTTTTTGGTTCAAGGCATTGTCTCGGCCCTAAAGCCACCATTTATTCAAAAAATTGCATTTTTTTAACTGTTACTTATGCCTGCTTCTTCCATGGTAGACAATTAGGGTCATCGAACATGTAGAAATGATCCAATTGAACTATTATAAAGATACTGGTCTTCTTAACCCACGTGAGAATAATTTATACAATTTATCATTTAAATATTAAATAATTATCAAAAAAATTAATGATTCATAAACTAAGCTTACAATATTTCTGAACAAATAATAACTAACTTTCTGTTTTATTTCGTTTACAAAACCTTATTTTTTAAATCTTGCGTTATAAAGGCCAAAAATAAAGGATAACTCAGAGGAGAACTTAATTTCTAAGAGCAATATTGTCTATAAATTTCCTCAAACTCTGTATGAAACTAAAAACTAAAGTCTAAAACCGATCTGTGGATAACATAAATCGTAATATCCGGTTTTCATCCGCCATCTTTGACAATGACGTAGCGGGCTTTTATTACGTTCGCATGCGATAACATTTTTTGATGGCTCTTTGCCGATATATTTTACTTTTAGTATTCAGAGCAATATTCGAAATGGTTTTGGGGATTATACTGAAAGTATTTAAATCAGACGAAGATGTTTAAAAAAATACTTTTAAGATATTATGAGTGATTTTTTCCAAAGTCTAGAAATAACGTTTGTTCTGTATTTTCCTCAGCTATACTCTATTTATGTGGTACCCATCTATGACTTGGTCAATTCAGTTAAGTTCAATCAATTAAATCACATCATTATCTAATATTGTTTGTGTTGTCGGTTACAGCTACTCAAAGTGGAAATAATTCTGGGCTATGGAGTAAAGTCAGCTATTGCAAAAGTGCCGTTCAAAAGATAAGAAAGCTATGAGCTTAAATTTATATGTCAAGAAAGTGTAGAAAAATACCGCAATAAATAGTAAGTAGCTCGTGGAAATACTGCGGGAAAAAGATTATTTCTTATCTGCATAGTTCACACGACTAAAATTAAGGCGCTTAATGCATGTACTTGTTAGTTTAACAGTGTTGTTTTTATTTTGTCGACTTTTAAGGTAAGAAGCGCTTATTACTAATATACAATCAGTAAGCACTACCAGGAAAGAAAATGTAAGAAAATAATTATATTTTTTAAAATATGATTAATACAATAATTTTCATATTATAAGGAAACAAATTATTACCAAAAAAATAAGTAAACTTTAATTATTTCCATGCTTATGCTTACAAATTCAATGAAAGTTTCGTAATTAAAATACATTTACCTTTTAACCTCATTCATTTGAACCTAACAATGATTAACTATTAAGATTAGCATATTGTGAGGTGTCTAATTTTCCCAGGTACAACGCTACTATTAAATTACCTTGTGTAGTTTGAGCGAAATATGCTGAATAGAGTCCACACTCCACAATTAAGAATGTCAACGTTTGGACGCAGCCTAGTTAGCGCGTAATAACGTCCTATTCAAAATACAAATGGTCTTATTTTTAATTAAAACGAAATAATGAGCAAACAGCTGTTCATTACTCTATTTAAAGAGTAGAGAACACTTCAGAAATATAACCGTATAATTATATTATCTTATTAATTTTAATATGAAAGTAAATACCAGATATATTTTAAACTATGAAAAATATATTTTTTAATTATATAAAATTCTCGTGTCACAATGTTAGTCCACGAACTCCTCCGAAACGGCTTTACTGATTTCTACCAAATTTTATATGCATATTCAGTAGGTCTGAGAATCGGCTACTCGGTACTTTATATATTGATAAGTGCATTTGTTGAATAAATAATAGTAAATTATTACAACCTGAGACTGACGGCGACCATTGTTTGTGCGACGGGATAGCGATCGACGTTGCCATGGTGACATACTTATTTAGTCACTTTAATAAAATAATATTGCAAATATATTATCATGGCAAAGCAACGTTTGCCGGGAAAGCTAGTTTAATTATAAAAAAAAATACGTGGCATAAGGCACTCGGGGACTGTCGCGGTAAAGCTATTGCATAGCATTTTTATCAACCTATGCAATTATAATTCGCATACGTCTAGTCGCACACATACCAACACCGTGCCGAAGTCCGCCGAACTTAAACGACGTTAGACGTGAATCGTGATACACAGCCACGCCACATCGACCGACATGGTATTAAAAGTGCACTGCTGGATAGATTTTGACTATGCCAGAGGTAGTTATTGAGTGACCACAATAATTTACAACACAGACGTATTTGTATACCATCAACGAGTTTCTTCTCCCCTGGATGTGTCCACTTAAAGTACTATAACCTTGACCATGACACGTCAGAAGTGTGTGTACTTTAGCTATAATATATACATTTGTCATAATATATATATTATATACGTTTATCTTGCACTGAGTAATATAACAGTAACGTTTTATTCGACCTATACAACCATATAGTTATTAAGAAAACTATAACACAAAAGGCAGAATGTAACATAACTTATACCTAAAAAAATTACTCGGGAGCTTAATATAGCAAGTAAATTACCCAGCTTATATCCAATTATATATAGTCTAGCCCAGATATGCCGTGTAAAATAGGGAAAGGGCTGGTTCGATGCCCTTGACCGGAGGTCTACGGCATCTGCGTAGCCCATAAAATGCTTTACATGACCCAAACCGTGTTCGGACGACATCCAGTATTGAGCTTCCTATAAATGCCTAATGGTAATGATTTAATTTTCCATTTAGATTTTTATGTAAAGAAAATGTAGACTTATAACTTACTAAATGACGCCCGCAACTCCGTTGCGCCAAAATTCGTTTATCGCGTGGTCACCGTACATTTTTCTAGGATAAAAAGTATTCTATGTACTTTCCCGGGACTCCAAAAATATTTTCATACCAAATTTCAGCAAAATTGGTTCAGCGGTTTGGACATGAAGAGTTATGTTATCTGAAGTAATTGGAGACGTAATAACTTGTAGATGTCTGTTAGAATGGGTCTATCCGCGTTAAAGGCTTATTAACGTAGAAGTAGCGTAGAAAATAGTATAAAGATTTTGCGTAAATTCATCAGCTGTCGCAGGTTCGTTAACGCTCACTTCGAAGTCGAGCAGAAAGATTAAGGCTGGCCGCAAACGTACGTCTTCCATATCCGGATTTCGAATTCGTTTTCCGTATACAGATACCGTGAGACTAGTGCACACGTTCGTTTTTTTGACGCACGACCGCGCCAGCTTAGTGCAAGCTGGAACGAATTCGAAAGCCGGATACGGAAGACGTACGTTTGCGGCCAGCCTTAATCCTTCTGCTCGGCTTCGAAGTGAGCGTTAACGAACCTGCGACAGCTGATGGATTTACGCAAAATCTTTATACTATTTTCTACGTTAATAATCTTTTAACGTGAACGCCCAGTTTACGAAACGTACGTGCGGAATTCGTCCCGTTTGGAAAAAAACGTGTGCGCCAGTTTATGTTTTTTCTACTGATTCCATGCATTCGGATTTCCGAATACGGAAAGCGAAAACGGAAAACGTATGTATGCAGCCAGCCTTAGAATTCCGAAGACAATATCTCGCGCGTCCCCCGATCTCGGCTGTCATCAATTGCTTTTAAAATTGACGCGGGAACATTTGTATTTTATCGCCGAATCTTCTCGAGAAAATTTTAATCAAACGCTAAGCGACTTGAACGAGATATTAATCTGGACCTCATCAGAAATAAAGGAGTACAGTACTCAAACAATAATTCCTGGTAAATCTGTAAATAGCGGGCTATTTTCAAGTATCAGATCTAAGGGGCTCCTTTAGGAGCTATTAAAATTTTAGAACTGAAGGCATTCTGATATAATCAAGTAGGTAACTGAATTTTTTTTTAATTTAATTTAATTTTGGGGGCGATACCGGTCCGTCCACGTCGTGTCCCTGGGCACCTCCCCCGTGCCATCGTGAGCTTTTTCACGGTGACACGGGAGGGGTGGCTGAACGCCGGTATCTATCCGTGGGAGAGCCATGCTTCGGCACGAATGGGCCGGCTCGACCGGAGAAATACCACGGCCTCACAGAAAACCGGCGTGAAACAGCGCTTGCGCTGTGTTTCGACGAGTGAGTAAGTTTACCGGAGGCCCAATACCCTACCGCCCTAGAAATGCCGCAGTTGAAAAACAATTTCTTACCCCAGGAGGGTACCAACTGCGTTGAAGAATCCCTCTCTGGACGTCCTTGCTCAGGAACCCCTGGAACTGAACGTGGACGTCCAGGCTGCCCCTCATATTCTGGGGAGGGCAAAACTGCGCTCCAATCTGCTCGGGGCAAGAGCAAACACACAAAGGCACCGCCCTCGATAAAACGTGGACTTTTGCAATATCAGGGGATTACACTCCAACCTTAATGCCGTCCATTACCACCTTGAGACGGCAAAGCTGGCTTTGCTCTTTTTAACCGAGACGCAGAGTGACACATCATACCTTTCCCACCCAGGGTATTATCTCGAGCACTCCTTTCTACCCAAAGCTGGAGTGTGTGTGTATATCAGAGATGATATCGGCTCTCGCCGCCTCAGCAGTCTTGAGGTCATGGACCTGTCCATCTTATGGGTCCGCATAGATTGCGACGACCACCCTCGGGTCTATGCATGCCTATATAGGTCCCATAGTGGTGACCCCGAGACGGACCGACTCTTGGATCACCTGCAAGCTGCTTCAGATTTTGTGCAGCAGCAGATCCCACCCGCAGAGATCACAAAACTTGGCGACTTTAATGCCCACCACACCGACTGGCTCAATTCCAGTAAAACTGATCATGCGGGGAGATCTGTCTGCAACTTTGCCCTTGCGAACGACTTGACACAACTGGTCACTACGCCTACGCGAATCCCAGATGTGGATGGTCAGAATCCTTCCTTGCTGGACCTCCTGCTGACTTCAAATCCTGACGGCTACCAAATATCCGTAACCGCACCACTTGGTTCATCGGATCATTGCCTTGTCAGGAGTTCTGTGCCACTTACGACGGTGTTAAGACAGCGTGCTGTTAAATACCGTCGTGTGTGGCACTACAAGTCGGCAGACTGGGATGGGATGCGGTCGTTTTTTGCATCCTATCCTTGGGGACACGTGTGCTTCTCGCCGGATGATCCCGACAACACTGCCAACTCTGTTGCCGATGTGGTGATGCAGGGGATGGAACTTTTCATTCCGTCCTCTGTAGTGCCAACTGGCGGCAGATTTCGTCCCTGGTTTGGTTCATCCCCCAAAAAAGCTTCTCGCCGGAAGCAGGAGACTTACCAATCCTGAGCCAATGCGGTGTCTGCTCGGGATTTAAATACCAGCACATATAAAAAGGAGTACAACCTTGCCTCTAGGTCCCTCAAGAAAGAGATTACTCGGGCAAAGCAACAGCACGTCAATAGAATTGGAAAGAGACTTGAGCGCCTCCCCTCGGGAACCTGTGCATTCTGGTCTCTGGCCAAAGCTATTGAAGGAAATTTCTGCAAGCCAACCCTACCATCCCTACACGTAGGAAATGGGTCGTTGGCTCAAGACGCAAAAGACAAAGTCGATCTTCTGGGCAAGCTCTTTGCGTCAAACTCGACCCTGGATGACGGGGGGCAAAAACCGCCGACCATACCGCGATACACGAGCATCATGTCGGATATTCGGTTTCATCAGCGCTCAGTGCGAAAAGCCCTCCGTTCCCTTGATATCCAAAAGTCGAGTCGGCCTGACGGAATCCCGCCTATTGTGTTAAAAAAGTGTGCTCCAGAGTTGGCTCCGGTCTTGACGCGTCTTTTTCGGCTCTCCTATTCTACTGGCATCGTCCCGGCTTCCTGGAAGACAGCCTTGGTGCACCCGATCCCCAAAAAATGTGATCGCTCAAATCCTTCCAACTACAGACCAATCGCTATAACCTCTCTCTTCTCGAAGATAATGGAATCCATTATCAATAGCCAGCTTCTTCGATACTTGGACAGCCAGGGATTACTAAGCGACAAATAATAAGGGTTCCGTAAGGGTCGCTCGGCTGGTGATCTCTTGGCGTACCTGACTCATCGTTGGGCTCAGGCAATTGAGTCGAAGGAAGAGGCATTGGCTGTTAGTTTGGACATTGCGAATGCCTTTGATCGGGTTTGGAATAAAGCACTGCTTTCAAAGCTTCCATCATACGGGCTGCCTGAGAAATTATGTAAGTGGGTCACTGGTTTCTTAGCAGACAGAAGCATAAAGGTCGTAGTTGACGGCAAATGCTCGGAAACTCAGTCTGTTGATGCTGGTGTCCCTCAGGGCTATGTGCTATCGCCTACTCTATTCTTGCTGCATAGCAATGACATGTTGCAGACCAGCGGCATTCATTGCTATGCAGATGACAGTACAGGTGATGCTGTATATACCGGCTCTCCCAATATTTCTCGGCAAAATGTCACTGAGAGTCGAAGCGAACTTGTGTCTAAGGTGGAGAATTCATTGGAGAAGGACTCTGAATGGGGTAGACGTAACTTGGTCCAATTCAACCCCGCCAAGACACTAGTCTGCACGTTCACCACTAAAAAGTCATCAATGGTTGTATGTCCTCGTTTCGAGGGCACATCTTTAACTATCTCCCCTAGCATTGAGATACTTGGCGCCAACATATCGAGCGAAGTCCAGTTTCGATATCATCTAGAGGGTAAGGCCAAATTAGCCTCGAAGAAGCTTGGTGTTCTTAACAGAGCGAGACAGTACTTCGGTCCGGACCAACGCCTACAACTCTACAAGGCGCAGGTTCGGCCTCATATGGAATATTGTTCTCATCTCTGGGCAGGGGCGCCAAAATACCAACTGCTCCCTCTGGATCGTATCCAACGAAGGGCCGCTCGAATTGTTGACTGCCATAGTGTTTCAAACAGCTTGGACCCCTTGGAATTACGCCGAGATGTAGCTTCACTCTGCATCCTCTATCAGTTGTATCACGGGGAGTGCTCTTGAGGAATTATTCGGAATCATACTACCTGCAACTTTTCGCCATCGTCCCACGCGAAAAACATACCATCCTCATCACATTGATGAGTGTCAGTCTTCCACAGTGCGTTTTTCGCGTAACTTTCTGCTGCGCACTGTAAAACTCTGGAACGAACTGTCACCAGCAGTATTTCCGGACCTATACGACCTGCAAACCTTCAAGAAAAGAGCGTATTCCCTCTTGAAAGGCCGGCAATGCACCTGCAGCTCTTCTGGTGTTGCGAGTGTCCATGGGCGACGTTAGTTGCTTACCATCAGGTGACAATTAAAAAAAAATTGTACTAAGGCTGTTGCTTTTAATTTGTAATGAAAAGAAAAAAAGCTTAAATTAGCGATTAATAAAGGCTAAATTAAAACATAAAATACCATAATGCCCCTTAATTTTTCAATTTTGCATCACTATACAAAGTAAATTTGCGCCTCATCTTCGTTTCGGTATGCTTAAGACGCCTTATAATTAAGTTCTTATTTTAAATTTATTTGCTTTATAAGTTATAATTTTATCTTTATGTGGTTTATAGAGTTAATTTTAATCTCATACGTGAGAGCATTACAGTAGATCTAATCTTCGGGCAATTGCAGATAAATTCGCTTCAAAGGAATGTAATCTGACCGGAACGAATGTGTCGGGACTCTGGAGAGAAATTTTAAGTGGACGTCTCTTACTTTCTTATTTAATAATAAAATTGTCATTTTTTACATTTTAAGGTAGGTATTATTGTAATCAAAGGCATTATTTATTGGTGTTGCATATTTTTATTTTATTTTCTCAAAATTGACTTTAGTTTTAAATACCGATGACGCCGATATAGAAAGTGATAAAACTATAAAAAAGGACATTTTCATAAATGACTTTTAAAAAATGTTTTAAGTTAGAATATAATTCTACATTTATCATTAAGTAAATAGATATTTAACACGCTGTAGTTTTTTATGTTACTGTCTACATATTTTGTTCCGTAGAGAAATAAAATAGGAAGAAATTGTCAATACTATATTCTGTCAGTAAACTTGGCCTTAACAGCATGCACTTATAGGAGCATGCATGTATCCCTCTCACGTCTCCGAAGGTTTCAGCCGTTCCTCCGTCAACATCCTCCGACGTAAATATTTGAAATGGTTTGTGACCCCTATTCCTATACATTTAAAGTGCACGTCTATATCGCAAGTACCCGTGTCGCCAGGTGTACAAAACATTTGAGCATTAGGGAAATCAGTCAGTACATGTTTGATATTTGTGTGTAAATTTTTAGACGTCTTTGCGTCTGCTATTGGGATTTCCCTCGTATTGTGAAGCTTCAATAATGTACTTGTATATAAAAATTCAACTACAGTACTGTATTTTCAGTGGACAGTTATTTCCCGGAATATCATTAGAATAATATTTTAATCGTACTGAAAGTAAAATTCTATTTTCAGTAAGTGATATCTAAAGTAATAATATTATGAATGCTAATTGTGGACACAATAATCATGTCCTGGGAAAGGATGTCATTAGTTTCCATCCCGAAAATGTGTACACTGTACAGTGCTATAAACGAGTTCAGTGTAAAGAAGTTACGATTAATATTTGGTATTCAATGTTTTTGCGTGAATTTTTATGTACTCGAAAACCGAAACTACTTATAACAAAATCCATAACAATTTCCAATCTCATTAATCAACGCAAATTCACGTCATATCTTACTTACGTAAGATCTTGGTGCTCATTGAAAATTACATACGTATCTAATAGTAGGGGAGGTAGTGCTAGCGTTCGCTAAGTCATTTCATACCGACCAAATTTTTATCCAGCGGTAGCTTAATATTTATCAATCAATATAATCAGCGTCAGTCGCCGCACCCGTGGTGGAATGTTAACTGAGAGTATTTCAAAGTTGTAAAAAAAAATAGTTGCGAAAAGTGATTTTATACCGAATAAAACTTTGATGGATGATTATTGAGGTCATGTTTAACCAAAAAATCACCGTCAGCCGTATTGCAGACGGGGGATTCAACGTCAGTCGCGTTACTGAACATGTAAATTTTTTTGAATATAAAGTCATTTTATACCGTACAAAATTTATACAGGTGAATGTTTCTACTTTTTAAATAATAAAGAAAACCGTCAGCCAGAGATATAAGTTATGATATTTGTGAAGAAGAATTATATACATTTTACTTTAAAAGCGCCGTCTATTGTTATATACTAAAACTAAAATAACACCTACCGAATCCAAACGTGTATAATCTAGATATGAACCTTTATTGGGTGCGAATTGGGATCTTTTTAATGTCAATTCAATACGATTCCCAACAAAAACTTTGCTCTCAATTTTTATTCCACCCATTATGAAGTGGCTGACGATCAAAGTTGTTATGTATTAATGGAACACTATTATTGTAACGATTTTCGTTCGGTATGAAATGACTTTTTAAACTGAGCGCGACCTCCCCTACTATAAAGTAGATTTGCATAACAAATGCAATCAACGCCCATGGCTGACATTTTATCGACACAGTATGAGAATCAGATTTCTTCATGTTTGTACATTTATCAGCTAAAACTTTTCTTGTAGGCATTCATATTTTACATTTGAATTTCAATTTGTTCTTGGTGTCATTAGACATGCAATAATATTTGTATACCAACATAATATAAAGAGGAAGTTTTATTTGATTAACTATCGCCTTGCTAAGTGTTGACTAATCACGGCCCGATAATTTCCAAAATCGGGTCGAATGAATTTATATATTACCCAATTTAATTTAATATATTATTTATATATTTGCCAATGAATTTATATACTACTAGCGACCCGCCCCGGCATCGCACGGGTATAAAATATATAGCCACTGAAAAAATCGTCCTTCTTCCTTCGTCGTGGTCTACTTCTTATCTGTGCAAAATAACATAAAAATTGCTCCAAGTTCGTTAGATAAGCCCTATCAAATATTTCCCCCGTTTTACCACATTCTCCTATTAGTCTTAGCGTGATAAAATATAGCCTATTATAGCCTTCCTCAATAAATGGGCTATCTAATACTGAAATATTTTTTCAAATCGGACCAGTAGTTCCTGAGATTAGTGCGTTCAAGTCAGCCCTTTCAAATAATTTTCCCCGTTTTTTCCACATTTTCCTCTATTTATTCGCCCCTATTAGTCCTAGCGTGAGAAAATTTAGCCTATAGCCTTCCTCGATAAATGGGCTATCTAACACTGAAAGAATCATCAAAATCCGTTGCGTAGTTTTAAAGATTAAAAGGAACAAAGGGACATGAGGGAAAAAAGCGACTACATCCATATTCATACTAATATTATAAATTATGCGCAAGGGGTCTGTGTCTGTTACCTCAGCCCAATTTGCTGAACCGATTTTGCTGGGCATGGATGTAATATTTTAAGTCCCGGGAAAGGACTAGAGATACTTTTTATCCCGGAAAATGTTCGAATTTTTACATAATGGAGTAGCGGTAGTTATCTAGTAAAATAAAAGTTTAAGACAGTGTACAAGCGAGTCCACTCAAATATTTGAGCGGCGCTCAGTAGAACGGAAGAATTACCGGATAAACGGCTTGTTTACAGTCATATCATCGAGATCGTAACTTTTTGTTCGGCACAATCTGGCGCATTCGATATAAACTTCTCTTTTACGAGTAGGTTCCCTTTTATAAGGAAATATTACGTGATGCTTGACTTTTTCTAGTAAGCGTTGCTCTCTCGTCGTTTATTTTCTTGCGTTTATCCCGCGATAAAATTTATATTAATGTTACAACAACAAAAACATTGTTATACATGAAAATAATAAAATGTATTATTATACGGTTTACTTTAGGGTTTACGAAGAACTAACAAAATTATTATGTATCTTAAAATTTTTTACTCATAGAAAAATAATTTACTTAAGAATTTGTGACCTTCATGATATAGATGTCTAAGACAAAATTACTACTTAACATGTTTTGTAGAAAGAGGATGAGGCCTTTTCTTAGAGGCCAAAATGTTAACATACTACACTTTTGTTTTAAAAAATAAATAGTGGTACACAAATAGTGAGGATATTAGAAAGATACAAAAAATCTACGTTACAAAATATAATACAAAAGCGTAGCTTGGCGTAGCACGTACGTAGCACGCTACACGACGCGTAGGGCAGGGCGCTACGCGTATATGTAGCAGCCACACACTACACAATGTTAATAATTGTACAATGTACATACAATATTATTGAAGTGAAAATTTCTTTAGCGGCGTTGAGCACTTTTGTGGGATAGGTAAAAACTGTGAAACTAGCGTCAGTTTCTCGTGCTGATCGAAAAACCGTAAGACGGTTGGAGAGTAGTGTTGTAACATCGAAATCGATTAATCGAACAATCGATTGTTTTTTTTCGATTGTCGATATTTTTTAATCGATTGTAAGGGTTTCGATTAATTAAAAAATCGATTTTTTAAAAATCGATTGTCATAAAAAATGGGTTAAAAATTTCGATAAATTAAAAAAATCGATTTTAAAAAAATCGATTTTCATAAAAAATGGGTCTAAGAAAAATTGTAAGGGTTTCGATTTATCAAAAAAAAAATCGATTTTCATAAAAAATGGGTTAAAAAAATAATGCACAACGCTAATATTCAAGTTTTTACTTCTGCCGGTACTCCCGGAATGCAACCCGTATTTTTTTTATTATTCAATTGTACACTTAGGGTCACCGCAGATATACAATTTCAAGTTGGCCGACTATCGTATTTATACTGAATTACTTACGTAATTACGTAATATTGCAATTTAATTGGACAACTTTTAAATTCTAGGTAATCAGAAAGGAATCGAATTTAGTAGCAAAAATGTGCGAGCTCTCTTAAGTCGCTAAGACTATAATTGCATTTTTATACGGTGCGACTTTGTTGACCAACTCTAAAATTGTAAGTCTGGGGTCGCTATTATCGTAGGCGCGTAAAAATAGAAAGGGAAATTCTGTCTTCTTCTTTCTAAAGAAAAATAGACGTGACTGATTGATATATTTTTTTATATATTTTTTTTTAAAGAAAAGTAGACGTGACTGATTGATAAAGGATCTATAATGTTAGATATCAACTACGATAACATGGCACGCCCCTCCAAAAATTCAAAACGTTTGAAGTGCCTTGTCAAAACGACTTGAAGTGCGTTGTCTTGCGCGGTAGGCTAGTTATGATTAGTTAACCAACAAATATTGGTAATAAGTGTCATTAACAGAAATATTACGTGTACTGTGGTTGGTTGAATACTTACTACATACAGACTCTTTCATAAGGATGTGAACACATTGAAACAGTCATGTTATCGTAGTTGATCTCTACTCTAAAATCTATCATCGTTTCTATTTCTACTGTTTAAGACGAGCCTGTTTCTAATTGTGTTTGCTGTTTCTTACACATCAATACTTCAAAAATCCAGTTGCGTAACAAAGCTCATTAGCATTCGGGGCTGCTCCAGCCGGGCCTGAACAAACAAATCATCGCTAATTTTATTAATCTCAAGACTTGACCCGGACCCCTGTCAAAGTTCGCACTAACTCTCCCTCATTTAACTTGGCGTTTCATGGGAAAGGTATTGGGGTCTCGTGTTCATTTCATCTTACAAATGACATGCATGGCTTGCGTGCTCATAACTTTGGTAAATCAATATTGTTGTACGTTTGGTGGGACTACGGTTTCTTGACTTTGTTAAAATCACCGTGATTAATTTAGAGGAGCAAAAGCTACAAATCTAGTTGTATACATTTTTTAAGATACTAAATGTATATACCCGAAGACGGACGATGCAACCGTGGCCGGCCAAGAAAGAGATGGCACGATGAGCTGGAGCCATACCAGCCGGGCTGGCCCACGGTGGTGCAAGAGCGAGAAAAATGGAAGACCCTGGAGGAGGCCTTTGCCCAGCAGTGGGACAGCATAGGCTAACTAAAAAAATGTGCACACTTTAGCCACTAGAAAAGAGACCCATGCAAAATTATAACATCACAAATAATTACAAGGCACTTGAATAAATGAATACTATAATTTAAAGTAATACCAAACATTTAATATTTCACTCGGCTTACCTTCAGGAAATTACCTGTCTTATTACAAATTCAACTGTCCAACCGCGGTTGTTAATAATTCACTTTATTGTGAAGTCGATCGAGATACAAAAGTAATACCCGGCAAAAAGGTTGCCGAAGATTTCAAAGTCACAACCCTAGCAACGAAATTATGCGAAGAGGGCAAAAGTAGCAACCGAAGGTTGCTCGTACAGTACAAAAGTATCAATTGGAGTAAAGGCGTTGCCAAAGAGCACAAAGTAGTGAGCAACCTCTGAGGAGACCCGGCACCCCGCGCCCATTCGTTAAGGCGGCGTGACACTCGCAGCTACTGAGGAACACTAATTAAACTGTGCATAATTCCGCTTCATAACGGAACGAAATGCGCCCAAGTTCCTCCAGAAACGTTTTTGTCGTTATAAGTTTTGTTTCTACAGGGCTGGCGCACTTTGTACTTTTGTTTTATTAAAACGAGATACAACGCTAAGATACTACTGCCATATTAATATTATAAGAAATATTTACTTGCAACGTAGGTAGCAACAAAAGGTATATTACCGTTGTGCTGTCAATTGCCTAGCTAGTAGATAGTACGCACTGATCTCACATCTTCAGTTTCTAAACATACCTCAATTTGTTCAAAAAGTAAACATTAAAAAAAACTATTTAGCGTGAGACAAAGAAGTGAACAACGATATTATATATACGGTGCCACAAAGATTATTTCGATCATTTGTATTTGTATTTGATCGACACATTAATTTGGTAGTATTCAATCTACCTTAGGTTAGTCTGGACTTGAGCACAGTATATTAATATACAACAGTATAACTCTGTCAGGAACCAGGATCGACAGCGGTTACTACCAACAAAGCCTTTGTCCGAAGTATACCAAAGCTGTCTCGAGGATAATATGTCATACATAATTTTAATAATAATATTATGTTTGTTAGCTGTTTCGCATTGTTTATATTTACATACACACTCGTACCAATCAAAATCTATTAGTTATTAGTAACGTTCTAAAGTGACCTTACAACAAAATATTGTCACTAGCTGCAGCTTACAGGAAATTTTACAGGCCAGCGCTGCAACCTTATTTCAGCTCGTCGTTTTAATTTCAACAAGCGGGTGTCGGCCTCAAATTGTATTTCCAATATTGTATTTTTACCGCTTTCTATGGGATTTATTGAATCCAACAATGTAGAATTAAGGAAATTAATATTTATTGGCCCGCTGATTTATTTGCAATGAAATTCTTTTACCAGGGAATTTATTTGTATGAAAATGATAGGTCATTACTAATTATTATAAATTATTTAGACTACATGCATACGTTTCAAATATTGAGGTGCTGTTTGCGTTAACTTTAAACACATCTGCGACCGGTGAAGCAGAATTTTGTGTCATGAAAACCTAGCCTTAGAGGTTTTAGTGCTATGTACGATGCACATAATAGTTTCAGTTATAAGTAATTTTGTATCATTACTATCTCGCATAGATTAATTTTTCTCTTTTATTTAAGTATTCTTACTACTACGCATTTCGTACCGTTACTTTTAAATAAAAACAAAAATACACAATTTTTTTAATTTCGCAGCTAAAAATATACTTGTGAAGCTATATTTAGATTAATTATTTTACGCGACAACAAACCGTATGTAGGTACTTTCTGACGTCAGAGGATCTACACCCAAGTAACTTAAAAATACTTTAAGTCCTACAGACTTATGGCTGGTTTACACGTGTTAAGTTGATAAGTAGTTAACTAAATTTTAACTTAATTTTAAGTTATTTATTGCACGTAAGCACAAAATTTAGTAGCAAGTTAAAATTTTGTTAAGTACTAAACAAGGTAATTAGAATTTTGACTATTTTTTGTTAAATTGGCAGGCGGGGCTTGTCACTTGCGGGCACTTCAAATTAAGTTAAAATTTAGTTACTAGATATCTACTTAATGCGTGTAGGTACACAGCGGATAGCGACACAATTAAGGTCATAAACGATTTAAGCACACATATGGCATGCAGATACTGGAGACGCAAACAAGTTCCTATTTTATTGGATGTGTATTTAGGATTTCAAAACATAAAAATTCATAAGACAATTCACTTGGATATGTATACTCATGACTATTGGATGAGTTGGTATAATTTAACTGATGTAATAAAAATCAACATTCACGGTGTAGATCGGGCTAAAAGTAAATACGACGCGATTACTCTTCAACAAACATGTACTGAATATAACTAATTTAAGAATTTTAATAGAATTAAGAAAACCCCAACAGGTAACAAGATTGAACTATACGATATTAATTTAGAATCTAAAAAGGATCTTAAAAAGGAACTGCATAGAGTTACAAAGGAACCAGAATTAAAATGTCTTCGCTGAAATTCGGTTCAACAACCCCGAATTTCATTCTTCCGCGGGGGGTTGTTATATAGTGTTATAGGGTTGTTATATATAAAGTGTTAGCGAATATGCTTACACCTAATTTTTCCCAAAGTCAGCAAAACTAAGAGAACCGCTGCCCGAGCGCCGGACGCAAAGCAGTCTCGTTCCGATCTCCAAACCAGTTGGTCGAATTATTTTAATAACCGAATATTTTCTATTTCTAATTTCTATTTCCTTATAGTTAATGTATTCTAATTTTAGCCAATAAAAGTGTTTTTTTTTTCTAAAAGGCTTTTGCTAAGTCTCCTATAATAGTACGTAGTAAGTTGAAGTGCGAGACTCAGTTTGAGTCGTTGTGCCACAGTAAACTACTTTAGGGGTTAAGGGTTGAATTATTAGCACGTTGTTTTGTACTATCAGAGAAATGGATTCATATGCAGGTGGTGAACCTTCGTAATTTGGTCGTGTTTTGTCAAACTAAGCTGACAATTCATGGAATAATATTGACTTGACCATGGACGTATAATAAAAATAAAGTTTATAAAACTAAAACCCGACTACTAAAACGCGCTCTAAAAAGTATGAAACAAGAAAACAGTTTATATAGGGATATGGAAATGTTTAAAGGATAGCCGTGGTCGTATGCCACCTACTATTATAGCAAAACAGATTTATTGTAGATAGTAAAATTGGGCATACATACGACCACGGCTATCCTTTAAACATTTCCATATCCCTATATAAACTGTTTTCTTGTTTCATACTTTTTAGAGCGCGTTTTAGTAGTCGGGTTTTAGTTTTATAAACTTTATTTTTATTTCAATTATTTTGGGGCTAAAATTCGCTCGATAAATTTCTCAACCTTCCCAACTCCTCAAATGATCGACGATCATATTAAGGATATTTTACAATTTATTTGGTTCTAGTGAGCAAATGAATAGTTATTTATTGTTTCACTAGCTGTCGCCCACGACTTCGTCCGCGTTAGCATAGCATAATAACGGAGATGGTTAATTTTCTCCTTTTTATGGTCCCTTACTCAAAGGGTAAAAACGGGACCCGATCACAAAGATAAAATATCAGCCTGTCCGTTTGTCCATATCCAAGCTGTATCTCAAGAACCACGCTCAACACTAACGATGCGACAACATTTCCAGGTACCTGCACCCTCGGCCGGAACTTGGTGGGGCGCAGCCGAGTTCCGGCCGAGGGTACAGATATCACACGGTAATCAAATGATACTTAAAAAGTATATTAGGGTACAATAATTTCACTTTCAATTTATAACTATGTTCCTAAAACAGGAGAATTAAAACTCAACACTGACGACGCGACTACATATTCTGGAAGGAGGGGGGGTTTCCAAGTTCCAGCCGAGGATGAAGGTACCACATGGTTATTACATGATACTCAAAAAGTACATGTTTAGTTTAGGGTACAATAATTTCACGTTCACTGCTGTTGTACCTCTTAAAGGATATGCTACTGAGAATTTAGTAAGGTCGTCCTGTAGAGTTAGGATATATTTTAGGTTAGCTGGTCCCGATTCTGGTAAAGGTCCTACTATGTCTAACGCAATTCGTTGAAAGGAAGCTGTCGACGTTGTGGTAATTTCCATGGGTGCTCTATTAACTTTCCTTAACGCCTTGTTCTCTTGACAGAGCCTACTTTTCTTTACAAAGTCTTCTATGTCGCTTCTCATTCCTTTCCAGTAATATTGTTCTTGGATTCTGTTATACATTCGTGATGATACTAAGTGACCGGCAATGGGAATGTCGTGATTTTCGCGCATAATTTTGATTCTTTCGCTTAATGTCGGATAATTTATTTTATTGAAGTAGATGTGTATTGTGATTTTAGAATCGTGGAAAATGTAAGTTAACATATTATATATTTTCGTATAAGCATGTTGCTCGAATGGATTTCTAAAGCCAGATATAGCAATGTCTGTCATATTTAGTTTCGTTATTTCTTCTTTAATATTCTGAAGGCATTTGTATATAGACGGATATGGTGATTCATCAAAATAATGTACTTTGGTAAACATAAAATGTGATTTTATCTAGATAAGTAATTTTTAAAAATGAGTATAGTTCCTTTTCTTCATTAATTATTTCCTCTTTATTTTCAAGGTTTGACAGGATTTCTGAAACGTAAGGGTTGGATTCGTCTAAATCTATAGATGTAGGAATGATTATTGTATTATATTTTGTTTTCTATAAAGTTTCATTGTGTTCATTTATTGTGGTATTGAAAGTTTTGTTCTTGTTGGAACTCTCCTTTAGGAATTTAGAATAGGATTTGTCGCTAGATGTAGGATTTGCAATTGGTTTTTCAGATATAGGACTAGGCAAAGGTATATTTTTGAAGTTTAAGTCAATGTCTGTGCTTTTGGGACTTATGTTAAGATCGTTCAAGTCAATGAGGTCGAAGTCAGGCGTTGCAGGATTTTGATCCTGGGTTGGTGCGAGATCTTGTCCCCTTCCAGGGTTCATTATAATGTTGGGGCTTAGAAAATCTTCTGCATCAAAGGTAAATGGTATGTGAGATGGTAGTTCTAACAAAGGATCTTCTAAGGGATTTGTAATATTATCGTCATTGTCATCGAGTATGGGATTTAGTAGTGGATTTTGAACGGGGTTTACAGGAAATCAAGACAAGGCGTCAGCATTCGTGTTGGTTTTCCTTTTTTATGAACTATTGTGTATTCAAATTCTTGTAATTTGAGACGCCATCTGCTTAAGCGAGAACCAGGGTCTTTACAATTAAAAAGCCATTGTAGTGGTTTGTGATCTGTTACAATGGCGAATTGGCGCCCGTATAAATATGGACGGAAGGCTTTAGTACCAAAGACAATTGCTAAGCATTCTTTTTCTGTTACGCTGTAGTTACATTCGGCTTTATTGAGCGTTCTAGATGAATATGCTATAGGTCGATCTTTCCCTATTTGACCTTGAGAAAGTATTGTAGATACTGCGTAATTAGAGGCATCGCAAGTAAGTGTGAAGGGCTTAGAAAAATCTGGGTATGCTAATACTGGAGCTGTAGTTAATTTATTATTATATTCTTTAGTGTTTCGAAAGCGAGCTGTTGTTTGTTTTGCGAGGAAAAGGGTGTGTCCTTTTTTAGAAGCGAGGTTAGTGGTTTGACGAGTTTGGAGAAATCTGGAATGAATCTTTTGTAGTACGAAACGAGACCAAGGAAACTTTTAATATCCTTAGGTGATCCAGGGACCGGAAATTCGGCGACTGCTTTGACCTTTTTAGGATTGGGTTTGACCCCATCATTGTTAATGAGGTGGCCTAAATATGCCATTTCCTTGCGCATGAGCTCACATTTGTCTGATTGGAGTTTTAAATTGAATGATCTGAGTCTATCGAATATTGCAATAAGATTTTGGACGTGAGACGAGAGATCGGGTGAGTAGGAGACTATGTCATCTAAGTATACAAAGCATCTATATCCTTGAAGGCCGGAGAGACATGTATTCATTACTTTTTGGAATGTGGCAGGGGCGTTTTTTAGCCCAAATGGCATTCTTTCAAACTCAAAGTGGCCCTGTGGTACTGTAAAAGCTGTTTTGGGAGCGTCTTCCGGGGATATTTTAATTTGGTGGAATCTTGAGGCGAGGTCTAATGTTGTGAAGTACTGGCTTTTACCCAATTGATCTAGATTTTCCGTTATTTGAGGAATAGGGTAGGTTTCCCCGATGGTGACGTCATTTAATTTCCTTTAATCTATCACTACCCTCCATTTGCGCTGGCCTGAGGAGTCTAGTTTTTTGGGTACCACCCAAATTGGTGAGGACCACGGTGAATTTGAGGGTTTGATAATTTTTTGATCTAACATTTTTATGATTTGATTTTCCACTTCTTTTTTGTGACATTCTGAGAACCGGTAGGATTTAGTATGTATGGGAATGTCGGTATTTGTTTTGATTCTACGTTCAACTGCTGTGGTAAAAGAGAGGGAGTCGTTTGGAAGATGAAAAATATCGGAATAGTCAGCGCAAATGTTAAGTAAAAGGAAGCCCTTTTCTTCTTTGTTTAAATGATCTGTTCGAAGTGAATTTAGTACTTGTTGGGTTCTTTCTGAAACGCTCGTTTGCGAATGGGGATATTGGACATGGTTTTGTTGTTCGAAAGGTTCAACGTTAAGATTTAGGTTAGAGTTGATGGTAAAGGGTTTGTCAGTTGTATTGATTACCGTTATATTAACACGACCATTTTCTTTAACTTTGACTATGCTGTTTGCTATTAGTATTTTACTGGAGATGTGTTGATCTAGAATTATACCTTCAGATATCCGAGGATTTTTGACCGTACATTCTATTACAGATTCTGTACGAGGAGGAATAGTATAAATTGGAGCAGAGAATATGAGGTTTATTGATTCGTCTCCTATGCGTAAGACGCTTTTTTTATAACCGATCTGACATTTTAGATTTTCCAATAGATCGTTACCAATGATTCCATCATGAGCGAGGCTAATTTCTTTTACGACATGGAATTCGTGAACGTATGGTTCATTGTTTTTTCTGAAAATTGACATATAGAAGCTACCTAGTGTGGGTGTGATTCCTTTACCAGCGTCGATTCCCTTAAGTGATATAACGTTGTCACTCAAAGGTGGAAATTTTGAAATAGATTTAAGTTTAATTTGTGATATCGAAGATCCAGTGTCGACTAGGAGAGATAGTGGTTTAGGAGCAACGGAAGTTTGGATTTTAACATGAGGTAAGTACCTTTCTTTAACATTGTTGTTAATTTTATAGATTTTATTTTCTTCAGACTGTGACGCACGGGGACTAGTAGGTATAGTAGTGATTGCGGGATTAGTAGACTTAGTAGATTTGGTGAGCATAGAAGAAATGGTAGATCGAGGAGACATAGAAGATTTATTAGACACGGCAGCTGTATTGGATGTGGTAGGTATGGGAGATGTAGGAGATTTAGTGGATGTAGAAGATATAGGAGATTTAGTAGGTATAGTAGACGTAGTAGATGTGGTATATATAGGGGACGTAGAAGATTTAGTAGGTATAGAAGGTATAGGAGATTTAGTAGGTATAGGAGGTATAGAAGATTTAGTAGCTATAGGAGATGTAGAAGATTTAGTAGGTATAGAAGGTATAGGAGATTTAGTAGATATAGGAGGTATATACGCTTTAGTAGATATAGGAGACGTAGAAGATTTAGTAGCTATAGGAGCTGTAGAAGATTTAGTAGGTATAGAAGGTATAGGAGATTTAGTAGATATAGGAGATGTAGAAGATTTGGAAGATGTAGAATACGGCTAATTCATTTCGATTGAGGCATGTAAACCGGGGTTTGGATACAGTGGAACTAGTAAATTGACGCGGCCTAATATGCGACACAGTGGAACTAGGAGCTAGGCGCGATTTATTATGCGATACAGTGGAATTAGTAGATTGACACGGCCTATTATACGATACAGTGGAACTAGAATTTAGGCACGGTTCATTATACGATTCAGTGGAACTAGTAAATTGACGCGGCCTAATATACGATACAGTGGAACTAGGAGCTAGGCGCGATTTATTATACGATACAGTGGAACTAGAATTTAGGCACGGTTCATTATACGATTCAGTGGAACTAGTAAATTGACGCGGCCTAATATACGATACAGTGGAACTAGGAGCTAGGCGCGATTTATTATACGATACAGTGGAACTAGAATTTAGGCACGGTTCATTATACGATTCAGTGGAACTAGTAAATTGACGCGGCCTAATATACGATACAGTAGAACTAGGAGCTAGGTGCGATTTATTATACGATACTGTGGAGCTAGTAGATTGGCGCGGCCTAATATACGATACAGTGGAACTAGGAGTTAGGCGCGACTTATTATACGATACAGTGGAACTAGTAGATTGACGCAGCCTAATATACGATATAGTGGAACTAGAAGTCAGGCGCGATTTTTTATACGATACAGTTGAACTAGCAGATTGACGCGGCCTAATATACGATACAGTGGAACTAGGAGTTAGGCGCAATTTATTATACGATACAGTGGAACTAGTAGATTGACGCGGCCTGATATACGATACAGTGGAACTAGAAGTCAGGCGCGATTTATTATACGATACAGTGGAACTAGTAGATTGACGCAGCCTAATATACGATTCAGTGGAACTAGGAGTTAGGCGCGATTTATTATACGATACAGTGGAATTAGTAGATTGACGCGGCCTGATATACGATTCAGTGGAACTAGCAACCAGGCACGGCGTTTCAAATGAAGCAGTGGAAATAGTAGATCGGCGCGGCCTAATATGACGCAGAGGAACTAGAAGTTAGGCACGGCTTATTAGGTACATTAAATGAAACAGTGGAAGTAGTAGGGCGACGAGGCCTGTTATTTTAATACGATACAGTGGAATTAGTAGGTGATTCAGTGAATTTAGTATCGTTTCTTAACCGAATTGCGCAATTTCCCGACCGATACTTACTTATCGGGAAATTTTACTCGTTTAAATATTCAGACTCATCGTCTGCTACGGGTTCCTCTCTATGGATTCTGTCGGCAGTGAAAACTGCTCGAGAGGGTCCCGGGGTTGGTCTTGAATTGGCTCCTGTTTGTGGGTCCCTAGTATTTTGTCTAATTCTATTAGCGTTATTAGAATTGTTGAACATGTTATTGTTGTATTGGCGCTTCCTACATGCTTCAATAGAATGGCCGATATTTTTACAATACCGGCAGATCAACTCGCTTGTGTTAACTGGTCTCCTGAATTGGTTAGGTTGAGACCTTTGGGTTGTCTGACATCGAGGGGGTTGTACATTGAACTCGCGACGGGGTTGGACCCTTGGTCTGTCGGTGACCTGTTCAAATCTTTTCGTCATATTTGACATTATTTTTTCTTCGGATATGGCAAATTTGAGTTTAGCGATTCGGGGTTACGACACCTAACCATTTGAGAAATTCGTGGGTGCAATCCCATGATAAATGTATGTGTAGCTATATCCTGTATGGTAGCAATTCGTCCGGATAAGTAAGTTTTCCTCTTTGTAGGATTGGATATATTTATTTCTGTTATTAATTTAGAAAGAAGTGTCTCTCTATATTTAAAGCGAATTGGCTGACGGATTCTGACGGGCCTTGTTTGCACTCATGCAATTCGGAGAGAAGGTGTGAATAATGCTTCTTCTCACCGAACTGATTCTTAATAAATTGGGTAAATTGATCGAATGATTCGAATTCCTTTATGTCGCACGTGGATTGTGCTTTACCTTCAAGTTGACTAAGAATGTATCTAAAAATAATTGGTTTTTGTGA
The DNA here is from genome assembly GCA_905333045.1 of Lysandra bellargus. Classification (NCBI taxonomy): domain Eukaryota; kingdom Metazoa; phylum Arthropoda; class Insecta; order Lepidoptera; family Lycaenidae; genus Lysandra; species Lysandra bellargus. The sequence goes on from HG995323.1 coordinate 8,237,894, forward strand.
AATATCCGCTAAATTATATGCATTTTGGCAATTTGAAATAAAAGAGTTTAGTTTTTCTCTACTACCATCGAAAGGTTTAATAAATTTTAGAAACACACTTAGCTCGATTCTTTCCGGGATCTTAATTTCGAGAGTCTCTGATTCATCTTTTGTAGATAATCTGGAAGTACTTGAACTTCTCGATTTGCTAGCCATTTTGATTTATTTACCGTGTTGATTAATATTAGGATATAGAATAGTATGCTATTAAATACAAGTAAGTACTAAAAATAATTAAATGGACACAGTGTACGCCTTGCCTTATTGAGCGGCCAAAGAATTTCTTAAATAAACAATCTTATCCGGTCACAGCGCGGTCTTATCCTATGCATACAATGTAAACATAAATACTAATATAATTATTTCCTACTGACGGTTCTGAGCTATTTAGCAAGAGTTAATAAAGTTCACTCACAGGAATATCAGGATCAGGGAGGTCGCTGCTGGAACCATCGTTGAGCCTCTAGGACTCCTGGTAGCGGGATGTAGCTGTTGCCGTTGCGGGTGTTGCCGAAGACGGGCGCTGCTGGTGCAGGCTGCTGGTGACTGGTAGTGCCGATGAGGGTGCTGCCGATGACGGATGCTGCTGGCGACGGGTGCTGCTAAGAGCTCGATAGCACTCGTTAAAGTTCCGTGGAGTACACTCGATTGTTTATGTCTTTTCACGATAGTTCACACTTTGGGAGATTCGTAGGTCACTTCAGTTACAGTTATTTCGGGGCGTATTCGGGTTTTACTAATTCCGGGATTCTCGTATCCCACCGCTGCCACCATTTATTATAGGAGACTTAGCAAAAGCCTTTTAAAAAAAAAAAAACACTTTTATTGGCTAAAATTAGAATACATTAATTATAAGGAAATAGAAATTAGAAATAGAAAATATTCTTTTATTAAAATAATTCGACCAACTGGTTTGGAGATCGGAACGAGACTGCTTTGCGTCCGGCGCTCGGGCAGCGGTTCTCTTAGTTTTGCTGACTTTGGGAAAAATTAGGTGTAAGCATATTCGCTAACACTTTAGGGTTATAACAGTACGCTATTTTCTCCTTTTGTGACATCTTACTTATCCAGCAATAGAATACAAAGTGGCACGTTATACAGTTTATACGTGGGAGAGCCATGCTTCGGCACGAATGGGCCGCTCAACCAGAGAAATACCACGTTCTCACAGAAAACCGGCGTGAAACAGCGCTTGCGCTGTGTTTCGCCGAGTGAGTGAGTTTACCGGAGGCCCAATCCCCTATTCCCTTCCTTTCCCATCCCTACCCTCCCCTATTACCCTATTCCCTCTTAAAAGGCCGGCAACGCACCTGCAGCTCTTTTGATGCTGCGAGTGTCCATGGGCGACGGAAGTTGCTTTCCATCAGGTGACCCGTTTGCCCCCTTACTTCATATAAAAAAAAACAAAGTAACATTTTGAAATTCTTAAGATTGTATCAAAATCTTAACAGTATGTTACCTTACAGAAATATCAATTTCTACCACATTTTACATTTATACTTACCAAAAGAATGGCTTTGCTTATTCTAGAAAAAGCTTACACTACTAAACGTTACTAAAACGTTACAAACATTTCCAAGTAATTTATCTCAAACGCTACCTAGATTTTATCTGTAAGTGCCCGTGTTGTCTTTACACTTATCAGATGAATTTCGTTTACTTTTGGTCCTTTACTGAGACCGTAAACTCAGAGTCGCTTACACACTAACTGAAAACATGAGATTTTTCTTGCAAATTCGTAAGTTAGATATTATATTATGCGAATTCCATTATAATTACTCTTATAATAATTGTGTTGTGACTTGTGTGTCAAGCTTTTATGGTGGCTCCCAGAGATTAAAAGGTTTTAAATGTTGCAAAAAATATTTTACTATTCAAAATTATTCTGATTCTGGTGGCTAAAAGCAGGCGATCTTTCCTATCCTTTTTGCGTTTGCAGGTCCGTGATTATTTTCTTTAAAAGCTAGTGTGTACGTCCCCTTACTGAGGCCGTAAACTTCACTCCACCATTACGTTTTCTTCGGACGCCTAATCAGGCGGATCAGCACCAAAATGGAATCAATAGGCGTGTAATAAATAAATTGTATGCCATTTTTATCGACTAGTATATTCGTGGTATCATAAGACGAGTTTATTCTATTGGAAAATGGCAATTTGTGCTCGACCAGATACGACTTTCGATTTAGGTTCATAACGTGTTATATAGATGTAATAAATGTCATTAAATCATGATACGTTAAAAAGTTTATCAGACTAGAAAATATTACATGAGAGACGAAATGCATAGGTACTTATTTTACCACACACATATACCGTCACATTTTCGCATATTACAATGGCAATATAAATATGCGAATGTGTATCTGTCTGATGTCTGTAGGGAATTTGTCATAAAGATTCCAGTCCCAGGAAAGAATATTCTAAATCTATATAAATCTAGGACAAAGCAAAAATCTTTTACTCTGTAGCGCTCAAACACTAATCCAAAAGAAATTAATAATAAACAATACCTATTATCCATACTTCCATACTAATATTATAAATGCGAAAGCGTGTCTGTCTGTCTGTCCTCTTCACCTTTTTTTACCTCTTCACGCCCAAACCGCTGAACCGATTTTGCTGAAATTTGGTATGGATGTACTTTGAGTCCCGGAAAGGACAAAGGATACTTTTTATCCCGGAAAAATGTACGGTACCCGCGCAATAAACGAGTTTTAGAGCAACAGAGATGCTGCCCGCATCTCCGTTGCAAGCAAAATCGGTTCAGCAGTTTGGGCGTGAAGAGGTAACAGACAGACAGACAGACAGACATACGGACAGACAGACACACTTTCGCATTTATAATATTAGTATGGAAGTATGGATAATAACTGTTACTATCAACTAGCTTACTACAATAATTGAGCTTCCTTTAATTTATGTAAAATTGGAGCCAAATTATAGCCTGTTACAAAACACCTCGTTTATTGGCTAGCAATTTTCAATAACAAAAATTGCCCAAATGACTCCGACAAGATGACGACAAATAACAAATCGTGTGTATTTGTCAGCAGGACGTAAAAGGGCGTAAGTGGAGTAGAAGAAAGGCGGTACTCGTCCGGGCTATTATCGAGTTGCCACGGTTTACGGTCGTAAATCGCAGCTGTGCCCGATCGATGGCCCACTTGTGATACATAGTTTCCGACGGACTCTTATAATAAAACTTATCTGATCTGTATGCAGAAAAATCATGAGAAAATTGCTTCATTTGCATGTTACATTCGAAATGGAATTTGTCCGTATTGGATCGTAAACAAAAAGAAAGATGGCGTATGTTATAGTCAGGGAGCCCTAGAACAATTTTTTTTATTACTATCAAGAAAATTTTTCGTGAGTAGCTTAATTTTGATAAGACAAACAACATTTTTATCTGCGAAAAATATTGAAAGAAACAGATATAGAAAAAATTTCATTCTTTGATTTTATGATCCTAAAATAATTATGGATTGGTCTACTTGTAGGACAATGTTACTCTTAAATTATATAACTACTAGCTGTCCCGGCAAACGTTGCTTTGCCATAATATTTAAAAGTATTTCGCCCATATTATTATATTGAAGTTATTAAATAAGTATGTCGCCATGGCAACGTCGATCGCTATCTCGTCGCACAGACAATGGTCGCCGTCAGTCTCAGGTTGTAATAATTTACTATTATTTATTCAACAAATGCACTTATCAATATATAAAGTACCCAGTAGCCGATTCTCAGACCTACTGAATATGCATATAAAATTTGGTAAAAATCAGTAAAGCCGTTTCGCAGGAGTTCGTGGACTAACATTGTGACACGAGAATTTTATATATAAGAGAAGAGAAAATAACCTACCAATATACAAAAACCAGCTCGTTAGGGTTCCGTTTTAGGGTACCGTAGTCAACCATCTTATACGTGGGAGAGCCATGCTTCGGCACGAATGGGCCGGCTCGACCGGAGAGATACCACGTTCTCACAGAAAACCGGTGTGAAACAGCGCTTGCGCTGTGTTTCGCCGAGTGAGTGAGTTTACCGGAGGCCCAATCCCCTACCCTATTCCCTTCCCTACATTCCCCTATTCCCTTCCCTTCCCATCCCTACCCTCCCCTATTACCCTATTCCCTCTTAAAAGGCCGGCAACGCACCTGCAGCTCTTCTAATGCTGCGAGTGTCCATGGGCGACGGAAGTTGCTTTCCATCAGGTGACCCGTTTGCTCATTTGTCCCCTATTTCATTAAAAAAAAAAACAAGTTTTGTTGATTACAGAACCGTAAAACGGAACCCTAACCAGCTGATTTTTTGTGTGTTGGTAGGTTAATAGTTATTTAATTTAATAGTAACATTGTCATACAAACAGAACAATCCATATTTTAGGACCATTAAATCAAAGTATGAAATCCTTTCTATCTCTGTTAGCTACCGCTTTCAAGATTTTTCGAAGAAAAAATGTTGTTTGTCTTATCAAAATGAAGCTACTCACAAAAATTAGCTAGATATTTATCAAAAAAAAATATTTGTTCTAGGGCACCCTGACCATAGTATAAGGAGGGGAAGTAAGTTATCTTCATACAAAGGCACCGCGCGCGGCTTGTATGTGTGCGCCATAGTATCAATGCGTCGCCGTACGCACACTTATTAAGATCTCGGACCGTTTTCGGACCATACTAGTCAGGGCTACCACTTTACGCTGCACGTCCGCGTCGCGCCACGCCGCGCCAAACGAATCAAAAATGTCCGATCATAATCGCAGGATTAATAAACATTGCTGTATGTTTGGGTGTTTTAATAGTAATACAATAATTCCAGAATCGTCTTTGTTTATGTTACCAGTTGAACAGGAAAGGTAAGTAGGTACTTACTACTCACTTATTCTAGCATAATATAGTTTTTACTTGATGATCAGATACCTACTTACTTCTATTTTTATTGTATTAGTTTTCTATCACACAAACTTTCCCACTAGAACATAGTATAAAATAAGAAAATGTTTTAGGTAAGTACTTTTGATCAGTCAACTAATTTGCCGCTATTGCTTTGTTTACGTTTTCTCTGTATTGTAATGCCGATTTCTCTGTATTGTAGGTATATTATATCAACTAACTACTTACAGTCAATTACTTATTTCTTATATCTTTAAACGAGCAATTCTTGTGTATATTATATATATATATATATATATATATATATATATATATATATATATATATAATATACGCCAAGTTTACAATTTGAGCATAAAGTCGTAATTTAGATATTCTTTTTTTAATAACAATTTACATAATATAGTAGGTAGATGAATAATCTTATATCTTTAAACGAGCAATTCATATGTATATACGCCTATATATTATACGCCTGTCTCTTATAGGTACCTACTATAAAGAAATATACCGTTGCTATGATTCCAACTTTGCTTTATGTGTATAATTAATATCTGATTTACAATTAGTCAAAAATAAGTATTCAGATATGCTAGAATAAGTGAGTAGTAAGTACCTACTTACCTTTCCTGTTCAACTGGTAACATAAACAAAGACAATTCTGGAATTATTGTATTACTATTAAAACACCCAAACATACAGCAATGTTTATTAATCCTGCGATTATGATCGGACATTTTTGATTCGTTTGGCGCGGCGTGGCGCGACGCGGACGTGCAGCGTAAAGTGGTAGCCCCGACTAGTATGGTCCGAAAACGGTCCGAGATCTTAATAAGTGTGCGTACGGCGACGCATTGATACTATGGCGCACACATACAAGCCGCGCGCGGTGCCTTTGTATGAAGATAACTTACTTCCCCTCCTTATACTATGGTCAGGGTGCCCTAGAACAAATATTTTTTTTTGATAACTATCTAGCTAATTTTTGTGAGTAGCTTCATTTTGATAAGACAAACAACATTTTTTCTGCGAAAAATCTTGAAAGCGGTAGCTAACAGATATAGAAAGGATTTCATACTTTGATTTAATGGTCCTAAAATATGGACTGTTCTGTTTGTATGACAATGTTACTATTAAATTAAATAGCTATTAACCTGCCAATACACAAAAAATCAGCTGGTTAGGGTTCCGTTTTAGGGTTCTGTAATCAACAAAACTTGTTTTTTTTTATGAAATAAGGGGGCAAACGAGCAAACGGGTCACCTGATGGAAAACAACTTCCGTCGCCCATGGACACTGTACTAGTCGATAAAAATGGCATACAATTTATTTATTACACGCCTATTGATTTCATTTTGGTGCTGATCCTCCTGATTAGACGTCCGAAGAAAACGTAATGGTGGAGTGAAGTTTTTAATTGATCGTTTAAATACTTCAGTCGGAATTTCCAGGAATTGCTATTGTATTCTATTGTTGTCGCGATCACCGGTGCTCGCGCGGGGCCTGAAGGATTAAAGATATAAGATTATTCATCTACCTACTATATTATGTAAATTGTTATTAAAAAAAGAATATCTAAATTTTGCGGCATCTTCAGCATTTCGTTTTATGGAAAACTTCATAAATACAATACGACTTTATGCTCAAATTGTAAACTTGGCGTATATTTTATCTATGATAATATAAATACAATAACATTGTATTTATATTATCATAAATAAAATAAGCCACGTATAAAGTGGATAGAGCATTTGCTAATAAAACAAAAGATTTATGTCTGGCTTTGCGTCATGTAGGCCTCTGTGACATTTTTATGCTTTCCTATAACTTAGATAGTATAGAGGTGGCGTATTTTAATAAGGGACGTTTCACGGTGGTTGCCAAGTACCATCAGATAAATTGATTCATAGGCAGATAGGGACCCGGAACCTATGTAATTTGGTAAGGTTACGTCAAGTCTGTTGGCTGGGCTTGACATAACTTGCCTAAACTATGTAGGTCTGTCAGCGTCTGATAAATTTCTTTAAACTATAATAACAAGCCTAAATAATATTATGTTATATGGCAATTGGCATTTGTATCTCACTAAAACTCAAAAGCAGGCCAAGTTTACTTCATAACTAGAATACTTTAAGCAGAAGCTGCGAGTCAAGCTATATTAACCTTGGCTTATCAGATATTAACTCATTTGGCCAGCGCCCAAATTTCGTTTTGCTTAAGTGGAGCGAATTTCTAAAGAAACGATGAGTTGGCACTTTTAAATGCGGAAAGTAAAGTTGAAGAGTTAAATTAAATATTATATTTTATAAGGTCACGGATTTGTTACTTTGAGTTCCTTCTTCACCGAATACACGTTATTTCCAAAAAATCTAGAGATCCTGTTCAAATGAAGGTATCATAGGTTTGCTAATAGAATAATTCATAAATCATAGGTTTGAAAATTTTCTGAATCAACTTAACTGTAAAAGTTATCGTACTTTCAGAAGTATTTTTATTGACTAAATCTCGCATTGGACCCTGCCTTCTGTAAATCTGCAAATTACTTTGTCCTGTACGTTTAAACGACGACGTTTTGATTAATTATGAAGCTCGGCACGTGTAAGCGCTAAGCGAAGTATTCGGATGTATTTTCTGGTCTGTTTACTATTCTGGCTAGATATTTTAGCACGGTAATACGAATTAAGCAGCGTGCATCCTACGAGCTATTTTAATTACCATTAACGCTAAACCGTTGTTTAGATTTTACTTTTACGTCTTATTTTTCAATAATCTGTTAATAGACTCTGAACAGTGAAATTGAGCGAGAGATTTTTTATTAATAACTAGCTGTCCCGGCAAACGTTGTTTTGCCATATAAAGTATTTCCGATTTCGCCCATAATTTTATTAAAGTGACTAAATAAGTATATAATTATATGTCAAATGTCATAATGTTACATTAAAAAAGTTTATACGTATTGCCCAGAGCGCTAATTATAGATTAAAATAAGAATTCTAAAATTTTCTAATTTTCCGCGCATTTTTAAATTTTTTCTGTCATAAGATCCTTCTCCTGATAATAACAAACACATCGAAAAAAGAATTAGTGGAATTGGTCCTGCCGTTTACGCGTGATGTCGTGACCAACGGATATATGGATTCATTTTAATCGTATAATAATATAGACTAATTACTACAGCTGCTGCTATCCGTTCACAATCGGTTTATTCCATGTGTAACGGCCGTACACAGAGATATTTAATGATTAAACTTCAATTTAATGAAGAATTTATGGGGCTTCTGTCAAAATCTTCATTTAATTACATTTAAGTCATTAATATTCGTCTCTGTTACAGGCTACACGGTCAAATTTTCATCAATCTGATCCATCAATCTGATTGACGGAATATTGATGGGTTTAAAAAGTTCATATTAAAAATACGATCAATCCATCAATCCGTGGCGTACACGATCAATTTTTGTCAATCCGTACCGGATTGATGGATCAGATTGATGAGACCGTGTGGCCGGTGACTATGAGTGCGGCAGTAAGTCTAATGTTTAGTAAGATTTTAAGGATATGTCTTTTTTATTATCTCAACGACTCTGGCAAGTCACACGCACTGTAAGTCGTACTCAGTAAGATTTAATGACTAGTGCCTACTTAACTTTATTTTAATAAAAAACTTGACTTAAGCTCCATATATTTTCTGTCAAACTCTTAATTTTAAGGTCCTCCCTCACCAGGAGCATTCACGTGTAATGTAACATTATAGATTCGACTTTCAGCATTACTTTACAATACTATCTCCCTGACTGACGAGGTAACATTATAGATTCAACTTTGAGCATTACAATATTATAGCAAGATGACTTCACTGTCACGTAGCATTGATGTTACAAGTTGTATCAAGATATTACACATTGTATCATTACAAGATGCGTATCGTAATGCTCGGTGCTGCTCCCTCACTGATATTGTAATGCTTGATTCTATAACGTTACATTACAAGCGAATGCTCCCGTTGAGGGAGCACCTTAGGGTCTACACAGACGGACTGCATTTCAACTGCAATCCAACTGCAAATTGCAGTTCAAGTGCAGTTTGAATGCAGTTGACACGACTGCAATACGACTGCAATAGAACTGCAAACCAAACAGTTCACACGACTGCACGCCGACTGCAACTGAACTGCAATCCGACTGCGCGTTTGGTTTGCAGTTCTATTGCAGTCGTATTGCAGTTGTGTCAACTGCATTCAAACTGCACTTGAACTGCAATTTGCAGTTGAATTGCAGTTGAAATGCAGTCCGTCTGTCTAGAGCCTTAATAATTAAAATAAATAAAAATGTCGTCGTCAGTGGCGTAACTATAGCAGGGCTGGCAAAATGCCACGGGCCACCGACCCAAAAGGGGCCGTGAGGCCGTGCCGGCCCAAGGGGCCGTGAGATCAGAATTTTTTTATACATTGTTTTATTATTAAAGCGACGATTTTTACTGATAGGGCCCAATCAATCAATTCGCCACGGGCCCCGGATGTTACGCCACTGGTCGTCGTCTTCGTGTGTCTTCTACGTCGTCTCTAAGTGTTCACGAAAGACATTGTTAAAAACTTATAGATATGATTATACCTTATGTTCTTTAACTAGGTATAAACTATAAAGGTATGATTCACAACCATCAGTTTTCATCTCCAGAAATAGATGAAATGTTTTCAATTTAAAGTGTCCTCGATGTACAAAGGAATTATTTGCTTAAAAAAACATTTCCAATTCCAAGGTATAATGAAACGGTGTTCACAACTCAAACCGCTTTCGTTTTGTACAGTCCTTCGCTGATTATCGGCTACAGAACGCAACGCTTATTAAATACAAAGGGCGAATGGAAATCCACTTGAAAATATACTCAAAAGATGAGACATTGTACGTGGTTGAGCCTGAATGGTATGTTGGCGAATGTGTAATGTGGATTACAATTTCCTGCATTTTTGTCGATTTTGTCATGTCGCTGAATTTAGGTTAACATAATATTTTGAGTAACTAAACATATTCAAGTCCTTTTAACATTTTAAATACCATTACTTCTTTGACTTTTGGTCGTTACAATTTTGTACTGACTCCTGCCACAGAATAGGGTAGAAAATTGTCATACTTCCTACTTCTTCCTTCCTTCCTTCCTACCTTGAGCTCCTTGAGATCACAATATCTATGGGTTTTCGTAGTTACCACTGTCGATCTTGGAGTTGCAGCTTTTTAAAATAAAATAAGGGGCCAAACGAGCAATGCACAAGATGGAAAGCAACTACCGTCGCCCATGGACACTCGCAACATCAGAACAGCTGCAGGTGCGTTGCGGGCCTTTTAAGAGGGAATACGCTATTTTGTTAAAGGTTTGCAGGTCGTATAGTTTTGCAGTTTAGAATGCGTGGTGCATCAATGCCCGGTGAAATTGTCTTAACTAATTATAAGTATGGTGGTGAAAATTTGTGGTTGACCAATGTCCTGTAGAATAAAAAAGTTAGCATTAAAGTTAATGCTAGCATAGTCCGCTATGAAGCTGTATAATATTATATGTCGAGGAATAAGTAACAAAAGTCGTTTGTCTTGAGTGTTTCCCGCCCAGTAGGATTTGTTCGTTGCCAGTACGGATTAAAAGATTACCGTGCTGCGCCATTATGTAGTAAAAATAATAATATTTTATAAATTTCATCATTGAATTTCTTAGCAATTATTTTAAATAACTAGAGATCTATACTAATATTATAATGAAAGAGGGTCTCCCTGTATGTATGTTGAGGCAACAGACATACGCCGCTAAATCGATTTCAATGAAAATTTATACGGAGATAGTTTAATGACGTTGAATAGTAGGTATTTACCCTGGAAAAATGGAGTTTCCGAGTGGCATACAAATTTCGACGCTGCTTGGTTACAAGCAAAATTTAATTTTATATATAAAATAACTAGCAACCCTCTCCGGCGTCGCACGGGTATAAAATATATAGCCAGTGAAAAAATTATTAAAATCAATAGCCTATAATCCTTCACTTCTTATATGTGCCAAATAACATAAAAATTGCTCCAGTAGTTCGCGAGATAAGCCCTTTCAAATTTCCCCCTTTTTCCACTTTCTCCTATTAGTCTTAGCGTGATAAAATATAGCCTATAGCCTTCGTCAATAAATGGGCTATCTAACACTGTAAGAATTTTTCAAATCGGACCAGTAGTTCCTGAGATTAACGCGTTCAAGTTAGCCCTTACAAATAATTTTCCCCGTTTTTTCCACATTTTCCTCTATTTCTTCTCTCCTATTTGTCTTAGCGTAATAAAATATAGCCTATAGCCCTTCCTCGATAAATGGGCTATCTAACACTGAAAGAATCATCAAAATCCGTTGCGTAGTTTTAAATACTAAAGGAACAAAGGGACATGAGGAAAAAAAGCGACTTTGTTTTATAATATGTAATAGATAAAGCCTACTATATTATTGTCATTCATTCTGTAACAATGTAATTGAAAATTCACTCTGGCATAGGTCGTGGGTGGTTGAAATTTCATATTCCAAGCGGATACTTCAAGAAACTAAGTTGCAGACATCTGGGTCAATAAGTCTATACTTCGAACTTGTTGAGTTAGTCCATCTCAAATTGACCATAAAACTGTAGTATACGGGCTGTTAACACGTTAACTTATGCCTGGGTTACCGGTTACCGGTGCGAGCTGATGTGCAGCTACTTACATCGTCGATGAGCATTATACGAGTTACTGTCATGTGCGAGTGGGTTAGCTGCTCGCATGCGAGCTAGGTACTACAACATTTTTACTGGCTACTCGCCTTCCCCCACCATAGATACAATTCGACTAGTCGAATTCACCGGGATATTGCCTGTCTACTGCGACGTCAGAAGCTTGCATAAAGTGACCCAGGGAGGCGAGTCGAGCTGGTCAATTAGTAATACACTACACTTATGTGTAGTGTATTACTAATTGACCAGCTCGACTACGTTATGGTTTTGGTATGAACTAATGTTAAGACTCTTGATACGAGTAAAAGTTTTCATATATTTCAGCTGGTTTCAACGTAATACTTACTAACTAGTGCGTAGTTACATGGATTCACGCTCCTCTTAGCAATGAGTTCATCGAAAGGCGGCCAATATGTAAAACATCAGAGTCCAGATTATTTACATTTTACTGCATCGATCTGTAAATAAATTAACACAATATATAGACTGCTATAGTGATTTTATTTTATTTTTTATTTTATTTTATTTTATTAAATTTTGGAAAACTTACAGCTAACATACACATAGAATCTAAATATACAGTACAAGAAGGCCAATTAAAAGTTTCCACAGATAGAAAAATGCTAATAAAAACAAGGCAGCGATAGACAATGGTCACAATTTAGAATTTTAGAAACAATTTAGAAAAACAGAACAAGAATTGATAACTAATTAAGTAGTAGAATTGTGCAGGCTAAAATCAAAATAGAAATTATTAAATTCCTTCTTAAAAGTTGTTACATTAGTAAAGAATAGGTCCACATCAATCATTCGAGATATTTCGTTGAACATTCTACTAGCCCTGATAATATAAGAATTCTGGCGATAATTAGTACTATATTGTTGAATATGCAGTAGGTCACGCTTTCTTCTCGAGGCTGCTGGAACGCGAAGTTGGATTTTGCTGGTGAGATCCGCGCAATCCACTGAGCTATTGGCTAACTTAATAAGAAGAGCCAGGTCTGATACTTTTCGTCTAGCAGATAAAGGCAGTAGATGGAATTTTTTGCAGCGATCGAAATAATTGTTCAAGTACGTTCCAGATCTGAATTGCACGTATCTAAGAAATTTCTTCTGTATGTTTTCAATACGGTTAATATATATATTGTAAACTGGGTTCCAGACAGACGAGCAGTACTCAAGATGGCTGCGCACAAAACTACAGTAAAGGATTTTAAGAGTTTTAATGTGTCTGAATGAAATGTGATATAAATAATTATGTTTGTTCAAAGACATTACGCGAAATTTCTAAAAGTAGTTTACTAAATCTGACTTCGACCTCATGTTATGATTAAGTATAATAATTAAGACACCATATTGTATTTTGCAATAATGGCTAGTCCAGTTATTTTAAAATTTGTGTAAAAGTGTTTTTTGTATAGTCACTAGCTGAAAGATACAACTAAATTCCAGCGTATTTTTCTCTGTATTAAGCTTGCTGATGTTTTTAATCTAGCTTTATAGTTTCACCCGACTTTCCTTAGCGGCCATATTTTAACACTTCCTTCAGTTATTTTCGTGGTTTATTATGATGCTTTTACTATCGCCTTGGCAATGTAAACTTAATGAAAGTCTTTATGAACGCTCACAGCGGGGAAGAGACTTAAATCTTAAAATGAAATATAATGTTCTGATATAACGGACGTGCAGATTATTAAGAGAGACTGGATACCAGTAATTATTAAAACGGTTAATGATTTATGTGCAGTCTTCATTATTAATTTTTGTTATTTATTATAACGCAATAATATAATATTATGACAGTAAATTAACCTTCAAGCAGGCGCGCGGCCTTTTGTAACGGCAGTGGTTCCACGTAACTTAAAAGACTTCGTAGATAAATATGAGGATCAAACATTTTTGATTCAATATTATTTATTATTTCAGAAGTAAAACTATTATTCTTTTAAAGGGTAAGTAATTCGTCGAAAAAATTTAATGTATTTTAAGTAAAAACTTAGTTATAAAAACCGGCTGTCCAAATAAGCTTATCTTGTGTGAATGCGGGTCAAAAATGTTCGGACCTTTCTGATCCTAGTTCCGATTTATTAATCATCTTGCAATAACACTCGATGTTATCGGTCATCGATGACTAACTTTTATAAATATAACATACAATTTGTCTCAATTATAATATGAAAACTACATATAAAATAATACGGGAGGGCGCGTGGCGTCTTTTCGACGCCGGTGCCGCGACCAAAACAATTGAACTCCTTGTGGTAACGAGGATGCGGAGAGTTAAGTGTAAGCTATTTATTCAGTAGATAGATAAATTATGACAAGTTACTTGGACACGTGAAAGGATATACCGACTTTGAAGTCGTGGGGAACAGCAAGTTCCAAATAAACATAATACTTATTATTACTAACTCCTTTATATTCTGTGTAAATCGTGATATATTTTTATGTCTAAATCTTACTATATCCTCAACTGAAAAAACTTTAAATAAAGATTTAAAGAAGCTGAAAAGAAGTACAAAGTGAAAAGTTGTGTTTGTTAATAGTATTATCCTCTTAATTTCTTTAGCTGTGCTTAAAAAAGTAAACATCAAAAAAGCCAATCTAGTCGTCGTCGTCCAAACAGAATATCCTCGAATAACTTTCAACATTTTGAGAGGAAAAATTCAAAGGCACTTGAACTAAGGGCCAACCCACACGTACCACAATCACACGACAACCACAACCACACCGCGTGGTCGGGCGTATATTTCGCATTGTCAATGAACTGGACCATTCACACGTACCACATTTTGCAGTCGTTGTCGACCACTTGTGTGATACCGACCACATCGCAACCACGGCCGACCACATCGCAACCACATCGCAACCACAACGTTACGTCGATGCAACGACAGTGCGCGCACACCGCCCGCGCTCTTCCCCTCCTCAGTTTCATTGACTTTCGTACGTAACCACATCGCCACCACATTGCAACCACTGGCGACAACGCAACCACGTCGGCATTTTGTCGGTACCACAACGCAACTACAAAAAGCTGAAGCGACACCATTCACACGTGGTTACGTGTTAGCAGTGGTTACTGCTCAACGACATTTTGTCGTTGCGATGTCGTGTGGTTGTGGACGTCATACGTGTGGGTTGGCCCTAAGACTCGTGAAAGTTTGAGCTTTTACGGCAACTTTAAAGTAACATAATTGTGTTAAAACACAGTGCTAATATTTTAATGTAAGTGCTAAGTATTTCTTACATAATAGACTATCATAATCATTATACCCTTCTTATCAATATCAATTAATATAGATTTAATAATTTTCTTTATACGTCAATTCAACAATTGATTATATTATACTGAAATAAAAAAAAAAAACGATTGCCACTTCACACTTCACAAGGCATTTATTCTCGACAGGCTTTTATGAGGCCATGCTATCTCCTCAGTTAAACCATCTCATTGATAATACAAATTAAGTTAAATAATTTTTATGCAAATTTAACGAAAAACACATCGCAATTCATAGTGAACACTTTTTAATTAAATCCAAGTGCTTTCAAGTGAAAAACGCATTTCGTAAGTTAAATTAAAATGGATACCCTTAAGCTGTTTAAGTTGCTTCTAAAATATAAAACTGCACTAATTTGTTTCTTCTGCTTTAATAAAATATATTTTGAAATGCAAAAGGCTTTTACACTAAACAAAGTGTTAACAAAAGGGCATTGTTTATTTCAAAACGTAAAAAATGGTAATGAAGCCAGATACAATAAAAATAGTGTGTAAAATTTTTATTGTACCTGGCTTTATTTCTAAATTGTGTTTCCTTCGACTTTCTTGCGCCAAAATTTGTAAAATTGCAGGAACCGTTCATTTTTCGGCATTACAACTATCCGAGAGGTCCCGAATATTGGAAACAACATTTCATTTTCTTTCCAACCGAAAACCATTTGTTATTTAGTTGATCGAAATATTGACTGAAGGTTGACTCAAAGTGCGTCCAAAGTTCAATTAAATCACAATAAAATGCCATAACTTTAATTCGGGTTCATTATTAAGGAGATCAAAGAGAAAACTTAAGCTTTGTGCACATTATGAAAGGGGTGTTTATAGGTTGAATATTCTATTATATTTAAATACACTCTCTTTATATTGTTTTCCTTGAAATCTTTGATTGAAGGTTAAAACTCTTTATGTCAATTCTATAAGTATACTAGCTGTCCCAGCAAACATTACTTTGCCATAATATATTTGCCATATTATTTTATTGAAGTGACTAAATAAGTATGTCACCATGGCAACGTCGATCGCTATCCCGTCGCACAAACAATGGTCGCCGTCAGTCTCAGGTTGTAATAATTTACTATTATTTATTCAACAAATGCACTTCTATACATATTATAAAACAAAGTCACTTTTTTCCCTCATGTCCCTTTGTTCCCTTTAATCTTTAAAACTACGCAACGGATTTTGATGATTCTTTCAGTGTTAGACAGCCTATTTATCGAAGATGGTTATAGGCTATATTTTATCACGTTAAGACTAAAAGGAGCGAAGAAATAGAGGAAAATGTGAAAAAAACGGGAAAATTATTTGAAAGGGCTAACTTGAACGCGCTAATCTCAGGACCTACTGGTCCGATTTGAAAAATTATTTCAGTACTAGATAGCCCATTTATTGAGGAAGGCTATAGGCTATATTTTATCACGCTAAGACTAATAGAAGAATGTGGAAAGAAAGGGGAAATTTATTTGAATGGGCTTATCTCGCGAACTACTGGAGCAATTTTATGTTATTTGGCACAGATAAGAAGTAGACCACGTGAAGGATCATAGGCTATCGATTTTAATAATTTTTTCAGTGGTTATATATTTTATACCCGTGCAACGCCGGGGCGGGTCGCTAGTATCAATATATAAAGTACCGAGTAGCCGATTCTCAGACCTACTGAATATGCATATAAAATTTGGTAAAAACAGTAAGGCCGTTTCGGAGGAATTCGTGGACTAACATTGTGACACGATAATTTTATATATAAGACTAGCTGTCCCGGCAAACGTTGCTTTGCCATGATAATAAATTTGCCACATTATTTTATTGAAGTGACTAAATAAGTATGTCACTATGGCAACGTCGATCGCTATCCCGTGACCCTGTCGCACAAACAATGGTCGCCGTCAGTCTCAGGTTGTAATAATTTACTATTATTTATTCAACAAATGCACTTATCAATATATAAAGTACCGAGTAGCTGATTCTCAGACCTACTGAATATGCATATAAAATTTGGTAAATATCAGTAGAGCCGTTTCGGAGGAGTTCGTGGACTAAAATTGTGACACGAGAATTTTATATATAAGATTATCAACTTGCTTATGTGAAGTTTACACTTAATTTATTTAAAGTCTTAAGAAATAGTCTAAGATTTTTCCGATAACAGTGCGACATTTTATACAACTAGTAAATAGTGATTATTACGCAAAAGTCGAAGTAGTGGGCTCTACTAGCACATACAGTAAATAATCCAAATCAAAATCCGGCATGTTGCACACGTCATAATATTATAATAACATTGACAGAAACCAAACGTCGATCAAAACTTTACGTTTGCTGTCTGTGCTGGCGCTGCCTTTAGCATGAAAACTGAAAACTAACAAAAGCATAATATTTCCACATAATAAATGGCAATATGATTAATTAAATAGTTAACTAGCTAAAAGCCGAGCTTAGTGAGAGCTCGCGTCGTTTTTCTGCGTGGTAATAATCTTTAGAGCAGTTTTTTTTTATATTTTAATGGTAACCAAACCTTGACTGACCGATGATAACACATCTACATATCATTAAAAATTACTATGTTAAAACCCGAAGCAATAGGTTTTTCCGTAAAGTGTACCACAAAAGTTCTCAGGTTGTGGGAAATACTAGATAAATGATAAAATTAATCACTTTATTGTTACTGAGTATGCCTACATTTAGATGCATAAAGCACATCGTTGCGGTAATGTTAAATGCAAGAAGCGTTGAGGCCATATGAGTGTAACGGGATTACCCAAGGCACGCGCGATTTACACCGTCTGGCTCCTGCACTATACGATTGCACGATTAATTTTAATTAACTGTTTCATACAGTGATTTTCAAATAGTATGCGAATTCCGATCTTTTAAGAGTCAATTCACATAGCTTCATATATGCATATATATATATATATATATATATATATATATATATATATATATATATATATATATATATATATATATATACTTTCGTGAAATTTAGTATATAGGGGGTTTCGGGGGTGATAAATCGATCTAGCTAGGAATCATTTTCATAAAATGTCATTTTATGTTTTTTTTTTTGAACACTCGGTCATATAGCTAGTAATATTAATGAGAGGACATGAATCATTAAACATCCACGGACAAAGACGAAAGGTATTGAAACTTAAAAGTATATTAAGTGACCAAAAATATATTAAGTGAAACTTTTTCATTATAATTTACCAAAACGAAGAACTCTCAATTTGATAGATTTATCAAACCGAAAAATTAAATCCAATTATATGAGCATTTCTTTACATACCTGTTAAATTGCTTATACCGACTTGACTTCATTTGTACAAGAAATTGGTCCCAACAAGTGCGTGGCTTTATTCAATTCTGAGACATGTGACGGCGCAATTTATTTTTCTTAAGCTAAGCTCCTGTCTCATGAAGATTGATGTGACGTTGCCTGATTGACGGAGCCATTTACTTCATTGGCGTTTTTAATTTACCCTTTTGTAGGGCTCGCTGGCTCGTTGGGCCTCAAATTGATTTCGATTTTAATTAGATCATTCTATTACAGCCGTCAGGTACATTTTATGTAAGAAATTGAAAAAGATTTCGCGCGACTTTAATAAACTTAGCATGTTTAGTAAAGCGATGCTAGATTTCAGGGACAAAGTGACAAATTTTTTGTCAAACTAACATTTCATCTATCGCTTCGTAGAAATGAAATATAGAATTTTCCTTCAATTAAAATGTATAACTGCTGCTCTCAGATATTCGTCTGAATATTAATCACTTTATTGTAATTTAAAATGGAGATTTTGACATTAGCCTTATACACTATCAATTAAATTCTTCATTAAAATATTAAAGTTGAATCATCATTAAAATATTATGTGAGTGCAGCATAAAGCTTGGAACAAACCTACGCGTCAGTGACGGAGCGTCAAGTTGCGTCAAGTTGTCAAATGTGTTTTTTGTACACAAAACACACATTTGACAAGTTGACGCAACTTGACTCTCCGTCACTAACGCGTAGGTTAAGCCTCAGCTTTAAACTTAAAAAGTGACATTAATGACAGCATCTTGACTGAGAGACACTGTGCATAATCCATGGTGGAGATCAACTACGATAACATGACGCGCCCCTCCAAAGGACTGTTTCAATGTGTGTAGTCACATCCTTATGAAAGAGTTTGTGTGTAGTAAGTATTCAACCAATCACAGTACACATAATATTTCAGTAATGTTACTTATTACCAAGATTTGTTGGTTAACTAATCATAACTAGCCTACCGCGCAAGACAACGCACTTCAATCGTTTTGACAACGTACTTCAAACGTTTTGAATTTTGGAGGGGCGCGCCATGTTATCGTAGTTGATCTCTACTATGTTGCTATGATGCCATAAAGTTATTATGTTACCACCTTACTAAAAAACATTATGTACATCATACATTATTTTTATTACTTAATATACACTAGCTATTTGACCGAGCTTTGCTCGGTATTCGATAAAACACGAATAAAATTACATTTTCTAAAAATGATTCCTAGCTAGATCGATTTATCGCCTCCGAAACCTTCTATATACTAAATTTCATAAAAATCGTTGGAGCCGATTCCGAGATTCCATATATATATATATATATATATATATATATATATATATATATATATATACAAGAATTGCTCGTTTAAGGATATAAGATATTGTAAAGTCCTGTTTTTATTAAGGCAAAGCATTCACATAATAACAATGTTTGTGTATTTCACAGAATTTTATTTTTAGTAGTTTTAACAACAAAAAACAATTTGATCGAAAAATAAAAGCATAAAGTTCTCTTTCCGCAAACATCCATTATAGAGAATGTAGGCGAAAAACTTCTTACAAACATGTTTTTGTGAAATTTATTGTAATAAAGCTTTTCAGATTTGAGGCTTTGCTCGGTTTTGCGTTTAGACTTTAGTATTATCAGATACAAAAAAGAAGAACATACCTACTTTTGGTACCGCCCTTTTATTCTGAACAGAAAAATGCACTTGTAAGAACTGCATTATTGCATTCAATTATAAATTATTACTCATCTAAATTATTTAAAAGTAAATTCTGTCACCTACAACAAATTAACAGTTTTAGTATGCAAGGCATTAATAATATTTGTCTATTAGTATTACTTAATGAATATAAAATAATTAAATCATATTATCTGGTTAATGTATTATTCGTATTAATAATATTATGATCATTAGTTTCCTATTGCGCCTATTGTCTGTATGATAATACAGTTACGATGTAAGTTATATTCGTAATTTAAATAATCAAATAACATAATTCAATGACTAATAAGTACTTACTAAAATGAATATGGATTTGAAATATTTAAACGTTTAAATATTTATGATTACGTAATCATAATAATTATAGGGTCTAGTTGAAATATAAGTATCATAGTCCTGAACGTTTTTCCTGTAGAAATGTAATTAATTAGTTCTCTATCAGAAACTCGTACTCTTTTTATAAAATTAGGGGGCAAACGAGCAAACGGGTCACCTGATGAAAAGCATCTACCGTCGCACATAGACGCTTGAAACATCAGAAGAGTTAAGGGTGCGTTGCCGGCCTATTATTATTATATTTATTTGGCAGGCACTGCCATCTACAGTTCCTGCATGTTCCCTATAAACACATTCACTATACAAACGATCGTCCAAGCATATTCTAAGCTGCAAACAGTGCCTGCGGTATGTTACATAATTACAACCGAATTCACCAGACGCTCAATAATTCTAACTACTTGTAATAATTCATGTAATTATGATGTATACAATTCATAATTAGCCAACTGTACAGAAATATGAAATAGCTAAATTACAATACGGTAGACAAACAGCAAACAAAAATAATAGTATTAAAAGTAGAAACTAAAATTAAAGATGGTGCAAATTATAAATATGGAGGTGAGGCTATAAGCAGATAGTAAAGAAAATATAATATGTACGTATATAAACTACTCTACAACAAACTAAATATGAAGAACAACAATACTATGTAATTATAATTATTTGATATTTGTAGATAGCAATACGTCACGTTATGAATCATAATATGATTCATTTTTTCATAATCACATAATGGTCACTCTGCTTGCAATTCTTGTCTAGTAATCTATACTTATTATAAAACAAAGTCGCTTTTTTCCCTCATGTCCCTTTGTTCCCTTTAATATTAAAAACTTCGCAACGGATTTTGATGATTCTTTCAGTGTTAGAAAGCCCATTTATCGAGGAAGGCTATAAGCTATATTTTATCACGCTAAGACTAATAGGAGAAGAAATAGAGGAAATTGTGGAAAAAACGGGGAAAATTATTTGAAAGGGCTAACATGAACGCGCTAATCTCAGGAACTACTGGTCCGATTTGAAAAATTATTTCAGTGCTAGATAGCCCATTTATTGAGAAAGGCTATAGGCTATATTTTGTCACGCTAAGACTAATAAGAGAATGTGGAAAAAACGGGGGAAATTATTTGAAAGGGCTTATCTCGCGAACTACTGAAGCAATTTTTATATTATTTGGCACAGATAAGAAGTAGACCACGTGAAGGATCATAGGCTATCGTTTAATCATTTTTTATACCCGTGCGACGCCGGGGCGTGTCGCTAGTTCGTACTAAGACATTCATCTGTTTTACTGTTTTGACGATTCAGTTTCTGAATTATTGATTTTAGAGGAATTGCAAAATGCGACCATTTTTGCCCCCCAGGGTGTAACAAACCAAATAGGTATTACTTTTGTGTATGTGTGTGTCCCTATAGAGCACCGAAGGAGAAATTTATTTTCTTGTGAATATTTTTGGAAAAAAATCCCAAATATATTCACAAGAAAATAAATTTCTCCTTCGTGAATATATTGGAAAAAATCTCAGCATTATATTTGCCCATATAATATTATGTTTTTGAGTAACTCTATCAACGCTACTATTTTTACAGTCAACTCTATACAGGGGACACAAATACACCCTTAACTCTGAAGTATCAACACATTGTTTTGTTACATCCTCAATACTCAATCCTATATCATGTGCCAATTTAACTATGGAATGTCGTATTCATTTCGGCCTAAGCTGCTAAAGCCCAGTGACAAGTATCTAATTGTACTTTGATACCACCAACGATAACTTCAAAAGTAGTGTTTTGATTAAAATATATAATTCACAGTACATAATATTACCTAGTATGTAATATGGTATGTTGCAATAGACAAGCCAATGCAGATTTTATTGTGTTCAGTTGAGATGAAATTAATATTGTAAAACGTGCATCAAAGCCTTTATTGAGTTGGAATTTTTCAATGAAATAATAACACTTCACTTTAAAACTATGCTTTTGCAACATTGTTGATATTAGGTAGACATATTACATTCTTATTATTTTCATAATACAAGAGAAATTTTCCAAAATCCATCGCAATGAGCGCGTACTAATTATCCAAAGACTTATCGTCAATTAAGGCCGTCCCCCGAGCAAACGACCTTGGCCATACATTTGCCGCGTTGCCGAGATCGCACAAAAACCCTATTTTTTTACTCATCTTAGTTCAAAATATACCTAAAAAAATTAAAACGTGGAATATGTAGGTTATGATATTGTCGATCTATTGGCGTGTGTTTCAAATAAAAGTAATTTGTAAATACTAAGGAGATGGTGGATGTATGCTTGAATTTTAATAAATCAGTATTACTTTGGAAGCTGATATCGTTTTAAAACGTGGAAAGAAATGATGATATTATGCTGAAGATTATTTCTGTATTTTTATTTAACTCTGTAGCTTTCAAATTATGAGTTTATAAGCCTCTAAATACGGTAAATTACGGAATTTCCGTAGGGAACTCCCTTAACGTTCAGTTTCAAGTGAATTTCTGCATTGTTTGAATGCTCAAACAAACTCTTCACGAACAAACATATAAATTGTAGTTGTTTACATGCTAATGAAATTTTAATGCGCGCCAGCAGTGAACAACGTGCTAAAAATGTTTAACCTTAATGCTGGCAAACACGATACCTCCATTACCCATTTATCTAGTAAACCTTACTTCTATCGCCGACATGCAAAGCCGTTTAGCAGAAGACTTATCAGTCTCGAGCTATCCAAGAACAGCGGAGTAGATACAGCGATAGATATTGAACGAGAAAACTTTATTTAAATTAGGTAATTTCTCCTCACAAAAATCGATAATTCATGTAAAAGTTTAGTGTTTTACGAATTTCAGAGTTGTATGATGTATCCAAGTTAAACTGTTATGGAAGGCACATAACAATCATCTGAGATATTTTATAATTAGTTGATGTATAAAATATGAATTCTTCTTTAGCCTTAATAAGCAATATTAGATATATTATTTACTATAGCGACCCGCCCCGGCGTTTCACGGGTATAAAATATATAGCTACTGAAAATATGATTAAAATCGATAGCCTATGATTCTTATTTATTTATTTAATAATTTATGTACATAAAACTATTTACAGTGAAAGACTTATAACTAAAAATACATTTTGGTACAAAGGTACTACTCATTCCGATTGGAATCTCTTCCAGTAGACCTGCTACAGGAAATTTAGAAAAATAGGTAACAATAATTAGTGCATACAACAATTGAGTATTAGATATAAAATTATTATAATTAGGTACATACATAAAATAAAAAATAAAAAATCATAAATTAAGTATATAACGATAAACTATAATGAATATATGAATGTAATACTAATATATAATTATATCTCTACTTAAAATAAAATCGTAGAGGTAAAATTTTTGTACATTGAAAATAAACTTGAAAAAACGAGTCAGGGACATGTTAGAAGAGTAGTAGAACACATTTTAACTGTTTTTGAAATTTTTGTTTCTCTGTCTGTTTGTCTGTTTGTACAGGCTAATCTCTGGATCCGCTAAACCGATTTTAATGAAATTTGGCATGGTGATACCTTACATCCCAGGTCAACATCTAAGATACTTTTTTTAACCGACTTCCAAAAAAATAGGAGTTGATGTTTACTTTGCTGTTTATGGTCAGATTTTCAAAATTATTTTTCGGTTGTATAATATATTGTTAATCCGACTTTGAATTACCATGTTTACAAAAATGGTGACTTGATATTGATTTTCTCGGGATCCTAGGGGTATCGACAGAACTCCTTTACAACAAAAACATTGCAGTAATTTTCACTTTTTTTAAGTAAAATTAATATAACATGCCACCAAGCACCAAGATAAGATTAGCACCAAGGCATATCCCAGGGTATGGGGCTTCCGAAGGTTCCTTTGCTGAACGGAACCCTGATTCCTTACAAGAAGACTAGACGTTCCGTGCTGCTTCACCCTCGTAAATTAGATATTTCACAGACAAATAAGTCCACTTAAATAGCCTATGATCCTTCACGTGGTCTACTTCTTATCTGTGACAAAAAAAAACAAACACAATCCAGAAAGTTCAAAAGTAAGTTAGGATAGATTAGAACTTAGACCACAACACAGAGGGAGCCGAGCGAGCGCAGCAAGCGTGCTGCGGCAGCAGCCGGCGACGTACATAAAACAAAAGGGGGGCTCGGGGGGCGCAGCCCCACGCTAAAATAAAAACAAACACAACCCATAAAGTCCAAAAGCAGGTTAGGTTAGGACTTAGACCACTACACAGAGGGAGCCGAGCGAGCGCAGCGAGCGTGCTGCGGTAGCAGACGGCCACCGACATAAAACAAAGGAGGGCTCGAGAGACGCAGCCCCCCGCTAAAACAAAAACAAACACAATCCATAAAGTCCAAAAATGGGTTAGGTTAGGTTAGAACTTAGACCACAACACAGAGGGAGCCGAGCGAGCACAGCGAGCGTGCTGCGACAGCTGCCGGCGACCGTCATAAAATAAAAGCCCCCCGCTAAAACAAAAATAAACACAAACCAGAAAGTCCAAAAGTAGATTAGGTTAGGTTAGAAGTTAGAACTTAGACTAGAACACAGAGGGAGCCAAACGAGCGCAGCGGGTCGAGTCCCAAACGAGTTTGACCCTGTCCTTCGGGCAACCTAAGATCATATCAAAGTGTTTTCGTGGTTGGATACCGCTGGAGATCCTGGTGACACAGGAGATTATAGTGGTGGGAATGTGTGGTGGCTGGTGGGCCAACGCCCATAAAGAAATTACCCTTTGGTTGGTACTACTAATATATATATTCTGTGCTTTGGGTAAGTAAGTTATCATCTTCAAGTGTTATTTTATTCTGGTTTAATTGTAGGTTAGGAATCTGAGAGTAAGAGGTAGGTTAAAGAGAGATAGATGCCTACATTAATTCCCGTCTTCTGTAATCAATCCTCTATCTCTGTCACATGTTCCTTTTCTCTGTTCTGTGGCCCCCATCCCCTGTCCACGACAAACGGTCTTCAAAAAAAAAGGATTTTTCAAAACGATAAGTGTCTGTGGTTCAAGTTTCCTGGGCTGGGCTTTTGATGTAAATTTAAAATTTCGTGTGTAATATAGATCCAAATAAAATAGTAGTAGATGGGTATTCAATTTTATAAATCTCTATTATAATGACATTCATTCACGCGGACGAAGTTGCGGGCAACAGCTAGTCAGTAATATACAAAATATATTTAAATATATATAAATAGACAAATATGCATATAATAATATTTTATAGTATTATACTTAAGGGGTTTGTTGACGTAGGTGACATTATTAGGAGAAGTTTAAATAGTGCTCATACAGTCTTTTCTTAAATAGTGCAAGAGTTTTACACTCACGTATATGACTTGGCAAGGAGTTCCAAAGCTTAGCGGCATTAACTGTAAAGGAGTATGCAAAAAAGTCAGTACGATGAGGAGGGATATCTAAAAGGGTGCGTCTAAAGGATCTACAGGATGAATTTTACAAGTTGGGAAAGGAGAAGCGCTCTTTTAAATAGGAAGGGGATGTAGGACTAAATAAAATCTTAAATAGGAAACACAGTAAACGGTAATTTCTACGCAAGCGAATAGGGAGCCACTGCAACTGTTTTCTATATTCGGACACGTAGTCATAATCCTTAAGGCCAAAAATGAAACGTATCGAAATATTTTTCAGCCGTTCTAATTTGTTTAAAATATCTTCATTCGCGTCTAAGTAGAAAACATCTGCATAATCGATAATGGGTTGGATAAGGGTCTGCGCCAATAAGATTTTAGTAGGAGTTGGTAAAAACTTTTAAAGCAATTTGAGAGAGTGCAAGGTGTAATAAACTTTACGACTAATGTTGCTCACATTGGAACTCCATGACAGATGTTCGTCAAAAATAACTCCCAGGTTTTTAGCAGTGTCGGAGAAAGGTATAGTAGTGCCGTTTAATATAATTGGGGGAAGAGTGGCTTTATCAAGTAGAGCTAGCATCCTTTTACTGCCCATTAATAGTGCCTTAGTTTTAGTGGGATTTACGAGTAGACCAAAAGACTGCGCCCAATCACTTATACGTCTAAGGTCATCATTGATGAGAGAAATGGCGGAAGCTGCATTGGGTATGGTGAAATGCCGGTAAATTTGCAAATCATCCGCATATAGATGGAATTTACACACTAGTATTTTTACAATAAAATTTATGAAGATGGAAAAAAGAAGCGCCGAGAGAACTCCACCTTGAGGGACACCCGCATCGAGATCAGACCAATCTGAGTAATTATTATTAATCGTAACTCTCTGCGATCAACCCCTAAGATAGGAGTTAAACCAGGACAGGACGGAAGGGGACAAATTTAGGGACCGTAACTACTGATAAGAATATCAAATTCGATGGAATTAAAGGCACTACTGAAATCTAAAAGTATTAAGGCGGTAAAGGATTTATTCTCCATGGCCCAGCGAATGTCATCTATGATATTTAAGAGGGCGGAAACGGTGCTATGACCAGAACGAAACCCCGACTGCAATGAGCTAAGTTGGTTATTTTCTAGTAAGAAAGTAGTGAGCTGCTGGTGAACGATGTTTTCCAAAACTTTAGATAGGAACGGTAGTATAGAAATGGGACGAAAGGAAGATAGTGAAGTAGGATTAGGAACTTTTGGTAGGGGAATGACATTTGCCTTTTTCCAGTCCCGAGGAAAACAACCAGAGGAGAGAGAAAAATTAAGGATGTGGGTCAAAATAGGAAGTAAGGAGGGGAGAATCATCTTAATCATCTTGGAAGTCACCATGTCACAGCCAGCTGCCTCTGAAGAAATTGATTGAACGGCAAGTCGGATCTTCGTTTCATTGCAAGGAGTAAAAGTAAATGACGGACAAGTGATGGTTAGATTGGACAGGGATTTCAAAGTATTAAGTTTCAGGTTATTGTTTAAACGGGTTGGTGGTTGGGAAAAGTGTTTGTTGAGGGCATTTAAATCATAATAATTTGAATCAGACACAGGAGATTTGCCAATACCAACTGATTTGAGAAATTTCCATGTATCTGCTGTGTTACGGTTTTGTAAGGAGGAGTAAAAGTAGCGCCGCTTAGCATCGCGATATGAGTGATTACAGCGATTACGCAACAACTTAAGCTTGGCATGGTTTAATTCGTTAGGACAAAGCTTAAATTTCCTCTTGGCCTTATCACGTGCCGCCATTAGCTTCTTAACAGAATCTGTAAGCCATAGTGCCGGGTTATTTTTTACTTTAATTCTCCTTACAGGGATTGAGGTTTAATAAAATATTATTAAAATTAGCAATTTCGTCGTCCATGTTCGCGCTATTGAGTACGCATTTCCGGTCTAGATTTTTGGCATCTTCCTCAAGTGCTTATATATCAATATTATTGAAGCTACGCGAAAGGATAGTTTGGGCTTTACGTTTAGGGGGTCTAATTTTGTAGGACAGGAAAATAAGGTCATGGTAGGAAAAAGGGGCGTCGAGCTGTCCATGTGTAGGGGCAAAAGCCCTACGACGATTGTAGAAAGGATATAATAAAGGAAGATGGGTACCTGCTGATGCGGAGATGCTGGCGGCTGCGTAGGTGGGCTGAGAAGTGCTGATGTCCATGGTCATACGACACTGTCACCTTGGTCTATTAGTTTATTTCACTGTATTCACTGAGCTTATCGCGACACGGAATATGGCCAGTCGAGAGGAGATTTTCGTATGTTCAACGAGCGCGCTCCGTTCACGGTTCAAGGCAGAAGGTCTTATATGTCACTCGTGTGTCTAGCGTATGACGTTGACAGCACAGAGCAAACTCACGCGCTGCAGTGTTGTCAACGTCGCGCTAGAATTTGGCGCGAACACCATGAGTGGCTACATTATTAGGAGATGATACGATCATGAGATCCAATAGTGAGGGGGTGCAATTAGGGGAATGATGGGTAGGATCAGAGGGAAGGATATAAAGGTTGTAGGAATTTAAAAGCGACTGCAACTTACGTGAACAATAGTTATCTTTAACAAAGCAGGTGTTAAAATCTCCCATAATTATAACGTGTTGATAACTAAGACGAAAACTAGTAAGAAGATTGTCAAGGGAGTCAAAGTAGTCAATACCGGAATTAGGGCTATACAAAACAATCAGGAGCAATTTGGTATGGTGAGTGACAATGTCGATGGCCAGATATTCCGCTTGCTCTGAATAAGAAGAAGGAGACATGAACTATATTGTATTTAATACCAGCGCGGAGATATGTGGCAACACCACCACCACCCTTGCCAGTTCTATCGTTACGAATTAGGACAAATCCAGGAATGGAATATTGTGTAGATGAAAGGGAGCGTTTAAGAAAAGATTCCGAAATTAAGACGGCATCGAGATTAGCAGCGCTGAAGGAGGCAAGTAGATCGGGATAATGACCGGAGATGCTTTGGGTGTTAATGTGTGCTATGTTCAGGTTAACATTGGAACTGCTAAAGATGTTAGAAAGTTGATCACCCAAGATAAGAGGTAATGAAGGTGATGAAATGTTTGCACTTCTAAAACTTAACGACGAGGAGCACGAGAAGAAACTGCTGTTGAGGTCATCCATAATAAACCCAGTATAATTAATAATATACAATAACGAATTATTTATATAAAATATATAAAATAAACGAATAAAACAATAGTAAACTAAATAATATACTTAAAAAAATCAAAAATATTGTGACTAAAATAACTACACCATTAAATTACAAACAAAGACTTACATCGAACTCACGAGGTACTCAAATTATACTCAAATAATTAAAATTTAAGAACACTGGAACAAACTGAGGATGTTAAATAATAATATTATTATTATAATTTATAACACATCGCTATAGCAAATTACAAAACAAAAATAAAACGAGTGGAAGGAGAAGGCGAAGAATAGCTGCCACAGCGCATCTGACATTTGTCTGACGCTGTCAGCTGACAGTCAGCCTAAGGCAGGTGTTAACTGTCAGCTGTCAGGTGATACAAGTAAATAGTAATCGTTGTGACTTGTGACTGTGAGATATTTTGATTTTTGACACATTTTGATTATGAAGATTGAAGAGAAGGATAAAACAAAATTTTGAATTTAAATAATTTTGAACATACCTACAAATCGTCAATTATAAACAAAAACCAAACAGAAAAAATGCCATGTGAATATAACAAATTGAAAGAGCAATTATTATGGACTAGTAGGTTATTCACTAATGGCGATGGCCGTGTTTGTCTTGCGGTTCTTCCAGATCGTAGGTCCTGCGCATGAGATTCCTCCTCACAACTTATTGGAAACTGCGACATAATCTTTTCCAAGGATATGAAGGACTCCACTTTACGACGGTTCTTATCTGGGAGGATGATGTTAATTTTTCCTTCACTCAACCAACAGCTTTTGACACCAAAATGCTTGCGAGCTGTAGTAAAAACCCTGTGCCTTTCTTTGGTCAAAAACTCTGACAGGGTGATATTAGTGCCTTTCAAAGCAGTCTCAAACTCCCACACAATTTGCCTATTTTCAAATGTTCTGAACCGCACTAAAATAGATCTGGCCTTAGATGTTGAGAATCCAAGACGATGACAAACCTGAATGCAGTCGGTATTCATATCAGAGAGCTTCATCTTATCGGAGAACACTTGATGAATCAGTTCACACGGTTTTTCATTTTGCTTCTCCGGAATACCATGAAAGAGAAGTACCTTTCTACGCATCAGAGTTTTATGTCGGTCAAGCTTCAGAGAAAGGGAGTCAACATCATTCTTGAGCCTAGATAGAAGTTGCAAAACAGTGGTCTTGAATTCCTTGAGGTCTTCGGAGGGAGAGACAATTTCTGGATTGGTTTTAGAACCCTCAGCAATCTTCTGTAACTTCTCCTCAT
The DNA here is from genome assembly GCA_905333045.1 of Lysandra bellargus. Classification (NCBI taxonomy): domain Eukaryota; kingdom Metazoa; phylum Arthropoda; class Insecta; order Lepidoptera; family Lycaenidae; genus Lysandra; species Lysandra bellargus. The sequence goes on from HG995323.1 coordinate 8,268,128, forward strand.
AATTCTTCATACGGGAATCAAAAAAATTGCTCAAAGACTCCAGGTTATTGACATCCATTACTGTTGAAGTGTCCAAGAATAGTGACGATTTTTGAAGTAATGTGAATATTGAAAGTAGTTATTGTTGAAAGGAGATGATTATTTGAAAATGAGTACAGGTGAGCCCAACATAGATTTAACACATCACTACACACATTTAACTTGTTTTACTATTTATTTTAAATAATTTAATATATAGCACCAAAATTGCTACCGTTTTTTGGGACTACCCTCAACGCTCTGTAAATTCTTCACATGGTGTACTTCTTATCTGTGCCAAATAACATAAAAATTGCTTCAGTAGTTCGCGAGATAAGCCCTTTCAAATAATTTTCCCCGTTTTTCCACATTCTCATATTAGTCTTAGCATGGTAAAATATAGCCTTCCTCAATAAATGGACTATCTAACACTAAAATAATTTTTCAAATCGGACCAGTAGTTCCTGAGATCAGTACGTTCAAGTTAGCTCTTTCAAATAATTTTCCCCGTTTTTTCCACATTTTCCTCAATTTCTTCGCTCCTATTAGTCTTAGCGTAGTAAAATATAGCTTATAAGCTATATTTTATTACGCTAAGTTCCTTCCTTAACCTTCCTCGATAAATGGGCTATCTAAAACTGAAAGAATCATCAAAATCCATTGCGTAGTTTTAAAGATTAAAGGGAACAAAGGGACATGAGGGAAAAAAGCGACTTTGTTTTATTATATGTATATCATAAAACACCAACAAACATCTAGTAAGATAAAGCCCACTACTCCGTTGCGCCAAAATTCGTTTATCGCGGCGGAACCGTACATTTTGCTGGGAAAAAAGTATCCTATGACCTTTTTCAGGTCTCAAAGTATCTCCATACCTTTCATCAAAATCAGTTCAGTGGTGTGGGCGTAAAGAGCTAACAGACATACAGACAGACAGACAGACACACTTTTACATTTATAATATTAGCATGGATGTTAAAACAAAAGACAGCGTTAGTCTTTAGATTGGTCTAATTCATTTTTCTTTGCATCATAAAATGGTGTATTTTATTTGTGTGTTTCCTACAAAGCTACAAAGCTACTACTTCCTAGAAATTCACAAAACAATATTATGCTTTTAAACATATACAATAACAAAAGCTGTATATTATTACCACAAATTTTTACTCAAAAACTAACGAGAGAGTAAGCTCCAACCTAGTTTCGAAATACAATTTGTGTTACAAATTTAAATAGACGGGGTTTCAGGTGTATTTGCATTTGGCTAAATATTGGTAAAATAACAGTAACTACCTTTCTGGAGTTGAAAATAATACACCTTGGCAAGGAGTACAAAACCACTGTCTGAAATAGAAAAAACCAAAATTGAGTATTTTTATTTACAGAGAAATATGAAAGCTTAAGGGTCCGTGAACGAAATTTGCCGATTTCGCTGATTTAACAGACGTGATTTAACAGTTAAAATACAGTATTTCTATGAGTTTTAATGTAAGATCATTTCAATTATAATCTAATGTTGGAGCTAAATTTATTTTTAAAAGTATTTTTAAATAATCCAACTCAAACCCGCGACAGTTTTGTGATTTTGGCTGTAAAAGGTTTAGAATATCACATGTTTATGGATTGTATCTTATATCTTTAAATGAGCAATTCTTGTATTATATAGAATTGGAATTTCGGAATCGGCTGCAACGATTTTCATGAAATTTAGTGTATAGGGGGTTTCGGGGGCGATAAATCGATCTAGCTAGGAATCATTTTCATAAAATGTAATTGTGTGTTTTTTTAATTTTTTGAATGCCGAGCGAAGCTAGTTGACGTCTTAACGATATGAAAAAAATACAATGTACTGTTGAGAAAGTCGTCTATAAAATGTTGGAATTACTTTTTACCACTTTAATACGAAATAGTTGAGTAAAAAAATATGTAACTCGGCTAAATTTTAGAGAAAATGGGCAAAGAATTGCTGTTAATTTCGGCAGCTTGGAGCTGTAATTCATAAAAAGGCAGAAATAATCTATATGTAGATAAAATTCTATCCAATTCGAGAATAAAGAAAAAAAAACAAATTGTGCCAAAAAACACGATTCAAAACAACCTAAATCTCACATTACATTACTCGTCGCAAGGTTCGAGTCGGCTTTCCGCGCTTAAATATATTTTAAACTAGCTGTTGCCCGCGACTTCGTCCGCGTGGACTTCAGTTTATAGCGCGCGGTGTCAACAAAATTGGTGTCAAATTTAAAAGCTTTTTAAGACCCTGGTACCCCTTAAATCAAAATACCCATAAACAGCTGTGCAGTGTGCACATAATATTTCATTTTTTAAATTAAGTAAACTTTATACCAAATTTAAAGCTTATATAGCGCCCCATTACACAACTTTAGCTTTACCCATAAACTGTATTTTATCATTGGTAGGCTTGGTAGGTTACGTCACTGCATAGATAAAGTATGAGTAGTGAGTCGTCGAATATTTAATAACGTGTAAAACAATCGATAGAATCGAAAAACTTTACTCATTATGGTACCACCTCTTATAGAAAGACTTATGAGCAAGCGATAGCGAGATGTAGGCGAGCGCCAGCGCCATCTGTTATGAATTTTTGGAACTAACTTAATTTGAACAAATTTACGCATTTTCACTCCCTTACAACCCCTTCTTCCAGTTAAAAAGTAGCCTATATCCTTTCTCGGGCTGTAGACTATCTGTGTACAAAATTTCATTACAATCGGTTCAGTAGTTTTGGCGTGAAAGCGAGTCAGACAGACAGACAGACAGACAGAGATACTTTCGCATTTATAATATTAGTATAGATCTAAAAATTAATATATATTTTTTTAAGTCTATTAAGGGGAAAAAACCTAATAATATTTCTGTAGCGAACCTTTGCGATTTCGTATTCATCGGCAAAATTTCGTATACTTACTTACGCACTCTTAATGAAATATTAATTTTTATACGAATTTTATTAGCAACTTATTTATCATGCATTATTTTTTATTTTTTGTTACATTTTTTCTGAAATTAATAACAAATTATACGATACCAGATGACGCCTGCAATTCCATTGCGCCAAAATTCGTTTATGGCGTGGGAACCGTAAATTTTTTGGAAAAGTAACCAATGTCCTTTCCTGGGACTTAAAATACCTTGATACCTAGCAAAATCGGGTCAGCGGCTTGGGCGTGAAGTGGTAACAGACAGACAGACAGACAAACTTTCGTATTTATTATGATAACTTCGATTATGTGTTATGTGAAATAAATATTATAAGTTTTGAAATTTTGCTTTATATTGGTCAGAACCTTGACGCAAGTATCAAAATCATGTTTACGGAAAACCCGCCGTCCTTATCAAACAATATCCTCCCACGTTTAATATCGATAAGTTTTCCCTTATCTGACACTGAAATATTGATAAACTATATAATTAAAAAAATATTGGCAGCATGTTGGATTTTGGCCAGATTATTATTTACTGTGTGTAGTAGCACACTCTGCTCCGATCTTTGCGTAATAATCCATATTGTAGTAGTTCCGTTATTGACAATAATTACATGCAATTATTGTACAATAATATCCTACAAACCTATAAGCTGCGTTTGGCGCGATGCTTTGTCACGCCATCGCATAACTCATATCCTAAGATCCCACCGTAAAATCCTGCATGAATTATTTTTTTCGATCAAATATATTTTAAAATAATCTTTAGAACGAATAGAATGGATTAATCTTGGGTTGCCTTGTCAAAAGTAGCCGCAAGTACCTCTAATTAAGTTGAATGTTCATGAGATAAATGAATAAATTTGCATGTATATTTTTTTTTCAATAAATTTTACACTATTTGAAAGAAAATGACGAGAAAAAATAAGGTATAAATGGTTGCCAGCTCTAAGTCAGCCGCAACCTAGGGTTGCCAGCCCGTAAACAGACATAGTTCTTCATCAAAATTGAAGCATCGATTTTTTAAATAATTATAATCAATTTAACGTTGCTAGTGGCGGCCGAAAAGGAAGATCTTCCTACCGAGAGAGATAGCATGCTCGGTCAGGCCGAAGCCCACTGACATCATTTCAGACGTTGTATATATCTTGCCGTTCTCCGAAACTTCGATAGCGCGATGCAGGATTGTTAGGCGAATTGTGCGTACCGCCACACGAGTATCCATACTATACACTTATACTATAATATTATAAAAGCGAAAGTGTGTTTGACTATCTGTTGCTTCTTCAGCGTTTTTCTCGTTATTTTCTTTCAAATGATGTAAAATTTATTGAAAAAAAAAATACATGCCAATTTATGCGTTTATCTCATGAATATTGAACTTAATTAGATGTATTTGCGGCCACTTTTGACAAGGCAACCCAACATTAATCCATTCTATACGTTCTAAAGATTATTTTAAAATATATTTGATCGAAAAAAACGATTCATGCAGGATTTTACGGTGGGATCCAAGATTATCAATCGCGTTATCTGTGTCAACGTATTGAGGCTGCGACATAGCTCAATGTATTATCGCAAAGATGCTCCAGGCTGTTAGAAATTCTCGACAGTTTTGATGCTAATTATACTAAGGATAGTAAAGGCATATTAGCAGGATCCGAGTTTCGATTTACATGAAAACTTTTCATGTTCCATAACTTAAAGGAAAACACTTCTATTTTGATAATAAATAATAATAATTTATAAACGAGTTAATGTGCGCTACAGTTAATTTTGTAGTCGTTTGTAACAGTTGTCTATCATAATATTACCCATAGCAAGCTACGGCACCATATTTATACTTCAAAATACTTACTAAAGATTTAATTAACTCGAGTCACAGTCACAACGACGAGTCACAATCATCCAACATCCAGTCAAGACTTTCCGAATTGTCACATTTTATTATTGTAGTTTATATTTAAGATAGAGTTTTTGTATTAAAGAGCTCTATGATAAGCCTTCAATTTGTTGTAAAGTTTGAGGGGAAAATGTTCATTCGCGAACTAATAATTCTGTGGTCCTTAACGAAACTAAGATGCTCCATAATAATAACTCCCACACCGGTTCCGGTGACGGTGGGCGGTTTCATTGAAACCAGGCCAGTTACGCAGGAGTAATTTTATAGTGCTGTGCGCAGTACACAAGAGCACTCCCTATTCCTTTTACTCTCATAACCCAGTGGGATGGAAGACCGACACGACTGGCGAGAGATCAGGCGCAGGACCAGCTTTTTACATGCCCATCCGTGATCCGACGCATGGATCATCTTACTTATTAGACAATCAGGTGATCAGCCTGCATTGTCCTAACCAAACTTGAAAATAGCATGTTTCCAACGCGGGAATCGAACCCCACGACCTCCGAGTCAAGAGCCACACTCTTAACCACTGGACCACGGAGGCACGCTCCATAATAATGGAATATCTAAATCTGATAAAGTAAATACCGACACAGTATTGGAATCACTAACAGTAAAGGTGAGTGCATATTCGATCAAGAACTACTCGAAGCCTGGCTGAGAATGTTTAGTGCTTTACAGTACAGTGCACGGCATCGCAAATAACTATTACGGCCACGGGATTTGGATCATTATTAGGCGCTACATTAGATTTAGATTTGACTAAACGGGGAAAAGCTCGGTTATATATACGGCAAACATTGAATGTAGCTACGGTAACTACAGTAACAAATTCAAATGGTTTTCCGATTATGCATCACTTCCACAAACGAATTATGTTCTGTGTTTACTATTGTTGTGTAACTGTTTAAATTGAATATTTTACATTGCTTACAAAAACATATAAAGCTACGACGTAAGTAAAATCTATAAGTACCATCGAGGAAATTGATTCCTAGGCAGTTGACAGACCAACGTCATTTGGTCGGATCACGTCAATTCAATGTTGATTGTGATTTGTCGGATGGGTTTGACGTAACGCGACCAAACTACGTAGGTCCCCCATCTGTAGGAATCAACTTCTCTGATAGTATATAGCAAAATGATAATATTATAATCTCACTACCTCCTATACAGCCGGTAGCTTCTTAAATTCGTGAATGCTGCACTAATTTCTTTTAATTTTCTTTTTTACTTCCTACTACCTATTTACTTCTTAGTTACTTCGTAGGTTACTTCTTATTTACTTCCTGCATCTGTTAAAATGTTAGTCGAAATTAAAAAGTAAAATACCATAAAATTAACTTTACAATCATAATTTTCTCACGTCGACATCGATTTAAATATTTTGCAATTTTAGGTAAAATATGGGTTTAACCCACGCGCAGGAATTAAACAAAATTCAGTCCATATCCACGTCGGTAGACAAGTGAAAACATTTAGACCGAAGTTTAATAAAGCTTTTGAGGTCAGACTATATTTTATTCCGAAATGATAACGAGTTCTATCGCGGGATTAATTTCGTAACTGGCCTGTGGACTTAGGTTATTAAAACAAACGAAACTTTAACTTAAGCCTTCGTAGTAAATCAAATTATATTTTAATATCAAGTGTTTCATATTTAAGGCAAATACGAAAACGATAAAATGACAGGAACCTGACGCTTATTTTTGTGTATTTAACATATTACCTGCTATTACCGTATATGAAATATTTTTTACGAAATCGAAACTAAGTGATATAATATACTAAATACTTCATCTTCTTCTAAATCTATAAAACTCAAAGGTGACTGACTGACATGGTGATATATGAACGCACAGCCCAAACCACTGGACGGACCGGGCTGAAATTTGGCATGCAGGTAGATGTTATGAAGTAGGCATCCGCTAAGAAAGGATTTTGATAAGTTCCAACCCCGAAGGGTTAAAATAGGGGATGAAAGTTTGTATATAATAATACTTCTTAACGCGAGCAAAGCCGCGGGTAAAAGCTCGTTTCAAATAAACTACATAGTAAATGGCTACCAGCAAGTCAGTGCCGATGCGATTGAACAAAATATAAAATTATGGGACCGAGAATATGGGACACCTTATGAATTCCAAATTCATTTTCGAATGCATAATTCATACGGATCCGAAAGTATTTTTTTTCCAAATCTCTTTAGCTTCATTTAAGTTTCATATAAATTATTTATTTTATTGCCTCAATTTATATTACTTTCATGGAGGAAAGATATTAGGGACACGAAATATAAATCTTTGTAAAATTTTCGTTTTGCGGTGTTTGTTGCTAAACTCCACCAAAGCGACCGCACAGATTACGTTAAAATGTTATGTGCCTATGGGTCCTGTTCTGTGGGTCCTAAAATCGGTCAAAATCTATTTTCATATAAAAAAAGGGTTGAACTATAAGGGATCGGCGTTACACAAACAACGTATCCATGAACAACGTCTGTAATGACTAATGATAATCCTGCATACTTACTTACTTCCTTACTAATATTATAAATGCGAAAGTGTGCATGTCTGTCTGTCTGTCTGTCTGTCTGTTACCTCTTCACGCTTAAATTGCATGATCCAATTTTGCTGAAATTTGCCATGGAGATACCTTGAGTCCTGGAAAGGGACATAGGATACTAATAATCCCGGAAAAATGTACGATTCCGGCGCGATAAACAAATTTTGGCGCAACGGAATTGCGGGCATCCTCTAGTAGAGAACAATATTACGTAAAGGTCGGAACAAAGGACGCTACTAGCACATAATATAGTAAACAATCCGACCAAAAGCCAACATGTTGCATACGTCATGCCCTGTAGACAAGTGCCAAGCGATTAGCATAAGCGCCGACAATTTTTTTTTAATTAAATAAGGGGGCAAACGAGCAAACGGGTCACCTGATGATAAGCAACTACCGTCGCTCATGGACACTCGCAACATCAGGAGAGCTGCCTTTTAAGAGGGAATACGCTCTTTTCTTGAAGGTTTGCAGGTCGTAAAATTATGCGATTTGTCATAAATCATCGCTTCGCTAGCGAATACTAATGTCAAATCCTATACATTTTGTTGGCGTTTACGATAATCGCTTGCCACTTGTCTAGGGGGGCAGATCAGAATATTCACAGAATCGTTGTTAAACGTCGAACGAAACGTTTGTGTGCTGTATATGCTCGTGCTACCTCTAGCGTAAAAACATTGCAATAATATATCCTATTGATACTAAATATTCCAGCATATTTCTACACCGTACATGGCAAAACAACGTTTGCCGGATTAGCTAGTATAAATCAAGCATAAATATGTAAAACTGGGAATTTTGAAGTTCCGAGTGTTATCGACTGCCGGACTACCGGTCTCGGATATTTTGAGCATTAATTAGCGAAAAGCAGCCGCGCGGAGAAACTCCAATTAAGAAAATTCATATTGGAACTCCTACTTTATTGATGCCGATGAAAAACTAAAAGTGACTTTCAGAATACAGCCTAACGTGTATTAAAGTGACGTAGAGCATTATATTCTAACTAGCGACCCGCCCCGACGTCGCACGGGTATAAAATATATAGCCACTGAAAATATGATTAAAATCGATAGCCTATGATCCTTCACGTGGTCTACTTCTTATATGTGCCAAATAACATTAAAATTGCTCCAGTAGTTCGCGAGATGAATCTTTTCAAATAATTTCCCCCGTTTTTTCCACATTCTCCTATTATTCTTAGCGTGATAAAATATAGCTTATAGCCTTCCTCAATAAATGGGCTTTCTAACACTGAAAGGATCCACTAAAAATCGGACCAGTAGTTCCTGAGATCAGCGCGCTCAAGTTAGCCCTTTCAAATAATTTTCCCCGTTTTTTTCACATTTTCCTCTATTTCTCCGCTCCTATTGTTCTTAGCGTGATAAAATATAGCCTTCCTCGATAAATAGGCTATCTTACTTTACTGAAAAAATCATCAATTTCCGGTGCGTAGTTTTAAAGATTAAAGGGAACAAAGGGACATAAGGGAAAAAAAAGCGACTTTATAATATGTATTATAGATGAATACCGAATATATATATTTAACCGATTATATATAAACGTGGATTGTATGATTGTATATAAACGTGGATCGTATGATTGTATTGAGGAGTCAAAGTCAAGCTTAACCACCACGTTGTCAACCAATTAAGAAACGAGTGTGTTCCTTTTGAAATTCAAGTTACAAAAGCCTGAGAACAATCACTGTTAGTCCAAAATATGTTACAGTATTATAATTTATGATATACGGCAGATAACTCGGAAAAAAGAGCACGGTAGAGAAACGTGTAGCTTATATTATTAGCTGTAGTGCTATAAGGTATATTTAGCATAAACTACTGGGTGGGTTGCACCAACTTACTTTAACTTTAACTATAACTTTAACTATATTATAACAAAATGTCAAATGAACTGTCACATTCTGTAGTCGATAATAAACGCCATATTATTATTTGACCATAACCTTAACAGATACAACGACGCCTCTCTGGTGCAACCCACCCTTGAAGTTAAAAGGATATCGCCATTACCACAAGCCAAACTATTTTTATCCAAGTAACTTTTGTCGTACAAATTGTTCTGGTGGTTTTATGTTAAATTAGAGCAAATCCGCGCTCAGCAAACGGCCTGTACTATCGCGACCGTAACTCGTCCGCGTTTTATCACCTGTCTCGCTTCGAAAGAGCTTTTTTAACTACATCCGACTCCTGACAATGTTGTGGAATTTTAAGCTTGTGGTTTTAGTAAAACCATAGGCAACAATAAGATAATTTTCACAAATTGGATCTTAAAAAGTGTTTAATTTAGAGATTTGAATAGGTAGTCATGATTATATACTATGTATTTCTTGTTATATTCTTCTTTTCCATTCATATTATAATTTAAAACCTCGACAAAGCTCCTCTCGTCTCTTGTCGATGTTAATTATACTTACAGTAAATTCAATGCAGGAAAATATTGTTAGATTCAAATCTTTATTCAAATCATATAATTTTTTTAGTTTGTTTCATGAACCTACAAGAGTCTGTGAGACTACTGCTACTTGTATTGACAATATATTTACAAATCTTGTTCCAGATAGAAAAGAAATAATTAATCATTTAAGTTCTGATCACTGTGGATAAATAGCTTCCTTTAATATCAAATGTGATAGTAATGCAAAGAAAAGTCTTGTGTATAATCCTGTGACCACAAAACGTATTGAGCAATTTAGAAGTAAATTAAAATCAAATATTGAGTTATTGGATAGGTCACATAGCTCTGATGAAGCCTTCAATAAATTGTTTAAGGTAATAAGAACTCAATTTGATACAATATTTACTTCTAAAACAGTTAGAAACGGCATTAAAAAAAGTAAATTTATTGAATGGGCAACTAGAGGAATTAAGATAAGTAGGCAAAAATTATATGAATTGTATGATGAAAGGTCTTGCAACAGTAGTGAAGCATTTAAAATATATGTTAAAAACTATTCTAAAACCTTCAGAAAAGTTTGTAAAGCAGCTAAGGCTCTATATATAAAAAATAAAATTAAAAATTCTAAAAATAAAATTAAAACTACATGGAAGGTTATAGCTGATGAGACTGGAAACGTCACCTGTCGTGACACAGATTTCGAACTATATTTTGATAATAAAAAGATTTCTAATAATCTAGAAGTTGCGACGGTTTTTGAAAAATTCTTTGCTGACATTCCGGTCTCAACTACCAAAAATCTAAATTCCTCACCTGAAGCTGCTGAAAAGCTACTCAAAGACAATGTAAAGGAATGTGATGTCAATTTTAAGTTCAGGGAAATTAGCCCCAGAGACATTATTGATACATTTAAATTGCTGAATGTCAAAAATACAACTGATCTCTGGGGAATATCTACAAAAATTATTAAATCTGTAATTGACATCATAGCTCCTCATCTTGCAATGATTTTCAATGAGTGCATAAAGAGTGGTATTTTTCCTGACTTAATGAAGCACAGTAAGATTGTACCATTATTTAAAGCGGGAATTAAATCTGATCCAACAAATTATAGGCCTATATCGATTTTACCAACTCTTAGTAAAATTTTTGAAAAAATAATTTTAAAACAATTATTGGTACATTTTAATTCAAACAATTTATTACATGACAATCAATACGGATTTACTAAGAGTCGATCCACAACGGATGCTGGTATAGGTCTTCTTTGTAGTATATTTCAAGCTTGGGAGGAGTCGCAGGACGCTCTAGGTGTCTTTTGCGACCTCTGCAAAGCCTTTGATTGTGTGGATCATGCTACATTGATCAGGAAATTGCGCCACTATGGCATAAAGGACTCAGCTCTTAGCCTCTTGACTTCTTACCTGACTCAAAGGGTTGAAATAAACGGTAACAGGTCCAATGGAACCAAAATAGAATTAGGTGTCCCACAGGGATCTATTTTAGGCCCATTTCTTTTTCTCATCTATATAAATGACTTACCTTACATTGTTAAGGAAAATGATAATGAGATAGTACTTTTTGCTGATGGTAATATTTATTTACAACTAGTTACTTACGATACTCAAAAGGAGACGTGATTCTTGACATCTTGAATATCATTTTTATAAAATTTAAAAAAGTAGTAAAAGAAAGTTTGTGTGCTTAAACTTATTATAAAATCAATGATTTCATCGACGACGACACGCTTTTGGAATAGGGTGGTTCTTACAGGCTACTAGAATATGTTCAATATATTATATTTCTTATTGTAAATAGTTATATATAGCTATATTCTTATATTATTTTTTGAAAAGAGTAATTTTCCATCTTTGCAGTAAAAGATGGTCCCGTACGAGTTTCTTACGCCGGTTCTTCTCGCCGGGCTAGTTCCCGAATTGGTGGTATGCCATCTTAGACCCGACGTTCAGAAAAGATTTTGTAAAAAATTTACTCTGAATAAAATTATTTTGATTTTGATAAATAACTAGATGACGCCTGGCAACTCCGTTATGTCAAAATTAGTTTATCGCGCTGGAATCGTACATTTTTCCGGGATAAAAAGCCTAAAGTATGTTCTTTCCTGGGACTCAAAGCAACTCCACACCCAGCTACATCGGTTTAGCGATTTGGGCGTAAAGAGGTAACAGACCGACATACACACTTTCGCATTTACAATATTAACGAGAGAAGAATTTTTTAACGCGAGAGAAGCCGCGGTCGCAGCTTCTCTCGCGTTAAGTATTATTATTAATTAGGTATCAATATATCAGCCCGGTCGGATTAAAATTGACAAAGTTTCATAAAAACTTTCATCCCCTATCTTATCCCGTTGGGGGTAGAAATGATCAAAATCATTTCTTAGCAGATGCCTATGTCATAACATGTACCTGCATGCCAAATTTCAGCCCGATCCGTCCAGTGGTTTGGGCTGTGCGTTGATAGATCACCATGTCAGTCAGTCATAGCTGGTTTACACGTATCAAGTTGATAAGTAGTTACTTAACTAAATTTGAACTAAATTTTAAGTTGTTAATTGCATGTAAACACAAAATTTAGTAGCAAGTAGCAAGTTAAAATTTAGTTAAGCGCTAAACAAGGAAATTAGAATTTTGACTATTTTCTATTAAGTTGGCAGGCGGGGCTTGTCACTTGTCACATTTCGGGCAGGCACTTCAAATTAAGTTAAAATTTAGTTATTATCTATCTACTTAAAACGTGTAAACCAGCCCTTAGTCACCTTTGAGTTATATATATTATTTAAGATATAATTCATACATTCAATATTTATAACAATATGGAAGTTATAGAAGCCTGCGCAATATTTCATCAGTGGATATTATGGTCGATGCGACAGTTCTGCCGTGCAATCACTAAAGTGCAGTAAGTTCAAAATCATGGTTCAGAGAAAAACGCATTTAAAGTTTAAAAATGTATTAAAATGTATTTGTTTTGTTCTTTGTCGACTTTATCTTAAAGAGAATAACGTAAACTTAATCCAAGACGTAATTAATGCCCTGAAAACCCCATGAATAATTTTTTACAGGCATTAATATTTTTAGGGCCCCTTTACTGCACAGGAGAAAAGAGAGAATTACATATCAAAACGCAGTAAAAAGGTGCATTACTGCACTTTAGTTAGTTTTGTGTTCTGGGACATAAAAGCAGTAGTGCATACAAATGAAACAACATAATAATGTAATTATGAAAATTTTATTTTTAATAATCAAATAGGATGCGTTTTTTATTTGAACTTCGTTCCTAAGCTAAAAATTTATAAAAAAATCTGCATTTTTGCATAAAAAACTAACAATTATTATCTTATCTGAGTACGTTAACATCGTTATTTTAAAATAATGCTTAAAGCTGTAAATTCCTAGTACTATATTTTAAAAAATATTTTTTTAAGTGAATTAGGAATACTAAGCACTTACATTATACAATTAATCAGTCCATAATTGGCACTGAAAGGAACACAAAAATCTATAAAATGGTGGAACTGAGAAATAAGTGGTATATTAGTGGTTAAAAACTATCCAAGAACTCCTGCTCAATACAACTACATATTTTTATAACATGTCAAGCAATAAATAATTTTTGTAACTTATCAATTGTCATTAATAAAAATTAAAACCGGCCAAAATTAAGCGATTACACTTATCATTGATTAATATGGCGTCATTTTGACCATTGTTGATGTGGTGGGGTTTGATATTGACCTCACCATGCAAATAATGATTATTATTGCATGGTGAGGTCAATGTAAGATTTCGCTGTATCGGCAATGATTTGGGTGGCGCCATATTAATTCGATCATTATAATTGAATATCAAAATACGATTTACAATAGCCTGCAACTTGCAAGTACTTATATCTTTTTATAAAAGATAGATTTACGAATTGCATAAATACAATCTCTTTCAAAGAATACTATACAAATACTGCATTTAAGTAGATTATATCAATATAGCAATTAACTTTTTAAAATGCAGTATTATACCTGCATTTACTGCATTTTAATTAGTAATCACTAGTACTTATTAAATGCACTAAAAACTGTTTGTATGGAGTTAACATATACTGCATTTTAATTAGGTTTTCACGTGACTGTGTGTATACGGAACTATTTAAAAAATAGTATTTTATTTGTATTTACTGCGTTTTAATCTTGAATCACAAAAAAATTCTTGCAGCAAGGGATTTTACTGCGGTTTATATTGCAATAATGTCTTTTTGGCGGTAAAATGGGATAGTTACTGCATTTTCAAAAAACTTTATGGTTAAAAATGAAATACTTCCATTTAACATAGGATAATGTGAGTAAGCCAGAAATAAAGATAAAAAATGTAGATTTAGAATATATCAAAAACGGAAAATCACAAAAATGCGCCTTACTGCATTTTAGTGATTGCACGGCAGAGTTGCGCTGTTTACACTTCACAACTAAACTTCGCCCTTCGCCATGTAGCGCGTACTTCAATATTGGAAGTATTCCAACAGCCATAGCCTAATGTGATGAATACGAATCGTAAAGAACAGCTTAGGACTAATAAGCATTTGGCGATCAAGCGAGATATTAGCTTTCGTTGCCAAAACATTCTTTAGAGTTACGTCTCGCTTATCATTGCATTTTATTGCTTAATTCCGTGCTGTAAACGGCAATTTTAGATAAGCAACTAAAACTATGGAAATAGTGCATTTAACAGCCGCTTTGTGCTACGTTAATGTTAGTTCAGCGTTTATATCTTCATACAAGCGACATTAAAATAATCCGAGTCGCAGTAACTTTAAATGCTGCTACGCTCGAATTTGGTTCAGCAGATATTTTGTTGCATCGGCTCACAGTGTCATATACAAAAATGTTAGTAATAACTAATTACTATAGGAGGTTTAAATATTGGGAAATGAGAATTGTGCCTGTTACTATGTAATTTTGTAACCCTTATCCTAAAGATAATGATTAATGACCTTTTCTCCTCAATTTACAAGCTGCAACCGAATCTGGTTGGTTGTTAGTACGACCTTACCTATAAATAATTGATTGATACCAATAAAGATCAATTTTCAAATAAAAAAAAATGTCTGGATTGTATTGTGATTTTTATGAAATAAAGGTGATTTCGTAACGTGAGAATTGTATGTTTCAATCTAATATATTTTGAAGACGCTAGTGGGTAAAGTGGATAATGAACTTTTTATCACACAAGAGCAATAGCTCATTTTTTTTTTAATAATTTGAACAAAGCTTGTAATTCATCTCATCATTTAGTTTATATCCACATTTTTTTATCATTTTCCCGGACCCAAGACCCCAATTTAAGCAACAAAACGAAAATTTTCAAATTGTTAGTTACCCACTTCTGTCTTCGTTTAGTACCGAATGAATTTAACTACTTTACGTATGAAGTATGCTCTTCAAGTGTAAATTCATGCGAGAATTACCCGACGACGTAATAATTAAAGACAAGGCTCTTCCCGACAATTAATGCTACGTAATTCTATTAATTTGTCTACGTATTGTTAACAAGTGATGATAATTAAATATTATACGTAATTTAATTACTATGGTACTCTTGGATGATTGTAATTAAATGTAGGTTATAAATAGCAAGATGAATAGGTATCTAAAAAGTAGAAGTATATCAATTTATAAATGATTATTCGTAAGTAGTTCTATATTAAATAGCTCAATAATAAAATAATTCATACTTTGCTTATAAACGTTACATTTATTATTATAGGTATTATGTTTTGTATGTACCTCTCTGATACCTTAATAAAGTGGCATAGCAAAAAATATCAACATATTTTATTATTACAGTATGTATACAGCATGACTGGTTAGTCACTTTCGATACTTAAGGATAGTACTCGGCACTCGATTCCCATTATAATTATGTAATAAAATTAGGTACTTAATTTTTAACAAAATTTTCCTTTAAGTAAATTAATCATGGACACTTAGTAAATTATAATCCCACCAAAACATGAAATGTAAAAGGAGCCAAGCAAAACATTGCACAGCTATTCAATACTTCTGTCGTAAAAAGTTTTCAGATTACATTCAAGCCAAGCCTTCAACTTATTTTTTAATTTAAATCAACATTCAGTAAATGTATCAATAGATTTCTTTATTTTATAATTATTATAGTGGCTTGGCAATGAGCACAATAGAAACAAATATAAGACTGCATATTGGAAGGACTTCATACTTACACAGACGGCAAGCATAAAGTGTTTTTTAATATGTAACGACGCATGTGGCTGATGGTACCCAATAAATCCAATTATAGTTTGTTCGTTCTAAGATGATATGGGTGACAGTTCTCATATTCCTTGCTACGGATTTTTTTTACAAGAAAGCAAAAAAAATCAGAATGTAATAAATTATATTCCATCTACAAAAATAAATGTTTCCTGTAATTGTAAATGAATAAAAATGAAAAGTTGCTAAATGCTAACTTATTGATATAAAATTATAAATATTAACTTTGAAATAGGAGTATAAAATTATTGTTACGAAAATATTTGAAAAATATCAGATGCATGAAACGGAACTTATGTCAATAGAGATTGACACAGTTGAATTGAAATCAAATCGATAAAAAAGGGCGGCAATCTTAAATCGCCGGCGTCACTCTGAAACATCAGTACGAAATCAATAATTTCGATTGCAATTCCTTTACGAGGTGATTCGATATTTTTAAATTATTCGATTAATTTTTTTAGGTAACTTCCCTACTATTGTCAATTATAATGTGTCACGCATATCATCATAAAACAAATAAACTATAGTAGCTGATTATTTCTCTAGTGCTCATTGCCAAGCCACTATAATAATTATAAGATAAAGAAATCTATTGATACATTTACTGAATGTTGATTTAAATTAAAAAATAAGTTGAAGGCTTGGCTTGAATGTGATCTGAACACTTTTTACGACAGTAGTATTGAATAGCTGTGCAATATTTTGCTTGGCTCCTTTTACATTTCATGTTTTGGTGGGATTTCATTTCTTTTTTGAAGGTTTTTTTTCTTTTCTTTTCAGGTCACGTTATAACTTTTCTGTACTTAGCTTAGCACCCATTCCCTATCTCCTTTAATATATTTTTTCTTTGAAGCTTCGTTAGTTCTATAGGTGGACAACGTAACGTAAATACTTCTGAGTTCTGAGTCGATTATTATGTTCATAATATATAATTGAATCTTAAGCTAATACTTGAAGGTGGTCATTTTTAGCATTACTGTTGAATACATAGCAGCACTGTTGTAAGCGTCTTGACGTTCTTCGCAGGAAAAGAGCACACCTTATTTCATGCGATAACTTAAAACTGCCATATTATATCGAGCAAGTGAGGATTGTATATCTCAGTACTGATTAGTGATTACATTTATAATATTTAAATCGAATTTAATTATTGTTTCATTTTTAACGTTGTTAATATCATTTTTTATTTAATTAATACCATTTCATTAAGTTCATAACTAAGTTAAAGCCTTTTGTATGTCAAACAAATAATATGCAGTCGAAACTCATACTGTTCTTGCAAAGTTACAGATATAAAAATCTTTTATTTTATTTAATACTTATAGTATTATATTATTATTTTTAATTTCAGTTTTTAGGGTCCCCTGCCCAAAGTATGAAAACGGGGCCCTATTATTAATAAGTCTTCGCTGTCTGTCTGTCGTACATAAGTATGTCATTAGGCTAGATCTCGAGAACCAAAATTGCTAGATAGTTGCGATTTTCACAAATTATATATTTCTGGTGTCGTTATAAAAGATAATAAAATAAATTATTAAAGGAGGGCCTCATACAACAAACACAATTTTTTTCCCCTATTTATGCTCTATGTCCATAATGGTAAGACTAAGGTTTTTGAAAATTTCAGGAAACGCTCAATTTTATATTAACTTTAATAATTAATAATAAAAATTAAATAAACTTATAATTAAAGGGGGGCTCCCATACAAATTTACGGTACGGAACCCTATGTACGCCAGTCCGACTCGCACTTGGCCGGTTTCATAATTTTTCCTTTCATTGTGAATAAAGACCTATCCGGGTACCAAATTTCAAGGTTCTAAGTCTGCTAGAAGTACCTTAGAATTTTGATGATCTGTCAGTCAGTGACAAAATGTAGTAACTTTGACCATCCGTAACTACTAAACTATTTATCAAAATTTCATGTATATTGGAGGTTAAGCTAGTTTTAATACTTAATCCTATTGACCGAAATTTTAAATCCCTAGCTTTGTTAACATCGAAGATAAAGGGAGTGTGAAATAGCCGCGAACCGCTTCGAGAAAAGTATGGTACGGCCGTGCCTTTGCTAAAAAGCTTGGCTGGGGCACTGCCGTGCCCCCAGATATGCGGCCGGCGCGGCGGCATGCGCCCCGCGCCCGGTGTCCATGCGTTGAGTAAATAATTATTTAACTTTAAGCTACATTTACTCAGTGATCAATTATTGATAATATTTTTTTATATATTATTTTTTTTCAACTAATATAATAGCCAAATATCACGTCCTCGAGTATTGAACATGTCTCACCAGTCAATTTAACATGCTGGATATTATAAAGTTTCTTGTGTTAATTCAATCAATGTTAGTTACTAAATAAAATCTACTAAAATAGACTCTTAATTTTCAGCAGAATCGTTTTTGTCTTGCATTTTTTTAAAACCTATTTAAACTGCGAAGCGATTTCGACAAAGCATGAACTAGCTGTTTAAATGGCTTGAACTTTGTTAATTTCACTCGAATATTAACTTGTAAACGACTTCATTTTCTATGCAACCTTAAAGATTTTTCTTCAACAACTTCCACATTATTTTGTAGCTAACACTGCAATACAGTAAAACTATAAAAAGTATTCTTTAAGTTGTACAAAACATGCAAATAGAAAATTATTATGCTAAACAATTTGTAGTGATTGCGAAATTCTATGTTTTAGTTCTCTCTATGCACAACTTTTGGTTTTAGATTTCTTTGAAGAGCATACGTGAAAGGGGTTCGCTGAAATGGGGATAGTATCAAAACTTCTAGGAAAAGACAGAACGTATTAACTAACGTATAGTCACAGGTTACACGGTCAAATTTTCATCAATCTGATCCATCAATCTGATTGACGGAATATTGATGGTTATAAAAAGTTCATATTAAAAATACGATCAATCCATCAATCCGCGGGTTAGATGATCAAATTTTCGTTAATCTTTACTAGATTGATGCATCAGTGTAGTGTGCGGCACACCTCCCTGATATTAGCTATATAAGAATATAATGTAATTAGTTCATAAGTCAGTTATTAAACATCTTTCGCGGTTACAACTCATCTTTCATTTAGTCTCCCAAGCCTGCACATTGCATGGCGACCCTGCCAGTGCTGCCTTGCGGCAGCGCTGCGCAGAAGGTACAGGGAATGTGTTTAAATGAAATTGGACTTTAAATTGAAAAATAAAAAATGTGACTCTTTAGAAAGTGAACTTTGATAATGTGGACAATAAAGGTGCTAAAAATGAACTTAGAAATAGAGACTTAAGGCCGTTAGTTAGTGATTTAAAATAGTATAGGTAAAAATGGGTGAAATATACTGTAGAAACTAAAATAAAAAGTAAATGCAAATCTGTTGCTAAAATTAAATATAATCGTTATGAAAAAAAATGACTCAGTGATTCAGTGAAAAATTAAAAAAAAATTGAAATCGAAATTTAAACTCGAAATTAAATTATAAAAACTGAAAAGTTGCAAGAATAATATTAAATCGAAAAATAAATGTTGGAGTGGAAATGAAAAGCAGGCAGCCGGGAGATGATGGTGTCAGATGAGTGGAATATGCTGGCAGCCGGGAGATGTTGGAGTCGGATGAGAGGAATGTAGAGCAGGCGGCCGGGAGATGTTCGTGTCGGAAGTGGATGCAGCCGGGAGAACAGAGAGGAGGATAGAAAAATGCGATTGAAGTTGTTTGGTCTAAATTTAAATATAAAAATAAATTATAATATGTCTTATTTGTAACTGCAGCGGTATGTATAAAATTATGTCTAAATTTATGTCTAAATTTTAATTTTATTTTGATATGAAAATTACATAGAATGTTCCGTTTAGAAAAATAAAATATGATTTTAAGCAATTTGCCAAAATATATAAAAAAAATGTATAATCATTAAACGTAAAAGGTATAAAATGTATTTTCAATTAAATAAATAATATTTTGATTTTAAATATTTTGAATACAAGTAATTTAATTTCTAGAAATAAAGATTTCGGTAAAAAATAAGTAAAGTTATAAATTAACAGTTAATTAATTAATGGAAAGTCAGATCGCATGAGAAATAAATAAGTTTTTGCGAAATTTATAATATTGGTAATATTTTCATATTATATTATGTTTTACAATATCTGACTAATTGGAATCTTCAAAATAGTTGCAGATGATATTTAATAGATTTTAGTATTTTTTTTTTTTGTTTGCATGTTATTTTTGTTTTCATTGATTTAATAGGTAGGTATTAGGTATCAAATTATTCTGCATTATTTTTGGAAAAGATTTATTTTTTGGAGATTACGTGTCTGGTCTAATGTTTTGAGAGTAAAAATAAATAAATAAATAATGGTATTATTCTGCAGCTTAGCAACTTGTAAAATATTTAGGTACTGGAAGATAAGTTAATTTAGAAGTTTAAAGAAAATAATGTCAAAAAAAAATAATTTATTGAAAATAATGATAATTGGAATAATATTCTAAAATAAAATGTGTTTTGGTGCTGTTATTGTGTAATAAAGCAAAAGTTAGAAATTTAAAAACTAGGGTGTTGACGATGAATTTTTGTATGGAGAAAGTTTCGGTATAAGCAGTACGAAAATATTTTGATTTAAAGTAAAGTGCAATATGACAAAATAATTTTGAAAGTAGATAACTGTGAAAGACATCTAACTGTCTAAGGTAATTTTATAGAGTTGAATAATTTTAAATTTTGATACTTAAATTTTGATAGCGGAATACATAGCAACTCATAACTAATCGAATATTATGCGCAGTTGGTTAAAGCAGGTAGGTTAAAACACCTTATGTAAGTTTCCACGGTATGCAACGCCTTTGTGGGAAAAGCGTCAAATGTCCGCGATGCCAACTCAGCATTCGCGCAACGAAATGTAAGTAGATATCTTTTCTAACCGACTTTACAAAAAGGATGATGTTCTTTGTTCAGCTAAATATATTTTATTCATAGGTTTGTACCAAGTATGACTTTAGTTTAAAGAACTTAAATCAATAATAAATTCCTTAAAAAGGTATAAGTAATAAATTTCGTTGCGATATTGGAAAACTTTACGATTTTTTTTTTCCACAATACAACTGACTTTAAAGTGTCGTTGCACTTAATTAGCTAAATAATTATAATATTCTCTTCAAATTCAATAGTACTAATAGTTTCATTCTTTATTTTGTGTCACGTATTATCTATCTTTTTTTTTCCGAATTCTTGGTAAAGGCAGTTAAAGTTTCAAATGGGTCACTAGATTAAAAACTAAAATGTTAAATTTATTTTGTTGTTATTTGTGAAAATGCAAAATATTTTTGTTTTGTGTCACAGTAGTCAAAAATTTAATTAATCCTTACGTACAGTCTACAATATGGGTGGTCCAAAAGAGATAATCATATTTTGGTTTCGCATAACAATATCAAAACACTTCGTGCATCATATTTGGTACAAAGAAACGTGATGCAATGAGTTTATGCATCCAAATATGTCATGTAAGCGCAGTCCATATTTACCAGTATGTTTGAATATGATTCCAGTAATTTGTTGCAAAACTAACAAACATAATTAGCATACATTCCAGGGCATGAATTTTATTTAATTTCTTAGAACGAATATTTTAATAACAGAATGTATGTTTTTAAATAACATTTAAAATTAGTTATAGATTAAAATTAACTTTCTGTAAGATACATTTAATTTTCTAAAATGATTTTTGTTTCTGGTCGTTGACAACGCGTCAACTTTAGTACCTATACCTACGTCAAGAAGTTGATAACATTTTTCTTTTCAAATTAGGTAGTTAAAATTTTATTTTTGAATTTTCATAAAATATATTACTCATTTTAAATAGTTTGATTTTTCAAAATTAATTAGGAAGTATGAATTCCTTTTGAAATCTATTTTCAATAGTTATTAATAATAATTTTACATTGGTTTATTTTTAGTTGTCAATTTATGACTATTTCAAATTAAGTAACTGAAAATGCGCAATAACTTAATTACTTACATAACAAATAAAAAACATTTCGTGTTAAAAAAATGAAGTATAATAAATATAATATTTTAAAATCTAAAGGATAGGATGCGTATTTAAAATATGTAATAGGTGCATTTTTTATCGTACTTACATAAAAAATAATTTTAAAAATAATTATTATGTTGCTATGCAGTATGTATATCAATTCAATCTAATTTGAACTTAGAAGTTATTAATGAATAATTTTGTAAGAAAAATAATAATAATAAAGAATAATAAACAATAACGACTTAAATATTTTATTTAAAGACAAAAGAGGCATTTTTTTAAAGAAATAGTACTAAAATAAATTAAGTGGGGATTAGGATGTTATGATTTTTATAGAATGTTATGTTGCTATGTATTCCAACCCAATTAATATCAATAAGAAGATAGAAAGTTAGAGGTATATTGATAATTTTGAGATTGTTTTGGTTCCATGGTTACTTTGTATATATCTATATCTTACAGCAAAATGTTTTAGAAAAAGAAGAGTGAGAAAAATAAAGAAAATAATATACTTAATAATTATTACGTAAGAAGCATATTGTTATAAAAGGAAGTTGAGTATATTTTAACATAAACAAATTAAAAATATGTTTTAAGTGAGTTAGAAATAGAGAAAAGGAGAAACAATTCTTGGCAATGTATTAAATTCTTTTCAACTACTTTAAGTAAGTTGATTAGCTACATTTACTGAGAAATTACACTGGATATGACTTACACGGATTTACTTAAAAAATTTATTACGTTCGTACGAGATATCACGTAATATTATTGTGAGAAAAGATTAGGAATGTGATATTTGGTTTGCAAAATAGCTGAAAGCTATTATTTAGATATAGAAATGGTTATTTTGAAGTTAGGAATAAGGGTTTTAGTGTTTTAGTAGGTATTTGATTGAAAAAGGATTGTTTTTAGGTCGATAGGGTTGCATCAATGTTTAAAATGTCTAGTAGCTGTTGGCCTGATCATCCAATAGTTAAGGATATTTTAAATATTGATTGCATAAAATTATGGAATGGGTCTTTTGTTAGGCATAGGTATAGAATAGGTTTAAAAATGCTATAGAGCATTATAAAATACTAGCTTAAATGCTACGTATCGTTGAGTAATAAATAAAATGCCGAGAGCATTAAAAAAAAAATACGCAAGGGAATCCTTCATTCGATCATGGTGTAAACGAGTTTTCTCTGTGAGAATAGTTGGAGGTCAAGTTGCCTTAAAAGAACCTTGGTATTAAATATGGTACAAAATGGTACAAAATAAATGGTACTTAGAGCATGCTCGGCGGGAACAATCCTTCATTTAAGTAAAATGGTTGGAGACATTTTTTTTTTTTTTTGGTTAGTCTTAAAAAAGGTCCCGTTTAATTTTGTATAAATAAAATGTATTGTATCAAATAAAAGTGCGCACAAAGTATATAAAATAATAAAAGTACCATAAAATAAATAAAACAGTCGACTATAAATAAAAATAAAATGTACCAGTAATGTTATGAAAGTAATATAAATAAATGAAAGGCATACATGCATGAAAAATGACAAAAAGAGTTAAGAGCTAATGAATTAAGGTATACCTAATATGAAACGACAATTTAAAATAAGTGACTGGCCAGTCCACTAATCAAGGGGATTATTGATAAGTTAATCAATGACTAATAATGAGTATGAAACAGTAACTAGTAATAAGGTAAAAAAAAAGATGAATTTATCAATAATAAAAGAAAATATTGTATTTTGTGTAATAATAATAATATCAATAGAGGTTTATAGAAGTTTATAAGACATTGAATAAAGGAGATACATTGAAGGGCGTAAAAAATCTAAAAGGCAAAGTAACCATATTGTGAAAAATTTAATTAAAATTCTGAGGATATGTTAATTTTTTATTATTTTTGTATAGGTATTTAAAATTACATCGTCAACAACCCATCACTGATGTAAAAAATAATAATAATTTCAATTTAATACAGCAGCACAGATTTGTATTTATTGTAATAATTTAGATTAAAGAAAAGTTAGAGATAAAAAAAAAACTACATAGTTTAAGTTTTTGATAGAATTATTATGAAATGATTAGTATATAATAATAGAGTAAATAATAGTAATAACATATAATAGAGATAAAAGTATAATAGAATAGTATTTAGTAAAAAAAAAAAGATTTTTTTTTTCAAAAAAAAAAAAAAAACGGGGGAGGTGTAGTGTGCGGCACACCTCCCTGATATTAGCTATATAAGAATATAATGTAATTAGTTCATAAGTCAGTTATTAAACATCTTTCGCGGTTACAACTCATCTTTCATTTAGTCTCCCAAGCCTGCACATTGCATCAGATTGATGAAAACTTGACCGTATAACCGGCGACTAACGAAGCTAAGTCACCATTCAGTAATCACTATACGGGTGACATGCTCCTGCCACGCGCGTGTTGCCTGCATGACACTAAGGGAAAAAACTTCTACAAATAAAAGTTATAATGCTGCAAATAATAAAAATCGTATATTATTTGTAATAATTTTATACCTCTAATATCACTCCGAATACTTGTATTAATAATTCCGCCAACACAACTTTCCGAAAACAATTTCTCCGTCAAAGATGTAAGGAAGTTTCGCCGAGCATAATATAATGGTCGGAATTAATATTGCACTGATAAAGACATACCCAACGTTGATATTAAAGAACTTGCATCCAAAGCTCTTTGAGTCGATCGCATCTAATAATATACTGCCAATAAGAACGTGTCAAAGGACCTTTGATTTGGAAATAAAAAATATCAAAGCTTATTGACAGGATTTCTATTGTTAGACTTGTGAAGGGGTGTCTGTCTGTTCTTTTTTAGATTTTATAAAATACCATTGTCGTCTACAAATTTAAAAAACCGGCCAAGTGCGTGTCGGGCCACGCGCAATATAGGGTTCCGTAGTGTCGCTAGTTATTTTTAATTTTTGTATGGTCAATGAATGTACATTTATAACGTGTTTTATACTACTAACAACATCGTCTTAGTTACTTTCAAAGAAATTTGAACGAAAAGTTCCTTTATACTTCGCCAAATACATTTTTTTAGTTGATCGACTATTACTCAATAACTTATGATGTCTTCTTAGCCGTGATAGTTTTCCTTTAAAATTCAGCATATTTCCTACTCCCGTTATTTTTTTCACATTTCCAGAAGCAACTGTTTAGCTGGTAAAAGGGGGGAACACTGGACTCTACCGATTTTTTCCACTTTAAAACTTAATATTTCAAAAAACGGATCCCTAAATAGGAAAATGATCTATGAATACTCATAATATTTTTTAAAACCTATTCAATGTTACCCCACACGATGGGGTAAACGCGAAAAAAATAATTCATCCCCGCTTGATGTGTAGGGAAGGTACCATAAAAAAAAGACGGGTTGCACTCCGGGAGTGCCGGCAGAAGTGAAAACTTGATTATTAACGTTGTGCATTTTTTAACCCATATTTTATGAAAATCAATTTTTAAAAATTCGATTTTTTGAACTAAGTAATCGAAACCCTTACAATTCGAGTTCGAGTTCTCGAGTTTTCGAGTTTTCGAGTTTTCGAGATTTCGAGTTTTTGAGTTTTCGTGTTTTCGAGTTTTCGAGTTTTCGAGTTTTCGAGTTTTGAGTTTTCGAGTTGTCGAGTTTTCGAGTTTTCGAGTTGTCGAGTTTTCGAGTTTTCGAGTTTTCGATTTTTCGAGTTTTCGAGTTTTCGAGTTTTCGAGTTTTCGAGTTTTCGAGTTTCCGAGTTTTCGAGTTCGAGTTCGACACAAAACACTACTCTCCAACCGTCTTACGCTTTTTCTATGGTTTTTCGATCAGCATGAGAATCTGGTGCGAGTTTCACGGTTTTTACCCATCCCACAAAAGTGCTCAACGCCGCTAAAGAAGTTTTCACTTCAAAAATATTTTAAGATTTCATGTACCATTTTGTCGTCATAATTAATATGCGTATTCATGCCAAATTACAGCTAGGTAGGTACTATAGTCTCTGAGCAAAACCGCGGACAGACAGACAGATGGACAGACAAACAGACGGACAGACAGACGGACGGACAGACCGAAACTATAAGGGTTCCTTGTTGACTACGGAACCCTAAAAACTGAGTGTCGTTTATTTTAAAACGTTATGTTCATCATTTTATAGTGCATCTAAAGTATGACAACTGTTAGACGGTCAATTATAAACCTCTTTTTAAAAAAGGATTTTATTTAAACACACTTAGTTTAATTCACAATAAGAATTTAGAAATAGACTTTGAAATATAGCCAGGCAAATGCCGCGCGCGGATGTAGAAGGATGGACAGGAACTGAGGTCTCGGGCCGAATGCAGGGATTATATATCAAAATGGAAAGAGTAGTGCTAGGCACTATTATATACTAACCTAGTATATAACAGCCCCCAGGGTTAGGAAGAAACTTATCCCTGAAGGGTTAAGTTTATGGAAGAGAAGAACGGATTTTAGGAAGCGGAATTTCATTCAGGGTTTCAAGTGAAATTTCGTTAAGGGATTCTGGTGGGACATCGGAGAGTTCTTGAGTCTTATTTATTTCAATTTTACGTTTACAAAAGTTTATTCGACATGTGCCTGACTTTACAAATCTACGATAAATTGCGATAAAAATAAAAATTACAATGACACAAATTATTACAATAGTTGAATATGAATAATATTGCCCATATTGAACTATATGAGGTCTGTCAATTATTTCATTTAAATTTTTAACAATATCATGATTAATTTCTACATTCTTATAAATTTTCCTTAGGTCCAAATTAATATCAGATAGGTTTAAGATAGAGACAAATGGTTTTATCTTATTAAACATAACAGAATTACAACAGGTATCATTTAACAAACTAAAATTCATAATTATCGGTTGTATTTTGATTATTTGCGAATTAACAGGTATGAGTTTCAAATCCTTTTTAAAGGCGACACAATTTTCAGGTAAATTGAATATTCCTGTACCAAATAATACTATCTCTGATGTAACAGAGTCTTTGCAGTCTATTGACAATTTTGTAGCATCTGTATTTACATATAAAAATTTGTTGTTTGACAGACGGTGGAAAATATCTACAAACCCAACAAAAAGCTTTGTTTCGCAAATATTCGGCACATACTTTAACGGTTTTGTTATAATTTCTGATTCACAGGTGGGGGATGCTGAGCTAGAATAAACATCAACATCATTACAGATATAATTCGAATAGTATACGGACTTACAACTATTTAAACTATCTAACTTACAATAAAAACTCCTATCTCTACTTAGCGCTATATATTTAGTAGTCGGTACTATTGTGCTATAGGTTTTATTAGCCATTACAACAGGGTATGGAATATTTTGATACAAGTAATAATTCCTTAAGTTCACCAGAGGTATATTTAATACAAATACTAATTTATTATTACTGTAGTAGGAAGCTATTTCGCATATGCTTAGCAGTGTATATATGTTTTCTATGGATAGGGTTACAGGGAGCTGATGATAGCTAGCCAAAAATCTATAATTTTGAACAAGTTCAGTAAATAATTGAGTCGGAGTTATTATAGAGGGATACAAAACATTCGATTTA
Organism: Lysandra bellargus; assembly: GCA_905333045.1. NCBI lineage: Eukaryota > Metazoa > Arthropoda > Insecta > Lepidoptera > Lycaenidae > Lysandra > Lysandra bellargus. Next base: position 8,295,888 of record HG995323.1, read on the forward strand.
CTAAACATAATTGCGTTAATAAAATCTTCTAATTTAAAAGATAACGTTAACAAACTACTCTCTAAAGTATTTAATAATTGATTAAAATTAGACTTTATTACTAAGTTATTTGAAACAGCTGTTAAATTTTGCTGGCCGAGAGTCAGAGCCTGAATGGCCTTATGAATATGTTTTTCGTTGACGCTTATTTTATTTATAATTTCATTTAAAGATGACAGGGTTGAGGTGGTGACCAAAATATTTTGTTTTACCAATTGTGATAATTTAGATTGATCGCGTTCAATAATTTGAATAGCCGAATTATAACGGAGGGCGTCATCCTCGTCCAGAGTGCCGAACAAGTGTTTGGATACTGTGCCAACTGCACCAAACCATGCAGATCTTTTAGATCTAATTTCTATTAAATGAGAAATTGAATCAAAGTCGCGAATGATATCATTCAGTCTGACTGACAACGGTCCCAGTAAGTTATGACATTCGATATCTGCATAGAGAGTACTTTGTTTACAGATTATCTCCAAGCTGCCTATTACACCGTTCAAGTTCTTAATATTTGGTTGTATAAAAGATATATCTATTGGTATTAAAACATTAAGATGTCCATCTATTATTTTGAGTGATCCAATTGGATCGAAATATATTCCAGAAGTATTCATAGATGTATCGATGAATGCTTCCTGTGCAGAGCTTTCAAAACTGTAAAATAATAATAAAAAACGTTAAATTTTAAAGTAATAAAAATTGATACTGTAAGTATCACTAATCCTAAGCTAACCGTTATTTTAACTAAGAGTCGCCACGCCATGCTAACTTAACCTCATCATAGTGATGAGTGACGTGTCTTCTATTTATTAATAAAGTAAGACTATTTCTACCATTAATCTTAATTACTCTATATGGGCCCTTCCAAATGGGTGAAAGGGCTTTACGCATACGGAGATGATTTTTTTAAATAGACATAATCACCTGCATGATAAATAACAGGTCGAGTGCGCGTGTCGTAATAAGTTTTAGAAGCAATTTTAGATCTATTTATACATTCAATAGCTTTGTCTCTAGTAGTTTTCAGGCGGTGCTGAAGCATCCTGATGTAGTCCGAGTAAGTAGCGTCTAGAGCGGGTTCATAGAGAGAGTTGGGAAGGATAGCTTTATGGCCGAAAAGTAATTCATAAGGAGTATAGTTAGTTGTTGAATGTGTGGCTGTGTTATAAGCCAGCATTGCTGTGTATACATACTTAGGCCAGTTATCTTGATTTTCACAAATATAGGATTTCAAATATTCTTTTAATGTCGAGTGACTTCTCTCTAGAGCACCTTGTGTTTGTGGGTGATAGGGAGAAGACCACAGTTGCTTAATTTTAAGAAATTTGCAAGTTTCTTTAAACATGTCTGCCATAAAATTAGTTCCTTGGTCTGTTAGTATAGTTTTTGGAATACCGAATAATGAGATAAAATGTATTAAGCAGTCACTAGTCTCTTCAGCTGTAGTGCTCCGGATAGGGTAAGCAATTGAATATTTAGTTAAATCATCTTGTAGGGTAAGTATATACTTGAGTTTAGCTGTACCGGATTCGGGAAGAGGACCAACAATGTCTAAAGACACTCTTTCAAAGGGAGCAGTGGAGGTTGAAGTTATCTGCATTGGAGCTCTATTTATTTTCCTAAGGGCTTTATTAGTCTGGCAAGAACTGCAATTTTTTACATACTTTTCAATTTCACTTCTCATATTTTTCCAATAGTATTGCTCACGGATCCTATTATACATTCTACTGGAACCAAGATGTCCGGATATTGGTATATCGTGATTTTCACGAAGAATTTTCGGGACTTCAGAAGGACTGGGGTAATAAATTTTATTTCTATAAATATTTATTTGTATTTTTGTGTTATGAAATAAATGAGCAAGCATTGTATAAATTTTAATATATGCATGTTTGTCGAAAGGATTCTTAAAATCTGTAATACTCACTTTGTCAATATGCTCATCTCTTACTATTAAATGATTTTTAAGGTTACATAGGGACACAAAGATGTCTTTATAAGAACATGTATCAAAGTGATGGACTTTGTAAAATAAGAAATAATACGTTTTATTCATTAAATTGATTTCCTTATAGGTAAATAATTCTTTTTCTGAGTTTATGAATGTTTCAGAGTCTGTATAATTTGAAAGAATTTCTTCTACATACGGATTTGATTCATCAAGATCAAGTGATGTGGGTATTATTATTATTTTGTGTTGACTTTTAATTATGCTATCATTATGTTCGACTATATCAGTATTATATTTCACAGATGACGGAGTTTTCAAGAATTCGGAGTAAGTATTAGAAGAAGAGACTAAAGAAGTATTATTTTCATTTATAATGTCATTTATTTCTGTTTCAGATTCATGAGGTGCTGTCGGAGACCCAACCAACATAGGAGGAGTTGTCAGGATATTATCTTCGGGAGATATAGGTGGGACATTGTTTTGTCCGCTTGTCGTTGGTTGCGGTTCTAGTGATGGATATATATCAGGTAATGGTTTAATGGTTGAAGGATCAGAAGTGTCTTGCCTGCTTGTCGACGGTTGTAGTTCAAGTGCTGGATCTATATTATCAAGTAATGGTTCAATGGCTAAGGGATCAGAAGTGTCGAGATTCAAGTCGTCTATGTTTATAAGTTCGTCAGAATGAAAAGACGTAGGCGATACTAAAAGATCCATCAGATCTTTATCTAGGTTATTAGGATCACTCTCAGTAGGATTAGGATACAGTGAATCAGTTTTTTCAGGTTGTACAGGATTTACAGGATATCTAGATAGTGCATCTGCAGCTGAATTAAGTTTTCCTTTTCGATATACAATATCATATTCATACTCTAAAAGTTGAAGACGCCAGCGTTGTAATTTACTACTTGGGTCGGTATGGTTAAATAGCCATTTCAGTGGACGGTGATCTGTGACGATGATAAATTTCCGACCAAACAAGTATGGTCTGAAGGTCTTACAACCCCAGACAATTGCTAATAATTCCTTCTCTGTTGTGCTGTAATTGGTTTCACATTTATTTAGGGTTCTTGACGAGTAGGCTATTGGATGATCTTTACCGATAGGACCTTGGGATAGGATAGAGGATATCGCATAATTAGAAGCATCACAGGTAAGGATGAAGGGTTTTGTGAAATCAGGGTAGATAAGGACAGGTGCGGTCAAAAGTTTATTTTTTAAAGTTTCAAACGCTAATTGGTGTTCGTTGGTCCAATTAAAGGGAACATCTTTTTTTAGAAGTGACGTAAGGGGTTTAGAAGTTTTGGAGAAATCAGGAATAAAACGTCTGTAATAGGAAATAAGGCCAAGGAAAGATTTAATATCTTTTACGCATTTAGGAATAGGAAACACTTGGACGGATTTAACTTTATTTTCATCTGGCTTAACACCATTTTCTGTTATATGGTGACCTAAATAGCCAACCTCTTTTCTCAAAAATTCACATTTATCCGGTTGTAGTTTCAGATTAAAAGAGCGAAGCCTGTCAAAAATAGAGGTTAAATTTTGGATGTGAGTTAGCAAATCTTTTGAATAAATAACAATGTCATCAAGGTAGACAAAACAGCGCTCTCCTTGGAGCCCAGTGAGGACATTATTCATGAGGCGTTGAAAGGTAGCAGGAGCGTTTTTTAGGCCAAATGGCATCCTGGTAAATTCGAAATGGCCTTGTGGGACACTGAATGCGGTTTTACATGCATCGTTTGGTGACATATTAATTTGGTGGAACCCAGATGCTAGATCGAGAGTGGAGAAATATTTAGAATTACCTAACTGGTCCAGTATTTCAACTATGTTAGGAATGGGATAAGTTTCACCAATGGTTATGTCATTAAGTCGTCGGTAATCGATTACGATTCTCCACTTTTTCTGTCCGGAAGCGTCAGTTTTCTTCGGAACAATCCATATTGGAGAGGACCATGGGGATAAGGAAGGTTGGATAATTTTTTGGTTAAGCATTTTTTTGATTTGGGAATTGACTTCTTGCTTATGGATTTCAGGGAATCTGTAGGATTTTACGTTTATTGGTTGGTCTGAGGAGGTACGTATCTCGTGTTGGATTGCATCAGTAGAAGTAAGTATATCATTCGGCAAATGGAAAATATCGGAATATTTGGAGCACGTTTCATAAAGGGCGTTGCATTCTTCGTCATTTAAATGTGAGACTCGGAGTAATTTTAAAACTTCATTAGTTCTATTTAAACATTGTGTATTTGAATGATTAATTTGGTAGCATGCATGATCGATTGGGTGTAAAATAAGTCGAAGGTCTGAATTGATTGAAACTGATTCCTCTGAGGTATTGAGTATTGTTAAATTAACCCGATTATTATTTTTTACTCTAACTACGCAATTAGCAACAAATAAATGTTCACTCAAATGTTGGTCTAGGACTAGGCCTTCTTTTAATTCTGGATTTCTCACAGTACACTCTAAGGTGATTTCAGATCTAGGAGGAATTTCATAAACAGGTTCTGAGAATTTTAGTTTTATTTTATTGTTGCTAAGATTTAATATTTGTCTATTGTAATCTATGAAACATTGATATTTGCTGAACAGATCATTTCCGATTATACCGTCATAATGAAGATTGATGTTTTCTACAACATGAAATGTAAAGGGTATTGATTCCCTGCCAAATATCAAATTTATGTCTAGGCTACCTAAGGTAGGAACAGGATCATCAGTGATATCAATACCTTTGAGACTAATATTATTATTTTTTAATTTTAATTTAGATAACGATTCAACAGCAGATTTCCGGAGGAGACAAATTGAAGATCCCGTATCGACAAGAAAGGAAAGCGGTTTATTGGAAACAGAGGTTTGCAACAATATATGAGGTAAGGATATTTTACTAGGTGAACATTGTATTTCATATACTTCACGAATTTTTTCTTTTTCAGGATTCAATGATTTGGATGACTGGACACTTGCTTGGGGCTGGTTACCCGTGTGGTCCTTGGATTTGGAAGAATGGACACTTGCTTGGGGCTGGTTACCCGTGTGGTCCTTGGATTTGGAAGAATGGACACTTGCTTGGGGCTGGTTACCCTTGTGGTCCTTGGATTTGGAAGAATGGACGCTTGCTTGGGGCTGGTTACCCGTGTGGTCCTTGGATTTGGAAGAATGGACACTTGCTTGGGGCTGGTTACCCGTGTGGTCCTTGGATTTGGAAGAATGGACACTTGCTTGGGGCTGGTTACCCGTGTGGTCCTTGGATTTGGAAGCGGTGTCATTAGTGGATATTGATATTGTTGGTTGATGGTTGGGTCTCACGAGACACCTTCGTGAGCCCACTATTCGTTTAAAGTATCATTTTCAGTATAATTATTTGGGGCATCAAAGTTAGTGGATGGTTGAGATTCGTCATAGTATGCATTGTCATTTTCGACGCAGTTAATACGCGCGGGCCTTGGCTTAAAAGGTTCCTGGTTTGGTCTTTGTGGAGATTGGAAAGTATTAGTTTTAAATCTGTTATTATTAAACTCACGCTTCCTACATTGTTCAATAGTGTGTCCTTGGGTTTTGCAATACCTACAAAATAGACCATGCACATTTTGCTCGTTAAATCTTGGCATTTGAGGCCTAGAAAATTGGTTAGGATAAGAAGGTTTTTGGACATAACGATTAGAGGGAGGTTGACGCTGAGACAAAGATGATGAATGTGGATTACGCTTATTAAATAAATTTATAATTGCTTCTTCGGATAACGCTTCGTTAATAGCTTGATTTAGGTTAGTAGGACTTTTACTGCGCACTAGGTTAGAAACTTCAGGCTTGAGGCCGATCAAGAATGTGTGCAAAGCTAGGTCTTCCATCGCACTTATTCGACCTTGTAGCTCGCTTTTCTTTTTATTTGATAGGTTAATTTCAGTTAACAATTTTGACAAGCATGTTTCTACGCGTAACGCGAATTTATTGACTGGCTCACTATTTAATTGCCGACATTCTTGTAAGTCAGTTAATAGATGAGCGTAATGTTTTCGCTCTCCAAATTGCTTATTTAGGAAAACACTTAATTGCTCCCATGACTCTAACTCCTTAATGGAGCATGTAGACTCCGCTTTACCTTCAAGTTGTGATAGTATGAATTTAAATAGTACGTGTTTTTGGTCCTCTGTGGCCAGTTTTATGGCATTGTCACAGTTAGATATGAATTATATAAGTAATATTTATGTGTAACAATTAAAAAAACATGACTATTGACTGGATTTCAAATCATTACATTTAGTCCATTGAAATGTTACAATTTTAGGACCCAATATTGCATTTATTAGAGGACGCAATTTTATTTTCGGAATATTATGTTGGGGGGCTCAATAGAAGCTTAACCTCAAGTTTGTGGGGTGGGGTCGCCTTTGTCCCCCGGCCGCCATCTTGAAAAAAGCGGTGACAACACTATTTTCGTGATATTTCGGAAACTATAAGTCTTACAGAAAATTTTTAAGAACATAATTTGTTTCAAATTATTTTGCCTACAAATATGTTTATATAATTTTTTACCCTAAATTAAAAATTTAAGAAGTTATAAGCAAAAAAGTGATAATTTTTTTAAAGGTTTATTATCGCTCTTTAACTTTGTTTAATACATTTTACAAAAAAAATACCTTAGAACAACCTTGTTAATGATCTTTTGAGAAAAAGATCCCCCAATCCCCCCATCTCATGAAATTAATTTTCTGCAGATGCAAAGGAAACTGTGAAGGCATGCCTGCAGAATAGCAGACCTAAAATGCTCTACAGTATGCCCACTATTCTGTAAAGCTTTTCAGACCTGCTTTTCTGCAGCCACAGTCTGCAGTATGCCTACTACACTACATAAATATATGCAAATTGCAAACTATATCATAGTATGCCTACTATACACATGCACATGCCTACTATACTATAAAGCATTTCAGGCCTGCTTTTCTGCAGCCACACATGGTTCCACAGTTTCCTTTGTTTCTGCAGAAATTTAATTTCATGGGACCGGGTGATCTTCTTCTCAAAAGATCATCTACAAGGTTGGTCTAAGGTATTTTTTTTTTTGTAAAATGTGTTAAACAAAGTTAAAAAGTGATAATAAACCTTCTAAAAAAAATTCACTTTTTTGCTTATAACTTTTTAAATTTTTAATTTAGGGTAAAAAGTTATATAAACATATTTGTAGGCAAAATAATTTGCAACAAATTATGTTCTCACAAATTTTTTGTAAGACGTATAGATTCTGAGATATCACGAAAATATTGTTGTCACCCCTTTTTTCAAGATGGCGGCCGGGGGACAAGAGTGGCAACCCACAAACTTGAAGTTAAGCTTCTATTGAGCCTCCCAACATATTCCAAAAATAAAATTGCGTCCTCTAATAAATGCAAAGCAAATGTAACATTTCAATGGACTAATTCGCTTCCTACATGAAGGGTGGTTGGCGAGTGGCCAAAATAAAACGTCTAGCATCTTCTGGTGTGTTACTTGAGAGACAGCTTTTTCTGTCTTCAGTCAATCTTGCGCGTGGCCAAATAATCAATTATCTCAAAGTTCACTTTGAAAAAACTGCACTATTTTGCATCTACCCAGTACCCAGATTGTAGTATCAGAGAAATTGCTTCATTTATGTCATAGCTTCATACGCTACGCAAATAGTGGACCACGTAAGTACGGTCATATGTCAGTGTTAGTTGGCTACTATTAAATATTAATGAAGATTTTTTCTGAAATGATACATAGCACCGTAACAAAATCACAACAAAATAATAATATCATAAAACATAATATTTCATAGTTTCATGGAGACTCTTTGGTAAATTGACGTAAAATTGGAAGCGATAAAATACATAAAGAATTTATTAAACGACAATTCACATTTTCTCGCGTCGGACTTCGACTAGATAGAATTTTACTAAGCCTCCCAACCTTACTTAAATCTAACAACAAGAAGATAATATTTTCTAATATAATAACAGATATTAAAAACAAATATTGGTTATGATTTTCGAATGTCACGCGTATATTTTAAAAGCGCTTACTCAGAATCTCAGCTCTAAAAGTAAAGGCCTAGACAACCTGTCGTATATTATCTTCGTCTAGTTTAAATTTGTCTCTATGGATTTTTTAAGAAACTATTGTTTGCTTTAATTTATTTTAAAATATAAAAGGTTAACATTATGGTTTGTATAACCTATTTTCCTTAACGTTGGAGACTAGAATACTCTATAATATTTTACCATGGTTTTAACGTAGTAGGTATATTTTAGTAACCAGATTTCATGTTCAATGCTATAATCATTTTCATATTCAAAACAAGCCAAACATTGTCGTTGATATAATTATTCTAGCGCGTAGATTACACCGAAAATTTCTATGTTCGATATAATCACTGTCATGAATTACAATACAAATTGGATAAGCCGAGCTATTCAAAGGCCTTTGTAGTGACAGGTGAAGCTGAGTGCATGAAATTGATCACATCCAGAGATACAGCCAGAGCTAACGTTCTGGAAAGATAACGTTAATTTATGAGTACAAAACGCTTGATTTTTTGTGCTATGCGAGAATAGTTTTTTTCTGGACTATGTGGTTGAGCGGTTGTTGTCGTAAACGCTCGTAGACACGCCTTGTGTCACTGGAGTTTCTATATAAAATAAGCTACAAATTATTAACCAATTAACCGCCAAAATGAAACCAATAGTATTTTTTTAACAAAACTTGAATTTATCTGCAGTTTATATGTTAAATAAATAAAAAAATTGAAGAAAAATTAAAAAAAAATTAAAATCCTCCCCTTTAGGGGGTGTACCCAGATAGGTACAACGGCGTGTTGTGTGGTACTTAGGTGTGATAAGCTTTAGAACTAGCTTTTTTGATACATACTTTTTTATTACATTTTTTGCACTGACAACGAACTCCTGCATGATGTTTTACATTTTGACACAATTTAAAAAACATTTTTGGGGTAGTGATCGATAATATTTTGAGGTAACTTGAGACTGACGAGGAGGATAACCTCGTTTTTCATTATATTTTCTGACACAAGTAAAATGTTACGATGTTTCGTCGAAAGAGAACATAAACCATGCTAGCATCAAGAGTAAGTAAGTGGTCAATGCAAACGCTAATTTTTACCAATCACAAAAGAAAAAACATAATTCAAATAAGTAAATAAAATCCATCATCATCTTTACCCAAAGAGGTGATTTGCGTTCCGTCTTTTCTCATAATTAGTAGTGGTATCTGTAGCAGAAGCTAGTAAACTTTCGTTCTTAATATCCACTAATAGATATAAGAAGTAAAAAGTATACAGGGTGATTTCAGGAGTCATATTTCTTACATACGAAGGAGTGTCTATATTAGCTTATGTTACCACAACACTTTGCAAATAACAATTTTGTAGATATTATAATATCTATTCTAGTTGATACTAGCTTCATTTTTACTGACAAGATATAATCCTCTTACAAGGTTTAGCCACTGTAAAATCTTTTAGCTGCTATTTTACCTGCGTTTTTCTGTCTACAACGTCTGTAATTTCAGGACACAGAAATGTATAAGAGAACGGATATTTTCACTATATTATAAGTTCTCTGAATATATATGATAATTTTTATTTACAAAAGGAGCACAAAATAGCTTTTCCTTAGTATTCATAACGATATAAGATGTTAAAATTAATGAAACTCAATATTTAAAAATTCTGAAAAAAGGAAAATTTTGCTAGTGGATTCGGCCATTGTACTCAACTAGGTACAGTAGTGTTTAAATCACAATTTTTTCGTCTTTTTCAATAATCTAACACTAACTTGTTATTTATTATATAGATAACAATGTATTGAATAAAAAACAAACACATAAAGTGGTTGAATATTATGCGATTAAAATAAAGAGAGAATTTATGAGCTTACTCCTGCAGGTTGCAAAACTGTTAGTTTCAAACCTACCTTATGACTAAAAATATTGATTTCCAGTATAAACTTGCTAAAAAAAGTTAAAGCTTTATCTTTAATTAAATATATAAAATAAAAAACTGCGATGTGATACCACAAAATTTTGAACTATCCTTAATTTTGTAGGTGTACCCAATTGAGTACAGCGGCGGTAAATGGGTTAAGGAGAAGACAGCTGCCAATTCGACATCTTTGTCCAGTTTTCTAGACGTATGTATTTCATTGATTGGCACAAAAAAAATATATGTGATTTTTGATTATATTTGGAAAATCTTGTCGAATTTAAATAATAAAATAATATTCTCCTACTGGATGAAAAAAAAATACCAAAGTCACATCTTTCAGGAACTTTAAACAGTTCTAACTAAAGTAATAATACAATCTATGCTTTAAACATTTGTTTATTTGATACCTTTTACAAAAATCCAAAGATTGCCGGATTTAATTTTCGGTTCTGACATCTAGATTTCCCATAGTGTTTATTTTTTCCTCTAACAAACGAAAAATGTATCTACGCTACCGAGTGAACACTTCACATCTCTGTCTCTCTGGCATGAAAATCGACACAGGTGCAAGAGTGATGCGAGATCAAGGTCATTGACAGTTGTCAGCGTCTTAAGATTTAGTAGAACTATTGCTAGTAGCCAATTTGACTCTGCGCTAGAGTTACAGTGATGACTCGTTGGCATCACGTCTGTAATTGCCGCACTTAAGACATTTAGTGGTGATTAGATTTCAATTTAATGAAGAGTTTGACAGATTTTACAGATGTATGAGGCTTAGATTATTTAATTACAGGTAATTCATTATATTCATCACTACGACAGTTAAGCAAGTAAAATGAATAATACAAATATTTCCGATTAGGTATAACTTAACCCAGCAAAGAATCAATATTGTATTCAGACAGATTGTGTGATAGGAAATCTGGCCACCGTTTCTCAAAGCCAGCAACTTTAGCAAACCGGACGCGATGTCAAGTCTAAATTCACCTACTGACATATCGACATTGGTTAAAGAGTTTTATCACACCGTTCTGTAATTATTTTATCTTATGAAATTATAAAATCAATGTTTAGGAATATATCTACAGATTTGTTAGGTACCTACGTGAATATTTTACGTGCTTATTTTGATTATCAATTAATATAATTATTATAATATTATATAGTTTTAAAAAACTAACAAAGTAGTAAAATTTTAATCTCAAACTATAAAAATATTTAACCCTCTGCCTCTGTAGGAGGCAAATAATTTTAAAATTGTTGTTTGATTTTAATACTAAAAAAGTAAAAATATAACTAAAAAAAGTAGTGCTGGCAAATTATTAGGATTGAATAGCCTAACTCTCAAATGTTTAGATGTGCCTAAAATGGACATCACTCATTTTCAATGGATTCAATAGGCACAATCAATATGCTAATTTTCAGTCAAAGCACAACGGTGTGACCGATGGCCAATTTAACAGGAGCTGGACTATAAATTTCTGTACCTTACAATAGTTACGGAGATTGCACCTGGGAGCTGTCTCAGTGCTGTCTTATTCTGTACTAAGCTTGTGGATAAATCCTCAAAGTTTACTACCTCGGGCAAGAAACGACAAATTGTGTTATTAACTTAAAACTTGGTAACGAACGTCATTTTTCACGTCCATTCAGCTCAAGCAACAGCACTCTACGTAGCACTAATGTTGTAAAAAGTACGTTGTCACCATTATTTACTTTAATTGGGGTGGATACGCGAGATAAATGGTCTTAATTTTATCTTCCTTCGCAGGTCTAGAGAAAAATATTAATTTTTTTTACATGATGATATGCATTTTAAAGCCTAAAAAATGCAACATCTTTAAACCAGGTTATTACCATAAATAGACGTAGGTTGGCTGGTAGAGAATGCCACAAAGTATTAAGCCCGCCTATGTAAATATTTGCATAAAGTGTTTTAAATAAATAAATAAATATATTACCACGATAACTACACTAAGTATCATAATCAACTGAATTCTTAATGTACTTTCATCATCTCTAAATTACAAGCCAACACATTTAAACCATTGCAGCGCATTCTAATGAAGAATCATTAGATTGATGATACTATAAAACCGAAGACGTGTCAGCAAAAAAACGTACTTTGGCACTTAGCATAATGTTATGGTAATTTGTTACTAATTCAAAAGGAGCTTGAGGACGCTTAGCGACGAATCCCCCTCGTCTAATGATGCCTCGTCAAAAATCAAAATACAAACGAGACTCGCTACACCTTCGCTTAAAAGCCAGTTGTTACAGTCGTACCGTGTATCTTTAAATTGATATATTAAATTAAGGTAAACGCAAAAATAGATTGGTTTTATTAAACTTTATTTATTTTTGTACACATTATAATTATTATGTTTATTCCACCCAAGAAAGTCTTATGATTTTTTATCCCAGTTAAACAACAAAATGCTAAACTTACTTAAAGATTACAGTTAACACTAACTTTACAGTAAAGGATTGCACAAACCTACGCGACCAAAGCGACTGCGAAGCGGTAGCGTCTACCGCGCGGCGGACGCTGCCCATGTAATCTTATGGCGCTGTGCACACCTGCACGACCGCGACGCGGGATGTTCGCGTCGGCAAGCGGAACGTGCGCATCAAGTTGTCAGACGCGTGTTTTGAAGTGTACATAACTAGACTTCTTTTTTAAAACCTTTTTTATATTATTTTCTACAACTCTTTAGTTTATGATTTTTTTGATTTGTATACGTTTTGATAGATTGTGTCATGATATTAACGTTTGACGGTTCGCAGCGTAGTCGCGCAGGTGTGCACGGCCAGTTTCGCGTTGCAGACGCTCCCGTATCGCGTACCGCGTCCCCTGTCACTGACGCTTAGGTTTGTTTTAAGCTTAAACTTTAAGTAAATGATGTTGATATTTATTTTTACAATCGCTAGGAAATAAAAAGAAACATTTTAACATACATTCTGTGTCATCTTTGTTTGTTATAGTCTCACGAAATTATCTCAAAATTAAATGTAGACAACAGGATAACATTACAGTCATTACATACCACATGACGCCCGCAACTCCGTTGCGCTAAAATTCGTCTAAAGCGTGGGACCCGTACCTTTTTTCGGTATAAGAAGTATCGTATATCCTTTCCCGGGATTCAAAGTATCTCCATACTAAACAGCAAATTCGGTACCGGGGTTTTGGGTGTGAAGACAGGCAGACAGACAGATACACTTTCGCATATACAGGTTGTTAGGGTGAACACCGTTGTCCTTAAAACCATCAAATGAGCCCGTCAAAATGAACAACTTTTTCTATAAGAACAATGCTGGGAAGTCAAAAAAATGACGTCTTCATACCCATACGGATGCCCGGATCGGCAATCTGTATGGGTATGAAGACGGATTTCTTTGAGTTCCCAGCATTGTTCTCATAGAAAAAGTTGTTCATTTTGACGGACTCATTCGATGGTTTTAAGGATAACCCTAACAACCTGTATATTGTTTGGATTTTCCACAAAATATCGTAATTGATACACCTAAAAAGCTTTCGTCTGAGCAAAGTGCTACAAACTTTATGTTCGCGATGGCATGTTTGGTAGCTGACATCTTTTCTAATAAAATTAGTCGATGGCAGGTGGCCTCACAAGTGTCTGGTTTATTTAAATTTAAGCACTAAACTTTGTAGACATGATGAAAACCCGAGACGGAGACAAATTAAGGAATATATATTTTGAGGATTTTTATAATATTTAGTTACTTCGCATTAAGAATAGACCATTAACTTCGAATAAAATATTCGATACTATTACCAAACAATAAAAAAGTGGGTGTGACATACGGACGGACAGACAGACTGTCCTGAAGAATATTTAAGGGTTCCGTTATTTTTGAAGTGAAAACTTCTATAGCAGCGTTGAGCACTTTTGTGGGATGGGTAAAAACTGTGAAACTCGCGTCAGATTCTCGTGCTGATCGAAAAACCGTTTAAGACGGTTGGAGAGTAGTGTTGTAACATCGAAATCGATTAATCGAACAATCGATTGTTTTTTTCGATTGTCGATATTTTTAATCGATTGTAAGGGTTTCGATTAATTAAAAAAATCGATTTTTTTAAAATCGATTTTCATAAAAAATGGGTTAAAAATTTAATCGATTGTAGGGGTTTCGATTAATTAAAATTACGATTTTTTAAAAATCGATTTTCATAAAAAATGGGTTAAAAAAATGATGCACAACGTTAATATTCAAGTTTTCACTTCTGCCGGCACTCCCGGAGTGCAACCCGTCTTTTTTGCCCTTGGCCACGGAATCGTAATAGGCAAGAATTATTGTTATACAACATTAATGGAACATGACTGATATTATAGTTATTTCCATGAAAATAGTATCCGCTTTCTGTTCCTGGATTCTCGTCTATTCCCCGTAACTCTGAAACGTCTATTCATTATAATAAGTTTTAATCTTCCTTTGAGTATTATGAATATTATTGTCTTCCAGGTAAGATGACTAAATAACTACGTGTACCTACATTATCTCCAAAATATAGAAAAAATAAAACTGACTTCAAAATTCCCAACTACTAAACCGACTTTGATAAAACATGCAGTATTTCCCAAGTTGAATTCCAACAAAAAAAAAACTTAAATAGGAATTCCGAAGATATGCGAACATAGCATAAAAACATACATGTTCTGACGCTGTGTTATGTAGACTAACATATAAAAAACTGGGCAGTTCTGGTAATACATACATAATACAGGTCGAATTAATAACCTTCTTTGTTTGATGTCGGTTAATAAACCAATCGACACCTAACATTAAAAGTACGTATGTCTGACTGACCCCTGTGATAAACTCATATCGATAATTGAATAAGAAAGGTGTGATCCCTCAGGGTCCAATATTCGACCCTGTACCATCAAATTGACGAGATTTACCTAAGATCTCACCGAACTTACCCGAATGGAGATTACGTTTTCCAAAAATGCCTGGCTGAGAATTTTGCTAACTGGTTTTTAGGGTTCCGTACCCAAAGGGTAAAAACTTGATCCTATTACTGAGACCTCGATGTCTGTCCGTCTATCTGTCTGTCTGTCTCCAGGCTGTATCTCAAGAATCGCTAGAACTAGACTTCTGAAATTTTCACAGATTGTGTATTTATGTTGCCGCTATAACAACAAATACTAAAAACAAAATAAAATATAATATATCCTATACAACGAACGGTACGGAACCCTTCGTGCGTGAGTCTGACTCGCACTTAACCGATTTATTTATTTGGACGCAGTATTTTTAGCTTCTAAAAAACTGACATAACGTTTGAGTGCTGTAAATATTTAACGTTCTTTTTGGTCTATAATATTATGATGTTTGACTGCAGATAATAATTTGTGGCTACAAAAACTACAATAGGTACTTATCCACGCTGTAGCTACAGCTGATGAGTAAAATTTAATTACCAATATTTGAAAACAACGGCCGTAATCAGAGAGATTCAATAATTACTTTGATTAATGAAGAGTTTGACAAGAACCATATAATATGGAGTTTATGACAAAAACTTCGTTAAAATAAGTTTAGTAATCAACAAAATATGTCTCTGTGTACCTACAGCTGTTAGATGGGTGATTTTGTAAACGGTATTATCCTAAATTGATGAAGTTAAAATTCTTTAAAGAACTTTAAAAACAAAGATGTCACAAACCTAGACTTCGGAAAGAACTGTCATCGTAAATCTTCATTTCAGACAAAACCTTGGAACACAATGACTTGGCAGGAATTCATTTTGAATCGACGCTTCTCTCGGTCACAGTATAGATATTTACAGTAAGACTACTTGTCAAAGCTATTCTGACTATAAAATATAATAATAGACTTAAACTGAGTGAATACTGCATATTATTATGACTCAGCACAGACAATGCTTCCCTACTTATAATAATTTTCATCAGTTTTTAAATAGAAAATGTTTAGTAATGAAGTCATGATAATAATATTATATTATTTAAAATAATTTTCATCAGTTGTACATTAAAAATTCTAAAAATGAAACCATGACTAGCATTCCCAAATCATATATAAATATCAAAGCAAATATTTTTTTGTTTAATTTTATTGACTTTTAAGTGAAAAATAATCTGTACTATGTCCAGGGATGGTCCAGGGCGGTATCTAATTTGTATCGCTTATCATTGCCAACGGAACGTCAAAATCAACACCCCCCCTTCCTCCCTTCTCCAACCACCACCTGTCTCGCCTGAGTCGCCGAATGCAATCTGTTCACTTAATAGAAATTTCCAAGATAATTTTGTTCCCTTAAAAAGAGTGATGAAAGATGTTAGATAAAAATTTACGGTACGCCCGTTTCGTTTTGTTTTCCAGATGTATACAATTTTGTTTGAAGAATTTTATTTAATTTTAGAAGGTAATTTGAAAGTATAACTCAATAAATATTAATAAAAATAAAATACTTACTATAGATTTAATAGACGTAGCATGTCGAGACAGTCAGCTAATCACTAAATCACCTTGAGTGGTTTGGGGCCATTTCGAGACTTCGATTTTAATGTTGACTCAGATATGATGTATTTTATTAAATGAAGATGTATCCTGAGTTTTAAATCCATACTTCCATATCCATACTTACTTAATATTATAAATGCGAAAGTGTGTCTGTCTGTCTGTCTGTTACCTCTTCACGCCCAAACCGCTGAACCGATTTGGCTGAAATTTGGCATGGAGATACTTTGAGTCCCGGGAAAGTACATAAGATACTTTTCGTTCCAGAAAAATGCACGGCTCCCGCGCGATAAACGAGTTTTGGCGCAACGGAGTGCTGAAACGTGGGAATTCTAAATCTTAAACAATATTTTTTTTATTCATATTTTTACCATACATTTAAATGTATGATGTAGCTGTTAAGAGCTACAACTCAATTGTATAATAATAAAAATAATACAAAGCTCTAAAAACTCAACATTTTGGTTTATCTCCGCGGTTTTACTTCAATCTATTGGTGTTTTTGAAAGTTTCCGGACCCAATACTTTCCTCTCTAACGCTGTGATTTATACTCCAACTTCCAAACTAACCGATAATAAATTTTTATTTGAAACAAAACTACACGTTTAACTGTAAGTAGTACGAAAAAGTTCATTGAAATGACTCGATCGTGTTACAATTTTGTTTGTCGCTAACCGCTGTTTGAATGTTTCTTTCATCTTAGAAAATAACGGACTTAAGATACACATTGAATTGACAGATTTGCCACCCGAGTAGTTGGGCTACCTGATCCAATTTGAATGACTCATTAAAATTTATTAGACCTAACTTTAAGATGGCCTAACATATTATACTTATGCGGCACGCATAGGCATATTCTTCATTATTCTTTATAGTTTTGCAAAGGACCTTGGTATACACCGAGAGCTAAAGCAGAGTCTTGCCCTAATTAAAAATATGCCATACATCTCGGACACTGGTGTTGGGACTTGGGACACATTATATAAATTATTTTATTTGTCTAAGTTAGGTATGTCCTTAAACAATAATATTCCTATAGCTACCAAAGAAATAGTAAAAAAAAACTAAGCAGATTACATAAATCTGTTAAAATCTCTTGTGATTTTGTTATTCCTTTATCTAAGCAACTTTTTTTCGGGTTTTTTAATCCCGGCTTACGTCTCAAGTCTGTATTTAGATTTGGTGCCCTTATGAATCAATTTTGTATTTTATTTTCTTTCAATATTTAAATAATTTTTTAATTAAAAAAAAAGTACTTATACAAATTTCAAGGTGGCTGACAGACGCCATAGCTAGTTCACTTGCACTAGCGGTACTTGGCGCATTACTAAAATTCTTGAATTATAACTTTGTTGCCTGTGAAAACTAATCCCACGGAATGATTACTTAAATTTTTACGTTTAAAAAAAAATTATCCTCCTTTGTCGTCTCCGTAGTCGACTTTATCTCTGTGCTTTTCTTTGAAATTGGTACAGACATTTTGAAGGAAATTCGATGCAATCAAAGAAACCTTCCCTCTCTATTTAGTAGATTCAAATTTGTTTTAAGCTCAATATCAAAATTTAACTATACTTTTACAATCACATTATAAATTATATTTAATCACGTCTATTTTAAAAAAAACACAAACGAGTAAATCGCAAAACGAAGCAAAAATGGTCCATCAATAAATATGTTATGATATATGAGTTTTGTATAATTCAATATATCGTAACGTTATCGCATTCGATCAATCACGCAGATACTAATTCTATAAACGATGTCGCTCATAACGAACAGCTGTGCCACCGATTAAAAGATGCCATATAACATTGTATGTTTGTACCGTGTACATTTACATTTTTGTACGTTAAGGGCCTAGGGGTAAAGGTATACTTTAAAGTATACCTTTACCCCTAGGCCTTTAGAATTTCATATTAACAGGCATGTTCTCTATATTTTGTAGAAGCGACCAATTAATCTATACTATAATATTATAAGTCGGAAGAGTTTGTTTGATTGTTTGAACGCGCTAATCTCAGGAACTACTGGTACGATTTCTTGAAAAATTCATTCATTGTTAGATAGCTCATTTATCGAAGAAGGCTATAGGTTCACGCTAAGAAAATGTGGAAAACACGGGGGAAATTATTTGAAAGGGCTTATATTATTCTCACAAACTACTGAAACAATTGTTATGTTACTTGGAACAGATAAGAAGTAGACCACGTTGAAGGGTCATAGGCTATTTTTTGTGGACTAATATTTTGTCTGTGAAATGAAATATCTAATTTACGCCGGTGAAGCCGCGCGGAACGTCTAGTATACGAATATTTTGCGCGCAAAGAATTTGACCCTCACTGAATTACGTTATAATAGTTTTTATTATTTGTAGCATGTACGTCAAAAAAAAATTGCATTGATGCAAAAAACTTACTAATTCACTGGGAAAAAGTCGGAGGAAAAACTATTAGACCAGCGAACCATTTTTAACTGATTCCTCTTGGAAGGAGATTAAAAACTTCTTGTTTATTTTCATCTGATTTTGAACGTAAAAAGCGGAATTTATTTTTAGAATGCAAACAGCAGTTCTCTCTAAGTTGTAAGATAAAGTTGCATAAAATTTTTCGTGAGCTGAACTAAACTTTTAGCGCAAACGTCATCCCTTTGTAAGGAGCTTTGTAGTTTCATACATAATTCACTCTAACACGGAACTACTGTGGACTTGAACTTATTTTAAAGACGCTAATGCCTCAATACTTTTGTGTAATAGTAGTAGGGGAGGAGAAGAGGGGATTTCGGGAGTAGCTCGAGCGTGTCAGATTAAGCTTGCACAGGCTTCCGACATGTGTCTAGTTATCATGGTATAGAAATCAGATTTCTCAAGTGGTGGGTAAAAAAAATGTTTTTTTTTGAATATTGAAATGTCGTCGGATCTGTCAGATTAAGATACAGTATAAGTATATTAGTATACCCCAAAGAAGCTTCCATATAAAGCACTGACGATTCAAAGGTTAGGTAAGCCTGTAGCCGACATTTTAAAATATAAAAAAATAAAGCTTCATATTTTCTTAACTAAGCTTCGCAGATATTTTATTTTGCTCTAAACTAAATGATTTTGTCCTTGTTGTCTAAAATATATTTATAATTTACCGAAATAAGCAATTTTCTGAATATATTTTCTTTTCAAAACTTTAAAATGGTTGCAGTTTCTGAACCCACCGCTAAAATAAAAAAACGCTATTATTATATTTTATCAGCTTTACCTAATGTACAAAACCTACTAGGTCTCCATGACGCTCGAGTGTCTACAGAAATAGCACCCTCTCTTCCACTACTATAGTGCATGTATCAAAATACGGCTGTTTTTTGTGCCTTTTTGTTAAAAAAAATTGCGTTTGTGGATAAAGAATAGGTATTACTTTGAAAACTGTAACGATCCGCAGCAATCAGCATTCGTATGCGTGGGATTTAAAATATTTGTGCGTAATAAATAATAGTACTTTTTATATCTTTTCATATTTCCAAAATTAAAATTAACACGTTCAAAGTCAATTTAATTTTTAATTTAAAACAGTGTTCGAAAATAAAAATACTTAAATCTAGCGTTTAATCTCGGTTTACACTAATCGTCGATTCACGAATGCAACATGGCAATTTGCGCAAAACTGGCAACAATAAAGAAATAATCTCAACGCCAAGACCGCTTAATTACATAATAATATCATGACTTTTCATTACGTTCGTTTGCAGGTAACCTTAATTGTTCTAGCCATTATTTCCATGGCCTTTCTTTGAAATTCTTAAATTCAGGATTTAATCCATTTAAGTTTACTGGAAACTATGTTTGCTAATGGATTTTGCTGGAATGCGAGCTTCATTTAAATTTGACGCTAAACAATAGTAATTCTATTTATTTATTTAAATTGGAAATCTAACAGAAATTGAATAAGAATAATCTAAACTATAAAAAATCAAGAGGCCAATGCCATTTCTTCTTTTAACTCTTATTAATAGAGCTAATCACAAGTCTTTACTTACATCAGAGTAAAAATTGTTTACATTTTTTCGTATCGTAATGAGTCATTTTGAGGTCAAATTCATTACGTGTTTTGCTTCACTGTCAGGTCTTCGTAAGGTACCGTACTCTTTGAGAGGTGGTCAATGTAATGGTGGTCTATCATTTAATACTTTTAAACTTCTGTCTAGGTTTTTTGAGTCTCCTGCCAAATAAACAAACTTTATACAACGCACCGAGTTTTGAATAGTGGCAAAGGGCCGCCAAAGTGTTTTAACTTTGTACCCCCTAAATGTACACGTAGTGGTTTGGTTTAGGTTTTCGTTTGATGAACAAAGTGAACCGTATTTTTGATTGGAATGTCAGACCACGAAATGTAAGTGTACTGTTCTACAAGTCTGGTTTGGAGCATGACCAAAATTCTAATTAACTCCGCCATGTTGTTAAAAATGTCACTTGACAGGTAGTGATTTCGCACTCAGCTGTCAATGTCATCCAAATTTTTGCATAATAAATTCAGTATAATAATTGCATAATATTATGTAGTCAAATCATGTATTTTTGCTAGTATCATTAAAAGTGAAAGCTTATTCGCGCCCCCATGACATCACCTCCAGATTCAATCAACGCACCAAAATAGCCTGGTAGGGTAGGTTTGTAACTCAAAGTCGCCCCTCTGGTTTGTCGCCGCTCTTTGATATATCGGGCTGAAATAAACTGGAATCGCAAGTTCTCATCTGTAAATGCTCTTCATTATAATAATATTGTAAAGTGGTTTAACATTTGAAATTAATACATTTTTGATTCATTTTGGCAACTTTTTAAATACAAATGCCTTATCATCATAATATTAAATTTTAACAAAGCTTACGTCTGCTTTCTGTAGTGTTTCAAAATTTTGATATAAAACAAATACAGCTAGAAAAATGTTTAATAATAAATCCGATTTTTATTTTCAAGTAAATCAATAAGTCAAGGAATTTCGTGACTGTAAAAAATAAGAAAGGCCCTAAATTTGTAGCTACAATAAATTCCCAAAAAGACACGGAACCTTAATATCGTTTGTATTAGTTTATCGCACGGCAATAACTCTGCTATTTAATTTTGCCGCTATATTTCCTTGTAACACGAGCAAATCTCACGTTGTGTTAGGGTCCGTAATAAATGGACTGAAATTGCTCCAATAAAGCGCGTTCTTTGGTCCCAAAATGGCAATTACTCCCTGACCGCCGGACGCTCACTAACCTACACATTCATTATTTAAATGGTTACAACTTATTTCATCTATTAACTTCCTTTCAATAATGTTTAGGTGAAATTACATCGTGGATAGAATTTAATACTCCTTACTTAATCTCCTTAAAAGAGCCACACTGACAAAGACCGAAAACGCTCAGTGAGCGAAAAAATGGCTCACAACGCGTTGTGGTCATAGTGAAACGGCCACGATGCGAAATTTGCGTCGTGGCCCTAATGAAAACACCCACGACGCGTTCTGGTAATCGAGAAAAGCCATGACATGTTCTGAGCATATTTTAAAAACAGCCACGACGCGAATTCGTGTTGTGGCCCTAATGAAAACGGCCACTACGCGTTCTGAAACCAGGTCAGTTACGCAGGAGTAATTTTATAGCGCCCAAGTGTGTGCGCAATACACAAGAGCACTTTAGTTTCTATGAAACCAGGCCAGTTATGCAGGAGTAATTTTTATAGTGCCCAAGTGTGTGCGCAATACACAAAAGCATTCTGGTTTCAATGAAACCAGGCCAGTTAAGCAGGAGTAATTTTTATAGTGCTCTTGTGTATTGCGCACACACTTGGGCACTATAAAATAACCACTGCGTGACTAGCCTGGTTTTACTGAAATCAGAGTTGTGTATTGCGCACACCGTTTCACTATGACCACAACGTGTTGTGAGCCATTTTTTCGCTCACTGAGCGTTTTCGGTCTTTGAGCGTAATATGTGTACAAACGACTGTGTATTTTTAGTCTTATATTATATCATCATCATTTAATGATTTAATAAAGAGCTTAACAGATAATATTGTGATTTAACCCGCGAGCACTCGCGCTATGAACATTTTGCTCACAATAAATTTAAAACACGTGCTATTTTGTCAAAATTGTGTTTCTGGCCATCGTTTCTTCAGTAGCTGAGTTTTGTTTCGTCCCCCACCCCTGGATACAGATAACTTCTCGCCAGGATGCACTATTCGCTCGTGCGAGGAGGTTTCTTGCGCCGTATACCATCATGCGGCATTTTGCTCATCGCGCGGGTATCGGCGTAAGTACTTTTTTTCCTTATGAATAAATTATTTTACATCATATCGACAGTTTTACTGCTACTTTTATGTAATATAATGGTTTAAAATGACTGTTACGGAAAACTATTACGTATTTCTATTATAGATGGATCGGGATCGAAAAGATGAATGCATTTTGGTGTGGTCATATCCAAAGCAATCCTTGTGTATCTTCTACAGAAACATCGTATTTTAACGTGATGAAATGTTTATTACTAGAATCTGAGTTACCAGGACAAGAAAAACCAAATAGAATCTGAGTGGTTTCCCCAAAACGCAAAAACCGGAAGACCAAAAAAGGCCTGCATTTACTGCCAAAAATTTTTATGTACCGAGCAAAGTCATACATTTTGTGATATGTGTAAAGTTAGGAAATATAATGAAGATTAATACTTCCCACATATCTGAGTTTTCTCTTTGAAAAAAATGTTATTTGTGAATTTTTTTCTTTCATACCGCCTTAGGCGACTTTCTACTAAATTCTTGTCATGAATGTTAATGAGAATTTAAAAGATAAATGTTGATAAAGTTTGAAATATATACTTTTATGATAAATAAAGTGTACTTTATTTAATAGAATGATAAAAAGTAAAAATTTTACTATGTAAAACCTATATTTAATGACATTTATAAACGTGAGCAAAATGCTCTACACGCGAGTGCTCGTGTAATTTTTAGGGGCGCGAGTGCTGGCGGGTTAAGGAATATTTTGACAT
Organism: Lysandra bellargus; assembly: GCA_905333045.1. Lineage (NCBI taxonomy): Eukaryota > Metazoa > Arthropoda > Insecta > Lepidoptera > Lycaenidae > Lysandra > Lysandra bellargus. The sequence goes on from HG995323.1 coordinate 8,319,375, forward strand.
AAACTTTGTATAAGTATGTAAAAGTAAAGTTTATATAAAAATCTTCTTTAAGATTAAATTTAAATATTAAAATATATTTTCGTTTGCGGCCGAGAATGCTAGTTTAAAGAAAGTGGCTTATTAGACGAGGACAAAACTTTAATTACATATAAATGTTTGTACACCGTTTATACACCGTGTGGATCATTTTATTAGAGCTTGTTTCATTTTATTTGCTTATTTTCTAGATATCAGCGTTTGCTCAGTATTTATTAAGAAAAACAAATATTACTTTTTCCAGTCTGCTTATTTCCAGCTAACGAACTATCTAATTAATGTCGAGCGTGCCCTTTTGTTCTCGACAATTCTGTTTAAACCTCTTCAGATTGTCGTATGACATTTATAAACATCGTCGATCCCATTCTAGATACTTATCTACTAATGAATCCGTGAGACGGATCACTCTTCTATCTTTTATTGTTACCATGAATTACATTTTGATTTCAATCGCTACGTAGAGTTGTACGATTTGTCGATATTGTTTTCTTGCACACCATTATATTTAACCAAGGGTGGGTTGCACCAGAGACGTGGTTAGAGTTAAAGTTAAAGTTGTGGTTATAGTTAAGGCGAACATAGCTTTAACCTTAAATTTAACCTTAACCTTAACTTTAACCTTAACATTATTCTTAACCTTAACTTTAACCTTAACTTTGATACAGAAATTGACAGATGTCTGTTGCGTTTATCTTTAAAGCTAACAGGATTGAGAGTATAAAAAATTGAATTATCCATAAAATCCGTATTTTCACGAAAAAATTTAGCCTAAGTATGAGCGGGTATGGTTAAATAAGGCGTCGGACGCCATATTTAATGGTAACCAAAGATTTGGCATTTTGCACTGTAGTTATAGTTAAAGTTATAGTTAACGTTACAGCTGTTATAGTTAAAGTAAGTTGGTGCAACTCACCCTAAAATAACGCCCGCAACGTGCCAAAATGTGTTTATCGCGCGGGAACTGTACATTTTTCCGGGATAAAAAGTATCCTATGGGTAGGTATGAAGATGTTATGGTATGGAGATACTTTGAGTCCCTGAAAAGTTCCCGGGACTCAAAGTATCTATGGAGATACTTTGAGTCAGCCAAATTTCAGCAAAATCGGTTCAGCGGTTCGGACGTGAAGAGGAGGAATAGACAGACAGACACGCTTACGGATTTATAATATTGGATTGCTTATATTTTGTTATTATAATGTTTATTATAAATCAAATATTTATATTAAATTTTAATAGGTATTTGTATTTCAAATCTAATTTTTATTCAGTGAAAAAATACAGTGTTAATTTACTTAGAATGATTACTAAATCTTTCCGAAATTTAAGTAACAAAATATTTGAACACAATTTCCTCCTTGTGTACTAGCCGGTCTCCTTTTTGTCAAAGAAAAGTTAATTAAATCTTAAATGAAACAATTCTCAGTTTTGAGGCGCCGTTCTTCTGTGTTTATAAGCATTTTTCTTAATTTTGTTATGACAAGCCGTTTTTTCCGTAGATTACAAAATCACCAAATACTTTTTACCCCCTTACTAGTAAAATAAATAACACAGTAAATGCTAAAATCGCTATTACACAAGATCCGCTCGTCTTTGTCTCATACATTGAAAAATACGTATGACAGATAGAGACAACAAACCTTCAATTGTTATAATAAGTAGCATAAATAAAGATTATTTTATAACTTGAGGAATTTGTGGTGATTCCATTTCCGTGAAATACTAAAATCATAAAACAATCCCAGATTCACAATAACGTGAAAAACAAAATAAAAGAACGTCGATATATTTTTATTTTCTTTCCCAACTCTAGCTAACCGTCGGAGTTGGAGTCGATACTTTCAGACAATGATAAGAGAAATAAATGATATTTCACAACGATGATACGTTGCCCGCCCCGAGCCGTTTCTATCGAGTAACAAATAAATCCGATGAGTGGGTCCCCGCTCTCAAATGCTGTACATTTAAATCAATTAGCTATTTATTTTTCTCACAAAAATGCACATGCAACCATACTAATATTAAAAATGCGAAAGTTTATCTGTCTGCCTGAGACCTTTTCACGCCCAATCCACTGTACCGATTTTGTTGAAAAGTACGGAGATACTTTGAGCCCCAGGAAAGGACATAGGATACTTTTTGAATATTTTTGAAGAGGAATGTACGGCTCCCGCGCGATAAACGAATTTTGGCGTAACGGAGTTGCATTAAATATACTGCATACTTAATATAATTTGGCATTAGAGCATTAAGAGCCCGGGTAACCCTCGAAATTCTCATACATACGTAATACCAAAATCATTTTGTCATACGAAAATATTTAACATGTTTGAGTTATTTTTCAGCATAAAATAGCAATTACCTAGGTTCCTGAACAAAAATTAACTTCAAAATATTTAAACACTAAATTTTTTTTTTGTGTATAAATTTTTTTTACTAAATTTACTACTAAATATTTAGTAGTAAATTTAGTACTACTAAATATTTAGTAGTACTAAATTATTATATTATTTATACTTATCAGTGGCGAGGGGTGAATATTTTGAGAAGGGAAGCCGGAGTAAAAAATCTACTTACCAATTTTGGTAATTTATAATTGAATGACATGCTTTTAATTTTCAAAACTAAGTTTGGAAAACAAAGTTTCCTTCGACAGCAAAATATAATCTGTCAGACAACAGTCTTTCTGAATTAATGCCATATTTTCCGAACTACACGATTACGTCGTACGACTCACAATTCACAAGTCACAATATAAATTAATTTAATTCACGACACTCTTCTAAGTTCTAACGCTAAAACAAAATTTAAATTCGACAAAACAAAACAAACGACATGTTGTTTACAAACACACTATCCGCCATATTAATATGTCAATCTAAAAACCAGCAAAATAAAAATGTATTACGCGCCTGTCATATTTAGTACCGCTAAAGGCATTCTTAATAAAGTCGTATTACAAAAAATCCTACCAAAATAAAATGTATTACGCGCCAGCAAAAGTATAATGTCGCTACATTCATTCTTAAATTCGAATCATAACAATTTTACTTCATGACTCATCTATCTCGCTTGCACTTGTGCGTTGCTAATTAACCTTTCTCCGTAATAACTCGTCGGGCATCGAGTTATTTCCAAGTATATATCGCGCGTGCTAGAGCGAGACAGAACATGACGACCAGTTCACAGGAATGAAAAGGACAGATGCTTACTATGAACTGTCGTTGTATGAAGAAATAAGCCGCTAATCCACGGCTTGATTCTCTGCGCCCGCACATTGCATTGCCTTTTAAAATTTGTAGGCGATAGTTATTAATTCAAACTATGTATTTCAAGTGAGAGAAAAATTTATTGCATATAACATTGTGAATTCAAAGTTTTTTAAGTAGGTATGTAAAATATTTATTAGATAAATATGTCGTTGGCCCATATATTCGATTTTTCTAAGCCCTAAGGGAAGCCGATGGGAATCGGGTTATATGGACGCTTCGCCACTGATACTTATTATAGTATAAATAATATAATAATATATTATTTATAGTATAATATACTATAAATAATATATTATTTATAGTATATTATACACTATAAATAATATATTATTTATAGTGTATAATAATTATAATAATATTGTAAAAACTAGATGACGCCCGCAACTCTGCTGCGCCAAAACTGGTTTATCGCGCGGAAACGGGAAACCGTGCATTTTTTCGGGATAAAAAGTATTATATGTCAAAGGACAAAGACTCGGGACCGCCTCAAAGTATCTCCATGCCAAATTTCATTAAAATCGGTTCAGTGGTTTGGGCGTGAAGAGGTAATAAGCTAGGTAATAACAGACAGACAAACAGACACACTTTTAAATTTATAATATTAATTTTTTACAATTACTATGGAAGTATGGATCTTAAATAAGTTGAGTATAATAAAAAGGAAATCTATTATCTACATAATAATATATACTTATTGTTACGTGCTAGGGTTCGAGGATTCGGAGAGAAAGACCTGGTGACTCTCTTGAAGACTTTATTCACAAACACTAGCTCACACAAATCACTAAATCCAAACACTAAGCACTAGATCCAAATCACTGAGCACTATCACTGTTCTAGGTCGTAGCCGAGTCTTAGGTCACTATCAAAATCACTCACTATTGATCACTTGTTCTTACTTCGAAGTCGCCTTGATGATCGCTTGTATCAAACTAAACTGATTGCGGGCTTGTTTACCTTTTATATGGCCCGCCATACTTTCTGGAACGTTCCATTCTGGATTGTTTACGTAAACACGCAATTCACATAAACAAGGGTTGGACTTTTCTAGAAAGTACGCGCAACTGTCGCGCACAGGTAAACAACTGCCCGTATTCTTAACACTACTCCCCTCTTAGAGATGCTCGTCCCGAGCATCGTTGTTACTGCCATGATAACGCGCCAAACGGTCTATGTGTACCACTTTGAATGTGCCTCTTGGTGGCTTTTTAATCCTGTAAGTCACATCATTCAATCAGGTAACCACTTTATATGGGCCGTCCCACTTGGTCTGTAACTTTGGAGATTTCCCTTTTCGGCGAGTTGGGTTTTGCAGCCATACCAGTGACCCTTCTTCGAAGCCGCTCGTGTTCGATTTCCGGTCGTATCTGGTCTTCGTGTTCTCACTTGACTGTAACCCATTTTGCCGAACCATGGCGTGTATATAACGCATTTTTTCCCTTAAATCGCAGACATAGTCTGGTACGGTCTTTGGTTCCTCCGGTGACCCTCCTGTCAAAAGGTCTACTGGAACTCTTAGTTCCCTACCATAATTGACATACGCCGGGGTAGCTTTTATGCTTTCATGCTCGGCGGTACGGTACGACAGAAGGAAGAGTGGTATATACTTGACCCAATCCTTTTGTTTGTCATCTTCTAATTTTGCCAAATGCCTCTCAAGGGTCTGGTTAAATCTCTCAACCATTCCATCAGATTGTGGATGGTACGCGGTGGTCCTCGTCTTATGCATTCCCAAAATTCTGCACACTTCCTGGAAGACCTGCGATTCGAAGTTCCTGCCCTGATCGGAATGGATTTCGAGAGGCACACCAAAGCGAGATATCACTTCTTCGACTAGCTTAGAAGCAACCATTGTAGCTTCTTGGTTTGGTATGGCGAACACTTCGGGCCATTTGGTAAAGTAGTCCATGACGACCATAAAATACTTGTTTCCCGATTCCGTCACGGGAAATGGCCCAGCTACGTCAACTGCAATTTGTTCCCACGGTACGCCAACGTTATACAACCGCAGGTTCCCACGGCTCCTGGTCTGTGGTCCCTTCACTGCAGCGCAAGTAGTGCATTTGCGGCACCAATCCTGTACATCATCTCGACAATGCAACCAGTAGAATCGTTCTCGCACTTTTGTTAACGTCCTCTTAACACCTAGATGACCTCCTGATACGCCATCGTGTATTTCACGGAGAACATCCGATACTCTCGTTCTTGGGACAACTATCTGAAGATGGAACTCTCTGCCGTTAGTCTTCTCCCATTTTCGGTAAAGTATTCCATTTTGAAGTATCAGACTGTCCATTGCGCCCAGTACGCCTTAGTGACAGCGCCAGTGGGTGCAACCTCACTCCAGATTGGTTTTACGTCACCGCGTTTCTTCCATGTGATGATGGGCCGAAGGTCGTCATCTCTTTCTTGAGCCTCCCTCATAGCATCATTCTCCCATGGACCCAAAGGACTTGTTCTCGTTAACTGTAATGTTACTTCATTAGATTCCTGTATATTACAATGTTTGCAGTCCTCTGAACACGGCCTTCGTGAAAGGGCGTCGGTATTCCCATGCGCCTTTCCGCTGCGGTGTTCTGTTTTGAAGTTATACTCCTGGAGCTGTTCAATCCATCGAGCTACTTGACCTTCTGGGTTCTTGAATTGCAGTAGCCACTTCAAGGCTGCGTGATCAGTTCGCAGTAAAAACTGTCTGCCGATGAGATACTTGCTGAAATGTTGTAGCGTCTTTACAACAGCCAAGATTTCTCTTCTTGTCACACAGTAGTATGTTTGCTGAAATATGCAATTACAACTTCTCTTTCGCCCTGTTTTTGAGATAACACCCCTCCAATGGCCGTGTTGCTTGCGTCAGTGTCGACTATAAACTGACCTTCAGGTTGTGGATACCCCAGAATTGGTGTTTCACACAGATGTTTCTTCAGTTTCTGAAAAGAATCTTCAGAAATCTCGTCCCACATAAACTGTCGTTTATCTTCCGTCAGCCGATGTAATGGCTTGGCTATCTCTGAGAATCCCTTAACAAAACGCCTGTAGTAAGAGCATAGGCCGAGAAATGCCCGCACTTCGATTTTGTTCTTAGGGGTTGGCCAATTTCGAACTGCTTCTAGTTTCTCCGGGTCCGTCTGGATTCCATCACTGGAGATGACATGGCCGAGATAATTGACCTTACTCCTGAATAAACGACACTTTTTCGGATTCAACTTTAACTTGGCCCTCTCTATTTTGGCGAAAACTCGTTCTAAGTTTCGCAAATGGTCCTCGAAGTCGCGGCCAACAATGATGACGTCGTCCAAGTAGACTAAGCAAGCCTCTCCAACTAAGACTGCCAGTACACACTCCATGAGTCGCTCAAATGTGGCAGTTGCGTTGCACAATCCAAAGGGCATGACGTTAAACTGCCATAAACCTTTACCGGTGGAGAAAGCTGTCTTCTCCTTGTCTTTTGGATGAATTTCCACCTGCCAGTATCCAGATTTCAGGTCCAGGGTCGAGAACCATTTCATGCCACTCAAGGTATCCAGAGTGTCGTCGATTCGAGGTAATGGATAGCTGTCCTTCTTAGTGACATCAGTGAGACGCCTGTAGTCCACACAAAATCTTGTGCTGCCATCTTTCTTCTTTACTAACACAACAGGTGAGCACCACGGACTTGCAGACGGTTCAATAATCTTATTTTTTTTTTTTTTATTTTTTATTTTTTTTTATGAAGTCAGGAAGACCAACAGCTATCAATAAAAAAACAGTAAATAACTTAATCTAGAAAATAAGAAGCCAATTACAGGTCCTCACAAATAAATATACAGGATAAGTAATCTAAAAGTTCAGACATAGCAGGCGCCACATACTACTAAATAAATTACAATGTGTAAAGTGAGACTGAAGAGTCACAAATACTTAACATTAAACTTTAACGCTACACGTAAACATCTGTCACAAATAACAAACAACAAATAAAGCCTAAATATAAGTAACAGTTGTATGAACAAACATTACTGGAGCAAGTATTCATAAAGCAGTCGCTTGGCTGTTACAATGCTAGTTGCGAACAGGTCTAAGTCTACAGATTTAGAAATATTATTAAAGTTATTACCTGTGCGCAAGATAAACGAGTTCTTACGGTAGTTAGTCGAAACTACTGGTACAAATATAGGGGGGTTAAATCTAAAGATTCTAGAGGGTACATTTAAATTAAGTTTTTCTAAAATTACGGGGGAATCAATTTTATTGGAGGCTATCTTCAAAAGAAAAACTAAATCGGCAACATCGCGTCTGATCTTGAGCGGAACCAAGTGATGCCGTTTACAGAGTTCAAAATAATTATCGGAATTGTATTGGATTTTTAAACGATAACAAAGGTATCGAACAAATTTTTTTTGGATGTTTTCAATACGATCAATATAGTCATTATACATAGGATTCCAAACTTGCGAGGCGTATTCCAAATGGGGACGAACATAGGTACAATATAATGTTTTTATTGTTTTTATGTCTTTGAAAGACGTAGCACACCTCAGCACAAAACCTAGCGCTTTGTAAGCTTTAGATACTATTTGATCCACATGTACGTCAAACAGTAATTTAGAGTCGTGATATACTCCTAGATCACGAACTGTCGTAAGTCGTTGTAACGATTGTTGTTTGAGTGTATAACTCGTTAGAATTACGTTCTGTTTTCTGGAAAAGGTGACAACGCAACATTTTGAGGGATTAAGATCGAGACAATTTTGGGAACAATACTGTTCTAGTCGTGTTATGTCGGCCTGTAATGCAGATGCATCCGATTGAGACGAGATAGATAAGAAAATTTTCATGTCATCTGCGAAACAAAGCAACAGAGACGAATGTAAACAGTTTTGAATATCGTTTACCATGATGTTAAAAAGAAGTGGACCAAGCAACGAACCTTGGGGAACTCCACTCGGGATGTCAACCCAACCAGAAATGTAGTTTTTAACTACTACAGCTTGGGACCTTCGATGGATGTAGGAGGAGAACCACCTTAGAAGATTACCACTAATCCCCATGGATTCGAGCTTTTTAATAAGAATGTTATGATCTATACGGTCGAAACATTTTGAGTAGTCGGTGTAAACCACATCGACTTGCTTACCAGCTTCCATGGCTTGCGTTATATATTCATTGAAGGTCACTAAGTTGGAGACAGTGGATCTGCCACCGAGAAACCCATGTTGAGATGCACTAAAGGATGCCTTCAAAGCTGGGTATAATTGGTTATATATAATACGTTCGAAAACTTTAGCAATTATACACAGCTTTGAGATGGGTCTGTAATTAGTGACATCGGTTTTAGGCCCTTTTTTATGTACCGGGGTGATGAACGCGGATTTCCAAATACCCGGCACCACTCCTTCACTTAGCGACCTTCTAAACAGTAGTGTAATGGGAATCGCAGTCGTAGAAGCGGTGGCTATAAGAAATTGGGCTGGCAAGTTATCCGGACCGGCTGATTTACTGGTGTCAAGTCCGAGTAAGAGTTTCTTGACCTCATCGTATTTAATGTCAATATGAGATATATACGAAACTGGATTATTATCAATCGGCGAACCAAAGGAGGTACTACCGCAATGGCCTACCGAAGATGGCGGTGATTGGATAAAGTTGGAAAGAAAATAAGATGAGAATGTATCACATATATCACTTCCTGTATTTACTTGTATGTTATTATATTTAAGACTGCTAGGTATAGTACTCGACTTGGAATTATTCCGTGAGTTGATATATGTCCAAAAGTATTTGGGATTTTTGACGATAGACTTCTCGACGTTATCCAAGTAGGTCTGGTAACACTCTCTCTCCAGACGCTTTACCCTGTCGCGCAGCAATTGAAACGACAAGAGATCGGCACGATTGCCGTAAATATTATATTTACGTAAAATTTTATTTTTCTCCCTAATAACTTTTATAAGCTGTTTAGAGAACCAGTCAGGGTAAGAATTGCCGTTTGACTGTTTAAGCGGTATGTACTTATCAATCAATTTATAAATTGTATCATAGAAAAGAGTTACGGAATCCTCAAATTGCATATTAGAAAATTCAAGGTTCCAGTCGAATTTTGTTATTTCAGCATTTATTTCGATATAATCACCTTTGTAAAATAAACGCCTTGTGCGAGAACCCGGTTGTAAACAATCTAAGGAGGCAAAATCTAACGATATACACAAAGCGTTGTGTAGCGGGTCAATCGGCACGAGAGGGTCGACACATTCCATTACCTTAACTGAGTCATTAGAGATCACTAAATCTAATATTCTTCCCTGCGAGTTTAAAACGCCGTTATACTGGGAGAGACCGTGCATGTGTAACTCATCAATAAGTAAACATTCGTTAGGAGACTGGTAGTTTGATGGAGTATAGCATTGATCACTGTTTAACTGCCAACTGATCTTACTCATATTAAAATCGCCGATTATTAAATATTTATTGAGAGGGTTTTGCAAAAATATGTCGTTAAGCTTATGAAAAAAGTTATTTAATTGTTGCGAGAAAGAATTACCCAAGTTCTGTGAGCACAAGTATAAAACACATAAGTGTAATTTAATAGAAGTCTGCTTACCCGATTTTAGCAGTAATGTTACCCACAGATCTTCGGCAGACGAGTGGAAGCTAGGTTGAGACTCGACACGTAGGTTTTTGTGAGTAGCTATGAGTACACCGCCGCCCCTCCTCTGCTGTGTGGATGAGTAGTCTCGATCGCGGCGCCAGACGACGTAGCGATCGTCAAAAATCTCACTATCAGCAATTCCATCCAATAGCCAGGATTCAGTCAGTAATATAACATCATAATTAGCTATACATACACTACGTTTGAAAAGATCTACTTTAGTTCGCAAACCCCGAACATTCTGGTAGTACATAGATATCGATGAACTGTAATTATCCATAATTAAAATTAACAAGAATGTAAACTACTGCATAGTAACAGAGTATCAACGATAGGTAAAAACATTGCGAAAATAAGTTGACCGATCTAACGATAAGAACTCGTTTGCATAAAGTGCGAGCAGGCTGGTACGCGCGGTTATTAAACCGTACCAGTAAAAGCGAGACAGATATAATATGTTTGTTCATGTTCAGTACAGATGCATTAGCGCGATAAGGAATACAATGGACGCTCGAGCGTAAACAAGTTATGAAGTTAGATAAGTAATGCAAGTCAGGGGTGCTAAACATTAGGGGCCGAGAATTATTGTTTTGAAACTGCTTATGCAGTATTTTAAAATATTGCTCGAGTATTACAAGAACTTTATCCATACAAGATAATAATGGCACGAACAAAAAACATAATAAAAAGCAGACTAGGACAATTTTTTTAAATCATTTTCGGAGTTAATTATAAGTATCTTAGAAGTGTCATTGAGGCGAGCATGTATTTTACCATACTTCACCCACACGTAGCGGTAACCCAACTTATCTTTCAAGGTAGCCTTCGTTTTAGTTAGTAAGTTCTTCATATCGGCCGTAAGATGATCGTTTACATAGATACGTTGTGTACTCTCTCGAAATCCGATGTCGCTGGCCGCTAGCTGCTTAGATGACCGCGCCGCAGCAACGAAGTCTTCTTTAACATATCTGTTGATAAAATTTGCTACGATAGACTTCTCCTTGGTGTTGTGCAACGGCACCCTGGCGATGTAGTTTATTGACTCCTTAGAAATTGGATATTTTATAAGTTTTCCAATGGATCCTATAATCTCGAACAAATTTTCATCCTTTTTGGTAGGAACTCCCTTGATCTCCACGTTATTGAGTCGCGCCCATTGATCTTTGGTAGCGAGGGATAGCTTGCATTTGGCGAGCTCCTCTTGAGTATGCTTCAGTTCGTCCCGAAGGAGATCTACTTCTGGTATTTTGGCCTCCACTCTTACGATTCTACCAACGCATTCATCTAGCTTGCCGCTATTAAATTCGCACGACGCTCGGAGATCTTGAATATCACTTTTGATAGCCTTCACGTCATCGATCAAAGCTGGCAGACTAGAAAGGTGCTTCTTCATATCGAGAATCTCATTCAGGATTTTATCGAGAGATACTGAGTCTTCACCTCCACTACTTGCGCTGAGCATACTCCTGCAATTGAAGCACTTCCAGGCTGCTCTTCTGTCTGCACCCAATTTTCTGTAGCCTGTCTCACTGATACCGGCACAGCCGAAATCATAGCTATTTTTACAGGTTGAGCACTGGACACCATCGTTGAATGGTAGTTTACACTTACTACACGTGGCCATAACTCAAAGTTAAAATGTATTACGAGTTATAGTGACGACAGAAAAAAAGGTTGACGACCCCTGTTTAAAAAGGACAAGCGTGCGGTCGCTGCCGATGTTCGACGATGATGCCTTCTCATGTCCTCCAAAAGGCCTTCAACTTCTTTTTCCTTTGCAATGGGTATCCGTCTTGCTCGTTGACGAATCAGGTTCTCGTTTCCGGTATCTATCCTGTGCTGAACCATCGACGTTCTTCCAAGGTCGCCTTCCTGACTGGAGAAGATATTCGCGTGGCATTGTAAAAACTTCGTACCTTTCATGCTCTGCGAATAAGTCAGATTACTCTTGCAGTCATCGAGTAGCTCAGTCACTATTCCATAGTTGCTGGTATTTGCAGCTGAGTCTGAGCCTGTGATCGAACTACACCTTCTCATCCAGACAACTTCCTCGCACTTTCCAATGACGTCACCTTTGTTTAAGCAGATCTCGTGATCACCCAGATTCAAAACCCTGACCATAGCGTTACTGCTTCCACTAACAAGGGTTCTCGCCGTCATCAGTTTTCGCGCTGATGTCTTGGTAGGTATGTCTTCGATCAACACGCATCTGTTTGACTTCTTCTTTCTAGCTGGCGGTAGTTCTACGAGCACCCTAGCTTCCGCTCGTCCAGGTATGATGACTTCCTTTAAACATGCGACTTTCCCGCAGGTGCCTCCAAGGATGAAAATTTCTTCTTCGCCACACTTGAAAACTCACCCACTTCATGAAATCCAAACCCAAGATGCAATCATCCATAATCTCAGCCACGATAACGTCATGAGGGTATGAGTAACCCCCTACATTAATCGTAACTGACATTTCCCCCAGGACGGGTATTGGCTGACCGGAGGCAGTAAGGAGCCGACAGTTAATTCTCCTCTTGTACGAACGCTAAAGAACTACAGAATTATTACTTTTTTGTTAACATTTTCGGTATTAATGACGTAATACAGTCGCCAGACGTAATCAATAATTATGCAAATAAATATGAATGAGGAATTTCGTACTGTAAATCTTAAAAAGCGAGGCGGGAGCGGAAGCGGGAGCGGGAACGGGAGCGGAAACGGGAGCGGGAGCGGGAACGGTAGCGGAAGCGGGAGCGGAAGCGGGAGCGGAAGCGGGAGCGGAAGCGGGAGCGGAAGCGGGAGCGGAAGCGGGAGCGAAAGCGGGAGCGGAAGCGGGAGCGGAAGCGGGAGCGGAAGCGGGAGCGGAAGCGGGAGCGGAAGCGGGAGCGGAAGCGGGAGCGGAAGCGGTAGCGGGAGCGGGAGCGGAAGCGGGTGCGGAAGCGGGAGCGGAAGCGGGAGCTAAAGCGGAAGCGGAAGCGGGAACGGGAGCGGAAGCGAAAGTGGAAGCGGAAGCGGAAGCGGGAGTGGAAACGGGAGCGGAAGCGGGAGCGGGAGCGGAAGCGGGAGCGGAAGCGGGAGCGGGAGCGGAAGCGGGAGCGGGAGCGGAAGCGGGAGCGGAAGCGGGAGCGGGAGCGGAAGCGGGAGTGGGAGCTGGAGCGGGAGCGGGAGCGGAAGCGGGAGCGGGAGCGGGAGCGGAAGCGGGAGCGGGAGCGGAAGCGGGAGCGGAAGCGGTAGCGGGAGCGGGAGCGGAAGCGGGTGCGGAAGCGGGAGCGGAAGCGGGAGCTAAAGCGGAAGCGGAAGCGGGAACGGGAGCGGAAGCGAAAGTGGAAGCGGAAGCGGAAGCGGGAGTGGAAACGGGAGCGGAAGCGGGAGCGGGAGCGGAAGCGGGAGCGGAAGCGGGAGCGGGAGCGGAAGCGGGAGCGGGAGCAGAAGCGGGAGCGGAAGCGGGAGCGGAAGCGGGAGCGGGAGCGGAAGCGGGAGTGGGAGCTGGAGCGGGAGCGGGAGCGGAAGCGGGAGCGGGAGCGGGAGCGGAAGCGGGAGCGGAAGCGGGAGCGGAAGCGGGAGCGGAAGCGGGAGCGGAAGCGGGAGCGGAAGCGGGAGCGGAAGCGGGAGCGGAAGCGGGAGCGGAAGCGGTAGCGGGAGCGGGAGCGGAAGCGGGTGCGGAAGCGGGAGCGGAAGCGGAAGCGGGAGCGGAAGCGGGAGCAGAAGCGGGAGCGGGAGCGGGAGCGGAAGCGGGAGCGGAAGCGGGAGCGGAAGCGGGAGCGGAAGCGGGAGCGGAAGCGGGAGCGGAAGCGGGAGCGGAAGCGGGAGCGGAAGCGGGAGCGGAAGCGGGAGCGGAAGCGGGAGCGGAAGCGGGAGCGGAAGCGGGAGCGGAAGCGGGAGCGGAAGGGGAAGCGGAGGCGGAAGCGGGAGCGGCCACTTCCGCTTTCGTAGGCGTAGACAGTTATCTAATTCTAAAGTACGAACGCTAAAAAATTACAGAATTATTACTTTTTTGTTAACATTTTCGGTATTAATGCCGCAATACAGTCGCCAGACGTAATCAATAATGGGAGTGGAAGCGGGAGCGGAAGCGGGAGCGGAAGCGGGAGCGGAAGCGGGAGCGGAAGCGGGAGCGGAAGCGGGAGCGGAAGCGGGAGCAGAAGCGGGAGCGGGAGCGGGAGCGGAAGCGGGAGCGGAAGCGGGAGCGGGAGCGGAAGCGGGAACGGAAGCGGGAGCGGAAGCGGGCGCGGAAGCGGGAGCGGAAGCGGGAGCGGAAGCGGGAGCGGAAGCGGGAGCGGAAGCGGAAGAGGGAGCGGGAGCGGAGGCGGGAGCGGAAGCGGGAGCGGAAGCGGGAGCGGAAGCGGGAGCGGAAGCGGGAGCGGAAGCGGGAGCGGAAGCGGGAGCGGAAGCGGGAGCGGAAGCGGGAGCGGAAGCGGGAGCGGAAACGGGAGCGGAAGCGGGAGCTCAAGCGGAAGCGGGAGCGGGAGCGGGAGCGAGAGCGGGAGCGGAGGCGTAAGCGGGAGCGGGTAATCAATCATGCAAATAAATATGAATGTGGAATTTCGTACTGTAAATCTTAAAAAGCGCTCGCTTCTTTTTTTTCCACTTTAAAACTTAATATTTCACAAACGGATCCCTAAATCGGAAAATGATCTATGAATACTCATAATATTTTAAAAAAACCTATCCGACGACACCCCACACGTTGGGTTGGACGCGAAAAAATATTTTTATCCCCACTCGATGTGTATGGAAGGTACCATTAAAAATATATTTTTTAAAGATTTTATGTATCATTTTATCGCAATCATTAAGGGGCCGGGTTACCCTCGAAATTCTCATACAAACGTAATACCAAAATCATGTTCTCATACGAAAATATTAAACATGTTTGAGTTATTTTTCATCTTAAAATAGTAATTATCTAGGTTCCTGTACAAAAATTTACTACAAAATATTTACACACTAAAAAATATAAGCGATTACATTTCATAAATTTTTATATAATAAATTTTCATTCATCATTTTTGGTATTCGTAAACGCAACGCAATTTCTCTATAATTTCCAACATGGTATCGTGCCGATCCGCTCACACGACAGAGCGCGGCAACGGGGCGGGAGGCGCGGGCCGGGCGGCGGAGTGGGGTAACCGGTACACGTGACAATAATTCATTCAAGGCATTCATTATTCAGGTACAATATTCCCTCAAGCTCCAAGCGGTCGCATGCGACCGCGCGCGCGATTACAGTAGATTTCCAAGAATCAGCGATCGAGAGAATGTTATTGTTGTTGAATGTTGATTTTGATCGTTTTTTGTGATACTTGAAGACAATTGCTTGAACAAAATAAAATTATTTTGATTTGTGGTGCTTAAACTTTTGATAATAATTAATAATGGATACCGAAAGGTGGGATGCATGATGTATCACACAGTAGTTTAAAATAAATAATAATTATGAATATCATAAATCATAATATTATTATTTTCTTATATACTGTATTTTGTAAATAACGTATAGGAATATTAGCGATAATCATAATATTATAATATGATTATACAATATACATTGATATTATGTATAAATAATTTCGTTAGTCTCGCTAAAACTCGAGAACTCCAGAACAGACTTGCTAATTTCTGTCTTGAAATAAAGTAAAATATAAAGCTGAACTTGTATTCTAAATTTGTATACCTATGTTTGTATATTTTATTTTAGTTTGTATTTTTAGTAATTATTTCCTGATGTCAGTTTTATTCAATTAAATAATATAAATACTTTAATAATTAAATAATATTATTATAAAGCGGAAGAGTTTGTTTGTTTATTTGAACGCGCTAATCTCAGGAACTACTGGTCCGATTTGAAAAATTATTTCAGTGTTAGTCCATTTATCGAGAAAGGCTACAGGCTATATTTTATCACGCTACGATTAATAGAAGCGAAGAAATAGAGGAAAATATGAAAAAAACAGGGGAAATTATTTGAAAGGGCTTATCTCACGAACTACTAAGGCAATTTTTCTGTTATTTGGGTCAGATAAAAAGTAGACCACGTGGTTATAGGCAATTTATTTGGACTAATTTGTCTGTGAAATGTCTAATTTACGTGGGTGAATCCGCGCGGAACGTCTAGTATAGCATATTTTCGACAACGATTATTCCATACTAGCTGTTGCCCGCGACTTCGTGTTAGCATAGTAGTTCACATCCCAAGTAGGTATTAATATTTATTGTACAAAAATATTCAATGTACAGAATTGTACTAATATTATAATTCTGCAGAGTTTGTTTGTTTGAACGCGCTAATATCAGGAATTAGTGGTCCCATTTGAAAAATTCTTTCAGTGTTAGATAGCCCATTGAAAAAACGGGGGAAATTTCATGAAATTGCTTACTATCTAAAGAACTACTGGAGCAATTTTTATGTTATTTGGCAAACATGAAGAATAGACCACGTGAAGGGACATAAGCTATGTTCGGTTGCGTGAAATTCCTAAATTATGCAAGCGAAGCCGCGCGGAACTTCTTATAATACATATAATAAAAAATCGTAGGAAAGTCAATTCTGTACTTACATTAAATATTTTTGTACAATAAATAATATTATTTGGGATATGATCTACGCGGACGAAGTCGCGGGCAACAGCTAGTAATTAATAATGCTCTTTTGATTTTTAGGCTTCCGTAGCCAAATGGCAAAAAACAGAACCCTAATAGATTCGTCATGTCTGTGTGTCTGTCTGTCCGTATGTCACAGCCACTTTTCTCCGAAACTATAAAAAAAAACCTTATAATTTCATTAAAATAAACATTGTTGCTGCGGATTGCGGAACCCTTCATGGGCGAGTCCAACTCGCACTTGGCCGATTTTATTACTTTGAATGATAACCATAAGCCAGGGGTCACCAAATAGCGGACCGCGGTCCGCATCCGGACCGCCGACCCATTGTATGCGGACCAAGCATGTTCGAAGATGAACTTCGTTAAAAATTAATTTCGGTCTCGCATGTAGCAACAAAAATTGTTACTTTTCTCATTGATACAAATAAATAACTTTGTACTTTCCGTAATTACATTTGTTTAAAAAAAAAATTATGTATGGACCGCGAAGGTCATTTTATTTCTTAAAACGGACCCCGAGCGAAACTAATTGGTGACCCCTGCCATAACCTATTATAGAGCTCTATATATTTAGCTCCATGATGATAACAATGTGAGGAATATTTGGAGTAACTTTTTTTCTGTTTTTGAAACTTTATTGTTACGTACTGTCTTTTAATAATATTTAATTAAAAGCGTCGACCTCTGTGGCGCAGTGGTTCAGCGCATGGTAGCTCAAGCCGGGGGTCGCTGGTTCGAAATTCGAATCCCACCGACGGAACAAAACGTTTTCCTCGGTCATGACTCATAAGTACTCATGACTCATGAGTCATGACTCATGGATGTGTATTAAATATGTGTATAATAATTATAATAATATTGTAAAAACTAGATGACGCCCGCAACTCTGCTGCGCCAATACTAGTTTATCGCGCGGAAACGGGAAACTGTGCATTTTTTCGGGATAAAAAGTATTATATGTCAAAGGACAAAGACTCGGGACCGCCTCAAAGTATCTCCATGCCAAATTTCATTAAAATCGGTTCAGCGGTTTGGGCGTGAAGAGGTAATAAGCTAGGTAATAACAGACAGACAAACAGACACACTTTTAAATTTATAATATTAATTTTTTACAATTACTATGGAAGTATGGATCTTAAATAAGTTGAGTATAATAAAAAGGAAATCTATAATCTACATAATAATATATACTTATTATAAAACAAAGTCCCTTTTTTTCCCTCATATCCCTTTATTCCCTATAATCTCTAAAACTAGGCAACGGATTTTGATGATTCTTTCAGTGTTAGATAGCCTATTTATCGAGGAAGGCTATAGGCTATATTTTATCGCGCTAAGACTAATAGGAGCGAAGAAATAGAGAGAGAAAACGTTGAAAAAACGGGGGAAATTATTTGAAAGGGCTAACTTGAACGCGCTAATCTCAGGAACTACTGGTCTGATTTGAAAAATTCTTTCAGTGTTAGATAGCCTATTTACTGGGGAAGGCTATAGGCTATATTTTATCACGCTAAGACTAATAGGAGTATCTGGATAAAACGTTGGAAATTATTTAAAACTGGGGAAAATTATCCCGCGAACTACTGGAGCAATTTTTATGTTATTTGGCACAGATGAGAAGTAGATCATAGGCTATTGATTTTAATCATTTTTTCAGTGGCTATATATTTTATACCCGTGCGATGCCGGGGCGGGCCGCTACTCGCTAGTATAAATTATTATAATATATCCGGTATTATATGTCTGGTACTTGTAAGTTGTAACACAAGTCCTTAGTGTACTTAGCACGGGGCCAGATTGACGTGGTGTGATTTGTGAAGAGTCCAATGTAGATATTATCATTAAGTATATTATTTTAGTATATTATGAAGAATCTGTATTCTGTTCAGTTCAGTGACAAGATACGCCCGCGCCTGTATTCCTACTTCCAATATTTTTATTTTTTAATATTCCAATATACTAATATTATAAAACAACCACAAAAACAACATTGTTCATGATTCATGAAACAGTAAAATATACTTCGCAACACACGCACGGCTTGAAAGAGTAAAATAATGAATGACGACGCACGCACACGTACTTACGCTGCCGTGTAGGGCGTCCGAGGCGCGCGGGGCACGGGGTACCTCGCAATAGCGAGACGGCTATATATAAAACTTGTAGTGGCGCTAGTGTCGAACTTGATTTTAGGAGCCGCGTAGCCCGAGCTCTTAAATACGATGTACAAAACTCTACCACTTTTTTTTTTTTCAAGTTAAGGCGCTCCCCCTGCGGAGATGCCTAACTTACCGTTTTTTAGATTCTTATAACTCATAATTTATTATAATTTTGAAAGCTTCAAAACTATAATAAAAATATAGATAGCAATAATCTTCAGTTTATATTATGAACATTCCTTTTTCCGTTTTTAATTTACAATTTTTGTTTATTATACTCATGATATCAGCTTCCAAAGTCATATTCAATTTATTAAAATTCTAGCATACGAGTACTTTCAGAATTCAGTATCTCCCTAGTATTTATTACAAATTGCTTTTATTCGAAACACACGCCAATAGATCGACAATTTCACTAACTACATACTCCTCGAATTTTTTTAGGTTAATTTTGAACTAAGATAAGTGAAAAAATAAGATTTTGGTCTACGAATAATATTATAAAAACTAAGGAAATGTAACTCCCATACTATTACCGTCTTAAAGGTTCCTTTCGAACTGTCATGTAACATCAGCTTGATACCACCTAAATATTGCAAATGTATTGAAATGTGTACCTAAGGTACACATTTTTGATTTGAAGTATTGTAGAACATGTTTTTTGACGGAGTTACTTTTCCTTAGTTTTTATTATTCGAAGATTTTGGTGCTATCTCGGCAACGCGGCAAATGTAATATGGTCAAGGTCATTTGCTCGGGGGATGGCCTTAAGGTTAATATAGTAAATATATATTTTTTAAAGACTTTTGAAGATACAGGTTTTATTAAATTACTACAACATTAAGTATCTACTAATAACTGCAGGTTATTCAACTCGCTTTAAGTGCAGTACTCATTTTAAAGTGTTTTATAACAATAATTGAATGAGTTTATAGCTGATAACATCAAGAATATTCAGCTATAGTAACTACTTATAATTAGGTAAGTACTTTCTTATTGTTAATTAATATTAGTATGTAATGTTTTAGGAAAAATATTGTTGGCAACTTGACAGAAATTTCTCGTATAAAGGCAGCTTTTTATGTATATCCGTACATAAGTTTACTCTTTGTATCGAACATTTTCTGACAACGAAATCACAACTAGGATTATTTGCGAAAAAGCTCTAACATATTTTCAATTCAATTTTCAAAAATTCCTAAACAAACAAGTTTGAATCACTACAAGCCTTGAAAAATGTTGGCAATCCATACAGGTAGAGAGTCGGATCGCAAACGGAATTTACGTAAAACTTTACTCGATCCTACGAGGATTATTCTTTTTGAAGTCGACTCGATTGTTCAACTCTGAACTGACAATTGTGACGGGCATCGCAAAGTTCAGTTGGTTCAGGGTGGTTCAGGTAAAGCTCGCACGTATGACAATTTCGATCTCCCAGTTTTTCCACCGTAACATAATATCGTTTGTTGTACAAAGTCAGAAAGTATTTTAAATATAAACGGCTCTTATAATGATGATTATAATACTTTGTTTATGATAAAATAATTATCGTTAACGAGTTTGTTACACGTTGCTATAGCGTTGTTATCTATTATTTGGGAAACATAATACCTATTATGAAATACATTTGTGTAAAATAATGACTTAAATTAAATATTCGTATCAAATTGTTGTTTTTGCTATATATAAACTAAAAAGGATAATAAAAATCAAAGCAAGTGACTAATTACTTCAAAAATATATTGCACTTCATGTGCTGCATAATATTATAGTTCTTCAACCGATTTCGAGGATGGGCACCACAATACCGAAGCATAGTGAAGTTTGTAAAGTATTGTATAATAATGCCTCCGTGGTCCAGTGGTTTAGAGCGCGGCTGTTGACTCGGAGGTCATGCGTTCGATTCCCGCGTTGGAAACATATTATTTCCAAATTTGACTAGGACAATGCAGGCTGACCACCTGATTGTCTGATAAGTAAGATGATCCAAGCGTCGAATCACGGATGGGCATATAAAAAGTCGGTCCTGCGCGTGATCTCTCGCCAGTCGTGTCGCTCTTCCGTCCCACTGGGTTATGAGAGTAAAGGAATAGACTCAATAGAGAGTGCTCTTGAGTCTTGTGTATTGCGCACACACTTGGACATCATAAAATTACTCCTGCATGTTGTCCTGGTTTCAATGAAACCGGCCACCGTCACCGAAACCAGTGTGGGAGATATTTAAAAAAATGTATAATGTAGGTAGTTCGATGTGGTACCAACACTCGAAATCGGTTTCCTTACCACTGATATCTTATTTGGATATCTCGTCTAAGTTAGCTACAACTTAATCCTAATTATTCAGATGACTTATCAAAAGGCTCGCCCATTCGTGTCAATAATGCACACACCATAGAATAGAGGGACAGCCTAAAATCCAATCTTATCTATTAATAACATATTCATAAGCGTAAACTTTCTAATTATAGAATCATATCTATTATTACCTATCTGGGTCTCGAATATTTGAAAAATATAGGAATTCAGAGGCGAATCTGACTATATTATACGTAGCAGACGAAAAAAAAAAGATATAATCTTGATTAAATTTATCAGATAAGATATCAGTTTGCCAACTGATAAATCTCTGCAAGGGAAAACGTGACATAATAATTAACAAAATACTCTAACTGTGATTAAGGGGCCAATTTTTTGTAATTTTTTGTTAATGCCGTCGGGAAAATCTTCTTGGAAACTCACCAATATAAGTTTAGATCGATCATCATCTATCGAGACAGATGATATGAGTGACGACATCCCATATGCCCATATTCTATTTTCTACCAAAAAAATTATATGAAACCGAATGTGGAATAGAAACAACATATTATAGAACAACATAATTTATTATTATATCTTTGTGCAGTTTTTCAGTGTCCGTGTAGGTATCTGGTATATTATGTTTATGTTGTAATGGGCAGATAAGATATTTTGCACCAAATCAAATAAGAACTGGCATCTGTGTATTTTTTGCTTGACAATAATTATTATAATTGTACTATCAATTTTTCCAATCATCATCGGTTCTACAAAAAAATGTTACATATTTTTAATAATTTTAAATTCTTAGATATAATATTATGTAGTAGGATAGTCAGCTAGAAATGTTTTATATTGAAACATTTTTTATAAAATCTGCGTATAAAAATTTAATGTAAAAATATTTTAAAATAAAGTAGGAAATTAATATGAATGCAAAAAATCATGTATTTTTAAAATTACCTCCCCGTGAAAACCATTTCTATTGATAAACACAATAATTAAATTATTTTATATGCTGATAATATGATAATTTCATTATGTCACAACGTTGCTATGTTGATTGTTGAATCACATCACGTCAATCTTATCTTCGTCTGTTGTTGGTCGATTAAAGTGGTTCATTGGTTACTTTAACCAAAAAACAATGATTTCTTCTGTAGATTTTACTGTCTGTTACCTCTTCATGAACCGAAACCGAACTTTGAACCAGTAGCAAAAATCTGAAATTTTGTATGGAGATACTTAAGTCCCAGGAAATGACATGAAATACTTTAAATTCCACAAAAATGTACGGTTCCCGCGCGAGAAATGAATTTTAGTACAACGGAATTGCAGACGGCATCTGGTAATCTCACGCAGAATTTTTAATAAGTCTCAAATTGAATAGCACAATGTAATTTTCTCATGAAATTACATTTTCTCGTAAAATATATTGTAATAAGCGGAGTTAATGTATTAAATCAACATGACATAAGTAACTGGGGAAACTTTAAGTAACTTATATGCGTGAACTTTGGAGATTGATAAACAAGACTTTCCAAGCGAACTTTGACTTCGTAAACATAACATTATTAACATAAAAACGTCTCACGTCTGATGTGAGAAACTCTTACATCTTGTAAATCTTGCTTCTTTGGCCTGGCTTGACCAGGGATATATTATGGACTCTATTATAGTAGAGGAGGGGAGGGTGCTATTTTTGTAGTCACTCGAGTGTCATGTAGACCTAGTAGGTTTTTTACATTAGGTAAAAGTGATAAAAAAATAATAAGAGCGTTTTTTTATTTTAGCGGTGGGTTCAGAAATTGCAGCCATTTTAAAGTTTTGAAAAAGAAAATATATCTAGAAAATCGCTTATTTAGGTAAATTATAAATATATTTTAGACAACAAGGACTAAAACATTTAGATTAGTGCAAAATAAAATATCTGCGAAGCTTAGTTAGGAAAATATGAAGCTTTATTTTTTATATTTTAAAATGTCCCTACAGGCTTACCTAACCATTGAATCGTCAGTTCTTTATATGGAAGCTTCTTCGGGGTATACTAATACTATATCTTAGTCTGACAGATGCGATGACATTTCAATATTAAAAAAAAATTTACCCACTACGTGAGAAATCTGATTTCTATACCATGATAACTAGACACATGTCGAAAGCCTATACAAGCTTAATCTGACACGCTCGAGCTACTCCAGAAATCCCCTCTTCGCCTCCCCAACTATTAAGCATCTGTGTAAATCTAACAAAAAAATTAGGTACTGAGTCAGTTCTTTAGATCATTTAGAACAAGACTGCATTTATAACTCGTTAAATTCATAACTCTGATTGTTGTATGGGTTCGTACACAAAACAGCGACTATAATAATATAAGGGCCCAAAGAAAACTATTTAACTGACTTTGTGCTTTTCTAAGTACACGAGGCGTATATTTTGATTTGGTGACTAAAAGACATCGAGTTAAAGCTCTTTTTAAGATTTCTTAGTGAGATAGCGTAGTGCATTAAAACTTTTTACTAAACTCTAATGATTCTATAGAAAACTATGATAGTAAAACTATTACTGAGAGCAACGAATACGCTGCATCTTTTAAACTGTTGCACACCCGTGCGGGTTTCTTATGCCGATTCTTCTCGCCGAGTTAGTTCCCGAACCGCTGGTAGGCACCAGCAGCACCAACGTTCAGAAAATATTAAAAAATATATGTTCTGAATAAATTTTGTTGAGTTTGAGTTGTTTTAAAAGTGTATTTTCTTGTGTAGTTGGTGATTAATTTACATTAATTGACTTTTACCTACTTTCGTCGGTGTAGATAATGAGTATTATCTTAATCAACAGGCGAAATGAAATACTTTCATGATCCGTGATTTCTTTTCCTGATTGTAATATAACATACCAACAGAATTATTATACATAGGGTTCTGTATAATATCTTTTAAACATATTAAAGGTATGTATAGTTGTAGTTGAAAATATTATATCTATGCTAAAATCAAAGTGGACATGTCTAATGGCGCATTTTCACTGGTTGATAGGGCCCGCATGCGGGGTGCGGGAGATTTCTAAAATGCATGCCACGACCAATCGAAATGCGCCATTAGATGTCATAGGCTCCCCGCATGTTGTATACCGCACGAGTTAACGACTAATGAAAATGCGCCCTAATGAAATACAAGCATCATATTTACATTACAAGTATTTTTGTGACCATACAATCAGTAAACTATTGCATCTTGTAACACATTCAGTTTACTATAAACTCGTGCTATTTTAAGGATAATGAAAACAGTATTGTATCGAAGCGACAGTGATAATTGACTGTTATCGGTGTATCAGATAGTTTATCTGAAGATTAATTACTTGCCTATAATATTGATAAAGATTTGGGCGGCTATCCTAGGGCCAGTTGGTGGAAGACCGGTACCTAACGCGTGTCACATACACGCGTAATATCTGGATATACGTGTAAAATGTCTGCAGAAGATTCTGTTACAGAGGTAAATTATTTAGTTTTCTTTTAACAAATTATATACGCTTTGATATCGTATCGCTATCGGTGTTAAATTCTAACAAAGCAATATTGTATGC
The DNA here is from genome assembly GCA_905333045.1 of Lysandra bellargus. Lineage (NCBI taxonomy): Eukaryota > Metazoa > Arthropoda > Insecta > Lepidoptera > Lycaenidae > Lysandra > Lysandra bellargus. The sequence goes on from HG995323.1 coordinate 8,343,947, forward strand.
TCGTGCATAAACTAAACCTAGCTTTCTATTTCAAAATATTAATATACAGTAACTAATGTGACACACGATATATTTATACATATTTATTATTGACATAAAATATATTCGTATGTAGGTAATTACTGAATAAAGCCGTTGTTATTGCTTGAAATGTTTTAGTAGAAAACTTATTGATGATCTTCGAAGGTTTAATAGATTTTAAAAAAGTAAAATAGTGTTTAACAGTGAAATATGTACGTTACACTCTGCGAGGTTAGGCTACTACTGTTTGAAAGTTAACAATAATTACCAAATAGTTTTACATTAACATACAATACAACTATCGTGAAACCCAAACATAAAATTATTGTACCACGAATATTTTTTTAGATACTAAAAAAATTATAAAAGACAACCTCCCATTGACGTTTCGTCATAAAAAATCTGTGTAAAACGACAAATCTTATCAATAGAATTCCTTTACGCAATAATGCAATTGATTTAACAATTTGTTTATGTCTCAATCAGAAATCGCCGTTGTAAATGGTATCTAAATCCACTATGAATCGAAGTATTTCAAATAAGCCTATTATTATGTAAATTCCAAAGCTAATCTTTAATAGATTTATAACTATTATTCGTGTTTGATTCCCAAAATATTAAATTTACAAGTCTAGATGCGTCAAATATACGAAGTGTACTTCGCTAATTTCAATAAAAAATATATAAAATATAGGCCTGAAATTGTAAAGCTATTGGTAAAAACACCTATTTAAATCGAAGGAATATTTTTTATGATATGGCAGTAGTTATTATTGATACACCATAATACAAGATGTTTGTGTAAACACCGTTGTCCTTGAAACCACCAAATGAGCCCGTCAAAATGAACAACATTTTCTATGAGAACAATGCTGGGAATTAAAAAAAATCTGTCTTCATACCCATACAAATTGTCGATCCGGGCATCCGTATGGGTATGAAGACGGCATTTTTTTTTTTGAGTTCCCAGCATTGTTCTCATAGAAAAAGTTGTTCATTTTGACGGGCTCATTTGATGGTTTCAAGGATAACGGTGTTTACACAAACACACTGTATACAAGTAGGTAATGATAAACGAGTCTACCTTTCTCCACACAATATTTAAAACATTACGAGGAGGCGCAATGTGAATATTATATTTATACCATAAATTTATTTAACGAGAAAGCGAATAAACGAGTTAAAGTTATCATTAATAGTATGTCAGAGAGCAATTTTAAAGTTGGAGAATAAACTAGCAGTCGGAGGCAGGTGCGTCGGCCGTAGTTTTCATAGACACCGCTGGAAACTTCTGCTCAACTCTCTGCGGGCATGTTTAAGTAGATTTCACGTGCAAGAACAATACAAGCAATACTAAACTGAGTTTCAGTTCAGCTGCGGCTATTTTTTATTTATAGGGTCAGTTTTAAACGAGACGAAACTAGGCGATACTGAAGCAATCCAATGTTGGATGTGATGTTATATCGTGTCTCAATTAATTTTTGGTGTGTAGTATAAAATGACCAAGGTTCTAGGCATGGCTTCTGCCAGTCTACTACTGCTACCATATCACCGTACCAAATTTCACGAAAATGCATTATGTTTTCTTATTCAATAGGTTCGGACGATTAGATCGTTGTACGCTGATTGTTAAAAAGTAAAGTTCCATAGCGCAAACAAAACAATTTATTTTAATTCGGAGAAAATATTTTGCTGTCACAAACACTGTGTCCCATTTGACATTACTTCACTTTCCAATTAAATATAAATATATTGGAAAAAAGTATACAAAGTCAGTCTTAAAATGGAGTTCATCTGAGTATTTGAATAACAAGAAAGCGAATCGTAAAACTCGACTCGCTATTGAGCAACTCGAGGGAGATTTGCATTCGAATAAGAACGATTATATTGTTGTTTGAAGGAATTAAGCCGGAGATCTAAGTCCAAAGTCTACAAGCCCTGACTTACATTTGTAATTGATTTGCCACGTTTTATTCTACTCACTATCTCGAGTCCTCGCTTAAGAGCTTCTTTTGCGAAATTCGTTTTATTCAAATTTATTTACTCTGAAAATGTATTTATAATGGAAAGTTTGTTTTCACTCGATGGTTATTGAAATGTTTGTTGGAGACTTTTTGTTTCATATTTAATAATTCAGGGAGTTGGCTTTTTGCTAACAAGCTTGTAAGTTTGTTAGCAAAAAGCCAAGATGTTATAACATGCCCAAGTTTTTGAATGAACCGTCAATGAAAGAGGGGTTCCGGGGCTTGTTCAATTTTACACTATGCAACCCACAAAGACCAGATTGTTGTTTTTTATGAAATAAGGGGGCAAACGAGCAAACGGGTCATCTAATGGAAATCAACTTCCGTCGCCCATGGACACTCGCAGCATCAAAAGAGCTGCAGGTGCCTTGCCAGCCTTTTAAGAGGGAATAGGGTAATAGGGGAGGGTAGGGATGGGAAGGGAAGGGAATAGGGGAGGGAAGGGAATACGGTAGGGGATTGGGCCTCCGGTAAACTCACTCACTCGGCGAAACACAGCGCAAGCGCTGTTTCACGCCGGCTTTCTGTGAGAACGTGGCATTTCTCCGGTCAAGCTGGCCCATTCGTGCCGAAACATGGCTCTCCCGAGTATAAACGGTACATACAAAGCATTGTGGCTCGCTTTCTAATTTTTATTGACTAAAATCGTGGTCGTGTTTAATGTCTTGATAGATGTACGCTTAGGATTACTCATTACGCACGTCCTTTTCCTTCGGCACTTTTGAAATTATGTCAAATGATTTAGGAGATGCAATGGTACGAAGGTCTGGTACGCCATCGTTATCTAAATAATTGAATATTTGTTATGATTGAATTTCAATTAAGTCCATCAGCCGAACTAAACTGGCGTTATCCATGGACCACCGTTCAAAAACATTGTTCAAAATGCAGCCATCAAAACGATCTTAATTTCCGATTCATTTTAAAATTGAAAATGATTCATATCTGTTACACAAAAACGCTATAAAAATGAAATTCATATTGCACTGCGCTTGTAGCTTTGTTTTGAAGACTATACAAACGTACTAATTAAATTTAAATAAAATTTTAAATGTTTATAACGACAAGTTTTGTACGTCTTATTTCAAACGACATAATTTTTGCGATTACGTTAATATTTAAAGTAGGTATTACTCGTTAACATATTATTATTAAAGAGAATTATCAATCCGCCTTCTAAAAGTATTTTACACGTTGGATAGCTCACACCATACTTTGTACGTCTTATCTCGATTGCAATTTTTTCCAATAAATCGGACGAAAAATTAATATTAGCACACTAGCTGATAACATAAACCTTGTCAAAACAATGTACAGTACCCGGCAATAAATATTGCACATCGACCTTTGGAAAGTGACAGTCGGCTAATTTCGGTTTTGTAGAGCGTTATCTCTTACGCACGAAATACAAAAATTCCGGTATATATTAGGAGCTGTTAAAACAATTAAGGTTTGCTTCTTTTGACAATTTTATTATTCTTTGTATAAAATACACCAAATTTTCTATAAGTTATGGCTTTATATTCGGGTAAAATAAAATAAAAAAGGGTGTTCAAATTATGTTTACGTATTTAAAATTCTTTTGGAAAATTACAGCTGTAGCAAATTTAGGGGTGTTAACAACTCTAGATATATATTTTGAACTGGACGCTACTGCACTCTATTGAATTTGAACAACGACTGACATAATGTCAAATAGGTGTGTGCTCTAAAGATGCTCTATGAAACCGAAATTAGCCGAATGTCTCTTTCCAAAGGTCGATGTGCAATATTTATTGCCGGGTATTGTATGTAAGTTATCCTAATATGTCCGAATATTATTATGTGCGATAGTGAAAAAATACCTATGGGTTATTGTAGAATTTAACAGCAATTACTGCAAAGCAGAGTTTCCTTACAGGTTAAAAAGAAAAGTATCTCAATAGATGGGTCACCGGAACGAGCGTCATGGGGCAGCCCTTTGGAGTTTATCCTGGCTTGTCTGGGTTATGCCGTCGGCTTGGGCAATGTTTGGAGATTCCCGTACCTGTGCTATAGAAACGGAGGAGGTAAATGCAGATATTATTGTTTAAATAGTTTTACTAGACGTTATAATTGTACCATAACGTTGTAATTGAACGCCTCCGTGGTCTAGTGTTATAGAGCGCGGCTCTTGACTCGGAGGTCATGGGTTCGATTCCTGCGTTGGAAACATGTTATTCCAAGTTTGGTTAGGACAATGCAGGCTGATCACCTGATTGTCAAGTAAGATGATCCATGCGTCGGATGGGCATGTAAAAAGTCGGTCCTGCGCCTGATCTCTCGCCAGTCGTGTCGGTCGTCCGTCCCACTGGGTTATGAGAGTAAAGGAATAGAGAGTGCTCTTGCGTACTGCGCGCACACTTTGGCACTATAAAATTACTCCTGCGTAGCTGGCCCGGTTTCAAAGAAACTGGCCACCGTCACCGAAATCGGTGTGGGAGCTATTATTATTATTATACCATGGAGGAAATTGATTCCTAGGCAGTTGACGGGCCTACGTCGTCTGGTCGGCTTCAAGTGTCAATTCAATGTTAGCTGTGATCGGTCGGATGGGTTAGATTTAACGCGACCAAATTACTTAGGTCCGCCATCTGCCTAGAAATCAACTTCTCTGACAGTACATTTTCTGTGACAAAAAGTGTCCTAAACCACTAAAAGTACTTATATATTAAAACTATATATTCATACTTATATAAATCGATTTAGCAGCTTAAATGTGAAGAGATAACAGACAGACAAATACATTTTTGTATTAATTGTTATTTTATTAATACTATAGTAGTGCTGATAACCACTTTTACTATAGGTGACCGTATTACATCATTTCATTTGCATCAAATAGGATTATTGTACCTCTAAATTAGCTGTTTTCAAATTAATTTCAAATACTTTTTCGAGAAATTATTAATTTCGAAACTTTTAAACTGTTACTGCTTTTAAAACGAAATTACTATCTAATTAGCAATTCAGTCACTAAAATTATAACGCTATCACGTTTTCACAGCAAACGTATTAGCGACTTAATATTGGCAGGTAAAATGATTTAAACGATTTCTATCAACAACCATAAGTGATAATCCTTCTTCACTAGACTAAGCCCACATACCCGACCAACGGAAACTACGAATTTTGCGATACAATTCAGGTTAATAAGAGATTTGTAGCTCTAAAGTAGATTTTGACAAACACACACGAAGAATGTACGTTTGATAGTTAAAGTTACCTTTTTAAAATAGGAGTACTTATTATATAAGTACTGATATTTTTATAGATATTTTAACCGACTGAAAAAAGGGAGGTTATCAATAATTCGACGCGTATGTATGTAATAGTTCCAGAACTGCCCAGTTTTTGTATATATCAGCGTCTGAACAAATGTGCCAAATTTCAAAAGTGTATGTATGTATGTATGTTTTTATGTTTGTGTTCACATATCTCCGGAACTAAAAGTCTGATTTCAGTAATTCTTTTTTTGCTGTACTAGGTATTGTTCAACTTAGGGAATGCTTCAAGTTTCATCAAAATCGGTTCAGTAAGGTTAGTAAGGTTACGGTTAAGTTGGAGATAGGGAATTTTAATTGCTTAATTACGTACAACTTGAAGTCGGTTTTATCTTTTTAAAATACTTTCATGTATACAATATTCAAAGAAATATTTCTTCTTTCTTTTTAATAAAGCTTTTTTTTTGTTTTAGGTGCATTTCTAATACCATTCTTCCTGATGTTGATACTGATTGGTCTGCCGCTTTTCTACCTTGAACTATATATCGGCCAGTACACAGCCCTGGGACCAATAAAAGCCTTCAGTTCCATTGCGCCGTTCTTCACTGGAGTTGGCTACTGTACTTTAGTAGTTATCAGTATTATATCAATCTACTACATGATAATTGTCGCGTGGACTCTGTTCTACACGATCGTTTCTATCGCTGGTTTCATAGACTGGGGTTCGTGTGAGAACAGCTTCAATACAGACTGTAAGTATTACTTTTGTCAATTTCATGCCTTGTCATAAGTATAACCAAAGTGCTATGACGGGAGGAAAGCATGAATGTTCTTACTTAGCAGTACGAAAAAGTTATATTCAAAGTAATCATTTTTATATAACACTGATATTGTGAACTTCTGTTATATAATATATCGTTGACATTTCACTAATACGTAAATTTTAGAACCCTGAAAAAGTAGAAGCGAAAACAAAAAATATAGATACGTTATTAAAAAAGCCACGAAAATATTTTCAAATAACCATTACCCTATTTGTATGCAGATGGGTTTATTTTTCGAACCACCAAAATCGACATTCACTCTAGATGCAAAATATTAAGCTACAAAATATAAACTAGCAACAGCAGTGATAAAACTATACATCAAGCGTTCTTGGTTAGATTGACACGTAGGGTTGTAGATCTTTTAGGAATAGACGAAAATTATTTTTAATGAGGAATTGCATTATTTTTAAGCTTAAGTGTGTGACATCTTACTGTAAACTTCCATTAGGTAAGCAGGAAAAATTTAAACATTATTAGAATGTAAAACATATTTATCGGTGAAAAACAGAAAAGCGACAACCCTATTCCGAAATTCAGCAGCTAGATTAGTACTAGCTTATACTACATCAACTCCGCTCCTAATGTATGGAAAGTCCGTTTTATTCAAATTTCTCGAATAAATCAGCTTCCGTTATACATACGACGCGGTCGCGATGAGTCGTAACAATTTTATGCCCAGTATATTATAGTCGTAAAGGCGACTTTTGATATATCATCGGTGATAGTGATGTATGAAACAGTTATGGGGACATTATGTTGTAAATAATAAAAGTATAATGAACTTCGTTAGTCGTTAAGGCATATGAATGGAGCGCATAATAAACCTTTTTATACCTGCACTTATCGTTCTGAAAAATTATAAGGTTTGTGCTATTAACATGATAATATCTTATTATCTTTGTGTGAAATCGTCAAATACTCGGTCGTAATTTCCGTTAATGTGTGCGTGAGTTTAATGGAGTATAATATTTATAAAAATATACTATTGTAAATAAATGAAGACAATTATATATTTTACTTTGTCATGTAAAATATTCTTAGGGAATATTACTCAAAATTCGGAGGAGAGGGTCCTAATCGTCGAACAAAACTTTTTGTTTATTATACATATACTAGCTGTCCCGGCAAACGTTGCTTTGCCATAATATAAAGTACCTATTTCGCCCATATTATTTTTTTGAAGTATGTTACGTCTATCGCTATCCCGTCGCACAAACAATGCAATGGTCGCCCTCAGTCTCGAGTTGTAATAATTTACTATTATTTATTCAACAAATGCACTTATCAATATATAAATTACCCAGTAGCCGATTCTCAGACTTACTGAATATGCATATAAAATTTGGTAAAAATCAGTAAAGCCGTTTCGGAGGAGTTCGTGGACTAACGAGAATTTTATATATAAGATAATATGCTGGTGGTGCCTCTAGCGTGAAAACATTGCAAAAAAATATCCTATTACAAAATGTGTTTGTGTACACAAAGGCGAGAAAATACGAAACAAATAAATTACAAAATTACGTTCCAATGTACTGTAAAGTTTTCTAGTTGTTCCAAGTTTAAAAATACAATGATTAGAAAACCGCACGATACTTATTCGTACATTATGTGTGGGGTGAGTAATGTTGACTCTAAAAGCACTTCGCTGTTATATGGACAGACTTTACGATGCATTATACTCTATTTTTCAACCGGCAAATAATGCAGCTACGATAAAAACAAAGCGACTTTATTAGTGTTATTAAGCTTATTTAAAAACTTCATTTTATAATAAATTTTATTATCAACGAGTAAAATTTTTATAGGACTACAATATTTTTTAACGTGAAGTAAAATGTTATTTTAACTAACCGACTTCCAAAAAACGAGGAGGTTATATGTTCGGCTGTGGTTTTTTTTTTTTTTTGTATGTTCAACGATTACTCCGCCGTTTGTGAACCGATTTTCGAAATTTTTGTTTTGTTGTATTAGGTTTTACTTCAATTTGGTACCATGTTCACAAAAGTGGTGACCTGATGATGGGATTCAGGAGTAATCGGGGGGACTCCTCGAAATTTATATGGAAACATATGGTGATTTTGGTTTTATGTGAAGTATATTAAGAATATGCTACCAAAAAGTCAAATATTGGGTCAAGGTATACCATGGTTTCAAAGATGCTGAGAGAACTCCTGACTCTTTATAGATACACATTTGGGAGTTTCGGCGTTGTTTTAAGAACAGAAAGCATATGCTACCATGCAATTCAAATTCATCATCATCATCATCGTCATCATCATCATTACCACGTCGTGTTAAGGTCACCAATGTCTCATGGCACAAAAAAACAATAATAATAATTATATACATAACATCACCAATTATAGGCTGTTTAATATACACGGCGGTCGGCGCCGCAGAGGCAAAGGCGCGCGGCGGCGCCGCGCGCCGCGCGATCGTAAACATCGTATTCAAGTTCTAACCGGAATGTCAGGGCATGCGGCATGCCGCGCTGCGAGCATTTCTCAGCACGTGTTCACTTAGATTTTTTTAAATGTATTGTTTAAATGTATCTATCTACCTGATATTTGGGCCTTGGGGTATGCCGTATGACTCTTAACAGTCTTAACAAATTGTAATAAGATACGTAGAATATACGCAGTACCACCGACGACCACTTATAAATTCGCGGACTATGACGGAGGTCAACTTAATAACAAATATACGAGATCAATTACCACTCAATATTATGATTTATGTTGTCAATTCAATGCTCACTGCTCACACCAAGCGGCAAGCTCACTGTTGAGTTGTCAGTTGCTTACAAACTTTCAACAACACTACTCAATATTATGATTTATGTTGTCAATTCAATGCTCACTGCTCACACCAAGCGGCAAGCTCACTGTTGAGTTGACAGTTGCTTACAAACTTTCAATAACACGACAGAAATCTATTACAAGTTACAACTACCTATATAAAACTTCTACGTACAAGCGATAGCGCGACACAGGAGCGCCTCAGTGACATCTAGTGAAGACAATATGAAACATTTTTTTATACAATTTGAATTGGCACTAACAGTTTACCTACTAGGTAACTAAAAAGAGTGAAATTATTATTTTTAACAAAAAATTAAAACCGACTTCCAAGGTAAAAACAATATTAATAGCATCCTTATAATATGAACTTAAAAGTATTAAATAATTTTTCCTATCTAATATGTAGTGCCTTTTCCCGAATTCGGCTAAACGTCAACTATTTCTGTACTCAATCTTCATAATTTTGAAGACGGTGCCAGAAACCTGTCAAAGAAATAAAGATTCAGCTATATCTGGCACCGACTTCAAAATGATGAAGATTGAGTACAGAAATAGTTGAGGTTTAGCCGAATCCGGGAAAAGGCACTACATATTAGATTATTTAAAAAGAGAAAAATTATTTAATACTTTTTAGTTCATATTATAAGGATGCTATTAATATTGTTTTTACCTTGGAAGTCGGTTTTAATTTTTTGTTAAAAATAATAATTTTCTTATCACTTAAAATTATTATGGTTTCAGTCTCAACGCAAGCTGACGCAAGTTTAATCGCAATCAAATACTATTAAATCAAATGTACTATCAGAGAAATTGATTCACAGGTAGATAGCGAACCTTTTTTTCCGATGGGGAAAATGCATTTACGCATCCCCGGTGGTCTGGGGATGGCCACCGGGGTATGAGGGACTCCCTGGGGCGGTGAAGGCCGCACCCGGGCATACCCACTAAAACCCCAACGGTGTTCCTGCTCTTCCGCTTTAGGCAGAGCCACGGGATACGCGGAATACACAACCGCAACAACACTTAGCACATCGCGGCCAACTCGGGGTCTCGGTGATGTTAGGTGACGGCGTCCCCACGCCGTCACCTCGAGCTCCCCAGCTAAATCGGGACGTCGGGGCCATGTCTGACCCTTTGCCTTCGCCTTGGCCTCCTCCGAGGTAGATAGCGACAGTTTATGCCTGATTTGGACGGATTCTGTCAAGGCCCGATTAAAGATTACGTCTACTTGATTAAAGATCACGACCAATATTGACTTTACGTAATCCGACCAACTAATGTGCTCCGCCTTTTGGCTGTGGAAAAATTTCTGTGGCAGATATTAGAGCCATAGCATGTTATAACACTGAAACTCAACTGCAAATTGAATTTACCTTATACTTGTTTTTTTTATGAGGGTAGTTACATTTTTCTAAAAACTAACCTAACTTAGTTTGTTACAGCGGTCAGTACGATGCGGAGTGTCGAGAGAATAACACCGGTCTCGCTACAGACCTGACATACTACCTCCGTCAGTGCATGCCTATTGGAGATATCTGCCAGATGAACGGCTACACCGCCTACGATGCTTTGTACTGCAAAGACGGTGATGACCTCGTACCGTGGTACACCAATGTGACTAGAACTCTGGCTGCTGAGGAGTACTATAAGTAAGTTAAAGTTAGTTCTGTACGAAATACTATTCGAGAAAATTTGTAATCATAGCGGCATACCTACGCAATGTGGTCGAGTTATGTCAAGCTGTTGTGCTTTATTTATTATCATTTACTAGTGCTAACAATGAGTTGACAAACCTGACCATATAAAGTAGGTCATCTGCCTGTAAATCAATTTCTGTGTAGATATACCATAAACTCTATTCACTTAATCATGGTTATTATCTGCTAACTAATTACCTAGTATGTCTATAATAGCATAAGATAACTAATAATTAGGTTTAAGCTAACTAACGGTCAAACTCATAGTAACTTAATTAGTAGTTAACTTTAATTAAATGACGATTTCACATACTTTCTGGCTTCTCATGAATTTTAAGTTAAGTAATTGTGATCACACATATTATTTTGAAAAATAGTTCGTAATTGCAGTGAAAGAGTACTGGGCAGAGGTGACGCTACCTGGGAAAATTGGGGAAGCATTCAGTGGCATCTAGTCGGATGCCTCTTCGGTTCATGGCTTATTGCATTCTTCTGTGTCATCAAAGTAAGTCTATTCTATTTTTTAACCGACTTCCAAAAAACGAGGAGGTTATATGTTCGTTGTATGTTCAACGATTACTCCGCCGTTTGTGAACCGATTTTCGAAATTTTTGTTGTGTTGTATTAGTTTTCACTCCAATTTGGTACCATGTTCACAAAAGTGGTGACCATGAAGGTGGTGGTGGTGGTAACTTCAAAATGATGATGATTGAGTACAGAAATAGTTGAGTTTTAGCCGAATTCGGAAAAAGGCACTATTAGATAGGAATAATTATTTAATACTTTTTAGTTCATATTGTAAGGATGTTATTATTGTTTTACCTTGGAAGTCGGTTTTAATTTTTTGTTAAAAATAATAATTACTTGAAACAAAACACTGAAACAGAATACATTTTATAGGTTCTAATAGCTTATCGTATAGCTAGTTCCTCGGAGCTATTTTATATTACCTCCGTGGCTAGTCTAAATATATAAAACTTAAAGGTGACTGACTGACATGGTGATCTATCAACGCACAGCCCAAACCACTGGACGGATTGGGCTGAAATTTGGCATGCAGGTAGATGTTATGACGTAGGCGTCCGCTAAGAAAGAATTTTGATCAATTCTACCCCCAAGGGGTTAAAATAGGGGATGAAAGTTTATATATAATAATGCTTCTTAACGCGAGCGAAGCCGCTGGCAATAGCTAGTTCTAACCTATAAGAAGTACAAGAAACTGCTGCGAAAAATATGAAACCTATAAACGATTTTCCGAAAACCGCTATGAATATTCCTAAATTTGAAAGAATGTAGGTTTTAACCACATAAAAACAAAGAGCACAGGACATAATATATTTAGTTAAACCGCACATTCTGTAGACTTCACGCAAACCTCCCAGGTACTAATGTATTAGTTATGTTAAGTGTTAACAGAGACTTAGTTGACTAAGGGTTGGAGCTCATCTGGTAGCACGGAATCGCCTTTTTCCGTCGCCCTTTCTCTTTCTGTCGCTTAGAACTGCTATTTGCTAGACTGAGACAGAAAGCATAATGCGATAGCACGCGGCGAAATCATCGAGGCTATCGCATTAATATGCTTTCTGTCTCGGTCTAGCAAATGGCAGTTCTAAGCGACAGAAAGAGAAAGGGCGACGGAAAAAGGCGATTCCGTGCTGCCAGATGAGGTCCAACCCTAAAGGTCAATTCAAACCGCAACGCGACGCGTAGATGCATTTCTAAATTTGTATGGATTTGACAGATTTGCAATTAGACGTCTCACACAATTGAATTTGAGTACAAAAGAAATGTATCTACGCGTCGCGTTGCGGTCTGAATTGACCCTATAGGGATAGTAAATCATAATATATTTTATCGTTTCAGGGAGTACAATCGGCGGGTAAAGTGGTATATTTCACGGCACTTTTTCCCTACGTCATGTTGACGGCATTATTCGTTCGGGGAATCACGCTGGAGGGAGCGGTCGACGGTATCACATTCTACCTGTCGCCTAATTGGGAAACTTTGTTGGATGCACGCGTTTGGGGCGACGCCGCCTCGCAGGTGAGAATTGAGAATTTTCACAATAAAAAGTTAAAGGAAATGCTAATTAAGTCTTTGACTCAGAGTTCTCCTGTGTAAGAAGTGTGAAAACACAAAACTAGCAAATAGCTTTGTTAATTGCAATAACCGCAAACTAAAGTACAAGCAGGAAGAAAAGTTGAATACTGACTCGTAATTTAAAAAGTGGTCGCGAAGTGTTAGTAAAGTCTCGGTTTGTTTGTATAGGGCGCAGTGGGTACTAAATAAAGCATAGTTTTAATCTTACTCTCAAAACACCCCTTCGGTCGGCCATTTAAAGTTTGAAACTTGTGGCAAAAATAAATCTTACGCTATCTATTCATCGCCGCCATGTTTCATAAAATGGAGCAGAAAATAAAAATGTTCTAATTAAAAGTTTGACAATTATTTAGGGAGAAAGACAAATGGTTTATTGGATGATGCTATTTGTACATATTTTTTTTTCTTTGAAACTTTGATGCTAATAAACTATAGATTTTTTTAACTAGTTAGATATTTTATTATCTTATACATATATAAAATTCTCGTGTCACAATGTTAGTCCACGAACTCCTCCGAAACGGCTTTACTGATTTTTATCAAATTTTATATGCATATTCAGTGGGTCTGAGAATCGGCTACTGGATACTTTATATACTGATAAGTGCATTTGTTGAATAAATAATAGTAAATTATTACAACCTGAGACTGACGGCGACCATTGTTTGTGCGACGGGATAGCGATCGACGTTGCCATGGCGACATACATTATTTAGTCACTTCAATAAAATAATATGGGCGAAATACTTTTAACTTTATGTTATGGCAAAGTAACGTTTTCCGGGACAGATTATAAAAAAAATCATATAGTCTTTTAAGAAATTTGTCTTTCAAAAGATAGTATTATAATAATCACTTGTAATATAATTTGTAACTTTTTTTTTTGTAGATTTTCTACTCATTCGGAGTGGCGTGCGGTTCTCTAGTGACGTTGGCGTCGTACAACAACTTCCGCAACAACTGTCACTTTGATGCGGTGTTCGTGTCGCTCGCGAACTTCATGACGTCAATCTACGCCGGGTTCGCGATCTTCTCGGTACTCGGCTTCCAAGCGCAGCTCATGGGTGTCAGCGTTGATGGTGAGTTTGAAATTGGAACAATTTGCGACAACTTCATGTCGCTTTCAATTTTTGCATGGTATGTTCTGAAATATAACCCAGTATACTGGCCAAAGTACATGATTTGTCTAGAATCGACACCATAACGTTGATTCGTTCTGAAATCTTTTTGGGGTGTCATTATCACCTTCTAATTGAGGTCAATCCAACCTTTATGTATTTTATTTTATCAAAGCAAACATTAGACATAGTAATATTATCAATACTGTTTTAATAGTATAATATCATTAAAATATGTTTTATTATTTTAGATGGTAGCTATTAAGAACTACTTTCAAATGCTGCTTAGAGCAAAGCCACATTCCTAAGTTACGTTGTGGTGAGCCACAACGGCGTCATGCCACATTGAAGCGTTGCGTCAATGTACTCAGTAATTTGACGTAACAATGGATACGAGATGACCATTATATTGTCGTAGCTCGAAATGCGATATTCCGTTTTTTTTTTTAATGAAATAAGCAAACGAGCAAACGGGTCACCTGATGGAAAGCAACTTCCGTCGCCCATGGACACTCGCAGCATCAGAAGAGCTGCAGGTGCGTTACCGGCCTTTTAAGAGGGAATAGGGTAATAGGGGAGGGTAGGGACAGGAAGGGAAGGGAATAGGGTGTGGGATTGGGCCTCCGATCAACTCACTCGGCCAAACACAGCGCAAGCGCCGTTTCACACCGGCTTTCTGTGAGAACGTGGTATTTCTCCGGTCGAGCCACGAGTTACGAAAACGCAATATACTAAAAAAATGTGGCTTCGCTCTTAATCCAGTATTTGCAAATTGTGAATTCTTGTTATTTCAATAATACCTAACCAATATCAATATTGTTCTAATTGAATGCGAAACCTTCGCTGAGAATTAATACAGGATTAAAATAAACTTTAACTAGCATATTCATACCTTTTAAAAGCATATTCATTTGTTCAAGTTGATTAATACAAGCGGATTGGTGCACCCGCGAGCTACGTAAACACACGTAAGTGCACTGTGCTGCGAACGGACTTTATTGAGACTTGGCATATTTACCTGTAAAATTAATGTAACAAACAACAAGTATTATAAATTATAATTTATAACAGATTCGAGAATAACGATTCTCGAATCTGCTAACAATTTATCAATTTTAGTTGAATAACAATAATAATTTATCAATTTAATCATCTTCTGATACTTTTAAATAAGCTATTGCGCGTGTCATTACAATCTAAATAATTACACAATATAATAAGCAATGCATAGTTTTCTGGAGAAAAAAAATGTCCTACTTTCAGATTCGCTTAGATTCAATAATATTGGAACACCAATATTTTTAATTTTAGAGATAAGTTATATTTTCAACTGAATTTTAACAATTTATATTATTATGATATTACATAAATTATCGGTACTAACATTATAATATTCTAAGGTTTGTATACAATGTCACGTTGCTACGCAATTTCCTTGACAATACAACAACGTGCTACGCCGCGCTACGGGTTGCTACGAAATGCCTTTATATTACTTTTACCTGTTTTCAGGCAATTTCCATTTAAGTTAAAGGTGCTCCCTCACCGAGAGCATTAGCTTGTAATGTAACGTTACAAAGTCGAGCATTACATCAGTGAGGGAGGAGAGACGAACATTATAATGCGCACCTTGTAATTATACAATGAGTAATATCTTGATACAACTTATAACATCAACTAGCTATGGAAAGCTCAAAGTTGAATATTACATTACACGCGAATGCTCGTAAGTTAGGGAGGTAGTATTGTAATATAATGCTCAAAGTTGAATTTTTAATGTTACATTACACGTGGGGAGCACCTTAATATAATTTATGTTACATAATATGGCTATTACATTGATTACTATATTTGCATAACCCATAGAAACAATCGTAGATTTTTTCGGCATAAAACTATCCTTAGTAATACCCCGGGACTAATATCTTCATACCAAATCACATCGAAATTACAAAAGACGTCTGTTATCTCTTCATTATTAAAAACATATTAATGAGAAGGTCTAAGCTAGCCTAAAAAGACATCTAGACCTTTGAGGTCTTATATCAGCCTTTCCCAAAGTGGGCGATAACGCCCCCTTGTGGGCACTGAAGGTCTAAAGGGGGGCAGTGTAGGACCCAGAAAAAAATGAGGGCGTTATGTAGAGGCTTGGGGGGTATTTCATCTGAATGCATTTTAAATTGAAACAATGGGGGCGCTAAAACATAATTTGTTCTCAAGTGGGCAGTAGACAAAATAAGTTTGAGAACCTCTGTCTTATATAATAAGACCTCAAAGCTCAATCATATACCTCTTCAATTACTATAATAATTGTATAGTACTTAATAATTGAAGAGGTATCATAACGGTATCAAAAGAGTATGGATTGACAATTCCAAACTTGAAACTACCCTTCAATTCCAATTTGCTTCAATCGCAGTACACGTGGACCGCGTCAACGCAATCCTGAATGCTCTCTCCATGTTGATTCCCCTATAACAGCTGCTCGTTTGAATTTCGAACGCCAGATAATAGAACCAAAACATACCTGTGTATCCAATGATTGAAGTTTCCTATACAGGTTTCTTGATACGTATAACAATTATTATGTTGTTATTATTATACAAAACTTTATTTTATTCTTCAACCAACTTTACGTCTTGTTATTCGGATTTAGGTCAAAGGATTTTCATTCATCATAATATGTATCAATTTTTTAAATCCAGATGTCAACAGGGAAAACAAAAACGCAAGAATATAAGAATACAGTTATAACTGTAGATATCAATTCTTCCATAATAATCACAGATATAGATCATGATCTATGTCTGTGATACTAATATTATAAATGCGAAAGTGTGTCTGTCTGTCTGTTCTTCACATACAAACTTCTGTACCGATTTTCCTGAAATTTAGTATGGAGATACTGTGAGTCCCAGAAAGGACATGCGATGACTTTTTATTTTAGAAAACTGTACGGTTCCCGCGCCATAAACGAATTTTGACACAACGGAGTCGTGGGCGTCATAATATTAACGTTATACCGCGCCATAGCAAGCCTCCGCCTAAATAGTTGATAATAAAAGACGTGCGAGTGACAGCCGGATCCGATTACCAGTTCCTGTAAACGACAACAATAATGTAACATGACTATTATATAGCTGCGTAACAGAGTTCACGAGAAACGGATAAATACTCAGCAAGAACACATTTTGAGCTACGTATTCGCGTATGGAAAGATTATGAAAATCATTACATTGTGACAATATTCGATAATGTTATAATTTTTAATTATCATAAAAAAATAATGAACTCACACACATCCTAGACACTATTAGTTCTATTATCGTTTTAAAATAAACTACATATTCATGTAATTATTGTTTTCCGGTAAATAAAAAACATTTTTATTCAAAAACAAAAAGTATTACTTAAATAAAGACTCAAACTCGAGACTCAATATACAATAAATTGTTTGCTATTATAACTTTCCAAGTCCGAGATCTTAACGAATCTGACAAGATTAAGCTCCTTAATTAGGTTGGAAACTAGGCAGGCTTATTCTGAGTCTTTTATTTCTATAAATAAATTAAAAACAAAAGACAAGTTTGACGCCTACTAAGTGCTGCTGCCGACGTAAGTTTCTGTAAACAGTAGGCCTACTACGAAACCGTTTTGACACTCAAACAACTCGGACGAGAATGCTGAGTCCTGCTCTAACAACGTCCTTTCACGTTTGTTTGAGCAGGACGCAACATTCTCGTACGATTGTTTGAGTCTCAAAACCGTTTCGTGGTACGGGCCCAGTTTGCATGATCCAATACCGTTTTATGTTTTTTAACCATGGAGCTTTAAAAAGAGGGCCAATTATTAACCTAATATATATTTTATTAGTTTACAGTAACTATTATAAATAAGCTTTTCAAAACCTACTTTAATTACAAAAGGAGATATTATGAGACATTAAATAAGATAATATATTACTGCAATGTTTTCACACGAAAGTACAGCACCAGCAATCAGCGTAGAGGTTAAACAAAAAGTTTCGTTTGGGGTTCGGCAACGTTTCTGTTGATAATATTCTGATATGACGTGTGCAGCATATCGGATTATTTACTAAATGTTATTAGTGCCCTCTGCGTAATATTCCCTACTGGCAGACCTGCTGCTCGTTGTGTTGGGATGTCAATTCTTATTTTGAATGGCTAATTTAAAATGCGTCGCATCTCGTCGTCACGCTGCAATGTGAAGTAACCTTTATTTGTTACCTTTTATTTTATGCAGGATTTTTTTCCTAGCTTACACGAAAATCCTGCCAATATCTGTTCTCGCTTCGCGATCACTTGTTTTCTATCTGTTCCGAGCCTAACGCGTGTTAAACAAAAAATTGTTGGTAAATATACAAGGCTGGAATCGTGCCAAGGGCCAGAATTTTTATCTTTACCGGCTCTGATATAAATCATATGAAGCATAATATGTACGAATGCGTATGTAAAAAATATATTATTTATTTTAATCATTCCACTCCTAGTTTCTGAAACCAGGTTAGTGCGACATGAATTGTGCATAAGGATATTAAGTTAAATCTGGGGAACTATTTGCAATTTCATGTTGTTTGAAATTTAAGCTTTGTTTCTGTTTCTTTGGACCATTATATTAGATTTATCCTTAGAAGTATTATAAATTCGATAGTTTGTCTGTCTAATATATCGTCATGCTTAAGAAACTCAATAAATTTAGAGGGAATTTGGTATTGAGATACTTTAAGTCCCGGAAAAAGACGTAGGGCACTTCTTACCCAAAAAAATAAACTGATAAATGAATTTTGACGCTGCAAAGTTGCGAGTTGCGGGCAACACATATTATTATTTATTATGCATGACAATAATATTTCTAATTCTCTATTTGTTAGTAGGATTGGCATCAAAGAGAAAAACAAGTATTTTATATGTGACTCCATTCAGTTTTATTTGAAAACTTTTGACTTTTTCCGCCGATAAACTTCACCATAACAGCGCGTAATAAAAACAATATCGACCGCTTAATCCTTTTATATGGACACTTAGTGGCTTACTAAATCCTAACTACACTATATAGTGGCTATCATCACTTCATAACTTTGCCAATATTGTCTACAGCTACCTATAGTATGTACCGAGTAAAAATGAGTAAGTTTAATATAATTAGGTTGAAGAAAGCATTTCTAGTAGTAGGGGAGGCCAATATAGGATTTCGCGACATGCTGGAGCATGACAGATTAAGCTTGTATAGGCTTTCCACGTGTCAGAGACAGAGTAACATGGTATAAAAATCAGATTTCTTAGTTGGTGCGTTAAAAAAGTTATTTTTAAATATTGAAATGTCATCGGATCTGTCAGATTAGGATAAGGGATATTAAGTTTACCTCATATTCCATATTCCACAAGAAATCACTGATAATTTAAAGGTACGGTAAGCCTGTAAGAACATTTTAAATATTTAGAAAATAAAGCTACAGATTTTCATATCTAAGCTTCCCACATATTTTATATCACACTCGACTAAATGTTGTGGTCTCTGTTGAAATTACCTATGTAAGCAATACTGTTCTCTATTTTGAATTTTCTTTTTCATAACTTTAAAATTGCTTATTATTATTTTCTTCATTTCACCTAATCTACAAAACCTACTAGGTCTCCACGGCGCTTTAATAACTACAAAAATAGCATACTTGCCTCCCCTACCATAAGTAGTTCTTCATGTTACTAGTTGGCATAACCTGTAATCGTGTATATTGTTCAATGAATCTGTAGTCTGAGGTTGTAATTAATTAATTTCCCCATCTCGACCAGTTCAATTGATGTATTATGCTGATGCTATTTGAGCGTTATGTAATCTAGATTAATAGTCATGACAGAGGCCTTGCTCCGAACTTTATGCACCAGCATTTAATCAACAAGTCAGCATAATTTATAAGATACTAGTTGATGCCCGAAACTTCGTTACGCCAATATTCGTTTCTCGCGTGGGAACCGTACATTTTTTTGGGTTAAAAAGTATCCTATGTCCTTTCCCGGGACTCAAAGTATCTCCATGCCAAATTTCAGCGAAATCGGTTCAGCGGTTTGAGCGTGAAGAGGTAACAGACAGACAGGCAGACAGACAGGCAGACAGACAGACAGACATACAGACAGATAGACACATTTTCGCATTTATAATATTAGTATGGAAGTATGGAAGTATGGACTAGTTGATGCCCGAAACATCGTTACGCCAAAATTCGTTTATCACGTGGGAACCGTAATTTTTTTCCCGATAAAAAGTAACCAATTTCCCTTCCCGGAACTCAAAGTATCTCCATATTTAGCAGTTTAGGCGTGAAGAAGTATTAGACAGACAGATACACTTTCACATTCATAATATTATATAGTATGGAATAGTGGAAGCCTGAAACTTGGTTGCGCACACAGGCCTCCATCTAGTTTTATTTCTGTGGTTGCGCAGAAATTCGATAATCGCAGAAGAAACGTACATTTTTTTAGGATGAAAAGTATCCTATTTCCGATAGCATTCAAGATATCTCTATGCCAAACATGACAATCGGTTTATCGGTTTAAATGTGAAGAGGTAACAGACAGACAAAAAGACAGACACGTTCGCAATTATAATATTAATATGGATGACAGAGGCCTTGCTCGGAACTTTATGCACCGGCATTTAATCAACAAGTCAGCATTTATAAGATGGATAACAGCTTAGTTACTATTTTAGCTTTGGATCGTAGATTCTATTTTGGTTATGCGAGGTTTCGTACGATAGCTGATTCATTTAATTTACACCGAAATTCCGTCTCATTTCCGGGCAAACTTCTCTGTAGATTTATTATAAATATTTACGTAGGAGTATACAAGGTGTTACAAAACTAAGTGATAATACTTTAGGGTGTGTATGTCGACCTATGCAAAGAACAAAGTCACATTTGCAAAATCTCTACTTTACAGGAGAGCGATATAAAGTTTGTCTTCAACAAATTTGGCTATAATTTTTTTTCAATAGTTATTTAAACTTGATTCTTAAAATAAACAAATAAAACATTATTATGCATTGATTTTAATCACAATAATAAATTAATACCTTTTATTTTAAAAAATAGCAGTTTATATATGCACATATGACCATTTATTGCGGAAATCACTGTACAAATGTGTGTCATATATACAAATGAAACCTTGTTCTTGGAAAGAGTGCTGGTACCAAGTATAATTAAAACTTTATTCTATGTAAATTCTGATCGCTAAAATGGTTTTATTTGTTAAAGGGTATAAAAATACACAATAAAATGAATGATTAAAAAAAATATACATTATTTATTAAGTAATAAATAATCACAGTCATGCAACATAATAATCTAACCGTACTCAGATACATTTTATTATGATGAACCTTCAATTTAATGAAGATTTTGACAGAATATAATTATGTCAAAATTTTGAATTAATTACATTTAAGTACTTAATTAATGTGCCACTCTGAGTGCGGCAGTTAGGTAATTAAATATTTTTAATCGTTAGGTCATTACGTAATCTCAAAGGAACTAAAAAATCATCGAGCTTTAAATAAGTAAATATAATATATTAATTATGTTATATAAAAATGAATTCATGTTTTCCCGGATCACGACATTTTTAAGGGCACGGGTTTTAAGGGTAGGTAGGGTAGGTAAGGTAGGAAGGTAAGGGTCTTAGCGTGATAATATTATATTTATAGCCTATAGCCTCCTCGATAAATGGGCTAACTGACACTGAAAGAATTTTTCAAATCGGACCAGTAGTTCCTGAGATTAGCGCGTTCAAACAAACAATAGAAACAAACAAACAAATTATAATATTAGTATAGATTAGCGTTATTATTGTCGCCTGAACAAGAGAGAGATCGGAAATTGAGAAGATATAATTACCGAATCAAGTAAACGCATCAAAACTTTATGTTTATCTTGGCTTTTTGTAAGCTTGCTCTAAGATTAGTCCAGAAGAATCGGTGGGTATTTGAGCATAATAAAATCGGTTTGTAGTCTACGGTATTTCGTTAAGATCATATTTATACAACAGCTTGTAAGGAACTGCCCAGTTTTTGTATATGTTAATCTATAACTGCTTCTGAACAAATGTGCCAAATTTCAAAAGTGTATGTATGTATGTATGTAAGTAATGTATGTATGTATGTTTTTATGTTTGTGCACGCATATCTCCGGAACCACAAGTCTGATTTTAGTGATTCTTTATTTATTGTACTAGGTATTGTTCAACTTAGGGAATACTGCAAGTTTCATCAATTCTCTTTAATAGCACGCCTTTTTCAGAATTCGTCTAAATATCAACTATTTCTGTACATATACTACAGTCTTCATTACTTTGAATTCGGTACCAGGCCCAAAAGTTTCAGATATTCTGACATTACTGAACTCGCGATTAAATTAGCTGGTACCGACTTCAAAATAATGAAGACTGTAGTATATGTACAGGAATAGTTTATATTTAGACGAATTCTGAAAAAGGTGTGCTATTAAAGAGTAAGAGTTATTTAATACTTTTTAGTTCATATTACTATTGTTTTTACCTTGGAAGACGGTTTTAATTTTTTGTTAAAAAATAATTATTATTATTCGTAGTTTATAATGATGTATCTAAAGATAATTCATAGAATATACTATATGAAATATATTCTAAAGGTATCTTAGAATATACTAGATAATTCTCGTCATCGACGCCCTAAAGACGGCGATTACACCAAACAGCAAGTACAGTATGGATTGTGCTTAGTTCGGCTCGTCGAAAATCCCTTTATAGCCCTTATCTCCTCACCAGGGCTTTGCTTAGCACACCTCTTAAAGTGAATGGCTTTTGACATTTGCATGATTGAAAGTGTTTAATAGAATAAGGTATTTCTTTGCGGAGGTAAATGCCTGAAATATATTTTTAATAGTAGGCTTTTGACTAAAGGTTATTCAATACTTTTTCATTTCGCGACATTCACATAAAAATTTTATGGTGAAAACAAAAATTTTAAGAGACGTGTTTACGTATTTTGAAAATAATTATTAATAATAATATATATATCTATGGACGCTTCACACCACGTCAGTCTGGCCCCGTGCTAAGTACCTGAAGGACTTATGTTACAGGTACCAGACAACGGAAATATATTTAATACTTTAATACTATACATATTACATTTAAGATTTTTATTATATCATACACATATTTAATACACATCCGGACCCGGGAACATTGAAAACTTTTTGTTCCGTCGGCGGGATTCGAACCGGCGACCCCCGGCTTGAGCTGCCACACTCAACCAATTGAGCCACGAGGTATTACCGACAAGCCGACGTACCAACAACTTGATTTTACATGATAACAAAATATAGTAATGTTTCAATATCCCAATTAAAATCAGTCCACGGTAAACGTAAAACTGAAATATTTTTCAAATAACTTTGTGTTCTTAAATAATGAAACGATCTCTACGTAACAAAGTTGTCGAAAGTTTACAATCACAAGAAAAGAGTTCTCGACGATCAATCAGTGTCGACATCCGCACATGGCGAATATGTAACACGTAACACAAGTGTTGAGCAATTTTTTACCCAACTACAGTGAAACTAATAGGAGGGGTTATGATTTCGAAAATCGAAATTCATTATCGCGTGGGGACCGAACGTTTTCCGTAGCAATAACTAAAATATATCCGTCTCTGAAAGTATATATTTACTAACTTTGCGAGTTTCTTACGGCGGTTCTTCTCGGCGGGGTAGTTCCCGAACCGGTGGTAGGCAACGTAGTTTCTTCGTTCTCTCTACAACTTTCAAAAATATATCTATGGACGCTTCACACCACGTCAGTCTGGCCCCGTGGTAAGTACCTGAAGGACTTGTGTTACAGGTACCAGACAACGGAAATATATTTAATACTTTTATACTATACATATATTTAAGATTTTTATTATATGATACACATACTTAATACACATCCATGACCCGGGAACTTCATAAACTTATTGTTCCGTCGGCGGGACTCGAACCCGCGACCTCCGGCTTGAGCTACCAATGCGCTCACCACTGCGCCACGGAGGTCGTCGAAAGTGTATCATGATGCCCATTTTGAATAAAGAGATATATTTTTTTTAAAAAGTTCTGCCGCTTAAGCCATAAGAAGTAACAGACAGACAGGATGCCTATGCACTTTCAATGTTTTGACGTAAATGTGGATGTAAAATACAATTGTTACACCTAAAGCACTGATGTGATACGAAGTGATAATAATTAATAAATTCGTAACAGTAAAACTAGGCCTTTGTGGACGATTTATACAGTATAGGTATTTTCAGGACGAAGTAACCACTCCTCAAATACTGTAGTGCCTGGGACAAGTTTTTTAAATGTCCGTATGGTTGCCCAAGCGCCTACGGCATTCTCGCTACATAGTCTGGGACCAACTAAGTGCGGGTTTCCTTACGATTTCCTTCACCGTATGAGTATCCGTATTATGTACTTGAGATCAGAAAATGTCGCCTCCACCCGGGATCGAACCTGCACCCTCTACGAGTGCGAACCAAAGGTCTACCCATTGGGCCACGGACGCTCTCGTAACAGTAGCTCATGTACTTAGTAGTAGTAGTAGGCTACCTATATGTGTTTTAAGTAGTTGGTTTAACTTCTGATTAAAAAAAAGTAGGAACACGCAATACGTCATTACTCATTAGAAAAGAGCTGCATATTTTCTTGTATGTACATTATTTTCTTTTTTGATTACTGAACCGTAAATTACCAGCACACAATGTAAAATATAAGACTTGCAGACGGCCACGCGTTGTTGTGGCTAAGGTACATTGTAGTAAACTTTTCAAGTAGGAGGACATCAGTCATGAAGACCACCATGTTTTTTTTCATAGACATCATTTATAAAAAAAACATGGCGACCTCCATGACTGATTTCGTACTACCGTTTGAAATCAGTCATGGAGATTTGTAATATTTGTGACTATAAATTGAGATGGCTATCCTATCTTTAAAGTTGAATAAAATTGCACACGGTTTAAAGGTTGGCAACGCACCTGCAGCTCTTCTGATTTTGCGAGTGTCCATGGGCGACGGTAGTTGCTTACCATCAGGTGACCCGTTTGCTCGTTTGCCCCCTTATTTAATAAAAATGAATAAAAAATAAAAAAACGGTCTACAAATCAATTTTTAAAACGGTTCAGTAATTTAGGAGTCCATCGCGGACAAACAATGTGACATGTAATTTTTATACAATACTAGCTGTTCCGGCAAACGTTGCTTTGCCATAATATATTTGCCATATTATTTTATTGAAGTGACAAAATAAGTATGTCACCATGGCAACGTCGATCGCTATCCCGTCGCACAAACAATGGTCGCCGTCAGTCTCAGGTTGTAATAATTTACTATTATTTATTGAACAAATGCACTTATCAATATATAAAGTACCGAGTAGCCGATTCTCAGACCTACTGAATATGCATATAAAATTTGGTAAAAATCAGTAAAGCCGTTTCGGAGGAGTTCGTGGACTAACATTGTGACACGAGAATTTTATATATAAGACTAGACTATGCGGCTTTGCCCCCGTAAATTAGGAATTTCACGTAAACCGTACATTTCCTGAAAATAAACAGACTATGTCTCACGTGGTCTACTCTTTACCTGTACTATTTTTGTAACCTGTATTATTTTATTGTTCGTAACATATAACATAAAAATTGCTCCAGTACTTCGTGAGATATGCACTTTCAAATATATTCCTCCGTTTTTTTTTTTTTTTCACATTTTCTTCTGTATCTTTACTCTTATTGGTTTTAGTGTGATAATGTGTAGCCTATAGCCTTCCTTGATAAATGGGCTATCAAACACAGAAATAATTTTTCAAATCAGAACAGAAGTTCCTGAGATTAGTGCGTACAAACAAACAAACTCTTTAGCTTTATAATATTAGTATAGGAAATAAAGATTGATAGATGGATATCTATCTCACGCAATTGAAATCAAATCTTTGGTTTCAAAATATTCCTATTTTTTCCAGATGTGGCCGAACAGGGTCCCGGGCTAGCGTTCGTGGCGTACCCTGAGGCTCTGCTGCAGATGCCGATCGCGCGGTTCTGGTCTATCATGTTCTTCACCATGCTGTTTATTTTGGGTCTGGGCAGCCAGTTCGCTGGTATCGAAGCCATCAACACAGCCATTGTGGATCAATGGCCGCAATTTAGGAAGAGATATTGGATGGTAGGAATTTATGGCTATTAAATACAAATTATGATAACCAATATGCTTTGGTTATTATGCTTTAAAAACACTCCGCATATTTAATGCAAACAAAACTGCCTAAAATATTTATAACTAGATGACGCCCGCAACTTAGTTGCGCCAAAATTCATTTATGGCGCGGGAACTGTACATTTTTCGGGATAAAAAGTATCCTTTCCCAGGACTCAAAGCATATCCATACCAAATTTCAGCAAAACGGTTCAGCAGCTTGGGCGTGAAGAGGGAACAGACAGACCGATAGACAGACGGACAGACAGACAGACACACTTTCAAATGTATAATATTAGTATGGATATTGTGGTAGTTATTGCAAATGATGTGTAAGTAACTAGACGTTACCTGCAACATCATTGTGTAGCAATTAGTAAATACCATAGACTTATAATATATAAATACCGTGAAAACCGCACCTTTACCTGCCCTTAAATAAATATATAAATAAAATAAAATAAAAAAATATTCTACTCGTATATTTTCATACATATTTTATTCATATCAAAATTAGTTTAGCAGCTTCAGTGTAAAATGATAACTGACAAATTTTAATTTTCTTCGCATGTTATATAGGGTATACTTTATACAATGAATATAATATTATCAATATCGTTGTGGATGTTAAAGTTGATTAAATGACTACAACTTCCCTTGGAAACGAGTAAATTGAATCTCACTTGATACAGGGTGCAACAAAACTAAGTGATAATTACTTTAGAGATTAGAGTGTAGTCCCCTATATAGGGTTCACTGTGAAAGTGGCAGTGCTCAAAGAGTAACTTTTATTTTTCATCTTTGTATAGAAAAATTTATGACACGCGGGGAGCTTGCCCGTACAAATCACAAAAAAATTGCTGTCTCAGTGCTTCTACTTTCACAGTGACCTCTATACACAGTACTCATACACACCCTAACACAAATCACGAAAATAAATTGCTCTTTCAGCACTGCTACTTTCACAGTGAATTCTATACACGATACTCATACATACCCTAAAGTATTATCACTTAGTTTTGTTACACCTAAGATTTCCTCAACGATCGTTGGTTTGCAGGTGACGGGGTTCACGTGCTCCTCGTGTTTCTTGCTGGGGCTGCCGATGTGCTTCAGCGGCGGTGTTTACCTCTTCACCCTGCTGGACTGGAACACCGCCTCCTGGGCTATACTGCTTATTGGTATCGCTGAGGTAAGTTGACTCTGAGTGCTTCAGAAAACATAAAGCGTCTATTTTATTTTAAAACTAACTGCCACACTCAGAGACTAATTACTTAATTATTTCAATTAAATTTAAGATTTTGACATAAGCACTATACGTTATTATCAGCTGTCAAAATCTTTATTAGGTTGAAGTTTAATCTTCATTAAGATATGTCTCTGAGTGCGGTCTATTGAAAGTATTTTAATATTTTGATTTTGTTAGGGGCTGTTTCACCACTTGACAGATAGAAGATATAGAGTATATGTCAAATAAGTTAAGGGTAGTCTATCCGGCACTTGTCAGGAAATGGTGAAACAGGCCCTAAGTAGTGTAAGCTCTGGACGAGTTAAAACTCAATTTCAGTGGCAATAGTTACATAAATATTATAGCAAAATAACTATAAAAATAAGCAAAAGCTAAATAAATATTATTCCTAATATCAATAATAAATAATACAATACAATTCCAGGCCACAGCTGTCTCCTGGAGCTACGGCATCAATAGAGCTATAAAGGATCTGGAGACGATGGATATGAAGTTCAACAAGGTGCTGCGGTTCTACTGGAAGGCCGTGTGGACCGTCACCGTGCCTTTTGCTAGTCTCGTGAGTACTTTTACGCTAATTTAGGCCGCGTTTCCACTGACGCGGAGCGGAGCGGAGAGGAGCTTAGCGGTGCCCGAATTGACCAATCGTGCTATTCCAGCGGAATAACAGCGAAGCGGAGCGAAGATTTCGAGTATGGTGATTGGTCGATTCGGCATCGCTAAGCTTCTCACCGCTCCGCTCCGATTCAGTGGAAACGCGGCCTTAGACTGTGGTGTCACATCTAGCGCCATATTCGTGCATCACGCTATTGAAGCTTAAATGCGTCGGTATATAATTAATATGACAGCTGAAATCTATGTAATGGACTCTAGCCTAGCCCAGTTAGTAGTAATATCTAAAATACTAGTTTAATTCTGATAAATATTTGCGAACTAATAACTATGTAAGTAATAGCATATAAAGTCACATACTCCAAAGCCGAAAATCAACGACATTAGTGGCTATATTTCTTTGCACATTGTACACTGATCGTGTAAGGTAAATGACTAGTAGATTGGACAGTACCAGTCATTGGAAAAAGCACAAAAACACAATATTTATTATTGTTGCTTCAAAAATTTCCTGTTTTTAAAGTAAAAGAACGCCTGTTTTTTAAGAAAAACGGTCAGTTTTTAAAGCAACATTAATAAATATGGTGTTTTTGTGCTTTTTCCAATGACTAGTACTGTCCAATCTACTAGTCATTCACCCTATGTAAATAATGAATTTGTTTGTATGTCCGTCATGCATCTACTGTGCTAAATTTAACGTAATCGTTCAATTGTGTGCATCGAAATTTAATGCGGGTTTACCGACAAGCATCGGGGATGTACAGGTTGAATTACCTTATTGAGATATTCAATTTTGCCGCATTTCCATCAAAAATACGCATCTAAAATTTCATAATATTACCAATTAAAATATTATATTATATTTTTATAGTGTAACCATTTATTATAATATAATAGTGTAACCATTCACTTAAGATCTATCATTTCGATCTATCGATAAACTAGTCCGAAGTCGTTTCATATAACAAGCAATTTAACCAATAACCCATCAAGGCCCCATAAGGACTCCAGTGACCGCGATAACAATAGAATAACAATAGATTTCCAAAAATCTGCGATCGAAAGAATAAATTAATCCCGCATTATTTTAACCAGTTTATTTGCGACGGATCGAAGCGAAAAATAGCAAATTATAGTTTGTTCGTTCTAAGATGATATGGGTGACAGTTCTCATATTCCTTGCTACGGATTTTTTTTATAAGAAAACAAAAAAAATCAGAATGTAATAAATTATATTCCATCTACAAAAATAAATGTTTCCTGTAATTGTAAATGAATAAAAATGAAAAGTTGCTAAATGCTAACTTATTGATATAAAATTATAAATATTAACTTTGAAATAGGAGTATAAAATTATTGTTACGAAAATATTTGAAAAATGTCATATGCATGAAACGGAACTTATGTCAATAGAGATTGACACAGTTGAATCGAAATCAAATCGATAAAAAGGGCGACCATCTTAAATCGCCGGCGTCACTCTGAAACATCAGTACGAAATCGATAATTTCGATTGCAATTCCTTTACGAGGTGATTCGATATTTTTAAATTATTCGATTAATTTTTTTAGGTAACTTCCCTACTATTGTCAATTATAATGTGTCACGCATATCATCATAAAACGAACAAACTATAGTGGTAACCCTGAGACAAAATATTATTATTAACACGTATATATATATTTATGTAATTTGTAGTTAACGCCGTTGGTTCCGTAGTAACTAAGTTTTTGTTTATATACACGATTATAATTATGCACTATGGTTACTGTTTGTTAACTTCAATAAATGGAAAAAAAAAAAAAAAAAAACACTCGGAAGTATAGGGTGTGCCTTTAAATTGTTAAAATATGAGAATTATTCAAAATTCAATAACCAAAAATGCATCCAAATATTTTTCTATCAATACCAAACATATTTTGTAAGTACCATCGGGTGTTAGGCAATAAATTAGGCACGGGTGCAAAACGCAAATAGTGATGATCCCAATTTGAAACATTTTAATCACCGATATCCGATTACCGTTTTTCCGAATTTCGCTGAATATTCGGACTCGTTTCGAAATGGACAATCTTTTTATTTGATCATCAGTTATTTACGTCGATGTTTTACTCAACAGGGAATTTTAATATTTGTGTTGGCTGATTGGACGGCGCCGGCATACGAGGATTATGTTTTCCCGCTGTTCGCGGATATACTGGGCTGGCTGGTCGGTTTCTCCACTCTGATATGCTTCCCGCTTGGCCTGTGCTGGGTCTGGTACCATGGCTACGTAAGTATAACATTCCAAATTCAAAAATGTAAGGCGCGAAATCGCACTATGCTGCTATAGAGCGCTGCGACACGTTACGGCTAAGTAACGTAACGTACAGTAACGTAACGGCTAAGTAACTTGTATGAAATCGTATGATTAAAATCTACGCGGTAACGGAACTACGCGATACGGCACTGTAGTATGATATAAAGACGCGACGCTCCGCTGCAGTAAGTTAAGCCTAGTGCGGTCTCACCTTAAGTTATTTTTGTACCTAAACAGTGATATTACTGATAATGTTTATTATTGTTTTACAATATTTTCTTGAAGTCGTAATGTTTACGCACGATTTCATTTGTTTCGATTGAATAGTCTTGATGTTTGTGCAATTTGCTATATAGCAAATAAAAGATATGAAATTGACTGAGTACACAATATTTGAATGCATATATCAGCAGTGCCAGCAGTATTGATATTTCATGCAGATCTGCGCGTGACGTGCAATCGAGGGAACATCCCTCGAGACCGACGAATAATAATTTACCAATAAATATCCAAGTTCTGCTTGTTTATGACTAGATCAGGGGTCACCAATTAGTTTCGCTCGGGGTCCATTTTAAGAAATGAAATGACCTTCGCGGTCCACACATTAAAAAAAATATATTTTTTAAACAAATAACGGAAATTACAAGTATCAATCAATAAGAAAAGTGACAATTTTTGTTGCTAATTATATCTGTCTGAAGTTTGGAGTGAAATTATTGGTGCAAGCTATTCGAAAATGCTTGGTCGGTGGTCCGCACACAATGGGTCGGCGGTCCGGATGCGGACCGCGGTCCGCCATTTGGTGACCCCTGGACTAGATCGTATAGATCGGACTTATTATAATCTGCAATCAAAATTTTTGTGTATGAAAATCGATTAGTTTCAAATATTTTAATTCAAATAAAATCTTGATTTATAAGGTTTGGTTTGAAAAATAAAATCTTATGAGCCTCTTGTTATTTAATTATAAAAAAAACTGGTTAACTTATTCAACATTAAAACTTGGTAAGAAAATAATTTATATTTAAAATTCATAAGAACAAAAGGAAGATCCTGGAATAATACTTGTAAATTAATTCTCTTTTTTTTACAGAGAGGTAAAAACCTATTTTCCCCACTGGCACTATGGAAGCCGGCAGACAAGACGCAGCACGGTTCCCGCCCTGTCTCCGTGATGTCAATGAACCCCGCTAATGAAGGAGAATACGATAATTTGGGCTATATCATGTAATATAAGTTATAGGAAAATAGTGCTTAAGTACTAATATTTAGATGCCAAATTGCCAATATTGTAAACAGAAAAAAATTACAAAAACCATGGACATGGGAGTGGACGGAAAAGTTAATGTTACAAATGCAAAATAGAATTGAATAGATTCTTGGCTGATTATTTTTAATGATTAATGGGCAGATTCTAGGAAATGATAAAAATATTAGTGTCCTTAACGCACATGCTCAATTTCTTTACAAGAATTCAATTTTATTCTTAAGTTAGCAGAATGCAGTGCAAGTATTTTTCACATAGCTCCTAGACTAGAAAGGTCAATGACCGCTGGTTCCACATTAAATAGTCTTGACTATAGTAATATTTTGCTTTGAAAAGTACCGAAATATGAAAAATAATACTTATATAGGTCTACCCACGGATGGAGCATTACACTATAAAGAGGTGAAGCATGCAAGGTACGACAATTTCGTTTATTGTACACGTGACCGACACTCACACACGCAACTAGGTACTACAACCTGTTGTCATTTTACATTGAGTGACGGCACTAATGACACGCACACATCCTACACGGGCGGCCATAACTATGCTTCACTCGGGATTAGACAAGGTTACGTCAGTATTTTTTTTAAGTCCGTGGGTCTACCATAAAATATTTTTCATCATTTTTTCATATCTACAAAATCAAAAATCTGATGGCAAAAAGTGAGAAAGTAAATTGACTCTAGCAATACCGAGGTAATTGGAATAAAACATTTTGATCCTTTTTTTTTCATTATAGCGGCTAATTATGTGTGTGAAACATGCAAATATATAAATTTATCTAATGATCAATAATTTTTTAATTTGCCGTCAAAATTTGCCGTCAGAGTCTGGTAGACCTATAGATAATATGTTTTAATATTTACTGGCCCACATAATATCACAGAAAATTCTTCAGTATACAGCAACTTCTATGTTCTAAAATATTATGATCTGTGCTTTCGGGGTTGCCTGCACTTTATATTATTTAAAATGTACAATATTTATATATTGTGATCGTAAGAATTAACTTATTTAATAAAATACTATTTTAATATTATTGTAAATATAAAATATATCACAAAGACATTTGTATAATATGTTATTTCCATGAATTCGTTTCAATTATTATTATTAATATCCAAAAAAATTTCAAAATAATTTTTCCAAATTATTTTTGATTTTTTCTCATAATTTAAACTCTTAATAAAATTGGAACATAAAAGTATCGCTTTCATTAATTAAGTTACATTTATTAGTGTGCATTAAGATTTCAAGGAATAAGCCTAGCTTTGAATAACAACTTTTACTCGGAGTAATAATAACTTGAATCCGTTGGAATTCCGAGTCGCGCTAAACTTTTCTACATTTTGCTGTCGAAATCTCTTTTTAAATAGAACTAATTGAATGCAGATTTTATCTCGGAATTCTTATAAAGCGACGTTTTCTAATTGAATTTTTACAATATCTTGTTAACTCCGCCAACTTAAATGGCCGGATTAGGCGCGTTAAGGTGGATCAACACTTTCGCAAACTTTCTAAGAAGTATCTGGGAAGTTATTAAATACTCGTAGTCGTCACCTTAGCCGCCGCCGCCAAAACACATGTACTTATACATATGTTTATTGTTTAATAAAATATGCAAAACTGTATTTTAAAAAGATAAAACCGACTTCAAAATTGTACGTGATTGTGAATTAAAACTCCCTATCTCTAAAACTACTGAACCGATTTTGATGAAACTTGCACTGTTCCCTAAGTTGAACAATACCTAGTACAACAAAAAAAGAATTACTGAAATCGGACTTGTAGTTCCGGAGATATGCGAACACAAACATAAAAACAAACATGCATACATACATACATACATACATACATACACTTTTGAAATTTGGCACATTTGTTCAGACGCTGATATAGACTAATATATACAAAAACTGGGCAGTTATGGAAATATTACATACATACGCGTCGAATTGATAACCCCCATTTTTTAAGTCGGTTAAAAACATTAAATATAACAATACGTTTTGAAACGATATAAGGACCTGTATTCACGATTAGAGCAGGTGATTAGTGATTATTAGAAAATAAGGACACTAATAATTAGCCGCTGTCCACACATACTTTCTCCTAATTACTAATCACCTGCAATAATCACCTGCACTTGTCACTAATCAAAGTGAATACAGGCCCAAAGACGAAGTCATCGTAGCACCCTCTACGAAAAGTCGTAGATATTTAGTAGAGCATGTTCTACGATCTCGATTTATACGTAGAGACCTACAGAGACACATTTATCAATTTCACCGTCCCGTAGCCTGCTTTTTACGTCCCATTTTTTATGTATACGATAATAAAATAAAAAATTGCATCGTACTGTTCCTGTAATACAAAATCCTTATGAAAAATACACCAGAAATTACAAAATCACACAAACAAATTACACAAACAGCACTAAACAATAAAGTACAAATTAGCGAAACAAGAAGTTGTAGGAACAGTTGGGGAAACATTAAAAATAAATCCCCCGCCCCAACTTCACCCTGCACGTTCCCACCTGGAACTTGGGCCTTTCATTATAAACTTGAGCAGTATTTACATGCCACTGGAAATCACAACTTTAAATCCGTACTTTCGTACTTACTAATAATTTAAACTAGATGACGCCCGCTACTCCGTTGCGCCAAAACTCGTTTACAGCGTGGGAACCGTACATTTTTAAAAGTATCCTTTGTCCTTTCCTGGGACTGCAGGTATCTCCATGCACAGACAGACACACTTTCACATCTATACATATTATAAAACAAAGTTGCGTTTTTTTTTTCCCTCATGTCCCTTTGTTCCCTTTAATCTTTAAAACTACGCAACGGATTTTGATGATTCTTTCAGTGTTAGATAGCCCATTTATCGAGGAAGGCTATAGGCTATATTTTATCACGCTAAGACTAATATAAGCGAAGAAATAGAGGAAAATGTGAAAAAAAAAGGGGAAAATTATTTGAAAGGGCTAACTTGAAACCGCTAATCTCAGGAACTTACTGGTCCGATTGAATTTTACTGGTCCGAAAAGTATTTCAGTGTTAGATAGCCTATTTATTGAGGAAGGCTATAGGCTATATTTTATTCCGCTAAAACTAATAAGAGAATGTGGAAAAAATGGGGAAAATTATTTAAGAGGGCATATCTCGCGAACTACTGGAGCAATTTTTATGTTATTTGGCACAGATAAGAAGTGGACCACGTGAAGGCTATCGATTTTAATCATTTTTTCAGTGGCTATATAATTTACACCCGTGCAACGCCGAGGCGGGTAACTAGTTTATAATATTTATAATGATGCGAAAGTGTGTCGGTCTGTCTGTCTGTTATCTCTTCACGCCCAAACCGCTGATCTGTTGCTGTTTGGTATAAAGATACTTTGAGTTGAGTGGGAGTGCGATACATAAGAAAAATGTATGGCGTGATAAACGAATTTAGGCACAACAGAGTTGCAGCCCCCCTAGACAAGTGGTAAAACGCTAATGCTAACGCTAACGCTACAAAATGTATGGATTTGACATTAGTATTCGCTAGCGAAGCGATGACTATATGTCAAATCGCATACATTTTGTAGCGTTAGCGTTTTGCCACTTGTCTAGGGGGGCTGGCCTCATCTAGTATTATGAG
The DNA here is from genome assembly GCA_905333045.1 of Lysandra bellargus. Lineage (NCBI taxonomy): Eukaryota > Metazoa > Arthropoda > Insecta > Lepidoptera > Lycaenidae > Lysandra > Lysandra bellargus. Next base: position 8,379,141 of record HG995323.1, read on the forward strand.
GATAATGATTAAATATTGTTAAGTTTTTACACACTACAATTAGGCAGACTTGTGTTTCATCAACATTACAATCTTTGAGGATGGCTAATAATAGGTAAGTCTACGTAAACTTAAACTGCTAAGTAGAGTAAACATTTTGCAAAGGTTGTGGAAAATAATATTATAAATTATTATTATAGTGTGTGTTTAAAAGAACGCAAATAAAAATCCACATCCACACTAATATTATAAATGCGAAAGTGTGTCTATCTGTCTGTCTGTCTGTCTGTCTGTTACCTCTTCACGACCAAACCCCTGAACCGATTTCGCTGAAATTTGGTATGGAGATACTTTGAGTCCCGGGAAAGGACATAGGATACTTTTTGTCTCAAAAAGATGTACGGTTCCCGAGCGATAAACGAGTTTTGGCGCAACAGAGTTACGGGCTTCATCTAGTATTGTATAAATTATCGCTAGGACTGGAAAGTCGTATTTAATTGGATGAGGAAAGAAAATATTATATTTATGCATAAAAATAAAAAAAAATAAAAATGAGTGTAAGAATTATTTTATTGAAAAATAGAAATAAACATAAAATAACAATTAATTCATTTAACCTCACCTTTACAATTATACTTCACACAGAACACGATACTGTAAGAGTTTGTTTCGACGAAACATGACAAGGCAATAAAATTAATTAAACAAATATAACTTGTTTTTGAATCACGTTTATTGTATTTTATACAAAGTTTTGCGAACCAATTACAATTAATAACATGAAACCGAACCAATTGTTCAACTTGTGAGTTTCATTTTAAATTTTGGTATATAGAGGCTCAGTTTTAATTAATTTATAACCTGCAGTACCGAAGGCTAAAAAATATGAGTAGTTATACAGGGTGCAATTAAACCTTCTTGCCAAGTTTTTTTAGGATAAATTTTGGAAGCTATTTCTCAACATTTTAGTACTGAGTGACTAAAAATAAAAGAAAAAATACGTGTATTTTTATTTTTAACAAGGATCAATATATCAAAATGTGGCAGGAAGGTTTAATTGCACGCTGCATACTACTACTATAACTTTTATACTTTCACATCTATACATATTATAAAACAAAGTCGCGTTTTTTTCCCCCCATGTCCCTTTGTTCCCTTTAATCTTTAAAACTACGCAACGGATTTTGATGATTCTTTCAGTGTTAGATAGCCCATTTATCGAGGAAGGCTATAGGCTATATTTTATCACGCTAAGACTTATATAAACGAAGAAATAGAGGAAAATGTGGAAAAAAACGGAGAAAATTATTTGAAAGGGCTAACTTGAAACCGCTAATCTCAGGAACTTACTGGTCCGATTGAATTTCACTGGTCCGAAAAGTATTTCAGTGTTAGATAGCCTATTTATTGAGGAAGGCTATAGGCTATATTTTATTCCGCTAAAACTAATAAGAGAATGTGGAAAAAATGGGGAAAATTATTTAAGAGGGCTTATCTCGCGAACTTTTATCTGACTTTTTAAAAGGCACCTTCGTTCCTTATTCGATTCAGTTTATTTCCTTCAAATAGCAAAAAGTATTATCATACGTAATATCATGTTTATAGTTATTATTCTTATGTTTATGCTTAATTCTAAGTTAGGTGAGTATGATATTATTTTTGTGAATTATTATATTTTGTAGATTTATAGAAATCGGAAAGAATTTAAAAAGGAATAAAGCAGCATTAATGTTTCATTATTAGTACAATCAGGGTATATTTCAAATCATGAAATCATTAATATTGTTCGACTCACTACAGACAAGCTCACGAGACCTTATTGAGTCTCTGTCTAAAGTATAAGTGGGCCCCCAGACGATTAATTTTATTGTGCTAGGTTTATCATTGAACAATAATTGAACAATTTATTTGACAATAAGATTTAAGGCGGGCGCGTTCAATATGAACCCTAGACGGTCAATAGTATTGCACAATACGTGATACCTATTGCACCTATTGCATTGATCGTCTGGGGGCGGCCTCTAGCGTAAAACTTCAAATTCACAATCTGCATAGTGTATAGCCATGAACAGTTTCTTTTAGTCTTTTATTAGCATAAAAAGTTAATTTTTACTTTTAATTATTCTGAATCACATAAAAGGCAAAGTCCAATAAACTGCAGAGATAGTAATGAATCAGCAAAGAAACTGGTCGTGATTTTTGTCGGTGCCAACTCAGGCAAAGCAAAAAGCTGCTAAAATACCGATAAAGTTCTAGGATAATGAAAGTAGCTGCATTTTTACAGTTTAACTAAAAATAAACTAAGTAATATAAATTATTTTTCAAGTTTTTATGCGTTGTTCACTTTATTTTACAACATTTTTCACATTTTTCTTTAATCTCAACATCAACAATAAACACGGCGAAAATACAATAATAAAAAAAACTTGTTCTGCTACTTTCACAGTAAACTAGTGCAAAAGACGCACAACTTTGAGTTTTTTTGTTACACACTGTATAGTTACTGTTTCTGACTATTAAACTGCACCAATACCACTGTCAAGATAATCATAAATATTATTTAGACAGCTACTTTGCTTTCATATTTACTACGACATCGGTACTATCATTTATTCAAGTCTAAAATTGGAGCTGGCACAGCCTTCGCTGGCTCCTTCGGGAAGCCTCCAACTTTAATTAAAGACGTACCTAGACAAAACCGAACGTTTGCTTTTAATCCAGTAGTTTCCCCGCAACCCCGTTATTGGTTTTCTTTGAAAAATGGAAGCGATTAATTCTAAATGCTTATGGCAGCCACAAATGTATTGAAAATGTCGTTGGGTACCAGATGAAATATTTCAGCTTTTATATACTTAAATAGAATTTAATTTGTTGCGTCGTCTGAGTATTGTGGTAGCTTTGTTGTAACTATACTATATTATATATTCAACGGACGCAGCATGGAAATTATTGCCATTAAAATCATCAGTATTTAAAGTGGAATGTTTGATGTTACCACCAAAATATTTGTCGACAAACATTTGATGTGGCCGAGCATAGTTAATGTATAATATTTTTTAATACGGGCTAGGCAAAGTAGATATCAAAATTAAAAAAGACAAAGAGACAAGTTCTAAACTACCACCAATATGATATTACACCTCTATACCAAAGTATAAAGTACCAAAGTTGAACTAACTAACTGCACTTTTTGAACCGTCATACGACTTTTAGCTATATTATAAACAAAACAGTCGAACATATCAGAAACGAAAGTAAGAATTCATATGAAATGTGTCTCATGATAAATATTAGTGTAAGTGAGTCGTAAGTCGCGGTCGTTCATCAGGTCAGCTGACATTGTCATCCCTCATGTTCGTTACCTAATGATCATGTATCGGGATTCTTTTGTTACGTATTATGTTCATTAATATTACGGTTACGGTTCTCCTATAAGATCTATTATATTGTGCCATAATAACCTGACTAAAAAAGTTTTTTGACTCTTAAATCTTAATTTATTTCTTTATGTATGTTGCCCGCAACTTCGACTAAAATTGATTTATCGTATGGTAACTGTACCTATTGCAGCAATAAAACGTATCCTATATCTTTTCCCGGGACCTAAAGTATCACTATACTAGCGTGAAGACATAATAAACACAACCATTTTGAAATAAATTAAACGTACTTAAATTTATTATAAGTATAGATTTTATACTATTTTTAAGCCAACGCATTAGCCTTTTAACTTTTACAACCACTAATTCCAAAAATGTTTTGACTTTCGTTTAATATTAAAGGTGATGCAAAATTAGAAACCTAGATAAATATAATTGCTGTTGGACTGGGAGCGCTCATTTTCGCTGAGTCACGTCGATCAATCAAGGTACGCAAAAGAAAACGCGGTGGCCATGGTTTTCGTAATAACAGTTTTTTTTTTTATTTCATTGATGACTGGCAAGCCTCAATTATTATCACTGTTAACCAAAACTCTGATTTTTTATGAAAAGGTACATAACTTTTTATTATTTGCTATCTTAGTTTTCCACGGGTGTTCCTTAGATGTACATGTAGTGCAGTTAAAGATATTTGTGCTTATAAAGTTTATTAATACGTGAGAAAGTAAAATATTACTAGAAAAACAAATTTCCCAAACATCTGATGCTTTCAACTACCCAATGGCTAATTCCATTGTTGGCTATTTTTTACAAAAATAGTTACAAGTTTATAACATTACTTAGGTTATACAATGTACGCTGTATTAAATATTTTAACATAATTTTAACATTTTTAACATTATATTAACATTTATTTTAATACTTTTACGACTCTGTGGCTCAATTTGTTGAGTGTGTGGCAACTGGCAGCTCAAGCCGGGACTCGCGGGTTCGACTCCCGCTGACGGAGCAAAAAGTTTTCAATGTTTCCTGGTCTGGAAGTGTATTAAATATGTGTAATGTGTATGATATAGTAAAAATCTTAAATATATGTATAGCATAAAAGTATTAAATATATTTCCGTTGTCTGGTACCTGTAACACAAGTCATTCAGGTACTTCTAGCACGAGGCCAGACTGACGTGTGAAGCGTCCATAGATATAGATATACCTAACATATAGATATTATTTAGGCGATGTCCCATAATGAACAAAATTATGGTGTCTGTAGTTATGGGGATGTTGCGTGCCGACCTTGCCCCGACTCCCGAGCCAGTCAGCGTTACACTCAGCGCATACATATTTTTCATTAAAGAAATATTTATCGCCATGTAGACAGATTTTATATCAGATTACTGAATTTTTCGAGCACATTTTTCTTAATAAAGAATCTGTGCAAGGTATTTTTGAAATTAAATTATTATACTAACAGTTAGTGTCTTAACACACTATACCGAAGTTCCGCGGCGGAAATTCCGCATGATTACGTCAACAATGTCAAACGCATACAATATGACGCAACAGAATTTTGGCATAGTGTGGCATCGGTAATTTAAAATTGCAGGCAGAATCATGCGGAAATTCCGCCGCGAAACTTCGGCATAGTGTGTTTAGATTAGACACTTACTGTCAATTGTTTGATTATTTACTCCGAAAATATTATAATAAACGTGCATAACATTTTACACTCTACTTCTCAAAGTGCCTATAAGTTAAAAGAAAATGTTACAAAAAACCAACTTTGCCTTTATTTACCCTTCATGGCAAATAATATTCGATTTTATTTTAGTGTCATAAAGCTACTACTTTACAGTGTTATTTGAGAGAAATAATGTTACCATTCAAGTTTTTAAAAACACAATATCTCACAAATATTTGTGATGTGTGTGGGTGATTAAGTAATTATATAATTACTTAATCACCCACGAAATAATAACAAACCTTAAGTTTTAAATACATATTTTACTTTGCTTACATTTCCGGTCCATTTTCAATCGCATAACAAAAATATCGCAATAATGCTATTTGGCGGTATAGCGGTATAGATTACGGGGGTACAATCGTTATTATTCAGTTTGACGTGTAATAGGCCACGAGAGCCCTTCTATCATCGCGAATTAACTGATAAGAGCCCCCCGAGAGCTCGACGCGATAATCCGCCGTGCTTATTCCAGACAAATGATGTTCGACAATATAGTTTACTTAACTGGATTAGCGTATCGAAAACGCCTTACCGCGAATTACTTTATTGCGTCTTATGAGGCTCTTGTTTTATTGTCGATAAGCAAGTTTGAAAATATTATACTGAAATACCTTTTTAGTCGTCTTACCTGAAAAGTACACATTTTTTTATATTTCTAAGCATCAACTGTATTGTTTATGTGTTTTTAGAAAGGCATTGAGTACATTATTATGTGTATGCTATTACTATTATAATTAGCCTAATCAAACAACTGAATTAGGTATTATTGAAAAAACACTTCATACAAGTACAATATTTTAGCATAGCTTTTCTGCCTTCTGCGATAATTTTCTTCCAGTTATAATTATTAAGTATAGTATTTTGCAAGTGTTTATAACAATAATTATTATTAACATAGATATACTTTATACTCCAAAACATAATATCGCAATCTAACTATTAGAAGCGAGTAGAAAAAGAAATCGCAAAACGCAATACGTTCGCTGAAAAATAATGTAACTTCCGTAATATGGCCATTTCGTGGAATTTGTACGAGCAATGAGCAAACGAGAAATTCATGTCTAATGTTTATTGCCTTTAGAAATTCTTTTCAGATACACATCATTTAGTCTCTTGTGAGGCTGTCAAATCGGTTTTATAACATGAAAAAATTTGTTAAATAAAGAAGAAACGGAATTCCTGTTCCTTTTATAAGCAATGCGCTGATCAGTTCTATTCAGTTGTCCCTGAGGTTGTCCCGATGTAAAAAGTTTGTAAACATAATATTGAAGGCGTCAATAGTATTACGATGAGAATGAACTGTTTATTATGGTAATAAAGACTAGAATCCTACTTTAATTAAATTTTTAAACTACATGTTTTTTTACTTTTATTTTACACATTTTTATCTGCTATTTAGGTTTTAAGTCCATTACTGTATTTTAATTAAGTAATATAGAACCATCAGTATGATGTAATTGTTCAGCCGTTCATAATAATTAACTTCCTCCGTTAACATCGCTTGTATTTTAAATCCTTTTGTTTTTTAACGAAAAATATGACATTAAAGAGTTGTAAATCTTGTTATAATACACCCTTCGGGCAGATAAAAATCTCGTGCCCTGTTTAAAGGCTGTATTGTTATAAATCAGTCCCGGGATCGAGTTAGTGAACAACTGAATAAATGGAGATGTCTGAATTTTTCACTCCTGACTCTCTCACTGTCCATTCCGATGAGAGTAATTGTGGCTGACTGATGCAGTAAGTGCTAGTTGTTATTTCTGTGTCATAATATGAAAAAGGTGAAAAAGAACAATGATATTCTATGTTCTACTAACGAACTAGATTGGCAGTTTACGGCAGCAACGCGTTGCCACTTCGAAGATGCCTGCAGGCATATTATCTGACCTACATAATGACATAATAACATTAGTTTTGTTATTCGTAGGAATTGACATTGTCTTTTGAACTATCAAATGGTTACGCATTTCTGAGAACCGTTTGTAAGACGTTGCTACTCTATTGAAAAAGAACTACAAGATGATATATTAATTATTTCTAGTAAATAACGTGTTTTAATCGATTTCAAAAAAAGAAGATTATCAATTCGACGCGTATGTGTACGTTTTCATATAATATGTAAGTCTATATCAACGTCTGAAAACATGTGCCAAATTTCAAAAGTGTATGTATGTAAGTATGTATGTTTTTGTTTGTGTTCGCATATCTTTGGATCTACTTGGCCAATTTAAGTAATTCTTTTTTGTTGTTATATTAACGGTTCAACTTAGGAAAAACTGCAACTTGCAAGTTTCATCAAAATCGGTTCAGTAGTTTTTGAGATAGAGAATTTTAACTCTCAATCACGTACACTTTTAAAGTCGGTTTTATAATTTTTTTTAATCCTTCGATCGGTGATTCTTGGAAATGATATTGTATTCTATTGTTATCTTGATAGGGCTTGATGGGTTAATAGTTGATTGTTATTTAATATGTTATTCAAGCAACACTTCTTACTACTGGTTGCTACTGGCCAAATCTCAATTGAATAAAACATTAGATTGTTTCCTCGATCAAAAACATTTTCGTAACAGAACGAGATGACCTTTAAAGCAATTTCCTAGTCACCGTTCGAGGGTAGTTTTAATTATATCTAATCAATTTCGGACGATCACGCAACGGTCGCGTGTAAAACAGAACAACCCAAGTATTGCTGAATCAATAAAAAATTAAATTCATTAAGTATTCACGGTCCGATGTTGAAACACGAATAATGCATGTTTGCGTTTCCGCTAAGGAAAGTAATTTACTTATTATTTATATCGTTGGTCACATGATAATAAATATTTTATTTTGTCGAATTGGTAGTACAGCAATTATTGTACTTTCATGTCTATCGATATGATCTTGACCATTAATTATAAATTATGACGTCTTCGTATAAGTGGTTGCTATTTTAGAGGTGAATTATTTTGTATAAGTTGTAATTTACAAACACACTATTATAAGCATTTTAAATTATTAGTAATATACTTGTCATTTTGCGTTTTTATTTGTTATCGCTCATAAAGATGTTTACACACAAACACCGAGTAAATGTAAAGGGAGAGTGATTATTTTTGATACATAGTGTCGCGGTCTAACTAAGGGTTTATTCAGACCGCCACGCGACGCGTAGATGCATTTCTAAATTTATATGGATTTGACAGATTCGCAAGACGTCTCACGCAATTGAAATCTGTCAAATCCATACAAATTTATGCCGCGCCTCGCCTCGCCTCGTCGCGTTGCGGTCTGAATTGACCCTTAAACTGAAATTAAAAATAAAATAATGCGTCCACGACAGTTATTAATGTTCTAGAAAGTGTTCAGATCATTCAGGAAACATCTTGAAATATTCTGGAATGCCAAGGCTAAGCAAGAATACACAGATACGAGAATGTTTCCAGAACATCCCAGAAAAGTCTCGAATGTTCTGGAAATTGTCGAACCCTAGCACGTGACAATATTAATAAGTTACACATGACTACAACATGAATGCAAAACAATTTCATACAAAATATATTAAAGATATAAAAGTATAGATAACCTTGTTTACCAAACCAATTTGTACTTTAGGTCGTAAGACAGATATAAAAATTATGTGAATATTTATGATGCTGTAGAGGTTTTGTGGTTAGGCTCGGCGTATATTAAGCTGGTCGACAGACCCGTTGTATGACTATTAAATCTTATGACTATGAAAATAAAGTTTAAGTCTGGCAACACTGGAATCTGCGATTATACAGCAAGATTAGTTCATAATTCTAATCATAACTATTTAGTAAAAAAATTAATAAGAATATATAATTAGTGTACAGTAGGCGGCGAATGTTTTTCAATCTAGATTTTTTTAAGTGAGTGTTTTACATTAAAACTGTACCTTCACGAAATGTTAATAAGAACAGGTAAAAAACTAGTTGTTTATGAAGATAATATTTTTTTTTTACATCGTTTCCTTAAATTTTAAACGACTGAATCAACACAACAACAACAGAAAGTTTTAATTGAAAATATTCTGTAGAAGTTTCAAAGGTTATTTTAAAAAGAAATATGCAGAAAACGTCCATGTACACAAGGCCTAAAAGAAATTCCATCGCGTGATCGAGTCGCGTTTTTTCATGTAGATCTCTATCATAAAATGAGATGTAACTTATTTGCTTTCGTTGATAAAAATAAATATTCGGGGACAATCTTACATCGCTTAATCATAGCACCACTCGCCGGCTTCCTGTGTGACCAACTTTTATTATGTTATTATTCAACCTATACTTAGCAGTGCGATACATTTTATCGGATTATGTCGATATTGTTTTCAAAAATAACTAGATTTTTATGGGAATAAAAGCCGTTTTTGCATAAATTGAAGCTTTTGGGGCGAAAACTGTGCAGTTTATGTGTAAGCCAGGTGATTATTTCAATAAGTTGCAAGGTTTGTTAAGGAAAAAAATAAGTAAAAGTTTATATGTTCCAAAATGTTGGTGTTCTTGAACTCACGTCTTCATTTAGAGGTTTGTGCATCGTGCAAATCCTAAAAAAAAATACCGGGATAATCTATCCTATCTAGTATGATTTCATGAAAATTGGTTCAGAGCTTGAAGCGTCAAGAGTGAGTAGGCAGACTTTCACATATTTTATAATATTAGTCTAGAAATGTGCCGACTAGTCGGTAAAGCCGACTATCCGGCCACTTTTGTAGTCCGCGACTAGTCGGCGAATAGTCGGCAAAAAGCGCCGACTAGTCGGCTTTTTTTTTTTTACTAAATATTATTGAAATTACATTAAAGAAAAACCTTTATTAATACTTATAATGTGTATATAACACACTCAGTCAGTGTTACACATTTTAAAATTAAATGAAGTGTTTCTGAAATTACTTGCTAATAAAGAAATTATTTTTGTGTTTAATATAATTTTAACATAATATGGTCGCCGTCAGTCTCGAGTTGTAATAGATTACAATTATTTATTCAACAAAATGCACTTATCAATATAAAAAGTAGCCAGTAGCCAATTCTCAGACCTACTGAATACGCATATAAAATTTTATAAAGGTTTCGGAGAAGACAGGTGCAAGAGTACAGCAACTAACATTGTTACACGAGAATTTTATATATAAGATTTTATACTGACTTCACGGAAACGCGGATGAACAGGATAAAAAGTATCCTATGTCTGTCTCCTGGTTCTAAGCTACCTCTCCACCAATTTTCAGCCAAATCGGTTCATCCGTTCTTGAGTTATAAGTAGTGTAACTAACACCACTTTCTTTTATATAATACTAGCTGACCCGACAGACATTGTCCTTTCTTAACGATGATTATTTAATTCGAATTGATATAATTAATAAAAAAAGTGTGTATATTTTGAGTGTCATCCCAAACTATCCCGAAAATCATAAAAGTTTGTTGTGCAGGAACCGTACATTTTCCGGGACAAAAAGTATCCCTTGTACTTTCCCAAGACTCAAAGTATCTCCGTAGTTCCGTACCAAATTTCAACAAAATAATTGAATAGTTTAGACTTTAGGCGACAATCATAAAAGTTTATTGCGCGGGAACCGTACATTTTCCGAGACAAAAAGTATCCCTTGTCCTTTCCCGAGACTCAATATAGATTAAATCGAGATTTCATGTACTTACATGAAATATTTAATGAAAACCATCAATTACTGTATTATAGAAACAACAAAATAAAGTTATATACGCGAAGTAAACATACCTACTAAACACGATTCGACACGTTTGCAGGCGGCATGTGCGCAAACAGCAATAAAAAAATCATTACGGAAACTTCCGAAACCATGATCGGGTTGGCCGACTAGTCGGCCGATTAGTCGGCTTCTCTGCAGCCGACTAGTCGGCTAGTCGGCTAGTCGGCCAAAGTCATGATCGGCACATCTCTAAATATTACTATACTGTACTCAGCGAAACATGGCGGTAGCGGTCATTGACTCCTGTCAAAAACTTGTCATTTTCTATACAAAACCGCGATTGACAATACCTGACACTTCATTGTCAATCGCGGTTTATATAGAAAATGACAAGTCAATGACCGCTACCGCCATGTTTCGCCGAGTAGAGTTTAGATTCGTAGCACTCATCAATAAATCCAAAATTTTCTCGCCATATGAACTTTCCCTGGACTTCTACGAATATTTCAAGACTATTCATTTGGAAAATCGGTTCAGCCGTTCTCGAGTTTTAGCGGACTAATAAAATTAAAATTATTTTTATGGAATATGTTATAGATTATAGTATAGATTACAGAACCAATCATTTCGCTTCGATTCGATATATTACACCGTATTTAAAAACACCTTGTACGTTTTGATGAAAAACAGGAGGTAGGTTATTAATGGATCTGACGCTTTTAAGCTGGTTTAATTATCTTCTTTCTGTTTGAGTTTACTTTATATAATTAAACAAGCTTTAATTCCAATTAATTTTGTCTAGACCGATATAAATAATGGACAAACGATATAAAAACACAGAAGTCAATCAGCTATTAAAACAAAGAAGTCCAATTTCGTACAATAAATTCCAGCAGCCGCGGAGGCAATCACAAACAATAATATTTCCAATACAGCGCCTTCGATAGCTTTTTGTGAGAAATAGTAAGGTGCGTATGACTTGTCGATAGATTGTAACCATCAGAAAAATTGATTCGTAGGAATTCCCCTACGGAGATTCCGTAATTTAACGTATTTAAAGCCTTATTAATTCATAATTTGAAAGCTAGAAAGTTATAATAAAAATACAGCAATAATCTTCAGTATATCAACATTCCTTTCCCCCTTTTAAATTTTCTATTTTTGTTTATTATACTCATGATTAGACATCGGATAATATGCATTTGCATACTTGCATATTATGCAAATGCATATAATGGGGCTTTTTAGACGATAGTGCATATAATGGCATTTTTTTGGTTGATAGTGCATATTTCGGCCATATTATGCCCTCGTAGTCTCCAAACTAGCTATCATAAATCATAATACATACCGAGGCCACGAAACCGAGGTATGAAATATCAAAATACTTCAAAATTTATGCGGTCCACCCTGGTTTACAGACTTCCGCAATACACCCGAATAATATCTTTCTAGAAACAAATAGTTTCCTTGAACTACAAAGAAACATTTTGTTTCACATTTGAAAAAAAATTTGAATAAAGTGGGTAAAGTAACTTTCATGGGCATTAAGATTGTAATCGGAAAGAAGAAAAAAGTCCTGGATTTAATGGAATTATGAAAATTGGCGCATTTATTATGAACAACACCGGAAAACTCTTTAAAAAATAATACATTTTTATAAGTGACTTTTGGTTGTGCATGTTTTGTGTATATTTTGGCCATTTATCGTGCATATTTGCATGCATATTTCGGCACTTTGATTGTGCATATAATCTGATGTCTACTCATGATATTAGCTTCCAAATTAATACCAATTTATTAAAATTAAGGCATACTTTCAGCATCTTCCTAGTATTTACAAATTACGTTTATTTGAAACACACAACAATAGATAGATAATTCCATTAACTACATATTCCCCGTTTTTTTTTTTAGATCAATTTTGAAGTAAGATAAGTAAATAATCGGCCAAGTGCGAGTCGGACTCGCGCACGAAGGGTTCCGTACCATTATAGAGCAAAATTAGGCCAAAAATTGTATTTTTTGTATGGGAGCCCCCCTTATATTTTTATTTTATTTTAATATTATTATTTTTAAATATTAAAGTAAACATAATATAACTAAGGATTTTGTGAAAAAGTTAAGTACCTACCTGTTGCCATCACTGATATAGGCAAAAAAGGCCAAAAAAATCACATTTGTTGTAAGAGAGCCCCCCTTAAATATTTATTTTATTTTGTTTTTAGTATTTGTTGTTATAGCGGCAACAGATATACATAATCTGTGAAAATTTCAACTCTCTAGCTATTACCGTTTTCGAGTTACAGCCTGGTGACAGACAGACGGACAGACGGACAGACGGACAGACGGACAGACGGACGGACGGACGGACAGACAACGAAGTCTTAGTAATAGGGTCCCGTTTTTACCATTTTGGGTACGGAACCCTAAAAAATAGGATTTTTGTGCGATCTCGGCAACGCGGCAAATGTATAGTCAAGGTCGTTTGCTCGGGGGATGGCCTTAAGTCAAGTCAATGTCATCTTGATCATAACCTGACGAAATCACAAAGATACGTCATCATTCTGTGAATCAATTTGTCTAATAGTTCTATTAAATAGATTACTTAATAACTTATCACTTAACGGCATTCCGGTACCAGAGCCAGACGTAAATTAAGAATGATGAGTGTTGTAGTTTAAAGTTTTATTTGTAGGTTTAATGAATGGTGTTAAATTGTTTTTTTTTTTTTTTATTCACGCAAAGCGGTTGTATTAGTTACAAGCTCATAGGAAAAGCTCATGCGACAGTTTCAATATTTTTTTCTAAACTTGTTCTTGTTTAATGTTTGATATTATAACATGTTTCGTAATTTAAGTAGTGTTCATCCTAGCAAGAATTATCTTCACTAAGATTTCTTCAAGTCCTATAATTATTGAAATTCAAATTATTTATTTCAGACTTTCATCCATATTTTAGTGTTAGTAACAATGGGTCCTTATTCTGGTGCTAGTCAAATTACAATGTGATTGAAATTTACATTAAATGTATGAGAACCGAGCTACCGGAGCTCTATAGCTGCACCCAGTGCTCCAACAAGTGGGAGTCCCATCTTCTACCCCAAGGGAAGAGTTGGACTACATAACACTACTTCAAGTTTTTCGAGGACCATAATTGTACCTATTTATATTTTATCGTTACATCACATCACTACTCCGAAACGAAACAGCGTTAGCAAACATTGTGTTCTCCAATTGTATAGTGAAAGTATTTTACCTTATATTTTTGGTGGCTCAAAACAAAGAGCTTTCAATCTTTTGATACGAGAGCGTCAGATATGAAACTATCTGTCAATTGAATTATTTACAAGCAGGTTCGTTTCCTACATATACAAAAAAACTAAAAATAGTATATTAAAAATCATAAAAAATACAGCAATAAACGTATTTAAATACTAAACCGTACTAAAACTAACTGAACCGTCAATTCCGGAGTAAAAAGTATCCTAGTCCTTTCCAGAGAATCAAACTATCTCCATACTAAATTTAAGCAAAATAGGTTCAGTTACTTAAGCATATATAACAGACAGACACACTTTCGCAATTGAAATTATTAGTTAATTATTATTGTAATGCTCAATTTAAAATTACACCTAATATCATGATGTATTAGTTCAATATTAATAATCGGCCAAGTGCGAGTCGGACTCGCGCGCGAAGGGTTCCGTACCATTATAGAGCAAAATCAGGCCAAAAATTGTGTTTTTTGTATGGGAGCCGCCCTTAATTTTTTATTTTATTTTAATATTATTATTAAATATTAAAGAAGACATATAACTAAGGACTTCGAGAAAAATCAAGTACCTACCTGTTGCCATTATTGATATAGAGCAAAAAAAGCCAAAAAAATCACGTTTCTTGTATGGGAGCCCCCCTTAAATATTAATTTTCTTTTGTTTTTAGTATTTGTTGTTATAGCGGCAACAGATATACATAATCTCTGAAAATTTAATTTCTCCAGCTATTACCGTTATTGAGTTACAGCCTGGAGACAGACGGACAGACAGACGAACAGACGGACAGACGGACAGACAACGAAGTCTTAGTAATAGGGTCCCGTTTTTACCCTTTGGGTACGGAGCCCTAAAAAGTAGCATTCCGGGTCTAAGATTATTTTCTATAGAATCCACTTTATAACACTCATATACTTATCAGTTATCACCATGCTACATTACATAATATGGAACATAAGTGTAAACATAGAAACGTAGGTTAAATAGAAGCGTGTAATAAAGACGACAAATGTACATCTCTTGTAAAAAGGTTTTCCGCGGAACGTATTACGCGGCGACACTCGACCGAGATTCCCTGGCTTTTTGCACCCTAATCACCTGAACGTAAAAGGTTATGCTTATCTGAAGACGGGTGAGCTAACGCTCACGAGCTGTTAAGCGGAAATGCTTTTGTCACTAAAATAATGCGCCATATTAACACTACAATGGAAAACAATCTTGAGACAATATTTATTTTAAATGATGCTGGCGCGAGCAGGGCTGGCGCAATTTACATCTCATAAGGCTTTATGTTTAATTTGATATGCTTAAGTTAAAGGAGACTTAACTAATAATTAATTGTAATAATGAAATTAACTGTAAAAAATTGTAGTCGCTGAGGGTACTCTTTTTAAAGTTAATTACCTGCCTGCACAGTCAATACTCACTCAACTTCCATTTTTAAAGTATATTTTTTTTTAATACCTGTACAGTTTAATAAAATACCGTAACATTTTATTTGACGAATGCCAACTTTTTTGTGTACGCTGTGTTGAAATAAAGAAAAATTGTCAAGTAGAAAAAACTTCGTCATTTTTATTGGAGTTCGTTGCGGTCGTCCATTTTCGAGCATTTTGAGAGCTCTATAAACTACAAAACTCTAACACGATTTATTTCAAATGGAAACCTTAACCCATGCGCGACCAATAGATTGCCTATCAATCTTTTTTAGTAGTAACAGTATGATATAACTACCGAGTACCGACAACTTTTTATGTTCAGCTTCTCGTTTCGTCAGTACGAAGTACGAAAAAATATTTAACATGTTTGAGTTATTTTTCAGCTTAAAATAGTAATTACCTAGGTTCCTGTACAAAAATTAATTTCAAAATATTTAAACACTAAAAAAATTTTTTTTGTGTATAATTTTTTTTTACTAAATTTACTACTAAATATTTAAACACTAAAAAATAGAGTAAGACATTAAAAAATATATACATAAATATTAAATTTACTACAAAATATTTAAACTCTAAAAAATATTTTTTAGTATTTAAATATTTTGTAGTAAATTTACTATTTGTTTAGGTATATATTTTTTAGTGTTTTACTCTATTTTTTAGTGTTTAAATATTTAGTAGTAAATTTAGTAAAAAAAATTATACACAAAAAAATATTTTTTTGTGTTTAAATATTTTGAAGTTAATTTTTGTTCAGGAACCTAGGTAATTACTATTTTAAGCTGAAAAATGGCTCAAAAATGTTTAATACTTTCGTATGACAAAATGATTTTGGTATTACGTATGTATGAGAATTTCGAGGGTAACTCGGGCTCTTAACGTAAATTAAGATAAAAATGTTGCCTTTATGTCAAGTAGACTAAGATAAATCTTAATTTTTTTTAACAAAAAAGACTCAGGTCTCTTATTGCAAACATATCTCAGCTTACGATTACTCCAATGGTGGTCATAGGGCTATAGAGTCTATGCAATAAAAAGACCCTATAGTAGATAAGTTTGTTTAATAAAAAAAAAAAAAAATAAACTGTAATTAACGTAAGTGATATTTGCCTATGATACCCCACAGTCTACGTCAAATATCCATGTTATATACAGCATCGCAATCATGACCCAAAGTGGATGCGTGCCTTTAGCGTGATCACTCGTAATCGAATTAAAACAAAACAGGCCGTGAGTGAGGCAACATCTGACGATTTAGTTGCGAAGTTAGTAATTAGCGGAGTATAGAAATTTGCATACTAAGCTAAGCTTATGGCGCCGTTTGTCTTCCGACGAGTTCTGTTGCGACAGCCGCCTGTTATTTGTATAACGGATTTCGTTCTGTTAATGTTTTTCGTTTTAGATTATGGTGAGCAAGCTCTTAAGGAGGCGACTAACCCAAAATTTTAGATTTTATAATTTATTTTTATACTTGAAAATAAGCCGAATTGTTTCATTTTCTAAAATTAGATACATTATAATTCCAAGAATCCGATCTGAGCAAAAACATCATATCGTAAAATTTTCTCGATAGAAAAAAATCGCAAAGATGCATCTAATTTTCACGAATTTTTCATTTATTGCCATAGCCGTGCAGTGAACTAAGTTAATATTTTAACACAATGTATAAAATTCTATCATTGAGAAACCGACCTAGCGGAGTTTAAAAATATTGTATATTTATCGAGTTATTGAGAAAAAACTAATTTTGCGATGAATCGACGTCGTCCTTTTTCACCTGGCATGTGAAAGACGGGCGTGAGTGTGAAGAGAGAAGGACGATGTTTGATTTTTTGGGTTAGTCGCCCTCTTAATATAATCATGTATATTATGGCATATAACGAAAATAATTAAGTACCAATTTTAAATATTCTGCGTATATATAGTGCATTTGAATACTTTGTAACAATTTTGGATCCTAATGAAGGACCCAAAATCCATACTAATATTATTATAAAATATAAATTTATAAATTATTATATAAAAGCGAAAGTGTGGCTATCTGTCTGTCCGTCTGTCTCTCTGTCTGTCTGTCTGTCTGTCTGTCTGTCTGTCTGTTACCTCTTTACGCTCAAACCGCTAAACCGATTTTGCTGAAATTTGTCATGAAGATACTTCGAGTCCCGGGAAAGGACATAGGATACTTTTTGTCCCGGCAAAATGTACGGTTCCCACGCGGTAAACGAGTTTTAGTGCAACGGAGCTGCGGGCGTCATCTAGTAATATATAAATAAATATTTTATTCATATTAACATTACAAAACCAAATGTATCTATTTTACGTATACATATTATTATATATTTATTATTAGATGACGCTCGCAACTCCGTTACGCCAAAATTCATTTAGCGCGCGGGAACCATTGCGTGAACCGTACATTTTTCCGTGATAAAAAGTATCATATTAATATGTACTTTCCCGGGACTCAAAGTATTTCCAAATCGGTTCAGCGGTTTGGTCGTGAAGAGGTCAGACAGACGTCAGACACACTTTATTTTTCTTATTAAATAAGGGGGCAAACGAGCAAACTGGTCACGTGATGGTAAGCAACTACCGTCGCCCATGGACACTCGCAACATCAGAAGAGCTGCAGGTGCGTGGCCGGCCTTTTAAGAGGGAATACGCTCTTTTCTTGAAGGTTTGCAGGTCGTATAGGTCCGGAAATACTGCTGGTCACAGTTCGTTCCAGAGTTTTACAGTGCGCGGCAGAAAGCTACGCGAAAAACGCACTGTGGAAGACTGCCACTCATCAAGGTGATGAGGATGGTATGTTTTTCACGTGGGACGACGGCGAAAAGTTGCAGGTGGTATGATTCCGAATAATTCCTCAGAGCACTCCCCGTGATACAACCGATAGAGGATGCAGAGTGAAGCTACATCTCGGCGTTCCAATGGGTCCAAGCTGTTTGAAACACTATGGCAGTCAACGATTCGAGCGGCCTTTCGTTGGATACGATCTAGAGGGAGCAGTTGGTATGTTGGCGCCCCTGCCCAGAGATGAGAACAATATTCCATATGAGGCTGAACCTGCGCCTTGTAGAGTTGTAGGCGTTGGTCCGGACTGAAGTACTGTCTCGCTTTCGTATTTATAATATTAAGTAAGTATAAGTATGGATACTGGATAGTATTGATTAATGTTTTATTATTATTTAATTGATTAATGTTAGGTAAAATTTCAAGGAGCAAGAGACAATTCACGGAGATCAAACACGGTATAATATGTAGCTCTCATAAAATCTGAGTGAGAAAATACTTGGAGATTTACCAAAATTTTCCTTATCATTTCCCAACATGTTTTATGCGGTGTTTGTAAGTTGTGACGGAAGCGCCCGATAAGACGGACAAATTGGCAACTTTGTTGTGGGTTTAAATTCACTATGAAAAACGCGGGGGAAACGGTTCTTTATGTCGTTCATTATTTTTAATCAATTTATTGTTGACTAGACTTCGTTTACTTCTTTTGTAGATAAGTTGAACACAACGTACAGCGTGGCGCTATATTGAAATAATCGGCCAAGTGCGAGTGGGACTCGCGCACGAAGGGTTCCGTACCATTATAGAGCAAAATTGGGTGAAAAATTGTGTTTTTTGTATGGGAGCCCCCCTTAATTTTTTATTTTATTTTAATATTATTATTAAATATTAAAGTACACCTATAAGTAAGGGTTTTGTGAAAAAGTCAAGTACCTACCTGTTGCCATTATTGATATAGAGCAAAAAAGGCCAAAAAAATCACATTTATTGTATGGGAGCCCCCCTTAGATATTAATTTTATTTTGTTTTTAGTATTTCTTGTTATAGCGGCAACAGATATACACATTCTGTGAAAATTTCAACTCTCTAGCTATTACCGTTCTCGAGTTACAGCCTGGTGACAGACAGACGGACAGACGGACAGACAACGAAGTCTTAGTAATAGGCTGTCCTTTTTGACGTAATACTATAGGACCCTCAGAAATGTTACAAATCTGGTAATGAAATATATTATATATCTTCATAGCCTTATCTAGGTTTGAGAAGAACTAGAAACACGATTAATGTATTTTGCCTCGATACATGAAATTTTCGAAATGACCTCTTAAAAATACGAAATTTGAAGATTATTTTTAAACGAAAATAGATGTATTGTAGGAAATTAGTCTAATTAATAGACACCTTCGTAACTCAAAATCGTGTAGAAGCATTTTGGTTAAATGCTCTTAGATATTTTTTAAATAATTATAATTACGTTTTGTCACTTTTGTCGCATGTTTTCCGAGCGAGCCGATAGCTTCTGGCCGCAGCGTATTCACGACTTTATAGTCATACAAATTAAGTATAAAATTGCCCTTGCGGTATAATTTATTTTCGATATAACGCCTTAAAGAAACTTATCGAGTATACTAATTTGACTTGCTAAAAGGTAAATAACTCCATAGTCTCCTACATACACAACACACAAAAACAACTCCAAATACAATACATATTTGGTTTTAACGATATTCGAAATAAAAACTTATGAACATACAACAGCGCACGAATTAATCCTTCGATCATGGATTCTTGGAAATCTATTGTTATTCTATTGTGTGATGTGTCTCACTCACCGGCGAGCTTATGGAGCTTGATGGGTTAAAAAATAATATCTAATGTGTCAGCCATCTAAAACATGTTACCACATTTTGTATAATATCACCGTTCTTAAATTACAAAAAGTTTAAATAGGATTAGAAGACAATAAGGAAGTTGAGTTATTCCAGGAATCCTTGGTTGAAAATATATTATTGTTTTTCAGCAAAAGTTTTAAATACACAATATTATATTGTAATCTGTACAGACATGAGCCTATCTTCTCACTCCCTAAGCTTCCACGTTCAAAAATTTACGCCATTGCATGCATTCGCCCAAAGAGAATAATATTAGAATCACTACGTTTTACATTCGCCCGCCAACCAATCACAGCGCGAGCGCGTATATTATGCCTTTGATTGTTTATAAAAAAGTGAAAAATCAAAATTGTTGAATTTTTCCAACGAATATTTCTTCCAAGCCCTTTTAAGATTAGCTCAAAAGAATAATAAAAATTTCTAGATTTCTTGTTTTGAAATACTTAATCAGCGTTTTTATGTTAAAATTAAAATGGTGACTATTAACAAATTAACAAAAGCATAACAATTAAACAAATTGTGATAATTTATTTTTGTTAACGGATTATTGTTTAATAATATGTCTACTTAGTACTAAATTTTTTTTATTCCGTAATATTAATATTTAATCACTTAAAATATTTTTTTAGTTCACGTAGCAGACTGCGGCAAATCACGCGAAACCAGAACCACGCATTTTTACCGTTACTTTCGCCGCTCAATTAAAGCTATAAGGATTATTGATAAGGTTCCAAGATCTAGGATTTTTTTAGAAAATTTCCTGCTCTTTAAGGATCTATTTTCAAATTTTGATTATCTCAAGTAGTTTTCGAAATATTAAAAAAAAAAACAAACCCTTCTTTTTATGTTTACTTAATTGTTTATAACTTTTGCATTTTTTTCAGCCCCTCTTGGAATTTTGATAGAATGTTCTAGATGGTATTCCGAATCGAATGAGACCAAAATCATAATTTTCGGTGCATAAGATCAGGTTTTGACGAAAATGGCACTTGTTAACCTGAGTAATACAGGAAAAACAAAATGTCCGCCTAAAGCGTCACACGTGTGATCGTCTTTGAAAAAATAATTAAAAACTATAAATCTAATAACCTTTCTAGAGGTTCACTGACTGTATTGTGCTCAATAAATATTTGCGAACATTCTATTAAAAATTCTTCTGCCACCAATGTGTACTTATAAGAGTTATGCTAGCTGGTCGGTGAAATGTTGGTGACTTCTTCAGTTCCACCATTCCAAGTGAGTGTGTACTTTTCTACCACTAGCAGGTAAATCAAAGCACTATAAAGTAACAATATAAAAATAGATAAACACACCAAAAAAAACAATGTAATTTAATGAAATTAAGATACTTTTAGCGAGTGATCCAACAAAGTTTTGATATTAAATTATTATCATCGAAGAAAAGTAACTTAGCGTACTTAACTTCTCATTTTCTTCAATTACGGTTTTAAACAAGTGTTTGCTCAGGAGAAATAGAGCTATGAAGTTTAATTAAGATTGCACAATATGGTCGGATTGCAAGTTCAGCGAAATTTAATCAAAGAAATAAATAAAACTATACCTTTATAATATTTCCTGAGCCAATTTCGCCGCGTTACGGTTCTTTAAGATTAATAATATAGCCTACGTTCCCCCGATATTTCTACTGATTGAAAGCAAATTGAAAACGTATTATTTCCCGCGAGGTTTATTTATATGATTGCCTTTGATTACTATTGTGGATTGGCTTTTACTGTTTTGGCAGTGCAGGAACCGAAATTCTTTTACGAACAATTACATACAAAATGTCCAGGGACATGTGCGTTATCATTAGCAACAACGAAACTACTTTGTAATGGTATATACGTAACAATGAAATATCTAATTAATTTTTAACCATCCACACTCGAAGACAATATTTTAAGGACTACTTAACTTTACTTATTTAGTGGAGTTTGCCAGAAAATGCATCGAGTTCGTATCCGTTCGTATCAAGTGTATCCTTGAATACATTTAATTTCATTTCTTACTGGTGATTGCAGATGAGTTTCTTATAAATTAATCTGAAAGGTGATTAAAAATTAAAATAGTAATTTTTAAAAATTTGAAATTAATAATAATAATATTATTTCCTAACACATAACACAAAAACACATTAAATGAATCAACTTATATAATACAACTTATAACAACAACATTCCAATAAAAAACTTGAACAGGGAATGTTCAGGAAATAAAAGTACTTACTTACATTATATAACGCGCAATGATCATAAAAACAAATGAATTTTAGTATCAAAATCCATTATCGCAAATGAAATCCTACAACGATAACTATTATTACGTCCTAAAGTAATATGAAAAGAGCATTTAGGTGTAGGAGAATAAACAAAATTATCGCGACCTGTCACGTCGTTATGAGAGGAGTCCATTTGCAGAATTACTCGAGTCAGCCTGCCTGGAATTGGATGGTTCCCCACATTTATTCTTGCTCCAATTGAATTTTCAATTTAATGAGGACAATAAAACTTGAGGTAAAAAGTATATTGCTGCTTGATATGGTTTATTGCTTTTACTTTGTAATTTTTTGTAACATCACGCCACTCTACACATACAAGGTATAAAAAACTAAGTGATAATATTCTTTAGGGTGTATATAAGTAGGTGCCCTGCATGGATTTGTGAAAGTAGAAGCGCTGAAAGAGCAACATTTTTAATGATTTGTATGGGCGAGCGCCCCAGTTTCATGTATTTTCCCATACAAAAGTTTAAAATTTCAGTCTCACTGCTACTTTCACAGTAAACTCTATATAGGGGATTCATACACACCCTAAAACATTATCACTTATTTGGTTGCATCTGTATAATATCCTGTGTAAAGTTTGCGAAATTAAATATACATATATAGTACATACGCACACGTTTATAACTTCTTCACGCAAGAACTATTGAATGTTGTTTTGATTAAACTCTGCATGGTTTTTGTTTAGGCTCTGGATCAATCTGTAACTCTGAATAATATAATAGCTGGCGCTATGCATTATAGTCTACCTACATGGTATGGTAATGGTACTATTGATGCACCAGAGGCGTTAAAGTTATGGTTATAGTTAAATATGGCGTCCTTTAGCTTTAACTTTAACCTTAACTTTGACTGGAGAAATTCACAGATGTCTGTTGCGTTTATTTCCTTATTCAAGCTACAGGTAATGGGATTGACAGTATAAAAAAATATTATCCGTAAAAATCATCAGGAAAAATATAACACTGTCGAAAAATTTAGAAATACGTATGAGCGGTTATGGACGGACGCCATATTTAACTTTAACCAAAGATTTGGCATTTTGCACTATAGTTATGGTTATAGTAAGAGTTACAGTTATAGTTAAAGTAAGTTGGTGCAACTCACCCTTAGTAATCTTTGAATAGTGGTCCCATGGAATACGAGAGATAACTTATGAAAATCATGTCCTCCTCTAACTGTTAACGCCGCACAAACAACTGGCCTACATCAATATATTCAGAATTCTGAATCTGAATCAGAATTCTAGATCTATGAATCCGGATCCCGGTATGATATGACTCAGCACGATCGCGTAGATTACAGGCGTGACATCTCAAGATATATTACATGACTAGCTGTTGCCCGCAACTTCGTCCGCGTGAATGTATGTTATTATAATCGAGATTTAGAAAATCGAACACCCGTCTACGACTATTAATTTATTTCGATCTACATTACACACGAAATTTTTAATTTACATGAAAGACCCAGAAACCTTGAACCACTCCCAAGTTCCACATTCGCAACCATAGTATCAAATAAAAATTATAGCCCTTAAAGTAAAAGAATGATTTCACAAAGAAATCGCACAGAGACGGCGAAATAATTATTATTATCAATTTCGATTCTGATCCTTTTAATGCAAAATAATACAAAAATGAAGGTGAGCAGCTGTGAATAAACACGAGACTTGTGATTTTTCTGCTCGATCGTGTCGAAACAGTGCCGTATAGTGTTCACTTTCTCTTTTGTTTGCTACAGCATATCCTGAAGGATTATGTAATAACAGTTTACGGGATAACTGAACACCATTCTGAAGCGATATCGTAGATATCATTTTTATACGCCTCGTTGCGCGTTGTAAACACTCTTGCACACTTGTAACAAAAATCTTTTTAAAATTCCATTAACGAAAACAAGGAGAGTATAATATACTGTTCTCTTCTTATTAAAAAAAATTTAAGGATTTTCAGTGTAGGACACTTATGATCTATAATTGTACTACTCTGTTTCCCTTCAACAATAACTACAATATTTCACCACCATGAAGGCTAATAAAAACATGTTTTGATCGTACGTCGAGCATTGTCTACGATGAATAATGTTATGCTGATTTTTTATTTCGCTCCATAAAATATCTAGAAAAGGGCACATAAATATTTATTGCTTACATTTAATATAACTTTTATTTACACAACAAACCATCGTAAAAATTGTTGTCTAACCAAACAATATCCACTTTATACTTCACGTCAATCAACTATATCCGTGGCAATCTACGTACAGGATTATTCTCGAACAAAACTGGTGCGGGCAGAGCGTAAACAATTCATAATAGCTACCTTGTTCCAAAAAATACCGCCATTTTTGTCATCGTACAAGGCCTTTTAGACGTGAATTCACGATTTTATTTGCAAAGTGTATGGTCCAAATGACTTAATGCTCTGAATGGCGATATTTTATTGCGTATTTTGTTCGAACATAAGCGGGAGCGACTGAATACATATTGTTACTCGAGAGCTTTAAATTTGAAGCAGATTTATTGTTGTTAACAACGATTTATAGCTGTTGTATTTTACTTTTTTGGCATTTTAAGCCTATGTGACCCAGTGCTAAGTACTCTTGAGATATCTAAAGTATATTTTAAATGGAATTACTAAAATTCTTTATACTTAGGCAAAAAGGCATGACAGGCATATTTTGAAATAATAATAAGCTTAGTGATATTACTGAAAGCTTTGCAAATTAAGAAATAATAGGTATCACTATAATTCGAACCAAAGTGGTCTTAATCTTATTAAGCTCAATTTAATATAAAATCAAAATGTAATAAGACAAAATCTTAGCGATTTCATCTTCTTACGAAATATTATGTTTTTCGTCTGCAAAAGTCAAATTAGCATAAACGGGTTTAACGACTTTTTAAGAGATCTCGTTGCAAAGTTGTTTTCATCAACAGTACTCAAGGCAGTTGACTGGACCGAGTCGCAATCGAGACCTGAATTATGTAGCAACTTAAGCGGGAATTGTCAGTGCACTTTGCACTAATAAACTTTCGCGACGCCAAATAAATAATGCACCTTTTACGGTTGTTTCCGGAGACTTGGAACGATACATTTTCCGTGGATTCAGCAAATCACAAAGTTAATGCTGCCAATGAAAATATATTGTAATACATAATTTTGAAATAATAAATAATTTTAGTAAAAGACACAAGAACATTCTTGGTGAATATATTCCTTCACTTTTAAAATTTTGACTATTTGCTCCTCTTAACTTTTTTAATGCTTGGCTTTCAACGATTGAAAGTGCAAATAGCAATACGACTTTTGAGCGACGAGTCAACAAATATGACGAGTCTAAGGTTACAGTTCCAATAAACGAGGTAAGTGGACGAAAATTCAAATTACACTTTATGACATAAATGCTTTAAGTTTCATTTTGCTCTACGCCACTACAAAGCAGCGGCGACATGGGCCGCTACTCGCTAGATCTATGTCGATAGAAAATGAAACTTATAGCTTAGTAATAGTGCCATTTTATTAGAATTTTATAGGTTGCGGTCTAAGATTGGGATAAGTCATCTTAACACATGTTCTAACCTAATCTCGCCTTTGAAATTATCCAAACCAAGTTGTCCAAGTGCCCTGTTCGCAAACGTTATAAGTTAACAATGCTAAGCAATAATATTCACAATTACGCGGCGGTGATGGATGGTCGCCTCGTAAATCACTGTCCGGTCCGCCATGTTTATTACATCTGTCACTAATCAGCAGAATTATTTCCATTAATAATAGATTAAATAATTGTCATATTAGTGGAAGTATACTGTACATACCTAGGGATCACTCTTAAAAAGTAATTGTCATATTGCTAAGACACGTTTAGGATCTCACGCCTTTCTTACGCCGGTTCTTCTTAGTTCCCGAACCGGTGGTAGGCATCATGTAGGACATTCTGAAAATATTTATTTTAAATTTATTCAGAAATAAAACTATTTTGATTTGATTTTGATTTGATTCACAATCTTTATATTCCAGAATATTATATTCTTTTATCATTGGTACTTTTTGAAAAAAACATCACATATTCACAGTATTGTATTCATATGTATAAATAGACATTTTTACAAACCATTACTCAATTTTAATAATAATTAAAATTATACCAAATAATTATTGCCACTGTATTTGTTTTTATTGCACAGTTAATTGTTCAAATTTAAATTACAATTTTTTTTTCCATTTATTTATGGTCGCTTGGAACAACTAGGTTATCAGCGAGCACAAGAAATATTGTTAGTCCATTGAAATGTTACAATTTTAGGACCGAATAATATTGCATTTATTAGAGGACGCAATTTTATTTTTGGGATATGTTGGAGGGGTCAATAGAAGCCTCAAGTTTGTGGGGTCGCCGCTATTTTCGTGATATCTCGGAAACTATAAATCTTACAAAAATGTGTAAGAACATAATTTGTTGCAAATTATTTTGCCTACAAATACGTTTATTAATTAACACTTATAATTTATAACCATATTCTTATCTAGCCCTCAAAGTTGTTATATAATATTACATAGCATAGACTTTATTTATTTATCGTTTACACGTACATATTCTAAACACATAATCAAGTACATATACCTACCGTATACAATGTGCCAAGCTGCAAGCATCTGCTAGCTTTCTCCAAACCCATTCTCACGCTAGTTTCTTATTCATTATTCTGAAGGTCCATTGAAATCTTAAAACAAAACTTTATTACTTTTTAGAAAGAAACATCTCAATACAAAGTTCTAGGGAACACAATAATTACGTATTTTAACTAATAAACCCAATACAGTCAAATGGACCAAACATGAAGCGATTTCACTTTAACAATGTCTTAGAAATACGCTACTTAACTTTCTAAATATGTTCGCCGCCCTTGTCACCGTTGTGTCCACAACAAAATGAATGGAGACACTGTTGAAGTAACAAAGACAGAAGAATTTTCGCAAAATTAACGACAGCGTTCATCTACCATAAAATATAATATTAATTGTTCCGAGTCAACATCTTCTGCTAATGTATTCTTCTGATTATGGATTCTAAAAGTTTACTGTGTCTTATAGAAATTACAACAATTATTGATTAAATATAAGTTGACTATAAAATTTGCTGTTAATATATCTTACCAATCATAATAAATTACCGAGTTTCAATTTTGTTACTGGATTTATATTATAAAAAAATCATTTCTCGGCACAATAATAATTCAAAAAGTAGTGGCTAAACTCTCTTTCTTTTTTTTTTCATAATAATTATTAACTGTATCTCACATTTTTTGTGATAAAAAATACTAAATACTAAATTTGAAAATAATTCAGTGAAGAGCCAAGCAAATTAATAAAAATAGAGTTCCAGAGTGACTTTTGAATATTGATACCTGTGATGGAGCAATCACGATTTCTAGGAAAATGGTGTCCCTAATGAGGCATCAAATTAATTTAAATAATTTAAAAGCTTTAATATGAATTCAGAAACAAAACTTTTCAGTAAGTATAAAATTTCGTACACTATAATTTTATAACAATTAGGCTAGTTAGCGAACAAATTGTATTTTTTTTACGAAAACCTTTAGTATTTATTTATTTAAAATCCGTAAACAGTTTATCAACGATAATCGTTATTTTTATAATTTCTACGTATAGATGGGAAAGAAGGTAAATAAAACATTATCATTAACTGAAATGAGCAACAAAACATTAAGTTAATGAAATATTCAATGCAAATAAGTATGATACACAGAATTAACAAAGCAAATGAGCTGGTGCGTCCTGCGGTCGGGCGGCACGTTCCGCGGCAAAGCTGGCTAGCGGTGGACGGTTGTACGACAATGGAAGTAACATACAGTAGAGGAACTTAGTTATGTCCTTCATCTAACATATTTAAAACGAAGACCGACCGTTTTATTCGTTCATCTGTCACGAAATGTCAAACCATTTTCAAAAATTTTCAATTTCTAATCAATTTCTAATTACTCTCATTAAACTGAATATAATATTATCTAAAGAAAAAAATTAGAATTTTTAATAAATAAGCTATTAGTGGCGCAAATACAGATAATTTTATATTTGAAACAAAATACTAGATCGGTGCTCAAAGTAGAAATAGCTACTTTTGAATAGTTTTAGAGTAAGACGCCCATTTTGGGCGCTTGACAGACGACAGGTTATGGCAAAACAAATATCATAACAGTTATAGTTGGGACTCAGCTCATTCATCAAATGCAAAAAACAAAGAAGGTTGTACGTAAAATCAAATACCTTACAGTAGTAGAATCCAGTTGTGTCTTTTAAAGCAATGTGTAGCAGTAGTGGAATCGAGTTGTGCCTTTTATTATTTGCTATGTTGTACAATTTTCGTCTATTGCTTTACCATCAAAGTATACAAAATCATACTGTGGTTTTCGCGTCACAGGTGTTGTTTAGTACCTCATGTAAATTTAGTTAGCAATGATTGTATCAGGATCAAGTCACGGTCACGCCTTTTAAACTTGCCTAAAATCACGCTTGTGTGAGTGTTTGCGCCCGATTTTGCTGGCGAAGAAAGATGGTGTACTGTATGTATTTGTACTGCGGTTGTACGGCTCGGTTACAGTTCGACACGCGCTGACCGCTGCCTGTTTTTATTGCATTACCCACCACTATTACACTCAACCATTATTGCCTTTTATTTGTTGCTCTATTAATTAGTTACTTTGTGATGTATTGACGTGTGGCGTATGAACGATATATTATATATGTTTTGACAGGGCATTTTCAGTGCAAATTTTTATGATCCCAAAGGTACAAGTTGGAAACGAGCGACACACGACAACAGCAGACGACGTCGCGACACTACTGGTTCCTATGTAATTCTATGAAATACCCTCCGCATCTAGCGACACGAAGCTAGCGACACTTATTCATAGAAATACATATAAACGTCACGACACGTCGTCTGCTGCCGCTTCATGTAGCGGGCTTCCAATTTGTACTATCAGAGAAGTTGATTCCTAGGCAGATAGGGGACCTACGTAGTTTAGTCGCGTTACTTCAAACCTAGCCGACAGATCACAATTAGCTTTGAAATGACATGCTCCGCCCAAATGGCGTTGGTCTGTCAAATGCATAGGAATCAATTTCCTCGATGGTACCTTTATTTTGAATTAATTTAAAAAATAAAAATAATTAATTGACCATTACTAAAAATTGACGTTACGATGCCACATTGGTATTCTTCATAGCAATTTGACCTCGGGTTTAATTTTTTCAAGAGCTTACTTAAATACCTGGTAACGCTGTTCTTAACGAAAACTGTCTCATTGCTTACAACAAAATGGCGTTGTTTTACAGCCGTTCTCCACAAAGCAGTAATATTATGGAGCCATAAAACACTGAGGTATATTTAACAGTTATTTGTTTTGCCAAATTCTAACCCTATCAGTGTATTTGCGTCACGTTCCGGGACCGACCCCAAGGATTTTATTTGAACAGTCAGCTCGTGATGCGTTTACAAAAAACTAAATGTTGCATACATCTAATAAAACGCTATGGGGTGGATCACAAACGCATTAATTGCTTTTTGCTACTTATAAAATATCTAGTGCATTAAAATTTTGTACGGTATATGAATATCTTACTAAGAGTTTGAGCGTTATGGTAACTTCAAGTTAGATGAGATATAATGGCTGTAAACAGGTATGGGGCATGTAACCTGCTATGGTTATAACATCTATTCATGAATTAAGAAATTAAAAATACAACCCTCGATCAATAAAAATAAGTATCTGGAATCAGATCAAATCACTGGAAATTGCTTAAAACATTTCATGAAACATAAACCCCAATTTTGCAGCAATGAGCGGGCTAGTGGACGTGATGACGATGATGTCAGCTTTCAAACAAAAAAAATAGATCAATTTCGATCCAGCCGTTCGGATGCTACTATGCGACGGACAGTTTCAAGACAGATTCAAGCTTTAAAAAATGTGTACCTATCTAGTATATATGTTACCGGAAATAATACCAAAAATAGTAAAAAATATTTTTTAGAGTTGAAATATTTTGTAGTAAATTTAATATTTATGTATATATTTTTTAGTGCTTTACTCTATTTTTTTGTGTTTAAATATTTTGAAATTAATTTTTGTACAGGAACCTAGGTAATTACTATTTTAAGCTGAAAAATAACTCAAACATGTTAAATATTTTCGTATGAGAAAATGATTTTGGTATTACGTATGTATGAGAATTTTGAGGGTAACCCGGGCTCTTAAGCACACAATATAACTCTTTCTGTAAAAGAATTGTGTGTGAAACAAATAAGAGAAATTCGAGCATGTTATTGTGATTCTTTAGCTGTGATATTAGGGTAGTTAAATGTTGTGCTGTATTTTTATTGTTTTTAATTTTGACATTTATAATTATTTTAATCGGAATTTTAATTAAGTATTTGAATTGTTATTCGTTAGTCGACATAGTTATTTTAATTGGAATTATTTTATAAGAATTTTATGTCCAGGAATATTTTAATGTACTGTTAACAACAAGCCCTGACAACGTTATGGGGAAAAGAAATAAATTAAAAAAAAAACACATAACATGTTTATTAAATCTATTCAA
The DNA here is from genome assembly GCA_905333045.1 of Lysandra bellargus. Lineage (NCBI taxonomy): Eukaryota > Metazoa > Arthropoda > Insecta > Lepidoptera > Lycaenidae > Lysandra > Lysandra bellargus. Next base: position 8,410,220 of record HG995323.1, read on the forward strand.
CTAAAGAATGTATTATAAATTGGAAATATCAAAAACAAACTTCGTCTATAACAGAAGCTGCCAACAAAAACCCAGCCAGCTACGTGACAAGCCACTACTGGCTCGCAACACAAAACAACGTGTTGACTAACATCTCGTATAAATCGTTCTGTATCAAAGACGGTGGGGACTACATCACCAAGAAACAGACACTATTTTTTAAACCGACTTCCAAAAAGGAGGAGGTTATATGTTCGGCTGCGGATATTTTTAAGCTGCATAGATTTAATCGCGGGCTTTATGTGCAGCGACCGAATCAAGAAATTATGTAACGAAAAAACCTAACACCCCCCGGTCCAACCGGCACAGCGATGCGACGTTGAAACTTGAAAGACGTGCTACGTCATTTCAGTTCGGCAGACTTCGGCACGATGTTTGTTTGCATGCGACTAGACGTATACGTGTAGACTAGAAACTATGCAATAGCTTTACCGCGGGTGCCACACTTTTTTTTATTAGACTTTCGTCTCACACAGCCGGACAAAGGCCTCCCTCTTTTTCACCACAAACCACAGCAAACCCGAAATTAATATGGTAGATTTATTTTTACCATCTTTTTACAAATGTTCCAGGAACCAATTTCAGTATACAACACACTAACACGAACTGATATGACATATCATTTGTTTCAGCTAACTCAATTGTTGACGCGTTCTTCGCGCGAGATCTATTTTATATTCAAGGGATGTTGGGGCAGTAGAAATCTAAATAAACGGATTAGAAAGGTTTCCCGAAATGTATGCCGAGTAGCTTGTTTCTGCGCACGTGTGTTGCTTCGGAAATAAGAAATCTCATTAGGGTTATTGCTAGAAAATGTAGATATTTTATCTCCCGCCGGCGGACGGGGTAAAAAATTAGCGCCATGCAGTAGTTTTTTACGACGCGTGCCGTGAGTTCTCACGGTGCGGCACCGTACGGCGCCGTGCCGTGTTTTTGTGTCCCGGCCCTGTAATCTATCAAATACGAGTGAAATGACTACAGATTTTTATGCTTTTTGGAAATTCGATTTTGTGAAATGTAGTATTGGAACATGTTATTTGAAATGTATAAAATCCTCAAATACATTTTAAAGCCTTGCAAGTTTTTTTTTTTTGCTTTTTAGTGTTCCATTACGATAAAAAACGGATTATAGATTCGTCATGTCTATCTGTCAAAAATAAATAAAAATCAGCCAAGTGCGAGTTGGATTCGTGCAAGAAGGGTTAAGTACCATTATAGAGCAAAAAGAGGTAAAAAATGTGTTTTTGTTGTATGGGAGCCCCCCTTGATTATTTATTTCATTTAAATTTTATTATTAATTATTAAATTATAAATAAAACTCACTATTTTGTGAACGTTTCAAGTGCATATACTACGTATTGTCATTATTGATATCGAGCAAAAAATAGCAAAAAATTACGTATGGGAAAAATTAAATATTACATTTATTTCATTTTTAGTATTTCTTGTTATAGCGGCAACAGATACACACAATCTGTGAAAATTTCAGAAATTTAGCAATAGCAGCTCTTAAGATACAACAGCCTGGAGACACACAGATAGACTCTGTCCGTCTGGGCAGATAGACATCGTCTTAGTAATAGGGTACCGTTTTTACCCTTTGGGTACGGAACCCTAAAAATACTGCCTACTTATTCCTCGATGTCAATGAATGAACGAAACCCTTCGTGTGAGAGTCCGACTCGCACTTGGGCGATTTCTTGTAATTATACGTATAAACGTACAAGACATTTATTGTTAATCGGGAAAAGTAAACGGATATTTCTCATTTACATGAAAAACTGAACCCGGAACATGAAGGTTGTATATGAAAATTCATTATCTAAGGTACTAAAGTAATTATGGGTGAAATTAATGAAGAAGGAGAAAATTATGTTTGAACAAACTCGTTATCTTCTACTTATACCTGCGTGGGTTCGCAGAGAACTCAATTAGTGGGATCTATCCGGCCGTGTACGGAGCTCGTAGACTTACGGTGGCCACGAATGCCTGCGACTGCGGTGTCGTCAACGCCTAAAACCCAATAAGCATAAAGCCCGTTGGAATGTCAATTACAATTAATGTTGTTACGGACACACAGAGCCATCTAGCGTCGAAGCAGTGAAACTTACCAAGGGAACACAGGCAACATAAATCCCCTACTCGATACTAGATGGCGCTAGGTGTACCTACGAGTAATTTCTAGAAATATCTTATACTTGTTTACGCATATCGGGTTTATTCTGGGATGTTCCGGAATTTTCTGAGATTCGATCCGGCCCGTATAAATAGTCGAAGACAGTCCAGCCGGCAGTTCAGTTTGATCCAAGCGATCATCAAGGCGACTTCAAAGTGAGACAAGTGATCAATAGTGAGTGATTGTGATAGTGAACTAACGACTCGGCTACGACCTAGGACAGTGATAGTGCTCAGTGATTTGGATCTAGTGTTTAGTGTTTGGACTTAGTGATTTGTGTGAACTAGTGTTTGTGAATAAAGTCTTCAAGAGAGTCACCAGGTCTTTCTCTCCGAATCCTCGAACCCTAGCACGTAACAACTGGTGTCGGAAGTGAGATTTGGAAGATGCCATTGACTCCGAGAGAGGACTTCGAGGGAAGTGTCAGAACAAGGGCGCAACGGGCTGCGGAGGCCACATCCACTGGGGACCAAGCTCCGCCCACTGAGGGACAGGCCCCGCCCACTGGCTCCGCCCACCGGGACCCGCCCACTGGCCACGCCCCCCAGGCTCCGCCCACTTTGGGCGTGGCCACGCCTACTGGCTCCGCCCACCGGGACCCACCCACTGGCCACGCCCCCCAGGCTCCGCCCACTTTGGGCGTGGCCACGCCTACTGGCCACGCCCACCAGACTACTCAGGCCACGCCCACTGGCCCCGCCTACCGGGCTCCGTCTACTGGCTCCAGCCACCAGGCATCGCCCGTAGTTTCTACGGCCCCTCAAATGGCTCCTCAATTGGAAAGCATAATTGAGTTAATTCAGGCAATGATGGAGGCACAAGACCGCAAGCTCGGCGCTATGCAAGATTCTCAAAGGGCTGAAATTCAGGCAATGAGGGAGTCACAAGACCGCAAACTCGGCGCTTTGCAAGAGTCACAAGAACAACAAAAGGACCTTCAAGAGAAAGCGCTTCTGGCCATAAAGGATGTCAGTGACACGGTGACTAAGCTTCGAAAAGAGGTCGACGTAATGAATGAACGAGTTACCGGGTTAGAATCGGTTGTGGAAAATTTGAAAACCGGATTCACTGAACTGCAGAAGAGAGTAGTGCGCCTTGAAACTACGGGAGTTACGGTGTCTAGTGGAGCCACTGGAGTGACGCAAGGGCCAAGAGTCAAGGTGCCGTCGTACGATGGCACTTCTTCTTGGAACGCTTATCGTCGGCAATTTCAGACTGTTGCTACCGCAAACGGATGGACGGAGGAGCAATGCCTGACCGCTCTTACTGTTGCACTCAGAGGGCAAGCTTTGTCGGTCCTGGAGGCACTGCCTCATACGGGAAATGGGTTCCAAGACCTGATGGAGGCACTGGAATCCAGATACGGGGAGCGACACTTGGAGCACGTGTTCCGTGCCCAACTGCGTGACAGAGTCCAGCGCTCAGAAGAAGGGCTTCAGCAATGGGCGCTGGAAATTGAAAAACTCGTCAGGAAGGCATACCCAGGAGCTGACACCAAGATGGTCGACACAAATATTGTTCAAGGATTTGTCGACGGAATCAGGGACCTAGAAGTCAGAGCTGCAGTAAGGCTAGGTCACCACACCTCGCTAAAGGAAGCATTGGCGCATGCTTTGGAAGTCGAGGCTGTTCGGCGTGGCATACGGCAGACCCATAATATCCGCGAGGTCGCTGTGGAAGTCAGGGAGGTTAAGGCTCCTGCAAGGAAAAGATTCGAAGCCATGTGCTATAAGTGCGGTGAGAGGGGCCACCTTCAGCTCAACTGCCCGCAGAAGAAGACCCAGATGGCCAGGATGGAAAGGATCAAGGAACAAATAGAGGAGCTGAGGAAGCAAGCACTTTCGTCCCCTGCCCGGGACAAGGGGAAACGAATAGAATCCAGGACTAGGTGGCGAGTATTGGACAACGTGGAGAGAGCCCCGATAACTGTTACCTCCCAGGCACGGAGCGGAAAAACAAAGACAAATGCTTTGGGTCTCTTGGAAAATGATGCTATGAGGAAAGCTCAAGAAAAAGATGACGACCTTCGGCACATCATCACATGGAAGAATCGCGGTGACGTAAAACCAATCTGGAGTGAGGTTGCACCCACTGGCGCTGTCACTAAGGCGTACTGGGAGCAATGGGACAGTCTGATACTTCAAAACGGAATACTCTACCGGAAATGGGCTAACGGTAGAGAGTTCTATTTTCAGATAATTGTCCCAAGGGCGAGAGTACCAGATGTTCTCCGCGAGATACATGAGGGTGTATCAGGGAGTCATCTAGGTGTCAAGAGGATGCTAAGGAAAGTGCGAGAACGATTTTTCTGGTTGCATTGGCGTGATGATGTGCAGAATTGGTGCCACGAATGTATTTCTTGCGCTGATGTGAAGGGACCGCAGACCAGGAGTTGTAAGGACAACGTGGCGCGTTACCAGGGCAGTAACAACGATGCTCGGGACGAGCATCTCTAAGAGGGGAGTAGTGTTACGGACACACAGAGCCATCTAGCGTCGAAGCAGTGAAACTTACCAAGGGAACACAGGCAACATATTAAATCCCCTACTCGATACTAGATGGCGCTAGGTGTACCTACGAGTAATTTCTAGAAATATCTTATACTTGTTTACGCATATCGGGTTTATTCTGGGATGTTCCGGAATTTTCTGAGATTCGATCCGGCCCGTATAAATAGTCGAAGACAGTCCAGCCGGCAGTTCAGTTTGATCCAAGCGATCATCAAGGCGACTTCAAAGTGAGACAAGTGATCAATAGTGAGTGATTGTGATAGTGAACTAACGACTCGGCTACGACCTAGGACAGTGATAGTGCTCAGTGATTTGGATCTAGTGCTTAGTGTTTGGACTTAGTGATTTGTGTGAACTAGTGTTTGTGAATAAAGTCTTCAAGAGAGTCACCAGGTCTTTCTCTCCGAATCCTCGAACCCTAGCACGTAACAATGTAAATGTCACATTATAAATGTAAAAGTGTATATGTTACCTCATTTATACCATTTAATCGATTTGGATGAAATTTAGTGTGTAGAGATTTGGGGCCCGGAAAAAATTGGTCTATTTTGTTTGGGAAAAATGTACATTATCTAACTATTAATAGCTGGACTGCAATGAGCAATGAGCATACGCTAACGGTTTGCTCTGTTAAACTTACCTGCTTTCTAGATGAACATTTATTATTTTAAATAATGTAACTCAAATTGTATTACTATGCAGCCATAAAACATAATAATATTGAATAATTATTCACCTCATAGAGTGGTTTTATAGAACCCTTTAGCCAAACGCTGCGTTACGTCGCGTCGATGCCGCAACACTTCGTGGCCTAATGGTTAGTTACACGTAACCGTTGCCTGTTTACCTGTTCAACGACTGATATAAATAATTCCTTTTATTCTGAAGATATTTTGATGGAGTATTGTGTGGTTATATTTATGAATATTGTCCATAATATTATATTTATAATATAAAATAACTGATCTGCGCGGCTTCACCCACGTGAAAGTGACTGGTAAATATCGAAAAGAAAAACTGTTACGATATTGTTATGTTATAATATAATATTAGCTGTCCCGGCAAACGTTGTTCTGCCATAATGTAAAGTATTTCGCCCATATTATTTTATTGAAGTGACTAAATATGTATGTCACCATGGCCACGTCCATCGCTATCCCGTCGCACCAAGACATTGGTCGCCGTCAGTCTCGACTTGTAATAATTTACTATTATTTATTCAACAAATGCACTTATCAATATAAAAAGTACCCAGTAGCCTACTCTCAGACCTACTGAATATGCACATTTTGGTGAAAATCAGTAAAGCCGTTTCGGAGGAGTACGATAACTAACATTGTGACACGGGAATTTTATATGTAAGATGTGTTTATTATGTTATGTTATATTATTTGCCCTGGTTACGAAATACTTAAGGATTCCATTGCTCATATAATAAAATTAATTCAAAAGCGTACCTGTACATCTGTCTATTAACAGTTGTGATGAAATTTGATTAGATATTTTGAGTCCCGAGAATTTTTTGTTACGGACAATTTTCTTGAGAATGAGAACGAAGTTACAGGTAACACCTTCTATTGAATATTGTACAATATTTACCCAACACCTCTGTATCACCGGATACGAGAGCCGTAAACAAATTGGCGCGGGTCTTACAGTAAGTAAAATACAAACCTCGATCTACATAATGTAAGTTATGCGTCCTTTATGAAACTGTAAGGGTACCTGTTCATTGGACTATACTCGTTAAGTATAAGACTGTAAATCATGAACTGACAAAATTTACCAAGAACTTGTAAGCCCTATTTACCTATTCTTATACAGGCTGTAACAAAACTAAGAACTAGGTTTGGGTACCCTATATTAATAATAATAATAATAATAATAACATTTATTCCACAATAAGACACCACATTACACTACAATAATAAATTACACGTTACAATACAATATCTAAAGAAAATTAAAATAACACATACGCAAAAGACACAAAATTATAAAAAAAAAGAAATCAAAAAGAAGAACATAAGGACGTAAACTATCGGGACAACCCCATAGTGCATAAGTAAGGGTCATCTGTACGAGTAGTGTATTGTTATGTCTATTGTAGAAAAGGATACCACTCAGGCGTGTTACCGTGGTGTACGTACACCACAGTGCCTGGTGTTATGTGGTTCCTAAAACTAATATCTAGAAATAATAATATAATCTAGAAATAGGGACAGATACATACACTCAGTGTTAACATTTTAACCTAAAAAAATAGTATATTTTTAAATATTATATATAATTATTATACATTCTATATAGTTACATAATACAATGATATTAAAATATGAAGATATAATAACAAATAAATACATATTATTATAAAGCAGTGCGTGTGACTCATTGCTATGGAGTATGGCATGATTTTACGGCTATTCCGGCCCCCCGCCGCCCGCGCCCCTCGTAAGCCCGTGCACTCACCATAACGCATATTATGGTTGTTGCATGGGGTAGGTGCACCGCGCGCGGAGGGCTACCGGTCACCGCTAATATACCTCAGCATCGAACAATATAATTACGTATTATTAATAACAATAGTAAAATAATATTGAGTTCGCTGTAAAAGTTTAAGCACTGAAAGATTCACTTTTTACTTGTGTATGGGAAAACTTATGACGCTCGGGCGCTTGCCCATACAAAACAAAAAAAATTGCTCTTTCAGCGCTGCCCTTTCACAGTGAATTCTATACTATTCTATTCACAGACTACAGCCTTATCACTTAGTTTTGTTACACCCTGTATAGCTTGTAAAGCTTTATTATCAAAGCCATCGAAGGGAGCCCTAGTAATATATCCCACAATCTGTACATTTTGTAGTACACTTTACGAAAAAACTATCATGCCCTATGATATTATACGCCTATTAAATTGTTTTTTATAATATGTAGATGTGTTATCATCAGTCAGTCAAGGAGTTATGACGCGAGCTCCCACAAAGCTAGACTTTTAACTAGTTATATAAGATAGTGTGATCATATTTTATATATTAACAATTTAACACACTATTTTCTTAAAGTGAATAAACTAGTAGTAGCTTATCTCACGATACATGCGATACTCTTATTTCCTTAAGCCTTGCTTTTCTATTGTCTTCATTCGCCTATTGTTAGAAATTGAAACCCTAAAAGGATAGCATTTAGAACTTAACTGAGACGAAAAAGAAAAGGATAGTCTCAAAATACTTTTCTTAATGATACTTAACAAATGAGTAGACTTTTTTTTTCTCTGTTGTAAAGTCCCTCTAACATCTTCACTATCGAACACATAACTAGGGATTAGCATAAAAAGCACACATTCTTTTAGATGAAACTCCGAAATTATACAATCGAGCTCCAACATATTGAATACTGTGAGTTATTACATACAGCCTAGACCCAACTGTACATGGTACAAATACCAAACAAATATACATTTTTTCTCATTCAGCGTAGCGAATAAAACAAACATTTTCAATGAAAAATATAAAACTAAAGCTTTATTTGTGGGTTGAAATAGACACCGATTATTATTATTATTTTGCCCTTATTAAATGAATAACTACCGGAAATTATTAATTTGTAATCAAGTAGTTATTTAAAACGAAATAATGTTACTAATTTAAAAAAAATGAAATCATACCAATGAGTAGGATTTACCAATGAGTAGGTAAATCCTACTCATTGGTTACCACATGAGTTATGAGTTTATGACTAATATGATAGACAAAGATACTGAAAATGTTGTATTATTACAATGGCTAAAACCAAATACATAAGTCTAGCTTTCATGCAGTTATCTGCAGTACAGTATTTACAGTAGCTGTTATAGCAGTATTTTAAAGCCGGCAACGCACCTGCAGCTCTTCTAATGTTGCGAGTGTCCATGGGTGACGATACTTGCTTTCCATCAGGTGACCGGTGGCCCGTTTGCTCGTTTAAACCCTTATTTTATAAATATAAGTACACTTCCAGAAAAACCATCCATGAAATAGGGGCTTTATACGCAAATCACGTACGCCATGCGTACACTGTACAGTGCGTAACGCAAAGCCTCGCCATCAGCCACTCCCAACAAATTTTACTCTGGATTACATACGTACGTGTTCCAATATGCTTTCAATCAGGAGCTGAATATTCAGGGGATTTGGCTGAATGGGGCCTTTTAATTAGCTATCGTACATTCGATGCATAATTCGTTAAATATGATAAGCCTCATTGCTGGCGGTTTTATATGACAAATCGGTGTCAGTTATCTCTGCAGGTGGAATTTATTGTCGGTTTGATGACGCGATGTCATTCTCAGCTGAGACAAAGGGAGATTTGGTGAAGTTGCCTCATGAGTTTGAGTCATGAGTGTGGGTGAGTCATGTCTCCGTAAAATAGACCCGTCCCAAATGCTGCTTACTTATAAGACTTTAATAGTGTAAGTACTCACATACGGTTTTGCTCGATCGAGCAATCACGTAGAGTAAAAACCAGTGCTCGGGCTTTCGTCCACACATTCAGCATTGCTCGATAGTTTTACTCCAGTTCGAAGGAAATTAGCTACGAATAATAAAAAGTAGTGTCAAAAAATTTGTCAAGCCGGCTCGATTCGAGCCTTCGAGCTGTGAGTTTTGCGGTCCACACGGTGGTTTTTGCTCGATTTCGAGTAAAACTATCGAGGAATACTGTATGTGACTACTTATCATTAGATTTGTTTTTAAACCATTTTATAAGTCCATTGAAATTTCAAACATTGTAAACGAGTGGTCCTTACAGAGGATTGTTATAACAAAAACTTCATGTATTCAAAACTACAAGGTACACGAAAGACCTCAAGAGTAAAGCATTTTCAAATAACTATTTTACATATACGTAAAAATAATAAAATAGATGGTAAGTTTGCGGTTCGGCTGAACAGAATAATACCAATGAATCCTTCAAGTTATTACTTTCATATTTTCTTAGGATATGTTAGATCCGGCTTGAATACAGAAACTTTCATTTCGCTAAGTTTAAGTTGACCGCTGGGACTGTTTGCAGAATCTCTTTTGCCGCAACATGTCTTTTATACATTTTAAATGCCCTTTTCAGCCCATAAAATATCGCTTCTAGAAAGGAGAATGTAAGTAAAATAAAATATTATAAGGCATGATAAAATATACACTTTAGAATAAAATACTTCATTTCCTTATTACCCTGATTATGCGAACTGACAATATTTTTTGTGAAATAATTTGTATTATAATCACAGTTTAAACTTAACTTAATATAATTCATTTCTTCCAAAATATCAACGTCTTACTAATAAAAAAATATTTTATGCACAAAGACACAAAAATTATATTCTTAGTACAAATAAAAATAAGAAAAAAGGTCTTAAATAAAACAGAAATATTTTAAAAAGGGAAACATCTAACAAGGTTTTGTATAATCGCTTGTAATCGTCGTTTTTTTTTCGAGAATATTCCTGACCTTAGCAATTAATTGTTCAAAAGACGACAGGCGAGGAGATAGCGGACACTTACAAAATTACAAGATCCCACGGCCGCTCGTATTACAACCTTCGTCAAAGATAATTGTGTAATGGCGCACGTTTTTTATCTAATTCCGTGTTATCTTTCGCTTTCCAGGTTGAATCTGTGTTTTGAAATTTGTTTGTTAGATTTGTAATGTTGTAAATTTTAAATGTTACTAATTATTCACAAAAACTGTAAACAAAATTATTCATATCTTAAAATGTGCATTTGTGCAAGCCAATAGATGGATCTCCAATTGGCACCGTGAGTTTTTTTCGTACAAATCAAGGTATACTATGGCTAAAGCCAGTATAAGGTATTTCATCTATTTTTTTCAATGTTGTATATTCTCCTAAAAAGCCAGTCAGTGATTGGCTGGGTCATATTTTTTTAATTTTACATAGTTTTATAGCAGCAGTTTACGAAATTTACATTGCTACGAGCCCGCTACGAATCCTCTACGAGCGTAGCATGTCTACGAACACGATAAACAAAAGTAATGACAATGCGATGTGATTTTTATTGTGCGTTGTTTTTATATTCCTAAATAATAACATGATTAATTTATAAACATCATCTAAAGGTGCTTCTACACCGGGAGCATTCGCTTGTAATGTAACGTTGCAGAGTCGAGCATTACATCAGTGAGGGAGGAGAACCGAGCATTACAATGCGTACCTTTTAATGATACAATGTGTAATATCTAGATACAACTTGTAACATGTAATGCTCAAAGTCGAATATATAATTTTACATTACACGCGAATGCTCGGTCAGTGAGCAACATTAAGACACAGAAATATAATATAATAATGCACTTATATTTTTCTCTCTAAACCCGCCAGCACCCGCGCCCCTAAAAATTACACGAGCACTCGCGCGTAGAGCATTTTGCTCACGTTTATAAATGTCATTAAATGCAGGTTTTACAAAGTTATTTTTTTTTACTTTTTATTATTCTATGAAATAAAGTACACTTTGTTCATTATAAAAAATATGTATTTAAAACTTTATCAACACTTGTCTTTTTAATTTTCATTACTATTCATGACAAGAAATTTTTCAGTCGCCCAAGGCGGTATGAAAGAAAAAAATCACAAATAAAAATGTTTTCAAAAAGAAAACTTACATATGTGGGAAGTATTATTCTTCATTATATTTCCGAGCTTTATACATATCACAAGATGACCTTGCTCGGTACATAAAAAATTTTGGCAGTAAATGCAGGCCTTTTTTGGTCTTCTGGTTTTTGCATCTTAGGCCAACCACTCAGATCCTATTTGGTTTTTCTTGTCGTGGTAACTCAGATTCTAGTAATAAACATTTAATCACGTTAAAATACTATGTTTTTGTAGAGGATATACAAGGTTTTCAAGGTGCTCTAACTATGGATATGACCACACCAAATTGCATTCATCTTTTCGATCCCGATCCATCTATAATAGAAATACGTAATAGTTGTCCGTGACAATAACTTAAAACCATTATATTACATAAAAGTAGCAGTAAAACTGTCGATATGATGAAAAATAATTTATTCATAAGGAAAAAAAAATACTTACGCCGATACCCGCGCGATGAGCAAAATGCCGCATGTTGGTATACGACGCAACAAACCTCCTCGTACCAGTGAATAGTGCACCCTGGTGAGAAATTATCTGTATCTAGGGGTGAGGGACGAAACAAAACTCAGCTACTGAAGAAACGATGGCCATAAACATAATTTTGACAAAATGGCGCGTGTTTTAAATTTACCGTGAGCAAAATGCTCATAGCGCGAGTGCTCGCTGGTTACTGTTGCAAACTGATCGAGCATTCGCGTGTAATGTAAAATTATAGATTCGGCTTTGAGCATTACATATGACAAGTTGTATCAAGATATTACACATTGTATAAATAATTGAAGATGTAAGTGGATAAAGTGGATAACTAACATTTTAGAATATAATGGCAATTACTAATTTTTCCCTGAGAATTTTAACAAACCTTATGACTTCATCATATGGCTAATATATATGGCTTAGGATATAGTGCTAAACCAAAATTTCAAATTTTCTGATTTAAAAACGTTTTCCTGGTCCTAAAGCCTTCATTTATGCAGAAAACGAAAATTTACAGGATATTAGTAAAAATATATACTTAGTTAAAATGCTGCAAAAACAGTAACAAAATCAATCGAAAGCACTAGAACTAATCCTTATTAGTTAGCGAAATCAATGTGATAGAGAAACAATTAGGAATCGATAGAGATAGCGTTCGCCGCCAAGCTCCTAATCCACAGGCCTATGGGACGTATGCAGATTGGATTTGAATCTGCGACCGCTTCATTACAATAATGGTTGTATGATTGGGCTTCACTTAGCTCACGGTGTGTCTCGAAGATTAAAATTATTTTACCCTTTTATAATGGCGAACTAAAAAATAAAATAAAAATACGTGTGATATTTGAGGACTGCCGCGGTAAAGCTTTTGCATAACAATTTATATCTGCTTGTGCAATTATAATTCACACATTCTGTCTAGTCAGCACATAAACATTGTGCCGAAGTGTGCCGAACTGAAACGACGTTAGACGACTTTGTAATATACGGCTGTTATTGCTACTTGAATATTTTTAAGTTCGCACCGTGTTTTACAGTTCTATCGCGTTTTCAATATACCAAGCCGAATACTGTATTACGAGACAGAAGAAATCATATTAGATATATTTAATTTCAATACAAGTTTCCAAATGATAACAATTAACACATAATGTTTCGTTAAATAGATATTTTGGTGATGATTTTGAAAGATAACGTAATATTATTATGATTATATTTTGTTCTAACATGACATTTTTACACGATTATAAAGCCTATTTTTACTCAGTCCATTATGACGATTGAAAAACAATTTGGGTCGACGATGGATATACAGGTAACAAAAAACATTCCAATTTTAAATACCGTACAGTGTCGATGATATACAAAATATAAACATTATGAAAGCACAAGGGATTCAAATTGGTACAGACGTAATATATTAATTACGACTTTTTACAAACATGTAGGTAAGTTGTTTCGGACTGTAGGTACAGGCTATTTGTACTGTATTACACTTTGTAACTTTTTTACAAAACTGTACATTGAGACTTCATAACATGAGTAAATTCGCACTATTTAGCGACTTTTATACAAGACTGTTCTAGAGCTATGTATGTGCAATGTACAGTTTTATGAAAAAGTCACAAAGTGTTTGTTTTGGGCGGTGAATTTTCGTTAGTCGGGGGTTGCGGCATAAATTACAGTAACAAGATTACACAGCATTAGCCCGGACAAAGGACAGTTGTAATTTCAACGTATTCCGCCAACCGCTGTACTAGTGTAGACGAATGAAAATACTGACCAAAATAAAACTCGCATTACACCACTTGACCCGGCAAACATTCTTTTGCTATACGTTATTACGGGTTGAAAAATTGATGATGTAGCTGATTCTCAGATCCGGATAATATACAAAATTTCGTTATAATCAGTCATTGTAATCGGTGTATTTTTTAAGGAGTTTGGAAACTTGTGCAAAAACTAAACCCGGATTTACGTAGCTTTTATCATTACAGAGGCCAACGTACTAAACGTGCTTATGCAATATACATTATACACACTTACGTACATTTCAAACCTACGCTATTTTACGCTATCTTTCGAACGTTGATTGACCGTGTGGATGCTGGTTTGCCTCACACATAAAAAACCGGTTTTACTTTGTACTTCTTTAAGCACCGCCCTACTGTCTATGTTTTTGACTTAGTGTGAGTATTTTAGTGCCTACCTAGGTTTTATGCATACTAAACTAGATTATTCACCTTAATTACAATATGCGTACATCTTCAATTCAATTTGCCAGATAACTGTTACGTAATTAATTTCAAAGAAGATACCTAGTCTGATCACGTTAATAACGTCTCAGAAATTAAACTAGCTTTTGATACTTAAGCTTTTGCAATATCAAAGCGATTAACGTAGTAAGCAGCTTATATGGATACTTTTATAAAGAGAATCTCCGTAGAAATCTTAGTATTAAAACTGAGCAACGCTTAGGAATGTGACTTAAATATTCTGAAATTACGTCGTACATTTAACGAACAGGATAATTAATAGCCTGTTTATGAACGTTAAATCCAGGGCTGCCTCCAAATCTATATGAATAAAAACAATTTTAAATTTTGTTAGTCTCGCTAAAACTCAAAAAACGGCTGAGAGAAATTTGGAAGATTTTAGTCTTAAAGTATTCGTCGAAGTTCGAAGACTTAAAATGGTAAGAAAAATTTAGAAGTTAAGTGATACGAAGTTCATCGGCTCATCTAGTAAAACATAAAATTTGTTAAGTTTAATCAGTTTATAATTCATTAGACATCAAAAAATTATAACCCGACGACACATTTTTCCCCGAAATTCTATCTCGGACCTAAGTGAAACAGTATACACGTTACTCAGACTAACAAAATTATAAATTCCCCTTCCTTTTGGCGTCGCCGTCGTTTAAAAACGGAACAATTTCAGCAGCAGGAAGTGAACTAGGTTTTTCTTTATGGCAGTGTCTATCTGACCCATTAAACGCGAAAGTTCCAAGTTTAAAACTGGCAATCTAATCGGGTTAGCGAAGACCACTAATCCGACGCTATTGAATGGAACAAGGCATCTCAATTCAAAACTTAGATAATCCTGAGCCCGCAGCTGCAAAACAGAGCCCAAATATACAGCCATAGTTCCACGACTTTCCACGGTTTAGTTGCTTAGATGTCTTTGTTTTTCATTAGAGGATTGTCTTATGATATTGTGCCTTCCCATTTGGGTAGACATAACATCTCAATCAAAGTCTCATCGGATGATTGCTCTACATTTTTTAACCTAGGTATCTTTTATTTTGTATAGGTATTTTAAGTTCTCTAAAATATATCTGTTATATTAAACCCGTAAAAATATATTGGTAATATAAAATCGTGTAGTGCTCCTGATTATTACTCACTATCAAAAACCTAATTGAAATTTGGTAACAACTACCTATATAAATACTCTAACAGTATTTCCCAAAGTGTGGGTCGCGACCCACTGGTGGGTCGCGGGTAGATTTTGGGTGGGCCCTGAAACTATATTAGGATGATTGTCGTACTTACGTACGTTTCTTAATTGAATTGGGTGTGGTGACGAGTTTTAGAAAAGGCCCAAGTCCAGCAGTGAACGTCAGTAGGCTGACGATGATGATATGGTGGTGAACTACGATAAGAATTAACGGATAAATGCTGCGGCAGCAACACACCGCTGCTTTTTTGTCTTCATGACACAAGGTGGGCCGCAAACTTAAAACTTTCTTGTAGATGGGTCGCGGTCCCGACAAGTTTGGGAAACACTGCTCTAAAATATAAAGTAGTAATCTTACAATAATCAGGTAAAATATCGTTCATTCTAAATATAGAGTTATCGAAAAGCAAACAAAAATACTTTAATGAGCTTCATAACCATGATTTTTATTGAAACTTTGTTTAAGACAAAAGCTTACTTATTTATAACTTCGCAGACAATATTATCGATGTTTCCAAAATATAACAAGTACAATGAAAGCCTTTTTTTCGAGTACTATTTGTAGCATCATACGGTGGCCACATCTGTAATTAAATAATTTATTTTCATACCTTGACTTAGCTAATTGCTTTATCATTTGGGGTAACCAAACGTCCTTAAACACTGGGACATGATATCGCCCTTTTTAATGTTTTCCCAGATGTTGTCTAATCTCTCTCTCTCTCTAATCTCTCTGATGGAACTCGCATCACGTCCGCCGTGCACCATAATTAATGATATTTTAATGATAAGGATAATAAAACATTCATCATAATTTCGCTGATAAACGCTGAGTACTTGTTTTTCGTAGAAACCGTCCATGATTTTGGAAGCCAAGCCAAATTAGACGTTAATTTGCATGAGGATTTAGTGATACAATCAGAGTCAAATGCAACTAATATTAAGCTATTCGTGCCATCTCATAATCATTTAGCAAAATATCCGTACTATAAATATTAAGGGGAACGAAAATCTGAAGCCAATTTATTGATGCTATTTTCTTTATAAACGACACTTTCTTAATTAGCAACAAGGTATTCTTTCCGTTCCGTTTCCGCGTACGTGAGATCCCTGGAGCGTGAAAAGGACGGCCAGTATCGATTCCATCGGTGCAGGTGACTCATTAATTTGTACCGGTCTTCAACATTTATTACTCCGATAGTTTCTTCCCGGTACATTTAATTAGGGCATTACTAGTTCTATTATCCTCGCCGCCATTGCTTAACGATAACGGTCTGTTGCACAAGTGACACTGATCAATACAAAACTACCTCATTCATAAAATTTATTTAGCGGCGTTGTATACATTTTAATAATGGGATGATGCGTATTGAAAGTTTTGAACTGGCGTCAATACACTCATTTTGATTTTAAAATTCGTAAGACCACGACGTAGAAGAGGAAGTAAACTATCCTTTCTATCCACAGGGCAGCAAAAAATTTATGCCATTTTATAAGTTCAAGTTTTCAGCACTTCTACAGATGGCAACATTTTTTTATATCAAAATGACCATTTGCGAAAAGCAACATGAGATTTTTTAATAATAAATGGCATTACTGTAACCTTGAATAGCAATTTTGAATTTTGTTATTATAGTAATCTACATTTTTATTAATTTAAAAATCACTGTTAAATTACACGTTTAAAAAGTGTAACAAACATCCATGAAAACTTTGTTACAAAATTTTCACGTTTATATTATTAGCAAAGTAAAACAAACTGCGACATGGTTGCAAGAACCGAAGCTTAAGTCAAATAAAATTTAAGCAACCATTTCTTATTAGTTCTGTAACTTTATAAAAGTCGTCCAAAACACAAACTCAAAGTGTCATTTCTGTTCCGAAAGCTTTGCGCGGTACTCTATCACATCACGAAGAAAGATTATCATTAATCCTAATAAAAGATAAAAGCAAAGACAAGTTCTGAAGCATAATACTTATGTTACAACGCGAAAGTGCGTCTGTCTGTCTGTTACCCCTTCACGCCCTAACCACTGAAGTGATTTTGCTGAAATTTTGTATGGAGATACTTTTGGTCCCGTGAAAAGACAAAGGAAATTTTTTATCCCGGAAAACTACATTGGAATATTAAATTCCACGGCGATAAATGAATTTTGGCACAAAAGAGTTGCGAGCGTCGTCTATAGTTAATTAGATGACGCCCGCAACATCGTTGCGCCAAAATTCGCTTATCGCGCGGGAACCGTATATTTTTTCGGGATAAAAAGTATCCTATGTCCCTTCCCGGGACTTAAAGTATCTCCATGGCAAATTTCAGCGAAATCGGTTTAGCGGTTTGAGCGTGAAGAGGTAACAGACAGACAGACAGACGGACGGACAGACACACTTTCGCATTTATAATATTAAGTATGGATCATAATAGAGGACTTATAATAAATAGAGCCACGTCAAAGTGTCCATTGATTAGTAACTAGTTTCTTTCCTGCTAATTAACTCCCGTGATGTCGTAACGTTATCTCGTTATTGGAAATGTTCAGGAAAAATCCCCATGATTAGTAATGATCACCCGACCCGATCACCCGATGTTTTGGAATTAAAAAATCTTGCCTGAGACGCCTTAAAACCTGAAATAAATGATTCTGGTTCTAAGTAATGAAATCTTAAATTAAAAAATAAATAAGAAAAACGTTTTTGTTAAAAAAATATAAATTATTATTTATTACATTTCCATTGGATTTTGATACGTATGCAAAGTTTTGACTTAATTAGACTACTGGATATAGGTAAAACTCATGCTCAAAGATTCCGTTACATATATAACCGTTCCGTTCCGTTATAAATGTCGCAGGGAATAGAGGATATCAGGGATTTCACGATATCCCTAGGGATATCATGAACTCCCGGTAGATGCCGAATATTCATGTTTGTTACGTCTTCTTACTAAAAATATCTAGTGATATGTTATTTCACTAAACTAAATCTAGTATAATGTCAGAAACGCGGATACCGCCGAATAAAAATCGAGCCACTCATTTCTCTCGCACGCTCTAGTTCCCACACGTGACACGGGCACTAGTGGGAGTGAAACAAATGCGCGGCTCGCCTAGCCTGGAGACAGACAGACAGACTAACCCTTTGGGTACGGAACCGTAAAAACTAGGATAATTGAAGAGCTCGAGTACCTGTAGTACCTGTGCCTGTACAAGAGCCTAACCAAACTAGAGATCGACATGCCACGTTTCCAAAAAATATTCAACTTGGTCGGCCGCTTTATTTGACGTCAAAAATCAAAGGTCTGAAGTATCTGATGAAGAACCCTCAGTTGGTTTCAACCAAGTTTCAACTGTATGATTCAAAAATATGGTGATGCCCCCTCAGATTTGCTATAGTTGCATTACACGTGTGATAATAATAATAATAATAATAACTCCCACTCTGGTTTTGGTGACGGTGGCCAGTTTCATTGAAACCAGGCCAAGAGTATTTTTTAGTGCCCAAGTGTGTGCGCAATACACAAGAGCAATCTCTATATTCCTTTACTCGCATAACCCGGTGGGACGGAAGACTGACACGACCGGCAAGAGATCAGACGCAGGACCGACTTTTTAGATGCCCATCCGACGCATGGATCATATAACATTTTACTTGTCAGATTCAGATGTTAGATGATCCTATCTAAGTACCCGTGTGTATACTAGAGCAAGCGAGAGAAATGCGTGGCTTGATTTTTACTCGGCGATGTCCGCTTTTCTGACGTTTCACTACATTAAGTTTAGTGAAATGACATATCACTAGATATTTTTAGTAAGAAGACGTAACAAACAAGAATATTCGACATCTACCGGGATTTCATGATATCCCTAGGGATATCGTGAAATCCCTGATATCCTCTTTTCCCTAC
The DNA here is from genome assembly GCA_905333045.1 of Lysandra bellargus. NCBI lineage: Eukaryota > Metazoa > Arthropoda > Insecta > Lepidoptera > Lycaenidae > Lysandra > Lysandra bellargus. The sequence goes on from HG995323.1 coordinate 8,429,433, forward strand.
GACATATACATCCATTACATACCTAATAAAACCATGTTAAAAATAAATTAAACATCTCTTAAGACGATACGTTTAATGGAAAGATTTGAGTTCAGTCAAGTATCAAATTTATGCTACTCATCAAATTGCTAACACACGAGTTGAAGATTGTAAGACGTAATGTACTCTTACTGAGATACATAAGTTGTTATCATCCGTTTACATTGAAAATTGCAATGTTTTACACAATCAGTCTAGAAACAATATTTGAAGTTTTTATTTAAATACTTTAACCCGAGTAAGAACAAATAGCAGGCAACGGATGTGGAATATTGATCTATTGTATATTTTAAAAGGTTTTTTGTGAGTAAATAAAGTCACTACAGCGCTTTAATTGGCTGACACTCATCATACGAGGGTTTACTCTCCATCAATTTATATGAGACCGCGCGAACGAGCGTTTTGACCGCTACATCGCTCAGTACTACATCAGACCTATATCACAAGTAATAATAATGTATCTAACGATTAATTAAAATAGCGGTGCGGTCACGCTGCATAGCACAAAACACGAATTTGGCCAACCAGCTTAAGAGCAGAGCTGTCTTTAATGTTGCAGACTAGTTAAATAAGTTTGCGGCTTCTTCGCTGCATCCGGTGATCATAAATTTCGAATAAAAATTTCTCCTCTCCGTATTCGCGATAAAAAAACTGTTTAGCAGTTATTAAACATTCAATCAACAATCTAAGATACAAAATAGCCTTCTGAAAAATGCCAAAACCTTTGCATCAAATTCAAATGAAATTATAAATAAAAAGTAGACTGAATTCTCACACTCTAACTCACACGCAAACTTAATACTGACCATAAACTAACAGGACTTTATTAAAAAAAAACTTGGACAAAGACGAGTGGCAGACAGAGGAGTGTTCCAACTCATTAGTCACACGAGCGACACACGGATAATGGCGGCTGTATAAGGCTGTATTAGGGTTGTATTAAACCAGTATTAAATTAAGCGCAAATTAAATTTCTGAGAGAGCGGATCCGTCCGCCGGCCGTTGTTTTAATTTCGAATTGCTGGAGTCAGGTTATAATTTATTTTTATTTCTTCGAGTGTGTTTTGTTTGTACTATTGTTTGCAGGATTTTTATCATCATCAGCTTTCAGACTTATGGTTGATTTTGTATTTAGGATTATCTTTTCTCAGGCATAAAGAGCATTTTTTCAAAAACGTTTAGAAATCGGTTTGTTTTAAAACGTGAATAATATTTAATCAATTTGTTTTCATGGAATGTTATATAATGCAACTAGATTGATGAGAATTTGTTCATTAGAGTTATTATAACTTATACTAGTTATGATTGAACGTCTTTTTTATTTCTGTTGTTTTTTAAGTTTTTTAGAATACAATCTTGATAACTGTGTGACTTGCAGAACTATAATGTTGCGTCTAGCGATTGGTTTCAATCGCATACGATCATACGAAAGATCGTTTTCATAACCATATTTTGACAAAAAAAAATCCTCTCTGTTGTAAACCGCCGTGTGTAGTTCGCATAAATGGTGACAAGAGCAGAGCACTCGACACAGTCTTCATATTTCTTGAGCAACTTATGCGAGTACCTCGTGCCTAACTTCGTGGCTCTCGACCGCCCGCCGACATAACATTAATAACCGGCCGACACTGAGTGATGGTGTTAACATTACATCGGTGCAATTTTTTGATAAGAATGCCTTAGATCTGGACTAGTTTTCGAGCACCTTGATGGTCTTTCACAGCTGTCTTTTTTCATGCAGCACGTTCTACAGCTTATCTTTTTTGGCATCATATTTTAGGGCCAGGCCACAACGCTGCGTTGCGGCGTTTTAGCGATACGACGCGACGCTGCAACGCAGTGTTGTGGCCTGGCCCTTAAAGGATTGCACAAACCTACGCGACCAAAGCAACTGCGAAGCGGTAGCGTCTACCGCGCGGCGGACGCTGCCCATGTAATCTTATGGCGCTGTGCACACCTGCACGACCGCGACGCGGGATGTTCGCGTCGGCAAGCGGAACGTGCGCGTCAAGTTGTCAGACGCGTGTTTTGAAGTGTACATAACTAGACTTCTTTTTTAAAACCTTTTTTATATTATTTTCTACAACTCTTTAGTTTATGATTTTTTGATTTGTATACGTTTTGATAGATTGTGTCATGATATTAACGTTTGACGGTTCGCACCGTAGTCGCGCAGGTGTGCACGGCCAGTTTCGCGTTGCAGACGCTCCCGTTTCGCGTACCGCGTCCCCTGTCACTGACGCTTAGGTTTGTTTTAAGCTTTAGTGCCCCGCAAACGATCAAATTGTTTGTCAAATTTTACGTGTTTGTCAAACAGTTTGATAGTGTACAGCTTTGTTTGAAGCGTGTGTCAAACAAACTACGTATTTGACCTGTTTGAAGAAAATTTGACAAACGTGTTTGAACGTGTTCCGCTGTATTTGTCAAACAAGATCTCATGGTCTCAAACCGATTCTAGCTAATTGTTTGACAAACTTGTTTGATGCACGTTTGATCGTCTGCGCTGCTGTTTGATGAAAACGTAAATTACATCAAACATGTTTGTCAAACAAAGCGATCGTTTGCGGGGTACTTTACAGCTTGTTTTAAGTCTTACCGACAATTTTTATTAGTAATCAATTGGTATTTAAGGTCAAAGTGACATAATATATTATACAGGGTGTAACAAAACTAAGTGATAATACAACTTTAGGGTGTGTACGTGTTCCTTCTACAGAGTTCACTGTAAAAGTACCAGTGCTGAAAGATCATTTTTTTCCACTTTTGTAGGGGCTCTCTAACTAACTCCATACAAGGAACACGTATACCATACACCCTAAAGTATTCTCTCTTAGCTTTGTTACACTTTGTATGCCTATTTGAGGTCAGGTGACTCTTCTTTGGCGACAAATTTGCAATACATTTTAATCAGATTTTCACGTGAGTCGGTGAGATCACAAATCACAATGCTTCCTGCAATAAACAATGCCTGAATTGAAAAATTACTCAAATATTCTGCCTAAAGGCCGGGACACAAAAACACGGCACGGCGCCGTACGGCGTCGTACGACGTCGTGCCGCAGAAACTCACGTAGAAATTCAAGATGAGGCGACGTCGTACGACGCCGCGCCGTACGGCGCCGTGCCGTGTTTTTGTGTCCCGGCTCTAATTCTGACAGAACATTATAAAGCTGTGCCACGGAGCGAACCCGCACTCACAAACTTTTGCATTTAAGTTAACTAGCTATCGCGCATGACATTGTTAACTAAACCACGATAGAGCCCGCCTCTCGCTGAAATACGAAATCATAATTAAAGACGTAAGAGAATGAAGTTCATTTTAACTGCATAACTAATATTTTTACCGGTATAAATATTGTGAACAAATCTTCAACACTACCGAACCGCTTTTGATAAAATTTGCAATATTTTCTCTGTACACATAATAATATATTTTATTCAGCAGCTGTTCTTTACTCAGGCTTAACATTCAAATTCGGCGTAGTAAAAATCAAAACGTTTGTAGGAAAAGAAAAAAATTTTCCTTATCTGTTGTTCATTGACGCGGACTCATCTTAAACTAATTCGCTTATAGGGTCTCGGTATTTCATTTAGTTACATGTTATCCTGTTCTCATCTTTTGTATATGTAGACTACAATCTACATCATTAGTATGTAATTCGCCGTCCAAGTGTCCTTATTAGTCAGCACTCGCCATTAAGTCCGAAGCAGTACTAGATGGATAATTTTCATACTATATGATCCAATTTGCCTAACACGCTTGTAATCCGTATAATAATCCGGCGATAACATTAGTCCAGATTGAATATCTATCTTGATAACAAGACTAGATTAATTGTATGAATGCTTGATAGATCGCCTGATAATACTACCCTCTATGATCGTATTAGATATGACAATATAATATGAAGAAGAATAAATTGGTCGTGTCCTTGGAGACCTGCTATTGGTCTTCTAGTTAACTGAAATCATGCGTATGTGTGCGTGAAAGCTATTCAGATGGTCTAGCATGAAGGATTTCTAACATTCATTGATTGTGTCAATACCATTTCCGTTTATATCCTTACTAATATTATTAAGTATCAAATAGGCTTGATAGTTTAATAGATAGTTCCGACCGAGAGTGTTAGCATGCTCGGTCAGGCCGAAGCCCACTGACGTCATTTCAGACGCTGTATATATCTTGCCGTTCTCCGAAACTTCGATAGCGCGATGTAGGATTGTTAGGCGAATTGTGGGTACCGCCACACCACTCCCTCCCGAAGACCTGTGGTATTCTTCGATGCGCTTGTGTTGTCAGGTGTGGGCCGAAGCTGCGCGTGCAATGACCAGATAGGGACCCCGTGCTCTGCTTGCTGACCGGTCGTTGTAGCCTATGGCTGCCCCGTTCAAGCCAGACACGGGTTCGACCGGCGCGGACCTCTAACGCGGCTTATGGTCGAGGCGACCCGGTTATGCTTGATGTCTGCTGACGTGGTGCGGAGGGGCGGGGAGTGTTGATGATGATTGATGTCCAGAAAGATGTGTGTTCTTGTCGGTGGTCACCAATTTAACGTTGTTAGTGGCGGCCGAAAAGGAAGATCTTCCGACCGAGAGAGATAGCATGCTCGGTCAGGCCGAAGCCCACTGACGTCATTTCAGACGTTGTATATATCTTGCCGTTCTCCGAAACTTCGATAGCGCGATGTAGGATTGTTAGGCGAACTGTGGGTACCGCCACAATAGATACTATTATAAAGTAGACCAATAAAATGCAAATAAATACGTTAGGTTGGTGTAAGTTCCTTGCGGGTTTCTTTGTATGCCCCTAGTCATAAAATCCATCTAGCATTGCAAAATCTTAAAGTACATTAATTAATATGGTGACGTATTAAATGTGCATTAAAGTATGTTGAATAAACATACATTTTATTTATCCATACTAATATTATAAATGCGAAAGTGTCTGTCTGTCTGTCTGTTACCTCTTCACGGCCGAACCGCTAAACTGATTTTGCTGAAGTTTGGTATAGTCCCGGGAAAGGACATAGGATACTTTTTATCCCGGAAAAATGTACGGTTTCCGCGCGATAAACGAATCTTGTCGTAACGGAGTTGCGGGCGTCATCTAGTATAAAATATTAAACAAGTTGTCTTCTAGTCTTGCATTCTGCACGCGCTCTTCACAGGTGTCATCTATCAAGCAGTAACACATTTTACAGCGTTATCGATATCACATAAACTCCGTCATACGAACATTAACCGGCAACACGTACGGAGCCGACACGTACTTATTGCCCGTAAACTATTCCTATAACTTGAGAACCATTATGAGATCGACTGCATCGATGGCTTTGTTCCGGTTTCAGTTCGAAATTAGGAGCTCCTTATAATATAACTTTACTAGCTGCTTGCACTTAGGGACGTTTAATTACTTATGTCTCGTTTCTGAGGTCCTTATTTGAATTAAGTTTATCTATAAACTAACGCAAATTGTTTTAACAAATCTCAGAAAGAAGGCAATAGTCCAGGTTTTTGAGCGTATATTTTGAAATATATTTTTAATGAAGTCATAAGTTATTATACCTGGATTTGTCACTTTGTTTCAAGATAATTTATGTTCAGTAATTGGTATTTAGGCTCTATTATAGCAGTGATATTTTGGATGTGCCTGATAGTCCTTATCAACTAAATCAACGAACAGAGTTTAAGATTTACACACGTTTTATGTTTGTATCAGTTTGTCTAGTAATTGATGATCGGAAAGGAATGTAATAACATGGCTATCACCTCTCGTCAAAGTTTTCAAACTAGAAAAATTGTGTAAAGGCGGAAAAATGTAAACTCATTTTCATCTCCAACTTCAGCCAGTTTCGTGAATTCAAATTTTTCACCAGCACGTTTTAAGCTTTTGATTTATAGGAACTTCCTCGCTTTTAAACTTTTTGAAAATTCGTTTGTAAAGAATTTAATACGTATTAAGTTCGATAAGGGGCTTAATAAAATAGGTACTATATTAGATGCTTGTTAAGTTGTTATAACCAACACGTTCTAAAAGCGTTAATTTTTAACTGGTTTAGAAATAAAATATTTTTCATTTTCATTGCTGATAATCTAATTATTGAAATGAAACTACTACAATTAATTAGATAACGATTGAACTAAAGTTATCCGTAATTGAAATGTATGTAAATACGTTAAAACTGAAATTTAGGCTAGTTGGATGCGATGATTTGATTAATAATACAATGTTGAGCATTTTACTTATTAATTAGATCATCGGTTTTGTTAGCGGAACGTGAAACAATAAAATCAGTCAGACACAAAATTTGGCCATCATTATCATCATCACCGGGATGTGAATATGTAATGGTGTGCATTGACGTCCGTGGATCCGCTTTTGACATATCAATTACTGTCATTGTCGCTCAATGCCTGAGCTCGATGCTGAAATACTTATTTAAACTTTATCTTCATTGTTGTAATACATATTATCGCTTGAGAAGTCTAGCGGTCGCAATTTCTCAATCGATACTATGTATTACAATAATGAATATAAAGTTCAAAATCATAATAATATTATGACACCAAAAATGCTCGCCGCGCCGCTGCCATTCCGGTGTAGCGCGGTCCTAAAAGTGGATGGTTATTATTTTTATCGCATGTCCACTTTGGTACTACATGTATCTAGCATAGTTTTATATAAAGGTACAAGTTGGAAGCCAGCTACATGAAGTTGCAGCAGACGACGTGTCGTCGTTACGCTACTGGTTTATATGTACTTCTGTGAATAAGTGTCGCTAGCTTCGTATCGCTAGCTGCGCAGAGTATTTCATAGAAATAGATAGAAACCTGCTGTAGTAATGCGACGACACGTCGTCTGCGGTTGCTTCATGTCGTCCGGTGCCAACCAGCACTTTAATCTTATCTTGGCGATGCATAAAAATGTCGGCATTTATGTAAGTGGAAGAAGAAAGACCATGCTGGGTGCTATACGCTCAGTCAGGCACCCATCTCACAGATATTTCATAAATAAATAAATAGTGAAAATCAAGTCAACTACAAGCAATACAAAATTAAAAAAATGTCTAGAAGGATTGTTGGCAGTTGGTTATCGTATCGCTGAAATGCATCATCATTGTTCTCGATTTGTTGTGAACTGACCCGAAGCGTTAGTTGAAAGTGATGATAATAATATTATTGAAAAAAGTATTACAGGTAAGTGTTTTCATTTTAACGAAAAAGGACGCGCGTGCCGCTTAATTCAATTAACTCTGTACTTAGAAACAAGTTACAAACTCACAGCTTTTTCACTTTGACAAGGATTTACTGCCAAATTTTTAAATTCTTCGACCTTGTTGGAGAGGAGTGAAAAAGATTAGACTTTGACTACCTGTATACTACGTTTTAATTGTGAGCTATTGAACTGAACTAATTTTGAAGTAAATTTTAACAGACAGCCTTAGATGCGAACAATTTCACTTATTTACAGATAGAAACATTATGCATTGTTTTCAGACAGACTCAGAACAGAGATAGTAAGATCACAAAATATAATGATAGCGATGATAAGTCTGTCAATGAGGAGATTGAGCGCGATTTGTTCCTATGAATATGCTAATAGCCCATGACTTGGCCCATTACCAGCAGCCTTATTCTGCTATATTAGTCCAACATTACAACGGCTTTAATACGGTTTTCGATGCGACCCGAAACAATAAATTCTCGACAAAATAAATCGTACCCATTATATGAAACGTTTACGTCAAACACGTTTTGATAGGCAAATAAAAAAATCAATAAGATCTAATTTTCAAATCATAATTAATTGCAGTTTCGTTTACTGTCCGATGTAGTCTTTTTCTTATCATCGTACAAGGTGGTATTAATTGAACGCTTTCTGTGAAAAACTTTTCCTAATTTGTCGGCTGGATTTTACCATGATATGATCACGTATGTACGCCATCCACTTATTGATCAAATTCTCTGAAAGTAGAATCAAATCAGGAAAGCATTTTGCTATTTGACTTAAATCCGGATTGTACATAATCTGTTGTAATGCTGGATTAAGCTTGCAGAATTAGAGCCCCATTCGCGTGCCTCGCACACATAAATCGAACCCTGCTAAATCACATACCGCTGATTCCCACTACGATCTCATCTGTCTTTTAAATTATATCCACATTAAATAATACAATATTAGCATATATTATGGTGTGAGAAAACATGAGGAAAATGAATTAACGATTATCAGGGAATCTCATTTTTGACTTATATATAAATAAAAGATAACGTTTCCGGGAACAGACACATTTTCGCACTTAGGCCGTGTTTACACCAAACTGACTGTAAGCCGCCGAATGTGAGCGAACGTTACGCAGTTTATTGTATTTCCATACAACATATTCACTTTGTCGTTCACACCTAACAGACAATACGCTATTACGCTAGGCGTAGGCGCGGAGATTCGATACCGTATATTTTCACGTTCACACTGGGCCTCACAGTGATCCTGCTCACATTCGGCGGCTCACAGTCCGTTTGGTGTGAACACGGCCTTATAATATTATTGAGTAGATATAATGAAGGCAGACGTTAATATCCACCAAAAATCTACAGCACTTTCTATACCATATAAAACCAGTGAATATAGTAAACGTAGAGTTAAATTAGTTCAACGCACATATAGCATTAGAAGTAAGCAAATTATAGAATAAACTGCAATGCATCAAAGCCAGCCGTTATTTCAGAATAAAAATATTGTATTAGCGGACATAAGGTGGACGTCTCGTCTGTCCGGCGCGTCGTCTACCTCGTTCCCTCGTCTATACTTCGTCTACCTCGTCTATACCTCGTCTAATATCCGGCTCCGAGGGATAACCGGCCATGTTCAATAGCGCCCGTGCATGACAATAAAATATCCACCTGCGCTATTTCTGCCTCATACACCTTTGAAATACCTCGATAGCTTTAAATGCATTGACTTGCTATTTCTTTTAAATCGACTCTGAGATTTTAAAGTGTTGTGGAAATATTATTATGCGTGATGTTTAATAAGATTTATTACATCACGATAACCTACTCAATATTATTTATTATAAACTAGATGATGCCCGCAACTCCGTTGCGCCAAAATTAGTTTATCGCGCGGGAACCGTACATTTTTCCGGGATAAAAAGTATCCTATGTCCTTTCTCGGGACTCAAGGTATCTCCATACCAAACAGCAAAATTGGTTCAGCGGTTTGGGCGTGAAGAGGTAACAGACAGACACACAGACAGACAGACAGACAGACACACTTTCGCATTTATAATATTAGTATGGATGCAAAAGTATGTCTGTCCGACATTTTGTCTTTTACTCCCCTACCTCTTCACACTCAAAGTGATTTATGACGTTTGGCATACAGATGCTATGTAATTGAAAAAAATATAGAAACCTTAGATATTTTTTACTGGGAGTTAGTCCGAAATGTTTTTAAATGTTATTTAAATTTTAAAAAAGCCTTTTATATATGTGTTTAATTGGATACTCAAACCGATAATAAAATGGTCTACTGCCGCAGTAAATTAAAACGCAAGCTAAGTTTGGAATAAATTATATTGTTAAATGATCGCCGAAAATTGCTTATAATACTCGCCATACACTTAATTAGAAGCCATAAAAGAGCAGTAAATGGTAATAATTATAAGCTTTTACAATCAACCATTTATTCTTATTTATTTTCATAAATAAATATACACGTAGCAATTGAATATGTACTCTACGAGTACATAATCACAAGGCCTTGTCCGCACCTCCTCCATTGTAAAAGTCGGTTTTAACCATACATTTTTCCGGAATAACAATGTCCTTTCCCGGGACTCAGACCGAACATAACAAAGCAAAATCGGTTTATCGGTTTGGGCGTGAAGAGGTAATAGACAAACAGACATACAGACACATGAATTTGTAATATTTGTATTATATTATAAATTATAATCGATTACGCCCGCAACTCCGTTCGCCAAAATTCGTTTATCGCGCGTGAAACGTACATTTTTCCGGAAGGACGTGAAGAGGTAATTATAGACAGGCACACTTTCGCATTTGTATGATATTGAATTAGTGACATGTCTTGTTATGATCAGATAACACCGAAATTAGGCTAAGGCCACAGCCTGAACCGTGTCTTGAGACCGAGATGCATCTTGAGTACTGACTATTTATACCGGCCTAAGAGCGATGCGGTGGCATATTCTAGCAATTAAGGATCAATTCAGACCGCAACGCGGCACGTAGATACTTTTTTAAATTTGTATTGAATTGAGAGATACTTTAGAAATGCATCTACGCGTCGCACTTTGATCTGAATTGACCTTAAATGTTAAATTATTCTCTTCAATAATTAACACTTTTCTTGCACTTATTCCACTTTATTTTAATAATATATCTATTACAAAATTATTAAATACACGACCGGTTTCGAATCAATCATCATCAGGTGTACTGCAGGTAATTTTAAAATTTTAAAAATTTCGTAAACAAAAAATGGGTTGTCAGCATCACAAAAATTTTTCTACCATTGACATATTTTTATGAATAATTGTTATTCAATCTTTATATAAAGATTGACATATTTTACAATTAATTGATTTGCTGACATATTTAATGTAATTATTGTTTTTAATTTATCAATTTTATAGATCCATATCTAGTGATATGTCAATTCACTAAACTAAATCTAGTGAAATGTCAGAAACGCGGATACTGCCGAATAAAAATCGAGCCACTCATTTCTCTCGCTCGCTCTAGTTCCCACACGTGACACGGGCACTAGTGGGAGTGAAACAAATGCGTCGCTCGAGCTGGCGCGGCTCGTCTAGCCTGGAGACAGACAGACAGACTAACCCTTTGGGTATGGAACCGTAAAAACTAGGATAATCGAAGAGCTGGAGTACCTGTAGTACTTGTGCCTGTACAAGAGCCTAACCAAACTAGAGATCGACATGCCACCTTTACAAAAAATATTCAACTTTGTCGGCCGCTTCATTTGACGTCAAAAATCAAAGGTCTGAAGTATTTGATGAAGAACCCTCAGTTGGTTTCAACTGTATGATTCAGAGATATGGTGATGCCCCCTCAGATCTGCTATAGTTGCATTACACGTGTGATAATAATAATGATAACTCCGACTCTGGTTTTGGTGACAGTGGCCGGTTACATTGAAACCAGGCCAAGAGCAATTTTATAGTGCCCAAGTATGTGCGCAGTACACAAGAGCAATCTCTATATTCCTTTACTCGCATAACCCGGTGGGACGGAAGACTGACACGACCGGCGAGAGATCAGGCGCAGGATCGACTTTTTACATGCCCATCCGACGCATGGATCATCTAACATCTTACTTGTCAGATTCAGATGTTAGATGATCCTATTAAAGTACCCGTGTGTATACTAGAGCAAGTGAGAGAAATGCGTGGCTTGATTTTTGTAGGTCTGAGAATCGGCTACTGCATAGACTAAGAAAATAGTATGTCTGGTCTCTGGGCTACTGGCTACTTTTTATATTGATGAGTGCATTAGTTGAATAAATAATAGTAAATTACTACAACTCGACAGTGTCGACGACCATTGTGCGACGGGCTAGCGACGAACGTTGCCATGGTGCCATACTTATTAATCACTAAAATACTTTATATCGCTAAAGAACGTTTGCCGGGACAGCAAGTATTATTATAAAACTTAATAACATTTTTTCGAAACATGAACATCCCTTCTTACATCGCACCGCGCACGTCTGCGTCATACGGAGAACACTTCTGGCTTCCCCAAAATTTTCAGTCTCTACGATCAGTGCTTTTAGGTTTTATCGTAATTCCATTTTCATATCTAATAATTGCTTTAACCCTAGATTTCGCCTAAAACACAGGGTAAACTAATTCTGGCAACACTGTAAACTAATACCTCACCATGTATATTAATTATTAATACTTACTGAAAATTATTAAGTAAGTAAGTATTATGATTATTATATCATTCAAGACAAAGCTTGTTATTGATAATATGATAATATATGTATATATTATTATAAATTAAATAGATTAGTAAAAGTGTAACTTCATTTCTTATAAAAAAATATTTTTAAATTTTTGGCACTTTACACAATCTTTTGTGCATAAAATTAAATCTCAATGAAAAAAAAAAACACCAATTTGTACAGGAATCATTAATTTTGAATTTCGAACGCCAATATTTTTTTAACAATTTATAGATGACAAAACATAATGTAAAGCCCTCCATTCAAGACAATCTTTTTAAATTCTACAAAAGTATAAGAAAACAATAATATCATAATAACAATAAATTGTTACAAATATATAGTTATTATTTAGATTTAACAACTAATTGTTACGATAATATAATAGGCTTCATAAGTTGCAATTTCGATTGTAAATCTAGATAATTTACAAATAGAATGAGATCGTGAATGGTGGCTTTGTTTCATAAGCAAAAGAGTATTTACTCAAATGAGCTCTAATGGCTGGTTTACACGTATTAAGTGGATAAGTAGTTAACTAAATTTTTACTTAATTTTAAGTTATCAATTGCATGTAAACACAAATTTAGTAGCAAGTAGCATATGTTCAAATTTAGTGAAGTAATTATAAAGTCATAAGTTAAAATTTAGTTGACTACTTATCTACTTAATATGTGTAAACCAGCCATAACTTGCATGGCAAAAATAGAGTACACAGATTATGTTTATTGTGGCAAAAAGCAGTGATTGGCGTCTCTAACTGCGTCGCTGCAAGCCGCTGCTAAACTGTTTATGTTTTTAACGACTTTTAAGGATAAATTTCAACAAACTATGAAGTACATCTTCAATAAAATACATCAAATAATAATGATGCGAATTTTCGAGCAGATTATACTAAGGAATCGAGTTGTCCCATACTAACTTCATCACCCCTTTTCACACCCTTAGGAGAGGAATTTCTAAAAATCCCTTTTTATCGCACGCCTACGTTATACGGAGAACACTCCCTCCAAATTACAAGTATTTACAATCACTGGTTTAAGCTGTGGCGTGATTCCATTTTCATGTCATTCAGGACAAAGCCTTCTATATAATGATATAGAATATAGATAATAGTAAAATGTATTCGTGCTATTGATTGGAAATATTCGATTGATTTTTTTGATAATTTCTGTCTAGACACACCGTTTGGCTAGACAATTAATATTCCCAAGGGCTTGGTTGGTGTTCGTATTTTAAACGTTTTAAAGCCCTGTTTATCATGCTAAGCTACTCCATTTTCACTTTAATGTCAATCTTTTTAATTTGCATAAAATAATTAAAAACATTAACGGATACTTTTCGGGCCGATCTTTTATTTAAAAATCATTTAGGCTACATACATTACAAATTTATTATTATATTTATTTATTTCTAATTGAGTAAGAAGCTAATATTAATTATTATTATTATTTAAAAATAAATAAACGTAATAAAGCTATTTCGGTGTAAAGTTACTAGAAATCCAAACTTAATATTATAAATGCAAAGTGTGTCTGTCTGTCTGTTACCTCTTCACGCTCAAACCGCTGAACCAATTTTGCTGAAATTTAGTATGGAGATACTATGAGTCTCGGGAAAGGACATAGGATAATTTTATCCCGAAAAAAGTACGGTTCCCGTGCGATAAACGAATTTTGGCGCAACGGAGTTGCGGGCGTCATCTAGTATTTAATTTAAATAATATCTGTAACCATTTTCTGTAACAAAAAATGAAGTTCGAGTTTACAACTAGCGAATAAATTCTTAAATGTATAAAAATCTTGTTAGTTGCTTCGCCGTTCGGTCGTTCAATAAATTACTCCGTTTTCACCAGAGATCGGTCCCTTGAGTTTTGATGATATGAAATGCAAAAACTCACTAATCGCTTGTGTTGCAGCACGATTTCGCAGAAATTATTATCATTATTTATTCTCAGAAACACAATATAGTTTGTGAAGTATTTTTTTATGAAACAAGGGGAAAAGGAGCAAGCAACAATTTTTCGGACTTCGGCTTTGATGGAAAGCAACGGAAGTTGCTTTCCATCAAAGGTCATTTGATGGAAAGCAACTTCCGTCTCCCATGGACACTCGCAGCATCAGAAGAGCTGTAGGTGCGGCGTCGGCCTTTTAAGCGGGAATAGGGTAATAGGGGAGGGTAGGGAAGGGAAAAGGGTAGGGAATTAGGCCTCCGGTAAACTCACTCACTCTGCGAAACACAGCGCAAGCGCTGTATCCCGCCGGTTTTGTGTAAGTCCGTGATATATCTCCGGTCGAGCCGGCCCATTCATGCCAAAGTATGGCTCTCCCGCGTCAATGTCACGTCAAAAATAATCGTATTATCGATAGGGCAATGGATGAGGGTTATTTATTGCATATTAATGTACCATCGAAGAATTTGATTCATAGGCAGTTGGTCCGTCCGAATCAATTTCTTTAATGGTACATAATATTGTAGCATACTGATTCTAGAATAGTAAGTATATTATAATATCTTATACTATCGTAGTATGTAGCTTCAATCATGAATGGTTTCAACATAATATTATTACTAGCTATTTGACCGAGCTTTGCTCGGCATTCGATAAAACACGAATAAAATGATATTTTCTAAAAATAATTCCTAGCTAGATCGATTTATCGCGCCCGAAACCCCCTATATACCATCTATATACTAAATTTCATGAAAATCGTTGGAGCCGATTCCGAGATTCTAATTATATTATCTATTTATTATCGTATTAACAATCGTTACTGTTAACTGTATAAATTTATTATAACTGTGTATTTGAACTAAAAACCTTAATGCATGAATATTATTACATCGTTAGAAACAACCGACAACAGCTATCAAAAACGCACTGAAAGGCAAAAGACTTCCTAAAGGCGCATTTTCATTAGTCGTTAACTCGTGCGGTATACAGCATACGGGGAGTCTATGACAACTAATGGCGCATTTTGATTTGTCATGGCATGCATTTTAGAAATCTCCCGCACCCCGCATGCGGGCCCTATCGACCAGTGAAAATGCGCCACCACAAAAGTTTTGAGAATCAAAAACTAGAACCAAAAACGGTTACACAAAAACAGCTTAAGCCCGTAATATGGTCGATTGAACTAATAATCGCGAAAATTTCGCTACAGTTCACTTACAGGATACTTAGACAACTTGGATTCAATATGATTTCGACAGCAAGGTTACAAAGCTTAAGGAATTCAACATAAACTATCTCAACATACACTGGAAATTGTCTAAGTATAATTAAAAAAGTTTACTTCAAAAGTATAAAGTTTCATAAATTGAAAAATTATATGTATTTAAATTATAATATTATGTGTTATTTAACATAAGACATCATAAGCGCCATAATATTGTCACAGTGACACGCTATGTCCTAATTATTAGGGCTCCGTACTAAAGGGGTAAAAACGGAACCCTACTACTGAGACTTCGTTGTCTGTCCGTCCGTCCGTCTGTGTATCTCCAGGCTGTATGTATCTCAAGAACTGCTAAAGCCAGACTTCTGAAATTTTCACAGATTGTGTATATACGAGGGCGGCACTGAAAATTTCGGGAATCAAGGAGGTGACACAAAAGTACTATTTAAAAATGTGTTTATTGCTTTTCGAAGTATTCACCGCGAAATTTGACACATTTTCCATACGATGGAACCAATCATTGAAGCAACCATTCCATTCGGAAGTTGGGGTCTCCAAAATGGCCGTTTTGTAGGCGTCCACAGCTTCTTCAGGTGATGAAAATCTCTGACCACGCAATTTATTCTTTATTTTAGGGAAAGTATAGAAATCATTAGGCCTTAAGTCGGGGCTGTACGGCGGATGGTCTAATAATTCTATGTTTTCTTGCTCTAAAAACTCTTTTGTTCTGTGCGCGGTGTGAGAACTCGCATTGTCGTGATGGAGGATGATGCGGCGGTTGCAGTTCTCTTTACGGACCTGCGGCAAACAAATGCTAGCATACTATTCTGCATTAACCGTTCTTTGTCCGTCAAGAGGAATGGTCGCAATATGGCCGGTTTTGGAGACAAACGTGGCCACCATTTTTTTTGCAACACTCCGTGAACGAACAATTTTTGTTGGCTTTAACTCATTTTCGAACACCCAAACTCGTGACTGGTTTTTAGTTTCGGGTTCGTATGCGTATATCCAGGATTCGTCACCTGATACGATGTTGTATACAGCATTTGAGGATCCTGCGCTTTTTGCTCTTCACAGAGCAAACGCGGTATCCATCGGGAAAACAACTTTTTTAAACCTAATCGTTCATGCAATATTATTTGTATTTGACTCATGCTAATGTCTAAAGTTGCCTGAATTTCGCGGTATGTCACATGTCGATCTTCCTCAACCAGCTTACGCACAGCATCAACGTTTTCTTGGGTGACTGCAGTTTTTGAACGACCTTGACGGGGATCATCACTGAGCCTGACACGTCCACGTTGAAATTCAGCAAACCAGCGATAAATTGTGGTTTTGGATGGGGCTTCATCACCAAATGCAGAAATCATCCGATCAACACACTGTTTTTGTGTTAAACCACTTCGAAAGTCATAATAAATCATCGCTCTAGAATTTTCTCGAGTCAATTCCATTTTCTCAACGACTAAACAAGTTTGACAAGACCTTGTGACAAGACCGAGAATCTTTTTTTTAAATAAATAAATGGTATTCGATTTTTAAAACCAAGGAGTTTTCAATTAAAAAGATTTTAATATAACAGGAATTATAGTGGAAGTATTCCATTCCCGATATTTTTAGTGCAGCCTATGTATTCTGTTGCCGCTATAACAACGAAAAATACTAAAAACAAAATAAAATTAATATCTAAGGGAGTCCCCCTAATTATATTATGTGTTATTTAATAATTAATAATGATATTAACCCTTCTATATGTGCAAAAATATTTGCAAAAGAGTAGTGTATGGAATGTGCAAAAATTATTTTTAACAAAAAATTAAAACCGACTTCCAAGGTAAAAACAATAATAACATTAATATGAACTAAAAAGTATTAAATAATTTTTACTATCTAATGGTGCCTTTTTCCGAATTCGGCTAAACCTCAACTATTTCTGTATTCAATCTTCATTATTTTGAAGTCGGTACCAGATAGCTGAATCTTCAGTCCTCTGACAGAATATTTGAAACTTTTGGAACTGGCACCGACTTCAAAATTATGAAGATTGAATACAGAAATAGTTGAGGTTTAGCCGAATTCGGAAAAAGGCACCATTAGATAGTAAAAATTATTTAATACTTTTTAGTTCATATTAATGTTATTATTGTTTTTACCTTGGAAGTCGGTTTTAATTTTTTGTTAAAAATAATAATAATTTCACTCTTTTTAGTTACACTAGTAGGTAAACCTTCGCGTATATTTTACGTATCTTATTACAATTTGTCAAGAGTCACAACTCACACTCACAAAATCATATATTATCAGTGAAGTGAACATATTGTGCTAAGTAATTTAACAATTTTAATGCTTCAAGCCCTAAGCGGTCACCGGCGATTGAGATAACAATAGAAAGGCTATTGTGTCTCGTTTTTCCACGATCGAAGGATCTATCAGATAAAAAATTGTATAAACTTGCATAGGATGTAGCGTAGCTACTTATAATATTTAATATTATCATAATTATTGACAGCTCTGTTCTTGTAAAGCGCTTATTCCACTTATCCTAGCTAGGAATTCCTAGCTAGGATCCTAGCTTTCTAAATGTTATTCCACTTGACTAAATTTTTTCCGATTTAGGATCCTAGCTAGGATCCTAGCTTCTAAATGTTATTCCACTTGACTAAATTTTTTAGGACCCTAGCTAGGACTTCCTAGCTAGGATAAGTGGAATAAGCGCTTAATCAAGAATTCAAATCGATACTTAGTGCGCCATCTATCGATTAATAAGTATAACTGATTAAAAAGACACTTAATGACTTTGTTTTGTGTAAATGCTCTTTTTAAAATAACTTTATTTTAATTCTATTTGTCTATTTAAATTTTATAAAGTAATTAGTAAAGTATTCGATCTGTTGTCTGCCGCCACGCGCCACGCGGCGCGGCGGCGCGGCGACGCCGTCGCCTCTGCGGCGCCGACCGCCATGTATTAAACAAACAGGTGTTGTTATACAGTACATAATTATTATTAGTATATCCATACCTATGCCTTGTACTATTATTAATTCTGTGCCATGAGACATTGGTGACCTTAATGATGATGATGACGATGATGATGATGATGATGATTATGATGATGAATATGAATTGCATAGTAGCATATGCTTTCTGTTCTTAAAACAACGCCGAAACTCCCGAACGTGTATCTATAAGGAGTCAGGAGTTCTCTCAGCATCTTCGAAACCATGGTATACTTTGACCCAATATTTGACTTTTTGGTAGCATATTCTTAGTACACTTCACATAAAACCAAAATCACCATATGTTTCCATATAAATTTCGAGGAGTTCCCTCGATTACTCATGGATCCCATCATCAGGTCACCACTTTTGTGAACATGGTACCAAATTGGAGTTAAACCTAATACAACAAAACAAAAATTTCGAAAATCGGTTCACAAACGGCGGAGTAATCGTTGAACATACAAAAATAAAAAAAAAAAAAAATAAAAAAAAAAATAATATCCACAGCCGAACATATAACCTCCTCGTTTTTTGGAAGTCGGTTAAAAATGGCGCCCGGCCTTACCCCCTTTTTACAAATAATATAATATTTTTACATCCAAACCATATTTTATGTTTTTGTAAAGAATTTTATAATATCTAATAAATTTTCTATCAATCAAGCCATTATAATATAGTATTTAGTCTGATTTAACATTCTTTTTAGAAGTATATATTTTGAAATATATTTTTCTGACTATTTCACATGAAATAAATTAATATTTTGTTATAATCTACACGACAGAATCCAAGAATAGACCCTTGTTTATATAATTTATCGTCACAGCTTGAGATGTTTACAAAAACAGGTCATAAATATCACTCGAAAAAAATGCGTTTCGTATTACCACAAGCAAACTTCGTCATTATGGCTTTACAAATAAAGTTCAAAATGGCTGCGGCCGGCAGAATACGACCGTTAACTGTAGACTTTTAACTCTTTGTTTTGGAAATATAAGAAATACTATCGATATAAAATAGTCATGTAGACGTTGTGTAATAATTTCTATAAGCCTTTTACGTAATTAATTTACAATTATATGAAGCAAATTCCGTCCAAAACACTTATAACACACACAACTTTTTTCTCAGCTTTCACAAGTTATTACGATGTATTTCTTGCAAATGGTTATCGAAAACTGCTTATTACTATTAAAGTAAACGATTTTACTACTTACATTCGATAAATCCAATTATTATTTCACACAAATCACACAAAATGACAGAACACACACGAAACAATTCACGATTTTCTAATGACTGAAAAATATTCGTCGACCACAGATTGTATAATATTTTGCATTCAGAATGTGGCAAATGTACCATAGATTATAACTAACCAATCTTCTTCATACAAAAGTAGTCTCTAAGTCGACGAAATACGTAACTCGATCGAATGAAAGAGCGCGGCCACATACGGCCGCTTGGGTGTAGACAGAATAGCTGCAGTATAATCTGTGGCGGCCGGATCCGGCCGCTTCGGAATTAATGGGTTAAAATAAAATAAAAAATTAAGGGGGCTCCCATACAAAAAACACAATTTTTGGCCTATTTTTGCTCTATAATGGTACGGAACTCTTCGTGCGCGAGTCCGACTCTCACTTGGCCGATTATAATCCTGTATCAAAAAAATAGTATACCAATTAACCTAGAGATCATTCGATTTCGAAATTATCGAATCCAAGTTGTCCAAGTACCCAGCTCGCCGCGCTGCAGTGTAAGCAGCCATTGTTGGACGGATCCCACTTTTTATTGTTTTCCTTCAAAGCCGAACAAATCTGCTAACTTTTAATTAAGCCCAGGTCAATAGTTAAGCGTAACTCCGTTAGTTAACAGCAGCTTTTAATTCTGTTCATATGTTTCGCGCACACTCGTGTCTATCTTTTTTCTTCGTTTGTGTTAGAATATCATAATGTTATTTTACCTACGTCACTAGTTGGTAACGTTGTATCTTTTGCTTACTAGGCTTCTACGCACACTTGGGTAGTTCCTCGGAGAGTTCCACATACCCGGGCTGCTGTTAAAAAAAAACATTTCCCCAAAAAGCAAGGCCAAACGCACAAACAAGTCCGAAGCCTTGAACTAAAGAGAAAAAAAATATTTTATTTATTACAAATCCTTTATTTGCACATAAACATACAAACTGAGGAACACAACAAGAGAGACACAAAATGACAATACAAATTACAATTAAATTTTCAATTTATAAAAATGTGCAAATTGGCGGCCTTACCGCTGTAAGCGGTTTCTACCAGGCAACCATCAATATAAAATTATTGAAAAAACAATACATATGTAGTATAAAAACTGTTACTTACAAATTACAATAATGTGAGATAAAATAAACTACATAAACTTTACATAGATATAATGAGGCAAAAATATGAAAAAATTACAAGAGATAAAAAAATTAAGTTAATTAATATTAGTACACCAAAATTTTCATATTGAAGGAAATAGGTCTAAGTAGTGTTTTTTGACACGTTTCTTAAATATATTTATGGATATGGAATATTATTGCCAACAACCGAATTGCCTACAGATTAAGTGAAAATTAATCGAACTACCCACGTATAAAAATTTTTTTAGGCCTGATCGGCGGTCTATACCTTCGTCATCGAGTTTTCAATCATTTCACGTTGTGAGTCCAAATTTTTACCCATCTCAAAAAAGTGCACAATGGCATTATAAAATAAGATTTCTCTTAAAAAAATTTCAAACAGAAATATAAACCAGAACTTATAGAAATTGCAGTTATCTTTCATCCTCATCTCTACTATAAATGTCAATTCAGCCTCATCTCTACTATAAAACCATTTTTAGAATTAACAAAATTCAAATTTGAATACAAAACTATAATACACCTTGAGGAATGTATCTACGACTCATAGCGGAACTCGCGAAAACTTTTCTTTAGGATAACACAAACTTCTGGAAAATGTTAATAAAACTTCACAATGTGGGTGCTCGAAGGGGACACGATATCAAAGTTTTTACCATCTGGCTTAGATGATGTAGGTGTGTACAGTACTCCAAAATTAATAATGCGCATGAGTGACCGTGAATAATGACCGTGTTACAAAAGCTACAGGAATATCACGACGAACTTTGACTGATACATGTATCTTAAACGCAATGCTAATAGAAAATGCAATATCGTCTACCGTCGCTCGGGAAATACGACCGTTACCGACAAATTTCGAAAACTTCTATGCGCATTATCACTTTTGGAGTACTGTAAGTTATTATGACTTTGAAATACTTACTTTGAATAAGTACAGGCAGTTAAAGTAAGTGAAAGTTATTGTTGAATTAGATGATGCCCGCAACTCCGTTGCGCCAAAGTTAGTATATCGTGCGGGAACCGTTCATTTTTCCGGGATGAAAAGTATCCTATGTCCTTTCCCGGGACTCAAGGTATCTCCATACCAAATTTCAGAAAAATCAATTCAGTGGTTTGGGCGTGAAGAGGTAACAGACAGAAAGACATACTTTCGCATTTATAATATTAAGTATGGATGGATATTTTAACTAATAATTTTAAAAAATACATTTAAAAACTGGTAAAAGAACGTCTGTATTTAAAACACATCTTGTGAACAGGGTGGACCCATACAGAATACTATAAAATATTCTTACTGTAAATAGCTATATATAATATTATGTCCTAATATTGAATATAAGAATTAATTTTTTGAAAAAAGTAATTTTCCATATTTTTGGTAAAAGATGGCCCCGTGCGAGTTTCATACGCCGGTTCTTCTCGCCGGGTTAATTCCCGAACCGGTATTAGGCACCATAATATTATAGTTTCGACGTTCAGAAAAAAACTTGTAAAAATACACTCTGAATGAAAATTATTTTGATTTTTGAATTAAGTATCCCAGTACAGCAGAAATCCTTGCTCAGACTGGTCGTCGTCGTGAGTGATTAATTTTATTCTTCCTAATATTATAGATTTTTGGTACCAATAATTGTTGATGCTGAAAATTCTGCTAGAACTAAAACTCCGGTTGGTTTGTCAGGTTATTTCATGCGCAGGAAAGATATTGTATTTTTACCGTGTTTATTTTTTGTCTTAATCCAAAAAAAATGTACAAAACTGTAATTATCAGATTAAAAGAGCACTTTTCGTTCCTTTACTATTTTACTGATTTAAAGTGTTATATCACGACATCATCTTAGGATTAATATATTATATGACAAAATCCAATAACCGATATGGGTATAAAAGTTGGAAATTTTATGCAGACGTTAAATAGAAATAATGTTTGAGCGGAATGGAGGTAGTAAAGTAGATTTGCGGGGCTTGTGGGAAGCCGCAAAGTGAGCACTTGCGACGCTCCTGTCCTGCTGATTACAAATTCATGCATTGCTACTTATCAGACTATCGGCCAATTCTGTTGGTTTCGAAATTTTACAGGGTGAAAGACTTTTCAGTTGTATTAGTACTAATAGAAATATATTATGCTATGCGATAAAAGTGTGAAAAAAAATCCTGCCAGTTAGTACATTTTGGGACGCTAAATATTATCGTAATACAATAAATAATCCTTTGTTGTATTCTTTAGGGCAATCTCGATTCATTACAACTATCTAGTTTATATTGTAGATTTCTCAGATATATTATGGTTTCATAAGGATGAAATTTCAAAACGATCGATCACAAATGAATGGCCACCCTTTGAGTTATTTTGTGATTGACGATTAGTCCGATAGAAAAAAACCTTCGGTACTGTATAGAAATTATATAATAATAATACTTAGTATACTTTATTGTCAATTTAAATTGGCTAAAACGCGTTAACTTGTTATAAAATACAGCGTGTTTAGTTTATAAATACATCAATTATTCAAATGAAGTATCCATATTTGTTGTGCATAATTATTAATATTTAAATCGGTCATATTTCCGCGGGCGGACTTTTAAATATTTAAATTTTTAAATAATTGAACATTAATATTTTGGTGTTTTGATTTGTTTTGTGGAACGTTGAATCGATGAATGTAATATGAATGTGGTACAGTCACATCGATTTAAAGTAAAAATTTCAACGTTATAATTATGAAACTAATCATTACTTAGATCTAATCTTTTACATCGTAAAGTGTTTAAGAGTTTGGACAGTATAATTCCGAGCCTCAAAAATATGAACCCCAACAAAGTTCAACAGGAAAGCGTCGCTTCTTGTTTCAAAAATCTTCCTGTCAGATAAAAGGTTATTTATCATGTCGTTATTAGGATTGCTAGAAATCCCGCCTTTTGACTTCAACGTCACGAGATTAATGGGAGACGCAGCGATATGTCCATTTTCATTTTTTCTCCCTTTCATACTTTCTGACAATGCTCTCGTAAAAATAATAGAAAAGTCCCCGCGGATGGGATTCAAGTTCGCTTGAACGTTCGAAAATATATTTCAAATATCCGATCATTTGAATTCCCGTTTTAACCTTTGGATTATATAAGCATCGCTTATACGATCATACATTCTAAAGGAAAAGTTTATAACGACTGAACATGTTTGAAAAGGCCCCTCTTCACGTTGGGCCACGATGAATTGCCATGATTGCAAAAACTGTCTTTAGCAAACACAATCGATGTCAATCATAGGTGATCTACATGTAATCGCTTGTTTTTGTCTAAATTTGTCTTCATGGGTTTTGTGTTTAAATGTTAAAGTGTTTGTATTTTTTGTCCATCATGGACCAAAAGTTAAGGCCGCAAAAGCCTAGAACTATTTACCTCCTAAATACAACGTGAAACAGTAACATCAAATATTCACAGCCAAATATAATTAATGAAATGGGATTCCAAAACTCAGGTTTCGTCTATTTTGCTCCCCACCGCGGCACCGTTACCCGACAGACGCCGTAAATGCAATTATATGGATCAAATTATATTACTATTAATAGGTTGTATTGTATATGTATAATTTGCACATTCTTGTAGGAGGAGTAAATTAAACACAAAATACTGTATCACTGAATACACTCTACTCTCGGCGGCGGCTGGTGAAGAAGTGGACGACAGCACTCACGTCTGGCAGCCATATTTTACCAGCCCCATGATAATATGTAGGCGGCCATCTTTATTTATCAATACACTACAGTGTAGGACGGAGAATTACTTTGTCAACTAAATAACAATGATTAATTATTATCTTAGCAGATCATACTTATTAGTATTTTGTGAGACGACGCAAGCTACACTTGATTGTGCATCTGCATAGTCCAACGTGGAGATGGACCTTTATTAATAAATGGAGTCTGAATAATTGCTTACTAAATACTAATACATCCAATTCCGATGTTAATCGCGATCCAGTAATAAACACTTCTGTCACCTATAATACGTGGTAAGCCAGCAGTAAGCCGCTCAGACGCTCTCTAATCCCAAGGAGTTTCACTCGGACAGAGGTAATTGCCTGGTCATCTAAATGGTGTGGCATTTTTTTGGGTGGAGTTGTGTAGTAGATATTCTTATAGTGCAGTATTTTGTTGTAGGTAGAGAGTTCAGACCCCTTAACCCATCAATCCCCAAACGGCACCCGGCTGCCGCATATTAATTGACAATCTATTGTGTCTGCTATTCCCATTTCCCACGATCAAGGTATTAAACTAGATAATATTCGTTTTTTTTTTCAGGTTTTCATAATAATTCTAAAGTGAATGGGATTTCAAATGTTTCATTCACAATGTCGATTGTCTGTAGAATTTGAATTTTTCTCAAAAAAAATCTTCGAAGAGTCTCTTTAAAGAAAAGAAAAAGCTTCACATCCTGTACAGTAGAGATCACCTCAGGTTCTCCGCGTATTTACAACCTTACACCATAAACTACCACCACGTCTGATTCTTAGGTTCTAGACGTGAAAATTCGTACTGACTAAGACGTGTCCACTTAAAAATTGTTACCTTAGTAAACGAGAACTATCTGCATACACATGTACCTACTACACCTTGCATTTTACCCTATTTAATAAAGGACTATGTCCATGGGCGCCGGCAGAAATAATTTCCAAGGGGTGCACATTTTAGTTTTCTTTCTGTTCTTTTCTTTTCACTTTTTACGAACAACAGTGGCTGTCTATTTACGTCAACATAAAACATTTAGTGCCGAAATATTACGAACTTTCCTTGTACGGCATGGTAATAGAGTTACAAAATGCTTTTTATTTCAATAATTCCTGTTGATCCCGAGATTCCCAATGGGTGCAAGTGCACCCCCTGGCACCCCCCTGCCGGCGCCCATGACTATGTCTTTTGCGGTTAAACTCTATGTATGTGCCAAACAAAAATCGGTTGATTAGTTGTGGAGCCTATTTATACATGGTCACAAAATATATAATATTATATTTGTTTCGATATGTATTAAATTGTGTGATACCAAAAGCAGATATTATAATTATGTAAAACTTATTTTAATCGCAACTGACAAGACACCTATATTTTCCCCCTAAGATTTTCCTAAATATATTAAATGTTAAGGCGTTAAGATAATACAAACGGCGAAGGGCCGCGATCGTTAAGCAAAACCTACAAAGGGTTAAGGGAGGCTCATCTAATGAGAATGTTTTCCCACACGTTTCGGGTGATGGGAATATTAGCAGTTTTCAATTACCATAGGTCTGCTGCGAAAACAATATAAATGTTTTAATAACTTACCCCCTTTTGCATATAACAAAAGAAAATATAGTAACTTCCTTAACTTTGAACTCGCTTTAATTAAATTTAAACACAGGTTTCAGGGCCGCGCGATTGTTATTTGAGAAGCTTAACCATTATATGCCCCTGATGGTTACCCTTTCGAATTAACTTTCGTTATAAATTGAGGCGTATCTAACATCTCGTAGGGCTGCCTCTCGCGAGTCTGTCTTAATTGAGAAATTTTCGATGTAGCCGAGTTGATATAAGAATTGGGAAAGTATAAACTTTCATTTAGTGTAAGTAAAATATGTACCGTCTTATTAACTAGCTAAAAGCCGAGCTTTGTGAGGGCTCGCGTCGTTTTTCTGCGTGGTAATAAATATTTAAGGCAGTTTCTTTTATATCTTTAATAGTAACCAAACCTTGACTGACCGATGCACGTCTGTCATCTACATAATATTTAAATACAAATTACTATATTAAAGCACAAATCAATAGGCGTGATAGTTTGCTCGTAGAGTGTACCACAAAAGAGCTCAGGCTGTGAAATATTATAATACTAGGGCTCGCTTCGCTCGCCCTGATAAAGATGTTTATATATATATATATATATATATATATATATATATATATATATATATATATATATATATATACAATAAATAACTAGCTAAGTAAGGTTCACTTGTCGTTGACTGACACAATGAAAAAGTCGCTCGATAGACAAATATAACAGGCCTTTAATTAGAACCTAATACGCTACGTAAATTTCTTTATTCATCAAGCCCCAAGCGGCCACATCCGGTGGCGATAACAATAGATAAGCTATTGTGTCTCATTTTTCCACGATCGGAGGGTAAGATCCCATGTTTGCTCGTGAATTTTACTGTTTTATATTACTTGTTATTAGGATCTATTTAGGTTTAGTTAAGTTTCGATATTATAATAATTTTGCTCGTTTATCGCAACCCTATTATAATAATAATAATATTTACACTGCCAAGCAGCAATTCTGTTTTATTAATAGCTGACTTTAATGTCTGACCTACTAATATTTTAAAGTGTTTTGCTTAGTTACATTAATACAATGATATGGTGAAGTAATACAGCTAACAAAGCATAAAATAATAATAAATAAGTGTCATGAGCGGCAGCCCTATTAAAAACCTAAAATACATACTTGTAATGGATCTTTTATCCCAAAACTGTAAGGCCTCTTTGCATATGAAATCCCTTTTCGTTAATTACCAGCTTTCGGGCCGGGGAGAAAAATTTATCGCCTCATGTATAGACGCTCTTTGTTCTTAAAATAACGAAACATTTTGGGATGTTTTCTTATCTTAGGCTAAAATATACGCCCGCCCTAACGCGCGGTTTGGCGGTTACACCGCGCGATTACAGCATAAGTAGGTATACTAATGATTTACTTAAATTTGTCTTGTAAACTTAGATGTTTTAATGGCATTTATATATTTATACATTTGATTATCATCTCGTTATGTAACCGCCAAACCTTAATTATCCGGAATTATCGCAACTTCGTTAATCGTTCGTCACGAATAATATTTTTATTATGTCGGTCCCGACAGCAGTAGGTGCTTGTCTTGTGCATACTTTAAACAGACATATTATTTTTTTAACATATACATATTACTTAATTAAAATATTGTATGTACAATGCTATGCAATGCAAATACAGATAACATTGCAGATAACAGAAGGTTTTCCTTCTGTATCTATGAATAATAAAACCTATTCTGTATCCTTAACCTAACCCTCAACGCGTTTGCTTTAATATATAATCACTGTACAAGAGAAATTGATTCAGTCATAGCAGACGTTATTTGGTCAGGTTATGTCATGTTAACATAACGCCCACGTCTAGAATGATGATTAAACTTCAATTTAATAAAAAGTTTGACAGATAGGCTCATGTCAAAATCTTCATTTAATCACAGTAAAGCATATATTTTGTCTCTGAGTGCGTTCTCATGTAATAATATAGGCAAACGCAAACGCATCTAAGCCAATTATGAAAGTTTGTCGGCCACATATGGAACGCTTCTATTTCTGTAAACTTCTATACTTATTATAAAACAAAGTCGCTTTTTTTCCCTCATGTCCCTTTGTTATCTTTAAAACTACGCAACGAATTTTGATGATTCTTACAGTGTTAGATAGCCCATTTATCGAGAAAGGCTATATTTTATCATGCTAAGACTAATAGGAGCGAAGAAATAGAGGAAAATGGGGAAAAAACGGGGAAAATTATTTGAAAGGGCTATATTTTATCATGCTAAGACTAATAGGAGCGAAGAAATAGAGGAAAATGGGGAAAAAACGGGGAAAATTATTTGAAAGGGCTAACTTGAACGCGCTAATCTCAGGAACTACTGGTCCTATTTGAAAAATTCTTTCAGTGTTAGATAGCCCATTTATTGAGGAAGTCTATAGGTAATATTTTATCACGCTAATACTAATAGGAGAATGTGAAAAAAACGGGGAAAATTATTTGAAAGGGCTTATCTCTCGAACTACTGGAGCAATGTTTATGTTATTTGGCACAGATAAGAAATAGACCACTCACCACGTGAAGGATCGTAGGCTATCCATTTTAATCACTTTTTCAGTGCCTATATATCTTATACCCGTGCGATGCCGGGGCGGGTCGCTAGTTAGCGAATATATCACAAACACCTGAATGAATTGCTCCGGCAAACTGCACAAAACTTCAGCTCAGACCAACACTTCTAAGACCATCCAACTTAATTCTAACTTTAATATAATCAAGCATTTCCATATTTGCAAACTTTGAAAGCAAATTGATGCGATGCAAGTACCTGGACGGAGGTAGCACTTCTAGATGCAAACACCGGTTTAAGTTAAATGTTTCCCCTCCACTTCGTTCGTTATTCAGGAAGCCAGGAGCCTACTGTAAGATCATGGTAGTACTATCATTGGTAGAGTAATCTTGTTAAGCTTTTTTGCTTCCTATTACCAATAACTAATTATCCAGAGCTATTTTTAAATGGGGGCAAATCAAAGATTTTACATTTGAATAGTTTTAAAGTTTGCTATTAGCATGTGTGCTTTGACACATAGTTAATTCCATTTATAAATTTTTAAGTAAGAAACAAATTATCGGACGCATCCAGTCGCGGCTGATGGGTGCGGCTTAACCTTAATAATGTGCACACTGCACGGTTCATCCGCGAACGTCCGCGGATGCAAAACCATCCGGCCAGCCAGATTCGGTTCAGACCTCCGAACGCTCAAGGTCGCGTCCGCGACTTATGTCAGACAATATTGTGCACAGCACAATTTAGTGTATTTTGTATTAATCAGATATAAACAAGCCGCATCCGTCAGCCGAGACTTATGAAAACGTCCGATAATTTGTTTCCAGCTAACTTCACTCGTCATCTTCGATAGACAAATAACATTATCAATTATTTGCCTACATAATTTCTACGGAAACAGAACAAACAAAATCTTAAAAACACAAACTTTCATTATATTTATTAGTATACGAAGTTACTCGTGTACTTTTTAATATAAACTAATTAGAGTTACGTTTCCACTGCCGGGTTCAGTTTACAAAATAATAATCACATCATACATACATGCCAACAAAAGTTGTATCTCGGCTTTGAAACTGTCGGATGATAGAGAATGTCTACGAACTTAGTTAATTAATTATAATATTATAACGTAACTGGATTATATTACCGTATGTACACTGTACGACCGTTATCCTCTTCGACCTTATCCCTCGGCGATAAAGTTTAAAAGACGACTGTGCATATTCAATTTATACTAAAGACGGTGCATCGCGAGTTGGAAGTACAGTCACGTACAATCAATACACGTGGAATATTCGAAATCTAAAGTTTGCTATGGAGGTGTGATTACTGACGCTTATAATATCGGATACGTACAGTAGGTACACAATTGAGTATTTCAAAAAAAATATTATTCATTTTTTTAATGTATTTTTTTTTTGTTTTAATAACTATTAAATAATTTAATAACTTTAATATTAAACATAATTTTGATATTTAATGCAAGAACCTTAAAAAATGTTTTTTTTCAATTAATTATAAGCAATTAAAAATTCATGAAATTTAAATAAAGTCACTTGACTTATAAACGCGCCATGATTAAGATGTGTCGTCACAATGTTAAATACATTTCAATAGTATACGGCAATATTACCCTTATTTCGTTACTATTTAAGGTCAAAATTGTCTGCGCTAACTATAATATGCCATGTACGTAGCTAAACTTTTTAGTAAATCCACAATATAAACTGATGCTCCTATGACTCGAAATAAGAAATGTCTTGTGCCCGTTTTGTTTATTGTAAAACAACCTCTATTTTCCGTCCTGAAGGTGTGTTTTGGTTTTCAGTTTCAATAAATTTAAGGCTTTGGGTTTAGATGAAACATTCGTAAATTGTTAAACAACTCGTGGCATGTTAGTACTACTGTTATTATTGTTCTGTGGTGAAAAAAACATTATGACGTCACACGCCCTTGGGCTAGTGCCGGAGCTGTCGGCGTGTCTTCCAATTTTTATTTTGAAATAACTTTTGGATTACTTATTGTGAAAAAAAATAAAACAAAAATGTTTTGTTATAAAACTTATATATTATGATCTTTCCATTTATCAAAAAAAAAATTGTTGAAATACTCAATTGACAGAACGAACTATAGTTTGTGCGTTTAATATGATATGGGTGACACATTAAAATTGACAACAGTAGGGAAGTTACCTAAAAATTTTAATCGATAATTTAAAAATATCGAATCACTTCGTAAAGGAATTGCAATCGAAATTATCGATTTCGTATTGACGTTTCAGAGTGGCGCTAGCGATTTAAGATGGCCGCCCTTTTTATCGATTTGATTTCGATTCAAAAGTGTCAATCTCTATTGGCATAAGTTCCGTTTCATGCATCTGACATTTTACAAATATTTTCGTATCAATAATTGCATACTCCTATTTCACTGCTAATATTTATAATTTTATATTAATAAGTTAGCATTTAGCAACTTTTCATTTTTATTCATTTACAGTTTTAAGAAACATTTGTTTTTGTAGATGGAATATAATTTATTACATATTTTAGATTTTTTTTGTTTTCTTGTAAAAAAATCCGTAACAAGGAATATGAGAACTGTCACCCATATCATCTTATAACGCACAAACTATAGTAGGCCGACCTAGAAGTGTTCTCGAAATTTATACATTTAACGTAAGTAATATTATGTCATCGGTCGGCGCGCGCCGTGACACTGCGTAATACGTTGCTGAGCCATTCACAGCATGCTTAGTGTATAAACACACTAGGCCGAAAATACGCAGCCGAAGTTCGGCATGTTCACGCCAGCAATGCGCTACGCATACAATATGACGCAACGTAATTTCGGCATGGTGTGTCATCAGTAATTTAAAATACATTGCAGGCGTAATCATGCCGAACTTCTGCGCATTTTTTCTGCTTAGTGTGTTCAGAGTTTTAGACACTTCCAGTGGTACCAGCGCCAATTTGTGAGCTTGTTTGAAGTCGGTCTACTGGTTCGTTTATTGTGATTTGTGGTATATCTATTATCTATTGTATCCGGTATCTATTGTAATTTGTATAGGTATCCGATATGGATATCTACATAGTTTGTATGCAATCGGTCTAAAAAGTTCGTGTTCGCACAGAATATTAACCTTTGATACTAAACACAAAGATGATCGCAACAACTGCAAACCTGGTTAAACTAAGTATTTTCAATTAAATATGTGGACATGTGTGTAATTTTACGGTGATTTTCAACTCATGTCTGATCGAGCGCCAATATTGTCGACAAGTCGACAATTTTGAGTAAGTACATTAATTAATTAACAGATTCAAAAGTCATTTCGTTTATAAATTAATTTTAATCCAATAATATTGTTAAAATTAATCCAATAATAATGTTGGATTAAAATTAATTTTAATCCAATAATAAATAAGATAAAAAAATCGTTTTAATCTTAAAAAAGCTTCACTGAATCTAAAGATTAAAATTATATAAAAATATTAATCTGATTGCTACAGTGAAAAGAAAAACATTGTTCTAAGAATGTAAAGTGAAAATGCTATGTAGATTTTCCGCTAGACTTGCGGCAGAAAAAGCTGAGATTCCATTGTGTATTTCATGCGAGTCTGGTCTATAATTAAATTCTACTTTTCCACTTCTAAGCACGGGATTGCAGAGGTGACTGCCAGCATAATATTACAATTATTTTATTATATTCTGTATAAAAGAATTCTTTTTAATTGAAGGATTTTTATTATATTGTTAAAGGTACTAATATAATGTTTTTTTAGGGTTTAAATAAAATTAGTACCTAGGTAAACATAATTTTAGGTTCCAATGCGTATAACTTTATAAGTAATTCTAGAAAATACTTACCATAGGAATATTTCATTCAAAAACACCTTTAATTTCTAAATGCGTTTTTGAAAATTACCAACATTTTATATATTACTAGCTCAGACCAATAAAAAAAGAAAGACGGAGTATTTACAGGTAATGGAGTGAAGTCACTGTCGATCAATGTGTGCGTCACGCCTAGCATAAATACGCTAGGCGTGCGCTTGTGTGCAAAAAAATAATGTTGCCAACTCAGGGTTTCAGATTGTCAAACTCCCATCCTGTTGCAGTCTTATTAAACTACTAAGTAATGACTACAAAAGTTGCTATCAAACTAGATTGTTAATCATCATTCATTAGTAATTGCTGAAAAAAGTAAATACTTAAATATATTATATATATATATATATATATATATATATATATATATATATATATATATATATATATATATATATCTAATAAATTATGTGTTTCAACTAAGAACAGACAGACAGACAGACATACATACAGACGAAAATTGTAAAGAATGTTGTTTGGTGAATGCAGTATGTATAGTATACAGATTAATATGCAAATAGTAAAAAAATCTTTCAATACTACAAACAGACACTCCAATTTTATTTATATTAATAGATTTTAAATGAATTTTAGGTTAAAAATAAACATTTGTCAGGATAATACAGCACGTAATAATATTTTTCCCCTATTATGGGGAAAAATATCTTGCGACCAGCATGCAGCACTGGTTGAAGTTCTGTGTTCCGAGACTCCCGAGACAATTTTTAAAACTAATAAATTAAATTCGTTATTTCGGTGGTAATACATAAATATTCAACTAATTACTTGTGAAACGTAATCCCACAAGGTTTCTTTTGAGCACAAGAATTGTTTTTGCACCATTTAACGATGCAGGACGGCATATTTTGATATTTCTTGACACAGATGAAAACGACATGCGCCTTCACTCGTTGAAACCGGAATGGCGGGCGGCCGGCTTCCTATGGCCGTATCGGCTTCCTATTGCCTGCCTCACCGCGTAGCATGGATGGCTCTGTCTATCTTTTTTTATTGGTCTGAGATTACTAGCTGTCCCGGCAAACGTTGCTTTGCCATAATATAAAGTATTTTGCCCTCAGACCAATAAAAAAAGATAGACAGAGCCATCCATGCTACGCGGTGAGGCAGGCAATAGGAAGCCGATACGGCCATAGGAAGCCGGCCGCCCGCCATTCCGGTTTCAACGAGTGACGGCGCATGTCGTTTTCATCTGTGTCAAGAAATATCAAAATATGCCATCCTGCATCGTTAAATGTTGCAAAAACAATTCTTGTGCTCAAAAGAAACCTTGTGGGATTACGTTTCACAAGTAATTAGTTGAATATTTATGTATTACCACCGAAATAACGAATTTAATTTATTAGTTTTAAAAATTGTCTCGGGAGTCTCGGAACACAGAACCTCAACCAGTGCTGCATGCTGGTCGCAAGATATTTTTCCCCATAATAGGGGAAAAATATTATTACGTGCTGTATTATCCTGACAAATGTTTATTTTTAACCTAAAATTCGTTATTCATTTAAAATCTATTAATATAAATAAAATTGGAGTGTCTGTTTGTAGTATTGAAAGATTTTTTTACTATTTGCATATTAATCTGTATACGATACATATTGCCTACACCAAACAACATTCTTTACAATTTTTGTCTGTATGTATGTATGTCTGTCTGTCTGTCTGTCTGTTCTTAGTTGAAACACATAATTTATTAGATATAGATATTTATGTATTTACTTTTTTCAGCAATTACTAATGAATGATGATTAACAATCTAGTTTGATAGCAACTTTTGTAGTCATTACTTAGTAGTTTAATAAGACTGCAACAGGATGGGAGTTTGACAATCTGAAACCCTGAGTTGGCAACATTATTTTTTTGCACACAAGCGCACGCCTAGCGTATTTATGCTAGGCGTGACGCACACATTGATCGACAGCGACTTCACGCCATTATCTGTAAATACTCCGTCTTTCTTTTTTTATTGGTCTGAGATTTTGCCCATATTATTTTATTGAAGTGACTAAATAAGTATGTCGCCATGGCAACGTCGATCGCTATCCCGTCGCACAAACAATGGTCGCCGTCAGTCTCAGGTTGTAATAATTTACTATTATATTTTATTCAACAAATGCACTTATCAATATATAAAGTATCCAGTAGCCGATTCTCAGACCTACTGAATATGCATATAAAATTTGGTAAAAATCAGTAAAGCCGTTTCGGAGGAGTTCGTGGACTAACATTGTGACACGAGAATTTTATATATAAGATAACAAAGTAGCCACACTCCTCAAATGTATTATAAAGTAAAAACTTATTTCATTGCGCAAACATAAAACAAATTCAGCAGCGAAATTATACCTTGAATAAGCAAACATTTCCAAAACTAGCCACATTAAAATACATAATTTACTCACAAAATGCGTACAGCGGTGCTTATAAATTAATACGGGGTCTGCTTGTGTCGAGTGGCCACAAAAGTCCGGGTAAACAATCGCCCAGTTGGCTTTTACCCAAACGGTCGGACCTTTCATAAGCGTCTTCAAAAATTCCCAACCAACTACATGCTCCATTCAGCCTTTTGTTTCGGCGACGTTTAGATGTTTGGCTGCAACAGTGATAAATCTCAGTAAATGTTACTAGAAACTTTGAAAGAACTTTCTCTTTAGGGTTCCGTAGCGAAAATGGCAAAAAACGGAACCCTTATAGATTCGTCATGTCTGTCTGTCTGTCCGTCCGTATGTCACAGCCACTTTTCTCCGAAACTATAAGAGCTATACGATTGAAACTTGGTAAGTAGATGTAGTCTGTAAACCGCATTAAGACTTTGATACAAAAATGGAAAAATATTTAAAATTTTAGGGGTCCCTATAGGTACAACTGAAACAAAAAATTTTTTTTTTCGTCTAACCTATGCGTATAGGGTATCTATGGATAGGTCTTCAAAAATCATATTGAGGTTTCTAATATCATTTTTTTCTAATCTGAATAGTTTGCGAGAGAGACTCTTCCAAAGTGATAAAATGTGTGTTCCCCCCCTCTAACTTCTAAAGTAGGGGTAAATTATAATTCTAAAAAAAATATATGATGTACATTACTATAAAAATTACCAACGAAAATTGGTTTGAACGAGAGAGAGTAGTTTTTTTTTGTATGTCATAAATGGTAAACCTTAATTATTTAACTTTCATTAAATCAACAAAAATATAAAAATAAATCAAAAACCTTTTAATTTTATAGAAATAAACTTTATTGGTGCTGCGGAACCCTTCATGGGCGAGTCCAACTCGCACTTGGCCGGTTTTTTAAAGTACAATACAAATCTAATTGAAAATAATGACCGAAAAGTCAAATCAAGTTCTTGTTGACTACGGAACCCTAAAAAAATAACTAACCAGCTGATTTTTTGTACATTATTTGTTTATTTTTTATATTATAATTTAACAGTAACATTGTTCCACAAATCGAACAATCCATATTTTAGGATCATCAAATCAATACATTTCATCATTTCTATCTCTGTTAGCTACCACTTTCGAGAATTTTCGCAGAGGAAATTGTTATTCGTCTTATCAAAAGCTATTGACGAAAAATTAGCTTGATAGTAATCAAATGACAAAAATTTAGGAAACCTCGACAATTAAATTACTATTTAAAACATTATCGAAGCATATTTTAGAGCAAGTGCTATCCATAAAAATAATCGTCGATCATTGATTTTTAAACATAGACTGTATAATGTGCTTAATAGGATTTAGAGCAGTTGAATATTCAAGCGAAAGTAAATCATAATTCCGCTGGCGAGGGGTGAAATTTGCGTACATGCAAACGTGTAGTGTCCTCTGCAGTACATGAATATGCATCGCGATTAACATGCAAAGATCTGCACAACGCCTATACCACGTCCGTCCTCGTCATCCACTCGGCTTAAGCGGTGTCTAAAATATCTTTATTCATGGACTAATCAGGCAAAATAAGTGAGCGAGAAAACAGGTGTCTAACGTCTAGCAGCACTGAAGGTTCGCACATATTTTATCAGCAAGCACGCGCCGCACGCGCCACATTTTAGAATTCATTGTATGAATTGATGTGAAATCTCGCACATTCGTCCGCACCGTACGCGCCACATTTCGTGAAATAAAAAATAGAAGAGTACTTACTGCAGGTAAATACTTGCTACCGAAAAAGTCACAAGTGTGTTTCCAGCCTTAATCGTTATATTAGTAGTATATGCTATTATGCCGCATGCCGCACTCAGGGCCAAAATATATTAATTACTAACTTTTCGATAAATTAAAGTAATAAATATTCGTCTTTGAGTGCGTCAGTTATAGAATTATAAATTTTTGTTTACGAAAAATGTCTTACATAAGACTTTCGAATTAGATTCAGAGCTGGATTTACAGAGCGAAATTGGCTTAGCTGTTTGCTGAAGTTCAGTGCACACCATAAACAATTTCACAATCCTTTCAATTAACTACACTAGGAATAATAAAGCAGCATAAATCAAAAGAGTTATTTACGTATTTCAAAGAAGACTATGCATTATGAAAGCCGTATTAACGTCACGCATGATTAGTGAGCTAGGTCTTATAATATCAAACCCGACCAACCGGATTATAGAGTCAGCCCGAATGCATAAATTATCAGAGTTCAATTCAAAATAAACGACGTGTCCCAATTCCCTTCGACGTGAATTTTGAAAGATATGACATTCGGATATTACACACGATGGCAATAAAGATCATAATCCTGCAGCAGTTAGAAGGATAGTGTTAGTAAACAAAATTGCTGATTGGAAATGACCGTTCTAACGAGTTGATGAAGGACGTTAAAGAGACGAGTTCTGAAATGTATTTCGAAAATAGTCCTAATTCCTAATGATTTTAGTGTAGTTATTCGGCAGGGATGGCAAAACTTTGTGTGACAGCTTGCCATTTAAAAAAAACTTTAGTGACGTCACAGAGATGCCATTAAATAACATTGATTTTATTTGTGATTCCGGTCTTAATAGTAGGGGAGGTAGTGCTAGCATTTACTAAGTCATTTCATACCGACCAAATTTTTGTCCAGCGGTAGCTTAATATTTATCTATCAATATAATCAGCGTCAGTCGCCGCACCCGAATTGGAATGTTAACTGAGAGTATTTCAAAGTTGTAAAAAAAATAGTTGAGAAAAGTGATTTTATACCGAATGAAACTTTGATGGATGATTATTGAGGTCATGTTTAACCAAAAAATCACCGTCAGCCGTATTGCAGACGGGGGATTCAACGTCAGTCGCGTCACTGAACATGTAAAATTTTTTTGAATATAAAGTCATTTTATACCGTACAAAATTTATACAGGTGAATGTTTCTACTTTGTAAATAATAAAGAAAACCGTCAGTCGCTAATACGATGGTGGAAAAACTGTCAGCCAGCGATATAAGTTATGACCAATATAGCCCTACTTCGCGCTTAATGTATCCTAGGGCGTCTCGTAGACGACATTCACACCTGCAAACATTCAGCTGACGGTGACTTTCGTTTGAATTAACCATAAAATTATCTCACATAGCAATTTTTTAGTAATTAATTCGATAGTCAATATTTGTGAAGAAGAATTATATACATTTTACTTTAAAACCGCCATCTGTTGTATATATACAACATATATATATATATATATATATATATATATATATATATATATATATATATGTATAGTATATATACTAAAACTAAAATAACACCTACGGAACCTAAACATGTATAATCTAGATATGAACCTTTATTGGGTGCGAATTGGGATCTTTTTAATGTTAATTCAATACGATTCCCAACAAAAACTTTGAGATGCTCTCAATTTTTATTCCACCCATTATGAAGTGGCTGACGATCAAAGCTGTTATGTATTAGTGGAATACTATTATTGTAACGATTTTTGCTCGGTATGAGATTACTTTTTAAACTGAGCGCGACCTCCCCTACTATAAGATATTATGTCCCGGGACAATAAAAACTTGACGCTCAAGTAGCAATGACGGATCGCTAATATTGCGTAAAAAATTACAAAACTTTGAATTTATATATGGCACCAATAATACGCATTTAAAATAGGTCACACCTACGAATAATAAAACCTAAGGAAACGTAACTCCCATACTAATACAGTTTTAAATTTGGTTCCATTCGAACTGTCATGTAACGTCAGCCTTTATACCGCTCAAGGTCACCTAAATATTGCAAATGTATGAAAAGTGAACCTAAGGTACACTTTTTTGACAAGTATTTTGGAGCATGTTTTTTGACGGAGTTACTCTTCCATATTTTTTATTATTCGTAGGGTCACACCTATGATTACGGCATTGGTGCCACAGGTTCGCCATCCCTGTATAATTATATGAAAGGCCTTGTTTATTTTAATGCCAATGATATTATATAAAAAAACTCAAAGTAGATATTATGTTACTACCGCGCACGTTGTGAAGACTCAAATACGACCCAATTGGGTCGTCTTTTATTTAGTCTGTCTCTTTTATGTAAGTGGCATTTTGTATCTTTTGTTTCACTTATCTGTCAAAGTCCAATTTTGAATTTGAAAATTGTTCGGAAGCTACGAATAATAAAAACTAAGGAAACGTAACTCCCATACTATTACCGTTTAAAATTTGGTTACTTTTGAACTGTCATGTAACGTCAGCCTTTATACCGCTCAAGGCCACCTAAATATTGCAAATTTATTGAAATGAGTACCTACCTAAGGTACACGTCTTTTTTGACAAGTATTTTGGAGCATGTATTTTGACGGAGTTACTCTTCCTTAGTTTTTATTATTCGTAGTTCGGAAGAGATTTAAGTCGGAAAATAGTATGAATGTAACAGATCTGTATTTAAAGTAGAATATCATTGTTTTAATCTACGAATAATGAAACCTAAGGAAACGTAACTCCCATACTAATACAGTTTTAAATTTGGTTCCATTCGAACTGTCATGTAACGTCAGCCTTTATACCGCTCAAGGTCACCTAAATATTGCAAATGTATGAAAAGTGAACCTAAGGTACACTTTTTTGACAAGTATTTTGGAGCATGTTTTTTGACGGAGTTACTCTTCCTTAGTTTTTATTATTCGTAGGTTTTAATGCATATAATATACTTTCGTAGATTCTTATAACTATGAGATTTCGTGGCTACTTTGTCCAAAGTTCATGAAACTTTAGAACGGGTGGAAACGTTATAAAAATATTTATATTTTGGACGTGCATTAATCCTGTAAAAATTTCGATGCCCACGGTGGCGTAAATCGGGTTTATCTCCCGAGGGGATCAAATATTCAGACTTTGTAAATAATAAAAGATTACACCCGGACTCAAAATTGATTTAGATAATCCTACCTAAGTATTAAATATATTAAGATTAATCCATAATTTTATCCACATCCATAATTTTATAAATGCGAAAGTGTGTCTGTCTGTCTGTCTGTAACCTCTTCACGCCCAAACCGCTGAACCGATTTTGCTGTTTGGTATTGAGATACTTTAAGTCCCGGGAAAGGACGTAGGATACTTTTTATCCCAAAAAAAGGAACGGTTCCCGTGCGATAAACTAATTTTGGCGCAAGTCCGTTGGGGGTGACATCTAGTTCAAAATATCCTGCCTAGAGATATCCTTTTTGTGGGTAAAAAGAAACTTTACAGGACTGCGATAAAATACTTTTAGTGCGAAGACATTTTGAGTCTCGGGATAAGAAGGATAGTTTTTTGCCGTAAAATGTACAGTTGCCTGAGAAAACGAAGTTGCCCGTAGCATCTAGTACGTGTCTATTTGTCTAATAGTCCGGGTTCCGTAGAAGAAATTTTTTCGTAGTCAACCAAGTTTTGTTGATAACAGAACCCTAAAACGGAACCCTAACCAGCTGATTTGTTAATAGTTACATAATTTAAGAGTTTGTCCTACAAATAGAACAATCCATATTTTAGGACCATCAAATCAAAGTATCCTTTCTATCTCTGCTAGCTACCACTTTCAAGATTTTTCGCAAATAAAATTATTGTTGTTCGTCTTATCAGAATGAAGCTACTCACAAAAATTAGCTTTTTAGTAATCACAAAAAAAATTTGTTCTAGGGCTTTTTTTTTTTTTTTTTTTTTTTTTTTTCGAAAGGGTCTAAG
Source organism: Lysandra bellargus (assembly GCA_905333045.1). Classification (NCBI taxonomy): domain Eukaryota; kingdom Metazoa; phylum Arthropoda; class Insecta; order Lepidoptera; family Lycaenidae; genus Lysandra; species Lysandra bellargus. The sequence goes on from HG995323.1 coordinate 8,469,958, forward strand.
CTACTGGTCTGGTTAAGACCGTGGTAGTTTAATCGTGGCTATAACTAGTCTGTTGCTAGTTGGTTTGGAGATAGACAATGAGGGGGCCTGGCCCCCTCCCCTAAAGTCACACGTGTGACATTCTAATCGGGCAATATTGGGGAGAGCTACGAAAATAAGCTATTTTCATCTGACGTGGGGACACGGATCCCCCCTGCTCTTAAGGGGTCCGACCCCTTACTCACTCTCTGACGAGTGAGGCTGCTCGCGCGCGGTAGCACAAACTAGCTGCGTACGAGTTATCGCGGTAGATGAGCTCAAGTTATTAATGTTATTGCATAAAAGAGGGCCGTCCCTCTCCCCTTCCGAGTCCGGTTGGGGTGACATACGCGTGTATGTTCTAATGTCAAAGTAATTGGTAGAGCTCTCTACGACAATGTCGCGGTCGCGGTCATGATTTAGGTGTGTTCCTATGCTATCCGCATGCGAACTCGAACCCGGGATCGAGCTCGGCACCGGATTTCGGTCGGTCTGTCTGTTTGTCGTTCGGGTCGTGTTAAGTCCTCGGGGAAGGCGCCGGCGTCGTCCCCGGTGCAGTACTAACCACGCGGGTGAGTGTGATTTGTGTTTGCGTAACTGTACACAGTACGTTACGTATTCTGTGATGGGATCTACAGGGTCGGCTAAGATATGCTTAGGCCGCCTGAAGGGGTATCGGAATGTCGGTGCGTCATGTTCGTAGTCCACAGCCTTACGAATGAGCGGATTGGGATGTACTTTTCCTTTCTCAAAGAATCTCTCCGAGAGTTCTTTGATATAGGCTTTGATAGTGATAAGCTCGCAGTCTCTATGCAAGTCGATGTTTCGCATGTAACGGGGGGCACCTGTTGCCATGCGCAAAAAACGGTTTTGAACTCGTTGCAATTGGTTCATCTGATTGTCACTTATGTGTGCGAAAGAGACGCACGCATAAGTGAGTATCGTTCTTATACATGTTTTGTATAAGGTGAGCTTATGTCTTAAGGACATTTTGCTACACGCGTTGAGTAAAGGATATAATTTGTATAATACAAATTTCGCTTTACGTACGGTATTCGATATATGGTTCGTGAATGACATCGACTTGTTTAGTACTACTCCTAAGTATTTGACAGCCGTGACTTCGGGAATTAATTTTCCGTGCAGACTAATAGGTTGCATTTTCTTACGTTTTAGTCCGTTAAATAATATAGCGTGACTTTTGTCGGGGTTTAGTTCGATTCTCCATTTTGCGAACCATTTACCGAGTTCGGTAACTGCTTCTTGGAGTTTTTTGGACGCGAAAGCTATTTGGCGATGAGCAAAGAACAGGGCCGTGTCGTCTGCGAATAGCGCTTTTTGTACTCGAGGGTGGGTGGGCAAATCGGACGTGTAGAGATTGTAGAGGGTCGGGGAGAGAACCGAGCCCTGCGGTACTCCAGCCTCTAGATCTCTAAGTGAAGACAGAATGCCTTCGACTCTGAAACGAAATTTACGGTTTTTGAGGTAGTTACTTATTATTATAACAAGACTATCGGGAATGCCGAGTTTAAAAAGTTTATAAATTAGCCCATTGTGCCAAATTTTGTCGAATGCTTTTGCGACATCAAAGAAAACAGCGCAAGTCGGTCTCCTATTGTTCTTTTGTTCTAATATGTACTCCGTTAGGCGGTGTACCTGAGCGGGACAGCTGTGGAATTCGCGGAATGCGAATTGTTCGTCAGGTAAGAGTTTTTTATCAACTATGACGTCTTTTAGGCGTCTTAGTATAACTCTTTCGTAAATTTTACCGAGGCAACTAATTAAGCTAATTGGTCTGTAACTACTTGGTTCCGTCCGGAGTTTACCCGGTTTGTGGATACCTATTATTATAGCTACTTTCCATATATCTGGGAATGAACATCCTAGTAAAAGGGCGTTAAAGATGTTCACGAGCAATTCAATGTTCACGTTCCTTAAGCCTAGTAGAAAAAGCCCAAAAATAGCTAACTATAAAATAGTTAGAAATGACAGAACCCGATCCCAACTCGGAGGCACAATGATTTATTACAAAAAATCATTGCACTGTGTTCCCCTAGAACCCCCATCCCTAACTAACTTAGAAACTTCTATTTGTCACATTAGCATGACAGACCATCAACCTATCATAATTGTATCTGCCTATTTAGCCAGCAAAATGCCCATAACTTCTAGCGAATTAAGATCGCTATTTAATTTAGGCAATGCCGTCATTATTGCCGGCGACCTAAACTGCAAACACACAGAGTGGGGCAATGTCATATCTAATACGAATGGCATTAGATTATCCGTCTTAAGCGACTCCTTAAATTTTGCAATTTTAGCCCCTAACGACCCCACTCGCTACGACACTGCTAGCCGTAGTAACAACCTTATTCATAACCCTAGTGTTATTGATATTGCGTTAGTTAAAAACATTAACCTCAACATCTCTTTGGAAACAATCCACGAGCTTAACTCGGACCACAGACCAGTTAAAATTGCGCTTGGCAATTCTAACCAACTCGCTGCTAGTACTAAAAAGATAATTGATTATAAATTACTAGCAGATAACCTAGAAAACCTTCAATCGAGTCACCTCGATCTCATTCCCGATTTCATCGAAAACTCTAAAGTGGCGCTTGAGGCCTCTCTCCACTTGACTGATCATCTGGTAGAGAACATCGAAAAATCTTCTAGGGAAATGCCAACGATTCATGAGAATCGCTGGCCTCTCCCAGATGATATAAAAGAGTCCATCAGACTCCGTAACGCGGCTAAACGCACATACGATCGCTACCCATCGGAAGACTGGAGAAGGGCCCTCCGTCACTACGAGAGGGAAGTTAAATATAAAATCAAACAACACAAAGCCGAGAGGTGGGATCGACTTCTTAGCGAACTCGAACCGTCTCACACGGCCTACTGGCCGCTCGCGAAGTCCCTCAAAAAAGATACGGAGAGCGACATGCCTCCACTAAACAGACCAAATCGTCCTCCTGCACTGGAGGATATCGACAAAGCCGAATGCTTGGCCGACACCATAGAAAATCAGTGCCGACCTAGTACTCTCCCGACCGACCCTGATCATGATAATCTAGTCAATACCGAGGTAGAAAGCCGACTCATGGCCCCACCATCAGAGCCTCTCAGGCCGGTGGATATGGAGGAAATCAAAGATATTATTAAAGATTTGAATTCCAGAAAGGCCCCAGGCCTGGACGGTATCTCAAATAAAACCCTTAAATTACTACCTGCCACTATAATTGTTCTAGGGCTCCCGTACTATAAGGCAGATAAGATTATTGTTTAAATCTCAAAAGTCAAGAACACACCAAACATCATCGTAAAATATCTGAACGTTACGCGTTATTATTATGAGGATGTGCAATATTACTGTACACATACTCGTATTTATATCGTCGGGAAAACTAGTCCGCAACGCAAATAAAAATGGTAGCATGCAGGTATAGTATGAGGTCGCTAATCCGGGGGCACGGCAGTGCTCCAGACAAGCCTAAAGCATTATTATTATCACGTAAAATGTATTTTTTATTCAATGATGATATTAATTTTTTACTCTATTATTTGAAAATCACTAATTACTTAGCTTGATTGTAATAAAAAAAATGTTCTACGAATCCTGGACTATAATCATCATCATCATCATATCAGCCTATATTCGTTCACTGCTGGACATAGGCCTCTCTCAATGAACGCCAAGATGACCGATCTCCTGCTACTCGCATCCAACATGGACCCGCAACTAAACGGAGATCGTTGTCCAACCTAGTTGGAGGACCTATTGACGGAAATTATAATTTTATTACATAGCGTCCTCGTATATGAAAAGAACGCTCTCTAAGGTTTCAGATTAAGAGCGTATTACTGTAAAAGGAATAAATAAAATATTAACATGTTTACTCAGCCGGATATAATCTTCTAAGAAAAAGAAAACTGACAGAGAAATGTTACGACAGATAATAAAATTAGTTGAAAGCTAAACGGATTTGGAGTTCTCGCAAAAGAATAAACCTCAGTCATAATACGGCGCTAAACATATTAACTACTTATAGCCTATTGTAGTCGATCATAATCATGGTTTTTAATTTGTTCATTACAAATACAATGTAACCAGGTAGTTACAATCATGGCACAAATATAATATATTATTTCTGTTAATAGTCAACTTTGAATTTAAAAACTTATTTGAAATTTCTGCCAATAATAATTATACTTCTCTAAAAAAGTGCCACTAAGGACCAATTCCTTAAATGTCTAATACTATTGTTACAGTAACAATCAGTGCCGTAAATAGGGCGGTGCCACCGGTGCCCAGGCACAGGGCGCAGACTCTGTGGGGGCGCAAGAATGACTAGGCCTGTGGCCCTGAAAGCATTTCGCAAGGGCGCAGTTATAGAAGCTCGCACAGGGCGCAAAAAAGTCTATTTAAGGCACTGGTAACAATCTAAAAATAACGATTTAATTCGAATTAGTAGAAGATTGCTTTAATGTTTTTCAAAAGGCATGTTGCTCTTAAAAATTATACAGAAATAATTGTATATTTCCTTACATTATGCAAAAAGAATAATTAAACGCTAAACAAATTGCGTCTCGCTAAGGCCAAAGCCGAGAGTAACTCGAGCAAGCTTCATACCGACACAAGGCCAACAGAAAATGTTTATTAAGCTCTAAAATGCCAGGAAGCTCGGCGCGAGCACGTAATGCAAAATACGTTATTATAGCAAATACTCAGCGAACAACTACTGAAGATATTCTATTACGTAGAGAACACCACGTGGCTGCATGCTGCAAGGTTCTATCTAGAAATTAATTCGTAAATCAGTGGCAAATGACAAATTTCCGATATGCAATATCTAGACCAGATAGTATATCTAACGAAATCTAGGTATCCGCAAATATTTAGATCTGGAGGTCTAAAACGGCCAATTCGAATGCATGTTTGAAGGAAGGTGATTCACAGAAAACTCTAACATTATACTAATTGACTTTTCAGTAGAATATTGTTGTATAGGAAACATTAATGATGTTTCAATTATTTTCATCTGGTTTGGAGACGCTCTCCGACATCATATGAAATGAATATATTATGCAACACAATTAATATAAAGTGACCACAAGACCTGCAAGACACCCCAGTCTAAAATGGCTACTACATAAGTACTATATACCTAAATAGCAAAATTAGGCCGACGCAACAAGGCAGCGAAATTTGCGCCCTGCCGCGTGTTTCAGCGTGAAAAGCTCTCATTTTAGCTGAATATAAGTGCGGTTGATGCATTTTAAATTAGCCGTATTTATTGTCGCTTCATTAGCCGCGCAAAGAAAATTAAGCTCTGCGCCCATTGTGACGTGGTCGAGAGTTAAATTAATTGTAGAGAATGTTACTCTGAAATTATTTGATGAGCACCGAACGGATGCCCTGAATAAATTTGCATGCGGCTCCGGACACGATATATCCTTTACGAGTGTTCCAACATCATTAGTTTTTGGACAACAATTTTTGCGATATCTGTGAAAAATACAGGGTGTAACAAAACCAAGTGATAATACATTAAGGTGTGCACTGTGCATCCATCATCATCCCCTGTATAGAGTTCATTGTGAAAATAACAGCGCTGAAAGAGTATTTTTTTCACCTTTATTAAAATATAATATGAAGCTGTATTTTACTTACTTTTGTATGGATGTAAGAGGTTACATCCATTTGTATGTATCCATTTTTGTGATGTATTAAAAACATAATACATAATACCTACTCCGTGTTATTGTCTCTATATTTAAAATCTCTATTGAAAATGTACATAGCCACTTTTATTCAAAATAAAATTAGCTTTACTTGAAAGTTTAATACCCTTCTACTGTCTACATCACAAAACTCATTAACCTGCTCCGTACACTGCGCGCGAGCACCAATGGAATGCATTCATCTTACTTCTAATAATAACAGCTATTGTACACAGACCAATGATATTATATAAAAAACTCAAAGCAGATATGTTACTACCGCGAGCGTTATGTAGACTCAAATACGACCCAATTGGGTCGTCTTTTATTTAGTCTGTCTACTTTTATGTAAATGGCATTTCGTATCTTTTGTTTCACTTATCTGTCAAAGTCCAATTTAGAATTTGAAAATTGTTTGGAAGAGATTTAAGCCGGAAAATAGTGTGAACGTAACAGATCTGTATAAGTAGAATATCATTGACACAGACGTAAACTAATAACTAGTTACTAGTTAGTTACTAGTACTACGTCATTAACCCTACGTGATTTTTTGTTAGTGCTTAAATATATATTTTTTATTGTTTGTGTTACGGATACGGGAAGTTGTTTACGTGTTACGAATACGGGCAGTTGTTTACCTGCGCGCGACAGTTGCGCGTACATTCTAGAAAAGCCCGACCCTTGTTTATGTGATTGCGTGTTTACGTAAACAATCCAGAATAGAACGTTCCAGAAGGCGAAGTGGGCCATATAAAAGGTAAACAAGCCAGCAGTCGGGGCAGTTCGATCCGAGCGATCATCAAAGCGACTTCAAAAGTGAAAACAAGTGATCAATAGTAAGCGATTGTGATAGTGAACTAACGACTCGGCTACGACCTAGGACAGTGATAGTGCTCAGTGATTTGGATCTAGTGCTTAGTGTTTGGACTTAGTGATTTGTGTGAGCTAGTGTTTGTGAATAAAGTCTTCAAGAGAGTCACCAGGTCTTTCTCTCCGAATCCTCGAACCCTAGCACGTAACAACTGGTGTCGGAAGTGAGATTTGGAGATGCCATTGACTCCGAGAGAGGACTTCAAAGGGAGTATCAGGACAAGGGCGCAGCGAGCTGCTGCCATTGACTCCGAGAGAGGAGTTGGAGGTGGAGCCGCGGAGGCCACACCAACTGGGGACCAAGCTCCGCCCACTGCGGAGCAGGCCGCACCCGCTGGCCCCGCCCACCAGGCTCCACCCACTGACCACGCCCCCCAGGCTCCACCCACTTCGGGTGAAGCCACGCCCACTGGCTCCGCCCACCGGGACCCGCCCACTGACCACGCCCCTCAGGCCCCGCCCACTCTGGTCATGGCCACGCCCACTGGCTCCACCCACCAGGCCACGCCCACTCAGGCCACACCCACTGGCCCCGCCCACTGGGCCCCGCCTGCTCAGGCCCCGTCGACTAGCTCCATCCATCCTGCCACGCCCGTAGTTTCTACGGCCCCTCAAATGGCTCTTCATTTAGAAAATTTAATTAAATTAATGGAGCTGCAAAGGGCTGATATTCAGGCTTTGCAAGATTCTCAAAGGTCAATGATGGAGGCACAAGACCGCAAGCTGGGCGCTTTGCAAGAGTCACAAGAGCAACAAAAGGACTTTCAAGAAAAGGCGCTTCTGGCTATAAAGGATGTCAGTGACACGGTGACAAAGCTTCGTAAAGATGTCGACGTAATGGACGAACGAGTTACGGGGTTAGGATTGGATGTAGAAAATGTGAAAACCGGCCTCACTGAACTTCAGAAGAAAGTAGTGCGCCTGGAAACCACAGGAGTGGCGGTGTCTAGTGGAACTACCGGAGTGGTGCAAGTGGTACAAGGACCAAGAGTTAAAGTGCCACCATACGACGGTACTACTTCATGGAACGCTTATCGTCAGCAATTCCAGACGGTTGCTTCTGCCAACGGATGGACTGACGAACAATGCCTGACCGCTCTCACTGTTGCGCTCAGAGGGCAAGCTTTGTCGGTCCTAGAAGCACATACAGGAAAGGGGTTCCAAGACCTGATGGAGGCCCTTGAATCCAGATACGGGGAGCGACACCTGGAGCACGTGTTCCGTGCTCAACTTCGTGACAGAGTCCAACGCTCAGGAGAGGGACTACAGCAGTGGGCGTTGGAAATTGAAAAACTGGTCAAGAAGGCACACCCAGGAGCCGATTCCAAGATGGTCGACACGAATATTGTGCAAGCATTTGTCGACGGAATCAGGGATCTGGAGGTCAGAGCTGCAGTGAGGCTACGTCACCACACCTCGCTAAAGGAAGCGTTGGCGCATGCTTTGGAGGTCGAGGCTGTTCGCCATGAGATACAGCAGACCCATAAGATCCGCAAGGTCTCCGAAGTAAAGGCTCCTGCAAGGAAAATATTTGAAGCCATGTGCTATAAGTGCGGGAAGAGGGGCCATCTTCAGCTCAACTGCCCGCAGAAGGAGACCCAGATGTCAAGGATGAAAAGGCTCGAGCAACAAGTAGAGGAGCTGAAGAAGCAGGGAGCTTCAGCCAGGACTAAGAGGCGTGTACTGGCTGACGCGGAGGAAGCCCCAATAACTGTTGTCTCCCAAGCAAGCAGCAACTACGGATTAGTGACTGAGCTACTCGATGACTGCAAGAGTAATCTGACTTATTCGCAGAGCATGAAAGCTAAGAAGTTTTTACAACGCCACGCGAATATCTTCTCCAGTCAGGAAGGCGACCTTGGAAGAACGTCGATGGTTCAGCACAGGATAGATACTGGAAACGAGAACCCAATTCGTCAACGAGCAAGACGGATACCCATTGCAAAGGAAAAAGAAGTTGAAGGCCTTTTGGAGGACATGAGAAGGCATAAGATTATTGAACCGTCTGCAAGTCCGTGGTGCTCACCTGTTGTATTAGTGAAGAAGAAAGATGGCAGCACAAGATTTTGTGTGGACTACAGGCGTCTCAACGATGTCACTAAGAAGGACAGCTATCCATTACCTCGAATCGACGACACTCTGGATACCTTGAGTGGCATGAAATGGTTCTCGACCCTGGACCTGAAATCGGGATACTGGCAGGTGGAAATTCATCCAAAAGACAAGGAGAAGACAGCTTTTTCCACCGGTAAAGGTTTATGGCAGTTTAACGTCATGCCCTTTGGATTGTGCAACGCACCTGCCACATTCGAGCGACTCATGGAGTGTGTACTGGCAGGCTTAGTTGGAGAGGCTTGCTTAGTCTACTTGGACGACGTCATCATTGTTGGCCGTGACTTCGAGGACCATTTGCGAAACTTAGAACGAGTTTTCGCCAAAATAGAGGGGGCCAAGTTAAAGTTGAATCCGAAAAAGTGTCGCTTATTCAGGAGTAAGGTCAACTATCTCGGCCATGTTATCTCCAGTGATGGAATCCAGACGGACCCGGAGAAACTGGAAGCAGTTCAAAATTGGCCAACCCCTAAGAACAAAACCGAAGTGCGGGCATTTCTCGGCCTATGCTCCTACTACAGGCGTTTTGTTAAGGGATTCTCAGAGATAGCCAAGCCATTACATCGGCTGGCGGAAGATAAACGACAGTTTATGTGGGACGAGACTTCTGAAGATTCTTTTCAGAAACTGAAGAAACATCTGTATGAAACACCAATCCTGGGGTATCCACAACATGAAGGTCAGTTTATAGTCGACACTGACGCAAGCAACACGGCCATTGGAGGGGTGTTATCTCAAAAGCAGGGCGAAAGAGAAGTTGTAATTGCATATTTCAGCAAATCTTTATCTAAGCCAGAGAGAAACTACTGTGTGACAAGAAGAGAACTCTTGGCTGTTGTAAAGACGCTACAACATTTCAGCAAGTATCTCATCGGCAGACAGTTTTTACTGCGAACTGATCACGCAGCGTTGAAGTGGCTACTGCAATTCAAGAACCCTGAAGGTCAAGTAGCTCGATGGATTGAACAGCTCCAAGAGTACGACTTCAAGACGGAACACCGCAGCGGAAAGGCGCATGGGAATGCCGACGCACTTTCACGAAGACCGTGTTCAGAGGACTGCAAACATTGTGTTAAGCAGGAATCTAATGAAGTGACATTAAAGTTAACGAAAACTAGTCCTTTGTGTCCATGGGAGAATGATGCTATGAGGGAGGCTCAAGAAACAGATGACGACCTACGACACATCATCACATGGAAGAAACGAGGTAACGAAAAATCAATCTGGAGCGAGGTTGCACCCACTGGCGCTGCCACTAAGGCGTATTGGGCGCAATGGGACAGTCTGATACTTCAAAATGGAATACTTTACCGAAAATGGGAGAAGACTAACGGCAGAGAGTTCCATCTTCAGATAGTTGTCCCAAGAACGAGAGTACCGGATGTTCTCCGTGAAATGCATGATGGCGTATCAGGAGGTCATCTAGGTGTCAAGAGGACGTTAACAAAAGTGAGAGAAAGGTTCTACTGGTTGCATTGCCGAGATGATGTGCAGGAGTGGCGCCGCAAATGTACAACTTGCGCTGCAGTCAAGGGACCACAGACAAGGAGCCGTGGGAACCTGCGCTTGTATAACGTTGGCGCACCGTGGGAACGAATTGCAGTTGACGTGGCTGGGCCATTTCCTGTAACGGAATCGGGAAACAAGTATTTTATGGTTGTCATGGACTACTTCACCAAATGGCCCGAAGTGTTCGCCATACCAAACCAGGAAGCTACAACAGTTGCTTCTAAGCTGGTCGAGGAAGTGATATCTCGCTTTGGTGTGCCTCTCGAAATCCATTCCGATCAGGGCAGGAACTTCGAATCGCAGGTCTTCCAGGAAGTGTGCAGAATTTTGGGAATGCATAAGACGAGGACCACCGCGTACCATCCACAATCTGATGGAATGGTCGAGAGATTTAACCAGACCCTTGAGAGGCATTTGGCGAAATTAGTAGATGACAAACAAAAAGATTGGGACAAGTATATACCACTCTTCCTTCTGTCGTACCGTACCGCCGAGCATGAAAGCATAAAAGCTACCCCGGCGTATGTCAATTATGGTAGGGAACTAAGAGTTCCAGTAGACCTTTTGACAGGAGGGTCACCGGAGGAACCAAAGACCGTACCAGACTATGTCTGCGATTTAAGGGAAAAGATGCACTACATACACGCCATGGTTCGGGAAAATGGGTTACAGTCAAGTGAGAACATGAAGACCAGATACGACCGGAAAGCGAACACGAGCGGCTTCGAAGAAGGGTCACTGGTATGGCTGCATAACCCAACTCGCCGAAAAGGGAAATCTCCAAAGTTGCAGACCAAGTGGGACGGCCCATATAAAGTGGTTACCCGATTGAATGATGTGACTTACAGGATTCAAAAGCCACCAAGAGGCACATTCAAAGTGGTACACATAGACCGTTTGGCGCGTTATCATGGCAGTAACAACGATGCTCGGGACGAGCATCTCTAAGAGGGGAGTAGTGTTACGGATACGGGAAGTTGTTTACGTGTTACGAATACGGGCAGTTGTTTACCTGCGCGCGACAGTTGCGCGTACCTTCTAGAAAAGCCCGACCCTTGTTTATGTGATTGCGTGTTTACGTAAACAATCCAGAATAGAACGTTCCAGAAGGCGAAGTGGGCCATATAAAAGGTAAACAAGCCAGCAGTCGGGGCAGTTCGATCCGAGCGATCATCAAAGCGACTTCAAAAGTGAAAACAAGTGATCAATAGTAAGCGATTGTGATAGTGAACTAACGACTCGGCTACGACCTAGGACAGTGATAGTGCTCAGTGATTTGGATCTAGTGCTTAGTGTTTGGACTTAGTGATTTGTGTGAGCTAGTGTTTGTGAATAAAGTCTTCAAGAGAGTCACCAGGTCTTTCTCTCCGAATCCTCGAACCCTAGCACGTAACATTTGTATTGATAAATATTTAAAAATAAGATGTAACATAACATTACTCATAGATTAAGCCCACTCCCACTATCGAAAATCAATTGTTTCATACTCTATCCAAAAAGAGCTCATTTTAAACGATAGTATTGTTTCCATTCATACTCGTTTTCGCCGATTGGATTTTAATATCTGGTAATTTTAAACATGCGCCACCTTTATTCCAATGAAAAAGTATCGTTACTGTTTACCGGGGCGCCATTTTTCATTGAAAGTAAAATAACAATCATGGATTTGTAGTTTTTAATCGTTCGTATTCAACATTACATTTTGGTTTTAATTATTGGATTGCATTTAAACGTGGCTAGTGGAAAAACTAAAAAAATGAGGCTTTAGAATAAATTATGTTTTGCTACAATATTATGTACTATGTAAGGTCTTTGCATACATATACACAAGTGTCTGTGTGGAGGCACACAGACATAAGTATTGAGTGACGTGCAAAACATTACCACAGTTATATCACAATTATTATATTGTGATATTACTCATACTGTCCGTGAACCCTGAGTGACTTTTTTATACCGGGTTAGTTAGTTCCCGAACCCGTGATATGTCAACAAAATATAGGACTGTTCTCGAATGAAATGTGTCCACATTTGATTCAAATTTATTCGAAAGCAACACTAATTTTAAAGTATATAAAATATATTTTTATGTTAAGTTTACATCTTATCGTTTATTTTACCGTGTGAGATGAGCTTTAAGCAAAATATTTTCTCTGTTTACAACACAGAGGTCTTACGCTAAGTCTTAGTCCTCGCGCTACATAATTCTTCAACGAACACAATTTCCAAACCGGGATTAAGTGAGCTCACAGTATCAACAACACATTTTTTACGTTTTCCACGAGTTTATACACTGTTTGTTTGTGTAATGATTATATAATATTACACAGATCCGGCAAACGTTGTTTTGCCATAATATACGTTGTGGGAACATGCTTGAAAGCCTCAAAGGAAGTCATTTTAAAATGAGTAATTAATATGTCAGACGTTGTAACTTGTAATGGCAAATCCTTTAAGAACGCTTACAAAGGAATGGCACTTGTCGACGAAAAAAAATCCAGGAACTGCCATCGACGCATGCCGTCGACAAGTGGAATACGTCTTTTCTTACAGACGCGAGCCACCAACTTGAAGACAAGTTCGGGAGCGCGTGAATGCGCGAAACATGATATTTACATTTTTTTAACAAAAAGTTAACATTTTTACTTAAATAATAATCCAGAAATCAATAACTGCGACCGCGATATTTGTCTTTTACAACTTCACCATTCGGTTACGAAACAGTCACTGCCAAAGTTCGAAAAATCTCTAATGCATTTCCGATAGGCCAAAAACCAAAGCATTTTAGCAGAAATCGCCTTTTAAAGCGATAAATTTAAGACAACTTTGTAGCAAATGATACTTGCAAATAGCCTCTCAGCTCCGAGCCGATTCTTAAGCACTTAAGAGATTGTACAATTTCAGTCCATTAGAGTTGAAATTGGGCATTTTATCGTGCGAGAGGGAGCGGTACCTCATAACAATGTAGCGTCAGCAACAAAGTAATTCCACCGCCGCAGCTGGCGGCCGGCCAGTGCACAATTAATGTGTAATGCATATTGATTCGATGCTCTTTAAATAATCACCGACGCTTTTTATCGTCAAATATGTTAAGTTCCGTTTCGACGAGTTTCCGTTCATTTCGTTGGATTTAAAGTACGTCGCCCAAAAATGTTACTTTAACGTTATGTTTGTACGTGTCTCTTCAAATTTTCAACTATGTTTAGCAAGCCGTATCCATAACTGATATTAAGTATAGTTTTCAACTCCTCACCTGCAGCTGCTGAAAAACTACTCAAAGATAATGTAAAGGAATGTAATGTCAATTTTAAGTTTAAAGAGATTGACCCCAAAGACATTATCGATACTTTTAAATTATTAAACATTAAGAACACCACTGATCTTTGGGGCATGTCTACAAAAATTATTAAATCAATAATTGACATCATAGCTCCTCATCTAGCAATGATTTTTAATAACTGTATAGAGAATGGTGTTTTTCCTGACTTAATGAAGCACAGCAAGGTTATACCTTTATTTAAAGCGGGAATTAAGTCTGATCCGACAAATTACAGACCTATATCTATTTTACCGACTCTTAGCAAAATATTTGAAAAGATAATTTTAAAACAGCTATTGGTACATTTTAATTTAAATAATTTATTACACGGAAATCAATACGGTTTTACTAAGGGTCGTTCCACAACGGATGCTGGTATAGGTCTTCTATGTAGTATATTTGAAGCTTGGGAGGAATCGCAGGATGCCTTAGGTGTCTTCTGTGACCTCTCTAAGGCCTTCGACTGTGTCGAACACGCTACATTAATCAGGAAATTGCACCACTATGGCATAAGAGACTCAGCACTCAACCTTTTGACATCTTACCTCAAAAATAGGACTCAAAGGGTTGAAATTAATAATAAGAGATCTAATGGAACCAAAATAGAATTAGGTGTCCCACAGGGATCTATTTTGGGCCCATTTCTTTTTCTCATCTACATAAATGACCTACCTTATCTAGTTAAGGACAATGATAATGAAATAGTACTTTTTGCTGATGACACTTCACTTATTTTTAAAGTGAAGAGACAACAGTCTAATTACGACGAGGTAAACAGTACTCTTTCAAAAATAGTACATTGGTTTAATGTTAATAATTTACTTTTGAATTCTACTAAAACTAAATGTTTAAAGTTTACTTTGCCCAATGTACGGCAAGCTCAAACCAATGTACTATTAAATGATGAGAAAATGAATTTGGTGGACACTACTGTGTTTTTAGGTATTACACTAGATAGCAAATTACAGTGGGGTCCTCATATTGCTAAACTCGCAGATAGACTCAGTTCTGCAGCATATGCAGTCAGAAAGATTAGGGAAATTTCTGACGAAGACACTGCACGATTAGTTTATTTTAGCTATTTTCACAGTAGAATGGCATATGGTATCCTATTATGGGGAAACGCTGCCGATTTAAATACTATTTTTGTGCTGCAGAAGCGAGCTATACGTTCGATTTACAAAATGTCTACATTTGAATCTTTGAGAGAAAAGTTTAAAGAAATTGGTATTATGACAGTAGCTTCTCAATACATTTTGGATAATGTATTATATGTTAGAAAAAATATTTGTAAATTTAAAGTCAAAGGTGACATTCATTGTAGAAACACCAGAAATAAGCACAAGCTAGATTTGCCAGTGATCAGACTTAGTAAAGTCAGTAAATCTTTTAAAGGTCAATGTATACGCCTTTTCAATAAAATCCCAGAAAACGTTCAAAATCTTTCCATTAATAAATTTAAAAAAGTAGTCAAAGAGCGTTTGTGTGCCAAAGCCTATTATAAGGTCAATGATTTCATAAACGATGGCACATCTTGGGAGTAGGATGGCTGCTTGCAAGGCTACTTCTACATTATTATATGACTTACAATAATTATGTAATTTAATTATTAATTGACATTGTATATTTTTAAGTTACAAATTTTGTAAATTTTATTTTAAAAAGATTAATTTTTTTCTCACTTTTTTGGTAAAAAGTGGGACCCCGTGCGAGTTTCTTACGCCGGTTCTTCTCGCCGGGTTAGTTCCCGAACCGGTGGTAGGCACCAGTAGTATCAACGTTCTGAAAGTATTTTTTTAAAATCTATTCAGAAATAAAACAATTTTTATTTTATTTTATTTTTACAGAGCCAGTACTGGCTGCCAATAAGACTGGCAGACAGTATTGGCTTGGTATATGCCGCGTGTGAACAGTTTGGCCTGGCTTGAAAAACTGTTCACACGCGGCATATACCAAGCCAATACTGGCTGCCAGTCTTATTGGCAGCCAGTACTGGCTCTGTGAAAACTATACTTAATATCAGTTATGGATACGGCTTGCTAAACATAGTTGAAAATTTGAAGAGACACGTACAAACATAACGTTAAAGTAACATTTTTGGGCGACGTACTTTAACGTGTGAACAGTTTGGCCTGGCTTGAAAAACTGTTCACACGCGGCATATACCAAGCCAATACTGGCTGCCAGTCTTATTGGCAGCCAGTACTGGCTCTGTGAAAACTATACTTTACAACTGCGAAAGTGTGCCGGTCTGGCCGTTATCTCATTACGCTTAAACAACTAACAAAGGTACTTTCTCTCCTACGCCGCGCCGCCATCCAATCCATCAGAATTTTCGATCAGGTAAGGTCTCAACGCGAGTGTAAAAAATGTTACTCATCTCAAAAGCGCACGAATCCTCTAAAGAAGTATTCACTTAAAAAATACTGTGGAGTCTTTATGACGTATTTCAATGAGGTCACGCTGGCAGTGTAAGACGGTGTTAATATCCCGGGATAGTTGGAGCCATTCATTCTTTTAACGAGGCTGCCTCGCGTGTCCGTGATAAATACAATGCAAAAAGAAAACGGACCCCATGATTGATGGTGAGCTGTGATATAATTACTGCAGCCGCTGGATCTTATCATTATTTTTTTTTAATTGGGCTTAAAAAAGTTTGGATTAAAGGCCAGAAACTGGCAGACAAATTGGTGGTCTGGAAGAAACCGCTTGAAGCGGTAAGACCGCCAATTTGTGTGTTCATGTGGTCATTTATTTACATGGTCTTAGGCTCAGTACCTACTAAATCGTCATGTCATCAGACGTGGTGATACATTAGGAATGCAAAATATAATGTCTACTTGCTACGTCTGGTATTTTAATTTTGAATTACTTTTATACATCTTCAAGTTGCTCTTCGTATGAATTCTGTGTAAACAAACCCTTACATAATTTGTCAAGCAACTCACGGCAAGCCAACTTTAGTCCATGTTAGTGAATGTTATGAAAAGAATCAAAGTTGAAATAACCAAACGAACTATACAATAATTATTTTACGCTTGACTGCGTGGCGTAGACGCGCTACGCGCTACGACGTAGAGCTTGCTACGCGCCTCTACGCGTAGACGCACGTAGTGCTACGTATAAGCATTTCAGGAACTCCCAAGCGGCACCCGGGTGCCGCATAGCAATTGAATACCTATTGTGTCTGCCATTCTCACGATCGAGGTATTACGGGCCTGTTTACACCTACCGAGAGCACTGTCTCGCCACTTTGCTCGGTAGGTGTAATCAAGCCCTAAACGTCCGTAACCGCTTGAAGTTTATTATGGGCCAACGTGAAAAGGCAGCATTACACACAGTAAGAAGTTAACAGAAAATCAAACATGTTTGTAGTATCGTATTGGCATTACGTATGCTAAGCCAACTATTACCCGCCAGTGGCAAGGTTTACTCATCGAATATGAATGAACTACAAACATTTCAAAAGTCAGGATATGGCACAACCTCGCGTAGAGTTTATTTGAAAAGCTTCATACAAAAACGGTGTGTTTTTAAACTGTAGGGGTTGGACCTCATCTGGCAGCACGGAATCGCCTTTTTTCGTCGCCCTTTCTCTTTCTGTCGCTTACAACTGCAATTTGCTAGACTGAGACAGAAAGCATAATGCGATAGCACGCGGCGGAATCCTCAAGGCTATCGCATTATGCTTTCTGTCTCGGACTAACAAATGGCAGTTCTAAGCGACAGAAAGAGAAAGGGCGACGGAAAAAGGCGATTCCGTGCTGCCAGATGAGGTTCAACCCTAAAGCTGTTCTAAGGTTGAGGTGACAAGCACAAAATTACGTCAGTATATTGTAAACACTACTTTTTTCCCTGTTTCAATACTCCACGACGAACGTATTTAAAGACGGCGGGCCTTCCTTTCGGAGCGCGTTGTATTCTCTGTTTTAATCGCCGAACGAACGTGTAGGTACTGCTACGGGACCATTGGGGCCAAAAGGCAGTTCTTTTTCAGCATGTTTTTAGCCTCGATCAGCCATGTCTACTGTATATAAGTCTATGATGCGCTCCAATACTAGCACTTTAATATAAAACGCCGACACGCATTAAATATTGTGGCGATACGAGATATGTATTTAATATTAATTACTTTCATTACAGTAATATCTATACGAATAAATAACGCGGTATCTGATTCTGTCATTAAAATAACCGCTTCATACTTTTATTTATCGATGTTTCCACTGTTTTATTTTAGCTTATCTCACACAATATGATTTGGAAGGGTGTTCACTATAATAAACTTTTTCTAAAATTAATCCCTATTTTAAAGCTTGTAAACGACAAATCATTGCAAGACAATATCAAATAACTAATTACCTTCTTCTTCTTCTTTTGGCGTAAGCCTCCCCATTTAGATGTTAACTAATTACCGTTTGTGTTCCTGTACAAAAATACATACTTTTCAATATTATGTTTTTGCCATGTTTATGCAAAGTTCTTATTCTTCTTAAAAAATATTTAAATATCGAGGTATGTCCTATCTTAAGACATGCTTTATTTTACTTGTACAACTTTAAAATAAATATTACATTATATCCCGTTTGTGCTAGATTTTCTTGTAACAAAGTCGCAAGATCTAGAACACGTGAGTTGGAAATAGTATCGCTGCCACGTCAGTCAAGTATATCCTTTGTCGGATCGCCGCTTAGCCGCCATTCCCCTATGAATGGCGGATATTGCGCACCTTCTGAAATCGACAGCTGCATTGTCTCCCTCTGACATGGATACGTTAAAGGAAACGTTAGGACATGTGGCTGTTTCTTTACAAGATGTCTTGACGAGTTTAATTAGCAGATAAGGATTGGAGCAGTCCGAATTTATATTTTTTATGAGTGGACTGTGGAGGCCACTTTATTTCCGCTGCCCCATGTACGAAACCTGTCAGCCCCCTAAGGACGCCTCTAGGCATGGGCGCCGGCAGAAATAATTTCCAAGGGGTGCAGATTTTAGTTTTCTTTCTTTCTTTTTACTTTTTACGAACAACAGTGACTGTGTCTATTTACGTCAACAGAATACATTTAGTGCCGAAACATTACGAACTATCTTTGTACGGCACAGTAAAAGGGTTACAGGCGGCTTTTTATTTCAATAATTCCTGTTGATCCCGAGATTCCCAAGGGGTGCAAGTGCACCCCCTGGCACCCCCTATACCGCCGGCCTTTACGGCCTATTTATAAATCCGGGGCTGGGTAGTGGGCAATAATTATTAATATAACAGCTGGTGTCCATGTAGCTTCCTATCAAATATTATTATGATGAATAAACTAAACTAAGCAAGACAGACGGTTGATTTAGTATCTAAAATATACAGTTTGCCTCTCAAATGTAGCACAAAGACGTTTCCAGAACGTGTGTAATAAAATACGTCGAAAGAATTTGATATACGTAAGTGGCCAATCAAAAATCAATCCATCATTACGAGGAAAAGTAACAAGATAAGTTCGTATCATAATCACAATAATGGCTTAACCGATTTCCGGATATTTTACTCGGAAAGCCGTATAGACAGAGTATCATTATTTAAACATAATATAGATTATAATTTACTAGCGACCCGCCCCGGCGTCGCACGGGTATAAAACATATAGCCACTGAAAAAATGATTGAAATCGACAGCCTATTATCCTTCACGATCTACTTCTTATCTGTGCCAAATAATATAAAAATTGCTCCAGTAGTTCGCGAGATAAGCCCTTTCAAATAATTTCCCCCGTTTTTTCCACATTCTCCTATTAATCTTAGCGTGATAAAATATAGCCTGTATGTAACCTTCCACAATAAATGGGCTATCTAACACTGAAATAATTTTTCAAATCGGACCAGTAGTTCCTGAGATTAGCGCGTCAAGTTAGCCCTTTCAAATAATTTTCCCCGTTTTCTCCACATTTTCCTTTATTTCTTCGCCCCTATTATTTTTAGCGTGATAAAATATAGAATTATAACCTTTCTCGATAAATGGGCTATCTAACACTGAAAGAATCATCAAAATCCATTGCGTAGTTTTAAAGATTAAAGGGAACAAAGGGACATGGGGGAAAAAATACGACTTTGTTTTATATAATATGTATAGATGCCATACTCATAGTTACTTAAGCGTCCGTGGCCTAATGGGTAGACATTTAGTTCACACTCGCAGAGGGTGCAGGTTCGATCCCGGGTGGAGGCGTGTTATACCAATGAGACATTTTCTGATCTCAAGTACACAATACGGACGCTCGTACGGTGAAGGAAAACATCGTGAGGAAACCCAGTCCCAGACGTATTGACTAGTTCTTTCCTCTGGACTGGGCTGGTTATGTTGCGAGAATGCCGTATGCGCTTGGGCAACCATACGGACATTTAAAATCTTGTCCCAGGCACTACAGTATTAATTGAAGAGTGGTTACTTCGCTCTGAAAATCTATAATCCATACTCCATACTAATATTATAAATGCGAAAGTGTATCTGTCTGTCTGTCTGTCTGTTACCTCTTCACGCTCAAACCGCTGAACCGATTTTGCTGAAATTTGGCATGGAGATGCTTTGAGTCCCGGGAAAGGTCATAGGATACTTTTTATCCCGGAAAAATGTACGGTTCGAGCTCGATAAACAAATTTTGGTGCAACGGAGTTGCGGGCGTCATCTAGTATCTAATATACTTATTATAAAACAAAGTCGCTTTTTTTCCCTCATGTCCCTTCGTTCCGTTTAATCTTTAAAACTACGCAACGGATTTTGATGTTTCTTTCAGTGTTAGATAGCCCATTTATCGAGGAAGGCTATAGGCTATATTTTATCACGTTAAGACTAATAGGAGCGAAAAAATAGAGGAAAATGTGGAAAAAACGGAAAATTATTTGAAAAGACTAACTTGAACGCGCTAATCTCAGGAACTACTGGTTCGATTTGAAAAATTTTTTCAGTGTTAGATAGCCCATATTTTATTGAGGAAGGCTATAGGCTATATTTTATCACGCTAAGACTGGTAGGAGAATGTGGAAAAAACGGGGGAAATTATTTGAAAGGGCTTATCTCGCGAACTACTGGAGCAATTTTTATGTTGTTTGCCACAGATAAAGTAAACCACGTGAAGGATTACAGGCTATCGATTTTAATCATTTTTTTAGCGGCTTTATATTTTTGCGACTCCGGGGCGGGTCGCTAGTACTGTAGAAATCATCCACAATGGATGCAAAAGGCCTAGTATAGTTATTTGATACTTCATAGCATAGAGAAATATAATACACGGGGCACTTCATAGTAAGTAATTTTGCAGTGACTTATCTGTTACAATGTCGTATTGTCTAAACTCTAAAGTATAATTTAAGGATTCCACAAACCTACGCGACCAAAGCGACTGCGAAGCGGTAGCGTCTACCGCGCGGCGGACGCTGCCCATATAAACCTATGGCGCCGTGCACACCTGCACGACCGCGACGCGAAATGTTCGCGTCGGCAAGCGAAACGTGCGCGTCAAATTGTCAGACGCGTGTTTTAAAGTGTACATAACTAGACTTCTTTTTTAAAACCTTTTTTTATATTATTTTCTACAACTCTTTAGTTTATGATTTTTTGATTTGTATATGTTTTGATAGATTGTGTCATGATATTAACGTTTGACGGTTCGCACCGTAGTCGCGCAGGTGTGCAAGGCCAGTTTCGCGTTGCAGACGCTCCCGTATCGCGTACCGCGTCCCCTGTCACTGACGCTTAGGTTTGTTTTCAGCTTTAATATTGCACATCGACCTTTGGAAAGTGACAGTCGGCTAATTTCGGTTTCGTAGAGCGTTATCTCTTACGCACGAAATACAAAAAGTCCGGTATATATTAGGAGCTGTTAAAACTCTTGCTTCTTTTGTTTGCTTCTTTTGACAATTTTATTATTCTTTGTATAAAATACACCAAATTTTCTATAAGTTATGGCTTTATATTCGGGTAAAATAAAATAAAAAAGGGTGTTCAAATTATGTTTACGTATTTAAAATTCTTTTGGAAAATTACAGCTGTAGCAAATTTAGGGGTGTTAACAACTCTAGATATATATATTTTGAACTGGACGCGACTGCACTCTATTGAATTTGAACAACGACTGACATAATGTCAAATAGGTGTGTGCTACAAAGATAACGCTCTATGAAACCGAAATTAGCCGAATGTCTCTTTCCAAAGGTCGATGTGCAATATTTATTTCCGGGTATTGTATAATCTTTGTGTAACACATTGAAAAAGTCACATGACAGATAAAGGCTTTCAGAAATACGCTGAGAATATTATTAGTAAGAGGTTTTATGTTTAAAACTTTTTGTTCTTCCTAGAGAATTTCTTACTGTTATAATTATAACAAATATTAGTTAAAAGCTTATTAAAGCGTTTAAGACTGTACCAAGTACCAACTGACAACTAAGTTAGCAGCTTATCTGATGATTCCTTTGCAAATTGACTGGGATTTTGGAATTTAACACAAGTAAAAACGTGAGTAGAAAGCACTGCGGGGCTAAAATGGTAATATTTAGCAATTCCTCTCAATCAATTCAACAAATGAATTGTCAAAACTGTCAAACTGACAAATGTCAAATCAGTACAAAAATACAAAAATGAATTGCAAGCAGAGGTGCATTTTGCGATATTAGAGAAATGAATCGTATTATGATTCATCTCATGATTCAACAAAGCGAGCATTTTAGCCCCGCAGATCTCTATTAAACAGTACTTGTATAATGGAGGTCAGTCATGGTAGAAAGACAAAAACCCGACTGTCTATCGATATACGCAGTGTTACTAATTTTACTCTGAACACAGAATATATAATAGTACCTTACGGTACTCTGAACGCAAATTATAACGCGACACCTCTCAAACTTAAATCCATAAAGTTTTTCAGGCTTCAGAGCGTGCTACATATTTATACAAACATACATATTGTATAATCTCAAAAATATAACCCTCCTGGTGCAAATTCTATTAGCCCGCCATTTTGGTGGCTCTGACACCAGTTTTTAGCGTTACGCCGCTTATAAAACCAAAGTACGTCACCTGTCATATTTTGTCAAATGTCAATGCCAAACAGCTGTTTTTGTTTTGGTTCTAGAAATTGCAAAAATTGTACACTTTATTATTCTATGAACTAATGTTTCTTTTATTGGTTCAAGGTACGTACTTGTTGGTTAAAATATAATGATTTATTTAATCAGGCGCCGAACAACGCTAAATACTAAATACCAATTATTTTAATAGGCTCAAGAAAAATGTCTGCTGCGTCGGGAATCATAGCAAATAGCATCAAAACCAAACTACAGACTGCTTTAGAAACTAAATACTTAGATGTTATCAACGAATCGTATATGCACAATGTTCCTAAAGGTGCTGAAACACATTTCAAAGTTGTGGTAGTGTCAAGCCAATTTGAAGGGCTGCCTTTGATAAAGGTAACTTACATTTCTTTATAACGCATGCTTAAATCATCAATAGCTGCTTTAACTTGCCTATATCATAACTTAAATGTTCCCAGAGGCATCGACTTGTAAATGAGACTCTAAAAGAAGAATTACAAAATGGGGTCCATGCTCTTTCAATTGTAGCAAAAACTCCTGACCAGTGGGAATCTAGCGATCAAATAGTAGAGAGTAGTCCAAACTGCAAAGGAGGCTTTGGTAAATAAATATTACTTATGCAAAATAATTAATTGTAACTGATTACTTTAATTAAAGACTATTTACTGCAAAATTGGAATTTATTGTGTCTTGGTTCTCAAGGTTCTTTTCGCACACTAAAATAATATGGCAATAGCTACTAAACACTACATTCAAATTGATAAAATAACAATATGTATTCGGATCTCTTTTTGCATAAAGTATGCATGTAATCGGGTCACATTTTGTAGACTATGTAACTTCACTCTCATTTTTGGTCTAAATCAACTGGAGTAATTGTAACATTATTAATAATTTGTTGATTGAAATCAAATTTAAATTTTTTTTGGTCTTGCAATTGCTCATCTTATTCATTATTATCAGAAAAGGAAAAGAATACTTAATGGTTTTGTGTAGAGATTTATTTAAAAATAATTCATTCACAAATCACAATATTAGCTTATCAATTATAAAAATTCTAATCTAGATAGTAGAAAACATTTTAAATTTGTAAGGAGTTTTAATAATTCCATCCATGATAGTTTGGTTGAGATTGTTGAGTCTTACTACATTTTGTTCACCTATATCATACAATGAGAGTGGACATTCTAAAAATGTTTATATACAAAATACATGTATAATTAATACTTTTTGATAATACAACCATTCCTTTGATAGATGATAATATGCAAGTTGTAACAAAACTAAGTGATAATATGTTAGGGTGTGTATGTGTTCCTCGTAGAGACTTCACTGCGAAAGTGCAGCACTGAAAGACCAATTTTTTTTTTCACTTTTGTATGGGGAACTCGTGACGCTCGGGCTCTTGCCCATACAAAAGTAAAAGAAAACTTTTGGTCTTTCAGCGATGCTACTTTCACAGTGAACTCTCTAAAAGAAACACATAGTCACATACACACCCTAAAGCAGTGTTTCCCAAACTTGTCAGGACCGTGACCCATCTTAAAGTTCACGGCCCATCTTGTGTCATGAAGACAAAAAAGCAGCGGTATGTTGCTGCCGCAATATTTACCCGTTAATTCTTATTTCTTATCGTAGTTCACCACTATATCAGCTCTTACTTACAATTATTACGTTTGCGTTCGAATGCCCCGCCCCCGTCCCGCACGCACCCACGATGACGAACGAACGAGTAAAATGACAATCGAACGAGTATGACAATCGTCCTATAGTTTCAGGAAAAAAAACGCGACCCACACTTTGGGAAATACTACCCTATTTTATATGGAGATGATTCTTCATTTTGTTTTGTTTCCATGTTATAAGCAATATAAACTTGTGAAGTCTTCGCTCTGAATTTCGCAACGAGCGGCGCTACAATGTTGTATACATTGTAGCGCCGCTCGCGAGAAATTCGACTTTAGGGCAGCAGCACTCAACCTTTTTTCATACAGGTCACATACATGTTTTAATCTTGTCGCTGGCCTCAACCAAAATTATTTAGGAGTAAAAAATAACGTTATTCAAAATTATCCATTCACGCGGGAAAACGATAACGTCCTGGCGGGTCGCAGGTTGATTATAGCTGCTTCAGAGCTAATATTTGTTTTTTTAAGTCTATCCTTAGAAATGTTTTATTATACATCCGTTATTATACACCATATCTGAGCCAATCAAATGCCAATTACACAACAGCCAATATTACACAAAACACTAGGGCATTCCGTTTAGACACCGTTGGACGGTGTTAGTTGTATCAAATGTTGAAATTGTCCAGTCGCAGCTTTCCTTCATTATCTGTCAAGTACAGTAAATCCGCCATGGTCTGCTCACATATTGCCTCTTCTGCTTTCTCTGACATCTGGAAAAATGTAATTTTATTTTTAATTATTACTACAATAATTTAATTCTTCTGTAGAATATTATCAGCCAATACCAAAGTGTACATGTGACAGCTAGGGCTGCCATCCGTCCGGATTTCCCCAGATTTGTCCTAGTTTGAAGGGCGTCTGGCCGGGTTTTCGGGTAAAATCCGGACACTTTTGTTGAGAGAAATTTTAATTTAGTCATGAAGCAAAAAACGGAAGATAAAAACTCGCTAAGCATACACTATTCTTGCACGGACTTGACTTAATCAAATATTTACAAAATTTTTTGGAGAAGCAAAAATTAGTAAGATGTCACCGTAAATTCTGTTTAAGAGGTGTCCGGGGATGTTTTTTATGACATAAGGGGGCACACGAGCAAACGGGTCACCTGATGGAAAGCAACTACTGTCGCCCATGGACACTCAACACCGAAATAACGATATTTTGGCCAAATGTCCGGGAATTTTGTCGTGCCTGACCAGCGACGGCTATTCAGTTGATGGCAGCCCTAGTGACAGCACATACTTATAAATATATTTATTCCAGGGGAACAAAAAGTATATTAACGCGTTACCGAATTACTTGGAGTTAACTCGTACTTGCAGTGTAGTGTAAGCGTCTACATTAGTTAGACTTATAGAATGATTAAAATACTTTCAAGATTCATAAGTTAAAACTGCTTGTATCGATACTCACAGGTCGATAATTAATATCTGTGTTAGGCGGACACTTGAAGTTGGGTCCAAAGTTCACGCTAACGGTGATATTTCTGTGTAACGACACTGCTGGGTAGTAGCAGCCGCCGTAGATATCTGTGAAGGCCTCGCCTTGACATTCGCCGTTCTTAAAGAACAATATACGACTACCCTCCAAGGCTTTCAACTTGCTCAACGACTCCTGTATATTATCCTTATCTTCGTAGTAGAGATGGCTCTTAAATTTTACTAAGGGCTGAAAGTAAAAGTATGATTTAATAGAGTAATAAATACAAACAAGTGAGCTGTACTTATAAAGGTGATGGGGCAAAAGTTTAACTGTTCATTAAAGAATGCATGATAAATAACTAAAGTCTGGCCGTGGCAAACAGAAATTCGTAGAATGTCCTATCTGTTGCTCCTCCCGCGCTCTAATGTTATTGCATAATCATAATAATATAAGGATAAAACAATATTCGTTCGAGAACAAAAGGTAATATAAGTTCCTTCAACTTATATTACCTTTTTCCTTCGTGCAATCTTTAAATCACCTGTATAAAACGTTAGAGCTAAAACTTACTCTATCTTTGTATGTGTTGGGTGTGAACTTGGTGGTAGCGCCTTTGGGCAGCACTATGAGGAATCCCAAAGTGTCTCCCTCCCCGTAGCCCGGGCTGTAGTGTTTACCGCGAGATTCGTGGAATCTGTAAAATGTTTGTTATGTTAAAAAAAATCACCTGTCGATAATATGTGCCGACTATTACTAAGCAATTAATAATTGTTGGCTACGTCATAAATAAGGCCCGGATTTATATGTAAAATACCATAGACATAAGAACCTATATGGATACGAAATGACCACGAAAGACGCGTGCCCTCAAAATTTGTAAACTAAAAAAGGTGGATTTAACTACTAGAGATGTCACTGAATAATAAAAAAATATTGATATCGATATTATGTTTTTTTATTCAGTGACGTCTAGTAAAACCGCCATTCTAGTCCACAATTGTTGAATTCAAAGACCTAATAGGTCTTGCCTTTACTATTATTTGGAAAAGTAACGATTTCGATATTTTTTTTATTATTTAGTGACATCTCTAGTAAAATCCGCATTTTTTTAGTTTACAAATTTTTAAGGCATGTCTTTCGTGGTCATTTCGTGTCCATGCAGGTTTTTATGTCTATGGCATTAACATATAAATTCGGGCCCCAGTCATAAAATATATTGTATTAGAACTTTGATGATATTGGCAGTGGAACGAATGTTGGTGAAATATATCTGTTACTTAAGGGTCCGTATACGAAATTTGCCGATTTCGCTGATTTTACAAACGTGATTTAACAGTTAAAATACAGTATTTCTATAAGTTTTAATGCACAACATGTAAGATCATTTCAATTATAATCTAATGTTGGAGCTAGATTTTTTATTTTTTAGTATTTTTAAATAATCCAACTCAAACCCGCGACAGTTTTGTGATTTTTGCTGTAAAAGGTTTAGAATATCACCTGTTTATGGATTGTATTGACGTCTTAACGGTATAAAAAAATACAATGTACTGTTGAGAAAGTCGTCTATAAAATGTTGGAATTACTTTTTACCACTTTAATGTGAAATAGTTGAGTAAAAAAATATGTAAGGATGCGTCCACATTTGTATCATTTGCGCGATCAGATCTCCGTCGCGTATCATCGAAGCGTGTCAAAATGATACGCGTATCATAATACGCCCCGATCGCTACTAACCACGTATCTGATACGTGATGATCGGCAGAATGATCTAATAGGCGTCCACACTATGATTCGCATACTTGATACGGCGCGATGATCGCGACGAAGATCTAATCGGAGATCTGATCGCGCAAATGATACAAATGTGGACGCACCGTAACTCGGCAAAATTTTAGAGAAAATGGACAAAGAATTGCTGTTAATTTCGGCAACTTGGAGCTGTAATTCATAAAAAGAAAACGACAGAAATAATCTATAGATAAAATTCTATCCAATTCGAGAAAAAATAAAAAAAATAAAAACAAATTGTGCCAAAAAAACACGATTCAAAACAACCTAAATCTCACATTTTTACTCGTTATTACTCGCCGCAAGTTCGAGTCGGCTTTCCGCGCTTAAATATATTTTAAATCTAATAATTAATATATATTTTTTTAAGTCTAATAAGGGGAAAAAACCTAATAATATTTATGTAGCGAACCAATCGGCAAAATTTCGTATACGGACTCTTAAATCTACACAAGTATAAGCTACAGGAAAGCGTGGATTTTAACGTGGGTAAAATCTGTCGTGGGTAAAGTCTTTAGAGTATGGTGTTATTTCTACCATTTTTTTTTCGTTTCTCGCCATGCACAGAAAAGAACACACACTTGTGTCATACACACTCTGAACTCACCTGGTCTCCTTGCGTCTGGGCCAGCTGTAGCCGAACTTGTCGTAACCGAGCAGCACTTACACACCCGCGCGCACACCCGCACACACACACACAACACACACACACACACACACACATACACACACACACACACACACACACAGAGAGAGAGAGAGAGAGAGAGAGAGAGAGATAAGCAGAACTACGTAACATCTTCTCACCTGGTCCCCTTACGGCTTCGCCAGCTGTATCCGAACTTGTCGTACCCGAGCGGCGCCTGCAGGTTGGCGTAGCGGCGGCCCCAGCCGAGCCGGCTCGCGGCGCCCTCCGGCATCTCTTCCACAGTCGCCTCCCAGTACCACGTGCCGCTCGACACACCTGAAAACATTTACTTTCTTACTACTAATAGGGGTATTAACACACTTAGAAGTTATAAGTATTATACCTTTGTCGGTCATGTAACTTTCCTAATGCGCCAGACAAAGATGTGCCAAGCAGACCATGTATGTTTGAAGATGATATCATTTGAAGAAAGTGCAATACCGCCGCAATGAGATATAATATAGCCCAATAGTGGCATACTACCTGAATTTTTGTCAGTCGCTGTCACATGCCACAAGGATCGGAGAGCTACCTTTAGAAACCGGGCATAGCTCCGCTCCGCTTCAGTGGAAACGCACCCTGCGTTTCCACTGAAGCGGAGCGGTGCCCGAATTGACCAATCGTGCTATTCCAGCGGAATGACAGCAAAGCCAGTCAATTTGGGCACCGCTAAGCTCCGCTCCGCGTCAGTGGAACGCGGCCTTAGTGATGTCGGTAGAGCTTGCCTATTTTGAAATGACGCGCCCCACCACTTCACTAGTTGATATAAATGAAAAATTTTGTATTGCGATTACGAGGGAGGGGCACGTCATTTTAAGTTAGACAAGCCCTACCACGTACCATTCTACCATCAATGAGTACTCACCGTGAGTAGCCCGCACCATGCAGTAGCCCTTCTCGCCGGTCACAGCGAGGCGGTCCTCGGCTATCTTCAGCTGCGGCGCGCGGTCGTGCAGCGCCAGCAGCACTATGCCGGGGCACAGGGACCGGTATAACCACCCGGGTATCGGCTTGCCGCTCCATTCATTGCTTTCGTCAAACTCCTGAAAAAAGGTGGAGATA
Organism: Lysandra bellargus; assembly: GCA_905333045.1. Lineage (NCBI taxonomy): Eukaryota > Metazoa > Arthropoda > Insecta > Lepidoptera > Lycaenidae > Lysandra > Lysandra bellargus. The sequence goes on from HG995323.1 coordinate 8,499,239, forward strand.
GCATAGACTAAGATAGAGCAGTAACTATTCATTTGGGTAACCCAACCAGCCAGTGGGTTGACAACTTTATTCAACTTAATAAACCCAAATTGGGTTTATTAAGTTTAATAAAGTGGTCAATAGTTTTACTGCATTTATCATGTTAATAAGTTCAAGATCTTAATTAGTGCTCATTTACATTGGTACAGTACCCAGATTCCGACGTTGGATCGGCACTGTATTAAAGTCAATTTACACTGCTACGTTGTGATGCATTTTTAATAAGCCTTTCAAAACAGGAACAGACAGCCTAACACAGCGCATGACAAGTTCATCAAGAATTATATATATATATATATATATATATATATATATATATATATATATATATATATATATAATTAATTCTTGATATATATAGTGTCACAATGTTAGGCCGCGTACTCCTCCGAAACGGCTGTACTGATTTTAACCAAATTTTATATGCATATTCAGTGGGTCTGAGAATCGGCTACTGGGTACTTTTTATATTGATAAGTGCATTTGTTTTATAAATAATAGTAAATTATTACAACTGGAGACTGACGGCGACCATTGTTTGCGTGACGGGACGGGACGTTATCATGGTAACATACTTGTTTAGTCACTTCAATAAAATAATATGGGCGAAATACTTTATATTATGGCAAAGCAACGTTTGCCGGGACAGCTAGTATTTTAAATTGACATCTGCTTCCTTATATCAAACATGTCTAATATTTCCGTCGTCGAAATCCAACATCCACTTATGCATATTAAGTATCATTTGGACGCAAGCAAATTAACCGAGTCACCGTGCCAAGTGATAGAGATAGTGTGTATATTGTATTGTGCGTAATCAAGACATCTTTGTGGAGCTAATAAGCCACTGTAGCCACAATTTACGGTGCTACTTGGCTACTTGCTCTTAAACTATAGGTGCAAACTAGACAAATTCACTCCAATATAATTATCACAGCAAATACATTTTTTTTATTTTAATATTACAGATATTAAAGTAGCCTGATTTATAAAAACAGTTCGCCTTTTATAATTAAAATAAAGACGTGAGTGGAAGAACCAGATAAGGACATTTACTCATTTTTATTTTTTTTCCCTTATGATTTTAACAAATCTTGTAACCTACCTATTTCATCATCTAGCAGCTAGCTAATACTTAAAATACATTTTTTTTCAACTCGTTTTCCCGGCCCTAACACCTCCATATTGTATGCAATTTTTTCTCTGTTACTTACAGCTGCTTCTTCCACTCACGTCTTCAAATATGTACACAATAAAATATGTGCTATACAATGTTTCCACCAAATCCTGATAGTTCCAAGTCGTTTGACGACAAGGACAATACTATTCGTTAAGTAACTTTTTATTAGTAAATTAAATGCCAAAAATTGCATGTTTTTGAATACGGTCAAATGTCACTTGGTATTTCCTTTCCTGCGTCTTTATTTTGCTTACATTAAATTCTTTTTACCACTTCAATCACTAGCGGCGTTAGGGGGGACCGCTCAGGGCGCCGAAGGCAAACAAAAAGGGCGCCCTGGGCGCCAAATAAATTTCGCTCAGGGCGCTGGTAGTGCTAAAACCGGCACTGCTCAATGTCTTACCTGTCGAAACGGCGCGTGCGGGTCTGGTTCGGCCAGGATATATCTGTACCCGTCCTTGTTGAAGGGATGCTCTGTGGGGTATCCGTGTGAGGGCAGCTTGAGGGCGCCGACGTCGGCCGATCGGCCCTTCTTGCCGACCGGCGCGGCGTCCAGGCTGGTGACGGCCGGCCGACGCTTCCCCTGTCGGCCCTTGACGTTGCCCGTGAGAGGGACTGGAAGAAAAAGACGAGTTTGTGAGAAATCCACATCCGTATCATTTTGGTACAGCCTATACACTATACAAAGTAGCGGCGTTAGTGGGGGCGACGCTGGGCGACCGCCCGGGGCGCCGGTTAAAAAGGGGCGCTGAAGGCAAACAAAAGGGGCGCCAAATTTTTCAGCACTATCAGCACACTAGGCGCCGATAAACACTCTCCCAGGGCGCTGGGAGTGCTAAAAGTTAAAACCGGCCCTGATTATGTAACAGGCTGTGACAAAACAAGGTGATTAATTAATTAATTAGTAATTAAGACATTTAGGGTAAATTGTATGCGTCCTTTATATTGTACAGTCACTGTGAAAGTAGCAGCGCTGATAAAAGTTAAGTTTCCCAACCTGGTTTGGTTGGAAAACTCAAAAGTATCTCTACCAACGTATCTTAAGCTACAAAATGCGAACTTACAATTTCAATTATTTCTAGTGAGGAAAAAGCTTCCCGAATTCTCTTCGATTTAAATTCTTAACACGTGCTTGTGATCTTAAACCAAAATCTGTTCAGTATTTTTAAGAACAGTCGACAGCCAAAAATAATAGCAATAAATTACATTTCTATTATAAACGCTAAAATGTATTTTAAATAAAACATACATTTATCTAAAAGACAAGTTATAATAAAATAAAACCTACTAGCTCCGTTTTCTGAACTTTTTCTGACTCAGCAAAAATAATATTTTTTGACATTCAATTATAACGAAAAAAAAAATTATCATGCTATCACACTATGTGTAAATGAAAATGACCCATGTAGTCATCTTGGCAACATTTTACATGAAATGTTTTGGTGGGTTATTGTCTGCGACAACGTTAGCGTAAAAAGATGTCTGGCAAGAACGAAAAAGTTACTTTAGTATGGTAGTTACAACTCTATAATATTATTCTGCAATTTTTCAAACACAGCCACAGAATAATATATAATATTAATAGTAGTACCACACAGCCTACTAAGCTTATTCAAAGTAAACAAATCGATTTTATAGCATTTACTAGATGTTTCATGTTACTCGTAGCTTCATATTAGGATCAGGAACCGTAAATTTTACCGTAATAAAAACTATGCTATATATCAAAATCAAAGTAAATCCGTAACGAATTTCATTTAAATCAGTTAAGCAGTTTAAATGGTGAAGAAACAGACAGACAGACAGAAATAAAGACAGATAGACACTTTCACATTCATAGTACGTACAAGTTAAAGCCACTAATGACATACATCTCCCACTTAAAGTGGTTTGTTTAAAATCATTTAATCCAATTACGGCATTATGAAGCTCGCTTGCCGCATTATGCTGGCACAGTTAAGGCCGTCTGTGACTAGGGTTGCCAACCATACTTTATAATAACGTATCCTACTTTATTTTTGATAACTATACTTTATACTTTTACATACAAATAAAGTATGCAATAATACTTTATTTTCAACCTTTACTGTGATGCGTAAAACAAAATACTCATTATGGGTACTTAACGATTTACAATTGCGGAACAAACTGTTTAAAACGGATAATGGAAACGATTTATAACCACTAAACGAAATCTCAAATGTCAGATGGCAATATATACTTAAAAATGCATCTGATAGCTTACCAAATATCAATCCCCGCCACTTCAGCTTTCACTGAAAGAGTTTTTTTCAGTAATAAATCTAAAGTGGCGAGAAGAGAGAAATAAAGCATCAATAAATTTAATTAAAAACGAATTGTTTGTTTATTTAAATATTGATTGTCAAACAAGCTTTGTAACATTTTAATTGTTAGCATGTGCTAAAAGCACACAAAAATGCATACGTTTTTAAAACAATAAACACATACAATTTTACAAATACTTTTTTTGTCCCTAATACTTTATTTTTTTCCTAGCCAAACTAGTTCATACGTTTTTTTGGCAAAAAAAGTTGGCAGCCCTATCTGTGACATAATACACAGATTTTATTACAGACTGTGCCAAACTATTAGGGCGAGTTTACATTGTGAACTTAATCTAGAGTCTGGAACTCTGGACCCACCCCACCTTAATGTACTATCAGAGAAATTTATAAATAAGCAGATGGGGGGGGACCGACGTAATTTGGTTGCGTTATGTCAAACCCAGCCGACAGATTACGTTTACGACTAGGTGTAGGTTTTGATTACGACATTGAATTGACATTACCCGACCAAATAACAAAGGTCTGCCATCATGTATCAATTTCTTGATGAGAAGGTGATTCAGAGGCAGATTGCGTGCTTACGTTATTTGGTCGGGACTCGGGTTATGTCATGTCAATGTTAATCATGATCTGGCGGCTGGGTTTGACATGACCTGACCAAATTACACATTGAACACAAATTCAATGTTTTTCATTGAACCTTTGAAGTGCTGTAATATGCTCAAGGTAAATACATAATATTATTCATATTTGAAATTACGTAAGGACCTGCATATTGAGAAAGAATCCTAGATGACTTAAATACAATATGTACCTATTTAAATTTTAAACCCTACATTTTTTTCAACTTCGCTTTGTAACAGTTCTACATTCTTGATTTACATTTTTATGAATGTTTCAGATATTGTTATCTATAATGTGAATTTTATATGAAACTCTTTGATTATGATCAACCTTGATTAAATCGTTAACTGTAGAGATAAACTACGATAACATGGCGCATCCCTCCAAAATTTAAAACGTTTGAAGTGCGTTGTCCAAACGATTGAAGTGCGTTGTCTTGCGCGGTCGGCTAGTCATGATTAGTTGACCAACAAATCTTGGTAATAAGTGACATTAAGTGAAATGTTACGAGTACTGGTCGATTGGTTGAATTATACTTACCACATACAAACTCTTTCATAAGGAATCCTCCTGAATCACACACATTGAAACAGTAATTTGGAGGGGCGCGCCATGTTATCGTAGTTTATCTCTATGTCTAGTCACTAGACTCACCAGTGTCTACATAGCTATTAAACTCATCGTCTTTTCACTGCGATTATAATCTTTGTGGTTTTAGGTTTAAAGCCGTAATTTCCATACGTAATTACCAGCTGTATAATATTATGTTATGACATCAAATGATTAGCGAGTCTGAGTTTGTGAGGAAATACGTATTTGAAACAACGATTTTAACGGGAAATCTATGAGAAAAATATAACTATGTAAAGAAATACATATATAGTATTAGTTGTACAGACATAGTAAAATTTATCATTGATTTTTGTGGATTTAATTTAAAAGTTGTGACAGAAACTAGACAACACAGTAAAATTTTTTGCTCTACAACTTTACAAGGAATGATAAAAATGCGCATATTTAATGGAGACCAGCGAAACGAGTGCTAGGTTTTTGCACACATTAAAATTAAAATAATAATATTATGTTAACTACATGTTAACAACCAGAATAAATTAAAATAACGTTAAAAGATCGTTATCTACGTCTGTGTTTTAAGGTTCACGAATTCTGTCTACGACTGTACTTAGTAAACAATGTCTTGCGTGCTAAAAATATACTCGCATTATATGGACGCTGTTAAGCATTTGTGTATCATCCCACAAAAAAAAAAATACTTACGTATGGAGTTATGAATGCAGGTGTTCTTTAGACCATTTAGATTTTAAAATAAGACCGCATTTATAACTCGACAAAAAAAATTGGTTAATACAGCGACCATATTATATGCCAGGCGTTTACTTTTTTCATGTATTAACACTCCCAATAGTTCACAACACCTTATTTCGTCGACAAACTTGCGAGCTGATAAGATAAAATCGGTCCGGTGACCCAAATACCGAAGTTCGTACAGGTTAGGTTGTAACAAATTGAGCAGGGAATACGGGATTATTGAATAATTAACTCACCAGCCATGTAGTTCAAGGTTAGAGTATTAATAATGAGGAATCGATAGAGAAATCGCGGAGGCAACTCGCCGCTGCCTATGTGAGAGTTACTGTGGAACAGCGAACACGCCGCGCGCCTGTGTGCGTGCGTGTTTACAAACACCACTACAGAACAATGTCATTATTCAATACTTGAGCGGTCTAGAATTTTTGTGTCGCAGTACGCGTACGATAATGATTTACCTCTAGATCCGAGATAAGAATTTATAAATATTTTGAGGTTATTTGGGATGGCATCGTTGACCCCAAAATGTAGGACACTTTACACGGACTCTACAATATAATAAGTGGGTAAGTAAACTTCGAATATTAATACTTCAGTCGGAATTTCCAGGAATTGCTATTGTATTCTATTGTTGTCGCGATCACCGGTGCTCGCGCGGGGCCTGAAGGAATAAATGAATTATGTATTTGTTTTCGGTTAAATATATAAATGAAAAGCTGTTACTGAGTGCTAACAAAAGATAAATTACGTTTACTGTCTAAATATTATTTAGTATATATTAATTTCTAAGTATTAAATTAGGAGCTACAGCCGAAACAAATATATTCTGGTTAATTTTACATTAAATTTAGACTTCCTGTTCAAACCATTCAATAATGACGCTACACACACAGTACAGTACTCTGTTAGTAGCTACAGAGGTACTCTACATTCCAAAACTTTGTAGAGTTCTGAGATCTAAGATTTCAAGTTTATTACTAAATATTCTTTGGCTGCTAGTTAGTAGTGATTAACTATTAATAAAATCTCAGTCGAAAAGAAGTGAAAAATATACAGTTTAAAAAAAATACTATCAGATTATTATTATTTTTTTTATAAGAAGGCAGGTCGCTATAGCCCTGACGTCACTGCGACCCATGAGGATCTATTGTGACTCCTTCGCACTAGAGTGTCATTCCCAACCCAATACTATCAGATATTGTTTCATAGGCAGATGGCGGACCTACATATTTTGGTCGCATTATGTAAATTCCAGCCGACTGATCACGAGTAACATGGAATTGATGTAACCAGACAAAATTACGCAGGTCCCATCTGCCCGTGTACTGTACCGACTTCAAAGTAATGAAGACTGTAGTATATGTACAGAAATAGTTGATATTTAGACGAATTCTGAAAAAGGCGTGCTATTAAAGAGTAAGAGTTATTTAATACTTTTTAGTTCATATTACTATTGTTTTTACCTTGGAAGTCGGTTTTAATTTTTTGTTAAAAAATAATAATTTCACTCTTTTTAGTTATGTATCTATAAAATTAGACTTTATGCGTAAAACCCCAATACGAATGTTAACTAATCACATTATGTAACTGTAAGCGAAATTGTGGTAAATGCTTGCAGTTATCTAAGCGATGCTGCAATTTCCAAAATTTTATCTTTAAAAATTAAAGGTTCTGGAGTTCTGTTCAGTGCCTTTGCACCAAGAGACACCTTCGTGTGAAATTCTCTTATTCGTAACATATGTTTAACTTACTAGAAATAACATTTTAACCACTATGAGTGTTTTTATAAATTTCAAGGATTTCCCTCGATTGCTCATAGATCCCATCATCAGCAGCTCACCACTTTCGTAATTGTTATACAAAATTACGAAAGTGGTGAGCTGCTGATTGTTATACAAAATTAAGATTACATCCTATACAACAACACGAGAATTTTGAAAATCGGTCTACAAACAGCAAACTCATCATCAAAAACATCTGCTTCGATGCAAAATATCACGAAAAGTACCAATAGTTGGGTCATAGTGTGATGACTCATGGTATAATTATGGTTGTGATGATGATGATTAATCAAATTGATGTATTAGCTTATGCTTTCAGTTGTTTAAACAACACCGAAATCCCCGAACCTGTACCTATAAGCATTAAAAGTTCTGTTCGGTACCTTCGGATCCAGGGTATAACCTGGTGCGAAGTCTTACTTTTTGGTAGCATTTACCTCGAATGCTTCAGAAAAAATCGAAATCACTATATGTTTCCATACAAATTTCAAGGAGTCCCCTCGATTCCTCAAGCATCCCATCATCAGATCACCACTTCTGTGAACATGGTACCAAATTCGAGTTAAACCCAAACAACACAAAAATAATTTTGAAAATCGGACCACAATCGTTTTAATCCATACTAATATTATAAATGCGAAAGTGTGTCTGTCTATACTCTATCTGTTACCTCTTCACGCCCAAACCTATGAACCGATTTAGCTAAAATTATGGATTACTTTGAGTCCCGGGAAAGGACATAGGATACTTTTTATCCCGGAAAAATATACTATTCCCGCACTATAAACGAATTTTGGCGCAACGGCGTTTTTTGTGGAATAATTTGTCTGTGAAATATCTAATTTACGCGGGCGAAGCCGCGCGGAACGTCTAGTTTTGTATAATACACTGAGTCCCGGGATAGGACATCATAATTCATAGGCCATAGGATAATTTTTAAACCAATATTAAAACAATATTACCTCCAAAATTTAATATTTAAATTAAACGACCAACGCGAGGAATTAATATTCAAACAGTGTAAAGTGTTACCTGTAGCTGATATGGTAAAGTATAACTTATTAAAAGAATATTTTTTTGACGACGATATAAAACATCCCGTGGAACATACAGTGTGTACACGGGCCATCACTCATAACCGGCTCCGTACACTGCGCACGAGCAATGTGTACGGCGAGAGGACGGCGAAATACCTAATACCGCGCTTAATAAATCAATTACCACCTGAATTTGCAACTACCATAACTCGTTCTAACATAAAAAATAAATTACAATCCTACTTTCTTTCAAAACTTTGATACTATTCTTCTAATTTATAGTACCACTGGAATGCACTCATCTTACTTCTAATAATAATATTATTATTGTACACAGACTAGACGTAAACTAATAACTAGTACTACGTCATTAAACCTACGTGGTATTTTTGTTAGTGCTTAATATAATATATATATATATATATATATATATATATATATATATATATATGTCGCAGGGAAAAGAGGATATCAGGGATTTCACGATATCCCTAGGGATATCACGAACTCCCGGTAGATGCCGAATATTCTTGTTTGTTACGTCTTCTTACTAAAAATATCTAGTGATATGTCATTTCACTAAACTAAATCTAGTGAAACGTCAGAAACGCGGATACCGCCGAATAAAAATCAAGCCACGCATTTATATATATCTATCTATAATCTAAAAACCTTAATTTTACACATAAATCGCGGCAAAATACTTAAGGTACGTTTTTAGATTTAGGGATGAGTTTGAAACTTGGTTCTAACTGAGATCTCACTACTTTTTGACACCACGAACTATTATGTTCTCATCTTGGCAGTATTTTTACATGAAAATGTTTTTTGGTGGGATTTCATTTCTTTTTGTAAGTTTTATCACACACGTTTTTATGAAATTAAGGGGCATTCGAGCATGTGCACTCGCATTATTAGAAAAGTTGCAAGTGCTTTGCAAGCCTTTAAGAGGGGATCGGTTATATATAAAACGAGCTTTTGCCTGCGGCTTTGCTCGCGTTAAGAAGTATTATTATTTACAAACTTTCATCCCCTATTTTAACCTCTTGGGGTGGCAATATATCAAAATCCTTTCTTAGCAGATGCCTACGTCATAACATCTACCTGCATGCCAAATTTCAGCCCGATCCGGCCAGTGGTTTGGGCTGTGCGTTGATAGATCACCATGTCAGTCAGTCACCTTTGAGTTTTATATTATATAGATAGATAGATAGATAGATAGATAGATAGATATATTAGGTGACAAACGAGCAAACAGGTCACCTGATGGAAAGTACTACCGTCGCCGAGTTGCCATACTTTCAGAAATAAAAGACTTAATTGAGGGAATAGGGAAAAGGGGTATCCCTATTCCCCTGTTCTCTTTCCCTTTTTTATGAAATTAGGCGGCAAACAAGCAAACGGGTCACCTGACGGAAAGCAAGTGCCATCGCCCATGGACACTGTAACATTAGAAGAGTTGCAAGTGCGTTTCCGGCCTTTTAATGAAGGAATAGGCTAAGGGAATAAGCAGAAGAGAATAGGGATAGGGAATAATGTATTGGTATAGAGTGCAGTTGGGCCTCCGCTAACGGCTAAACTCACTCACTAGACGAAACACAGTGCAAGCGCTGTTTCACGCCGGCTTTCTGTGAATCTGTGGTCTCTCAAGGATAACACGTGTTTTTTAGGGTTCCGTAACCATAGGATAAAAACGGGAACCTATTACTAAGACTTTGTTGTCTTTCCGTCTGTCCGGTCTGTCTGTCTTCAGTCTGTAATTCAAGAATAATAGCTAGAGAGTTGAAATTTTCACAGATTATGTATATTTGTTGCCGCTATAACAACAAATGCTAAAAACAAAATAAAATTAATATTTAAATCAGTATGTAGTAGTAAATTAATATTTAAAGTAGTACTTTAATAATAATATTAAAATAAAATAAGGGGGGCTCCCATACAAAAAACACAGGTTAGGTTGGGTTTGATAATTTTTTGTTGTTTCTGTAATAAAAGAATGTTACATACCAAATTTCAGCTTTCTCAGACTTCAGGAAGTACCCTAACAGTTTTGATTATAGGTGACGATATTCAAACTTTGCGCATTTCATTATTTCACTCATGTCACTATATCCTAAAAATTTCAAGTATCTGGCATTATCCAAACCAAAGTTACGAGTGTTAAAAATACGAAGAAACGTTTCGAGAAAAGGTAGGTAGTGTCCTTGCGCGCTTCGCTTGGCTCATCTTGGTTGCTCAAATTTCGAAAAGTCAGTATTTTCTTTATTACGATGGGACAGCTCTATATAAATGAGCAAAAATGTACGAAACCTTGGATTATTTAAAATAAGCCTTTTAAATTGGAACAATAAACCGGACAGTTTTAACTTTTTTATTTTAATACTGACAAAGTTTAAGTATTAGTAAAAATAATGAGACAATGAATTTAATATTTTTGGGCAGAGCTCAGTGAAATTAAATTAAAAATGTTCAAATTATATACTTAGAAAATCACATTAAAATAAGACCAATAGTTACGGGGATATTTGGCAATATTGAATGTGTTAAACTCATAAGTCCATTGCTGTTAAAATCAGATAAAAAAAGAATTATTTTTATATACCAAATTTACTTACCAGCAGCAATCCCCATATCGGTGACCTTCAGTTGGCCCTGTTTGATCATAGCCTCGTAGTTTGGTTTGATGCTCGTCAGCTCCATGTTGCATAGCCCAAACATGGGGCCTTGTGATGAGTCCTCCTCGTAGGAGAACATCACTTGTATGTCCTTCAGGAGAGCTCTCTGGACAGTGGCGTACCAGGATTGAGTGACCCTAAGGGTGAAAAATTTTATACTTTTTTAAGGTTTAAAGGGGTAAGGGCTCCCACACACTGCGAATTCGCATCGAATTGTAAATATCTGCTACAAAATTCATAATAAAAATGACTATGATGCGATGCTAATTCACAGTTTTGAGTGCAGTGGGAGCCCTAAAACCAGTACCGTACCCATTTACTGACAAATTCTTTGTTTAATATCTACAGACAGTTTGTAAAAAAAAAAACACATGGATAATATAACAAGAGGAATATAAAATCATTATAGTATGGGAGCCCTAGAACAAATTTTTTTGTGATTACTAACAAGCTAATTTTTTGTGAGTAGCTACATTTTGATAAGACAAACAACTTTTTTATTTTCATTAATCAACAAAACTTTGGTTGACTACTGTACCCTAAAACGGAACTCTAACCAGCAGATTTTTTGTATATTTGTAGGTTAATAGTTATATAATTTAAAATGTAACCCTGTCCTACAAATAAAACAACCCATATTTTAGGACCATCAAGTCAAAGTATGAAATCCTTTCTATCTCTGTTAGCTACCACTTTCGAGATTTTTCGAAAATAAAAAAGTTGTTTGTCTTATCAAAATGTAGCTACTCACAAAAAATTAGCTTGTTAGTAATCACAAAAAAATTTGGTCTAGGGCTCCCTCACTATTATATTATGCAACAATTTTCTTGACAAAAATAACAACAAAATCTATTTTAAATTACAAATTACATAATTTTTTAATTTTAAAACCGTAAATAACAACTGTACTTTAAAACTTTTAATTACAACAACTGCATTCTTTTTATGGCATAGTATTATTGACATTTAATAGATCCAAATAAAATCTTATACTGACCTCCTCGGCATTGTGGTCATAGCTTCCCAATACTGATCAATGTATGGTATGATATCACGATCCTTACTGAACATTATTTTTTGGGTGCCCTCTTTTGCACTCTCCTGACACAAGTTTGCTATAGCTGTTAGGCACATTTGCGGAAAAGCTGTAATGATTATGAAAATGGTACACATTGTTTAATTAGATATTTGCCTATTACAGCAATAATTGTGTAGAAGAAAATAGTAAAAAACAAAACTAAGAACCTCCAAAGCTTAGTGCCTTTATTTTTGACATAGAGCAACCATACGGACATTTACAATAACTTGTCCCTGGCACTGCAGTAAGCATGGTAATTTGGCTAGGAGAATACTGTAATAAAAAAACTACAATAAATGCAACAGGCCTCATTATAAAGAAATACTGACGTGCTTGATTTTTCTTGAATGTCTCCAAGCCTGTGGGTGAACAATTTTTGCAAACAAACAAGTAGTTTGTCATAAACGGTACCAGCTTTCCCAGCTGGTACCCGATACAGGATTCGTGATACCATCTGTTACAGGAGGCGCATAGCAGCTCCACTATGTTGAGATTTCTATCCTTGCCACTAAAACAATAAACAACATTTCGATTATTCTAGAAGTTACTAAAACATTATGACTTAAAAAATTATTCAGCAGAAAAAAAATACCAATAGCATGTGCCTTGAGATTCACTGGTGCTTTTGTTTCTATTCTTTTCGGCATGCTCGGCTTTTTGAGATTCGGCTTGACCATTTTGAATATTCATTGCAGGTTCCATTTTCAAAGTGTACTTTTATAAATCTATTGGGATTGAACCGAGATTATTGTAGGTCTTATTTTACCATATTTCTGTAAAGAACTCAGTTTTGTTATAATTTTATCAACAAATAATATTTCCCAAATTACAAATTGTATTGGATTTTGGAAAGGCGATGACAACTGAAAGATGAGAGTTTGACACTTGACGTTTCTAGACTCAGTAACCATAGACTTTTAGGCTGCGTTCCAGATGACGTTAATTTTGACCAAAACGCTCAAAACGTCCCCTTCTGCCGTTCCCTTTGGCGACCGGGATCGTTTTGATGGCGGCTATGACGTCACTCATGACGTCATCAATTTCGCTCAAGCAACGCTCAAAACGACCCACGATGAAAATGGGTCGAAGTGGGCGTTCTAGTATTAATTTTTATTTTAACGTAACGATATTGCAAAGACCATATTCGGAAAGTTTTCAGGAGAGAATAGCGACATAAAAACTTCATATAATTTCATTGCGAAACATAATATTTTTAACTGAAATATATTAAATATAATTAAATAAAATATTTTGATTAAAAAGAAATTGTTTAAAATGAAAGATCAAATATTTTCCTATAAAATACTAAGTTATCGTCTCTCCTGGTGTATTTTCAAAGGTGAAAAAAAAAACATGGAAAAGTTGACGCCAAAGTGCCCACTGCCCGGCAGTTGACGGCTCAAATAAATCGCGGGTTTTAAAAAATTCTGAAAAGTGCAATAATAAATAAAACTCTCAAATGGCAGGAATTGTAAAAATTATTTTATACGACTCAGAAAAAGATGTTGCAGTCGAAACTTTTGTATCTGAAGCAGATGCTAAAGTACGTGCAGAAACAGGTATATAATTAAAAAACAAGTAATTTACATTTAATGTTTTTAAAAATTCAAAGAAAAATATTTTTAGTTTATTGCAATGAACAGTACATAATTTATTTAAATTTGTTTGTTTTTATTTTATCTAAAATCAAAATGCCAAGTAGAGTTTTATTTTGTATCAATCTAACAGCAAATTAGAGACGTATAGGTCCATGGACGAAATCCGAAGTAAAGGTAAAATGTCCCAAAAGCAAATGTGGAGGAAAATATCGGAAGAATTACAAAAAAAGGTCATACTGTGACTGCATCACAGTGCGATTCAAAGTTGCGAAGCTTGAAAAAGACGTATAAAACTATAAAGGACCACAACAACAAGTCTGGAAATGATAGGAGGACTTGGCAGTACTTTCAAGTTTGTTCAAATTGCTCATTACCCTGTTTTACTTTTAAATATTTAATTTTCTATATCTATAATAATCATAAAAAACTTGCTAGGTAATGGATGAAGTATATGGCAAAAAGGCATGGTGTGATCCAGTTGCAGTAGCTTCTTCAACAGGTTTATCTTTACAAAAGTCAGAAAATATTAATACTGAAACTAATACTGTGTGTCCATCAAGTGAGTTGTTTCAGTTTTTTTTAATTATTACTAGATGACGCACTGTTTTGCAGCACCCTCTGTGTAAGTTTTTAAAAAAAAACCAAAAGTTCACCCTAAACTAATTTATTTTCCCAAAATTAAAATTAGTTACACTTTGCTACAAGTTACGACTTCCCACACCTTACTAGCCCGGCTTCCAGATTCTAACTGTACGATAAATTGAATTAAAATGAATGCTAAACGAAAACTGCAACGCAAACAGAAAAATATAGTAGAATATAGAAATGCTTACTAAACGTAAAGTACTAAGTAGCTAGGGATGTAACAGCACGCAACTCGACCATTGCGTCAAAACTCGTTTATTTCAAGAGAATCGTACATTTTTCTGGAATAAAATGTATATAAAAATGTCCTTTAAGGCCAAAGCATCCCCATACCCAGCTTTTAAGTTTCAGCAATCGATTTAGCGGTTTGCACGTGAAGGGGTAACAGACAGACATGTCTGTTATGTCACTTTCGCATTTATCTATATATATAAAACTCAAAGGTGACTGACTGATTGACATAGTGATCTATCAACGCACAGCCCAAACCACTGGACGGATCGGGCTGAAATTTGGCATGCAGGTAGAAATTATGACGTAAGCATCCGCTAAGAAAGGATTTTGATAAATTCCAACCCCAAGGGGTTCAAATAGGGGATGAAAGTTTGTATATAATAATACTTCTTAACACGAGCGAAGCCGCGGGCAAAAGCTCGTAATATATTGTTACGGATACGGGCAGTTGTTTACCTGCGCGCGACAGTTGCGCGTACCTTCTAGAAAAGCCCGACCATTGTTTATGTGAATTGCGTATTTACGTAAACAATCCAGAATAGAACGTTCCAGAAGGCGAAGTGGGCCATATAAAAGGTAAACAAGCCGGCAGTCGGGGCAGTTCGATCCGAGCGATCATCAAGGCGACTTCAAAAGTGAGAACAAGTGATCAATAGTGAGTGATTGTGATAGTGAACTAACGACTCGGCTACGACCTAGGACAGTGATAGTGCTCAGTGATTTGGATATAGTGCTTAGTGTTTGGACTTAGTGATTTGTGTGAGCTAGTGTTTGTGAATAAAGTCTTCAAGAGAGTCACCAGGTCTTTCTCTCCGAATCCTCGAACCCTAGCACGTAACAACTGGTGTCAGACGTGCGATTTGGAAGATGCCATTGACTCCGAGAGAGGACTTCAAGGGGAGTGTCAGGACAAGGGCACAGCGAGCTGCTGCCATTGACTTCGAGAGAGGAGTTGGAGGTGGGGCTGCGGAGGCCACACCCGCTGGGGACCAAGCTCCGCCCACTGCGGGGCAGGCCCCACCCGCCGGCCCCGCCCACCTGGCTCCGCCCACTGACCACGCCCCCCAGGCCCCGCCCACTCTGGACATGGCCACGCCCACTGGCTCCGCCCACCAGGCCACGCCCACTCAGGCCACGCCCACTGGCCCCGCCCACTGGGCCCCGCCTGCTCAGGCCCCGTCAACTAGCTCCATCCATCCTGTCACGCCCGTAGTTTCTACGGCCCCTCAAATGGCTCCTCAATTGGAAAGCATAATTGGGTTAATTCAGGCTTTGCAAGATTCTCAAAGGGCAATGATGGAGGCACAAGACCGCAAGCTCGGCGCCTTGCAAGAATCACAAGACCGCAAGCTCGGCGCGTTGCAAGATTTTCAAAGGGTTGAAATTCAGGCAATGAGGGAGTCACAAGACCGCAAACTCGGCGCTTTGCAAGAGTCACAAGAACAACAAAAGGACCTTCAAGAAAAGGCGCTTCTGGCTATAAAGGACGTCAGTAATACAGTGACAAAGCTTCGTAAAGATGTCGACATAATGGACGAACGAGTTACGGGGTTAGGATTGGATGTGGAAAATGTGAAAACTGGCCTCACTGAACTTCAGAAGAAAGTAGTGCGCCTGGAAACCACAGGAGTGGCGGTGTCTAGTGGAACTACCGGAGTGGTGCAAGTGGTACAAGGACCAAGAGTTAAAGTGCCACCATACGACGGTACTACTTCATGGAACGCTTATCGTCAGCAATTCCAGACGGTTGCTTCTGCCAACGGATGGACTGACGAACAATGCCTGACCGCTCTCACTGTTGCGCTCAGAGGGCAAGCTTTGTCGGTCCTAGAAGTACATACAGGGAAGGGGTTCCAAGACCTGATGGAGGCCCTTGAATCCAGATACGGGGAGCGACACCTGGAGCACGTGTTCCGTGCTCAACTTCGTGACAGAGTCCAACGTTCAGGAGAGGGGCTACAGCAATGGGCGTTGGAAATTGAAAAACTGGTCAAGAAGGCACACCCAGGAGCCGATTCCAAGATGGTCGACACGAATATTGTGCAAGCATTTGTCGACGGAATCAGGGATCTGGAGGTCAGAGCTGCAGTGAGGCTACGTCACCACACCTCGCTAAAGGAAGCGTTGGCGCATGCTTTGGAGGTCGAGGCTGTTCGCCATGAGATACAGCAGACCCATAAGATCCGCAAGGTCTCCGAAGTAAAGGCTCCTGCAAGGAAAATATTTGAAGCCATGTGCTATAAGTGCGGGAAGAGGGGCCATCTTCAGCTCAACTGCCCGCAGAAGGAGACCCAGATGTCAAGGATGAAAAGGCTCGAGCAACAAGTAGAGGAGCTGAAGAAGCAGGGAGCTTCAGCCAGGACTAAGAGGCGTGTACTGGCTGACGCGGAGGAAGCCCCAATAACTGTTGTCTCCCAAGCAAGCAGCAACTACGGATTAGTGACTGAACTACTCGACGACTGCAAGAGTAATCTGACTTATTCGCAGAGCATGAAAGCTAAGAAGTTTTTACAGCGCCACGCGAATATCTTCTCCAGTCAGGAAGGCGACCTTGGAAGAACGTCGATGGTTCAACACAGAATAGATACCGGAAGTGAGAACCCAATTCGTCAACGAGCAAGACGGATACCCATTGCAAAGGAAAAAGAAGTTGAAGGCCTTTTGGAGGACATGAGAAGGCATAAAATTATTGAACCATCTGCAAGTCCGTGGTGCTCACCTGTTGTGTTGGTGAAGAAGAAAGATGGCAGCACAAGATTTTGTGTGGACTACAGACGTCTCAATGATGTCACTAAGAAGGACAGCTATCCATTACCTCGAATCGACGACACTCTGGATACCTTGAGTGGCATGAAATGGTTCTCGACCCTGGACCTGAAATCTGGATACTGGCAGGTGGAAATTCATCCAAAAGACAAGGAGAAGACAGCTTTCTCCACCGGTAAAGGTTTATGGCAGTTTAACGTCATGCCCTTTGGATTGTGCAACGCACCTGCCACATTTGAGCGACTCATGGAGTGTGTACTGGCAGGCTTAGTTGGAGAGGCTTGCTTAGTCTACTTGGACGACGTCATCATTGTTGGCCGCGACTTCGAAGACCATTTGCGAAACTTAGAACGAGTTTTCGCTAAAATAGAGGGGGCCAAGTTAAAGCTGAATCCGAAAAAGTGTCGTTTATTCAGGAGTAAGGTCAATTATCTCGGCCATGTCATCTCCAGTGATGGAATCCAGACGGACCCGGAGAAACTGGAAGCAGTTCAAAATTGGCCAACCCCTAAGAACAAAACTGAAGTGCGGGCATTTCTCGGCCTATGCTCCTACTACAGGCGTTTTGTTAAGGGATTCTCAGAGATAGCCAAGCCATTACATCGGCTGACGGAAGATAAACGACAGTTTATTTGGGACGAGACTTCTGAAGATTCTTTTCAGAAACTGAAGAAACATCTGTGTGAAACACCAATCCTGGGGTATCCACAACCTGAAGGCCAGTTTATAGTCGACACGGACGCAAGCAACACGGCCATTGGAGGGGTGTTATCTCAAAAGCAGGGTGAAAGAGAAGTTGTAATTGCATATTTCAGCAAATCTTTATCTAAGCCAGAGAGAAACTACTGTGTGACAAGAAGAGAACTCTTGGCTGTTGTAAAGACGCTACAACATTTCAGCAAATATCTCATCGGCAGACAGTTTTTACTGCGAACTGATCACGCAGCCTTGAAGTGGCTACTGCAATTCAAGAACCCAGAAGGCCAAGTAGCTCGATGGATTGAACAACTCCAGGAGTACGACTTCAAGACGGAACACCGCAGCGGAAAGGCGCATGGGAATGCCGACGCACTTTCACGAAGGCCGTGTTCAGAAGACTGCAAACACTGTGTTAAGCAGGAATCTAATGAAGTGACATTAAAGTTAACGAAAACAAGTCCTTTGGGTCCATGGGAGAATGATGCTATGAGGAAGGCTCAAGAAACAGATGACGACCTACGGCACATCATCACATGGAAGAAACGAGGTGACGAAAAACCAATCTGGAGTGAGGTTGCACCCACTGGCGCTGTCACTAAGGCGTACTGGGCGCAATGGGACAGTCTGATACTTCAAAATGGAATACTTTACCGAAAATGGGAAAAGACTAACGGCAGAGAGTTCCATCTTCAGATAGTTGTCCCAAGAACGAGAGTACCGGATGTTCTCCGTGAAATACACGATGGCGTATCAGGAGGTCATCTAGGTGTTAAGAGGACGTTAACAAAAGTGCGAGAACGATTCTACTGGTTGCATTGTCGAGATGATGTACAGGATTGGTGCCGCAAATGCACTACTTGCGCTGCAGTGAAGGGACCACAGACCAGGAGCCGTGGGAACCTGCGGTTGTATAACGTTGGCGCACCGTGGGAACGAATTGCAGTTGACGTAGCTGGGCCATTTCCCGTGACGGAATCGGGAAACAAGTACTTTATGGTCGTCATGGACTACTTCACCAAATGGCCCGAAGTGTTCGCCATACCAAACCAAGAAGCTACAACGGTTGCTTCTAAGCTAGTCGAAGAAGTAATATCTCGCTTTGGTGTGCCTCTCGAAATCCATTCCGATCAGGGCAGGAACTTCGAATCGCAGGTCTTCCAGGAAGTGTGCAGAATTTTGGGAATGCATAAGACGAGGACCACCGCGTACCATCCACAGTCTGATGGAATGGTTGAGAGATTTAACCAGACTCTAGAGAGGCATTTGGCGAAATTGGTAGATGACAGACAAAAGGATTGGGACAAGTATATACCACTCTTCCTTCTCTCGTACCGTACCGCCGAGCACGAGAGCATAAAAGCTACCCCGGCTTATGTCAATTACGGTAGAGAACTACGAATACCAATAGACCTCTTGACAGGAGCGTCACCGGGGGAACCAAAGACCGTACAAGACTATGTCTGCGATTTAAGGGAAAAGATGCACTACATACACGCCATGGTTCGGGAAAATGGGTTACAGTCAAGTGAGAACATGAAGACCAGATACGACCGGAGATCGAACACGAGCGGCTTCGAAGAAGGGTCACTGGTATGGCTGCATAACCCAACTCGCCGAAAAGGGAAATCTCCAAAGTTGCAGACCAAGTGGGACGGCCCATATAAAGTGGTTACCCGATTGAATGATGTGACTTACAGGATTCAAAAGCCACCAAGAGGCACATTCAAAGTGGTACACATAGACCGTTTGGCGCGCTATCATGGCAGTAACAACGATGCTCGGGACGAGCATCTCTAAGAGGGGAGTAGTGTTACGGATACGGGCAGTTGTTTACCTGCGCGCGACAGTTGCGCGTACCTTCTAGAAAAGCCCGACCATTGTTTATGTGAATTGCGTATTTACGTAAACAATCCAGAATAGAACGTTCCAGAAGGCGAAGTGGGCCATATAAAAGGTAAACAAGCCGGCAGTCGGGGCAGTTCGATCCGAGCGATCATCAAGGCGACTTCAAAAGTGAGAACAAGTGATCAATAGTGAGTGATTGTGATAGTGAACTAACGACTCGGCTACGACCTAGGACAGTGATAGTGCTCAGTGATTTGGATATAGTGCTTAGTGTTTGGACTTAGTGATTTGTGTGAGCTAGTGTTTGTGAATAAAGTCTTCAAGAGAGTCACCAGGTCTTTCTCTCCGAATCCTCGAACCCTAGCACGTAACAATATATATATCTGTAATGATGACCACTGTGAAAGTAGCAGCGCTGAAAGACCACTTTTTTGTGATGTATTGCAAGTGCCTCAGCGTCTCGAGCTTCCCCATACAAAAGTGAAAAAAAAATCTCTTTCAGCGCTGCTACTTCAACAGTGAACTATATATTATACAGGAATCATATAACACGTACCCTATTACTCAGACCAATTAATAAAAAGACTTTTTATTTGGTCTGAGCCTTATTACTTTATTATAATTTATATTTCATATACAGGGTATCACTTAGTTTTGTGATACCCTATACATACTAATCGAATTTCATTACAGAATCAAACAAGACCTCAGTAGCTACTTTACTCGCAAAACGATTGAGACAAAAAGAGGAACACGAAGAGAATAAGAACAAACGACATAAAGAGCACATGGAAATGGATGAGAAGTTACTGAAAGTATTGGAAAAATTTGCCGAAAAATAAGTTTAATTAATGCTAGATGTAAAATAAAAAAATTAAATATGAGAATTTTTATTTATAAATAACTATTTTATATTACAAGCTCGATCTCCTGTAGGCCATTGTATGAAAGTCGGGGCTCTTAAAAATAAGGCGTGAAGACTCGACGTACTGATCTGCAAACCGATCTACAACAAAAGTAATAAAAGTTTATCAAATATGCATTTCCTAGACGGTAATTCAGCATAACATAAAATAACGTGACTATTAATTGTTGCATGGCATGCTGATCATACAATAAACGATCATGCGTGCATGACAGAACGTAACGCATGTCATGCTGAATTATTACCGTCTAGGGAGCGCTAAATTTATGAATATCGTGACTTATACATCACTGCAAAAGCGTTTGTTTTGGAAAATAAATTGTAACCTATATGAATCCATTGTCACCATTTTCCAAAGAGCTATCATCATTTGCTGATGAGCAGGAATAGTAGGATGACCTGGGACAACACGAATCAAATTTTCTCGTATTATCACATGACTAAATTTAGTCAAGTGGAATAACATTTAGTAACTTTCTAAATGTTATTACACTTGACTAAATTTAGTCACTAAATCATTTAGATATCTAAATTTAGTGAAATGGAATAAGCGCTTTAGACTTTAGTGGTTTCAGACACTTTCGCATTTATAATATTAGTATGGATGTATGGATGGTACCTATTACCTATACTTAATAATAATTTTAAGCCTGTGTTAAAGTTACCTTAGAGAACAAAGTAAGTTTTAAATAATGTTTTAAATACGTTATTATAATCTCGATCTAAAATGACTATATTCAAAACCGAGGTTTAAAGCGAAATATTTTTTACCTGAAATGTCTTTTAAATTCTTCATTAGAATAAAGATTGATTACATTTTCGTAGTCATTGATTCGTGGTCTAAACTTTCGCTTTTCGCGATCATAATTGTGGAAAAGTGCATTCCACTCTTCATCTGAACTAGATTCACTAGAAATGTCTGAATCATTATTCCGATGCACCTGCAAAATATGTCTAACTGCCGTAAAAATATCCATTTCGATAATCGATAGATACCTAAATATTATTCAAATAAAAGCGGTAGACTCGAATTCTAACTTTAACCTCTTTCAGCTGTCACCTGTCACTGTCACCTCGCCAGAGCGCTCAAAACACTCCTTAATTCCGTTCCACTTGGGTTTGTGACATTGACGCTCACATTTGCTCACATGCTAATGGAACGGGAGAAACGAAGGTCTTGAGCGTGAGCGTTATTAACGTCATCTGGAACGCAGCCTAAATGTTATTTTAAATTTTAAATTACCTCCCACTTCGTCTGTGTACAGTGTACACTGTACACTGGTGAAGTACTTGACATTTATGAGGCTATCTTGTTCATTGAGTCTCACAAACTCAGTAACTCCGTTATCCTTTCGGACTCCAAAAGTGCATCAGAAGGTATGATAGCCAACCAGTTTTGCAATAAGTTTAGGACTCCTTTAATCTTGAAAATAAAGCAACTTTTCCTTGGGTGTCATTTACAAGATATAAAATATGTCGTTTTGGCTTGGATACCGAGCCATGGTGGTATCACTGGCAACGAGAGTGTGGACGCCTACGCTAAAGAAGCAGTTACAACGGGTGCACTAACTCATTACCAGTTATACTGTCAGGATCTGATTCCTGTAGTAGAACTGTAGAACATTTATACATTATTTATTTTTTTTGTAGTTGGAATAGGGACTTAGGGAATGGACTAGCTCAAGTAGGTATAGTGCGTTTCATCAAATAGTTCCTTTGCTGTCATGTTGGCACTAATGCAAATTAATGTTGCCAAATTACCCTTACTGTGTTACCTAAAATTAGGGGAGATAATATGTTATCACAAAATGCACATAAAGAAAATTGTACATAATTCTAACAGCTTTCACCCGCAGCTCTGCCTACGTTGACGTCTATCCCTCGGGGACCGTTCTTTCTCCCGAGATAAAAGGTAACCTATGTCCTTCTCCATACTCCAGCTGTTCCAGACAACGTGTACCTATGAAAGTTTTATGATGATCCGCTTAGTACTTAATGTGTGAAGGCGTAACTAGCAAAGTCACTTTCGCATTTACTAGCTAAAAGCCGAGTTTTGCGAGGGCTCACGTCATCACATCTTCACTGACTGATGATAACACATTTACATGTAAATACTATGCTA
This sequence comes from Lysandra bellargus, assembly GCA_905333045.1. Lineage (NCBI taxonomy): Eukaryota > Metazoa > Arthropoda > Insecta > Lepidoptera > Lycaenidae > Lysandra > Lysandra bellargus. The sequence continues at coordinate 8,522,122 of HG995323.1, forward strand.
AAGCACAAATCAATAGGCGTGATAGTTTGTCCGTAAAGTGTACCACAAAATGTACAGGTTGTGAGAAGTATTAGGGTTCGCTTCGTTCGCCCAGATAATATTATTTTACTAGCTTTTACCCGCGCCTTCGTTCGCATGTATGTAGTTTTCGCTACTAGAAGTGCCTTTCATCAAATAGTTCCTTTGCCATCATGTTGGCATTCTTTGTTAATAACGTAAACACGGTAGACACGCTCTGCATGTATTCATAAGTTTTACTGGTTTAAGGGTGATTAAACTGACGCTGGTAACCCTATTTCACTAAGCCGTAATGGCGGCAACCCGAGTTTAATGGAATTATTGGGGCCTAGTTACGTTTTTCACGTTCACAAAACTCTTTCACTTTTAGCACCATCATACTTTCACCACTCTTTAATGTTTACGGCATGATTTTCTCACAAAATCACATTAAAATTATGAAAACTCGCAGAGCATGTCAACCTTGTTTACATTATTGACAGACAGTAATGCCAACATGACGGCAAAGGAACTATTCGATGAAACCAATGAGGTACATACAGGTACATACTATGGAGGTAACCTAATTTTTTGACAGTTGACAATGTTACTCTTTCTAACTAACGATTCAGTAAGTTGAGTGAAAGAGAATGCTCATATCGGTGTGTAAACGTCAAAAGTTTGTAATGTTATGTCCTACCCAATAGGACATAACAAAGGAGTCGGTCTGCAATATTTCATGTTTAAAAAGTGTAAATAAAAGTGTTTAGTGAACGTTAAATACAATTTCTTGTTGGGTTTTGTGGTTCCGCTATATAATAAACCATAAAAACGGCCAAGGAATGCCTCAAACACGTGGATATGTATGAACATAACATAAGTAAATTTTCAACATTTTTTGGGCTTATCAATCGGTATTTTTCTGAGCTAAAAAGAAAATTTGTAAGTTTAATAATCCTATAATCATGCTATTTATGGCATTAGTGATAAAAATGTCACATCAAGTAATAATTTGGCTTCAAATATTGCATAGCTTTTTACGTGTACTTTAGGGATGCACTTTACGTCTTGAAGTATAGTCGATAAAAATATTGTCATAGACTAAATGTTTTTTTTTTTCAGGATATGAAAATGCTTCAAAATAGACGACGAACAGAAATATTTAGACGCAAGTTTTTAATCCTTACTCCCTCATGAAGGCATCACAATATTGGTATTATCATTTCAAACATAAATTTGAAACAATGATTTTATTGAAATAAAAAAAAGTTCTAACGGAGAGCAAAATAATTGCATGATCAATTAAAGCTCTCACACCTCCCCCCTGTAAGTACTCAATTCGTTACTTAGATCTACTTTTTGAAATTTTATCCTGGCATTACTCTTTTTTTAACAAGTAAAATGTAAAAATTTAATAAGGCTAAACTCATAATCATTTAATAAAATAAATTTAATACCTCGAACATCAAAATCCAGACACAATATATATTCAGTTGTTATGCGGCACCTGGGTTCCGCTTGGGAGTTGGGGCTTGATGGGATAGAGAAAACATAGAAATGGCTGTATGGGCAACGCTCCCTTTGCCTGTCCCGACCGGGATGAATTAAAAAAAAATGTCTATGGTTCGTTGTGTTCGTTGTTTTTGTGGTTTGTTTTGAAAGTTACGAAATTTATTTGAAAATAATTTTGATAATTGGTAATTTTAAATTTACTAATTTCTTTATAAAGAGGAAAATATAAAATTTACTGAACATTTTAAATCAGTAATCGCAGCTTAAACGTGACAGAATCATTTGAAATGGATGTTAGCATAGAAACTGTTTCCAACGAAAGTCGAATCTGCCAGGAAAAAATTATTTTAGATGTTATCAAAGAACTGTGCCGTGATAAAAACAAATTGTCTTCTAATTTAAAGGAAAAAGTGTTTAACATAATCGCCGACACAGATCTATCACATCATTCGAGTTTACACAAACTAAGTACTACTGATGATGGTACTTCTACATTACTGGGTAAGATTAGGTTATTATAACGAACAAGAAAACTAAGCTGCCGTACTTGCGCATTGAAACTAACAATTCCTACATTTATTTTAGGTCTTATAAATGAGTCCCCTACTGAACTAACATTTGAAGAGCAGGCTGAACTGAATCAGGCAATTATACAGAAGATTCAATCTAAAATTCCATTGTTTTCGACTGAGTTGGAAAATATTAATAAAAATATTATTAGTAAACAACATGCACACAAAGATACCATACAAAAACTACAGGAAAGTGTTGATGAGAAGCTCAATTTGTTAAAGGAACAAGAACATGAGAAAATAGATCTCATGGCACAGTGGCTCAATCACAGACTTCATGATGTAGCCAAGTTCAGTTCCAGTATGAGTGAACTATCCACTCTTAAAACAAGGATTCTAGAGTTTAAATCAAGGTAAATTTTATTATAAACTGTTAATGTATCAACTTCCAAGTGGTTGAATTCAACCGCGTAAACAAGTTAAACAAAAAACAACATTAATTTGCATGTCTACATTTCTTTGGTGCTTCTATAACATTTTTTAGAAATTAAACATTTAATACTTTTATACTATACACATATTATTTAAGATTTTTACTATATCAGACACATCCATGAGGAACATTAAAAACTTTTTGTTCCGTCGGTGGACTTGAAACTCACAACCCCCGGCTTTAAGCCACCACATGCTCAACCTTTGATCGACAGAGGTTGACAATTTTTTATTTATACACTTACTGTTTTCAGAATACTGCATCTCCAAATTATACGCTATATGTACACTGAGACTAACCAGTCAGTGAAAGCATACAGTGATATACACAAGGACCTCAAAGACAGTATCAAAGAAACTCAAGAAAAGATAAGTGAATATAAGATGATAATTGAGAGTGATTACAATTAAAGTAATGATGTAAAATATATATTTTATCATTTTCACTTTAAGAACGTAGTAAACTTGTTATTTTTATGAAAACATTCATGTAAAATTATATATCTGAAACATAGCAATTATAAGTAGAAAAAAATATAAACAGTGTTGAAAAACATATATCTGACTCTTAATCAGACATAGACTAGTTTGTGTTTAGTTAATTTTCATATTATGGTAGTTTATCACAATTTGAAATTAGATAACATTTTGATTTTGCATGAAGTGTAATATTATAGTCACTAGCCAACTCAGATGAGTGTACAGTGTACAACTTACGAACATGTAAATAGCCCAAATAAAATTTACGTATACTAGTAAGTGACTATAATATTATGAAATCTAATATATAAAATTCTCGTGTCACGGGGTGCGTAATCGAACTCCTCCGAAACGGCTTGACCGATTCTCATGAAATTTTGTGAGCATATTGAGTAGGTCTGAGAATCGGCCAACATCTATTTTTCATACCAAAAATTATTTATATGGCAAAACAACGTTTGCCGGGACAGCTAGTAATGATATAACATTGTACATATTTTGATGTTGTATGATCTCCTATAGACTACAGGCCCATGTCGAAAATGGATGGGTCATATGAACCGCCTGGTGACATATATAGGACGATATAAGAGCATAAAATAATGAGATTTAGCACTATGCCGTCACTTGTAAGCTGTCCAACTGAGTGCTGGTGAGATTTCAAAAGTGCATGTAGATTGTAGGGTAAATACATTTTTACCATCGATAGATACATGAAAAATAATAAGACAGCCTGCTGTGCCATACAAAAATGATGTACCACTAAGTCGGTATTTTTATTTTATTTTCTGACAATTATATACATATACTATATAAAAATTGTATATATACGTCACCAGGTGTTTCATATGACCATCCATTTTCGACATGGGCCTGTAGTCTACAATATTTTGATACACGACTGAGTCTTCTCTGGAGTTGGATTCATAATGCTTCTCAGATTAATACTTTTCTCGTTTACTTTTATTAACTTTTTTGGAATAATCATTACATTTTATGCAATAAAATCTATAATGAACATTGTTTTAAAAACATTTATTTTTATTTTAAAAAATATATTTTCGTGAACTTCAAAATGTACTTCTTGTTCTAAAGCCTCAAAAAAATGGTGCTTCAAAAATAGTAAGTAAATGGTTCAGGGATTTACCTTCAAAAAAACTATTGCGTTCGTTCCGCACTTGAAACTCTTCTTGTGTAGTCTGTAACATTTCAAGTAAAATAAAACAATGAAGGTAGATTAAAATCTAGTGCTGAATCGGGTAGTTTTCTCAAAACCTTTTTCGAGTTTGGACATCAAAGTAAGTACTTATTATCAGTAAGTAATTAGAATTGAATATTCTTGTAACAAAGTTGCGGTAAATAACGAGTATTTGTTAGGTTGCGTGTTTGTGATAACTAATCTTTTCCTCCAGTTGACTGTTGACCGTCAGTCGTAAGATGGACCTCATGCGCCGTGCTTGTGTGTGATTGTGTCAAGGCTAACTCTGTGGAAATGATTCACGCGATTTTAGGATTGTTTATGTAAGTTTTTGTGTGTATTAGAAGTTAAATTCGATTGCAGTCGTTGAATATTAGTATAGATTTTCTAAGGGAACTGTCAAACTATCAATGTAAACATGTTTCAACCAGTCCAGCACTGGTTTGAAACATGTTTACATTGATACAGTGCTGATCCAGCGACGGAATCCAGTGATGCTGGGGCCAGCTACTGTATCAATGTAAATCAGCCTTAATGGTGGTAGCTTAGACAATGATATAAACGGTTGTAGGTAGGTATGGAAGAAACAAAAAATGTTTGTTGTAAACAATAGTTGAGCTAACTGGTTAACCTACGTAAGGTACTTAATGCGTCTAACTTACAATAATAACTCACATTAGCTACAAACAACACGCAGAAAATAACTTGCGACTTCCCGTCATAGAGACTTTTAGAACAACATACCTATTTAAATTCTGCGTGTTATACCGATAGTTATGCCGCTGGCCGCAAGCATGAAAGAAAAGCCTGATGACTATGATCATCTTTTTTTGGAAATTTAAGAGGAGATTAAAGTGACCTTCTTCATATGTAGGTACTTATTTGAACTAATTTCGCGTCGTGCTATTACTAAGGTATTAACGATAATAACGTAGGGCAATCCAAGTTCTATTTTCCCATACTCGAGCGCGGCCCTGAATTCGGCTGCTTTAAAATACCACTATTTCTCTGAGCACGCGCAAGGAGTACCTATGAACTCTTCCAAGGGTTCCGTAAGGATAACACCGAAGTCAATCACTAGTAACCCACCTAGATCTAGGGAAAGTCGATAACAGATGTTATTAATTAACTTCGTACTTTTAATAGATGTGTACCTAAATACCGATAGAAGTTTTGAAATGCTCCCGTCCGTAGATACCATTAAATCAGGTATTGTGATATTATTCTGGTAACTGTTAACGGACTAGTTAAAACTCGGTGCAAGTTGCAACTGAACAATCTATTAGCAAATATAAGATATTAGTTACGTTATCAATATTATTGAAATCCTCACCTAAACCTAAATAAAATGGGGTAATGACCGATTATTTAAATGATAGTAGGTATTTGGCAGTAACACATTAATATATTTTCTTCTAAGAAGGGAAAATATTATAAACTCGTACCTAAGCACAATACTTGTATATTCTGCACATTACTTTGTTTTTCGTTCTTTGTTGTTTGGGACCTACCTATAGGTTTTACCATTCCTATTCCAAACCCATTCAATCCAATAGCATGATTCAACCAGATGACTGCGACATGTCCATCCAGACCATGCATTCGGTGGTTTTAGCGTGAAGATGCAGCAAACAGACAGACTGACAATTTTTATCATAATAGGTATTATTAGTATACAATTGATATTTGGTATTTTGCAGTTAGTATGTTTGTAAGTATTATTTTCTCAGCTATCAGTTTTATAATCATAGACGGCGTGGTCGGAATGACATAATATTGTCTGGAAATAATAGTATCTAGGTATCTTGTTCGTCCCTAAAATCTGTCGGTGTTTCTATTCTTTCAACTTTCTAAGCCTTACTAATCGTATAATTGCATGTGAACAGCCTGGATATACCGTATATGCCGCTGCCTAGGGGCGGCGTCTTAGGGGGCGGGCTGGTTTTGTACTATCAGAGAAGTTGATTCTTAGGCAGATGCCAGATGACGGACCTAAGTAAGTTGTTTGCGTTAAGTGGGCGACTAACCCAAAATTTACGATTTTATAATTCATTTTTCATACTTGAAAATAAACCTCGAATTATTTTAATCTCTAAAATTAGATACTACATTATATTTCGAAGAATTCGATCTGAGCAAGAACACGATATCTTATAATTTTCTCGATAGAAAAAATTACAAAGATGTATCTAATTTTCACTTATTGCCATAACCGTACATTGAACTAAGTTAATATTTTTACACATTGTATAAAATTCTATCATTGAGAAACCGACCTAGCGGATTTTTTAAATGTTGTATATTTATCGAGTTATTGAGAAAAAATTAATTTGGCGATGAATCCGCGTCGTCCTTTTTCACCTGGCTTGGTACAACTAATATATATTCTGTGCATGCCAGGTGCATATGAAAGATGGGCGTGATTGAGTGTGAAGAGAGAAGGACGATGTTTGATTTTTTGGGTTAATCGCCCTCTTAAGTCAAACCAATCAAACAAATCGGACCGATCACAGCTCACATTGAGTTGACATAAGCCGACCAACTGACGTAAACGACGAAAAAATATATAGATAAATCCGGCACTGCATGTGAATGGTATTTACTTTCAGACGCATCTCAAACGCATTCGGCATAAAATGGGCTCCCCTGGACCTGCCGATGCAGCGCCGCCTCCAGACCCTGGGCGCTCTCGCCTGGGTGATCATCACTCTGTGCGGTGAACCGCTCTGTATACTCGCCTTCTTCAAACTGATATACTCGGCGTACTGGTGGCTGGGTATCCTGTATGCCGTGTGGATGATAAACGACATACAAATATGCCATAGGGGCGGAAGGAAGTAAGTGCTTTATTTTGTCTCCCCTCTGGTCTTGAGTCTTGACCCCTAGCGGAATTGCGGTATGTTCCGGGAACCCAACGTTTGGCGTCTGGACCCACCGGCCACCCCAGGTATGCTTCAAAGATTTACTGTCCATTGCGTCTAGAAAATGGACCTAGATACCCCTGTGAACGATATAGTACATAATATTATATCTTATTTTATTTACCATTTAAAACTTATTGTGACGGGGCGCAGAGGGGTAAGCCGCATTTTTTCGCAAAAGTTTTGTGACCGAGTGTACGAGCGATGTCTTTGTAAGATAACTGTATTTTAAATAAAAAGATAAAACCGACTTCAAAATTGTACGTAATTGAGAAATAAAACTCCCTATCTATAAAACTACTGAACCGATTTTGATGAAACTTGCACTGTTCCCTAAGTTGAACAATACCTAGTATAACAAAAAAAGAATTACTGAATTCGGACTTGTAGTTCCAGAGATATGCGTGCACAAACATAAAAACATACATACATACACTTGAAATTTGGCACATTTGTTCAGAAGCTGTCATAGATTAACATATACAAAAACTGGGCAGTTCTGGAAATATTACATACATATGCGTCGAATTGATAACCTCCTTTTTTTTGAAGTCGGTAAAAAAAAATGCGGCCCGCCCCGCTGCGCCTTGTACCTGAGAAAATAAGTAGGTAGATAGCGAAGCATCTGCGGAGCCTACTTATTTTCTCAGGTGACTTGTAAAAGTTGATAAGTATAGTTATTATTATTATGTATTATTTATTTATTTGAACCAAAGTAAAATCCATACTAAGTTTGTCTGTCTGTATGTATGTATGTATGTCTGTTACCTCCTCAGCCCTCACGCCCAAACAACTGAACCGATTTTGCTGAGGTCCATACCTATAAAAACAATCCTAATATGTCCTTTCCCGGAACTCAAAGTATCTCCATAGATACTTTGAGTTCCGGGAAAGGACATAGGATTGTTTTTATCACGGAAAATTGCATAGTTCCCGCGCGATTAACGAATTTCGGCGCAACGGAGTTGCGGGCATTAAACGAGTGTCATTATAACTTTTCTATCATCTATTATTACATCTCAGCTCTAATATTTTTTTAGGAGTCACCGAGCCATTATGCCCTTTGTCTCGCTTCGCTGACGAATTCTGACTTCGTGACTAATTCTGATTACTGACTCCAACAAAAACAAACAATATTAAAATGTATTTTCTTATCTTTTATCCGAGGACAAAAGGTCAAAAACGTTTGCATATAACGACTAGTTACTTCGTATCCGAAGTTATGATCTAGGTAAAGGCTTGTCCAAACTCTGACCCTCTAATTGTAATAAAAATATTTACAAAGCGAATATACAAAGTCTCCTTGTCTGGTAAGTATATTGGAAACGTCACAAGGAATACAAAGACAGCGGGCAATGAAAAATCGGCCAAGTGCGAGTCGGGCAGGGTTCCGTACAGAATCAGAAAGTATGCAAAAAAATGTGTTTTTTGTAAAATTAATATTTTTTTCAATATTTATTTTATTAATATTTGAATATAAATTATTAATTTTTTATTATTCATAAGTTATTAAATTACAAAGGATTTTGTGAAAATTTAAAGCGTTTAGCTGTTGCCATCATTGATTACGAGCAAAAAGAAGACAAAAAATGACGTTTGTTGTATGGGAATACTAATTTAAAATTTTATTTCGATTATAGTATTTATTGTTATAGCGGCACCGGAAATACACAATCTGAAAATTTCAGAACTCTAGCTATAGCGGTTCTTGAGATACAGCCTGGAGACAGACAGACGGACAGAGAGACATCGAAGTCTCATGAATATGGTCTCGCTTTTACCCTTTGGGTACGGAACCCTAAAAAGAATTGCGTAAATAACTTTCATGTTTAGGGGGGTTTACCTTATTTTGTCAGTTACCTACTTACTTTAATTTTTTTTTCAGAATAGAATGGGTCAGGAATTGGAAGCTATGGAGATACTACGCCGACTATTTTCCAATCCAGCTGCGAAAAACATCAGAATTGGATCCGGACAAGAACTATCTGCTAGCAGTGTTTCCCCACGGAGTCGTCAGCTCTGGTATCATGGGTGCCTTCGCTTCTAACAGTCGGAACGTGAATAAGATCTTCCCGGGAGTGTCTTTCAACTTCATCACCCTGGCTGGCCACTTTTCGGTGCCGTTTTTCAGAGACTTCATCCTCAGTCTGGGAGGATGCTCCTCCTCTCAAGAGAGTCTGCTCTATTTGCTGGATAAGAAGAGGAAAGGCAACGGAGTTATACTCATGGTGGGCGGAGCGGCAGAGGCCTTGAACTCTCACCCGGGCGAATATAAACTGGTGTTGAAGAGACGAAAAGGGTTTATTCGCGTTGCTATGAAGTCTGGGTAAGTTCAAATTTGATTTATGTAGTACTAGTTTATAGTCATTAAATGACGACCTCTTGTTGCTCACTGGGTAGAGTGTGTGGCAGCGCAAGCCGGGGGTCGCGGGTTCGAATCCCGCCGACGGAACAAAAAGTTTTCAATGTTCCTGGGTCATGGATGTGTATTAAATATGTGTATGATATAATAAAAATCTTAAATATATATTGTATAGGTAGTATAAAAGTATTAAATATATTTCTGTTGTCTGGTACCCGTAACACAAGTCCTTCAGGTACTTAGCATGGGGCCAGACATGACGTGCTGTGATGCGTCCATAGATACTATATTATTATAGTTGTTTCGTAATATCATAATATTATTATGACTAAAGTCCGGTTGCTACATACAGAGAAATTCGGACATTGATCTATGCTTCTATTGTGTCTTACACAAGCGCAGGAAAATTGAAGAAGATTGAATAAACGAGATACCAATTTTAAAAAGAGATACCAAATAAATTATATACCTACCGATAATACTTCGCGAGTGAGAAATTAGGTTGAATTTCTCCCAATCCAGCGACCGAGTTTTATGTTCAATTTCACCCAATCCAGCGACCGAGCTTTATGTTAAATTTCTCCCAATCCAGCGACCAAGCTTTAGGTTGAATTTCTCCCAATCCAGCGACCGAGCTTTAGGTTGAATTTCTCCCAGTCCAGCGATCGATATTTAGGTTGAATTTCTCCCAATCCAGCGACCGAGCTTTAGGTTGAGTTTCTCCCAATCCAGCGACCGAGCTTTAGACGTTACTCGCGACATCGTGCGCGCAGGAAACCGGTATATTTTCCCGCGATAAATGTAGCTTGCCCTTGCCCTAACCTAACCTATGGGTATGGTATTCTGTATGCCTATTTTGCATTTAAAAATAATGAGAAGGCTAAAAAGTAAGAACTTACAAATGGCTACTTTATTGCTAACCTCCAACTAAGTACTATGTAACTAAGGTATAGTTATGTATAGGTACTATTGTTAAACAAAGCTACATGGTTATTATCCAATGTTTTATTGCTTTTGTTCAATTCTGACACAAATGTGTTAACAGTCGTCCTTCACGTATTTCAATTATTGCGACACGAGATAAAGATGTGAATTATGACAATGTTATACCTAACTTATAATGAGCAACATGCTACGTCGTATTGTAACACAAATATAATATGTAACTAATTATTGTAAGACTGTAACAAGATGTGTAACTACATTTTTCTGAAATAAAAACCAAATTCTTTCATTTTCACCAAAATTTCCCGCTAAGACCTAAGTGTAGATGACGAACGACCGACTAAAGGTAATTTAACACCTCCAACGTGGGTATCGCAGACACAATAGAGTTATGCGGCAGCCGGCTGCCGTGTGGAGATTAAGTGATTGGTGGAAAGAATTTTGAACCCAATGTAATTTTCCAGGGCTCCACTCGTGCCTGTATTTTCATTCGGTGAACCTGACGTCTACAGACCTCTGGATAATCCTCAAGACAGCTGGACGAGGAAAATACAGGAGAAGGTCCGAGAAATAACCGGAATCTCCCCCATATTCCTCATCGGGAGAGGAATATTCCAGTACTCTTTCGGCATCCTGCCTATGAGGGCTCCTATCAATGTCGTTGGTAAGTTTTAGTCAGTCAATTATATTAAAGAAGGGCTCTCTCACGGTCTCATTCCCTCACAAGGGCCACGTCTCACGATCGTTCGTGTCGTTCGTTCGTTCGTACATTTTCGATTATTTTTGAATTATCGAATATGTAGCTGACGTAGCAGCTGATGGAAAGTGATGAGTGATGAGTGATGACAATCGCCTAGATATTAATAGCTAGGCGATTGTTATCAGTCATCACTTTCCATCAGTCGCAAACACAACGCAACGCAACGAAATAAACTGGCGATTTACAGTACCGAATTCGGTACTATTAATCGCCAGTTTATTTCGTGCACGTGCGGTGTTCGTGAGTCTTCCTGTGTAGGGAATGATGAAAAAAAATCACCTTCCTGCAACTATCTATCAAAAATGCAACGCTCCGTCATATTTCTGTGTTAGTTGACCCTTACCGAAACAACCCTAGGCACAACAGCTCAAACATTCAAATTAGATTTTTGTGAAGATATGTATGGTTGAAACTTATTATTCGGGACTTAACGCGACTACGGGCCTGTTTCACCGCTTCCTGATAAGGCTATCCACCACTTTAATTGACAGATAGAGCATGGAGAATCTGTCAAATAAGCCTATCGGGCACCTTATCAGGAAGCGGTGAAACAGGCCCTTAGGTTCTGTTCCACCACTTCCTGATAAGTGGCGAATAGGCTATCCACCAATTAACTTGACAGATCAAGTATGAAGAATCTGTCAAAAAAGTTGTGAATCATAGCCTATTCGGCACTTTATCAGAAAGTGGTGAAACAGGCCTTTATTCTAGTAGTAATGCTACTACATACAGATATGTATGGTATCAATTATCGCTCCCGTCAACTATAGCTCATTAATACCCAAGCATCCCTTAATAAACAACATTTTTTACAGTTGGCGCCCCTATGGAAGTAGAGAGGAACTTTGATCCGACCGACGAAGAGATAAACGCCGTGCATGCGCAATTCACAGAGAAGTTGATACAGCTGTTCGAGAGTGAAAAATCTAAGTACTTACAGAATCATGAAAACACCGAGCTTGTTATAACGTAGGAATTCAAGGTACTTACAGTTCCTTTATATTAGAAAAGTAGGTAGATATCTTGAAAGGTATCTAAAATTAAGCTATTCTAGCTTTAATCAGCTATTCTCAGGGCCCCGTAAGGGCTACTGGCGCCTGTGTGCAAGAAAAGTATTTTGGCGCCCCTTTAGGCAAATTTTTGGGTCCTTGGTTTTGGCGCCACTAAAGGCGCCCCTAGAGGATGGCGCCCGTGTGCATTGCACACATTGCACATATTATGGTGGCCATTCTAATAGTAGTAGTAGTTATAGTATTCAGTGTACTTAAATATGTGCCTAGCTAGCATTTATGTAATAAATATAAAGATTAAATTCTGGTCGTAGGACTGAGAAAAAATCATTCGTTGACCTATTGCCGCTCGTCTTTTTTGCTTACAAAGAAAAATATACATGTAATCGTTTTCACGCGCACGTTACGTAAGCAGTGCAAAATATATTCAGATAAGTTGCAATAGACAAAAAGACATTCTATCCAACGACCGGACCTTAGTTAGTAGTAATAAATTAAGTAGTAAGTACTATCAGAGGAGTTGATTCCTAGGCAGATAGGGGACCTACGTAGTTTGGTTGCGTTACGTCAAACCCAGCCGACAGGCGACAGATCACAATAAGGGCTCCATTCCACCGCCGCGCACGGAGAGACTACGCACGTGCGTCAAGCTTCGCTTTGTAAGAAAATATATGCGACTGTGTCCACTGCAACCCACGGACACGTTACGCACGAATTGACTCAAGTCAAAGAAATAAATCCGCGTGCGCGTGCGCGTGGCCGTGCACAGCGTGCGCTGCGGTGGAATCGCTGACCTCCATTATACAAGTACGCTGGACTAATGATACCCTTTGAAATGACAGCTATTTTTTGTGCCTATTTGAAGCGGAATCAGCTCCCCCGTTTTCGGGGTAGGAACTAAATTTGACGTAAAAATGAAGTTTGAAATTTGCCATATTGGCGCTGATAGCAGTAGTGGGAGTATTTGGAACTAATAATAGTGATGTACAACTGTCTTTTCTATTATCGATGAAATGTTTCCAGATTCAGATAATGTCGACCATTAGGATAAAAATATTAAATTAAATAATACAAACGCTATATATTTGTATTAAAGATTACAGACTTCCTCTGTAATTTAGATAGGCGTAATAAATTAACAACGATTTCATACATAGATAACGTGAAGTAGCAGTACCTATCTATAAACAATTTATTTTTACCAGTTACCACTAAGTACGAAAAACTAAAAACAAAACTGAAGATGAGCTTCTAACAAAAACTTTGTTGTATTGTATTTTCTAATTTCATTTCTAATATTATCAAAGTAGTGCTAAAGTGTATCGTATTAAAGCTGAACAGAGCTGAATAAGTGTTCTGTGTGATTAGACCCTAACTAATCTATACCATATAATATTATAAAGCGGAAGAGATTGTTTGTTTGAACGCGCTAATCTCAGGAACTGCTGGTCCGATTTGAACAGTTATATCAGTGTTAGATAGCCCATTTCATATATATTTTATCATGCTGAGACTAATAGGAGCTAAGAAATAGAGGAAAATGTGGAAAAAACGGGGGAATGTATAACGTAAAGGATTATACTAATTTTTGTGGACCAATTTGTCTGTGAAATTATTATATTTACGTGGGAGAAGCCGCGCGGAACGTCTAGTAATAATATAAAAGTTCCCTATTTATTTATAGATCTAGAAAGCCAATTTTTATCTATTTACTTTATCTCATTTGATTTTCGCCATTTTGGCGCTGATTGCAGAAGTGCGAGGGAAATTAACTAATTGGTGCGATCCATAAATAAATATAGAACGTTTGAATACATTTTTATTGGGGTGGAGTAGGAAAGGTATAAATAATAAAAATATATGTGCGATACTTTAACATTATATTTTATTAGTTGCCGTTACACAGTTACAGTCTGTCAAGAAAGAGTAGACGCTGAAATAAATTTTCCAAACATAATCACGATCAAATGGTAGTTTTTGCGCCTTGTATTTTCACAGAGAACGTTTGTACACTTCAAATAGTAACGGCAAGCGGTAGTAGTAATTGTCGGAAGCCAACCAGGCTTTTCAATTTTTTTCAACCATAATTCCAGTCTTTCTTCGTCAGACGGAAACCTGTCAATTATTTTAAGAGCATAATAATATGATAATAAAATCGGTTATCGGAGATTTCAATACTATTATTATAGATATCGATAAGTTTTATCGACAGAAAACTCCAGCACTATTGAATTTTGTTGTTTATCAAAAATCGTTAAAACAAAGGTAAATATGTGGTGAATACGGTATAATAAGATTAGTGCCACATTTTTAAGTGCCTATATTATCAATAAAAGTTTAAATATCGTAGAAATTAGCTGTTAAAATCACTTACTTGTGAAATGTAACCCCACATCCCTTTTTGTACCGCGTTTTACATAACATACACTCTTTCATAGTTTAACTATGAACTACCACCACCTATTTATATATTACTTAATCGCGTAAAACCATTTAAAACGCTTTAAAAACACGAAAATAATTCAAACGATTAAGCCATAGAGCCATAGTCATAATACATACATGGTTACCAATGGTTACGTCAAATTTAGTTCTCTTCCCGAATAATGGGGGCGCTGATTCCGCTTCAAATAGGCACAAAAATCAAGCGGGTATCATCGATCCAGCGTACTTGTATAATAGAGATCAGTGGGTGCCTTGGAGCCTTTATTAACATTAAATTGACATGAACTGACCAACTGACGTTGCTCTGTCAACTGTCTAGGAATCAATTTCCTCGATGGTACATTTTTATACGTTTATTATTTTTATACGTTTTTATAATTATTTTTCTATGCAGTAAGTAAGTGTGTGAAAAGAAATAAAAATAACATTAAATTACAAGTTTGCCTATTTTAGAATTTTGCTAGAAATGTTTCCTCTTTTAAATCAATTTACTTACTTACAATAAAACAACGCTGTATTATTTTACTGTTTTTTATTTTATATATTTACATTTTATATACAAATTATTACATAAAGTTGATGCACACGTGTTTCGTTATATCTTGAGCATGAGTCCTCGCAGATTACACAGGTAGATTATGTACATACATGATACAGTATACCACGGGCCAAAAGGTGGATAGTCAACTATATTGCAAGTTACAAATAAGAATTACACCTAAATACTCGGAGAATATTAGAAACAAATTGGAAATATTAGTGATGTTAGCGCTAAGGACGCTATTGGTCGAAGAACCGTAACTGAGAAACGTGCGTTCGCTCCAGCTACTAAAGAATTAAATAATTGACTAGACAACTCGAAAATAACTTATGAAATAACTCAGGACGAATGTAACCGACTTGATGAAGAAAGAATTCAATAAATAGACGACAGAAGTCGACTCTACGCGTTAGGTCTTGATAATGAAGAAGCACGAAAAGCGAAATCCTTAACAAAATAAAAGTAATTCCAATAAAACTTACAGTTACAAATCAGAGAAAAATTTACATAAACTCTGAATTTGTCAATAACATAACAGGAATGAAATTCTGGAAAACTGCATGCAATTTATACGACTACAAAATACTTTATTGAACAGTAATGGGTTATTAAGAAACATTAGAAAATATAATATTATTTGAGGTTGTATAAATAAAGTACGGTAAAGTCACAAAGAAATATGGTAAAACTAAGAGTAAATTAATTATTCTATTGAAAGTTATACTTAACAACTTACGTGGTCACCTTACGTTATTTGCAAAGGTGACGTTTATAAACATAAGAAGCAAAATATTTACAGTCTTTACAAAATATAAAAGGTAAAAACAAATATTGCCATCTCTTTTATAAAATTATCACCAGACACCGTTATTCTTACAAAATCAAGTAATTATCAAATATATAGAAAAATAAATTTAGTCGTCGATAGCTCACTCTAATCTACACAGACAAAGATTAAAATCAATATTATAGAACCTATAGAGACGTAGTTTGTTCCCAAATCCCAAGCCGAAGCATATAATGGAACGAAAATGTTTGCTGTGCCAATATACGCTCGTCACTCAATCTCTAACTCATAAAATCCCTTTTTTCTTACTACGAAACTGCGGTATAATTCGGGAAAATCTAATAAAATAGTTACAGCTAAATTTTGTCTAACGTTCCTCCAATATTTCATCTCCTTCAGGAAAGGACACTTATAATTTATTGGGAATAGCGCCCATTTAGACACAAAATTGGAAATTTTGTGCATCCTTCTAGTATAAACCTATTCTTATTATGAACTATTGGTCGCTTTACTTTCACGATTGCTTTTGATGTTGCGTAGTGGTGGTAGGGACAGGCTTGAAACACTGCAGTAGGAAGGCAGTGTAAATAACGAAAGCTATTGATAGCGCTATCAATGCGTACATAAATATATTCAACTCTGGCTGCCTAAATCGATTTTTACGCAACCACTCCAATACTTCGTCCTCGGCCATCAACTCGCCTGAAAAATATATATTTTACCAACAACAAAAACTTAGATAGCTTAGCATGTTTAGAATTTTGTGTGCTTTTTATTATTACCTCTGTATATACTGGGGAACCGTTTCCGGAAATAAACAATTGCTGGCAGTTTTGTAACACCCCATTTCCTTGCATATCGAGGGTCGTGCATTTTGACAAAAGTAATGTCCAAGTTATCGGTCTCACTATCAATGTTCTCTAATTTGTCTAATACGAATCGGCTTTCTTGAGAATTCTCGTCTGAAACGTCAAATAAAATAATTTATTACATCTTTACTAATTTATTTTATGCATTTGTCACAACTGTACTGAATTACTTACAGAAATATACAGCGAGAAATTCATTTTCCTCTAGTAGTTTATCTAACATTTTTCTGTTAACCTCTTCAATTTCGTTTTTCAGTTCAAAAACATCTTGAGACGTTAACCATTGAAGTACTTTGTCTACTTGGTGTAAATCTCCATCGTAAAACATTGGGGTACGCTTACGATAGTAGACAAGTGACGGTATGTTTACAATACCATATCTCTCAGCTGCATCGGGGCTTGATATTTTTACAAAGTCGATTCCAAATTGATCTACTTCACCGTCGATTTGTTCTAAAGATTCCAAAATGTCTTCACATTCTGGACAATCTTCTTCGTCGTCTGAAACAGAAAGTGATCCCTTACTTATACAACAGTTAAATTTTACTGTGCTTTGGTCTTGTATACTTCTTAAATTTTATTAGGTATTGTTATAAATACACATTTAAATTAACATTCCAAACATATTTTAATTTTGTTAGTTAAATATACTAGCTAGTTATAAATATTTTGGTCGCGAAAATTGACCTAAACTAAACGTCAACTTACAAAAGAATACAGCAAGTAAATGGGACTCGTACAATAGCCTGTCAAGCATTCTATCATTTACAGATTCAATCTCATCCGCTAACTCACGATTTTCATCATCAATGAGCCATTCTAAGATTGATTCTTCATTTTGTAAGTCGCCTTCAAAAAGTAACGGATTCCCATTTCTAAAATTGCACAAAGTCATATAAGTATAACCGCAAATATTATTTTTTATGTGTTTTGTGCAGTTAATTTAGTTGTACAGTGTAGTTATGTTTTATGTTTAGTCTAGTACCTGAAATATACCATTGCTGGGAAAGTTTTGATAGAATATCTTTTGGCTAGTTGCGGATCCTGAAGTTTAACCATGTGAATGCCATATACGTCGCATTCGTCGTCAATCTTTTCTAATTCTTCAAGAATGTGATCACATATGTGACAGTTTAGTTTATCTGCAATAAATAAATAAATAATCAAATAATATTCAAATCTGATAGAAAAATTAATATATCAAATTTTGTACTTACAGAAATATACTGCCAAATACTGGGTTTCTTCCACCATCTTTTCTAGCATAACTCTTGTTATAAGTTCAATACGGTCTTCGGTTTTTTGTGTAATCAACCACTGTAACACCTCTTCTTCCTCTGCTAATGAACCTTCATAAACATTTGGGACGTTATGCTCAAAGTAAACTAGCACGGGAAAATCAGTAGCCCCATATGACTCAGCAATAGAATAATCTTGTGTCTTGACGAATTTAATACCATGTCTGTCGCAATCGTCATCAATATTTTCGAGTTCTTCCAAAATTCCAGCACATTGTTCGCAATCTAGGGAGTCTGAAATATTAATAATAATGTTTTATATATATTCTGACCACTATTAACAGAAAAAAAATTGGAATTGTTCAAGGAAATCTAAACAAGTGGCATAAAACAGGGTAAACTCGTTTACTGTGAGATTACAGGATGTGGCAAAATGGAATAATAATTACGTTCGATAAAATACTAATACCCTTTACAATAAATAAATATCGTAAAGGTAAATATGTGCTTTGTCTAGGTTCTACAGTGTGTAAGACATGCACCATGCGAGGATAACGGACACTATTGGACTAATCGATTGAAAACATTGCATAAATGACACAGGGAATGCTACCATCTGTATCCTGTAATTCTTCCTCGATCTCTTTAGACTTTTTCTTTTTCGTTGGTTTTGAATTGCATAACTCACATAACGTTTTGTTCCCTAGTAACATTTATATTATTAATACATTTAAACTCAGAAAATAATATGTTGTTTGTTTATATAAAATTTTTTTAATGGATACATGTTTGTTGCTTTTGGTGTCCTTTATAGTTAAACAGAAAATTGATAAGTACGACTTACAGAAGTAAACAGCTATTGAGGTAGAGCTCTCAATTAAATCTATTAGTTCTTGGCCTTCCAAAGCTTCAATTACGTCTCCAGACGGATTTTTCTGAGTCAGTAGCCAATTTAGTAGTTGTTGTTCATCGTATAGGTCACCTGAAAATATAATCTTCATTAGGTCTACGTTAAGGTACGCCTGAACTTACATCAATTTGATTTATTCGATTTAGTCATGAATGAATACTAGTGAAAAATTTTTACACACACCTGCATAAATCACAGGATCCTTAGAACCCAATTTGAAGAACAAAACAGCTGGTAAAGCAAAGACTCCAAATTCTTTTGCCATCTGCCTGTCGTCAATTTTTACAAAGTTAATCCCTGCTCCATCAGCATCATCATCAATATGTTCTATCTCGGCAAGAACTTTTGGACACTGCTTGCAGTCATTACTGTCTAAAACATAGTATACATGAAACACGCATAAAAATAAAAGCCCTTATAAATTCGGGTGTTTTTCTTAAAAATTACTGATTAAATACAGCAAATATTACTCACAAAAGAACACAGCTACATAATCAGACATTTGACGAATCTTCTGGAACATTTTCCTATTAACTTTTTCTATGTGGTCTGTAAGTTCCATATTTTCTGGATTAGTCAGCCAATCTAGAATTTCTTCTTCGTCGTCTATATCCCCGTCGTAATTAATATACTTGGTCTTTCTAAAGTAGGTGATACCCGGTGGATTTCTAAAACCATATTTTTTTGCCATGAGACGATCGCTGCATTTTACGATTTTAATACCATATTCGGATGCCTCATCATCTATGAGTTCTACGTGTCTAAGTATTCGTGGACTTCCAGGGTCTTCTTCTTTGTCTAAAATATACAATTACAAATTAGAAATGTAACATCAATTAATTAGTATTTAAGATGATTAAAATCACTGTTTACTTTTAATGTAATGTATAGAATTAATATAGTACTTATTTATTCATCTGCTACATTCGATAAAGCTTTTTTTACTGAATATTTAAAAATGTGCGATAAATAGTATTTTTTATTCTCGTCACAATCACAATAGACATAACTACCAGTAGTTCGACTGCAAAGAAACGGACCGATTTCAATATTCGTCAAATTCGTCGGGTTTCACTAGGAATATGAACGGAATGTGCCTCGCGCTGGCTGATATAATTTATTTTTAAATATTTAAAATAAAGATTTCAAAATTGGATTCTGACAATTTTAATCGCATGTGCCAAAACACAAACAACAATATGACCAAAGAGGAACACGTCCAGCGAATATGTCAAAGTTTTAAATTCGTAGGTAACAAGTCAAAAACCCTAGCGACGATTTTCGTCATAATACGTCAAATTTAAAAATTTCAACATCAGTTCTAAGTCGGCATACTCTATAATTCTGTCTACTCTGTCACAATAATACTTACAAAACACTACCGCTAAAAATTCCTTTGTTTCAATATATTTGAACAGTTGATCTCTGTCAATTTCCTCTATACTTTCATCTTCCTTTTGTTGCACCATCCAATCCAGAACTTCGGACTCATCCAGTAAGTCCCCTAAAAAGTTTAAAAATGTACAACAACGAAATTCCTACTCTTTTAAAATAAATTACAAAGAAACCACATCCATTTTACTATTTGATCAACTCACCAGTTAACATCCAATAATAGACATGCGTGGAAACTACAGCAATACCATGCTGACATCATTCCCATGTGGAGAGTAATGATAAATAATATTATAGTAAAAGTATTTATTTAACAAAACAAGAAAAATTATTCAAATATGGCTCGACATAACATAAAATATAGAGAACTAAACATTCATGCGCAATATCGGCCAAAATACAACCTATTTTCAAAACTCACATGATTAGCCGCAAAAACTAGCACTTATTAAAATTTGAACACGAGAATTTGTAACGAAATTAAATTATTTTTGGTGTAACTACAAAAACTAGCATCACGTCAGCTGCTCTGTATGACTTTGAATCAGAAAAAATTACTTAAAATTTTATGTGTTTTATGCAAAAATAACAAAATTAAAAAACATGAGACGTCATGAAATCTAGATCACTATATGAAACATGAAATCTAATAACAATAAGTCTTTAACGTTGGCAAATATAATTAAAAGTTAGAAATGCCTTAGCTGTTCTTTTTTTTCGTCATAGTCTAAAAATTGGAATATTAAAATGTATTTATTAAAATAACTGTTTTATACATTGAGTTATACGGAAATTAGAGATCCTAACTTATTAAAATTCAAAATATATATACCAAAAGCTTAATGCGATGCGATAAATATACGTATATAATATAATATAGTAGTAGTAAGAATGTGATATGCGTTGTATTATTTTACATAATATTTTGAAAAGGATATTATCATGATACAGTCTATATGAAATAAATAAATACATCATACAGCCCTAGCATGTGCTCACAAGGATCAAGGGACACAAGGTTATTAAGTGATACAAATCAGGCAAATCTAAGTTATTAAGAGCTCAACAAAAATAGTACAATAACGTTCATGCCCTTGAACCATGTGCACGTCTCTCTGACCATGTCGGTTAATTATTGCCTAATTTTAACTTAATCTTAATGTTTACCACCACCAAATATTCTCTGAGTCAAATAAACCTTTTTTCCCTTTCAGTGCCTTGTCAGCCTTTGCGAGTGCCTTGTTTTTTCCCTTCCCAGATTTCTCAGCCGGTACCGCTTTTTCCTTGTCCAATTTCTTTACCGTCTCCTTTTCTGGTGATGCCTTCGCTACTTTTGTGGGACTCTGAACTTTAGTGGGACAGCACTGGTACGAGTCGTAAGACTTTTTTGGGACAGCTGGTTTCGCACCCAATCCAATGTAGAAACAGCGATCGCCTGCAGTCAGTAAAAAAATGTTTTTATACCCGCATAAGTTTAAATAATATTAAAGTTACTGCGTTAATACTGTGCATATTTCTATTACAACGCGTTTTCAGGCGCATTTATATTTTAAACAACGTGTTAGTAATTAGAAAATTTAAAACGTTTAAACTGGAAAGCGTTCGCGTATGACTGCAGGCAATAGCTGGTGCAGGAGGACCCATGCGGGACCCGTTCACCATGCAGATTTGGGGACTATGTTCGTGTCTCAGTGCGGGTTTACATCTCGGGTTTCACGTAAATCCACGTCTCATTACTATTCATTTACCTGCGTACGCATTATCTATCTTACTGAATTTCCTGTTGCCATTATCGTCCTCGTCATCATTGTCATCATCATCATCGTCGTCATCGTCGTCATCATCCTCATCGTCATCATCGTCATCATCATCGTTAAAGCGATAGATACTAACTTGACTAGCTTTTACATGATGCCCTAATTTTTTATTTCTACTTATTTTCTTGAAAATTGCCTCTTCTTCGTCATCATCGTCATCGTCATCATCGTCATCGTCGTCGTTGTCATCGTCATCGTCGTCGTCGTCGTTGTCGTCATCGTCATCGTCGTCGTCGTCATCATCGTCATCATCATCGTCATCATCATCGTCATCATCATCGTCATCATCATCGTCATCGTCATCGTCATCGTCATCATCATCATCGTCACTATCGTCATTGTCATCATCGTCATCATCATTGTCATCATCATCATTATTGTCATCATCATCATTGTCATCGTCATCCTTTGTTTGTTTCATATCAAACATTTTCCTCTTTATGTGCTGAAACGTTTTCCCCAAATTGCCTTTATTAGTAGGTTTAGTTTCTTTATCATTTTCAGAATCGTCATCATCATCATCATCCTCCTCGTCTTCCTTGCGTTTATTAATTACCTTCTTTTTTTCTACCTTTTTAATTTTTTTACCTTCAAGTTTGTTCAAGTCCAATTCTTTATTTTCTTTTTTATTTTTGTTATTTTCTTCATTATCATCCTTTTTTTCAAGCCGCGATTTTTTGCTTACATCAGCAGTTGGCTTTGATTTAGGGTTTACTCTTTTCTGTCGCTTTTTATCTTCACCTGCAGGCATTAGTAACTGTCATGCAAAATGACATAGCTCAAACATCCAGCATTTAAGGCACGAGTTTATTAAAACATTTAATTACTTGTATTCAAAATTACATATAATATGGCAAGAATGATGTCATGCATGTAAATAATTTAATTAAATTGATTAAGTAATTCGACAAAATTTCATTAAATAGTATTTAAATTACAAATCTATAAAATGGATGTGGTTCTTACTTTTTTGATCTATAAGCCACTGGAGGACCTTATTTTCGTTCTTTAAATCACCTATAAACAGGATAAGGAAGTATATTGTTTTTTTATAATATACAAACTAAAATATAGACAGTTTCCGAAAAATTAATAGCTATAAATAAGATAAAAAATTAATAAACTACAATGCGTTGAGAGTTATTTGTCTCTGTCTGGAAATTTACGGTAACAAAATAAAACTTATCTCTAGAATATCCAACGTACAATAATAAATCCTTAACGCACTGTAATTTAAGGCCACTGCTATAAGTACTCTTAATATTCTCCGTGACTGCTATAATTACTCTAAATATTTTTGTCAATCCGTTTGAAATCTAATATTTAAATAAAATTAAAGGTTATAAAAAGAAATAATGAAATACAAAAACTACTTACCATCATACATTATTGGAACTCCGGTTTCATAGTATACAAGAGCTGGAAAGCTGAAAATACCAATATCAGATGCCAGCTTAGCATCCTTAGACTTAACGAACTGAATGCCATGTTTGTCAGTGTCGTCGTCAATAGTTTCTAGTTCCTCAAGGATATCATCACAGGTATCACAGGTGTCACTATCTAAAAAAATTATAAAAAGTTAATAAAAGTAGTAGTCAGGGAGCCCTAAAACAATTTTTTTTATTACTATCAAGCAATTTTTTGTGAGCAGCTTCATTTTGATAAGACAAACAACATTTTTATCTGCAAAAAATCTTGAAAGTGGTAGCTAACAGAGATAGAAAGGCTTTCATACTTTGATTTGATGGTCCTAAAATATGGATTGTTCTATTTGTAGGACAATGTTACTCTTAAATTATATAACTATTAACCTACCAATATACAAAAAATCAGCTGGTTAGGGTTACGTTTTAGGGTACCGTAGTCAACCAAGTTTTGTTAATTACAGAACCCTAAAACGGAACCCTAACCAGCTGATTTTTTGTATATTGGTTGGTTAATAGTTATATAATTTAAAAGTAACATAGTCCTACAATTAGAACAATCCATATTTTAGGACCATCAAATCAAAGTATGAAATCCTTTCTATCTCTGTTAGCTACCACTTTCAAAAATTTTTCGCAAATAAAAATGTTGTTTGTCTTATCAAAATGAAGCTCCTAACAAAAAATTTGCTTGATGATAGTAATAAAAAAAATTGTTCTAGGGCTTCCTGACTATAGCGTTGAAGTTTCCAGGAAACTATAAAATATTGTAATTATCATTTGATGTTTTGTCTAATAATAAACAGAAATTTCAAAGTCAAATAAACCACACACTTTCCAATAACATACTTACAGAAAAATACGGCCAAATGTTCGACGTCATTTATGAGATCTTTTAAAGTTTTCCGATCAACATTTTCAATAACATCTGGTACAGATTCGTGCAATTCCAAAACCCACTTCAAAATAGCTTCCTCGTGCATCAAGTCCCCATCATATATAGTTCTAAACTTGTGACGGTAAAATGCTAGAGCTGGCAAGTCTGGTAAATCATATTCTTTCTCAATTCCTTCGTCAGATGTTTTGACGAAATCGATATCTTTTTCTTCGCACTCGTCATCGATATTTTCTAACTCACTTAAAATTTTCTGCGACTTTTTGTCACCTTCCTTATCTAAAATTTATTTAATATTATATTATCACACTTTGAATTGAAGTGGGTGGTGGTGGGTGTTTCAAATAACGTATAGTAAGCTGAAAGGGGATGACTCAGTGGGTCATTCTGGACAACTTTTGTTCTACAACTTTTGGAAATTCGTGAAAAAAATATATTATAATATTCTCCATAGAAATTTTGTTGGTCACTTTTTACTATGAAAAAGAAAATATTTTTTTCGCGAATTTCCAAAAGTGGTAGAAAAAAAGTTGTTCAGAATGACCCCCTGAGTCACCCTGTTTCGGCTTACTATAGGACATAGGTACCTAATTTGAAACACCCTGTATATCTTTATTGATGGTGAAGTGATTGTGGTTTTATTAAATGTTAAAATAAATGAAAATTATACTTACAAAAGAAAACTACGATGTGATCATTCTCTTCCAATATTTTCTCAAGCATCTTTACATTAACTTCTTCTATTCTCCCCGGAATTTCCAAAGTATCTTCATCAGTCAACCAAGCCAAAACTTCATCTTCATCTTCAATGTCGCCTAAAAAGTACAAAAATCGTATATTATTCAGTTAGTCCTTTCGCAAGTAAACATTAAGTTTCTGGTAATACTAAAAAAACTAAAAATACATATTTGGATATTATAATGTTTCAAATACCTTTGAAGAATAGTGGCTCTTTATTTCTGAAGAAGACCAGAGTTGGGAAATTTTTAATGCCATGCTTTTTCGCTAGTGATGTATCTTCTGTGGTGACGAATATAATTCCAGTTTCATCTAGTTCGTCATCGATATTTTCTAACTCATCCAAGATTGTATCACATTCTTCACTTTCTTCACAAGTTCCACCTGAAATTTCCACGATTTAATAAAAATGAAAACATTTGATCGTCATGAATTTTCAAAAATAAATTTTAAATGACACTTACTGAAATAGACAACCACATATTCATGTTCCTCAATAAGATCCACCAATATTTCGTCATTTACTTCTTCTATGGTTGCACTATTTTTTTGTTCAATTAGCCATTCTAGAACTTCATTTTCGTTCATAAGATCGCCTTCATAAATAGCTGGTATATTATCTTCGAAGTAAACTAAAGTTGGTAGATGGTGGATTCCATATTCTTTTGCCTCAGCATTGTTGTCTATTCTTACTATGACAATGCCTTCTTTCTCTAAATCATCATCAATGTTTTCCAATTCATTCATAACCCTAATATCTTGCTTATCCTCTTTGTTATCTGAAATGTAGAAATTCTTTAATTTTAGTATTTCATGTTTTACACGAAATTGTGCCATAGTAAAATTATTCCAAAACTTACAGAATATTACTGCGAGGTATTTTGTTGATTCAATAAGTTTGTCCATCATTTCATTAGTAACTTCAGGAATTTCACTATGACGTTTCTGGTGTATTAACCATCCTAAGAGTTCATCTTCATTCATAAGGTCACCCTCATAAATGTGTGGTATGCCTTTCTCAAAGAAAACAATCGTTGGCACAGATTCAATACCATATTCCTTTGCTTCCTTGTCATCGTCGATCTTAACGAAAGCTATATCGTTTTGATCGCACTCATCGTCAATATTTTCTAATTCGGCTAAAACCTTTTGACTCTTCTTCTGATCCTTGTCATCTTAAATTAAAATTATATTAAAATAATATTGCAGGTTTAATGTAATCTTTACATTTACAGATGATGTGGTGGTAAGTATTAAAGCTTCAGTTATACTTACAAAACAGAACTGCGACGTAATTCATTTTTTCAAGTATCAGGTCTAACATCTCATCTGTAATATCTTCTATTTCATCACTTTCGGTCTGATGTTTTAACCAAGTAAGAACTTTTTCTTCCTCTTCTAGATTTCCTTCATAAAATGTGGGGATACCTTTTTCAAAGTATAAAAGCGTAGGAACTTTATCGATACCATATTCTCGAGCTTCTTCGTCATTGTCTATTTTTACAAAAGCGATTCCTAGTTGGTCACATTCGTCGTCAATGTTTTCAAGCTCATTTAGAACCTTCTGTGACTTTCGGTCATTGTTATCATCTAAAAGAATAGAAATATTTTTTTATATTTTTTATTGTAATTTAAACAAGTTTTAAAAACGTTAACTAAATGTGTACTTACAAAATAAAACAGCGACTGTTTTTCCATCCTTAATAAGTTTGTCGAGCATTTCATCAGTTACGTCCTCGATTTCATCTTTTTCTAACTGGCTTACAAGCCACTCCAAAATCTCATCTTCGTTCTCAAGGTCACCTGTTATTACAAAAATTAATTATTGTATATTATTCAATTCAAACGTTTTATTTTTCATTATGAAAAATAAAAGTTTCAATAAATCAACTCCTTACCGTCGTAAACATTGGGGATCTGTTTTTCAAAGTACACAATAGATGGGACATCGTCGATTCCAAATTCTTTAGCGGCTTTCTTGTCATCGATTTTTACAAATTGAATTCCGTGACGATCACAGTCGTCGTCTATTTTCTCAAGTTCTGCTAAAACCGTCATTGACTCATCGTCACCGTGATCGTCTGAAAATATAAATATGCTATTAATATTTTGTAATCGCAAAAGTATAAAAATATATTTTAAGGAAGAGCCACGAAATAGCTTTCTTACAGAATAATACGACAAGATTATCGACGTTTCCTATAAGAGTATTGAGTGTTTTAGCCGTTACATCCTCGATCACATCTTCTTCATCCCCAGTCGATTTGTTGGCAATGAGCCATTCCAAGACGTCCTCTTCCCGGCTGAGTTCTCCTGAAAGTGTGTTTACAAAAGATCGTTAAGTTTTTTTCATGAAAATTGAATGTTTGTGTACGATACAATTGGTCCAGTGTCATAACTCATAATCAACTGATATTCTTTTACATATCCTAAAATGTTAAAAGGTCTAAATAGGTATAGCTTAAAAAGAAATAATCACAACAAACCTTCATAGATGACGGGTATTTGGTGCCTATAGTATACCAATCTTGGCAATTCTCCAAGACTGTACTCCTCGGCTAGTTCTTCATCGTGGATTTTTACAAAACCTATTCCAAGCTGATCAGCTTCGTCGTCGATGTTTTCCAGTTCTTGGAGAGCTTTGGCACATTTCTTGCATTCAGGTTTATCTGAAAAGTCGAGCTATCTCCTTATAATTTGTTTAGTACAGTTGACGAGTCATGCTCCGTTTGACAAGAAGCTGTGCAGTTAACGCGTTACCAGGTTGTTTTGAGTTAAAATATATATTGTGCGCTATAGCAAGCGTAGTGTCGTGCAAAGATTGGTGGGTCGTGTGTAGGGTAGCACTAGCTCGTATACGTTACTGTGAAAGAGTTATCTAGATCGATAGGAGGACCTAAAGAAATATCACTAGCATCTCAGAAAACCATAATCACGGGGCTTCAAAGTAAACATTCCTATGAGAAGATTCAGCAGGACATATTAAGTATCATTCTAATGCACTCTAGCTACTATTTGTAGCTAGTAAATATTTTTGTGTGGTCTAAGATTACTCTAGTCGTAAAAATGTTCTCGACATTGTATCTTATGTTATTTAGGTCAAGGTCGCTCGAAGCATCCATTAGTATGGCTAATTTTATATTAGTTTCATAACAAGGTCTATTTAGTCGTCATGAAGGAAGATTATAGAGCATGTCTTGTTCGTGACACGTCGGTCCGTCAATCTGAGCTTGCCGGCGGGACAGAAATAGATCAGCCGAAATAGCCCGCTGCTCGGTCCGATAATGCAAACGTGTTTTTGATTCTAGTATTCCCTAATACAAGACAGACAAACACGATTAAATTCATCACCGTATTAAAGTTAACATAGCGAGAGTTTCGTTTGCAATACAGAGTGTTACGGAGGAGATAAGCGAGAAATATTGAAATGATAAGACAAACGATTATTGATACGAAACGTATCGAGTGATTCATGCCACTGTAATATGTTGTCCCGAAGCCAAACGTTTAATTGGGCGAAGCGTCAAAGAATTTTCGTTTAATTTGGACGAGCCAAACGCTTAAGTAATTTTTTATTCAGATTCCAATTAAAACCACGGCGATCGTATTGCAAGCGATAAACGGACGGCTCATTATTAAATATTAACTTATGTGCTAAACTAAAGAAGCTTGAAGAATCAGTCAAAACGATAATATACAACATACCCCCAGCTTAAAACCGTACTTACTGCTTAACGGGCCGCAACTACTGTGATCAGGACCTATGTGAAAAACACTGTCAAACACACATCGCAATGTACTTTACAAAATAATGAGTAGAAAGAACAGAGAGTAAGTCAATGTCTATCTACACGACCAAAATATTTATATTCACTAGGTTAGTGGAAAATAAATTATGTCCAAATAATACATACTATATATCAGTATTAGATATTATTAACTTTGCTTTACTGAACCCACAGAATAGTGTAAGGATACCTACAGAAGAGCACAGCAACATATTCCGTATCCTCGATTATTTTTTCCAAGATTTTCTGATTGACTTCTTCTATCCTGTCAGGAAGGTCCATTGCTTCTAAGCTCGTCAAGAAATCCAGGACGCTCTCCTCGTCCATAAGATCTCCTAGAAATGACAAAACACACATTTTAATATCCAAATAAACATTTACTAATGCAACGACATTGAACTCAATTGAAGGGTCATAAAAATGTGGACAAATTAGCGTTAAAGGTAAGAAAACATTTAGTGTGATTGGACTACCTGTAATAGAAATGTCAAATGGCAGTTAATGAAATGTAGTGTTCTGCCAAAGAGATTAACCTCGCAATCACAAACGATGATGCTATAGAAACGATTGAAACATCGTTTATTGCACGCCCGTTTTCGAGACAGAAATCTTTGTATTTCAATCACAATCATGCGAATCAACGACAATAAGATTATTCACAATATTAATTATACTATCACTACGGTATTTGTTTCTTCCCAAATATAATTTGCAATCTTCCTATATTTTGTTTTATCTAATGTGTTCTGGCATTCGAATGTGGATCGAGTAGAATGTTGAAATGAGCCAATATTAATAGATTTACTAAAATTTTAGTTTCTATAGTGTGTTTTAATAATAGTTAAGTTATAGTTTTGTTATTTGCTACACTTATTATAACTAAATTTTTACATGTTTGTTTGATATTGAAATTATTTTTATTGTATGTGTTTGTAGATGTTTGAGCTATAAAATGAATGTTCTCTTGGCGTATTTAGGAACGGCTCGGTTTAAACCATTGTATAAATAGTTAGCTACTTTGAGATTGAAACACATGGCCTGCATAATTTGTAAAGAGAGAATTTTAATTTACAAAAAATTAGCTGGTACCTGGTACCTACTATAACTTATTAATTCGTTATATGGTGTCAGGTAATTATAATTTAAATATTAATCACGTGTTTTGCTACTTGTGTATTGTTCATTTAAGTCGGCATGAGAGTTACGGCTTCATTAATTTTCAATCCAATAGTTTAAATTATTTCATTAATCATAATATGAAGATAACACGTTATTTTAACATTTGATTTCGTAAGGGTCTCTTTGTGACCTTCTTTTTGTAGATAAGGTTTGGTGCCCTTATCTTCCCCTATTCGCATTTTAGTATACCAGTGCAACGCTGGAACTGTCGTGTTTGGTATAACCCGGGGAAAATTGTTCTAACATACTCATAGCGTAAAGGGAACCCCCCTTTACGCTATGAGTATGTTAGATCAATTTTCCGATCTAGTTCCCTAATCGTTAAAAGGCATCATGAACAATAAAATTATTCTGGTGTTATACTGTACTCGGCGAAACATGGCGCCGGCGGTAGCAGCCATTGACCTTTTTAGTCTAGGCGCTAAATGAAAAATGCTTGCACTGTATTTAGAATATTTAGGAATACAATTGACCTCTTATAAAGACACAGATTATTACAGATTCATCGGAAAAAGTCTTGGTAACTTTTAGAATTATAATCTCCTTACGAGTTCGAAGTGACATGCTTCATATTCAGTTCACATCGAGTATGCAAAATACGATATCGCCCTTAGACTAGAAACGTCTAGATCAGCACGAGTCGGCGCATGAGTACCGAAAACTATTCCACCTCGCTTCATTGTCAATAGCGGTTTATATAGAAAATGACAAGTTTTTTGACAGGGAGTCAATGACCGTTACCGCCATGTTTCGCCGAGTACAGTATAGTTTCTAAATAGTTTGGAAATTAAACATCAGATGGACTCACCTTCGTAAATGATCGGTTCCTTCTCACGGAAGTACGTGAGGGCGGGGAATTTCGTGATGCCATGCTGTTTGGCGAGCCGCTTGTCGTTGATCTTGACGAAGTCCACGCCGAAGGTGTCCGTGTCGTCGTCGATCGTCTCCAACTCCTCCAGCACTTTGTCGCACGTTACACAGCTTCGCGCATCTGGAAATTCATTTGGCTAGTCAGCATTGACGTATAACTTTAAGAGCCTGTTTCACCACTTTCTGATAAGTGCCAGATAGGCTATCCACAACTTATCTGATAAAGAGAATATGGAGAATCTGACAGATAAGTAGTGGATAGTCTATCTTATCAGGAAGTGGGGAAACAGCCCCTAAATGTCGACGCTAGTCTTTATATTGCTACTTTTTTTAATGACAGCAGCAGAATTTATAAATTATCTTCTTATATATAAAATTCTCGTGTCACAATGTTAGTCCACGAACTCCTCCGAAACGGCTTTACTGATTTTTATTAAATTTTATATGCATATTCAGTAGATCTGAGAATCGGCTACTCGGTACATTATATATTGATAAGTGCATTTGTTGAATAAAATAATAGTAAATTACTACAATCTGAGACCGACGGCGACCATTGTTTATGCGACGGGATAGTGATCGACGTTGCCATGGTGACATACTAAAACATAATAAAACAATATGGCAAATATATTATGGCAAAGCAACGTTTGCCGGGACAGCTAGTATTATTATAATATTAAATTAAAATCTCCAAAAGTATGAAATACAGAGCTACTCGCCACTAACCATTGTAATGCACTCGCTATATTACAATGGCATCAATTGTCTCCAACTAAAATTATTAAATCGAACATAAGAAACTGTAAAATTATTTTTAACAAAAAATTAAAACCGACTTCCAAGGTAAAGACAATAATAACATCCTTGTATGAACTAAAAAGTATTAAATAATTTTTCCTATCTCATGGTGCCTTTTTCCGAATTTGGCTAAAACTCAACTATTTCTGTACTCAATCTTCATAATTTTGAAGTCGGTACCAGAGCTGAATCCAGATGCCAGAATATTTGAAACATATTTTGTAACTGGCACCGACTTCAAAATTATGAAGATTGAGTACAGAAATAGTTGAGTTTTAGCCGAATTCGGAAAAAGGCACCATGAGATAGGAAAAATTATTTAATACTTTTTAGTTCATATAAGGATGTTATTATTGTCTTTACCTTGGAAGTCGGTTTTAATTTTTTGTTAAAAATAATAATTTCACTCTTTTTAGTTACCTAGTAAAATCATCGCGTACTATACGTAGATTAGGGCCGATTCACACCGAATGGCAGAGGCGAGGCGAGCAGTTTCAGTGTCATATGATTTTAAACTTTATCTTCATTATTGTAATACATAGTATCGCTTGAGAAATCGACGCCGCCGGCCTCGTGCAAGCAAGAGGCCGGCGGCGTCGATCGGTCGGAGCGTCCACAGGCGGCCGTAGATTTCTCAAGCGATACTATCTATTACAACAATGAAGATGAAGTTTAAAATCATATGACACTGAAACTGCTCGCCTCGCCTCCGCCATTCCGGTGTGAATCGGCCCTAATACACCTGTATATTATTCTACGTATCTTATTACAATTTGTTAACAGTCACACATACAAAATATAATATCAGCTGCAGATAATTTTAAACAATACATTAAAAAAAATCAAAGTGAACACGTGCTAAGGCCGCGCCAAACCGGAATTTTAGCAGCGGTGAGGCTTTCAGTGTCATATGATTTTAAACTTTATCTTTATTATTGTAATACATAGTATCGCTTGAGAAGTCTACGGCCGCCCGTGGCCGCGATTGGTAAGTGTGACAGTGCACTAGCATGTTACTTGTATTATCGAAGCATCTTACTTCTCAGAAGTAATATGAAATGTGTGCCTTACGCTCTGAAGATAAGGTTGAATATTACTAATACAACAAAACAAAAATTTCGAAAATCGGTTCACAAACGGCGGAGTAATCGTTGAACATACAAAAATAAAATAAAAAATAAAAAAATATATCCACATCCGAACATATAACCTCCTCGTTTTTTGGAAGTCGGTTAATTAATCCTTCAGGCCCCGCGCGAGCACCGGTGATCGCGACAACAATAGAATACAATAGCAATTCCTGGAAATTCCGACTGCAGTATTAAGTTCAATTGTTTGAATCAATTTTAATTAAAGGCGGAAACAGTCTGGCTGTCTTTTTTATTGAATTTTCTAGCCAATATAAATAGAAATACTTTACTGCCTTGTGAAAATGAATGCTTTCCAGTGTCACATTAAAGAATATATATTTTTTTAGCTTTTATTTATAAAACCAGACTATCTTGTCTGGTGATCATTGTGGTGAATCAGACCTACTTTTAGGTGTGTTGACGTAATAGGAACTAGGTCTACATAATCTATATTGACTAGCGTAACTGGTGATTTTGAACTGCGATTAAGAGCACTAAATCTCTTTCAATATTCGAGTACTGAAACGGATATTGTGGTGTCCACGTTGGCATATGACGGAACAATACGAGCACTGACCTCTATAAGTCTATAATACACTGGACCGGCGATCGCTATCAATAAAATGTTCCTATTTGAAAGTCGCCATATTGGCGCTGATAGCTATGTGAAAGAAGTAGTGAGTGTACTTGGAACTACTATTTTACAAATGGTGGTTGCAATTTTCTATGTAATTAGCTCACAGTACGCTCACCAGTGGCGCTTCAAATCGACACAAAAAAAGCTGTCATTTTGTACGGCATAGCCAGTCCAGTGTATTATAGGTCAGTAAATACGAGAGATAGAAATGGATGGGTAGAGGGGCTTGGAGCAGGAGGGAGTTTTAGGTATGATTGTCCATGGTCGTCATTGATTGTGGATGCAAGAGACAGCTTCGCCATTATAGTGGTAATAATCGTAGCCCAACAATGAGAGAACCTCTAGAATAATGTGTCGAATTATAAATTGCAATGTTTTATTTATAGTTTTTGAAACACAGTTTATATTACGACTCGAAAAAGGGTAGGTAAAGCTTAAATAAAATCTTAAACAGACATGAAAATAAATTATTAGCAAAGAACTGTCTGCGTATTTTAAGTTTCTAAAAAGAATACAACTAAAATAGACACAGCTGTAACGAGTGGGCGTAGACTTGCGTCTTTGTTGAGTGCTAAAAGTTTAGTTCTAAATAGAGTTCACATATTATTACGTTAACAATACATAATATTCTCATTTTATCTTTTTCGAAGATACACGTTTTAATATATGTTAGTTAATGCACCGTTGTAGACAGCTGTTTAATTACTATCCTGCTATCAGCGCTCAGGAGTCGTTTTCTCTTGCTTCTGTAATTTTATTTTAAGAAGAAGATTAGCAGAATTATCAAACATTTTTACGTTGTAGTGGGTAATCTCTGGATCTACTTAGTAAATTTCAAAAATACTTTTATCAATAGAAATCGTTATATGTGAGAGTGTCATAGGCTGTGAATATTTCAATATTGTGAAAAATTGATTTGGTATTCAGAAATATTACTCCAAAATCACCCATGCGAAGCCGTCCAAAGCTAGTCAGGGTAAAGTTCACACTAAACACTTTATAAGAGTTTGTACACATTGGGCGTTTTTTGGGAAAAAACGCCCAATGTGTACCTGCTCTAAGAGCGAGACTGATATTATGTCTGATTACTCTGCAGAGTTTTAAATTTCGAATGAAAAAAGTTCCTCGTGAACTCGTCTCCCAATTTTTTATACATACGATAAAGAAACATTATTTACTCGTGCGCATAAAATGATAATTTGTTAAACATACAAAAGCTGTTGAATCACGTACATAACAATTAAAATTCATGATAATCCTTTTAAATTTTAATCGTACCACGAAATTAATGTAAAGACGTTTTCCCACGAGCCACGATACGACACGATTTAAGAACGGCACGGCACACAGGTTGTCGTTTGGACGTTTTCAGACGATTTCAGCGGTGACACCACTATTGCTTAAGTGTCTAAACACACTAGACCGAAGTTACGCGGCGTAAATTCCGCATGATTACGCCCGCAATGTATTTTAAATTACCGATGGCACACTATTCCGTCGCGTTCCGTCCGTGTTTTGGATGCGTTTGATATTGCGGACGTAATCATGCGGAATTTACGCCGCGTAACTTCGGCCTAGTGTGTTTAGACACAGAGTTTAGTAGTTCCACAGACAACTGTCATATCGTATCGTGCGGTCCATAGTGTGCAAGTCAAAGACGATAAATCGTCACCGCAAAAAAACGTTACATAGAAGTATCTGACCACATAGTGAATTGTCGTCGGAAAATCGTTTGTCGCGCTGGGGGCCGTCATTGCGTGTACAAATGAATAACGGTACATAGATATAATATTGTATGGCGCCTGGAGTCGTCACCGCATTTATGGTGTCGTACCGTGGCCTGGCTCATGGGAAAGCGCCTAAGCTGCGCGTCCACCGGGTCGGAATCGGAGCGTACGGTGCGGACGTAGCGTCGTCATCCGGCCGCTCCGTACGCTCGGTGGACGCGCAGCTTTAATCCGCCGCCGTATCACGTATCTTGCGAGAGCAATTATTGCGCGATAATTGCTCCAAAATCGCAATTTCGTATCACGCAACCAAAACAATACGATTGCAATCGATCGCTTTGTTTTTGACAACCAGCAATCGATCGCGCGATTATTGCTAGTGGATTGTTGATCGCTAATTTTACGTGATAGCCCTGCCGGCTCTTGTTATAATTTTGTATCACCTGAGTTCTGACACGATTAAGATTAATGATCATCTAAATTGTGTCAGTAGTTCAGTCGCTACGATGGAATATACACTTATAAAGACTGGTCGTCACCCTCACAAGCCTTTGCCATATTAAATACCACTTTTAAAAATATATCACTTGTCACCGAGTTTTTTTTCCACCTCAAGTTTCCATTCAATTTCAGTTTCATTCAGTAATTTATAAAAATAGCTAATATTCCGCTTCGAAGCCATAGAATGCTTTTGGGACAGTTTGGGTTTCGATATTGGGCACCTGCCAATATGATATTTTGTGGAACTAGCAACCGTGGAACAAGGTTGACATTGATTTTATCGTCTATCCGCTATGGGACTTTTGAGTTTACTGTTATAATTGAAGACTTTAGACGTAAGTGGATGAAAAGGGTAAGTAACAATTTGAAAATATACCGCTTATTGCATACATGAAGTCTTTACGGCTGGGAAAATTATTTAAGGGGCCGGGTACCCTCAAAAGTCTCATACATACGTAATACCAAAATCATTTTCTCATACGAAAATATTTAACATGTTTGAGTTATTTTTCAGCTTAAAATAGTAATTACCTAGGTTCCTGTACAATAATGCGCGATAACAGTAGATTTCCAAGAATCAGCGATCGAGAGAATGTTATTGTTGTTGAATGTTGATTTTGATAGTTTTTTGTGATACTTGAAGAAAATTGCTTGAACAAAATAAAATTATTTTGATTTGTGGTGTTTAAACTTTTGATAATAATTAATAATGGAAACCTAAAGGTGGGATGTATGATGTATCACACAGTAAGTATATAATAATATAATAAATAATAATTATGAATATCATAAATCATAATATTATTATTTTCTTATACTGTATTTTGTAAATAACGTTTAGGAATAGCGATAGTCATATTATAATATTATACATTGATATTATGTATAATTAATTTCGTTAGTATCGCTAAAACTCGAGAACTCCTGAACAGACTTGCTAATTTCTGTCTTGAAATAAAGTAAAATATAAAACTGAAGAAAATTTATATTTGTCTATACTAATATTAATATTATTATAAAGCGGAAGAGTTTGTTAGTTTGTTTGTTTGAACGCGCTAATCTCAGGAACTACTGGTCCGATTTGAAAAAGCTTTCAGTGCTAGATAGTCCATTTTTCGAGGAAGGTTATAGGCTATATTTTATCACGCTACGACTAATAGAAGCGAAGAAATAGAGGAAAATGTGGAAAAAAACGGGGGAAATTATTTGAAAGGGCTTATTTCACGAACTACTAGAGCAATTTTTCTGTTATTTGGGTCAGATAAAAAGTAGACCATGTGAAGGCTTATAGGCTATTTTTTGGACTAACTTGTCTGTGAAACGTCTAATTTACGTGGGCGAAGCCGCGCGGAACGTCTAGTATAGCATATTTTCGACAACGATTATTCCATTCTAGCTTTTGCCCGCGACTTCGTCCGCGTTAGCATAGTAGTTCACATCCCAAGTAGGTATTAATATTTATTGTACAAAAATATTCAATGTACAGAATTGACTTTCCTACGATTTTATTATATAAGTATAATATAAGATGTTCCGCGCGGCTTCGCTTGCGTAATTTAGGAATTTCACGCAAGCGTACATTTTTCCACAATAAATAGCCTATGTCCCTTCACGTGGTCTATTCGTCATGTTTGCCAAATAACATAAAAATTGCTCCAGTAGTTCTTAAGACAATAAGCAATTTTATATAATTTCCCCCGTTTTTTTCCATTTCCGTTATTTCTTCTCTCCTATTAGTCTTAGCGTGATAAAATATAGCCTATATCCTTTCTTGATTAATGGGCTATCTAACACTGAAAGAATTTTTCAAATCGAACCGGTAGTTCCTGAGATTAGCGCGTTCAAATATAAGCCTTTTCAAATAATTTCCCCCGTTTTTAGGGTTCCGTACCCAAAGGGTAAAAACGGGACCCTATTACTGAGACTTCGATGTCTGTCCGTCTGTCTGTCCGTCTGTGTCCAGGCTGTAACTCAAGAACGGTAATAGCTAGAGTTGAAATTTTCACAGATTATGTATTTCTGTTGCCGCTATAACAACAAATACTAAAAACAAAATAAATTAAATATTTAAGGGTGACTCCCATACAACAAACGTAATTTTTCAAACATTTTTTGCTCGGTATCAACGATGACAACAAGTAGGCACTTGAAATTTTTACAAAAGCCCTTATTATATGTGTACTTTAATAATTAAAAATAATATTTAAATAAAATAATTTAAGGGGGCTCCCATACAAAAAACGCAATTTTAGGCCTATTTTCGCTCTATAACGGTACGGAACACTTCGTGCGCGAGTCCGACTCGCACTTGGCCGATTTTTTCTACATTTCCCTCTATTTCTTCGCTCCTATTAGTCTTGTCGTGATAAAAATATATAGCCTACAGCCTTCCTCGATAAATGGGCTATCCATCAGTAAAATAATTTTTCAAATCGGACCAGTAATTCCTGAGATTAGCGCGTTCAAACAAACAAACTCTGCAAAATTATAATATTAGTATAGTTAGTATAGATAGCAGAAAATTCGCGCACATTATGACGGAATGCATCGGGTCGGGTTGCATTTCTCGTACAAGTTTTATATTACCTATCGCGTATTCGGTCGTAAAACTTGTATGAAAAAAACGTTCCGCCCCGATATTATTAATTTTATCTAATTACCAACTAACCGACTTAAAAAAGGAGATGTAATATTATACAGGGTGCAATTCAACCCACCGGCACAGCCATCGGCCAAATTTTTTAGGGCTTAGGTATCATTAGGATTTAGGAGAGTCTATTTAAATATCTATGGACGCTTTACACCACGTCAGTCTGGATTGGTTTTAATTCTATAATTATACATAATATATGTCACGTCTCACTGCCACTTTTCTCAGAAACTATATAAAAACCTTATAATTTCATAAAAATAAACCTTATTGTTGCTGCGGATTGCGGAACCATTCATGGGCGAGTCCAACTCGCACTTGACCGATTTTATTATTTTGAATGATAACAATGTGAGGAATATTTGGAGTAGCCTTTTTTCTGTTTTTGAAACTTTATTGTGGCGTACTGTCTTTTAATAATATTTAAATAAAAGCGTCGACCTCTGTGGGCTGTGGCGCAGTGGTTGAGCACATGGTAGCTCAAGCCGGGGGTCGCTGGTTCGAAACTCGAACCCCACCGACGGAACAAAACGTTTTCCTGGGTCATGACTCATGACTCATGAGTCATGACTCATGGATGTGTATTAAACATGTGTATAATAATATTGTAAAAACTAGATGACGCCCGCAACTCTGTTGCGCCAAAACTAGTTTATCGCGCGGAAACCGTGCATTTTTTCGGGATAAAAAGTATTATATGTCAAAGGACAAAGACTCGGGACCGCCTCAAAGTATCTCCATGCCAAATTTCAGCAAAATCGGTTCAGCGGTTTGGGCGTGAAGAGGTAATAAGCTAGGTAATAACAGACAGACAAACAGACACACTTTTTTATTATTTTTTTACAATTAGTATGGAAGTATGGATCTTAAATAAGTTGAGTATAATAAAAAGGAAATCTATATCTACATAATATAGGTACTTATTATAAAACAAAGTCCCTTTTTTCCCTCATGTACCTTGGTTCCCTTTAAGGGTCCGTATACGAAATTTGCCGATTTCGCTGATTTTACAGACGTGATTTAACAGTTAAAATACAGTATTTCTATAAGTTTTAATGCACAACATGTAAGATCATTTCAATTATAATATAATGTTGGAGCTAGATTTTTTTATTTTTTTTTAAGTATCTTTAAATAATCCAACTCAAACCCGCGACAGTTTTGTGATTTTTGCTGTAAAAGGTTTAGAATATTACCTTTTTATGGATTGTATTGACGTCTTAACGGTATGAAAAAAATACAATGCACTGTTGAGAAAGTTGTCTATAAAATGTTGGAATTACTTTTTACCACTTTAATATAAAAAACCCTTTAAAAAACAGAAAACCTCTATCTGCCCGCTAACTTGGCGATCGTCCTTTTTCACCTGGCATATGAAAGACGGGCGTGAGTGTGAAGAGAGCAGTAGAAAAGAGAATACGGGCTCTTTAAAACTACGCAACGGATTTTGATGATTCTTTTAGTGTTAGATAGCCCATTTATCGAGGAAGGCTATAGGCTATATTTTATCACGCTAAGACTAATAGGAGCGAAGAAATAGAGGAAAATGTGGAAAAAACGGGGGAAATTATTTGAAAGGGCTAACTTGAACGCGCTAATCTCAGGAACTACTGGTCTGATTTGAAAAATTCTTTCAGTGTTAGATAGCCTATTTATTGAGGAAGGCTATAGAGTAGGTATAGGATATAGGCTATATTTTATCACGCTAAGACTAATAGGAGTATGTGGATAAAACGTTGGAAATTATTATCATAACATTTAAAAAAAAAACCCCGCACGATGGGGTGGACGCGAAAAAAAATTCATCCCAGCTTGATGTGTAGGGAAGGTACCATAATATTTTTTAAGATTTCATATACCATTTTATCGACATCATTTATATGTGCATTCATGCCAAATTACAGCTTTGTAGGTCTCTGAGCAAAACCGCGGACAGACAGACAGACAGACAGACAGGCAGACGGACGGACAGAACGAAACTATAAGGATGCCTTTGTTGACTACGGAACCGTAAAAATGAGTAAATGTCCTTGAGTTATAAAATTTTAGTTATCCACTACCACTTACTTCAATTGCTACAATACAAGCGATTTTCATGACTTTATGCGATTTGAATGTGATAAAAAAATATGTATTTTGGTCTGTAGTCTCTTTATCATTTATATCAGTATTCACTTTAAATTAATATTACGTTTAAAAGTGAAAATTAACATTGGAAAAGGAAATCTCGTAGCTTGCGTAGACCATCGTAGCTAACTTGCTACGCAAGCTACGATCCGTCTACGGTGCGGCGTAGCTTGTGTAGCCCGTAGCAAGCTACGGCACACTGCTACGCGCTTGTCTACAAGTATGCATCATAATAAACATAAAATCTAATATTGGTCCTCTTACGGCCACACTCAGGCATTTAATGATTACATATCTATATTATTGTCTATATACATATTATAAAACAAAGTCGCTTTTTTTCCCTCATGTCCCTTTGTTCCCTTTAATCTTTAAAACTACGCAACGAATTTTGATAATTCTTTCAGTGTTAGATAGCCCATTTAACGAGGAAGGCTATAGGCTATATCCTATCACGCTAAAACTAATAGGAGCGAAGAAATAGAGGAAAATGTGGAAAAAACGGGGAAAATTATTTGAAAGGGCTAACTTGAACGCGCTAATCTCAGGAACTACTGGTCTGATTTGAAAAATTATTTTAGTGTTAGATAGCCCATTTGTTAAGGAACGCTATAGGCTATATTTTATCACGCTAAGACTAATAGGAGAATGTGGAAAAAACGGGGGAAATTATTTGAAAGGGCTTATCTCGCAAACTACTGGAGCAATTTTTATGTTATTTGGCACAGATAAAAATTAGACCACGTGAAGGATCATAGGCTATCGATTTTAATCATTTTTTCAGTGGTTATATATTTTATACCCCTGCGACACCGAGGAGGGTCGCTAGTATAATAATAATAATAACTATGGACGCTTCACACCACGTCAGTCTGGCCCCGTGCTAAGTACCTGAAGGACTTGTGTTACCAGACAACGGAAATATATTTAATACTTTTATACTAATACGTATATTTAAGATTATTAATTATTATTATATCATACACATATTTAATACACATCCAGACCCGGGAACATTGAAAACGTTTTGTTCCGTCGGCGGGATTCGAGCCTGTAACCCCCGGCTTGAGCTGCCACACACTTAACCAATTGAGCCATGACAGAGGTCGTCAATATTTTATTATAACTTTAATGAATACAATAGTTTTGTCAGAAGATATTATATTACGTACAATCTCTCTCAGAGCAAACGTTATTAAAAAATGTTACCAAAGCGAATAGCTATACGAAGTTTGCTATCTTTAACCCTTCAAGCCCCATAAGGACACCGGTGACCGCGACAACAATAGAATAACAATAGATTTCCAAGAATCCGCGATCAAAGCCGTGCCTTTATACGTGGGAGAGCCATGCATCGGCACGAATGGGCCGGTTTGACTGGAGAAATACCACGTTCTCACAGAAAACCGGCGTGAAACAGCGCTTGCGCTGTGTTTCTCCGAGTGAGTGAGTTTACTGGAGGCCCAATCCCCTACTCTCCCCTATCCCTCCCTTCCCATCCCGTGCTTTCCATCAGGTGACCCGTTTGCTCGTTTGCCCCCTTATTTCATAAAAAATGATTAATTTCTTTATCCGATACGTTGAAAAAGTCATATTATGACAAAGCTATTTACTATGTAAATAGTTTTATCACTAATAGCTGGGTACGTATATTATAATTACTAATATGATTTGCTTAATCGTAATGCATTGTGTATGCGGTGCACGAATACAATAACATTTTTATAACCAAAAAATAATATAAGCGGAAATTGTAATTCGACTTTTTTAAAATTATAGGTAATGGAGACTTCATTATTACTCAATATTTGTCATGTCATGGCTGATTGCCAAAGTTATACTGAATTAGTTGTTACTATGTTCTTCTAACATATATGTTTTATAACAATTTTGTATTTTTGTAATAAACAAATCAATCGATAAAATATAATAATAATAATTAACAATCCAATGGTTAAATGATTAAATACTGTAATACTTTGTACCTATAACTGTATACATATACATTTTATTACTGTATACATACAACTGTACAACTGTATACATATACATTATATTGGAACCTTATTCATTTTCAAGGACAAACATTTTGAAGTATACAAGTCTACTGTATACCTAAAATTATTTATCATAATCAAATATTGAACAATCAGTTGAGTAAGCCATCATAAATCAGCATTATTTTTGAATAAATTAAATCATCTATAAAAACCGTTACCACTTTAAAGTTCAAAGTTCAAGGTTATATTTAACCACGTGATAGAGTAATTTCGCACGTTTTGAGAGCAGTTCAACTATACGTACATCAAAAAACAAACCAATCAATAACGCGTTACGCTCTGTAAGTGCTTAAGAGGGAATGCGGTTACAGTAGAATTTAAACGAAGAAACTATTGCCATCACTCTTCATCCTGCGCCGGCACGTGTATTATGATAGAGGCAGATACAGTAAATCGAGGTTAAGAATTCCTCTGATTCGTCCTTCGAAATACAGCCTATCTAATTATTATTTTTTAATATCTTCAGGAAGAGTGAGTCTATGCCTCTACGTTATTATTTTATCTTAAAGATCTTTCAAAATTGTTTTATGGTCGGTGGATTGGCGGGGTACGGAGCATTCATTTTTTGTAATTTTTTAAGGGACATATTTTTTATATATTAGTAAATTTAGAAAAAATCGAACGTAGAGGCATGGTTTTAACAGATCTCAATATTGCATAAAAATATCATTTGTCTAGACGCATTGTCCTGGGAGTAAATTGGGGAATACGTTTGTATGGAAAAACAGTGTTAGCGTATGCTCTTAAAGTAAGATGCACTCTTACTTTAGACACTTGTGATTTTTTTTCAAGGGTAGGGTAGTAGAGGATAACGGTAGTTTAATTTCAGCAAGTAGGACGTCCGTCATATCATTCCACACGTGACCATGGCCGCTGGAAAGTAGCTGAAACGTTGGGAAAAAGAAAAGTGATCCGCGACAAAATCCGTAAGTGCCTAAAATATGAACAATATTCGCGTAAATCTAAGAAATTAGTAGATTAACTCTTGTCAAAAAATATGAGAAACCAGGCTTAAGCCATCTATTTTATTACAGAAGAGTTCAGCAGACTAAACTATAGTGAGTCAGTGAATCGTTTAAATCAACATTGCTGACAGAAATAAACATACGTCTGCGGCCAGCGGTCGCGTCAGATGGCACACCACACAATAGTCAATACAACTATCAAAATGCAGTAGTGTAACTCCGACGTGTCCTTGAAATCAAACTTGCTCGAAACAAAGACACGTGCACGACGTGTCTGTTCACATGGCAACGTGAGGCGTTGCGCGTCGATGCAATGGTATGCATTAAAATAACTAATTCAAAACTGAACTTTTTGACACATTAAATTAACAGACTAGCTATTCGCAATGTGGTACTGCCTGTTCCAGGATGAAAAGGCACATTTAAAAACACATCGCGACGTCACGCGACTTTGCAATGTAAATTAATGTATTCTTTTGCTCTCATAAGTTATCTGAAATCATACTTATGGATGCGTGCGTCGATTCCGGCTTCGAATCAACATATTCTACTATATACGTTTATATTGTGATACGAGACATAATATATAGATACTACAACGATAGAGCATCAGTCCCAGCTCACATCACATGCCTAGCGAGCTAGTGTTTGACGACCATATTATACTTTTTACGTTAGCAAGTACTTTTACCAGACTTCGACAAAGCCAAAAGAAAAGGGGAATAATTCTGGTAGAGATCAACTATAATAACATGGCGCGCCCCTCCAAATGACTGTTTCAATGTGTGTAGTCACATCCTTATGAAAGAGTTTGTATGTGGTAAGTATTCAACCAATCACAGTACACGTAATATTCCAGTTAATGTCACTTATTACCAAGATTCGCTGATCAACTAATCATAACTAGCCTACCGCGCAAGACAACGCACTTCAAACGTTTTGACAACACACTTCAAACGTTTTGAATTTTGGATGGGCGCGCTATGTTATCGTAGTTGATATCTACTCTATGTGCGGTTTTATCTTAGCAACCTAAGATACTGGGTCAATAATAATAGTACTGTAGGTTCCCTAGAACAATTTTTTTTATTACTATCTAGCAAATTTTTGGTGAGTAGCTTCATTTTAATAAGGCGAACAACAATTTCCTCTACGAAAATTCTCGAAAGTGGTAGCTAACAAAGATAGAAAGGATTTAATATTTCGATTTGATGGTCCCAAAATATGTATTGTTATATTTGTAGGACAATGTTACTCT
Source organism: Lysandra bellargus (assembly GCA_905333045.1). Classification (NCBI taxonomy): domain Eukaryota; kingdom Metazoa; phylum Arthropoda; class Insecta; order Lepidoptera; family Lycaenidae; genus Lysandra; species Lysandra bellargus. The sequence continues at coordinate 8,567,063 of HG995323.1, forward strand.
TAAGTTATATGACTATTAACCTATTAATATACAAAAATAAGCTGGTTTGAGTTCCGTTGTCAACGAGGACTTTTTGATTACAGAACCCTAAAACGAAACCCTAACCTGTAACCAGCTGATAATAAAATAATAATGGCCTTAACCCAACGTTATAAGATAATGATTATTTTTGCCAGGAAATATTAATAACAAAAGGTTACGCTATACCATACGACAATATTAAACGACTATAAGACCCAGAAAAAAACAAACAAACAGGAGCCACAATGAAAGAACATAATATTATATCATGCGGTCGAATTGAGAAACCTCCTCCTTTTTTGTAAGTCAGTTAAAAAAGGGTAAGCTGTCTATCCATACGTGAATACTCGAAACACAATCAAACCAAGGCCCACCATATATTTCCACCACTGCCTGAGGTAATATAATAGCCCTATGATATGAGATATCCCGATCTCAGATTGACCAAAAGAAAGTAAATCTAGGACTAGGAACTAGGAAGTTTATCTCTTTCTAAGCAAAGCGAAAGACAGAACAAAGTTGGGTTGACTAAATAGTTAAAGAATAAGATTAATCATCCACAATCGACGCAAAGGCTTTGTTTTTTGTTTTTAGAATAAAATATTATTTGAACTAAAATCAAATATTATGTACATAAAATACTGTACATATAAATACGATCCGAAATCGCATTGAATAGTACCTACTCTTAACACTTTCACACGACAACACCAAAATAAACTCCCGCCCTTGATACAATGTATTTTCAACTCTTGGAAATTTTCACTTGTGGAAATGTATATGTGGCGCCATGTCCCCTCCAGCTGTAACGATATGATGATTATCATTGAAATAACGTTACGATAATTGCATTCATAAATCAACAAAAATCTCCCCCTGTTTTATATTTTAGTAATATATTTTATAGGCACCTTATATTGTTAGAGAATAGAGTATTAATTTTTGTAAAATATAACCTAAAATAGTTAAATAAAAAGTTTAAAAAAATGTGACCTTACACAAATGCTTAACAGCGATCATTTAATGCTAATTCCACCTACATTTCCAAATAATAATAATAATTAAAGTTCTGCCTGCATTGTGTATTTATATGTATTACTGGCATCTTCACGTTGGCTAATAATGGACCAAAATAAGTACTCACAGACATTGATCGGGGCATGTTCGTTGCCCATGGGCCATAGCGGTTTTGCACGATAATTGCAAAGTTTACAAAAACCCGAAAACAAAACAATGAAAATTATTTATGCTCTAGCCACTACAAAGCTGCTTACAGCTTAACTTTCGGCCCTTTAGTAATGAATTATTCATGGTTTTCAGCTGCTCATCGACGGCCATACAGACAAACGGTTATGAGATATTAAAAATAAAATATTATTGTAAAAGAAACATTACGGAAGACCATGATAACGGACGCCCTTCTGGCAACAAGCCACAAATAATATTAGGAACTAACAAACTAACCCGTAAGTAACGCGAGTAAAACGTAAAAGTTAACGTAACACTAACTAGATATTTTGGTAAAGTATACCTAAAAGTAATTTAAATCTATCACTTCATTAGTTTAAGTAGTATCTTTTAGTAATTTTCTATGTTTTTGTTTTTAACCCTATACTATTGCAGTCTGTGAGATATTCTGCGTAGGTAGCACATTGATGTTTATCTGTCGCGCGGCGTAAACAGACACGTCATTAGGTAAAGATTTTTCTTCAATTGAATGAAGAGTATGGAGTGTAGATGGAGGAGAACTATCTTATATGGGGGATATTTGAAAAAGTGTCCTGCTGTGTAAAAGCTGTACGCAGTAAATAACAGTTGAAAGTGGAGCTAGCTACAGCAAAGGGTATGGAAAACAAAATACTTAGTAAATAAATAATAAATAAATAAAATAAATAACAAAATAAATAATACCAATATATTTTGAAAAATATAACCTAAAATAGCTAAATGAAAACTGCTAAATGATTTAAAATTTACCCCGTTGCTACTGTAGCATCACCCTAATTTAACCATAGTTTAACGCATTTCAGCGGACACTTTTTACATACAGAGATAGTTCTCCTTCATCTACATTCCATAATGAAGAGTTACAAATAAGGTATAGGGCTCATCATCTCATGTCAAAATCATCATTTAACGCTTCAACTTCTGAGTGCGGCAGTTAGTGTCTGTTCAGTAAGACGTGTTTCTGCTTATAATGTTTCGATTTTTTTTTAATTAGCCTAGATGCAGTCCCGCCGTTGGCTAGCCCAACTGGTATGCCTCCAGCTCGTCGCGCCATCTCTTCCTTGGCCGGCCACCGTTGCGTCGTCCATCTTCAGGTACCCATTCAGTTGTTAATTTTGCCCAGCGGTTGAGATGCATGCGGGTAACGTGGCCAGCCCAATCTTATTTTAGTTTTGCCGTCTTAGCTCTTACATCCTTAATAACTGTTTGGGAGCGCAGTGTAGTGTTTCTTATTTTGTCGACAAGTTTTACTCCCAACATACTGCGCTCCATCGCTCTTTGGCATACCCCGAGTTGGGACTTTTGCGAATCGGTCAGTGACTAAGTTTGCGCACCGTAGGTTAGGACGGGCAGAATACACATGTCAACGAGTCTGCATTTCAGGGAGATTGGTAAATCTCCCTTCATCAGCGTCTTGACCAATAGTTTTTCAAGGCGTCTTCGATTCGTCGATCGACTTCCTTCTCTTGTCTGTAATGAAAAGAAACTAACTGGCCCAAGAAGATGTACTTACTCGTCGACATAGATAATTGCTTGTTCGTCTACGTCGACCCTACGTCTCGTGGTATTTGTCATTATTGGAGTTTTGGACATATTCATTGTGAGTACCACCTCGAGGCTTGCAGTGCTTAGATCTTGTAGCATGGTCTGAAGGTCTGCGGCTGTAGGAGCAAAAAGGACAATGCCGTCGGCAAAGCGAAGATTTGTTAGCTTTTTGTTATTGGCCCTTCTCTATCCATAGGTCGTTCAGCTTTCGGAAAACTTCCTCAAGGACACAGCAAAATAATTTTGCGGAAATTGGGCCGCCTTGTTTAACTCCTTTCAAAATTTGGAACTCAGGGCCGGTGGTGTTACTCATGTTAGGTTTAATATCAGCCGTAGCCCGTACTATTGCTATTTAAAATTACTTGAAGAAGTTCAACGTATGTATTAAGTATACTATTTCGTGGATATGTAAAGATTTACCTAAATATGGTAGATTGCTTTATACTATCGAAAGCTTTAAAATCTACAAAGGCTAAATAAATAGGTTTATTAAATTCTGTATATTTTTTTAGAAGTTGGATGAGTCTGTAGGTGGTCAGTTGTAGAAGAGTTATGTCGGAACCCAGCTTGCTCTGCTGGCTGATGTCTAGCGAATTTTATGAACATTTACCATGACAATAATATTCTTATACAGAGTGAGCGTTTTATAATTTTGTGGAATCAACCATTCTTTAGTTAGATTACTTAATTTCTCAACACAGTAAGATATTAACTTTTTTTTATTGAATCGAAATGTTATAAGTTCATTATTTATTTAAATTTGCTAACTGTTTTCATCGATAAAATAATGGCAATTGAATTTTCGCAATCAATAAAGACTTATAGACACCAAGATTTGAGGTAAATAAACTCTAGAAATCCAGAAATATATTTTAGTACGACACCAAGAAATGTCTTACGCAAATAACTAAATACTTCTAATTTCTACAATATGAATCATTTTAGATCATTATAGTCTATGCTTATGAAAAGAGACAGTTGTAGTTATAGAAAAGATTTTAGCTCACTTCCAGTTCGGTTGTACACCTATCATTTATTACTTTAACCTTGTTTTGGAAGTTAATGAAAAACTTCTTATCGTGGCTCAATTTCATTTTAGAGTGAGAGCCAGCAACAGCCAGACTTTCGTCATTTTATAAAAACTGAAAGTTCTCCTGTATAACATGACCCCTGTAGAGGTAAGGTGTAAGAACGACCAGCAACTATAGAGCTTAGGCAGGGATCATAAACAAGAAAACATTCAGCTTTCAATATATAAAATGACGAAAGTCTGGCTGTCGCTGGCTCTTGGGTCATTTTTTTTTTATTGATTAAGTTTAATGAAAATTATTTTTGATGTATGACAATCAACTTAAATACTTTCATTAGATGAGCAATGCATGCGAGTGTACGATGACCGAGTGATGTTTTCATCGTTACAGCTATTTTAAGATTTATTATGAGTGCTGTACACCGCGCCACGTGCTTTTTATTATCTTTCGTGATTATTATTGTTATTGTTTGTGATTAAGCGTCTTATATTTTAAATAATGTAATTTATTATGATTTGTGAACATTGAACGTAAGTACATCATTTTTTTCATTGCGTCAAATCAATTTTAGGATTACTTACGAGTTACGACTTACGACCTATAACTACGAGACGTAAGTATTTGATTATTTGTGTAACGCATTATTTTGTCTATGCTAGTTAGAGCTAGGGGCTGACAAAAGATTCATACGAATTACAGATTATGTTTTATCAAGAATAATAATGAAGACGACGTGAGTGGAAGAATCGAACAAGTAACATTTCGTAACATGCGGACTATAACTCATTTTTTCCCTAATTATTTTAATAAAACTTGTAAGTTATCTACTTCATAACTTAGCTAATATATCTGGCTCCACATATAATCCATAGTTTTTCTATTTCAAATATTTTTTCCGGCCCTAAAGCCTCCATTTAAGCAAAAAAACGGGAAGTTTTTTCATGTTATTTACCTTATTACTCACATCTTGAATTGAGAATGTAAGTTTAAATGTTTTTCAGTCGTATTATATTTGAAATTATTTCTAACTAAATAATCATTATAAATTGGCAAATGAATGTATTGAGTAAATTTGAAACACCGATTTCAATATCTGCCAAGTCTAGAAAGATAATTTAATTGTAATACTCAAACTACTAGATGCTTACAAAATTAATATACAGCTGTATATTGTTTAACTATGATCATTACACAGAAAGCACTCTGAGTTTTACAACAAATTTAAATTCTTAAGTCAAGAGAGCCTATCGTTGTTAAAAATTGAATTTCAAATGAAAATTTAACTTTAAATGAACGTAATAAATAAATGTCTATTATAATATTATTATTTATTTAGTTAATTTATGTACCACTAAACAATAATGAAAACTTCTCGAGAATGTGAACACTAAACAGTTAACTAAAGTATCGAAAACTTAAAGTAATTATTTTAATTTCCTAAATAAGCTAGATTTATATGGTGCTTTGGAAGAAATCCAAATTTGTAACTAATTTCAGGCTGAAAGTCTCAATTAAGTGATAACAACCAGACGGTAAAAAATTCAAAAATTTCGTACTTGAAGATTACTTTGAAGATAAAGATTTATTTTAATTTTTCTGGAACCGTGTCGTGTTCGTAAACGTTAATTAAATTCTCAATCAATAGCACCTATCTAATAAGCCTAATAATGTCTTGTTTACTTAATTATTGAGTGACTATTCGAGGCAAACAAAGTTATTATGTATGTCTTAATCCGTATGAGGTAAATAAACAAACTTCTGTGTATTTTGATGATGTTGATTATGAACTACACTGTTAAGATTCCTTTTGAATACAATGCCAATTATTCGATAAAAAAACACACTCCGGCGGCTCATAAAAAAGCTCACAGTATCATTAAATTTAACATCACAAGTTTTAAAACTTTAAATGATCGTTAAACATTTAATGAAAGCATTTTGATAGCTTCCAGAAGTTCCACACCAACGACCCTCGACATTTACAGAATGAGAACTGCAATAGGTAGTCGGTGAATTCTTATATATATATCTATAGAAGTTCTCCTTGTGTACTCGCTGGTGTGTCCTTTAAAGCTTAGTATAAAGGAGAAATACTTCCACCAAGCTTGACCATCCTTCGATAAACAAAACAACAAGACCTAACTTACTTCATTACTTATTATTGTTTACGTTCCGTGAGTGACGGCGTACAGATGGATATAATTAATGTTTATAATCTGTCTCTGGGGTTGCGTGCATTTAATGATAGCAATGGTAGCTAAAGATCGTTTCAGTGATGAGAATTTCAGCACGCGAGTCGGTCCGCCCGCCCCGCTCAAATGTGCGGACTGCGGGCAGACGGTGAATCAACGTTTCGGCACACTTTTTGACATTTCCCCTGGCTTAGCGACTGCGACACGAAAATATAATCGGAATGCTAATATCGCGCAGGAGAAATCTGATTCTGCGAAACAGCACACACTGGTCGGTTTTAGCCGTTCGGCGTAGGCGCCCGGCGACCTTGGGAGAACGGGAGTGAAGAGCGAGCGTCGGCGCCATTTTAGGCGGCGGCGACGGCCACCGCGGTCGGGTCGGGTTTTATTGTCTCCGCGATTGCATAACACGACCGCGGGATCGGGCGCGTCGGAGATCATTAAGCGAGGGTCGCGAGCGGCGCGGCTGGCGGCCGGCCAGCGCACTTACACCAGAACACCGCCACGAAGTCCTTCTCCTCCAGCAGGCGCTCCAGCTGCTTGGCGGTGACCTCTTCGATCTGCGGCTCGTGGCGCGCGGGCGCTGGGGGCGACTTGCGCGCCGCGGCGGTCGCGAGCAGCAGGGCCACGATGACCGGCACCCACCTAGCCATGGCGAGGGCGCGCGCGTACTGACGCCCGCCCGCCAGCGCCGCGTGCGCGCGCGCACCCGCCCGCCCTGCGCATGCGCACGCGCTAAACCGTTCTATGATAAAGTCTTTTTCGACAGTTTTCAAGAAAACTTTGGAGGTTTACCATAATTTTTTAATTCAGTCATTTTATCTATTCGTAAACTATTGTATCGTATCGTTTTACATAAATATAATTAATAATTATCTATATCTATACTTATAATAAAATCGTAGAGGTAAAGTTTTTGTACATCTATACATACATATAATAAAACTGTAGAAATGAACTGTAGAAAATTCTGTACATTAAAGATATTCAAAAAATAATAAGCGGAGGGTGTCAAAACATCGATATAGAAGCCAAAAATGTGGTTAGTTTTTTGTCTGTCTGTCTGTCGACAGACAGACATGTTTGTTCCACTATCACACGAAAACTACTGATCCGATTTGAATGCTGTTTTCGCAGATATATTTGTCTTCTTCCAACTTAACATCTGGTGTATACAAATTTTTCCTCCCACCCCTCTAAGGGGACGAAAGAGAGGGTCAGATTTTGTATCAAACTATTTCTTTAACACAAAAACTACTGATCCGATTTGCATACGGTTTTCGCAGATATATTTGTCTTCTTCTAACTCAACATCTGGTGTATAAAAATCTCCCTCCTCCCCAGACCTCACCCCTCTAAGAAGACCATAGAGGGGGTCATATTTTGTGTCAATTTTTTTTCTTCAGTGGACTTACTTCATATTATTAACTATGTTTTCCAACTTAACATCTGGTGTATAAAATTTTTCCCCTCACCCCTATTAGGGGACAAAAGAGGGGGTAAGATTTTGTATCAACTGATGAAGTAGAAATACTTTAAATGGCAAAACAACGTTTGCCGGGACAGCAAGTTGAATATAAACTTGAAAAAACGAGTCAGGGGCATGTTAGAAGAGTAGTAGAACACATTTTAACTGTTGAAATTTTTGTTTCTCTGTCTGTTTGTCTATTTGTACAAGCTAATCTCTGAATCCGCTGGACTGATTTCAATAAAATTTGGCATGTTGATACTTCACATCCCTGGTCAACATCTTAGATACTTTTTTAACCGACTTCCAAAAAGGAGGAGTTAATGTTTGCTGTTTGTGGTCAGATTTTCAAAATTATTATTTTTTGTTGTATATATTGTTACGGGTTAACAATATATACAACAAAAAAAAAGAATTTTGAATACATCTCAATGTTTGAAACTCTGATTTTGATATCATGTTTACAAAAACGGTGACTTTATATTGATTTTCTCGGGATCGAGAGGTATCGACGGAACTCCCTTACAATAAAAACATTACAGTAATTTTCACTTTTTTAAGTAAAAATTAACATTACATGCCACCCGATGCCACCAAACCGTGTTCGCTCGGGTAAATTAGATATTTCAGACAAATTAGTCCACTAAAATAACCTATGATCCTTCTCGTGGTTTATTTCTTATCTGTGCCAAATAAAAAAAAAGCAAACACAATCCAGAAAGTCCAAAAGTAGGTTAAGTTAGTAACCTAACCTAACCTACTTTTGGACTTTCTTTCTAACGAACATGGTTAGAACTTAGACCACAACACAGAGGGAGCCGAGAGAGCGCAGCAAGCACCGGCGACCGTCATTAAATAAAAGGGGGGCTCGGGGGGCCCCCCGCCAAAACAAATACAAACACAATTCAGAAAGTCCAAAAGTAGCTTAGGTTAGGTAAGAAGTTAGACCACAACATAAAAAAACTAATTCAATTTAGTGGTTAACACCTTCACTGCGGCAAGTAAAATCTTAAATCTTCGTCTGGTGCGGCGGCGGGCCAAAGTGTGCCCCCAATGATTTTTCCGCCAGTGCGGGGTAGGCCTTTCTCGACCCACCAGCACAAGGTTTGATTAAATTACAATAACTTTGCGAAAACATAATGTAGGTGTACAGTTTTTGGACTGTTGGAATAACCTTGAACCCAACTACTTTAGATTTGATTCGCCCCGGGATCTGCCAAACAGGAAATGAGAAATAAACCAGGGAAAGTGGGGGGCCGATATCGACCCGAACCGCACTAGAAAGTATTTTTAGTAGAGATGGGAAAGACAAAAATAAGGGGATATCGAAAATATATATTTTTATTAATATATTTAAATTCCTGTCTTTAAAACACAAAGCCCGTTTTTGTTTGCACATTCTGCAGTATGTTTTATTTTTTTTAAATTTCTTTTTTGATTCGACACTCCTCATGGTTTCTCTCAGTTTTTCATATCACCCTGCACAATTTCGCCGTTTAACGTTCATCTCAAGGGCATGATTTTTTGTTTCCTGCTATCGTGCGTTGTTAATTTTATAAAATGAATAATTATTGTATTTTAAAAAGATAAAACCGACTTTAAAATCGTACGTAATTGGGAATCAAAATTACCTATTTTAAACACTACTGAACCGATTTTGATGAACAGTATTCCCGAAGTTAAATAGTACCCAGTACGAAAAAAAAATGCTTTAATCGGACTAGTAGTTCCGAATATGTACGAACACAAATATAAAAAACATACATGAATATGTATGTCACTTTAGAAATTTGTCACATTTGTTCAGATGCTGATAATATAGAGTAAAACATATCAAAACTAGGCAGTTCTAAAAATAATACATACAATATACAGGTTGAATTGATAACCTTTTTTTGAAGTCGGTTAAAAAACGCGACGTACGTCAGCTACGACTTACGATAGATTGCACATCACTAACTGGCGAGGCGGACGCTCGGTGCGGTATTGGGTCGCCAACCGCCTGCTTGTACGGCGGGCCGCAATAGGCCCACTGCCGCACTGAGTTGATTTTTGACACCTCCAGTGGTGGGCCGATAGTAACGACCTGCCGTAATATTTTTATAGGAAAGACCTATAATTTTAAACATAATCTCAAATATATATTTACCTCTGTCGTACCTTTACAAATACCTGAGATAATCGTTCCGCACCGAGAGAACATAGTTTTCTTCGTCCGCACCAGCTGAAATTCCGCGGCGGGCCGATTCCGGCCCGCCCCGCAGTGAAGGTGTTAAGTTATTTGACAATCTGCACTGCAACTTTTTACTGTCTCCGCTTTGAATAGAAAGAGGAATTACAATTCTTCATACTTCTATTTTCTGATTAATTTCGTTGAGGGTCCCAAACCAGTTTGACCATATTGTTCTTCAGGTAGGTATCCTGAGATCATATCTTTTTTTTTTTGGGTGGAGAAATACTTTTACATGCGTAAAATCCCCAACGCTGCCGGGAATGCTCCCGGCAGCGTTGGCGAAGGCCAGGGTTTGTGGGACTTGCTACGGCCGAAGAGATGGTAAGTGGCCTTAAACCCGACCGTGTCCCTACTTTCGCGCAGGACGGAGACGCAAGAGTCTATTACACGTCTTCCGTGACTTCCGTCCGCAGGCAGGGATAGATGCCTACAATAAATACCGTCCTTTCCCCTGTCCTGAGGGGAATGTTTTAAAATTTCGTGTGTAATATAGATCCAAATAAAATAGTCGTAGATGGGTGTTAAATTTTCTAATTTTCTACATTGAGATGTAATTTCTATTATAATTCACTCGGACGAAGTTGCGGGCAACAGCTAGTTCTTATTAAAATTTTCGGCCAATATTATATCAAAATTTTTCGGGACCATCCTTCCGATTCCTTTATCAATTTTTTTAGAAATACATTAACAATAACACTGAATTATTTCAGTAGGTTCTAAAGACCATTTTAATTATGTCTATAGCAGTGGTTCCCAACCTTTTTAGAGCTGTTACCCCTATGGCCTGTTATGGTGGTATTAGATTATCATTTGGATCCTAGATCATTGAGTCATTTATATTGGATAATGTAATATAGATAAATGATTCATTTCTTCCTTGATCATATATTTTTGACGTTTGCTGAGAGATTGGATCCAATACGGTCATAGAAATTGGTGTTGCCAGTTATTTAATATAAAAAAAGAGTTTTTAATTTCTTGTTCGTTAATATGTTTCAAATAATGTAATGTAATTCTTTTTCTAATTAAATACTTGAATAATCTTGCTGAAATAATAAATAGACAATTACTGTCGTAACTTTTTCTAGTCTCTATGGTTTTTCCTTCATAGTGCGTCAATCTTGTTTATGAACAAATATCGATAAATGTATGTTTATTATAAACATACATTTATCGATATTTTATTTTAATATACAGGATTATTTTTTCACCAGTACAACAAATCAACATACGTAATAGTTTAAATCAAAAATAAAAAATATTAGGCAGCTATTTTTGTTACTACCTCTTTGGAACAAAAAAAAAACAAAAATATCAAGTCCGGGACTCATCCGCTAAACTACTAAAAAATGTGGATGTATTACGCATTTGAGGCGCGCCCGGCCGATCGCTTACTTCATCCCGCCGCCCCCTATCTCATACCGTACCCGTTGTCGCCTTGTAATTAGTGCGCCCAAGCGGTATTAGATTGGATAATATTAATAATATAATATAATGAAGTACCATCGAAGAAATCGATTCATACACAGTTAGTAGACCTAGGACATTTGGTCGGGTTATATTTCAATTTAATGTTGGATCTTTCGACTGGGTTTGACCAAATTATGCAGGTCGTTAATGTACCTATGAATCAACTTCCTTGATAGCCGATAGGTATATCAAAGAAGTTGATTCCTAGGCAGATGGCGGACCTAAGTAATATTATGTCAAACCCATCCGACCGATTGCAGCTAACATTGAATTGACATAAGCCAACCACATTTCGTTAGACCTGTCAACTGCCTAGGAATCAATATTTACTCGATGGTACTTCATAATGTAGTGCAAATGAGTGCAAAGTAATATTAACCCACATTTTGTAATACACTTTACGGAAAAACTATCACGCCTATTGATTTGTGCTTTAACATAGTAATTTTTATTTTTATAATATGTTGATGTGCTATCTTCAGTCAGTAAAGGTTTTTTTTATATCTAGATATTATGTTATCACCAGTCAGTCAAGACTCAAGGTGTGACGATGCGAGCCCTCACAAAGCTCGGCTTTTAGCTAGTTTATAAAATTATTCATGTTCTTAAAGTATCATCCTTACAATAAAATGGAATAGAATTTATCAGAAAAATATTTCAAAGCGTCAGTTCCGATATCGATAATGTTAACGCACAACACTAAAGGTAAAATGTGGCCATGTGACTGTCACGTGTTTTCTATTTCAAGCCCTATGATTGGTTATCAAGTTTAGAATCTAATGACAGCTAACCAATCAGCATTCAGCTCTATGACACAGCGCAACGCCAAACGCTAGCTTATGTGAGCTGTCAGTGTCAAGTAACAGTTTTCTGCCGCACGGACCACGGTGTCGGCTACGTTGACAGATAAGTTAAAAACTTTTATCTCGTGAAAGTGAAGTGTTGTGAATTGTAAAATGGATTTTGTTTATTAAAAAGGCCGAAACTTGTGGTGTTATATTTTTAACAAGTACGATTCCTACTTTGGTAAGTGTTTTTACTGTTACCGAAACTGTATAACTTGTTACCGTAAACCTGAAACCGCTATTTCATTATTGGATTAGTTCTCGCCTCACCTGACTACGTTATCATGATATTTTATCAATATCCCATACCCGGTAAACTAAATACTTAAGCCAACAAAAGGTTGTTAAATTGCCTCATAGCTGAAGCATTTCGCAATTTTGGGAATTATTATTTTGTTTACAACTGATCTTGTTTTAGGTACAATTTACGTAAAATGCAAGGCTATGTGAAAATGTGTATTTTGCTTTTGTTTCCTAATAATCCGAATACTAATAAATGTTTATCTTTTTATCTATTTGCTTTTTATGACGTGAAGGTATTACTTCTTTGTAATTGTAAAAACAGAGGTCGGAAGAAATCTCAAAAGCAAGGTAAGTAAACAATATAAGTACTCGAAAGTAATTTGAATATTAAACACAAATAAAACACAATAATATTGTGTTTTATTTGTGTTAAATGAATTTCCTCCAAAAACCGACAGTACAATCAATTACATAAATTTGAATATTACCTATTAAGATCATATATTTTTATTTAATCCGTCAATCACCAATTCCTGGAAATATTTTGTTATCGCGGCCCATTTGGCCTTACGAGGCTTGATGGGTTAATTGAGTTTGATCATGTTTGGGTACATTCTGAGTTAATTCCGTATGTGTATTTTATTATCACAAAATATAATTTAATGACATAAAAAACTTAATAAAATTCAATTAACAATTAATTATAAAAACAATAAAACCAAACAATAAATTACTCAGTGTGATAAGATCTGTACCCAATTTTATCAGTGATGTGTGATAACGCAGGCTTTTGTTTCCACCAAGTACCATTGTTCCGTACCATCATAATGCACAATAAAACTGTGCAATGAAACATTTTATTTTGTTTTTTTCCTCCTGAGTACCTCACAAAATTTAGAAAAAAAACTAGGGAGTAGCAGCAATGATCAATCAATGCATCTTATAAATTCATTTATAACCAAACATTTATGTTTGTCAATGTAGCACCTCCATTGTGATTATTACAGACACACTAGATTTTCAATTGTTAGGTATGCGGCAGCCGAATGCTGCTTGGGGATTAATGGGTTAAGACCTGTATGTGTGTTTATGTGTATGTATTATGTATTATGTGTTTTCCTAAATATTTTATATTAGACTCTCTGTTAAAAACATTGTAGCACTAAAAACAAGGTTTATTTTGTTGTTGAAAATATAATTACAGGGAATATGTAACCTCTTCACTATTATTATTATCATCAGTTAAATAAAGAGCAACATATTGTTTTATTATGTCAAAGCTTTTGCCGCATTCAATTCAAATGATAAAATCAAAAGAACAACTCGGTACTTCTGATAAGATTGCACAATGACTATTCTAGAAACATACCTATTGATCAAGCATGAAACTGTAAAGTATGGTTAATAATTTCATGTGATAAGTAACAAATTAACCCATCAAGCCCCATAAGCTCACCATTGAGCGAGATACAATAGATTTCCAAGAATCCACAATCGAAGGATTAATAAAACGAATGTCACGAAACTCTTTAGGTAAAGCACTTTCAGCAGAAGCTGTGCAATGAACAAAAACTTCTTAAAGAAACCCTTACACCGTTGGCCCTAGCCATATAGACAAGTCTATGAGACCTTGTCGAGCTTTTGGGAATGCAGTACCTGCTTACAATCATAACATGTCACAGTATGTTAGACACTGTTCCAAGCTTACTTTAATTTATATTGCAGTGCCTGAACTAAAAGGTGTGATTACTTTGCTTCGATATATAATTTTAATCATCCACAACAGATGCAAAGATTTTATTTCTGTCTGCTAAAAACAAAGTAACATAGAATATCATTGGCTAAAACGCATCAAATTATCCACGAATCACGATCATCCAAAGCTAGGTAGTAGGTGCTTTAATTTTTACTTGTTAGATACAGTAAACTGTGACACGTTTTTCCTCAATTCCGTCCCAATCGTCAGTTATTTTTTACCGGCGCGGTCTACTATAAACAGAAAACGAAATTTATCAAATTGAAAGGAATTCTATAATAGATTCAGTTCTTTTAATTTTATTGTATCATCGATATTATAATCATTATCCTTTGATAATGGACGCGATAATACGATTACACTCATATACTGATAGAGGGTATCGAGAGTGTCACATTCGTCGCGTACTCGTTACCTGCCGCCTTATCACAAGGAGCTCAGTGGCTACGTGGCCGTTTACCAGACAACAACCATGGCAGACTACCGCGCAGGAAAAGCTGGCATCAACGCCGAGGCTCAAGCCAGAATCAACAGCAAGTACAACAACGAAATCGCCCAAGAAACGCTGGAATGGATCAAACAGATCACGGGCGAGAACATCAAAACCGACGGTGACGCCGACAACCTTTACGAGGTGCTGAAAGACGGTACGCTTCTCTGCAAACTGGTAAATGCCTTCCAGGCGGGAGCGGTTAAAAAGGTCAACCAGTCGACGATGGCCTTCAAATGCATGGAGAATATCAACGCGTTCCTTGAGGCGGTCGTCAAACTGGGAGTGCCCGCTCAAGAAACGTTCCAAACTATCGATCTGTGGGAGAAACAAAACCTCTACTCGGTCGTGATTTGCCTGCAGTCTTTGGGAAGGAAGGCTGGCAACTTCAATCTGCCGACCCTGGGACCCAAGGAGGCCGATAAGAACGTCAGGGAATTCTCCGAGGAGCAGCTGAAAGCCGGCCAGAACGTCATTTCGCTGCAGTACGGAACGAATAAAGGTCAGCAGAGCGGGATCTCGTTCGGTAACAGACGCCAAATGTAATTTTAAGTAATTTATTTTATTTCTATGAAGTAATAAACTTTTTTAACTTTTCAATACTTTTTTATTTGAGCCCTGGCGAGGCAGGTTGTAAATGGAAACGATGCTGATTAGATAAAGTATTTGTGTGGATACTGATAATTTTCGTTTTGCAATTGCATTGAAATTATTGCTTAGATTTGTTTTATCGGGTTTACGTAAGCGTTTTTAAATTCCTTGCGAATAATAATTCAAGTGCTCATTAAAACTTAGTTATTACATATTTAATAAATCTATTACAAGTTTTTTATTGACTAATTAAAAATTGTAAATAATCAAGAGTATGTAGGCTGAAAGGATGATAGAACTTGAGACTTTATTTTAATCAAGAGCTCCAGACTTCCAGAGTTAAGACTTAAGTAAGAAGAAAAAAAATTATTATGAAGTAAATACTAACAGTATTGTATTAAAATTGGACACAATTTTTTGGTAAACATTTTAAAACCTTCTATTGCCGCTAGACATAAAGGTCAAGGCAATCGTTTCCCTAATAGCACCTACACCGTTACTTGGCTCTGACGTTTGCATTATGGAAAATATACACACATACAAACTCCAGACTGATAAATTGCAGTTCATAATGGCATCATTTATTAATTTGGCATTAAAATGGGCAAACTTTTACCTATTTATTCGATGATTCACACGCTTGACTGATAAACAATATGCGACACTGATAATGATAACAATTAATTAGGCATTAAAGGAATTTCCCGTACAGTTTGTAGAAATTAATCCGAAATATTGAATAGAAAACCATAGAATAAATATAGAACTACTAAGCTTGACTTGATTTCGGAAGGTGGCGCATACGCATTCGGTGCATGCGCAAAATCAGTCGAAGCCAGATAAGTGAACGTCCGAAAAAATATGCATTAATTATTGCTTTTAAATATAGACGCAAATATATTATGTCCTGACGCGGACGGCATTTATGGTCATTTTACCCATCTCAGTCAGAGATAATATTATTATACACATAACTCAGCAGAACAAATAACATCCTTTTTTGGCTTTGGCAGACGATTAAAAAATTACAATAATTAGTATCAATCAAGTATTGATCAATCCTAGTAAACTTGGATATCCTGACGGAACTAGTGACTGGGGGGACATTTAATATTGAGTATAATGTTGGGAACGGGACGGAAGGTGTGGTCACGCACCGCCAGACGACGGAAGCACGGCTGCGAGCACGTGACGACAATGACCACTCTCACTTACATACACCATAATATTATCAGGGCCGGATTTATACAGGGTGTAACAAAACTAAGTGATAATAGTTACTTTAGGGTGTGTACGTGTTCCTTGTAGAAAGTTCACTGTGAAAGTAGCAGCGCTGAAATATACCAAATTTTTATGCGGAAACTTGTGACCGCGCTGGGGCGCTTGCTCATTCAAAAGTGAAAAAAAATTTGGTATTTCAGCGCTGCTAGCCTGCTACTTTCACAGTGAACTCTCTACAAGGAACACATACACACCCTGAAGTATTATCACTTTTGTTACACACTGTATTTTGTATATACTATATAGGCCACTTTAAATTCGCGGCTCCAATGTACGAACTCTGTCGCCATCCTTGGACGCTGCCGCTCTCCCAATATTAGTCTAAGAAAATTAGTTTCAAAATCGACGATCAGACCGAATAATTCGTGTAGTTTTGAAAGTTGATATAGTTGTTCCTAAAGGTGTCCAGATGAATATACTAAAAGCCCCCGAGGGTGGGACAAGAGCCGGCGGTGGGGGAGGGGGGAAAGGTCTCTTTTTCAAGGTCTTTGCTTATGACTCGAAAATTATTTATAATATCTCTTTAGTGAGTTCTACATTAATTATTTACATTAAATTTCCTATAAATTACGTCCAAACATTTTTACTGTACGATCATTACTTTAGAAAATACAGAGTATTAAAAGGGTACGCTCGCACTGTTTTTCCATACAAACGTATTCCCCAATTTAGACAAATGATTTAGTTTAGACAAATGATTTTTATACAATATCATGATCTGTTAAAGCTACGTTCGATTTTGTCTAAATTTACTAATAAATAAAAAATATGACCCTTAAAAATCACAAAAAATGAGTGCCCCGTACCCTGCCAATCGACCGACTATAAAATAAATTTGAAAGATCTTTAAAATAAAATAAAAACGTAGAGGTATAGACTCACTCTTCCTGAAAATATTAAAAAATAAATAAAATTATATACTCTATTTTGAAGGAGGAATCAGGGGACTACGTTACGCCGATTTACTGTATGTGTCTCTAGATACAGTAAATCGAGGTAACGTGTTACCGTAGTAGTATATCGTACAGTAAAAATGTTTGGACGTAATTTATAGGAAATTTAATGTAGATAATTAATGTAGAACTCACTAAAGAGATATTATAAATACTTTTCGAGTCACAAGCAAAAACCTTGAAAGAGACCTTTCCCCCCTCCCCCACCGCCGGCTCTTGTCCCACCCTCGGGGGCTTTTAGCATATTCATCTGGACACCTTTAGGAACAACTATACCAACTTTCAAAACTGCACGAATTATTCGGTTTGAATTCCTTAATTTTCTCAGGCTATATGTAGGACGCCATTATCTTTATCTCCATAGAAATTTTCATCTGAATCGGTCCAGACATTTAGCGTAAAGAGGTAACAGACAGGCAGAAACACTTCCGCATTTATAATATTAGTAAGGATAATGATAGATGGTATAAAATAGTAATTTACTATTTGCTCAGTGCTCAGTTGGAGTTAGCTTGTAATTGTAAACGATCTTACCAGAAAAGTTTGGAGGTAGGTAGGTTGTGAGTCGTTTTTGTACATCACACACAAACAGACGTAAGAAAAAGGACAAAGTATAATTTACAAACAGACGTAAGAAAAAGGACAAAGTATAATTAATTTAACATAATAATTATTGTGTGATGGACCAAAATGGACCCCAGCTCAGCAGTAGCAGCAAGTCTGCTGCGCTGATATTCTAGTTTTTGCTTACACCGTCTGCGTCCCCAATAGCTAAATATATTTTATCTCCCAACATTGGTGATGGTGACACTGGACACAACGCAAACATCGATGAACGTGGGTCTAGTCACTAGTGTAGTGTTAGTAACATAATAATAATTAATCATGAACGTACTCGTATCTATTTTTGGTAACATAAAGATGTCATCAACCTTTGCGATGCTTCGATGAATATTACTATTAAATATTAATGTTATTAAAATGTTACAGGTTTACGTAGTATGTATATTGCAATTTGCATGAAGTTTTCACGTTGAAGCATTAAAGAACTAGTTTTAATACTTGAAATTACTTTATCGCTGTAAATTTTGTTCCAATTGGTGATAGAAGCCTAAACCACGATCAAATTCTTGTGATCTATGTGGTTTACCAACTGCGTTATTGCTTGGAAATTCTCATAAGCACAAAAATTACTTCTTTCATGTTGCACTTGTACAAGAAGTATGCAGAGTTGATTATGAAATCATCCTCCAAATAAATATTGCACACAAAGATTTTATAAGTTGGCTCATAAAAGCCAAAATCTACTAACCTACTCTAAATCAATAAAACGTACTTAGGCTTCGCGCATGCAGACGCGCATTTCAAATGTGCGAAAGTTTATGGTTTTGTACCTTACTAACCTAGAATCGACTCATTTAAAAATAGTTTATTTTGTGGTGTTAAAACAAGGAAAAGGATACAACATTGCGTTGATCTACTCTACTTTATTTCCAAAGAAATTATGTACTTTGAATACCAATGCACAGTGTGTGATAGAGTAAAGAAAGCTTTCTACATAAGAGAATATAGTATATTTGATAGTTTATCGTCATGATAGAGAAAGTATTTAACATTTTGCTTTACATAATAATTGAAATGGCAAAGGTCTCCGTGATATAGCATTTTCGTTGACCAATATGTGCATATTGGAAAATGGAAAGTTTGCAGCTATTAGTGATATTCACACATCATTGTCATTTCGTACTCTACCAGTGAAATTAGTGAACACTGAACGCTGAAGCTTACCGTCAGCACTGAATACTCGTGGTCCGAGATGTATGAAATTCTAGGATACGTTTTTGAATAACACGTAATGGTCAGCGCTGATATTTCATACATTCGGTGTCGGCGCTGACGATCAGTGCAAGGCTAAAATCAGCCGCGCTCAGGAGACTCACCAGCAGTTTTCCCGGACCTATACGACCTGCAAACCTTCAAGAAGAGAGCGTATTCACTATTCCCTCTTAAAAGGCCGGCAACGCACCTGCAGCTCTTCTGATGTTGCGAGTATCCATGGGCGACGGTAGTTGCTTTCCATCAGGTGACCTGTTTGCTCGTTTGCCCCCTTATTTTATAAAAAGGAGACTTTTAATCATGATTAAACTTCAATTTAATGTAGAGTTTAACAGACTTAACTGATATGGGGCCTATGACAAAATCATTAGTAACAGTTAAGTAATTTAATATTCGTGTGCGGAAGTTAGTGTAAGTTTGTGTCACTACTTACCGTAAATACTCACCGTAAAGAAATTATTTATAGATAGACTACCCGAAACGGCTTTTTATCAAGGTGATGTCGGATTACACGTTTATTAAGTCCAACGTAAAGTTAGCGAAACGTAACATAACGTAATAGGTTTTATTTAATCGCGTTAACAACATAGGAAACGTTCCCGTCGTATTTCATGTTATCACCTAACTTGTCAATTAGCTGCGAAAATGTTTAGTTTCGCTGGTAACTAAAAGTAAACTAGAAAAAACAATAAATTACGATAAATCTATATAAGGAAAAGGAGAGACCGAAATCTTGTATCGGTAACAAGTCGAAGGTAGAGCTATTTTGCTGTGTAGTAGCCATAATACAGCTAAAATAAAAAACCCTCATATTATAATTTTTTTCTCCATTTTGCCTAATCTATTAAAACCTCCTCGGCGCGGCGCGGCGCTCTAGTAACTACGCGAATATCTTGCACTTGCCTCTCCTAATGTTACTATTAATGTATTAAACAAGCTTTAAAAACAGAATTTAGGAAATTTTTATTTAATGTATTCTTTTTTTTTTTTGGAAGTAGGTTAAGAAACAAAGAGATTTGCAAAACCTGATGAGTTTTCAATATAGAAATGATGATATCGATCGCTTTATAGTTTATAGGGTTTCTTTGGGTTTAATTGTGTGACTGTGCACTCAACCAGATGTGTTACACTGTCTAATATTAATATGATGTCATACTTAGTTATTAAATAACTTAGTAATAATGTTGAGAATGCAATAGGGTTTAGCACCTAAGATCTTGAATAATACTCTGTCTAACTATTCTCTAAATTCCCTTATTAAAAAGTTAAGTAAGACCCAGTAATAGAGCAAGATGATCAGGAGCAAACATTATAATTATCGTTTGTGTAATTAGTAGCGCCATGATTTGCAATAATTGCATTCGATGTTTAGTAGTTGGTACCAGGTACCAAGCCGTACCATCTGTGACCGTTCTCATTTTTGACAGATCGATAAGCAAAGCCTCTAGCTAAGACGTTTTAATATCGCTTCTTTATAGAATCGCCGATCAAAAATGTATGGAAATATCATGACACAACTTCATATTATTGTCGAACACTTGTTATTAATAATTATACTTTTAAAAAGTATTTTGTCTCTGAACCAACGCGGATCGTTTAAAGTTAAAAATCGTCCAAGTGCGAGTTGGGCTCGCGCGCTAAGGGTTCCGTACTGCTACAGGGCAAAAATAAGCCAAAAATTGTGTTTTTTGTATGGTAGCTCCCCTTTAATTTTTATTTTATTTAAATATTATTAATAATTATTAAAGTACACATATATTTAAGTACTCTGTGAAAATTTCATGTATATTTTTGTTGCTGTTATTGATATCGAGCAAAAAATGCCAAAAAAACCTAGTTTGTTGTATGGAAGCCCCCCTTAAATATTAATTTTATTTTGTTTTTAGTATTTGTTGTTATAGCGGCAACAGATATACACAATCTGTGAAAATTTCAGAAGTCTAGCTATAGCCGTTATTGAGTTACAGCCTGGAGACAGACAGACAGACGGACAGACATCGAAGTCTCAGTAATAGGGTCCCGTTTTTGCCCTTTGGGTACGGAACCCTAAAAAGAGGGAAAATACTAAATTGTTTTATTATTTTTACGATGAGAATTAGAAATTGTACATGTGCATCTATTGTAATAATTAATGTTTACTACAAGTTAGCTGGCAAAGTATAATAATTTTAAGTTACAATTGTAAATTTTATTTTAAAAAGATTAATTTTTTTCTCACTTTTTTGGTAAAAAGTGGGACCCCGTGCGAGTTTTTCGGAAATAAAACAATTTTTATTTATTTATTTGTTTAAAGTACTTAACAATCTGGGGGCACGGGAGTGCCCCCGCCAAGATGAGCCAAGCGAAGCGCGCAAGGGCACTACCTACCTTTTCTCAAAACGTTTCGTCGTATTTTTTAACCCTCGTAACTTTGGTTTGGATAGTGCCAGATACTTGAAATTTTTAGGATATAATGATATGAGTGAAATAATGAAATGCGCAAAGTTTAAATATCGTAGCTATTATACTTTAGATTTTATAGGTGTCCAAAAACCCACAATTTTGGCACTGACTCAACCTATCATCAAAACTGTTAGGGTACTTCCTGAAGTCTGAGAAAGCTGAAATTTGGTATGTAACATGCTATTAGTACAGAAACAACAAAAAAATTATCAAATCCAACCTAACCTATATCTGTACACTTATAGAGCAAAATTAGGCCAAAAATTGTGTTTTTTGTATGGGAGCCCCGCTTATTTTTTTATTTTATTTTAATATTATTATTAAATATTAAAGTAGACATATTATTAAGGACTTTGAGAAAAAATCAATTACCTACCTATTGCCATTATTGATAAAGAGCAAAATAGGCCAAAATAATCACGTTTGTTGTATGGGAGCCCCCTTTAAATAATAATTTTATTTTGTTTTTAGTATTTGTTGTTATAGCGGCACCAAATATACATAATCTGTGAAAATTTCAACTCTCTAGCTATTATTCTTGAGTTACAGACTGGAGATAGACAGACAGACAGACAGACAGACAGACGGACAGACGGAAAGACAACGAAGTCTTAGTAATAGGTTCCCGTTTTTACCCTATGGTTACGGAACCCTAAAAAATACGTGTTATCCTTGAGAGACCACAGACTCACAGAAAACCGGCCTGAAACAGCGCTTGCGCCGTGTTTCGTCTAGTGAGTGAGTTTAGTGGAGGCCCAACTGCACTCTATACCAATACATTATTCCCTATCCCTATTCTCTTCTGCTTATTCCCTTAGCCTATTCCTTCATAAAAAGGCCGGAAACGCACTTGCAACTCTTCTAATATTACTGTGTCCATGGGCGATGGCAGTTGCTTTCCGTCAGGTGACCCGTCTGCTTGTTTGCCTTCTAATTTCATAAAAAAGGGAAAGAGAATAGGGGAATAGGGATATCCCTTTTCCCTATTCCCTTAATTAAGCCTTTTCTGTCTGAAAATATCGCAACTCGGCGACGGTAGTACTTTCCATCAGGTGACCTGTTTGCTCGTTTGTCCCCTAATTTTATATTATATAACCGATCCCCTCTTAACGCTGGCAAAGCACTTGCAACTTTTCTACTAATGCGAGTGCACATGCTCGTATGCCCCTTAATTTCATAAAAACGTGTGTTGTAAAACTTACAAAAAGAAATGAAATCCCACCAAAAAACATTTTCATGTAAAAATGCTGCCAAGATGAGAACATAATAGTTCGAGGTGTCAAAAAGTAGTGAGATCTCATGTAGAGCCAAGTTTCAAACTTTACACACTCAGCCCTAAATCTAAAAACCTTAATTTTACACATAAATCGCGGCAAAATACTTGATATAATGTGTCAACCGCACGAGAAGAATCTAAAAACTACACATTAGTCAGAATGGGTGGCTTGGCCATTTTGTTATTGGTCATGCTATGAGATTTGAACTACTCTTCTGTTGTACTTAATAACTTTTGTATAAGCCGCAACAAAATGGTCAGGCCACCGATTTTGACTAATGTGTAGAGTTTTTAGATTCTTCTCGTGCGGCTGACACATTATAGCAAGTATTTTGCCGCGATTTATGTGTAAAATTAAGGTTTTTAGATTTAGGGCTGAGTGTGTAAGGTTTGAAAATTGGCTCTACATGAGATCTCACTACTTTTTGACACCTCGGAACTATTATGTTCTCATCTTGGCAGCATTTTTACATGAAAATGTTTTTTGGTGGGATAACTTATATAATTTTGTCATTACAAAACTTAAGTTTTAAATATTCGGGACTGTGAATAAAAAAAAACCTTTATATACAGCATTAAATTGATTTTCTAATAATCGCACGAAACCAAGCTCTACAATAGCTAATAGCAAAATGGAAAATTGTGAACCAAAGGTATTTTTATAAATTTATTAATGTAATATTCTTATATATAAAATTCTCGTGTCACAATGTTAGTCCACGAACTCCTCCGAAACGGCTTTACTGATTTTTACCAAATTTTATGTGCATATTCAGTAGGTCTGAGAATCGGCTACTCGGTACTTTATATATTGATAAGTGCATTTGTTGAATAAATAATAGTAAATTATTACAACCTGACACTGACGGCGACCATTGTTTGTGCGACGGGATAGCGATCAACGTTGCCATGTTGACATACTTATTTAGTCACTTCAATAAAATAATATGGCAAATATATTATGGCAAAGCAACGTTTGCCGGGACAGCTAGTAATAATATATAATATATGTACATATAGTACATTTTTGTAATGGAGTAGACAGGTATAGGTAACATAAGCTTAGCATAATAATATCCTCTTTTATTTTGCAGTGAAAGTTGCATAGACGATGCCACAAGTCACAACTCATAAGAGACAGCAAAGAGCATATTTTTACAATCGACTAATGAGTGTGTAACTGTATATGGTTTGAAAGTCGATATCGCATGCAAATATTAATAATCCATTCCTAATTATTTACCATGATATGAATAATTTCTCTCGAGTCTTATGATAGTGAGGCGTTTCATCTTATGCTAGATTTTGCCTTGATGTTGTTACAAGAATATTCTTCGGGTACATTTTCCGCGATATAAATAAACTTTTGTCCGTTTGTATGTGGTTTGTATATTACAAACGTTCGTAACATACAGACTGACAAAATCGAATCCAATTTTATTAAAAATTTGATTATTCGATGATCGACTTGCAGAGCCATATTCGTTTTTTTTTTAATGCAATAAGGGGGCAAACGAGCAAACGGGTCACCTGATGGAAAGCAACTTCCGTCGCCCATGGACACTCGCAGCATCAGAAGAGCTGCAGGTGCGTTGCCGGCCTTTTAAGGGGTAATAGGGGAGGGTAGGGAAGGTAATAGGGAAGGGAAAAGGGTAGGGGATTGGGCCTCCGGTAAACTCACTCACTCGGCGAAACACAGCGCAAGCTCTGTTTCACGCCGGTTTTCTGTGATGCAAATAAACAGGAAAATCCTACTCTTCTTTATAATATTATTACTCCAGGTTCTTCAGTATCTGATGATCATTATTTTTTAAATTAAGTTTTAGCTGTTTTGTATGTACTTATGCTTGTACTTAATTTCAAAGTCAACAACTTTTGGATTAGTATAATTTAGACGTAATGAACATTTTAATTAAAATTTCGCAACAATTTCATGCGCTGTTCCACAATCCTTTTATTTCTTATGTTACACGACAGATTTCGCAAACTGCACTTAGGTACTTACTGTTACTCAAACTTTGTCGTGGCCGTGACTTAGTCGTTAGTTATTACTGATCATATTGTTCTGGCTGCAGTTTTTGGTACCTCAATGATTCTTTGTCTACATTTCAGAAGAAGCTGTGGCCTGTGGATTTGTCAATAAAAATTAATAAAATATTACAAAATAATCTTTCCCATGTTTCAAGTCGCATTTTATTTTATTTTGCTGTACATTATATAACACAGATTTAATTTTCTATTTCTTAAAAAATATTTATGTAGAGACTAAAATGTTTGAAGTTGCTAATAATGAGATAGTATTACCCATTACGAATTACGATAGAGTATTTGCAGTCTCTATAAAAATAATGAGAACTCAGCAGACTATTGCACATTATCTGTGTTTTAACATTGAAAGTAATTACTGTGAGACCACTTCATAAAGGCAATTAGGTCAATAATAAACACAATATACCGTATTAACGTTCGCATTGTAGAGCCCTTGCAAAAACTAGAAATGATGTAGCTTGGTGTTATAAGCCTACTTGCACTGCGAGAAAATTCAGATCGATTCAGATTACCTGTTAAAGAAATCGGTCATTTTCTGTCAAAATTTCCATTCTTTCGTATGTCTCCCATC
This sequence comes from Lysandra bellargus, assembly GCA_905333045.1. Classification (NCBI taxonomy): domain Eukaryota; kingdom Metazoa; phylum Arthropoda; class Insecta; order Lepidoptera; family Lycaenidae; genus Lysandra; species Lysandra bellargus. The sequence goes on from HG995323.1 coordinate 8,592,583, forward strand.
AATCTGTCAAAATTTAATTAAATTACTTTGCGTGTCTTCTATCAGCATACTGACTTGGCCAGAACGCCATGAAGACAATAAAGAAAACCGGCGTGAAACAGCACTTGCGCTGTGTTTCGCCGAGTGAGTGAGTTTGCCGGAGGCCCAATCCCCTACCCTATTCCCTTCCCTACCCTCCCCTATTCCCTTCCCTTCCCTTCCCATCCCTACCCTCCCCTATTACCCTATTCCCTCTTAAAAAGCCGGCAACGCACCTGCAGCTCTTCTGATGCTGCAAGTGTCCATGGGCGACAGAAGTTGCTTTCCATCAGTTGAGCCGCTTGCTCGTTTGCCCCCTTATTTCATAAAAAAAACCAACAACAGGAAAACAATGCCAAAAATACTGACAGATGCTAGGGACGAAAAACAGAATTCCTTGTCAGTTCGATACTTTATCTTCTACCAGATGACGCCCGCAACTCCGTTGCGCCAAATTCGTTTATCGCGCGGGAACCGTACTTTTTTCGGGATAAAAAGTATCCTATGGCCTTTCCCGGGACTCGAAGTATCTCCATGCCAAATTTCAGCAAAATCGGTTCAGCGGTTTGAGCGTGAAGAGGTAACAGACAGACAGACACACTTTCGCATTTAGGATCTATAACAGACGGACCGCATTTCAACTGCAATCCAACCGCAAATTGTAGTTCAAGTGCAGTTTGAATGCAGTTGATGGCTTGGTCCAATGGTTTGCAGTTCTATTGCAGTCGTGTCAACTGCATTCAAACTGCAGGATTGCAGTTCATCTGTATAGTCCTTTAACGTTGTTAGTGGCGGCCGAAAATGAAGATCTTCCGACCGAGAGAGATAGCATGCTCGGTCAGGCCGAAGCCCACTGACGTCATTTCAGACGTTGTATATATCTTGCAGTTCGCCGAAACTTCGATAGCGCGATGTAGGATTGTTAGGCGAATTGTGGGTACCGCCACACCACTCCCCCCCGAAGACCTGTGGTATTCTTCGATGCGTTTGTGTTGTCAGGTGTGGGCCGAAGCTACGCGTGCAATGACCAGGAGAGGGACCCCGTGCTCTGCTTGCTGACCGGTCGTAGTAGCCTATGGCTGCCCCGTTCAAGCCAGACACACAAGTGGTGTGGAGGAGCGGGGAGTGTTGATGATGATTGATGTCCAGAAGGATGCGTGTTCTTGTCGGTGGTCACCAAATTAACTATGTCAGTGGCGGCCGAAAAGGAAGATCTTCCGACCGAGAGAGATAGCATGCTCGGTCAGGCCGAAGCCCACGTGATACATTTCAGCTGTCGTATATATACCGACGCGCTTAGAAAACTTCGATAGCGCGATGCAGGAATGTTAGGCGAATTGTGGGTACCGCTACAGTCCCTTATTAGTATGGATTCTCCTGCAGATTGAGACTCTTTCTATTATTGTGGCCATGCTAAAACACGGTTAAATTGTGAGCTGTGACGTCACAAACGGCGACCATTTCACACCTGCAACTGCGTAATTTCCATATCGTTGCGTCACGTTTCCTCGACGGGGGACTCAATGAATATGACCGTGCCCGCCCCTTGCGATTTAATCGTTAGCTATATCGATATTGACCTTACCAATCATCATTGACTTCCAATTAATGTCTGCAAAGTTCCAGGTGGAAAATTGCAGGCAATAAAATATAGTTATACGGCTCTTGGTGATGGTAGAGTTTCTTAAATTATTTACCCTGCCTTAAATTTGGCAACCCTAGCAATCATCATTCTAATCCATCCCATCCCCATCTAATTCCTCGTTAATGTTTGCAAAAGGTTGGTGGAAAATTGGCAGTTACAAAATATTGTTGTGCTGCTCATATTGATGATAGAGTTTCAAAAACTCCACCTTACTCATTACCTTAACAAACATCGTTAATTTCTGATGTTTGTAAAAGTGTTGTGTTTCAGGTGGCATTTGCAATAAAATACTATTGTTCTGCTCACGATAATACGTGGTATATTTCCCAATAAGTGGGTAGTTATAGCAGTAGTAGTAATTTTATTGTTCGAAATCTTGAATCATGCTAAGTTATGTAATTTGTACAATGGTTTTCAATATTTAGATCGGCTTCGGATAGGTTTGTAAGCCGTTCCGTCTCGTTGACTGCGTTGTTTTTGTCTCTACCTCTATAGTTTGATAGTTTGTTTTTACTGTGCTCTACAGTGGAACAATTTACTTTCGATTTTTCGACGCTTTTACTGACTCGTGTTACCGTCAAATGTTTTAACCTGATGAATAAATGAAAACCATACTAACAGACGATGATGATGAAGAGCAATTTGATCAACCTCAAAGTGAAGCAAACAATAATAGTTTAAAGTAACACTTTGATATCAGACATAATGACTTAAATGGTCTGATGGTTTATATCGAGCTAATACTACAACTTATAATGCACTGGAGTGACAACATACTATCCAGATGGGACCGCTCCTTGATTGTAATTTATATAAAGTGTTTACATATTTGTTCCTGGTATGTATCAACTATAATAATTATATAATACTCACCACACCGGTTTCGGTGACGGTGGCCGGTTTCATTGACACCAGGCCAGGTACGCAGGAGTAATTTTATAGTGTCCAGGTATGTGCGTAGTACGCACTACACAAGAGCACTCTCTATTCCTTTACTCTCATAACCCAGTGGGACGGAAGACCGACACGACTGGCGAGAGATCAAGCGCAGGACCGACTTTTTACATGCCCATCTGACGCATGGATCAACTAGAAATTATAACAAGCACGTTCGTATAGTAAGTATGAGTGACAAGCGTCGCCAGAAGCCATCAGATCCACGCGACTTCCGCTACCGTGAGACAAGTACTTCCAACTCCAATGCATTCAGTGATAGTAGGTAACTATTTATATTTCCCATCAATTCTTTATTCCGGAGGAAGTAAAATGTAAGCCTAAAGAAATAGGAATCGACCACAACTTGTAGGAGTGCTAGTTAAGGTATGGTGCATTTTTAACCTTCTAGGAGTCGATGGCACCTCCACCAAAACCTCTTTCCTTACTTTAAAAAGATTATTTAATTGGTGACACCTAGTTTTTATTATTCGTAGGTGACACTTCATAATAAAAACGTCTTGACAGACAACGACGGCCATCGTCATTAATACCAGCAGCCATTTCTTTGTCAGGCGCTTCTCACGCTGTAGTTATGTTCAAATTGCTGACGCATAATTTTTGTAGGACAGTAGTGAAAATTGATACTTCTATGTGAAGAATTGTTGTTGTTCCACAGTTTTACACTTCTTTCCAAGGGACAATAGGTTTTTCTTTCAAGAGTAGCTAATAATATGTGCTAACTATACATTTTAAGGGGATTACTGCTAAGCTAATTGCTTTTAGTAATTATCTTCGGGAACCGTTTGTGAAAGTGACGTAAATTTCGTAAATGCAACTCATAAAATACCAAAACCAGGAAAATGTTACGGAATTCGGGGCATACAATATGGCTGTTGGACCGATCCGTTCCACGGAACCGTTTGGAATAGTAGTATTAAGTGACCGACATTTCAAAACCAGTTCTTTGCTTGACACCAAATATGAACCAGCCTTGGCATTGAACACACTCGATGACTAAGTACTGTGTTTTTGTAAAGGCACTTTCACGTGTATCGCATAATGCTATTTACGTAAATTATCCTTAAAATGACCTAATTATTTCACGGTGTAATCATTAATATAGTGTATTGTATAACGAAATTAAAATTTATAATGTGTTGCCTAGAAAAATTTCAGAACTCTACATTTCTATTGCTATTTTTTGCATTAATTTCAGATGGTTAGCTTAATTGATAATATTATTTTAGTAATGTCGCAGTGGTTACCAAACTTATTGTAAATTATGATTTGCATTTTTTCTAAAATTCCAATTCTACGGTGAATTTTGCGTGATATAAATCGAACGTTCCAGATTCCTGCTGCTCCGTGAGATAGCGTTTTGTGGTTTTGGTAATAAAATTACTAATCCGTCCATAACCAATCTATACGTACCTTTACTAGGTAGTAAAGGTTTCGAGGTTGAAATGGAGATTACGTCGAAAATCCGTAATGTATTGCGTGTGGAGAATATTTAATTAATTGGCCGTATAACGCGCTAGTCTGTGACTAAATTATTCCAACAGTAATTGATGTTTTAATGCATCATTGAATCATTACAACATGCATCTGTTTTCACACATGGTTGTCTCCAGCTATGATCTTGATTCATTCAATGCTATTTATAATTCTAAATTACTTTAAGTTTTATTGAGCGCCAGATGCCACTTACGTGCCTTGTTTGGTGGTTCATTTTCACCGGGAGCTTCTTTATCCTAATAAGACCCAAGTCGTTTTTTAAATGAAATCATACGGGATGCCTGCGAAGTCAACGAATCGGGACGCCTCTACTTGAAGTCGCACTTTATGTTAGCCTTACATCTTGGATGCTGTTCACACTACACTGCAACTGTAATTAGCGCCTACTTTTGATGAAAGTTAGAATGAGAAGTTAAATAACTTTGCGCACCCATGTTAATATTCCATGAAACCAACTACCACAGCCGTAGAGCAAAATGAGCAAATATGAGGTCAGATGTTGAAAGCTTACCGTTTAATTAGCATTAAATTTGTGGATCTGATCAGATTACCATTATTCCGCTTTGTGAAAAAGAAATTCACTTTCTAAAAATTGGACAGCCGTTAATGAAATTATCAAGACAAGACGGCAGTTTCTCGAAATTTCTCCTAAAAGTTGCAGGTACCAACGCTAATAAGATCTTACGAATCACGCTTATCAAAAATGTCTTAACTTTTAAATTGTTAAGATTATGCTCTAGCTGCTAGCGGCTTGACTGACAAGGGCCTTGCCCTTAAATAAAAATATGCTGCAGTATGTATAAACAATAATTTATGTTAGCCGTGCTTGAATCTTGATCCGGGGAAAATAGAGGCAATCAATGCGTCTTGCTAAATACAGACTGCGAAATAACAAATTGCCATTCATCTGGTCACATAAATAATGCCCTGATACGTTATAGCTTCGATCTTGGAGCCAATAAAACGACATCTAATTGCGAACATTAAATTGCGCTTAATGATACACGAGGAGAATCTGAGCGTAGGCTCATCACAGGAACTGGATCTAGAAGGCAGGTGTTTGCTAACGCCTACATTTACAATGCTATGCGTAATCTCTGCGTTCAATGACTCGTCCGCCAGGTTTTATCTATGGCCGTCTGTATACGGAATATTTTATACCTCGCATGAATACTGTCCGCATTTTCAGGTGAGATATCTGCCAATGACACTGACTTCAGTACGCCTTTGTTGTTAATCTCAAGATATAATAGAATGTGTCCTAAAAGCCAAAGGTTTTACGTATTTATTTTTATTAAATACTTGCTGCCACATAATCTGTAATCCATAAACTCAATAAGCATTCGATGACGTCGACCCACATTACCTTCCTGAGTATAAATAACCTACAAGCTACAAAACCATCATAATGTAATGGTTTCGTGGTGTGAGAAATGCCATTGTGTTAGAGCCTTGACGATAAGATAAACTACAGAAATTAACCGCTGAATACACGTTTACAGTTATTGATTGCTGCATTTATTTTTCGGTCCAATTTAGTTCCACTTCATTTATTATTTAGGATTCATCATTATACTTTACAACTAGTAACCACTATGCACAGGTAGGTATCACGTTGTTTCTAATAAGGGCAATGTCAATTACCATTCTCTTAAGCACAATTGCGCACTAATTAATAACAATATCATCATCTAGAATCTAGATTATTAGAAATTGTAAAGTAGCCTTCATTTGATCCTCAAGAGTGAAAATCATCAGCCATTACTGAAGTAGAGACCTTCAGCTGATGAAGAGATCATCTTCGTTTGAAGGTCTCTACCAGATTTCGTGCGTCTCCTAAGGCGGCTTTTGACTCAAGGTCACTGCCAGACATGAGACAAATGACAAAAGTGGTTTAATTAATGAGATTTTGTTCAATCCAGAGAGCACGCATAATGTCGACCCCGGAGGTCGGCTAATTATGATTTAACTGGCCGAGCTGACTCACATTTACGACGCGGGGGTATGATTTGTCATCATTTAAACGACCTTCAATTTCATCCGTAGCTCTAACTAATGTCTTCCGATACTATGACATAAATTATAGTAGGTTTTTTAAATTAACGTACAAGCCTTACCTGTAGGCTGTAGCCCTAGCATGGCCACCAGTAGAAATGCGAAAGTATTGACAAACTGTGGAGGTAAACTTAAAGTGCCGTTCAGATCTTTTTCGTTCCGAAAAATTCAATTAAAGCTTATAACAGACTATAGTAATAAAAATTCAAATAATATCCTACTTTATGACATATATATACTATAGTCTGTCATAAAGTGGCATTTTAATTGAATTTTTGTCGGTCGTGATTAGCCGCGGTAAAGATCGAAACGGCACCTTAAGTTTATGTCCACAGTTTGTCTATACTTTCGCATTTCTACTGGTGGCCATGCTAGGGCTACAGGACGTAGATCATAAAAAAGGGCACTCCGGGAGTGCCGGCAGAAGTGAAAACGTGATTATTAACGTTGTGCATTTTTTTAACCCATTTTTTATGAAAATCGATTACTTATTAAAAAATCGATTTTTTTAATTAATCGAAACCCTTACAATGAATTCGAGGTCGACACAAAACACTACTCTCCAACCGTCTTACGGTTTTTCCAAGGTTTTTCGATCAGCACGAGAATCTGACGCGAGTTTCACAGTTTTTACCCATCCCACAAATTAAGTGCTCAACGCCGCTAAAGGAGTTTTCACTTCAAAAAAGAATTTTGAACGAGTCTGACCAGTGATCCAGTCCCATTTCAAAGAAGGCAAACTGCATACTTAAACTATTACTGATAGAACTTGTAATGAGATAATAATGTGAATTCTAAACGACTGTTTCTACACGGGTTTTCTATAATATGATTCACCCGGCTCTGTTGTATGTAAGTTATGTAAATTAAACATAATACTATCTTTATTGTCTACATTAAATCATATGTACTCATATGGCGTTTAAAAATATACGATCTTTTATTTACTCATGAAATTCTTTTAAAATATTTTATTCGATGTCCTTGAAGCATTCCAGGACGAAAAGATATACAAACAACCACATTATCCCTTTCGCTTTCGCTGCAAGGGTTTTTTGAAACTTTCTTTTTTAATCCTTTTACATGGAATATGGAACACTTTGTTTCTATAAGTCTAGCTGCTGCTGGTTACCTTATGGATCTTGGACAGGTAGATGTAGGTAGCGTTTAGATGTTGTTGTAATTTGTTGATCATTTGCTTTCGCTCCGAGATTTCCCTACGATTACCCAAGTGTTTATTTCCGCTTGCATTATGCCGGTCGTTTTTCTTTTTATTCTCATGACATGATTACCCCATTTAAGTTTCCACAGCCTAATTCTGACGTTATATATGGCTTCGAAAATCTGAGCGGTTCTCGATACAACGGTTATTTGGTATTTTAATCTGAACTCTATGGTTATTTAGTTCCTGTCTTGCTTGTTTCACATAATGCCTCGGAGCTGGTTTCGTAGTAGCTGGTTCAAAAAGGAACTGCGCATAAGTTTGTATTGTTCTCAATTGGATATGTCTGCATACTGCACTTCTACGTAATGAATATGTTCTCTGTGGGATGGTGATTCTTCTTTTATGGTAAATAATGAGACAGTTTAATGGTTTTAACTGTAACCATATTAGTTACGTATGATTATTTCGTATTTCCCCAGTAGTAACATTCTATAACTAAAGCACAATGGCATTTACCGTTTCCAGTTTAGGCCACAGTGGAAGGCCCAAAACATTGACAATAATAGTAAATTTTCCTTCTTGGTCTTTGTTCTTGACAAAGAAAAAATTAAAGTTCATTACTTTGTTGATAATGATCTCTATTCCAGTCATCATAAAAACCGCGATAAGATTACCGTGAATTTGTGTCAAAAGGCTATGGGCAAAAATGTATGGACTCCGTCCCCACCTACCAACAGTCATAGAACTGATACCAACGTGTTCCTAAAGTGTCCCCTATTTAATTAAAATCCTTTGTTTTAGATAAATCAGTGGGAATATATATTAAAAAAACAACCATATTACTACTAGACCTTGCCAAGATCTAGTTGTAATACGGGTCCATTTTGTCTAATATTTCATTTGGAGGTGGGCATTAGCGGCTGTAACATAGTAATAACTTCTGCAGCCCCACCGTGCATATTATTTTTTGTATTCTGTGTTTTTATTTAAATAAATATCCGCGCGGAACCTCTATAATGTATAATAAAATCGTAGGAAAGTCAATTCTGTACATTGAATATTTTTGTAGCATACATAACACTTGGGATGTGATCTACTATGCTAACGCGGACGAAGTCGTGGTCAACAGCTAGTTATATTATAAAACATCCTAAATTCTCGCGTAAAAATACAGAAGTCACGCTGAAACTACTACATTTTACGCAACCCCTTAGATCTGTATCTTGCACTTTCTCTTTTATAGTACGAGTTATCCAATGTAAATACACTTGCATAGGGTCTACACAGACGGACTGCATTTCAACTGCAATCCAACCGCAAATTGCAGTTCAAGTGCAGTTTGAATGCAGTTGACACGACTGCAATAGAACTGCAAACCAAACAGTTCACACGACTGCACGCCGACTGCAACTAAACTGCAATCCGACTGCGTGTTTGGTTTGCAGTTCTATTGCAGTCGGGTCAACTGCATTCAAACTGCACTTGAACTGCAATTTGCAGTTGAAATGCGGTCCGTCTGTGTAGACCCCAGTATATTACATAAGTTTATATGGCATGTTAATAATGGCTACACTGAGAGAAAACCCACAAGTAATCTCTTGAGCGCGTGTAATAAACTGATCGGCAACGCGTAGACGGCATGAAATATATTATGACGTAATCCCACTTCTGAAATAATACATCTGAGTGGGATTTTATAATATTAAACAATATATTGTTTTATTTTTGTTACAAGTACTTCTGTAAGGGCCGGGACACAAAAACACGGCACGACGTCGTACGGCGTTGTACGGCGCGGTCCGGCGACGCGCCGTAAAAAACCCACGGTACGGCGTCGTACGACGTCGTGCCGTAGAAACTCATTTTGAATTTCTACGTGAGTTTCTACGGCACGACGTCGTACGACGCCGTACGGCGCCGTGCCGTGGGTTTTTTACGACGCGCGTCTGCACGGCGCCGTACGACGTCGTACCGTGTTTTTGTGTCCCGGCCCTAAGCCAGGCGCAGCTTATTAGACGACGTCAAAGCCTTGGCTTCCAATTCGAAATCCGACTAGAACCTAAAAGTAACTTATTAAAGAAGTGTTTATTTTCACACCTTACATAACCTAAGGAAAGAGAGCGTAAAAACTTCTTATAACGTACCAAAGCATCTGTATCTACGGTTTTGTTTACATTAGATGCGGTGCGGGTGGTTGTGCAGTAGGGAGCACGGTTGTTGCTGATGCATAATTTTGTCACATCAGCGGATGCCGATGCTGATGCAGATTTTTTGTAATAGACATCAGCGGATGCTTTTTTTGCAATTTTTTGAAAAAGAAATCTCCGGCGCTCATTCTAATCTGACGAATACTTCATAAGAAAATCGTTATAACTTCTAAACTATCTGACTTAGACCATAGAAATAAAGGAATTTATGATGAAAACCTCCTCTATCTTTTTAAAATATAAAAGAACCAGTTAAATGCGCTATATTTTTCACAAAAAACCATTAAGTAATTAAAAAATACACTTTTTTTCTTAAACTTTGGTTGCTCTATTTTTAATTCCATGAAATTCATAACATATTGCCTGTGTAAGCGTGGTCCACAAGTTTAGCTATCAAATGAGACCTTTAGGCTTTTTTATCTTCATATTATTTATATGAGAAGTATTAGTCAGATTAGTGTGAAAGCCCGGAAAAAACTAAAATGGTTGACATTTTACAACCGTGAGAGAGAGAAAAAAATTGACCAAAATTTGTCGATAAAATATGACATACATCATAGCATTAAAGGATCGGACACCGGTGTCGGGACACAATGTATAAATATTATACATTTTCTTAATCAATCTTAATTTAAAGCTTGATATTTTTCGGTTTCACTTGTTAAATGCGTGTCATATTCTTTAGGATATTTTGCCTTCGAAATATGATTTTTAAGTGATGTGTTTGTGTGCAATGACAGCGACACAAGACGTTGACTACACCCACCGGGTGACATGTTGTGAGTTGTGACTCGAACATCAGCGTCAGCATCAGCAACAATCAATGCGGATGCTGATTCTGATGCTGATGTGGAAAATGAAGCTGATGATCAGCTGATGCTGATATTCGCAACAACCCTGGTAGGGAGCACTCATTGGAACAACAGCTGGCCCAAACGCCCTACCGTTCCGACTCCATGATGAGTAACATTGTTAAATATGGTAATTGATATAACTGCAGGTTTTGCAGTGTATTTAGATGAAACGCATATAACAGTTTGTTTAATATTTTCACATTTCGATCTACATCAAATAAGATAGATTTTCAAGGTCTTGTATGACGAACATCGACGTTTTTGGTACTCATTCATTGTTAAATTAACAAGAAATTATTTGCTCTGTAGATAAAGAGGACAATTCTAGTTGTTCACTTTCCAAATTTCAATTATCCAAATCTTGATGCAATTTCTGAACATCAGCTGGCGTTATTGAATCCGTCAGTATTTCTAAATCTTACTCCATCCACCGGTAAATTGATGGTTGGCTAAGCCCATTACGGTTTTTGCAGTGTAACGCCACTATTAGAGCGACTATCTGTAGGATAAGTTTACATTACGGAAATTATTAAAAACTGTACTAACTGTTACGTCACACGAAAGCGTTACCGGCGAACGTAACGAAAGTGAGATATGGTTAACGTTGGCTTATTACATTTATGATGTTCACGTAATACATAATTATATACGCACTAGATTATTAGATTAGCATGCAACACAAAGAACAATTAGCATAATCGTCGGCCCTTTCGGTATTGTTTATTAAGTCCAAGGGGAGATAACTTTGATTGTGATACCAATATCTAATGGAAGTGGTATCAGTCTGTGATTGGACGTATTTGTAGTTCCAAGTGTTATTGAGATAGTTGATAGTTATCAGGGTGTTTTTATTTTGGATTTATGCGTGGGACCTTAAACTCTCTGCTTTCAAATTATTATTCTGCCAATGCGTCGCAGAGTTTCATTCGTGTGATATCGTGTGAAATCAGGTAAATAATAAATTGAATACATACAATTAATCAAAATTGAATACATAAAATATACGTAGAAGTCTTCGTCACTATAATAATTCAATTCAGTAAGACATCAAATAAATACTTCACAAGAAGGAAAAGTAATTTATTTGATTTTATATTGGAATTACAATGTATCATTATCGTGAAAAAGTTATTCTGAATGGATTTTACGCTTGCTCACCCGAAATCACTAAGGATAATTTCATCCAAATCATACACCAAAATTGACGAATAACAGTGGCGGATTTACCAATAGGCTGAGTAGGCTGGAGCCTAGGGCGGCAGATTGAGAGGGGCGGCAAATTTTGCCCAATTTTTTTTCTCACAGAAAAAAAATACGCGTTGAAAAAACGAAACGACTTTAGTAAGTAAGCTTTTTGCTCCCGGACTTTTTTTTTGCCTATTTATGTAAAACTTATTTGATCTCATTGTCACCGGATTAATAACATGTTATTTAATACAAATTGTTCGTATTGTTCTTAAACTGTAAGTGCAATCCGTACCATACTTAATATTATAAATGCGAAAGTGTGTCTGTCTGCCTGTCTGTCTGTTACCTCTTCACGCCCAAACCGATAAACCGATTTTGCTGAAATTTGGCATAGGAAACTTTTCATCCCGGAAAAATGTATGATTCCCGCACGACAAACGAATTTTGGCGCAACGGGGTTGCGGGCGTCATCTAGTAAAAAATATTGTTCATGAACACAGCTTACACAAAATAATATAATGATATATAAATATGATGTAGATATTTTTAAGGTATGCCTTTCTCTACCTTATGATTAGTATATGCTGCTGTTTTTAGGATCCCGTAGTCAACAAGAAACCCTTATAGTTTCGGTCTGTCTGTCCGTCTGTCTGTCTGTCTGTCCGCAGTTTTGCTCAGAGACCATAGGACCTACAAAGCTGTAATTTGGCATGAATACACATATTAATGATGCCGACAAAATGGTACACAAAATATTTAAAAAATATATTTTTTATGGGCACACACATCAAGCGGGGTTGAATTTTTTTTTCGCGCCCACCCCATTGTGTGGGGTGTCGTTGGATAGGTTTTTTAAAAATATGTATTGTGAGTATTCATAGATCATCATCCGATTTAGAGATCCATTTGTGAAATATTACGTTATAAAGTGGAAAAAATCGTTAGAGTCCAGGGTTCCCCCCCCCCCCCCCCCTCTACCTGCTAAACCAGGGGTTCCATATCTTTTTCAGCCTGCGGCGCACTTACAAGTCAATATTTTGTCACGGCGCCCTACTCTACCTAGCTATTACAAAAATATACATTTAAAATAAACTCATTTAATAATAATTACAGTTAGGTTAAGCAAGTAAATAATAATAAACAAATATTTAATCATCTATCTATCAATCATCTTTGTATAATAATTCATACTATAATTTTATAATATTTGTGGTTATGGATAAGATGGAGGATCGACTCACGGCGCCCCTCTTGCCTTTCCACGGCGCACCAGGGCGCCGCGGCGCACAGTTGGGAACTCCTGCGCTAAGCGGTTGCTTCTGGAAATGTGAAAAAATTCACGGGAGTAGGAAATATGCTGAGTTTAAAAGGAAAACTGTCACGGCTAAGAAGACTTCATAAGATATTGAAACTTGTTAATACCATATGCTTAGAATACTGCTCACGAAACCGAAGTCACCACATGTTTCCACATAAATTTTGAGGAGTTCCCTCCATTACTTATGGATCCCTTCATCAGGTGACCATTTTTATGAATATGGTACCAAATTGGGATGATAACCTATACACAAAAAGAAAAATTTTGAAAATCGGTTCACAAATGGCGGAGTAATCGTTAAACACAAAAAACGGACATAACACCTTCCCCACTTTGAAAGTCGGTTAAAATTGTAGCTTATGTGTTATTCTGATATATAAGCTATATTATTGTAAAATTTCATTAAAACCTGTTAATCCTTCAGGCCCCGCGCGAGCACCGGTGATCGCGACAACAATAGAATACAATAGCAATTCCTGGAAATTCCGACTGAAGTATTAAGTAGTTTTTGCGTGAAAGAGTTACAACTTACAAACATCCATACATACATCCAAACTTTCACCTTTATAATATTAGTAGGAGTAGGATGATTGTGAACTAAACCACAGAATTATATTAGTAGTACTAAACTAACGTATGGAATTTCAAAGGTCAGTAGGGGCGGCAAAAATTGAAAAGCCTACTGGCGGCAAATTTGTAAATCCGCCACTGGCGAATAAAATGGCGTTTAGCGCGATGACCTTTTCGGTGTCGGGACTCGGGGCGGAATGGTGCCATTTGCAGCCATTAGGGGCAGGCTTACATTTATGATGTGGACAATAAACAATAATAAGGTCAAGGAAATAAAAGTTCTTTGTGTCTCGGATATTGAACTTGCCGTCTGGGAGACCGGAGATTGGTTTGGAAAAAGTGTGAAAGAAATTACGGGATTATTTAGATTGTCCAGCACTAAAATTGGCATAACTTCTTTTTTTTTGTTGAGAAAACTATATGTTCGCGATGTTGTGAGTTGGAAATTCCGCGAGAACCGTACATTTTCCCGCGATACGAAGTGGTCTCTAAGTATATCCTTTCCACTGGTCGTCAAAATCTGGTAGCTTCTGAGCCTATTCGTTACAAACAAATCTTCACTTTTTCTAATAATATTAGAAATTCGTATTATGTCCATCTTGATGGGCCGATGATTTAAAGAAGTTGGCTGGCAGATGATAGGCGAGGGCTGCCTAATATCTTGATGGTTGACGCTCGTTGAAGGAAGACCTACGTTAATTACCAATTAGCAGTGGACGGTGTTAGGCTAAATATTATGCTGACAGGTAATACAATGGACGACAATTAAAAGCTGCTACTGCAGACGTTGATCATAGTTTCAATCAATCAATCAAATCACTTTATTTTTCACAGCTGGACATAGGCCACTTTCAATGAACACCAAGATAGCCGATCTCCTGCTACTCGCATCGAACTCGCTGATCATAGTTTATTGATAACTAATCCTCATCCGCAGGTCACCATGACGATAGACAAGCAGCTGGTATGGGTGCGGGATGGCACGGAGGGGTTCGTCCTGGCTCGGCTCCAGGAGCTGATGGGTGAGGAGGCGGACGTTATCCCCCTGGACAACCGCCACCAGCGCCGAGTCGCATCCTTCGATGACATCTTCCCCGCGGGAGATCCGGCTAAGGAGGTGGATGATAACTGTAAGTGTGTTCTTTAGCCCATGAATCCCCAAGCCGGCTGCCGCATAACAATTGAAAATATATTGTGTCTGCGATTCCCACGATCGAGTTATTAAGGATGGTTGGAAGGTGTCTGTGTCGTATTCAATGGCTTAACGCAAGCGCTTAAACTTTAAGGGGTTAGTCTAGTCGCTTATTCCGCAAAATTTCGTATTAGTAGGACGAGTCGCTAGACGCGAATTTTTAACCTGATGAAAAAGTATTAAAAACGCGCATGTTACTTTGACGAAATTTTGTGGGACGAGCGACAAGACTACTCGCTTAAGGCCGGTTTCACCCTCCTTCATTCTTATTTGTGGCAAAGTCTGGCTCTGCCATATCAAATATTGCAATATCTACCAAAGCTCACATTCGGAGCTAAACAAGCTAAATAAATTTGTCCTACCTTAACTCTTAATATAATACAAAGTTAAGTCGACTTGTCAACCTTTGCTAAAAGACCCTACTTTTAAATAGGAAACCTCTTTCTATTTGCATTTTTTTTTCAGGTGAGCTGATGTTCCTAAACGAGGCGACGCTACTCAATAACATTCTCAACCGTTACAAGAAGAACAAAATTTATGTAAGTAACATGTATGACTCATATACAGTGACCTTGACTTTCATGTTATGTTTTGTATGAGTACACGTATTAGAATAGTGATAAATACAGTGTATACTAAATGATTTCACTTCCTCAGTTTGTAGGGTTCCGTACCCAAAGGGTAAAAACGGGACCCTATTACTAAGACTTCGTTGTCTGTCTGTCTGTCTGTCCAGGCTATAACTCAAGAACGGTAAAAGCTACCGAATTGAAATTTTCACAGATTATGTATATCTGTTGCTGCTATAACAAACACTAAAAACCAAATAAAATAAATATTTAAGGGGGGCTCCCATACAACAAACGTGATTTTTTGGCCATTTTTGCACTATATCAATAATGGCAACAGTTAGGTACTTGAATTTTTCTCAAAGTCCTTGGTTTAAGTATGTGTACTTTAATATTTAATAATAATATTAAAATAAAATAAAAAATAAAGGGGGGCTCCCATACAAAAACACAATTTTGGCCTAATTTTGCTCTATAATGGTACGGAACCCTTCGTGCGCGAGTCCCACTCGCACTTTTCCGATTATTTAAAATATTCGGAAATAATCTATATTATTTTTGTGTTGTACAGACTACAGTGTACTGTTAAATAGGGGTTCAAAGGCGTGGGGTACATAAATGTTTGACCACTCATGCATCAACTACATGAGGGGTCTGCATATTTTGTTACGCGTTTTAACCCCCATGGCCCATGCATAAAATGCATTAAGCACTACACGACAGAAATTACCAAAATTTAGGCTCTTAAACAATGACATATTATTATTTTGTACATAAAATGTAATATTCTTAAAACAGGGAAACCGATTCCTCTTTATCCTTAATATACCAAACCACTAGGCACAAAGGTAACAAAATCTGATAGAAATGTTGATACTTAATAAGATACTTACATTATTACAAAATTAATAATAGAAAATTACAATGGAAGGAAAAGAATGACAGTTGAGTGAAATCTTGATGAAATAATACAGACGAGTCGCCTTGACCGAGTCGCCGATTATCGATTGTTACATTACTATGAGTATTTTGCGCTTGTTTTAAATTATTCTTACCTTATAGTAGACTCAAGCTATGAGCATTTACCATCGAAGAAATTGATTTAGGCAGTTGATGGGTCTATAACGTTTTGTCGGGTTATATCAATTTAGGTGTGAATGTCTGGATTTGACATACCGCGACCAAATTACATAGGTCTGCCATATTTGCCTATGAATAAACTTCTCTGGTTAGTACAATATATTATGCTAACTGCTAGATCAATACCTACTTTTAGTTTTCGGCCTACTAAGTAGCAAAAAAGCAACTCAAACCTGTAAGCAATTTGTATGTGGAGATGAACAAATCAAAATATGTCCAAAGATCAGTTTTATTTCAGTTGGGTTTGATACAGACCACAAGATTTATTGTGTGTATTTACACACCTGAACTATAAACTGTGTCCTATGTAGGTCGCATAATTAGACAATATTATCATTAATTATAATTAGATCATAATTATGATATACTAGAGCGACCCGCCCCGGCGTCGCACGGGTATTAAATATATAGCCAATGAAAAAATGATTAAAATCGATAGCCTATGATCCTTCACGTGGTCTACTTCTTATCTGTGCCAAATAACATAAAAATTGCTCCACTAGTTCACGAGATAAGCCCTTTCGAATAATTTCCCCCGTTTTTTCCACATTCTCCTATTAGTCTTAGCTTGATAAAATATAGCCTTCCTCGATAAATGTGCTATCTAACACTGAAAGAATCATCAAAATCCATTGCGTAGTTTTAAAGATTAAAGGGAACAAAGGGACATGAGGGAAAAAAAGCGACTTTGTCTTGTAATATGTATAGATGAGCTATTCTTTAACCTCATTTTAACCAAACGCAATCTTCTTTCAGACATACGTAGCGAACATTCTTCTGGCGGTGAACCCGTACACGGATATACCTGACATGTACTCTTCCAGCACGATCAAGAAGTATCAGGGCAGATCGTTAGGAGAGCTGCCACCGCATGTGTTCGCTATTGGTGAGTTAAAAAAAACCTTACACAAACTCTTCCAATTGTACCAAAATTGGTAGAGATTCTGCTACGTTCTAAGATTATGACAGCGAAAGTAAGTCTGCCTTCAAGTTGTTTTTCCTGACGCTTGAACCGTTAAAGCGATTTTTAAAATATTTGGAATGGAGAAACATTTAGACTAGGAAAGGACGAAATTTTACACAAGACGAGAAAACGATTCCTGCGCGATAAACGAATGTCGGTGCAAGAATTTGCGGGCATCATCTTGTCATGTTATACTTATTCGGCTCTGTTTTCCATTCTTAAAATTAATAGACGCTTTTTAACGATTTTTTTTTAATTCCAGCCGACAAAGCATTCCGTGACATGAAGGCGTTGAAACAGTCGCAGTCCATCATAGTGTCAGGCGAGTCGGGCGCGGGCAAGACCGAGTCCACGAAATACATACTGAAGTACCTCTGTGACCTGTGGGCGCAGGCGGCCGGCCCCATCGAGCAGAAGATTCTAGATGGTATTAACGATTATAAAAGAAGAATGTTGTGAAACAAAAATTTGTATGTAAGGATGGATGTTAGTCTAGACTCTAGTGCTAGTGCAAAAAATAAGAGATTTTGATGAGGTTTGGTATAGCAATAACATGCTGTAAAATACTCAATGAAAGTGTTTAAAAATCTTACCTGAGAATAATTAGGATTGGACAGTTATTAAAAAATATAACTACTAGTTGAAATTCAATATAATATGTAACATGAATAATATTAGGAAGTGTGTCGAAATAAGTTATTATCTATCTTTCCTAACTGTATCCGGATTTAAAAAAATTATATCTAACATATTTTAAAAACACCTTGACTATTACGATTGCTCAACAACTATAATGTTTTTAAATCATATTATAATGTAATTCCTGTTAGTGGTATTTTTGTTGGAATAAAAATATTCGTCTTAGAAAATAGAGATATCCAACTATTGTTTATTCTAATATGCCACCATAGCATTAAAACTATATAATACTATCAGGGAAGTTGATGGCGGACCTACGTATGCCGTTGTTTTATGTCAAACCCATCCGACTGATCACAGCTAACATTGAATCGACATAATCCGACCAATTGACGTCCGTCAACTGCCTATGAATCAATTTCCTCGATGGTACAATTTACTCTATAACAGCACTCTATTTTCAGCCAATCCAATCTTAGAAGCGTTCGGTAACGCGAAGACAACACGCAACAACAACAGCTCGCGTTTCGGCAAGTTCATGGAAGTCCACTTCAACAACAAGTACCATGTGGCCGGCGGTCATATCTCCCACTACCTCCTAGAGAAGTCGAGAATATGCCTTCAGGGACCAGAGGAGAGGAACTACCATGTGTTCTATTTGCTATGTGCGGGCGCGCCGCAGGAGTTGCGTGCGGCCTTGAAGATCACTAAGCCAGATGATTACTTGGTAAGATTCATCTGGTTACATTGTAATTGCTGGTTGTGTTTGTTTGTAAAAATAAAGTGGTGCTGCACAATTAATTTGTCGCGTAGTGAAATTATCCTATGTCATTTCCAGGGAATAGGGGTATTTTCATAAAAAAACTAATTCAATTTAGTGGTTAAAGCTTGGACAACATTTTTACATCTTTTATGTAATAGGTATAGATAAGGCCAAGATCTGTCGTTTCTTAGATACAAATTTTGGGTTTCTTTTTAGATCGCTTCGCTGCCTTCAGCTCTGTCTATCTTTTATTATCGAAATAGTTACTTTCCTAGATTTTGTTTACTAGATTCTGATGTTTACTGTTCTTTAACTTTCTAGTATCTGAAGAATGGATGTACGCAGTATTTTACATCGCCTCAGTCAGAGAAGAAAATAAGCGCCAGTCAGAAAAGCAAAGAGCAACAAACTAAAGGTGGTCTAAGAGATCCCATATTGGATGATGTAGAAGACTTTCAACGACTGCATCAGGTAAGAGATCCATGCTATACAAGTTGCACGAAATAATAAAAAAGTATAACCTCCTTAATAATAAAAGATACCCACATTATAGATTATTCAATTTTTGGTCCGTGCCTGAAACCTTAATAGAATTTAAAAATTCACTAGACAGACAATTACACTATCCATTTTATAACTTATTTTATCTACTTTCATCACAATTTTTGGTCCATGTACAAAACCTTAGAAAATCGCTAGACAAGACACTATCCATTATCTATCCAATGACAAAAATCTACAATCTTCACAGTCCTTACATACACAATATGCACATTACACATGTTATCTTTCCAGGCGTTGTCCCGTGTCGGTCTGTCCGACGAAGAGAAACGTGGAGTATACAGTGTCGTAGCTGCAGTACTACACCTAGGTAACGTCGCTTTCGAAGAGGAGGGAGGGGCGCGAGGGGGCTGCCACGTCGCACCCAACTCCGAACCTGCACTAGCCACGGCTGCTGCGCTACTAGGAGTCGATCCTGGCGAGCTACGTATGGCGCTAGTATCGCGGCTCATGCAGAGCTCGCGCGGCGGGATGAAGGGAACCGCTATCATGTATGTATCTTTCATTTTCTAATTTAGACTGCTCCTAGGTAGACTATAGTAACATCAAAAACACTACTTTACAGGAGCGTTTGAAGTCGCAAATTTGAACCAAGACTTCATTTTTTAACCGATTGTTATAAAATTTGGCACGAGCAACAACAATAGTGTTAGGTATTAACTTATGCAATTAAATACTATATTATTAGCTTGGTTTAGCTGAAATTGTTGTTGCGATATTATTCTTTGGAAAATCTATAACGAAAATTATTGCAACTAACACTTACCACAGTTTATGTTGAAATTTCTCCTTTTTAAAATATTGTAACGTTTACTTACTTACTATAGTAACTATACGGTGGACTTCTTTAACGTTTTTTTATGGTATGTAAGACATATCATAGTTTACAGGGGAATTGCCTAATTCGAATTTATAGTATGTTTGAGAAAATAAATTATTTATAAATTATCTTTTCTGAAAAAATTGTGAAATACCTTTAAAAATTGTTTTATAAATTTTTTAAGCAGGTAGTTGACATGATTTATACCGTTAATGTGCAAAAAAGTGCTAAAATATAGTAAGTAATCAACTTAATTGGCTAGCAAAGCATCATCAGTAGCAAAAATTTTATTATGAATAATATTTTGTAACCTTTTTAAAAAATTCATAATATGATAATCTTTATAACTTAAGAGTATTTATCACAATATTTAATCCGCTTATACTTATACAATATTATTATAAATGCGAAAATGTATCTCTGTTACCTCTTTACACCCAAACAATTTTCCTGACATTTGGTATGAAGATACTTGGAGTCCTGAGAAAGGACATTTTTTACTGGGATAGGAAGAATCCTACGTCCTTTACTATACGGTCCCCGCGAAACAAACGAATTTTGGCTCTACGGAGTTGTGGGCATCAACTACAAAATCTTAAACACTGCTATTTATATTAATTTCATGACGCTGATTTTTGTTAAGGCCTGTTATCAATTATTATTTCTTTATCGCTATCACATGGGTCCACTATTACGAACAATGGCTCCTGTGAACCAGATACACGTTAATTAAAGAATTAGGATGGCTAAGAGTGCTATGTGTCAAATGCGTAAAGCCTTGCGTGACAAAATGTTTTCTTTAAAAAGTAATACAAAACTTGTCTACACTTTAGTATACAATACACCATACTTCAACAGACCGCAGATATATCGACGCCTTCGAGATGTGATAATGAAGGAAAATGCTCCAAATTTCAATTTGACAGCTTTCGGAACCAACGCGTCCATCCTGGCTAAGCTAAAAGTAATTTTCATAAGGCTCTTAACCACAATATGCCTCAAATCTATTTTAGAATACAATGGACACATAATATCCAAAAAGGAAGGAGACAATATTAAAATAGTCATTGGCAAGACTGAGGTCGAAAGACCGCGGGGCCGCAGTCCCATGCGTTAGTCCGATCAAATACGCACCTAAATTATTGAGTCCATCGTTTACGATGCTCTTCAAGTGGCTGAAGATAGGAAAAGCTGGCTTAACATCATTAGAAGGAAAGTTATTTAAAGGGAAGGTCACGACCTTCTGACATGAGGAATATGACTACAGGAAGAGGATCACTTGGGATACTAGTACTAGGTCTTGAAAAAATTTCAGGAAAAAAAAGAGATCATAAAATATAAACTAAGTACAATATATATCCATACTTTTGGCATAAATTCAAAAATGTGTGTTTCTTTATTTGTCCATGGACATTGGGCATATTGCCTCCTCACGCCTAAACCGCTTAACCATTTTTTTCTGATATAGGTACTGTATGGGGATACTTTGAATCCGGGAAAAGGACATGGGATACTTTTATCCCGGAAAAAGGTTCCGTTCCCGGGCGACAAACGGGTAAAGACAAGTTGACCTTGAATAAGCTTAGTATTCTCAACAGAGCGAGATAGTATTTCAGTGCGATGCAACGCCTATAACTCTACAAGGCGAAGATTCAGTCTCACGTCGAATACTGTTCTCATCTCTGGGAAAGTGCGACAAAATACCAACTATTCCATCTGGATAGTAACCAACAAAGGGCCGCTTAGATTGTAGCCAGCCATAGTGTTTCAAACAAGCCAAGCCCCTTGGAATTATGCTCAGATGTGGCTTCGCCCTGCATCTTCTATCTGCTGTATCAAGGGGAGGTGCTTCGTTATCACACCTCTTGCAACATTTCAACATTTTTCCACGGGAAAATTCACCATCTTGATGAGTCTTTCACAATAAATCTGAATCAAACTGCCACCAGCAGTATTTCCGGACCAATACGATCTGAAAACCTGAAGAAGAAAGTGACCTTCTTAAAAAGGCTGGCAACGTATTTCAACTCTTCTGAATTAATTAATTAATTTTGTTAATTCTTTACATAAGTACAATATTTATAAGAGCTACAATTATTTACTACAATTCAATATCATAATATGTCTTAATAATATGATAAGTAACATCAATTCATCATTATTCATTAGTAACAACAACAATCAGCCCTTATTTATAAGATAATATAAAATATTTCAGTCAAGTAATACAGTAATATGAATTGGTCAAATAATTTATTTCGATATTATGATTATTATTTAATATTAAATTCATGCATATAAATGTCAATATAAGATTAAAATATTTAATAATAGTAGATGTCAATAAGTCTAACATTACTTAATTTATGTCAATGCCATTTAGGTTATAATTTATTGTCATTTATATAGTCATTCACGTCATAATACATTTTAGATAGTAGCAATTTAAAAAGTTCAGTTTTTAATTTTCTCAAAGATAGGTCCTTTAATATTTTTGGAAGTTTATTATATATTTTAACAGCAAAGCAATAAGCATTATAGCTGCAGATATTTAGCCTTTGGTCAGGAATGCAGATTTTGTTATGATATCTGCAGCTTTTGGTTGCTGTTTCAGTTTTCTTTTTATAGAAATCGTCACAATATTTATGCACAAATGTACAGATTTCTAGAATATAGATACAGGGTAGGGGTAGAATAGAATGTCTTTTAAATAATGGCTTACAGCTATCTAAGAAATGAGCTCCGCAGGCAGAACGAATACATTTTTTTTTTTGTGTTCGAAAAGCACGATCAAAGTCGGTAGAATTACCCCATATTATTAGGCCATAGCGTAAGACCGACGCGACGTAACCATGGTATGCTAAAATTGCAGCCCTTTCAGACACAGTATGTCTTACATTTCTTAGGATGTATACGAATTTCTCTAATTTAAGACATACTTTGTCAATGTGGTCTCTCCAAGTCTAGTGGCGATCAACAGTTATACCTAGGAATGGAGTATAACTTACTTCCTCTATATTTTTATTATCCAGTGAAATGTTAAAATTGTTGTTTTTGGTGTTGTGAGATTGAAATTGAATTATTTTTGTTTTTTCAAGGTTAAGTGTGAGGTTTCTTGAATTTAGCCAGTTAATTATTCTTTTTAATGTTTTAATTATTTCAGATTCATGTGTGTCTTTATCTTTATTTTGTATCAATATTGTAGTATCGTCTGCGAAGAGAATAGATTTATATATTATTATATCATGAAAATCATTTATATAGCATAGGAATAATAGGGGGCCTAGAATTGAGCCTTGAGGCACACCATAAGAATTAAGGATATATGAGGACTTGTAAGTAACTCTATGTTTACCTTTGATTATAGTCAATTGAACACATTGATACCTTTTGGTAAGATAGCTTTTGAACCAATCGTTAGCTACGCCTCTGATTCCTTGCTTATGTTGTCTAATAATATATCATGTGAGACAAAATCGAATGCCTTTGAGAGGTCTAAAAAGATAGCAGTTACAGAATGTTTAGCATTAAGGCTTTCTGTGATGTATTTTACTAAGTTAAAACACGCTAAAGTTGTGGAGCTGTTTTTTTGAAAGCCAAATTGTTCCGGTTTAAGAATTTTATTTGAGTTGAGGAAGCTATAAACCTTTCGATACATTACTTGCTCAAAAAATTTTGACAATACTGGGATTAGTGTTATTGGTCGATAATTGTTCATGTCTGTTTTTTTTTTCCTTTTTTATAGACTGGCTTAACAATTGAAAACTTTAGTCTCGTCGCAAATACGCCTTCACTTATTGAGAGATTTATGATATGACTCAAGGGAATAGCGAGACTTTTATTACATTTTTTAATATGCTAGTTTGAATTCCATCATATCCTACTGAGTTGGTATTTTTAAGGCTTAATATATTTTTTTGTATTTCGGTGCTAGTTACCGGTGTTAAATAAATAGATTTATTATTAATATGACTTTCGAAGCCTTTGTTATTTTTGTTATTTCTGTTATTTTTATTTGTCATGTTTATAAAATGAGAATTAAAATTTTCAGCTATTTCTTCGGTGTTACATATCTCATCATATCTCCTACTTGTATTTTTGTTATGTTATCATTCGCTACAGTGTTACTATTATCTTTGATGATATTCCAAGATGCTTTACATGTATTTTGTGAATTCTCAATATAGTTTCTGTTGTTAAGTCTCTGAGAATCATTTATACATCTTTTTAATATTCTTATGTATGTCTTATATCTCTGTTTGTTTAACGTTTTATTGGACTTAGAGAAGCGGTATTTTAAGTATAGGATCCTTTTGTTAACGCAACAT
Organism: Lysandra bellargus; assembly: GCA_905333045.1. Taxonomy (NCBI): domain Eukaryota; kingdom Metazoa; phylum Arthropoda; class Insecta; order Lepidoptera; family Lycaenidae; genus Lysandra; species Lysandra bellargus. The sequence continues at coordinate 8,617,030 of HG995323.1, forward strand.
TGTTTTAAACCTTTAGTAAGCCATTTATTTTTTATTGGTTTCTTGAGCTTTTTTACTGAGATGATAGGAAAACAAAGGTTGTAGAACAAAATTAAATCATTGTAGAATACATTAAAAGTCTCATCAGTATTTTGTATTCGTAGGGTCTCTGTAAATGATAAGGAATTTATACAGTCGCAGAATTTTTTTATATTGTCTTTGCTTAGATCTCGAATCTTTTCAAAAAAGTAGGGTGTTTTACTTTTATAGACAGATTCTGTGGGTACTTCAAAAGATAAGGTTTGGGCCGTTTCGTGGTCTGAAAGCGCAAGATAATGGGTGTTACAGGATATATTATTTTCTTGTGAGAGGTTACTGCAAATGAGGTCGATACATGACTAGTTAGTATAGTTTTAATAAAAGAAATAGATCGGTAAAGTATCGTATGTTAATGAATAGTACGACGTAGAACGTAGTAAGATATAGATACAGTAAATAAAAAATAATAGTTTCCGTAGTAGAATATTCTATAATTAACATACAATATTTATCATAACTTAAATTCCAACGAACAAAATCGTAAGTTACACTTGCAATATATTTTTCAATAGAAGTTCCAATGTAAACTATTGTAAGTAGTACAAACTATAGTTTACGTTAAGCTTTATCCGGCGTAGACAATCGCAACTGATACATACGATGGGTGAATTCGGGCATCTGCTCCCCTATTATTCCGCGTAGACTATCGCTAAGGGACTTACAATAAATAAGGGACTTACAATAAATGGAGGCGTTTGAAACATACAGCTTACGTTTGGAAAAAGGCACTTATACTTCGAATTTAATATTTTTTCTTGAAGATCCTAAAAGATCTAACATAATTATATGCATTTTCGCAATAAAACGAAATTTGCCATTTTGTGGCTTACGATAGTCTACCTAGCAGCAGTCGATTTATAAGTTAGGAAAAGGATGCGGATAGTTTTGAGACCGTTGCTGCGCTCCTGGGAAATTCTGGGGAGCTACGTATGACGCTAGTATCGCGCCTTGTGCAAAGCTCGCACGGCGTGATGAAAGGCACCGCCATCATGTATCTGTCTCTTTCTAACTTATAAGTTAGGAAAAGGATGCAGCTAGTTTTGAAACATCTGCTACTCTCCTGGGTGTCGACCCTGGAGAGCTACGTATGGCTAGTATCGCGACTCAAGCAGTGCTATGTAGCTATCTCTTTCTAACTAAAATTATAAAGAATGAATAGGGGTGTCGGTTTGCCTGTATTATGTTTGTATCTCTTTCTCACATATGTAATGGTACTGCTTACTTGTGAGTTCAATATCTCTTTTTTAATCAGATAAGAAATTTTTACTGAATTATTTGTGTATTTTAGGGTACCCTTAAAGACATACGAAGCGAACAACGCCAGGGATGCGCTAGCGAAAGCCATCTACAGCCGACTGTTCGACTACATAGTGCATCGGATCAACTCGAGCATACCGTTCCAAATTTCGTCCTACTATATTGGAGTACTTGATATTGCGGGTTTTGGTACGTATTTGTTTGTATTCGTAAAAGATATTAGATTTTTTAAAAGACATTATGTTAAGACATGCCATATCGAGGTAAATAGCGGGGTCAAAGAAATTGGCTGCTTCAATACGTTATGAAATCTCTATAATCTATATTATGTAAACATTATTTTACATGCAGCTTTTGACAAAATCATTTATCTCACGCAGATTAAACCTGAAGAAGCTCTTACACGGCAATCATTACGGTGATACGAATGGAGCGATCTGGAGCAATGTGGAGCAATTTATTTCATATTGCTCAATGTCATATCGCTCTAATATTCTATGGCTACATCACTCAATATTGTATTGCGCAACATTGCTGCTGGTTGCCGAAAATTGCTTTATGTAGTCGTGACGTCAAAGTTGACGAGAGTTGAGCAAAATTGCTTTATTGTTTATGACACTGATTTTTTACAGAATACTTCCAAATGAATAGCTTCGAACAATTCTGCATCAACTACTGCAATGAGAAGCTGCAACAGTTCTTCAACGAGAGAATATTGAAGAACGAACAAGAGCTGTACAAGAGGGAAGGTCTTAATGTACCCGAGATTAGATATGTCGACAACCAAGACTGTATTGGTAAGAATAAGATCCAATATATTATTTTCCCTGACTTCACGCAATAGATACGCTATATAATAAGTTTCCATACGAGTATATTTTATTAATACACTGTTTTGTCTTTATCTGTTGTGATATAGTCGCTTGACAAACGAGGACAAAACTAATTAATGTCTGTATTCTTTTTTAGACAAAGACTTACGTATCTGTACTGTGCAATGATGTTGATTATTTTGTTTCATTCTAGATCTAATCGAGAGCAAGAATCACGGTATTTTCCACATTCTGGACGAAGAATCCAAACTGCCGAAGCCGGACTTTGAACACTTTACACTATCTGTGCACAAGGAGCTCGGAGGAAACAGTCCCAAGTATGTACTAAAGCCATGGTTACTATAAAACAGGAATCTTTTCACGGATGAATAGACGTATTGTAAAAGGAAACCTGTAATTTTGCTTCTAAAATGTAATCAATATTTCTGCTGTAGCTATCTATATATTTGAGGCAGTTGTTTGGTGGTTATAACTTAGAGCAATGTACTCATAAACTTTTTCTCTGTTTCTAGCGCCCGCATTCAAGTTGCCCGCACGTCTCGACTAAAGGCGCACCGCGCGTTGAGAGACCACGAAGGATTCCTACTGCGCCACTTCGCTGGAGCTGTCTGTTATAGCACGGTACGTATTTTTTTCCGACTACCGCGAAGATAGAAGGAAGTGTGATGTTGGCAGTCGATGCCTGTATACTTTTTTCACTCTAGCGCTTCAAGTTTTGGCCCCGTAGTCAAGATTCGTTCAATATATTTCGTCTGTGAAATTTAAATACAAAATGTGTGGGATTTGACATTATGCATCTCTGAGCTACATGACGATTGACGCCCAATTAAATGCTTCAACTTGACTAATAAATAAAAAAAATAATTTAATTATCTTTTTATTCAGAATGGATATCATGATGTAACTCTTTTTGAAAGTCGAACGAAGAAACTACGTTACCTATCACCGGTTCGGGAACCACCCCGCCGAGAAGAACCGGCGTAAGAAACTCAAGGGTCAAGCAAGCTTCAAGGCCCAATTTGTTTCTAATAAATGACATACCACTGGGTTCGTAACATCCCGGGTAACATAAACTTAATATTAGTCAGTCAGTTATGCATAGTCAGTCTTTAGAGTTTAGACTATGGTTAACTTTTGCCTATTATTACTATTCCATACTTATACTATAGGTTTTTCATCACGTTTCTCTTATAGAGTCAATTCATCGAGAAGAACAACGATGCTCTACACGCGTCCCTTGAGTTCCTAGTGCAGGAGTCAAACAGCGCGTTAGTACAACAACTATTCCAGAACACAGACAACAACAACGCTAAAGGCAAACTCAACTTCATATCCGTGGGATCGAAGTTCCAGACACAGTTGACGCAACTGATGGACAAGTTGAAGGAGAATGTAAGTTTTTTAATGATATTTTCAATACAATGTTGTGTATTCCCGGTTATTATTTGATAAAACTTAGACTTGATGAACTTAATAATAAATTTAAAAAGTTATAAAAAGTCGAGTTTTCTGCTACGCTATTCCATGTCATATTTTGATTGCTATGAGAATGTCGATAGTAAAATGACTTAAAAATTAAGAGAATACCATTTTGTTTGTTTGAGAATGTGGTTTGATTAAAGTTAATACACTTTTGTTGGAATTGTAATAAACTGTCGTTTAACGTTTGTTTTCAGTATATGAGAATACTATTTTATTGTTTGACATTATCCAGACTAGATTTAAGGTTCAAGCTTTTCTTTTTGTGAATTTAAATAAATTGAGTAGAAGTCTCGCAAATAACCCAACAACATCTCTCTAGGGTACAAACTTCGTTCGTTGCATCAAGCCCAACTCCCGCATGGTGGGCGGAGTGATCGAGGGGTCGCTAGTGCTAACACAGCTGCAGTGTAGCGGCACTGCGTCCGTACTAGCACTGATGGAGCACGGGTACCCGTCACGAGCGCCATTCTCTGAGCTACACGCGCTATATAAGAACCTGCTGCCGGCAAGACTACAGCATTTGACGGCTAAACTGTTCTGTCAGGTGATTTATTCCTTTTTTATAAAGTAAGGGGGCAAAGGAGCAAACGAGTCACCTGATGGAAAACAACTACCGTCGCCCATGGACACTCGCAACATGAGAAGAGCTGCAGGTGCGTTGCCGGCCTTTTATGAGGGAATATGCTCTCTTCTTGAAAGTTTTCAGGTCGTATTGGTCCGGAAATACTACTGGTGACAGTTCATTCTATTATTATTCAGTAGGATGTGGCACAAGACTTTATAAAAAGTTGATGTGCTTATCTATTGGTTAAGAAACTATTTTCGATTGTAGTATTTAAAAATATCAGTATACCGTGTTACAATATTTATATTTTATAAATCAGCTGTATGAGTTCAATTACTAGTTTAATGCCATGTCCTCACTCAGCATTAGTATTATATGTTCCTTCCTAAACTTTATAATTAGCAGTAAATGAAGTGACCGACATTTTCTCGTGTCAAACTTGAGTTTTTATTAAAATAACTTTTAATATTATGTCTCTCGCCGCATTTATTACCAAAAATTTAAATAACATCAGCAGTTAAACAACATGTTATTCATTTTCCAGGCAATCGTCCACAGTTTCGGTCTATCGGACAAGGACTATAAGTTCGGTGTGACCCGCGTATTCTTCCGACCCGGGAAGTACTCGGAATTCGATACGATCATGCGCTCAGACCCTGAAGGGTTGAAGGCGATTGTCGAGTCAGTACTCGCCTGGCTCGTCAAAGCGAGATGGCGCAGGTCTATATTCACTGCGCTGTCAGTTATAAAACGTAAGTTATTCACTTAATTAACCTTTTGCCGCAGTTGTAAGCCGCAACCAGACTTTTTCACATTGTAATCCAAGAAATTCCTCCATAAGACAGGCTGCGCCTAGTTTGGAAGATTGTAATGCTCACCTGTACTCAATTTATGGTAATAAAGATATTTGATTTGATTTAACCTTTTTAGTACTTAAGTCGTAATGTCATTTTTATTTTGAAATTGAAGCAGATGTTTGCGATGCGAATTTACAGTTATGTTAGTTGTTACACTGCTTCTTTCTAGGGCTAGGAGTTAGGACAACACATATACGCGTTGTCTGTTATAAAACCTAAAGTAACCTTTTGTATGTCATTTACAATGCATAAAGCAGATTTTTAATTTGATGTAGTCCCATTTTTATATGGCTTAGCTATTTATTTATTTTACATTTTTTCAATAAGATATTTATTGTAACTGTAGTATTTCACATTGTATTTACAACTTTCACGACAATTTAAACTTTTTACAGTAAAGAACAAGATATTATACCGTCAGAGATGTCTCATCAAGATGCAGAACAGTATTCGTGGATATTTGGTGCGGCGACGTCACCAGCCGCGCTACCGGGGGATCGCCAAGATCAAAACCCTCGAACACAATCTGCAGGACATGGAGACTGTCACCGCTCAACTCAAAAAAGAGAAGGAGAATGCGAAGAAGAATATAGAAAACCTGAGGAACTCTATACGAAGCGCGTGCGCTGCTATTAAGGTATACCTCTAATTAATAATGTTTTATAACATTATAGGTGGGAATAGAAAAAACCTACCATCGAGGAAATTGGTTCATATTTCGTATACAGTTGTCGGACCTACGTCATCTGGTCGGCTTATGTCAATTCAATGTTTAACCCATAAAGATAATATACCCATAGGAATAGAGAAACAATCTCGAGCTGTCAAGCTTAACCAAAATTTGATTTACATCTGTGTATACAATTATGTTTACGTGTGCGTGTCAGTGATGTACAAACATCTTGTAATTCGACAAAATATCGATCATGGAATAATAATTGTAAGATTGTAAAAGTTGTCCGGGTTTTTTCGATGTGTGGATCCAGAATCATTCCACAAACATTTAACCATGTTTCTAGAGCAGTATTTCTAAAAATTATTCATTATTTAACTTAAAATCACAATTTTTCTGAGAGCCCAAATTGACAACGATCGGCACAGGGTCAGACAGACTGTCAAACAGATGAAAAAAAAGCTATGCAACCTCAAATCACGCTTCTATTTCTACCACGCAGTGTTACTGATAGTGACATCTCGCTTGCTCAGGCCTTTGTTTCTCTATTCCGATAGGTATATTAACTTTATGGTTTGACCACTTGACGTAACACGACCAAACTACGAAGGTCCCCCATCTGCCTAGGAATCAACTTCTCTGATTATCTACATACAAGCATCGCCAGAATATAATAAATACCAATTAAATCTTACATCTTTGTACAAATTACACTTCTTGTAAGTTGGTTATTACAGAAATATGTGATGTAATTTTAAAGTCACTTCTATTCACACAAAAAGTCATAAAAAAAAATTATGTCCACAGAGTAATCCAAACATATCGCGTAATGAAATCGACCAGCTATACACCAAACTAACTAAGGACGTTGAAACCCAGATGTCCGCGTTGAAGAAAGCCATGGCAGACCAAAAGAACAGGTATTTTTTATTATTTGATGTAAGTTTTTGTTAGTTTGTTATTATAGTGTTGTGTTTGTTAGTATACAATGTTTATTGAAATCCACCAAAGACCTTTTAGCATATTATTATTATGTTTAACATAAAACAAAAATCTTACAACTCTTATAAAATACTGTAAACGAGACAACACTTTAGAGATGTGTCTTATATATTATTATGTATTTTATTATTTTGCCTCTTTCGCACATACGTTTCGCTCGTATGTATGGAAGAAATAGAACTATAGAGACACGTTATGTTACAGTGAGGAGCAAGAGCGGCTGCGTAAACTCGAAGCGGAGATGCGCGCAGCTGAGGAGGCTAAGAAGTTAGAGCAGGAGAGACTGCGACAGGAGGAGGAGAATAGACGACTGTGAGTTCGAAATTCAAATCATTAACTAATCCATACTTCCATTTTTTAAATATATTTTTTAAAGAAGGCAGGTCGCTATAGCCCTGACGTCACTGCGACCCATGAGGATCTATTGTGACACCTTCGCACTAGAGAATCATCCACAACCCAATACTGCTCATAAATTGAACGATATGGTTGGAACCATACTTCCATACTAATGTTATAAATGCGAAAGTGTGTCTGTCTGTCTGTTACCTCTTTACGCCTAAACCGCTGAACCGATTTTGGTGAAATTTGGTATGGAGATACTCTGAGTCGTCCCGGGGAAGGACATAGGATACTTTTCATCCCGGAAAATGTACGGTTCCCACGCGATAAACGAATTATGGCGCAACGGAGTTGCGGGCGTCATCTAGTTATATTCTAGTAGAATATAAACACCTCCATCGTGGGTATCGCAGACACAATAGATTTTCAAGTGTTATGCGGCAGCCGGCTGCCGCTTGGGGATTAATCGGTTAATAATCAGTGCCGTAAATAGCCTTTTTTGCGCCCTGTGCGAGCTTCTATAACTGCGCCCTTGTTTTTTTAGGGTTCCGTAGTCAACAAGGAACCCTAAAAAAAGTTTCGGTCTGTCTGTCTGTCTGTCCGCGGATTTGCTCAGAGACTATAGGACCTGCAAAGCTGTAATTTGGCATGAATGCACATATTAGTGATGCCGACAAAATGGTACATCAAATCTTAATTTTTATGGTACCTTCCCTACACATCAAGCGGGGATGAATTTTTTTTCGCGTCCACCCAATCGTGTGGGGTGTCGTTGGATAGGTTTTTTAAAATATTACGAGTATTCATAGATCATTTTCCGATTTAGGGATCCGTTTGTGAAATATTAAGTTTTAAAGTGGAAATAATCGGTCCCCCCCTTCTACCAGCTAAACGGTTGCTTCTGGAAATGTGAAAAAATTCGCAGTAGAAAATCTGCTGAATTTAAAAGGAAAACTTTCATGGCTAAGAACACTTCATAAGTTACTCGGTCGATCAACTAAAAATAATATTATGTACTTATGTATTCGGCGAAGTATAAAGGAACTTTTCGTTCAAATTCATTTGAAAGTAACTGAGATGATGTTGTTAGTAGTGCAAAACACGTTACAAATATACATTCATTGACCATACAAAAATTTAAAAAAAAACAGCGGTACTACGGAACCCTATATTGCGCGTGGCCCGATACGCACTTGGCCGGTTTTTTTTAGATATTATAGGTACCCAAAACAATGCTTCCAGGGCCACAGGCCTCCCTGGTCTGGCCATTCTTGCGCCCCCCAGAGTCTGCGCCCTGTGCCTGGGCACCGGTGGCACCGCCCTATTTACGGCACTGTTAATAATGCAATAATTATGTTGATACAGGGAAAAACTACACGACCTTTTTTCCTTATTTGTCGGGCTAGATTTTAAATGTGTTAAATGATGGTATAACATGTATATCGTCATCGTTGTGTAAATTATTTTTATGACTGAGGGGGTAAAATAACAAATTTAAGGCCCGCCTGCTAGTCTAGGGATTGAGTTACGCCAATTGTGAATTAATATTGTTAATTTGTTTCTAGTTAAGCTATATTGAGCTAACCTACATTGAGCTTAGAAACTAACCTAAAATTAGAAGCAACGTAATTTTCTTCCTCCCCATCATTTTTTCATAATCCTGATTCCTAAGCATTCTTCAACAGAAAAGCGGAGATGGAAGCGCGGCGGAAGGCGGAAGAAGCGGAGCGGATCCGGCAGGAGGAGCAGGACCGCGCCGCCGCCTTGAAGCTACAACAACAACTGCAGGACGCTGCGCGCGCCGACGAGGAGAACAGAGAGAGGTAATACGGTGAACTAGTAGGTGCGAGCGAAACAAAAGAATCAAGCAGCTGCAGCGGCAAAATATAATAATATGGAAATCATAAAGTTATATACCTAGCGGAATAGAGCAACATCTCGAGCTGTCAAACGAAACCGAGATTGATTTACGTCTGTGTGTAAAAATTTGTTTACGCATACACTTACACAAGCATCTTTATAAGAGATTAAATTGTCAACGTGCCGATAAGTGCCGACTGGACGTCAAACAGAGGAAAAAAATTGGTTCTGCTGTCATGTATCACACGTCTCTTTTTACCACGCAGTGTAACTGATAGTGACATCCCGCTTGCTCAGGCCTTTATTTCTTTATTCCGCTATATCTAGCGGATCTATCTATCTATACTAATATTATAATTGGGAAGAGTTTGTTTGTTTGTTTGTTTGAACGCGCTAATCTCAGGAACTACTGGTCCGATTTGAAAAATTATTTTACTGTTGGATAGCCCATTTATCGAGGAAGGCTATAGGCTATATTTTATCACGCTAAGATTAATAGGAGCGAAGAAATAGAGGAAAATGTGGAAAAAACGGGGGGAAATTATTTGAAAAGGCTTATTTGAACGCGCTAATCTCAGAAACTACTGATCCGATTTGAAAAATTCTTTCAGTTTTAGATAGCCCATTGATTGAGAAAGGCTATAGGCTGTATTTTATCACGCTAAGACTAATAGGAACGAAGAAATAGATGACAATGTGGAAAAAACGGGGGAAATTATATGAAAGGGCTTATTTGAACGCGCTAATCTCAGGAACTACTGGTCCGATTTGAAAAATTATTTCAGTGTTAGATAGCCCATTTACTGAGGAAGGCTATAGGCTATATTTTATCACGCTAAGACTAATAGGAGCGAAGAAATAGAGGAAAATGTGGAAAAAACGGGGAAATTATATGAAAGGGCTTATTCGAACGTGCTAATCTCAGGAACTACTACCCCTATTTGAACAATTCTTTAAGTGTTAGATAGCCCATTTATCAAGGAAGGCTATAGGCTATATTTTATCACGCTAAAAACTAATTGGAGTGAATAAATAGAGAAAAATGTGGAAAAACGGGAGAAATTATATGAAATTGCTTATTATCTTAAGAACTACTGGAGCAATTTTTATCTTATTTGGCAAACATGAAGAATAGACTACGTGAATTACGTGAAATACGGACATGGGTTATTTTTCGTGGAAAAATGTACGGTTGCGTGAAATTCCTAAATTACGCAAGCGAAGCCGTGCGGAACTTCTATATATAATAAAATCGTAGGAAAGTAAATTGTGTACATTGAATACTTTTGTACAATAAATAATACTTGGGATGTGATCTACTATGCTAACGCGAACGAAGTCGCGGGCAATAGCTAGTTAACTTTATAATGGAAATACAGCAGGTGCGAGCGAGACCGTCTCGCTCGCCAAGACAGCCGAGACGAGAAGCTTTAACGACGCATCATCAGATAATATAATATTTTGTCCTTAAAGGGTGAGCGATAGCCATTTACTATTAATTTGTCCCCTTACTTATAAGTTATAAATATAATCCGGGCGAGCGAAGCGAAATTCACTTTCTAAAATTTGGACAGCCGTTAATGAAATTATCAAGACAAAACGGCAGTGTCTCGAAATTTCTCCTAAAAGTTGCAGGTACCAACGCTAATAAGATCTTACGAATCACGCTTATCAAAAATATCTTAACTTTTAATCCTTCAGGCCCCGCGCGAGCACCGGTGATCGCGACAACAATAGAATACAATAGCAATTCCTGGAAATTCCGACTGAAGTATTAATACTTGTATTCTATTGTTGTCGCGATCACCGGTGCTCGCGCGGGGCCTGAAGGATTAATTTTTTTTTTTACTAAATTTACTACTAAATATTTAAACACTGAAAAATAGAGTAAAACACTAAATTATTATTTTTAACAAAAAATAAAACCGACTTCCAAGGTAAAAATATTAATAATGTTACGGATACGGGCAGTTGTTTACCTGCGCGCGACAGTTGCGCGTACTTTCTAGAAAAGTCCAACCCTTGTTTATGTGAATTGCGTGTTTACGTAAACAATCCAGAATGGAACGTTCCAGAAAGTATGGCGGGCCATATAAAAGGTAAACAAGCCGGCAATCAATTCAGTTTGATACAAGCGATCATCAAGGCGACTTCGAAGTGAAAACAAGTGATCAATAGTGAGTGATTGTGATAGTGACCTACGACTCGGCTACGACCTAGGACAGTGATAGTGCTCAGTGATTTGGATCTAGTGCTTAGTGTTTGGACTTAGTGATTTGTGTGAGCTAGTGTTTGTGAATAAAGTCTTCAAGAGAGTCACCAGGTCTTTCTCTCCGAATCTACGAACCCTAGCACGTAACAATAACATCCTTATAATATTATGAACTAAATAGTATTAAATAATTTTTCCTATCTCATGGTGCCTTTTTCCGAATTCGGCTAAAACTTAACTATTTCTGTACTCAATCTTCATAATTTTGAAGTCGGTACCAGATATGGCTGAATCCAGATGCCAGAATATTTGAAACATTTGTAACTGGCACCGACTTCAAAATTATGAAGATTGAGTACAGAAATAGTTGAGTTTTAGCCGAATTCGGAAAAAGGTACCATGAGATAGGAAAAATTATTTAATACTTTTTAGTTCATATTATAAGGATGTTATTATTGTTTTTACCTTGGAAGTCGGTTTTAATTTTTTGTTAAAAATAATAATTTCACTCTTTTTAGTTACCTAGTAAAATCATCGCGTACTATACGTAGATTAGGGCCGATTCACACCGAATGGCAGAGGCGAGGCGAGCAGTTTCAGTGTCATATGATTTTAAACTTTATCTTCATTATTGTAATACATAGTATCGCTTGAGAAATCGACGCCGCCGGCTTCTTGCAAGCAAGAGGCCGGCGGCGTCCACGGGCGGCCGTAGATTTCTCAAGCGATACTATCTATTACAACAATGAAGATAAAGTTTAAAATCATATGACACTGAAACTGCTCGCCTCGCCTCCGCCATTCCGGTGTGAATCGGCCCTAATACACCTGTATACTATTCTACGTATCTTATTACAATTTGTTAACAGTTCACACTTACAAATTAAATATAATATCAGCTGCAGATAATTTTAAACAATACATTTAAAAAAAATCGAAGTGGACACGTGCTAGGACTGCGCCAAACCGGAATTTTAGCAGCGGCGTATGTGTCTTTCAGTGTCATATGATTTTAAACTTCTTTATTACTGTAATACATAGTATCGCTTGAGAAGTCTACGGCCGCCCGTGGCCGCGATTGGTAAGTGTGACAGCTGTGCACTCTAGCATGTTACTTGTATTATCGAAGCAACTTACTTCTCAGAAGTAATGTCAAATGTCTGCCTTACGCTCTGGAAATAAGGTTGAATATTTTGTTATGTTCAATTTTGGTGACATTGGTGACCCTGGCGTGGTAATGATGATGATGATGATGATGAATGTAATTTGTATAGTAGCATATGCTTTCAGTTCTTAAAACAGTGCCTAAGCCCCCAAACTTGTATCTATAAGGAATCCGGAGTTCTCTTAGTATCTTCGTAACCATAGTATACCTTGGTGCAGAATCTTGCGTTTTGGTAGCATATGCTTAGGATGCTTCTCATAAAACCAAAATCACCATATGTTTTTATATAAATTTCGAGGAGTTTCCTCGAGGATCCCCTTTGTGAACATGGTACCAAATTGGAGTGAAACCTAATACAACAAAACAAAAATTTCGAAAATCGGTTCACAAACGGCGGAGTAATCATTGAACATACAAAAATAAAAATAAAAAAATATCCACAGCCGAACATATAACCTCCTCGTTTTTTGGAAGTCGGTTAAAATTATATGAATAAATAGTAAATTTACTACTAAATATATAAATACTAAAAAATATTTTTAGAGTTGAAATATTTTGTAGTAAATTTACTATTTATTCATATATTTTTTAGTGTTTTACTCTATTTGTTAGTGTTTAAATATTAAGTAGTAAATTTAGTTAAAAAAATTATGCACAAAAAAATTTTTTTAGTGTTTAAATATTTTGAAGTTAATTTTTGTACAGGAACCTAGGTAATTACTATTTTAAGCTGAAAAATAACTCAAACATGTTAAATATTTTCGTATGAGAAAATGATTTTGGTATTACGTATGTATGAGAATTTCGAGGGTAGCCCGGCCTCTTAAACTAAATTACTTACGTAATATCGCAATTTAATTGGACAACTTTTGAATTGTAGGTAATCGGAAAGGAATCGAATTTAGTTGCAAAAATGTGCGAATGTAAGTCACTATAGCTATAATTGGTATACTGTGCGACTTAGTTGACCAACTTAAAATTGTAAGTCTGCGGTCGCTCTTAAGGATTGTGACAAGGACAATTTGCCAGAATTTGGAAAATTGTTTTTGTATTACAGATTTTCAAGATGATTTTTCTTTTGTATTACAGATTGGAGCAAGAGAGAAGGGACCACGAAATGGCAGTCCGACTCGCCAGGGAAACAAATGGTCATGTAGAAGGCTCGCCTCCTCAGCTTAGAAGGTATGCATTTCTAAATTCAAAGCTTCTTGCCTGGGGCTTAATTTTCATACCTCGAATCTCGAGCAATTGAACGAGTTCAGTGGTACGATGATTCGGCACCTGCGCTGGCATTTGATCACGATTTAGGATAATATATTATATTCCCTTTTTAAAATCAACAGTGATGTAATAGAAAAATCTTATTGAAGATGTTGTAAAATTTTGTAATTTAAAAATTAAAACTTTACTATATATTTGAAACTGGCAAACAAATGTCCTGCTGTAAGATGTTAATTATTTATATCCGCTCATGAAATGTATGTGTATAAATGTATATGCTTATCCACAAAGGTGCTGTCTCTTCTTGTATATAGCTTGTACACGAATAGGTAAAGTAATTATGTGATGTGTTTGCACAGTTTCCCAACAATGGACTCAGTGAACGGAGAAAATAAATTGAACAGGTACCCAAATGAGAGATTGCGTTTATTTTTTGCACGCAGCGTTTCTTTTCGTCCTCTTTTAATATGTGTTCGTACGAATTATAGTAATTGCATGATGTTAACTATGTTGATTATTATCTGTAGCTGATATATTATAGAAAAAAAGTTATTGATTCATAGAACTTGCTATAACTTTACATGAAAAAATAGGAGTATGTTGTAAATGGAAGAAAATATTTACATAATAAAAGTCACTTATAAAATCGATTTCTAATAGGTATTCAAATATTAAACTACCCCCAAAAAAGTATTCAAATGTTTAACTACCCTTCAACCACAGTATTAAAAGAGGACACTTATAACTAACTATGCTAACACTTCGGCTATCGCTTTCTCTTTTGCACAAGTTCAAGATATTATGCATGTATTTATAACCTTTTGTAATTCTTAGTTATTAATAAACTTTTAGCGTAAAATATTTGTGTAGTTAATAGTTATACTGTCTAATTTAATTAATTTGTGTATTAACTATAATCATGTAGAACTCGAAATCATTTTCAGGTTTTTATTTAACCATAAAATAGCAATATCATACTCAAATACTTTGATCTAATTTAAGTAACATAATATCACTACCACGGGCGTATATATAGCTTTGATAAGGGGGGTAAAAAAGCGGCCAAGTGCGAGTTGGAATCGCCCATGAAGGGTTCCGCAGCAGCAAATAGGAAACGTGTTTAGTAAAACAAAAAAAAATTATTAAAATACAATATGTACCGCACCGATAAGATGGATAGTAATGGGGGGGTCCGGACCCCCAGGACACCCCCCTTATATACATACGCCCATGATCACTACTTAGAATGATTTTGTTCGCATTATCTTTTTATTACCATTCTATCATCGTATTACCACTTTATAGTCACCAGTCTAGGTTTATTCATAATTGTGATTAAAATATCGCGTTGCCTTTTCGCATTGATAAAAGAGGAAGCGTGACGTTTTGACAAACAATAAGCAATAACCTATACTGGAGCAATTGAGCCCAAGTATCAATTTCACCAAGGCTTGTTAAAGTAAATGATATTTTATATAGTGTTAAGTACCCCGCAAACATTCAAATTTGTTTGACAAACATGTTTGACGTAATTTACGTTTTCATCAAACAGCAGCGCAGACGATCAAACGTGCATCAAACAAGTTTGTCAAACAATTAGCTAGAATCGGTTTGAGACCATGAGATCTTGTTTGACAAATACAGCGGAACACGTTCAAACACGTTTGTCAAACGATACGCAAATCCAAATTTTCTTCAAACAGATCAAACACGTAGTTTGTTTGACAAACGCTTCAAACAGAGCTATACACTATCAAACTGTTTGATAAACACGTAAAATTTGACAAACATATTGATCGTTTGCGGGGTACTTTATCTCTTTTGTTCTTCGCATTGAGACAAGAAAAGCCATGATATTTTGACAAACGATTTAAACTAACAGGCAATATCAATAGATATTGGACTAATAATAATAAAATTAACTTGTTTGATCAAACGTACGGCTGTTCTAGATCGGAACGAGTACGTATGCAGCAGGCGATGCAGGGCAAACAGAAGTACGACTTGTCCAAGTGGAAGTATTCCGAACTGCGTGATACTATCAACACTTCCTGTGATATTGAGCTGTTGGAGGTACTATTCTACTGTTTTTTTTTTTTGGTATTTCATTGAAATTAAGGATCTAAACACACTAGGCTGAATTACGCCGACGTAAATTCCGCCGCGTTTACGCCGCGTTTCAAATCCATATAAAATATGGGCGGAACGCGACAGACGACACACTATGCCGAAGCTGAATTTCCGTCGAGCCGAGTCGAGCGTAAAGTTCGGCAGCGATTCGGCGGTAATGTTTTGTATAGCAACACAATATACGCGACGGAATTATCAAAACCGAACATAGCAAATCCATCCTTATCTCCAGAACGTTAACGTACACATTACATCTGAGAATTTTAAATACTAACGCGCGCGTTCGGCGACGGAAATTACGCCGCGAAATTTCGGCTCTTCGCGTAATTTATAGTGTGTCGCATCAGACGTAAGCGGCTGAATGTAATTTCGGCCACATAAATTACGCCGGCGTAATTCAGCCTAGTGTGTTTAGACACTAAGGGCCGTTCGGAGGATAGAGAAATTTTGAAAAAAGACTAACGGTCTACTACTTATCTTCCACACTCCTAAGAACTGCAAGGGCAAGTCTTGTTTCCACACTCCTAAGAACTACAAGTGCAAACCCGTTTTCCAAATTTCTCTCTATTCGTTAAGCGTCTTAGAGAATCATCTATGATATTTTACGATACGTCGTTATGTGTTATGACTGTTATGAGGCTATGATGTAAGTACGTAAGACTATTCAGTCTTTTTATGAGTTTGTATGAGCTTGGTCCTTACGTTGTCTGTTTAAGGGTAACATTTCTACACATTACAAAAGGTGCTATTTGAAGAGTGTTCTATGATCCTTATGTCGTCAGCATAATATGGACTTTTCTTTTTTTCTCTGCACACTGAAATAAGTATTATTTCAGGCGTGTCGTCACGAGTTCCACCGTCGCTTGAAAGTGTATCACGCGTGGAAGGCAAAGAACGCGCGCAAGACGACCATGGCGGAGCAAGAGAGGGCGCCACAGTCGATCATGGATGCGGGTTAGTGGTTTATCGCATTTTTAAACGCATTACTTAACCATAATATGCTTAAAAAAAGATGTTTAAAATAGCGTTTTACTCATACAGTTCTTTAGAAATTTAGAAATTTATTTAGAAAAAAGACACTTATACATTGCATACAATCGTTTGATGTTCTAGTACTTAAACTAGGCCTAGCCTGTCTTTTAAGTACTAGTTACTTCCGGTGTAACAAACTAATAATATGTAAAATATGTAAGTACTGTGTTAATAGTAACTTTCGCAACCACTATTTACTGTGGGTAGTAAGAAATATTATCTATTACGTGGACCGCGCGCGGCGGTGCAAGCGCTGGCGGTACAGCCGATAAGACCCGATGTGACACGAAGCGGTGTTCGTAAATACTGGCTACGTCACAAACAAGTTACTTGTGGTTAGACCACCGAAACTGTGGACTTGTTACATGCAATCTTAAATTTATTTTATTGTTTTAATTTAACATAGTTTTCACAAGATGATAATTTTCTAAGTAATGTTATTTATATCTACTTTTTTAATGAATTTTTAAACATTTATGATAATAGTATCTGGTAATACCATGGAGTAAATATACATAGTAGTAAGGCTTAGATATAGATTTATACAATTTAATTTATTATTGCATCTGATACATTATGAATGATTTTGGCAACATGACATTATAATTATTATAATACTAGCAGACCCGGCGGACGTTGTTTTGCCAAATAAACCATTTCTAGTATCAGTATAAAAGTACATAAAAACCATAGCCTACTCTCAGGCCTGACGAATGTACACACAAAATTCAATTAGGAATCTGTTGAGAAATTTTGGAGGGGTACGCGCACAGGATCGTGACATGAGATTTTTATATATTAGAAGATAAGGTAGCTTATATAATGGGAACCAGTAGTCTCTCGATAATTTCATACGTTTGAGTCTTCAACCACATTGTTATAATATTTTTACATTTGTTCATATTATAGGTAGTGAGATTCAATTTCTGATTTAATTTTTTGTACAGTACAGGGGCTAGGTAACACTGGAATCTATTAATGAAGAAGGTTCTAAACTGAGGGGTTTGAATCATCTGTCTCCGGTTTCGTACTAGTCGTTCCGTAATAGTGGGTAATTTCCGGTAGTACTTGAGTATGCATTCTTTAATAAATATTTGCCTTACAGTCAGAAGGTCGCAATTTTTGTAAAGATCTAGTGTAGGGGTGGTGTATGGTTTGAAGGTTTCCTCATTACTTTGAGGAGTGCCCTTTGTGATCTCTCTAGCTTTATTAAATGGCTTTTGATAGCTCCTCCCCATACAGTAATGCAGTAGCTGATGATGGACTGTGCCAATGCAAAATAAACAGTTTTAAGGAGCTTAAAGTCGGCCACAGACCGCAAGCAACGAAAAATGTACATCGTCTTACGGATTCTATCGGATAGATAATCAATTTGCTGTTTCCACGTTAGTGTTTGGTCCACTATAATCCCTAGATACTTTACATCTGTGGATCTTTCTATTTTAAGACACTTGCAATGAGTATTTGAAGGCTGATTACAGGTGTGAATTTTAATACTGTAGTGGGGTTTTGGTATGAGTTTAATAATATGATGAGAGTAATAATTATGTTTTTATATTTGTTTTGCGTCGATAGTAACTGATCTAGCGAGTCTATAAACTTTTTTGCGTTTTTTATAAGAAGGAGACCTATAGATGGTAACAAGAAGGGTTTCTGAATGTAGATAGATTAATAGACATGTAGCTTCAATTAAATTAATTTCTTCAACAGTGTGCTGTATTTTTTATTAATATATAAAAACTATGCCGTCGTTTTGATTATGATTGTATTTAGAATTGTAACAGTCGTAATTTTGCATGCGTGGATAGTGTGTTGTCAGAGCGTTCCAGGATTCGGTGAGTACATACAAGTCACAATCCATATTCATTCTAGTTAAAAGAACTTCGAAATGTTTAAATTTGCAATTGATGCTTCTGATATTCTGGGTAAGTATTTTAAGGGACTTAATTTGATTCCTTTGGTACAAAAGAGATTTTACTGATTCGGGACTACATACGAATGATTTATCTAAGAACATATTATCTAGAGAATATGTGTTTATCTTATTAATTGTAGGATTGTTCATTTTTACAGTTTGTGTTATGCGACTCTAAATCCACTGGTGTGATCCTTACAAAAGAGTATAGTGTTATAGAGTTTAATTCCTTCCGAAATGATATTGTGAAAGAGATGTTAAATAATCTTAATTTAAATTTTCGATATAGATATAATACAGATAATGCAAAGAGATGCAATACTAATATAATATAAATTTTATAACAGAAAGAGTAATATAGACGAATATAAAATATAACATGATAAGATAACAATAATAATAACAGACTTTTTAGTTTACGGTGCAGGAGATCTAAGTCTAGTCATTGATGCTGCTTGAATTCTTCTAGTTGATTTTCACATTTTATTTCAATATGTGGTGCGCCATCTGTCTTTCTCAAAAAGATTTTGCCATTGTTGGTCCAGCAGTACTTGAATCCATAGGATGTAGCTACTCCTCGTGCAAGGGAAAAAAATCGTCGGCCTTTATTCGTCAGTGAATCGGATATGTAAATAGGTACTGATTTATCATCTAATCCTATAAATGTCGAGTCAAGACGTCGCTTAGGGTATTCTATGTTTAGACCTTTGGCAGCATTTATAACTTGATTTTTCATGGTGACAGTAGCAAGGTTTGCTACAATGGTTGTATTTCCGGATTTTCCTTTGAAGTGGTAAGTATCTCTAATATCTTGCTTTACCAGATCTATATTGAGTGCCTTACAGGTTTTGATGACTATGTTGGGTACGTCAGCTTTTGCCTCGACTTTCATTATTGGTAGGTTTCTTATTTCGATAGAAGATATTTTTTGGGTTCTTTCTAGGACTTCTATTTTAGATTCCAGTGTTTCGATTTGTTTGGTGTGTTTTTGTCTAACTTGTTCTACAGTGTTGAGCTTCTTTTTAATGTCGTCATACTCATTTGATAAGAAAATGATTGAATCTTTAATCTCTTGGTTTGATTCTTGTAGGATGTTATTTTGGGTCTTAATTTCAGCAACTTCGGAGGCGAGTTTTGTAAGTATACTAGTATGGTTAACATTCCACTTTTCCAGCATGTCCTTGATCTCCTCTTTAAAGGCAGAAAACGAGTCATTGGCATTGTCAGTGTCTCTGCGCCTTTTGTGTCGTTGATTAATGAGAGTATCTGCATACTCACTCGATCGTGGCTTAGAGACGTCCGTGTCCGACAACGCATGTTGGATTGGTGTGGCTATCGTCGGTGGAGAACGAAGAAGATTGGCCATCTCAACTTTCAGTAATCAAAATGTCCAGTTGATTAGGTTCGCAGTTTACGTGGTCAGACGTGATTCAAGGTTATTTTGTTTTCTCACTCACTCTCACAGGTTTGCAACAGCGCGGCTTGACGGTTGGAAAGCGAGCATTAAATTTGCGCCAGCGGCTCACTGGCCTTGACGTTCGCAGAGACACCGGGTTCGATCCTCGCCGATACTTGACTTTGTGAGACCAACAAATCAAATAATCACAAGACTCACGCCACACTCCCACTCCGCAATGCACGATCAAGGGGCGAAGGCTCCAGAAGAATACTCCGGAAGGGGCTCCTACGTTTAGAATATTTCACAGCACCGCAATAAATTTATTTAAAATTGTGAATCACAGAAATTAGAACACGTCCGCTCGCTATGGACACTGGGACGGAAGCAAAGAAATGTTTGGTCTCATATGTCAGTCATAAGTCATAACTCATAACATAGTGTAACTTGTATTATATAGGTCTTACCTTACTATAGGTCTAACAGAATCTGATGGCAAATTTGAATGGCATATTTTCAAAAAATATCCTTGATCATTGGATAAATTTTGTATTTGCATGTTTCGCCGCTAGAATCAGCCGCTATAAGGAAAAAGAAGGATCAAAATATTTTATTTCATTACCCCAGTATTGCTAGAGTCAAGTCCTTTTCTCACTTTTTGCCATCAGATTCTGGTAGACCTATAGTAATGATATTCAAGCAGTGCATAAGGTATAAAATGTTTTGACCATGTTTGATAAGTTAAAAGTGTCGTGTATAACATATTTTATTACTTTATTTCATTCTAATATTGTTAATAGTAAATATGTAGTATCATATTATTTTCAACGTAGGCTTAATATTTTATGTTTTTGTACAAAAATTAATCTTTTCACAAAAGAACATTACCTCTTCACTATAGCAAAAACCCCGCGTCTGCCGCAAAAGGGTGACGTCTTGGGAGCGCGGCACCGCTACTTCCGCATCCCGTTCGTGCGCGCGGGCGGCGGCGGCGGCGCGGAGGAGCGGCGCGGCTGGTGGTACGCCCACTTCGACGGCCAGTACGTCGCGCGACAGATGGAGCTGCACCCCGACAAGACGCCCGTGCTGCTGCAGGCCGGTTAGTGTGTGTGTGTGTGTGTGTGTGTGTGTGTGTGTGTGTGTGTGTGTGTGTGTGTGAGTGAGAGTGCGTGCGTGCGTGCGTGCGTGCGTGCGTGCGTGCGTGCGTGTGTGTGTGTGTGTGTGTGTGTGTGTGTGTGTGTGAGAGGGAGAGAGAGATAGAGAGAGAATGAAATACTAATTTATAATAAATAATAGTTCCTAGCCATGGAAGAAGGATAACATGGAAGTAATGTAAAAAGCTCAACTGTAAGCGGTTATCTTTTTCACAAAACACCAAAGGCAAAAACCCATAAGAGTGAAAAAAATCTTTGCCTATCAACTTCAATTTAAGAACGTTCCAGTGCGCCCGGGCATACCCACTAAAACCCCAGCTGGTGTTTCTACTTTTCGCTCTAGGCAAAGCCACATAATACGTAGAATACACAACCGCGACCCTGCCTGCCACTGAAAACGATCAAAACGCTCAAAATAGGAGGCATTTTAAGTGTTTTGATCGTTTTTAACATCAAATAGAACGTGGGGATAGTGGATGGGGGGACACTGACACTACGGCCATCTCGGGATCTCTGAAACTTTAGTAGGTTGTGACATTTCGAGATTTATACCTATAATACTAGTATAATAACTACTCAAATTTTCCCCAGGTGTGGACGACATGCAGATGTGCGAGCTGAGCCTCGACGAGACTGGTCTGACGCGCAAGCGCGGAGCCGAGATACTCGAACACGAGTTCGAACGGGAATGGGCGCAGCACAACGGCCCACCATACCAGACGCCGCACTCGCGTGCTAACAGGTGAGTGGTAGTAGCCTTTGCTTCTTCGCTTTTTTTACTGGCAATGTGCGCCAACGAGTAAGCCGCAGTAGCCGTTGCCTCTTTTTTTTTACTGGGAAAGCGCGCCAACGAGTAAACCGCCATAGCCGTTGCCTTTTTTTTTTTACTAAAAAATGACAGCTGCTAAGGATGTTCACACCAAGCGGTACGATATCGGACCGATAAATTATATAGTTAAATGAGAGAGATAATAAATATACTATAAGTTATAGGGTGTTTTGTCTTGTTTGATTTATTGAAAAAGACGTATGATAGACAAGAACGAAGAACTTATTAGCGTATTCATTGTGTTACTATGCTATACAGGTTGTAACGAACAAAAATAAATGATAACTTTCACAGTGAACTCTACAGGTGTACAAAACCATTTTTTTTTTCTGATTTGTATGGGCAAGCGCCACAGCGTCATGAATTTCCCCATACAAAAGCTAAAATGAAAGTTACCCTTTCAGCGCTGCTACTTTCACAGTAAACTCTATGTAAACCCTAAAGTATTATAACTTTGTTTTGTTACACTCTGTATTTATAAATGACTAGCTGTCCTGGTGAACTTATGTCACTTTAAAACCTTCCCTGGACTTCTACAAATATTTTAAGACTAAAATCAGCCCAATCCGTTCAGCCGTTTTCGAGTTTTAGGGCGACTAACACATTTGAAAATCCATTTTTATATATATAGATATTACACCTTTATTTGTGCAAATATGTGGCATGCGAAATTTGTTTCTTTTTTCATGAGTTTGTGGAATTTTATCGTTTTATTATGAAGTCTATGTTATTATGTATATAGTATTTATATGATTTCTTCTTATTTTCAGAACCTAGAATTCCAGACCTTACAAGAAATGCAGCGTGGATTTTATAACGATAGCTTAATAAAATATTACTTAGTGCTTTCAAATGTGCCTTCAAAGTTTTAATATATTTAGTGCAATATAAGATGTTATTGAATTATATTCCACCGCAGAGTTTAATATGATTGTAAAGTACACAATATTATAGTAATAGATATATTTGTGTGAGATGTGGTGAAGAATAGAAAAGATAACTTTGTTGTAGAGGCTTCGCCTGCCAGTTCAAAAAACGAGAAATTATTATATAATATTATGTAAGTAACTGAAATATTATAATTTTTAATAATGTATTAAAATACAGTACAAAACCTTTTTAAACTGAAAATGTGTTCCCTAATTAAAAAATACATATCGGAACTTGAAAGGCGTAGTTTCTTGATCACACAAACCATTGAATGAAAATTGCCAGTAAAAATTAAATTAGTATTAAAATGAGACCACACTTTGTTCGCTTAAGTTCATACAGATTCTTTATTATGCACTTATAAATGATTTCTTAAAACAACTGTGATTTTAAGATGTTTAGTTAGATAATTTTTCATTGAAATGAAATTAATTTATTATGTTCTTAATATGTAGTAAGACTGCAACTGGTGAATGGCAAAATATTTAAGTAAGTACAGTATTTATCGATGATATTCCTAATAATTATAGTTTGTTCGTTCTAAGATGATATGGGTGACAGTTCTCATATTCCTTGCTACGGATTTTTTTTACAAGAAAACAAAAAAAAAAACAGAATGTAATAAATTATATTCCATCTACAAAAATAAATGTTTCCTGCAATTGTAAATGAATAAAAATGAAAAGTTGCTAAATGCTAACTTATTGATATAAAATTATAAATATTAACTTTGAAATAGGAGTATAAAATTATTGTTACGAAAATATTTGAAAAATGTCAGATGCATGAAACGGAACTTATGTCAATAGAGATTGACACTGTTGAATCGAAATCAAATCGATAAAAAAGGGCGGCCATCTTAAATCGCCGGCGTCACTCTGAAACAACAGTACGAAATCGATAATTTCGATTGCAATTCCTTTACGAGGTGATTCGATATTTTTAAATTATTCGATTAATTTTTTTAGGTAACTTCCCTACTATTGTCAATTATAATGTGTCACGCATATCATCATAAAACGAACAAACTATAACAGTATTCAAAAACATTCCTGTAAAGTTTTATTTTTTCGATTTTTACATGTATGAGAACGTAAATGAGAGTACAATATTGTATAAGAATACAGAGATATCATGAGTGCCTTTATATGCAGTATATAATATGACCATTTTGTGTTATGCTTTACCAAAATAAAATTTAAGATGAAAATAGTATATAATATTAGTTTTATTTTCAACTTTCCCGTTCCACAAAATCCTAATAATTTATATTATGTTCAAAAATAACTTGTGAAAGAGTGCTAAGTGCTAACTAAGCTAAAGTGGGAAGCTGGCCGCGTTAGCCGTATGCAACCCGACCGCTGGGCAAAGATATCGATAGAGCGGGTACCTGATGATGGAAGACGCAACCGTGGCCGGCCTGGGAAAAGATAGCGCGATGAGCCTGAGGCGTACCAGTCGGGCTGGCCAACGACGGCACTGGAGCGTGACAAGTGGAAAACCCTGGAGGGAGGCCTTACCCCAGCAGTGGGATAGTAGAGATAAACTACGATAACATGGCACACCCCTCCAAAATTCAAAACGTTTGAAGTGCGTTGTCAAAACGTTTGAAGTCCGTTGTCTTGCGCGGTCGGCTAGTTATGAATTTATTATTAGTTAGACCAACAAATCTTGGTAATAACTAATAAGTAACATTAAGAGCCTGTTTCACCGCTTCCTGATAAGGTGCCGGATAGGCTTATTTGACAGATTCTACATACTCCATCTGTCAAGATAAGTGGCCTGGCCTGGTTAAACCTTATCAGGAATCGGTGGAACAGGGCTTAAGTGAAATATTACAAGTACTGGTTGATTGGTTGAATACTTACTACTTACAAACTCTTTCATAAGGATGTGACTACACACATTGAAACAGTATTATTTGGAGGGGCGCGCCATGTTATCGTAGCTCTATAGGCTAACAAATAAAAAAGTGAAAGAGTCATGTTCTATTTTTGTATTTTTTCCTCGAGTGTTTGTCGTTTGATATGTTGTATTGATACCCTCACTAGGTAGTAGGTACTAATAAAGATATTTATGTAGCGTAAAAGATAC
Organism: Lysandra bellargus; assembly: GCA_905333045.1. Classification (NCBI taxonomy): domain Eukaryota; kingdom Metazoa; phylum Arthropoda; class Insecta; order Lepidoptera; family Lycaenidae; genus Lysandra; species Lysandra bellargus. The sequence goes on from HG995323.1 coordinate 8,642,057, forward strand.
TATAACAAATATACCACTTGCCAGAGGCCACAAGCGGGTGATTAGGTACGCTACTTGCAACATACTATACCAATATGTATTTATGTAAAATAATGATATTCTACTTATACAGATCTTAACAGATCTGTTCATACTACTGTTCATACGTTCATACTATTTTCCGGCTAAGTCTCTTTCGAACAATTTTCAAATTCAAAACTGGACACATTGACAGATTTGACAGATAAGTGAAACAAAAGATAGGAAATGCCATTTACATAAAAGAGACAGACTAAATAAAAGACGACCCAATTGGGTCGTATTTGAATCTTCACAACGCGCGCGGTAGTTAAACATATTATTATCTGCTTTGAGTTTTTTATATAATATCATTGATGTAAAAATATACCTATAAACCCACTGACCTCCATTAAACAAGTACGCTGGACAGATACCTAGCTGTTTTTTGTGCTTATTTGAAGCGGAATCAGCGCCCCTCATGCGGGGGAAGAGAACTAAATCTGACGTAACTTGCAAATGTGAAATGGCCCATAAATGACCGCTCATTGCAGCAATGACAAAAAGCAATGACATTGCTCAATCGCTATTGGTTGTAGAAACCAAAGAGAATATAATCACGACGGTGGTAGAAACTAGTATTAGTTCCAAGTTCCAACTTCCAATACTCCCCCTACTGCTATTAGTGCCAATATGGCGACTTTTAAACGTCATGTTTACGTCAGATTTAGTTCTCTTCCCCCGCATTGGGGCGCTGATTCCGCTTCAAATAGGCACAAAAAAACAGCTGTCATTTCAAAGGGTATCATAGGTTCAGCGTACTTGTATAATGGAGGTCAGTGACCTAATCAGTTAAACATTTGTCAACGAGTGTGGGCCAGTTACAACTTCAAAAGGCATGTTACAAAATTATATTCCCTCTAAAACTTTGAATCAAAGCGCACGGAAGTGCGCAGGCCTAGTTCCAGCAGGCCGTGCGCATGCCGTACACTTTGACGACCTCCGTGGCGCAGTGGTGAGCGCGTTGAGCTCAAGCCGGAGGTCGCGGGTTCGAGTCCCGCCGACGGAACAAAAAGTTTATAAAGTTCCTGGGTCATGGATGGATATTAAATATGTGTATCATATAATAAAAATCTTAAATATATGTATAGTATACAAGTATTAAATATATTTCCGTTGTGTGGTACCCGTAACACAAGTCCTTCGGGTACTTAGCACGGGGCCAGACTGACGTGGTGTGAAGCGTCCATAGATATTATTATTATTATTTACACGAACCGTTTCGACACACTTTTGACCCCCCCTGTAGCTCAATGCCTATTGCGAGTGCAAAGATAAAATTATACCTACGTAATTATGTACTAGTACTTAAGCAGCATACCAAATTTCATAGATATAGCTTTGGTAGATCCTGAAATATGTCCCTGTAAAAATAGATAATTTTGGCACTCACTCACTCACTCACTCACTCACTAACCGGTAATCAAAACCTCTAGGCCACTTCCAATTGTCCTAGCGTTATGAAATTTGGCACATAGGTCCTGTGTTATATGTAGATTAACAAAAAATTAAGAAATTGTAGAAATCGGTGAAGCGTGAGTCGGCACATCTACGAACTTTAGAGGCTACTTCCAAATGTTCTAGCGTTATGAAATTTGGCATACAGGTCGTGTGTTATAAATTATAATATAATGTAGATTAACAAAAAATAAATTTTAGAAATCGGTCAAGCGTGAGTCGGCTCATCTACGAACTTTAGAGGTCACTTCCAATTGTTCTAGTGTTATGAAATTTGGCACACAGGTCGTGGTATTATATATGTAGTTTAACAAAAAAATTAAGAAATTTTGAAATCAGTCAAGCGTGAGTCGGCTCATCTACAAACTTTAGAGGCTACTTCCAAATATCCTAGCGTTATTTAATTTGGCACACAGGTCGGGTGTTACATGTATATTATCATATTCAACTTCATTAACAGCCTGATCCATAATACTTCTAAATTTGAACTTGGCAGGTTTTTGTGCTTTACCTACGTAACAGTTAACACTTGATTAATTATATAATTAGATAATATTTATAGAATTTAACCTGCCAAGTTTAAATTTAGCAGTATTAAGGATCAGACTGTTGATGAAGATGAATATGATCGGTGAAGTGCATCTAAACTTGGCATTGGATTAGATTTCAACTCTTTTTTTAGGCCAAAAATCAGCCTATTGGAACTAGGCCCTATTTTAACAGGTATGTTTTTGGTGGGATATGTTGTATTCCCGCCTTTTACTTGACACTAGTAGTGCACTATTAAAAAAAGTAGTTGTGGTGAGTAGTGACAGTCGAAAAAAAAAAAAATGTCAAACATTATTGATGTGAAATGTGCGATTTTTGTTTTAGCTAGTTGCCGGGAAATAAAATATAATTACCGTACCTTTTTTTTCATGAAAACTTAAGTGTCCCCTATATTTGTGGTCAAAATGATCCACAAAAATAAGTTCCTTCTATCATTTTTAGTTATTATTTTGCCTCTAAAAGGCATTCAGCTAGTGCCAATGAATGCAAAGTCAGCTCCTTATGATGGTAAGATTATTAGGAATTATTCTGAAAGTTCATTCTCAACTATTTTTAACCTTTAATATACGTATAATTTTCAGTACATTGGCTTGGAGGGCCGACAATAATCGAAAGAGATGTTCAGCCATCAAAGCAAACAGTAGAAATATATTGTTATCCGAAAACACCAAAAAACTTGTTTGCACTATGGCAAACGGTTAAAGTAAGTTTACATAATGTGAATACACACAGTGAATTATCATATTGTATGCATTATAATCATTGTTTATTTGTGATATTTACAGTTTCACATAAAAATAAAGAATGACGAGTTCAGCCAGTATATAGGTGAAAATCCAGAAGAAGTATACAAGGAATTCAAAGAAGACAGCTACGGCTGGGCCGTTGTTAATCCTTTTCAGAAAAAGGCATCTAAGACTGTTTCAATTAACTTATTCTCTACAACCTGTATGGCCATCAATACGAAAATAAATCACAGCATAGAGCTACAAATACAAAGTATGTTATTCTCAAGTATAATGTTGCATTTAATAATACAATGGAAAAATATTTACTCAAAGCATGGAGTAAACAAGTAAATCTAATATATCGGAAAATATGTCAATACAGATTAAACAATATGACCATTGCCTTAGTGTCTATTGTCATAGTGTTTCACATATTGTTCATAATTTTAACCTTATAATGAGGACTGACCATTGGCCACAATATTTTAGTGTACAGTTAATATAATGTGGCTTCAACTTTTTATATGCCATATAGTGACATTACACATTAGCATATGCACAGGCACAGAGAATTCAATTTATTTCAATTTAAAAGAGTTTTCAAACTTCTCTTAACCCATCAATCCCCAAGCGGCAGCCGGCTGCCGCATAACAATTGAAAGTCAATTGTGTCTGCAATACCCACCATGGAGGTGTTAATAATAATTATAATAAATGAACCTTGATTTTCCAGGAGTGGATCTTTGGAGAGTGGTCCTTATGGCAGTTGGCATAGGACTGATATTTTCATCCCGTACATTAAGCAATAATCCCGTTTTCTTTTATCTGTGTGGAGTATTAGTTGGTACAAGTGCTTCTTTTATGGTGCTTGTGTACTATGTCAGCAAATTGTTGCCAAAAGTGAGTATATTATTTTTTATTATAAAAAATGTCATAGACACGGATTTTAAAAAAATACGGATGTAACCTTGTCTAATCCCGAATGAAGCATAGTAATGGCCGCCTGTGTAGGATGTGTGCGTGTCATTGGCGCCGTCACTCTATGTACAATGACAGCGGGTTGTAGTACCTAGTTGCGTGTGTGAGTGTCGGTCAAGTGTACAATAAACGAAATTGTGACGAAATTGTCGTACCTTGCATGCTTCACCTCTTTATAGTGTAAAGCTCCATCTGTATTTTTTTTTTAATCCGTGGTCATAGTTTGTATTTTGAGATATCATGAATGTGTTTATAAAAATTATTTGATCTTAAAAAAAGCTAATTTTGTTTTTTTTTTTTCAGAAAACCCTTACGTATGGCATACTCATCGGTGGTTGGACAGTTGGTGTATATTTGTTCCAACAAGTATGGGAGAATATAAGGAGTATAGTTATGTCGTACCAGGTGTATCTGTTCTGGTATACACTCATATTCAGTTTCATCAGCTTTCTGGTATGCTATAGGATAGGACCGCCGAAGAACCAGAGGAGCAAAAACCTGGTCATGTGGACTTTACAGGTATAGTATTTAATAGATAAAGAACTGGGAGACTGAACTTAGGTTAGAGTTTATATAGAAAACAATCCTACATATTTGCGTTAAGATTTGTTGCCATCCATATCCATACTAATACTAATATTATAAATGCGAAAGTGTGTCTGTCTGTCTGTTACATCTTCACGCTCGAACCGCTGAACCGATTTTGCTGAAATTTGGCATGGATATAGTTTGTGACCCGAGAAAGGACATAGGATAATTTTTTTTCCCGAAAAAATGTACGGTTCCTGCGCGATAAACAAATATTGGCGCAACGTAGTTGCGGGCGTCATCTAGTTATCAATAATTATGAGGATTGTTTTGTTTTAAGCTTTAGGGACTTGTCAAAACTATGCCTTGGCTATTGAAAGAGATTGTGATTTTTTTTGCGTCATTTCTGATTTTGTAGAACTGGATCTAGTCTGTGAAAAAAGCATTAAAAATGTAGATGTAACAAATACCAGTGTAATATCTGTCATTAATTAACAATTGCTTACTTTCTTTGTTCTTACTGTTTTTCTAAGGCTTTAAACCTACAATAATATGCAAAAAAATAAATTAGCTCTAAATGTTCAATATTAACCCTGAACGGTCAATAATATTGCACAATACGTACCTAATATTGGGCAATAAAATTGATCGTCTAGTGGCCGCCTTATAGATGTTTCATTATTATTTATTACTTATTACAATATTTACAGGTGGTTGGAGTCCTTATGATTTTCTTCAGCAGTCAGTATCAAGAGGCATCAGGGGCTATTGCTGTAGCTTCTATCATCATCAAGTACTTTCCCCAATCACTTCTCATCATGATACAAAGTTACTGGTGAGTCATGTTTTAGTTGCTTGAAATAAGTCTGAGAACTAATGAAAAAAACGATGATTGACATTCTGATTTTTGTGTGGAATAATCCATACTTGTATTCTAAATGCGAAGGTGTCTGTTTGTCTGTCTGATACCTCTTCACGCTCAAACCGCTGAACTGATTTTAATGAAATTTGGTACTTATGCACATATTTTGAGTCCTGGCAAAGGACATATTAGGATAGTTTTTAACCCGGATGAACTAATTTTGTTGCAACGAAGTTGCGGGCGTCATCTAGTGTTATATAAAAATAACCAATGTCTGCAAAACATAATATTAAAGATCATAGATAAGTAATTTCTTCACTTGTGTGTTTCTAATTTTATATAAGTAACGGATGTTAAGGCAGGCATAAACCCCGATTTGTTATTCCGTGACTCCCGGTTTAGCTAGTTCCAATATAATAACGAAATGTAAAAAATATGAGATATGAGCACAATATTTAAAAGACTTCAAACCGTAAACATTTTTATAAAACGTAATACTTTGGCTGTAATTAACTTACAAACTCACCACTGACAAAAATCTAATTCATCGAAATATAAGTATTAACTAGGATAATTATACATTTTATTTGAATAAATTGTTAGTAAATCTATATTAAAATATACTGAACCGAACAATTTTGTTTCTTAATATTCATTTCCAAAGATATTTAAAAAAAAACATGAAAAATAGAGAAGATCCGCCGTAGTAACTACAGTTATCATTTTGGATTGAGATTGATCCCTGCCTTAAGCTCGAATCCTAAACCTCCTTTAACTTAAAAAAAAAAATTTCAATATTAATATATGTCTTTAGGCGCCGAAAGTTCCCGCCAAAGCCTCGTCTGTTAACAAGCGAGGAGTATTACGAGCAGGGAGCCCGGGAGACGAAGCGCGCGCTCGACAACCTGCGGAAATACTGCTCGAGCCCCGACTGCGCTCAGTGGAGCATCATGCTAAAGCTTAATGACTCCAAGAGGTTAGTTCATTGTGCAGTGAGTAGACTAGTCACTGACCTTTATAATACACTGGACAGGCGATCGCTATCAATATTGTATGTTCCTTTTTGAAAATCGCCATATTGGCGCTGATTACTATGTGAAAGCAGTGGTGAGTGTACTTGGAACTAATATTTTGCAAGTGGCGGTTGCAATTTTCTATGTAATTAATTCACAGTACACTCACCGCGGCGCTTCAAATCGGCACAAGAAATACCTGTCATTTTGTACGGCATAGCCAGTCCAGTGTATTATAGAGGTCAGTGAGACTAGTGCAGGCTTAGCATAGTTATTGTAGAAAAAGAAGATGTTGACTTCCATTAAGGACAAAATCATAGATTTTCCTTGTTAATACCTCAAATGTGGGAATCGCAGACAAACGATTATCAATTGTTATGCGACAGCTGGTTGCCGCTTGGGGATTGATGGGTTAATATTATGTGTATTACGGAATGAGTTATGTATGGTGGTTATGCTAAGCATGCTGGCATGTATTTGAACTTTAGATATTAGGTATGTATGTATGTATGGTAAGTAATTACGATGGTAGTAGTTGGATATTTGTACTGACGCGGACGTACTGGATTGATGTGATGTTTTGTTGCCATTACTTGGGCACTAAAATACTAACATCCTTTTTGAATATCGTGCTTTTTTGTGCCAAATAAAGGAACACACACAATTTATTCTACTGTATTGACATATAAGTACTTATATTACTTTACTATAATATTTTAAGAGCTGTGTTCCTACAATGTTTTAAAAAATATATATGGCATGGAAAATATTATGTTAATTATTGGCAATTAAATTAAACATGTTATTTTAAGGCGTGGGGACACAACTCTTAGCCCAGCAAGTGTTTCTCAAAGGAAAACGATCAAGTCTCCCACAAAACATGTCCGAAAGATAAAGTAAGTGATGTTCTTAAATATGTCAAAAATATTTTTACAATGAACTCTTATAAAAATTTTCACATGGATGGTGTCGCAACCACCTCAGTGGAGGCGAAAACTATACTATAACTCTGCTGCATCCACCTGTGTGAGCACACATGACAATTTCGCCTATGCGGCTAGTCCGCACTAGACTATGGCATTCTATATCGTGATGGCCTAGCAGGTCAATGACCACGTAGGCTGCCAACTAAACTATACACACGTGTCCATCTGGTAATCACCACATAAACGATGAACACGGTTTCTATACTGTGCAGTCGCATGGCTGCCAACTAAACTATACACACGTGTCCATCTGGTAATCACCACATAAACGATGAACACGGTTTCTATACTGTGCAGTCGCATGGCTGCCAACTAAACTATACACACGTGTCCATCTGGTAATCACCACATAAACGATGAACACGGTTTCTATACTGTGCAGTCGCATGGCTGCCAACTAAACTATACACACGTGTCCATCTGGTAATCACCACATAAACGATGAACACGGTTTCTATACTGTGCAGTCGCATGGCTGCCAACTAAACTATACATACGTGTCCATCTGGTAATCACCACATAAACGATGAACACGGTTTCTATACTGTGCAGTCGCATGGCTGCCAACTAAACTATACATACGTGTCCATCTGGTAATCACCACATAAACGATGAACACGGTTTCTATACTGTGCAGTCGCCTCCAACCACCCCTTAGAGCGACCCCCCACCACACGGCCCCACCGAGCATTCCATAGCCAAGGTCCAAATCAAACCCACTCAACAGTAGGCAGCAAACACTAGATGCGACCAACCGGCCACAAACGACTACAACACCTCGTATAATTAGATAACTAAACGATCGACTCATTGTTCGCAATCTAAATACAATATTATTATACATAACAGTTTCCAGGCGCCGGACACCCTCGATGAACTGAACACACAGCCCAAACAACAACGTTTAAGATCACAATATTTAAATAATGACAATGACTCACTGACAAGACTGCGCCGCGCGCTCGCCCGTCCGCGGCTCTCGATCGTCTGTCTCACAGGTTATTATATGTAGCAAGCTAGTCTGTCTGACAGCAGCTGTCTCTAGTGACATGTGTCACCAGAGAATATTACAACTACCCTCCTATTATTATATATGAATACCGTTGTTTACCTTTGTTACCTACAAGTTCGCGCGATTCGCGACACTCCCCACCGCAAAGAAAATACAAGCTATGAAATAGGTATCCTGGCTCTAATTATTATTATGACTCATAACAAAACTTTAATATAAAACTTCGCTTATGACCTGTACCATTGGTACATTATCGTTGAAGGAGTAAATTAAACAATACTGTATCTCTGCACACTCTAATCTCGGCTGCGGCTCTAGAGCAAGTGAGCGCCAGCTTTCATGTCTGGCGACCATCTTGTCCCCAGCCTTGCCCTGATTGGTAGTAAGCGGCCATCTTTATTTATCAATACACTACCTTTAAAGCACACAAACGTTTTCTGGGATTTTATTGTATAGACTATAGGCGTATACAAATTAAATTAAACGAGCTGAAATATCAAAACTGAAAATATGCAATGCAATTTGCAATCAGTTTACAAGTTAACAGCTTCTAAACCATCACTTCCTCTCTTATTTAATAATATATTATTTTTTATTTCAGAGTCCTTTTCACCAAGTTCTATAATATCAATCATTATATATTATATTGATTGATGACAATTTATCTCTAAGCAGCTGACACCTATAAAACAAATTCTGCTGGAGACTTTCGTGTAACTAAAAGAGGTGCACTATTTTAACAAATCATTTTGCCAATAAAATTTCTCAGTTATATTGATACAAAGCTTGTAAATAACGGCTAAACCGATTTGCCTGATTTTAGTCTCAAAATATTCATGGAAGTCCAGGGAAGGTTTACAAGTGACAATAAGTTAACTGGGACATCTAAGTTCCGAGTATAGAATTTCTTGAATATAATTTAGCATATGAAGACCTTTGGATAAATATAAAAACTTGAGAGGTGTCAAAGGACACCCAAATGAAACGAAGTTATTTCTTATGTTCAAAAAACTGTATACATATGTACACAAAAAATTATAATATATATACAAAAAAAACATCAATAAACGCCCTCAGCCCCTACCATGCAGGTATTAATAAAAAGTGTCGAGGTCAAATATCGTTCTGCCTAGCCTCTTTACGCCGAAAGCGCGATAAGGAACTTCGTTCCAATATAAGAATTTTCGATAAATATATTAATAAAACTACGGGGAAATTTTGGGAGCTTTTAACGTTTGAAGAGCTTAAGAGTTTTTGGGACTGGTGAACTATGTAGGTAAATGAATCACTAGCTTAGCAACATGGATTGAATTTATAAAGCTTAAGCCCAGTAAAACTTCTTGTATATATATTAGCTCGTCTGCCAAGCGCCCAAAATGGGCGTCTTACTCTGGAACTATTCAAGGGTGGCTATTTCTGCTTTGACCACCAATTTAGTATTTTGTTTCAAATATAAAACTGTGTGTTTACACCACTAATGGCTTATTTATTGAAGATTCGAATTATATAAAAGTTGTATATTATGGCTTTCATGGTAGTTTGTTTAGATTAATAATATTATATTCAGTTTAATGAGAGTGATTGAAGGTTGGAAAATTTTCGAAAATGATTTGACAGCTGTGCGTGCAACGTGACAGACGAACGGATATACGCATGATATGCTTTTGGCGTGGAGATCAAGCCGACGCATAGTGTCTTAATACGTACTGGTATTCAAAATAAGAGGTTGCTTGGACTATGGATGCCACTTGAGTGGCAGACACACTGAAGGAAATGTTTTCCATAGTTAGGGATACCAGTGGGTATAATAGCTGACAATGGTCCGAGGTTTGTGGGTGTTTATGGTTTGTAAATTTTTGTAAAGATTTTAGTATTCAGTTATTCCATAGTATGCCTTATGGGCCTCAACAAGGTGGCAAGGCTGAAATGCAAAATCACTGAATTTAAAAGCTTTGTATCAATATAACTGAGAAATTTTATTGGCAAAATGATTTGTTAAAATAGTGCACCTCTTTTAGTTACACGAAAGTCTCCAGCAGAATTTGTTTTATAGGTGTCAGCTGCTTAGAGATAAATTGTCATCAATCAATATAATATATAATGATTGATATTATAGAACTTGGTGAAATGGACTCTGAAAAAAAAAATAATATATTATTAAATAAGAGAGGAAGTGATGGTTTAGAAGCTGTTAACTTGTAAACTGATTGCAAATTGCATTGCATATTTTCAGTTTTGATATTTCAGCTCGTTTAATTTAATTTGTATACGCCTATAGTCTATACAATAAAATCCCAGAAAACGTTTGTGTGCTTTAAAGGTAGTGTATTGATAAATAAAGATGGCCGCTTACTACCAATCAGGGCAAGGCTGGGGACAAGATGGTCGCCAGACATGAAAGCTGGCGCTCACTTGCTCTAGAGCCGCAGCCGAGATTAGAGTGTGCAGAGATACAGTATTATTTAATTTACTCCTTCAACGATAATGTACCAATGGTACAGGTCATAAGCGAAGTTTTATATTAAAGTTTTGTTATGAGTCATAATAATAATTAGAGCCAGGATACCTATTTCATAGCTTGTATTTTCTTTGCGGTGGGGAGTGTCGCGAATCGCGCGAACTTGTAGGTAACAAAGGTAAACAACGGTATTCATATATAATAATAGGAGGGTAGTTGTAATATTCTCTGGTGACACATGTCACTAGAGACAGCTGCTGTCAGACAGACTAGCTTGCTACATATAATAACCTGTGAGACAGACGATCGAGAGCCGCGGACGGGCGAGCGCGCGGCGCAGTCTTGTCAGTGAGTCATTGTCATTATTTAAATATTGTGATCTTAAACGTTGTTGTTTGGGCTGTGTGTTCAGTTCATCGAGGGTGTCCGGCGCCTGGAAACTGTTATGTATAATAATATTGTATTTAGATTGCGAACAATGAGTCGATCGTTTAGTTATCTAATTATACGAGGTGTTGTAGTCGTTTGTGGCCGGTTGGTCGCATCTAGTGTTTGCTGCCTACTGTTGAGTGGGTTTGATTTGGACCTTGGCTATGGAATGCTCGGTGGGGCCGTGTGGTGGGGGGTCGCTGTAAGGGGTGGTTGGAGGCGACTGCACAGTATAGAAACCGTGTTCATCGTTTATGTGGTGATTACCAGATGGACACGTATGTATAGTTTAGTTGGCAGCCATGCGACTGCACAGTATAGAAACCGTGTTCATCGTTTATGTGGTGATATTTTTGACAATTCGATCGATTCATCCGAAGTCCCGCCTCGAGGCTTGCCATACTCAGGTCTTGCAGCATGGACTGCAGGTTTTGTGCAGAAGTGGCAAACAGAACTATGTCATCGGCGAGGCGAAGGTTTGTCAGCCTTTTCTTGTCGATAACAATACCCTTGTCTCCCCAGCCTGGTGAGACTTTCTTGAAAACCTCTTCTAAGGCGCTCGTAAATAGGCGTGGAGAGATAGGGTCACCCTGCTTGACACCCCGTTCAATTTTGAACTATGTTTGTAAATTATTTTAATTAGGTCTATGTAGTTAGGTTCGATATTTTGTTTACTGAGAGCTGAAATAATGACAATGACTCACTGACAAGACTGCGCCGCGCGCTCGCCCGTCCGCGGCTCTCGATCGTCTGTCTCACAGGTTATTATATGTAGCAAGCTAGTCTGTCTGACAGCAGCTGTCTCTAGTGACATGTGTCACCAGAGAATATTACAACTACCCTCCTATTATTATATATGAATACCGTTGTTTACCTTTGTTACCTACAAGTTCGCGCGATTCGCGACACTCCCCACCGCAAAGAAAATACAAGCTATGAAATAGGTATCCTGGCTCTAATTATTATATATGAATACCGTTGTTTACCTTTGTTACCTACAAGTTCGCGCGATTCGCGGCAGATGGTGCCAAAAGTGTGAAAACAAAGTCAGGAAAATTTTAGACCTAACAAATCAACATAAATGCTAGGAAGCCAATATAAAGTCTGAGTTGGTTCAAGATTTTGAGCCATTGACATTATTATTTATAAGTTTAGCTTAACACAATAAAAAAAAAATCACTACTTAAACTGTTCTCGGCGAAACATGGCGGTAGCGGTCATTGACTCCCTGTCAAAAACTTGTCATTTTCTATATAAACCGCGATGGACAATGAAGTGTCAGATGTTGTCAATCGCGGCTTTGTATAGAAAATGACAAGTTTTTGACAGGGAGTCAATGACCGCTACCACCATGTTTCGCCGAGTACAGTATAGTACTCTAGACTAAAATATTATATATTTCAGGTTTGCCAGCTTCGTTGAAGGCAATTCGCATCTGAGTGACGATGAAGTTTTAGATTACGAGTCCTACGCTTTTTCCATGGAGCGCACAAAACCTGTGGCCAATTCGACGAGGAACATGGAGATATCAGACGACGACTCGTCCGATGACGATGATTGAAGTGATTAGCGTTTGCTCGTTAATAAGGCTGATTTTAATTTTAGCTAGTCATGAATGTGAGATATTGAATCTTAAAGGTCACCCGTCACAGCACACATATCAACTCGGAAGGGGATCGTCACCGTATCGCCTTTCGCCTCGCCGTCAACCAGGCGTCAACCCAACGTATGCACGTAATCAAAGCGTATCAGTAGCGCCTGCATGTCAACTCGGCTACGGCTAGGCGACGCCTCGCTTACGGCTCGGGGAAGGGTAAAGGGGCAAGGGTGGACGGAAAAACGTAAGCTTGAGTACGGAGAGACGTAAGCACGGGGACGACGAGCCGTACGCGGGTGGACGACGAGTCGTAAGCGGGTGGACGGCGAGCCGTAAGCGGGGGGACTGCTAGTTGACCACGCGTCGCATCCGGCAGGGCTAGCACGTAAAAATAGCGATCAACAATCCACTAGCAATAATCGCGCGAACGATTGCTGGGTATAAAAACAATGGTATCATGTATAACGATTGATTGCAATCGTATTGTTTTGGCTGATACATGGTACGAAATTGCGATTTTGGAGCAATTATCGCGCAATAATTGCTATCGAATTGCTCTTGCAAGATACGTGATACGCTGGCCGGTTCGGAGCCTGTTCCGAGTAGAGGCGAGGCGATTACGTGTGCGTTGCAGTAGAGACTTGGGGAGTTTCATACAAACAATATTGAACGGCTCGAGGCGATACAGTGCTGATACCTTTCCGAGTTGATGTGTGCTGTGACCTTAACTGTAAAGGGATCCTCAAAAACATATTTTAGGATCCTAAAACAAATTTTATTAATGAACAACTCACCATAAGTTGTTCATTAATAATAAACATTTTCTTTACAAAGACCAAATAACAAGACATGGGCAACATCAGCATAATTTTTTTCTTTAAATATCTTTAGTTATTGACTTACTAAAGTCTTGACATTGAGCCATCAACCTATCGCTATTCATTTCTATCATTCACATGCCAAAATATGGCTACATCGTACCTGTGGAAAAAAGTAATGGCTAAAATATATACAATACCCGGCAATAAATATTGCACATCGACCTTTGGAAAGAGACATTCGGCTAATTTCGGTTTCATAGAGCGTTATCTTTGTAGCACACACCTATTTGACATTAGGTCAGTCGTTGTTCAAATTCAATAGAGTGCAGTCGCGTCCAGTTCAAAATATATATCTAGAGTTGTTAACACCCCTAAATTTGCTACAGCTGTAATTTTCCAAAAGAATTTTAAATACGTAAACATAATTTGAACACCCTTTTTTATTTTATTTTACCCGAATATAAATAATAATAATAATAATAATATCTATGGGCGATTCACACCACGTCAGTCTGGCTCCGTGGTAAGTACCTGAAGGACTTGTGTTACAGGTACCAGACAACGGAAATATATTTAATACTTTTATACTATACATATACTTAAGATTTTTATTATATGATACACATATTTAATACACATCCATGACCCAGGAACCTTATAAACTTTTTGTTCCGTCGGCGGGACTCGAACCCGCGACCTCCGGCTTGAGCTACCAATGCGCTCACCACCGCGCCACGGAGGTCGTCAAGCCATAACTTATAGAAAATTTGGTGTATTTTATACAAAGAATAATAAAATTGTCAAAAGAAGCAAACCTTAATTGTTTTAACAGCTCCTAATATATACCGGACTTTTTGTATTTCGTGCGTAAGAGATAACGCTCTACAAAACCGAAATTAGCCGACTGTCACTTTCCAAAGGTCGATGTGCAATATTTATTGCCGGGTATTGTACGTATGTGTGCGCGACGAGCGAATAAGGCAAATCGCAAGACGCAAATATTATATAAATTTTACCGGTGACTACAGTAGGTAGCTACATAAATATGAATGATGCTATCTTGTTACCTGTATTGTAGTAATTTGCACTGACTTGATTGCGAGAGTCTTATTAAAATGGGACCATAATTAATAAGGAATTGTTTATTATTTATATGAAATGCCAATATTTTTGTAACTCATACATATGTACTGCCATTTGCCAAGGTGTCTTTTCTGTTATTTATTTTATAATTAATTCTAAAAATCTTCTTAAGAATGTCCTTCTAAATCTAATCCTCATAGATTTAAAATTTTAAATGAAGTGTCAGTTTTGTACACAGTTCCTAAGTTTAGTTTTACCTTTAACTAAAACATTTTGACTACTTTTTAGGGTTCCGTATTTATAATAATTAAATATAAGACAAAAGGTTTGTTACAATATACTAACAGAAGAAATTAAACGAAGTAATTGTTAGTAAATTATTTAATTTCAATAACTAACAATAATTATTATAAAAATATTATTCACTTATCTTTAAAATTATAATATTTTCTTGTGATTAATATTTCATTTAAGGTTGTTTTGTAAAATATACATTGTATGTTTTGTGTGCTGTATTATTTGTAAAGTTCAATTAAAATAATGATTTAAATATTATTTGGTTTTATTTGAAGATAATTACTTTAGTGTCATGGCACAAATAAGTTAGAGATTGTATTTTTTATAAATTAAATACACAATGCTTTCACAACACAACATTAATTATAGTCCGTGAAATCCACGAAGATGCCCTACTATTCCTCCTAATCGTTTATAGTATATGTGTGCAGGCTTTCGCCAATGTTTGAATGTTATCGGTACACACTAATTACCTATGAGTGCACGCGCACACAGCACACTACAATAAACAGACCAATTTAAAAAAAGCGTCACGGTCAAAGGGAAAGATGCTCACCCAAAAAGTGGTGGGGCGCGTTTTCGTGAATTGCACGGACTATAATCATTAATCACTTAAACTACATTAGGCACTTAAATTACTAATATTAATTTCATTTCTTTATCAAGTAAATAAATACGAAATAATGTAGTTTTCTTGTTAAATAAAAATAGCAATATATTTACTCTATGAATAACCGTTTATATCCGAGTTTAGACTCCTTATTTGTGTCTGAAGCGTTATTTTTTAAATGCTCTAAATTCATTAACCTTTTAACCGCCAAGGTCGGAATAATCCGACAAATATTTTCGTGCCCATTTCGCCAAGGTCAAAGAATATATACACTACGCGAAAAGAAGCGACACTTAAACATGTGTGCTCGTAAAATCGCTCACGGATATGTGTGCGTGTCTGGATCGGCGCGGGGGCTGTGGGCGGCGCGCGGGGCGCGGAGCGGTCAACCCTGGGATTTTTCGGTACGAGGGCTGACTAGTAGGTGGAGCGAGCGCGCTACTCCTACACGCATCGTACGCACCTGACAATTCTGATTTCCGTTGTTCTATTACGCGTTTTTTCGTAAGAATGAAGCATTTTCCCGCGGTAAAAAGTACCTGTGTTCATGAGGGATAATGTCGGCTTCTAATGGTAAAATAATTTTTCAAATCGTCCAGTAGTTTCGGAGCTTATTCGTTATAAGCAGACAAAAAATTAACAATAAAATCTTTCCTCTTTATAATATTATTATAATTTATCAAATAAGTAAATAATTTTAAAATTTAGATTTACACCTATTATGAATAATAATTTTTATTTTTATAATTTATAAAATTTAAGCAATTTAATTTTAAGATTATTATTTTATTATTATACTATATTGTATTACACATAATATATAATTTAAATACATCTTTCCTTTGGCACAACTCACAAGTCTAAATTCCATTTCGGTGTCAACCATAGCGGTGTACACGTTCCGTTCAAGGTCACCGGCGCGAGAGCGCTCATGTACACGGAGTGTCGCCCCTGTGCCAAGGTCGGATATTTACGACCAGTACCACTTCTCGGTTAATCTGCCTTTTTTGTATGATAGCACTGTATTATATTAAAATAATGTTCATACTTGGTAAATGGTTAATGAAGTAATAATTTACAATTGATTACACTTTAGTTTCTTAATTAGAAGACCTAAAAATAATGTCTAAATTTAAATAAATTACCGAAAATATTCTTAGAAAAGTGTATTGATATTTGATGTCCAATGCCCGAGTCGGAAAATTCCGACAGTAGGGACGGGACATAAGCAATTATTTACTGATACAAAAATCCACTTAACTTAAAACGTTTCTGTTTATACTAACTAATTTATTATAAAACAAATAAAGCAATGGTTACTGAACAAATAAACGTGTTTGTTTTGCTTAATTTATAATAAATAAAATATAAAAATTTCAGTGATTGAATTGACGATTCCCATCCCTAGCCTGCATGTTCAGAAACGAATGTTGTCAGCACACCCTGCGCCACGGTCGGAAAAAGACGATCGCTTCTGACGTTATAAGCGAGTGCCGCCTTCTAGAATTTTCCACTAGTGCGGTGCTTATGATGCTATCGATAAAATATGTGATTGCAGTGGATTTTTTAAAGTTTTATTATTTTTTTTGAATTATTGTTTTTCTCTATGACATATTATTATGTCTAACATATTGTCTTTTAATGTTATATATTTTTTCTGTACTTTTCCTTACGTAATAAACCATTTTATTTTATAAAATAAACCATTTATTTATACCGTGGATGTTTTAAAGTAATATTTTAGAATATCCACAACAGTGATTCAACATGACTACTGCTGAAGAATTAATACGTATCCTGGAAGGCAATGAAGACGAAAAATTTGAATCAAACGAAGAGGTAATTTTTTGCATTGTTGTATTTAACGGCCCCTCGCCCACTATGATAGTAGCGATGCAGAAGCAGCGCACGACTGCATCACTACTAACGCGCGTTTAGGCTAGTTCGCATTAGGCCAGTATTTTAGCCAAGTAGCGAGTATTTTAGTAGCTAAAATTCTTGCTTCTGCCCCAAAATCGTTCGCACTTCGTTCGAGTACAGTTCACAAGTGAGTGATGTTTTGCAAGATGAACATCTTACAGCGCAATAAAGTAAATAAACTGATTAAGTTAATTATGCCACTTCACTATTCAAGCTGTTTTTATCTAATGTTTTTGCCAGCGTTGTGTATTTACATACAACATTATGGATTCAAATACTAGATATCAGTTTATACTTTATATAAATTATAAATTAAGAAATAAATTATCGACATCGAAAAAGATAACTATTGCACATCACTATTTGTTGTAGGTATAAATTTTTCGATTTATGGTGCCGGCGCTAGAGGCACGACAATTGATTTTAAGCTCGGCGGTTAAAGGGTTAAAAAAGAATAAAAAATCGTGACAGTATTAAGATCTGGCGCGGCTGGCCTTCTTGCTTTTATCCAAGGTCTGTGGAGGCGGAGGCGGCTTGGCCGAGATATGTCGGCTGTATAATCTGTAAATATACATTTATATTGTAAACCATATTATCAGTACAGTAAAGATTTTTCGCAGATAAAAAAGTTGTTTGTCTTATCAAAATAAAGCAACTCACAAAAAAATTTGCTTGATAGTAATAAAAAAAAAATTGTTCTAGGGCTCATTCAAAAAACGAAAAAAAAAAGACGAGTTGCACTCCGGGAGTGCCGGCAGAAGTCAAAACTTGATTTAAAAAAAAATAATAAAAAAACGATCGTTTTAATTAATTAATCGAAACCCTTACAATCGATTAAAAAATATCGACAATCGAAAAAAAAAGCTGCTGTCAGACAGACTGTCAGACACTTCTCGCGACAGTTGTCTTGCAGGTGTAAACGCGGCCTTAATCAGCGCGTCTGCTAAAGAACTTATTTCCCCGACTGTACATTTCTGCTAAGCAACTCATTTCCAAGACTGTACATTTCTGCTTAGCACAATTTTCCCCGAGTGTACATTTCTGCTAAACAACTCATTTCCCCGACTGTACATTTCTGCTTAGCACAATTTTCCCCGACTGTACATTTCTGCTAAACAACTCATTTCCCCGACTGTACATTTCTGCTTAGCACAATTTTCCCCGACTGTACATTTCTGCTAAGCAACTCATTTCCCTGACTGTACATTTCTGCTTAGCACAATTTTCTCTGACTGTACATTTCTGCTAAACAACTCATTTTCCCGTCTGTACATTTCGTTCAAGTTCGAGTTCGACACAAAACACTACTCTCCAACCGTCTTACGCTTTTTCTATGGTTTTTCGATCAACACGAAAATCTGACGCGAGTTTCACAGTTTTTACCCATCCCACAAAAGTGCTCAACGCCGCTAAAGAAGTTTTCACTTCAAAAAACAATTTCTAAATACTTTTCTACAGAAATAAAGTACATTAACATCAAATAAATAAATATTCCATAGGAATGTTTACCATATATTATGGTAAACTTTTTTAACAAATATTCAGTCACATAGACCTTTCTTAATGGTAGTAAACTTATTTTACTTACACTCGGTAGGTTTCAGATCTCAAATAGTCCAGTACATGGGATGGACCCAGCTTGAGTTGATCCTCAATTGGTGGGATCCAAAAGTTCCCTTCTAGTCTTAGCACCGATTTGTTACTTGCGAGATCTAAAGAGCCTAAAAGTAAAAAGAAAAAAATTATATTTTTAAACAAAAAGCCTTGTTACTTGACAGTTAGTGTAGTGTTTTTAGGGTTCCGTACCCAAAGGGTAAAAACGGGACCCTATTCATGAGACTTCGATGTCTGTCCGTCTGTCTGTCTGTCTCCAGGCTGTATCTCAAGAACCGCTATAGCTAGAGTTCTGAAATTTTCACAGATTGTGTATTTCCGGTGCCGCTATAACAACAAATACTAAAATAAAAATAAAATTTATATTTAAGGGGGGCTCCTATACAACAAACTTGATTTTTTGGCCTTTTTTGCTCGTAATCAATAATGATAAGAGATAGGCACTTGAAACTTTCACGAAGGCCTTACATATATGTGTTATTTGATAATTCATAATAATATTTAAATATAATAAAAAATTAAGGGGGGCTCCCATACAAAAAACACAATTTTTAGTCTATGTTTGCTCTATAACGGTACGTAACCCTTCGTGCGCGAGTCCGACTCACACTTGGCCGATTTTTTTTTGTAAACAATATACATAGTAAAGTTTATTTTTGACACAGAACTTATAGGGAATTATGTAGATTTACATTAGACAAGAATCAAGAATCTTTGATGCAGGCAATAATTTTTTTCTCTTTATTATATTATTATTGAAGTAGAGTTAAAGCTAATATATTACCAATTTCTGGAGGTAAGACAACAAGTCTATTTCCTTGCAAATGCAGTTCCCGGAGACGGCTCAACTGACCAAGCTCTCTTGGTACTTCAATCAAGTCATTCTCTCGCATTGACAGCTAAAACAAGAAACAATTTTATAACAATAAAATACATGGGCGTATATATAGCTTTGTTAAGGAGGGGGTCCCTAACGTAAAAATGCGGCCAAGTGCGAGTTGGACTCGCCCATGAAGGTTTCCGCAGCAGCAAACAGGAAACGCGTTTTGGACATCAATAAAAGATACAGTTACCTCGCCGATAAAAGTCGGTGTGGCACATATTTTGTCGATTGGACAAGTAAGAAGGATAGTAATGGGGGGGTCCGGACCTCTAGGACCCCCCCCCTCCCCCCTTATATATGCCCATGATAAAATATATTACATAGCACTAATATATATAAGGTTCAAAATATTTAATAACTGTAACAGGACAGATTTTCCTGTTTAGTTACGACATATAATTTCACATCACATTTTTTATTTTAATTTCAAACCCATCAAGCACATAAAGTTTTTGGACTCGTGGTTTCTCTGCACTAGTGTGGTATAAACTATCAGCTTCCCAAACCAATCTTAGATTTATTACTAATAATTGTAATTTAAATTTGTCACTAATAAATCATATAAATTTGATAACAAATCATGCTCTTGTGTTAATTCTTTTCCACACCAATGGCAGGTGGCAGCTCAGTAGCATCAGAACATCAGATCAGAAAATCAGAAGTTTAGTTGTGTCCAAAACTGTTAATAAAAAAGTTTTTCCTGACTAGAGAAGTACTCACAATCTGTAAATTTTTCAGATTTCCAATTTCAGATGGAAGAATCTCAAAGTCATTGTCACCCAAATAAAGGGCCCGGAGACTTTCTGAAAAAAAAACTTTACATTAAAATATATAGTACTTTATTTAGACTGAGAGCATCCTCTGGCCTCTATTTCTAACATGTTTTCACAACTTCAATTATTTGTCATCTAGTTGTATCTAGTTACCAGTCAGCACAGCTGTACGTGATCCATATGGAAAAAGCAATCTATAAGGTCAAAGTATGAGTTAAAACTTACCCATCATGAAAAAGTTTCCGGACAACGTCTGGTGATTGAGGTTATTGTATGTAAGATCCAGTATCTCCAACACAGGGAAGGCCCCAAACCCTCTTGGCAAGGTATACAAACGATTGAGGGATACATTCAATATCCGAAGTTTCGGCAGTGACGATAGACTAATGGGCAACTCCTCTATGTGATTATTAGCAAGGTTGAGTATTTCCAAGTTAACGAGATTGGCTAAGCTCGCTGGCACGATCTGTATCTTGTTGTGGCTAAGAGTTAAGCGAGTAATGTTTTCCAAGGAAACTGCAAAACATTAAACAACAGGGGCGTTAACATAAAAAAGTCAAGCAAGTGAGTGGTATAAAAATAAAACAAAGCTTACACAAGCCAGGTATTTCATCGAGATTTGTAATCCCTTTATCCACCAAGTCAATTTCAGGATTGTTTATTTCTTTAGCTTCTTCGATAACTTTTTTTGCCTTCGACATTTTCGCAGTGTGTGGAATGCAAGAAACAGGCGAATGATGACTCATGAGATGAGCGAATTCTGTAAATAAAGAATTTAGTTACGGCAGGCAGCCAATAAGAATTTTGATTTTTGAGTTAAGATGTAAAGCGTCGATTACACTGTGCTACATTTAGTGCACTAGCTGGTGATCTATCATCTAGCTAGGGCGCTACTTTAATCACAGATTACTATATATATGTTTACATTGCACCAGGGCTTCAAATAACGTTATTTTTTCATAACGTTATTGCTTCAAGGGCATAGATAACGTTATGAAAATTTAACCGATACTAGAAATAACGTTATAAATGTATTTAATAACGGTAAATGTTATAACGTTATATAGGATTTATAACGGTAAATATATGTTCTTTGATAACGTTATAGTCCGTCAAGAAAGTCATGACAGGCGGGAAAATTTTCTAAACGTAATCACGCCTTTAAGGTGTATTTTTTTCTTTGTATTTTCACAGAGAAAGCTTATTACATTTTAAATATGAGTGAGATTTGGTGCACCATGCACGATCGCATACCTCATACCAGATAATAACGTTATATTTACCGTTATTATCATAACGTTATTTTTTTGTTATGCCATAACGAAAAAATAACGTTATAATAATAACGGTAAATATAACGTTATTTTACTAGATATCGTTAAAAAAATAACGTTATCTGGCTACCATTATGAAAATAACGGTACGTAACGATATTTTTTCTGTTATTCGATAACGTTATGAAGCCCTGCATTGCACTTCGTAGGGATTAGGGAATCCTAACCCAGTCAAATACAATTCACAACCATGGCACCCGTGCTTTCTTAAATAAAAAAAGATGGGTTGCACTCCGGGAGTGCCGGCAGAAGTGAAAACTTGATTATTAACGATGTGCATTTTTTTAAACCCATTTTTTATAAAAATCGATTTTAAAAAAATCGTCAATCAAGTTGTTTCGATCAAGTTTCGATCAAGTTTTGATCAATTAGTTTCGATCAAGTTTCGATCAAATTTCAAATCGAGTTCGAGTCCGAGTTAGAGTTCGAGTTCGAGTTCGACACAAAACACTACTCTCCAGCCGTCTTACGGTTTTTATATGGTTTTTCGATCAGCACGAGAATCTGACGCGAGTTTCACAGTTTTTACCCATCTCACAAAAGTGCTCAACGCCGCTAAAGAAGTTTTCACTTCAAGTAAAACTTTAAACCCGTCATGCCGGCATTCTTGTAATCGGGATATCTGTTTGTACAGTTCTAAAATACATAATAAAGTTTCTTTTTCGATGGTCATTATGCCAATTAAACGCACACAAACACTTGCATCGGTCGTGTGCCGCGGCGAGACCTCTGGTAGGAGTTATAATATTAAGTGTTCTGTGGGCGAGACTAGGGTTTCCAACCGTATTTTATAATAAAGTATATATTGTACGTTATTTAATTAAGGTAATTGTACTCTGTACTTTATATTAATAATGAAGTACGCGAAAATACTTTATTTCTCACTAGACGTTCCGCGCGGCTTCGCCCGCGTAAATTAGATATTTCACAGACAAATTAGTTCACACAAAATAACCTATGATCTTTTACGTGGTCTACTTCTTATCTGTGCCAAATAACAGAAAAATTGCTCCAGTAGTTCGTGAGATAAGCCCTTTCAAATAATTTCCCCCGTTTTTTCCACATTTTCCTCTATTTTTTCGGTTCTGTTAGCTGTAGAGTGACAAAATATAGCCTTTCTAGATAAATGGACTATCTAACACTGAAAGAATTTTTCAAATCGGATCAGTAGTTCCCGAGATTAGTGCGTTCAAATAAGCCTTTTTACCCGACTGCCGGGAGGGTTATGTGTTTAGCGCGTATCTTGTATGTTTGTAATATTCTTCCTTACCTTGTATCTTCAGAACTGCTGAACAGATTTTCACATATGAGGTATCGTTAGATTTGCCTTATTGACCCAAGTGTTCTTAGATAGGTGACATTAAAAAAAACCAAAATGGCAGATGTTTGACGCCATATTTTGAGGTAAAAAAAAAATAAAAATTCTACCAAGCATATCGAGTGGGGTATCAAAATAAAGGATTTTAAACACTGATTCTAAACTTGCAGTTTTAAATAGAACAATAAATCTACACTAATATTATAAAGAGGAAAGATTTGATTTTTTGTTTGTTTGGCTCCGAAATCAAAAAAAAAATTCAAATCGGTCCAGTAGGGACCGATTTGAAAAATTCTTTTACCATTGGAATTCTACATTATTTTTGCTGAACATAGGCTGAATTTTATTTTGGAAAAAATAGGGTACCGTAAGATATTTGGGTTCTTCGGTCGCAAGGTGTAAAAAATCAACCAGAAATGTTAATTATTTTACGTACGCTGCCTAAACTATAAAAGATAGGACCATAAAATCCTAAGTAATTGTAGAACTTACAAATATCTACAAAAAAGTCCGCGACACACTATACCTATCTATGTCGAGTGAGGCACAATAACCATTTTTTTTTATTTAAAAATCTTGAAATTTTTTTGGACTACATTTAAACGCGTTTATTTTACTCATTCTTTTAATCCTCATCAAAATAAATTATTCCATTACTAAATACAGTTTATGTAGATAATATTTGGTCTTTGAATGAATAAAATTGGACATTTGGTTTTGAAATTATGGCGAAATTAAAATATTACGATAGTTGATCTCACCAAGGCGGTTTTTTTTTTTTCGAAAGTGTCTAAGCTACTGTCTGGTTAAGACCGTGGTAGTTTAATCGTGGCTATAACTAGTCTGTTGCTAGTTGGTTTGGAGATAAACAATGAGGGGGCCTGGCCCCCTCCCCTAAAGTCACACGTGTGACATTCTAATCGGGCAATATTGGGGAGAGCTACGAAAATAAGCTGTTTTCATCTGACGTGGGGACACGGATCCCCCCTGCTCTTAAGGGGTCCGACCCCTTACTCACTCTCTGACGAGTGAGGCTGCTCGCGCGCGGTAGCACAAACTAGCTGCGTACGAGTTATCGTGGTAGATGAGCTCAAGTTATTAATGTTATTGCATAAAAGAGGGCCGTCCCTCTCCCCTTCCGAGTCCGGTTGGGGCGACATACGCGTGTATGTTCTAATGTCAAAGTACTTGGTAGAGCTCTCTACGACAATGTCGCGGTCGCGGTCATGATTTAGGTGTGTTCCTATGCTATCCGCATGCGAACTCGAACCCGGGATCGAGCTCGGCACCGGATTTCGGTCGGTCTGTCTGTTTGTCGTTCGGGTCGTGTTAAGTCCTCGGGGAAGGCGCCGGCGTCGTCCCCGGTGCAGTACAAACCACGCGGGTGAGTGTGATTTGTGTTTGCGTAACTGTACACAGTACGTTACGTATTCTGTGATGGGGTCTACAGGGTCGGCTAAGATATGCTTAGGCCGCCTGAAGGGGTATCGGAATATCCGTGCGTCAAGTTCGTAGTCCAAGGCGGGTGCGCGTGCGGGAGGAAGACAATGATCTGTGCAGGGTGCAGCCTGCGTATAATGACTGCGTCGTCGATGTTAGTGTCGGAGTCTGTGAATTGACCTGGGAATCATTTTGCTGACCGAGTCTTTCCTAGGTATGCTTTTTGCAGAGCTCACCGACATCCACGCGGGCGGACCGCGGCCGACCGCTAGTAATAGCACCTACGATATAATATGGTTACTACGATATAATCTATACTAATATTATAATTAGGAAGAGTTTGTTTGTTTGTTTGAACGCGCTAATCTCAGGAACTACTGGTCCGATTTGAAAAATTATTTTATTGTTGTATAGTCCATTTATCGAAGAAGGCTATAGGCTATATTTTATTACGCTAAGACTAATATGAGCTAAGAAATAAAGGAAAATGTGGAAAAATCGGGGGGAAATTATTTGAAAGGGCTTATTTGAACGCGCTAATCTCAGGAACTACTGGTCCGATTTAAAAAATTCTTTCAGTGTTAGATAGCCCATTAATCGAGAAAGGCTATAATATATATTTTATCATGCTAAGACTAATAAAAGCGAAGAAATAGATGAAAATGTGGAAAAACGGGGGAAATTATGTGAAAGGGCTTATTTAAACGCGCTAATCTCAGGACCTACTGGTGCGATTTGAAAAATTCTTTAAGTGTTAAATAGTCTATTTATTGAGGAAGGTTAAAGGCTATATTTTATCACGCTAAACCTAATCAGAGCGAAGAAATAGAGAGAAATGTGGAAAAAACGGGGGAAACTATATGAAATTGCTTATTATCTTAAGAACTACTGGAGCAATTTTTATGTTATTTGGTAAACATGAAGAATAGACCACGTAAAGGGACATAGGCTATTTTTTGCGGAAAAAATCGGTTGTCTGTAAAGTCGGTTTACTGACGATAGTTGAACGTGACAACGTATGACGTTGTCACGTTCAACTATTCTTAACCCCTTAACCCTCGCTTCCGAATCTCTATAAATAGAAACAAACTTTTTCGACTGTAACTGCTATCGGACCTCTACATTTTATATAAAAAAAATAAAAATTTAAAAATGTTACGTAAAAACAATAGTAATTACTACAAGTGTCACCTCACTACCAACTTCGAGTAGCAAGATATCGACAATTGCAGCACTTACGTCAGCGTCTTGTTGGCCTAGCGGGACAAGCTAGATATCACAGCGCCAAGTTCCAGGTTCGCGTCCACGCGGCGGCAATACTTACTTTTCGCTTCCTTTAAAATATAAGCAGGACACTCAAGTAGGACTTAGGAGAGAGACGGATGTCGAACGCTGCCGAACGCAAAGGCCGATTGTGTTTCCTTGTCGCTTGTTCCGCGCTCTCGCTTGCACTTCAAGCCTTATATGGAACGCCTCAGAGCGAGGTACGAGCGGACGAAGTCGCGGGCAACAGCTAGTATGGTTATATCAGCACGGTAGTTTTTTAATTTTTTATTAGATTGATTGTCGAAATGGTTAGATGACTACAACTAAAAAGTAGCAAATAAAATAAATTAATTAAAAATCAAAAAACCCGACTGCAAAAAATGTTAACTAAAAAGAACAAAGCAAGTCCTAATTCTGCCGGAGGCATCGAATCCATGTTTTAATTGATACGACTCTTGCTTACGAGTTTCATGCCAGGATAAATAGAAGGTTACGTAGAAAAATGTAGAAGAGGAAAATGGATAGTAAAATGCAGTCGGAGGCATAATATTTTATGATTTTTGAATTAATGTTAAACTTGGTGCGACATGCCTCCGACTACATTTTATTATCCACTTTCTTCTTCTACATTTTTTTATTTAACCTTGTATTTATCCTTTCATGAAACTCGTAAGCAAGAGTCGTATCAACTAAAACATGGATTCGATGCCTCCGCCAGAATTAGGTCTTGTTTTGTTCTTTTTAGTTAACATTTTTTGCAGTCGGGTTTTTTGATTTTTAATTAATTTATTTTATTAAATAATTTCCTTCCGTTTTTTTTCCACATTTTCCTCTATTTCTTCGCTCGTATTAGTCTTAGCGTGATAAAATATAGCCTATAGCCTTTCTCGATAAATGGGCTATGTAACACTGAAAGATTTTTTTTAAATTGGAACAGTAGTTCCTAAGATTAGCGCGTTCAAACAAACTAACAAACTCTTCCGCTTTAAAATATTATGTACTAGCTGTTCCGCGCGGCTTCGCCCGCGTAATTTAGAAATTTCACGCAACTGGACATTTTTCCGCAAAAAATAGCCTATGTCCCTTTACGTGGTCTATTATTCATGTTTGCCAAATAACATAAAAATTGCTCCAGTAGTTCTTAAGATAATAAGCAATTTCATATAATTTCCCCCGCTTTTTTCCACATTTTTCTCTATTTCTTCGCTCTTATTAGTCTAAGCGTGATAAAGTATAGCCTATAGCCTTCCTTGATAAATGGGATATCGAAAACTGAAAGAATTTTTCAAATCGGACCAGTAGTCACTGAGATCAGCGTGTTCAAATAAGCCCTTTCATATAATTTCTCCCGTTTTTTCTGCCTTTTCCTCGCATTTCTTCGCTACTATTAATTGTAACGTAACAACATATGGCCAATAGCCTTCCTTGATAAAGGGGATATCTATCACTGAAAGAATTTTTCAAATCGGATTAGTAGTTCCTGAGATTAGCGTGTTCAAACAAACAAACTAAAAAATGCTTCCGCTTTATAATATTAGTATAGATAGATAACTAGACATTCCACGCGGCTTCGACCACGTAAATTAGATATTTTACAGACAAATTATTAGTCCACAAAAAAATAGCCTATGATCCTTCACGTGGTCTATTTCTTATCTGACCCAAAACAGAAAAATTGCTCTAGTAATTCGTAAAGATAAGCCCTTTCAAATAATTTCCCCCGTTTTTTTTTACACATTTTTCACAATTTCTTAGCTCCTGTTAGTTTTAGCGTGATAAAGTTTTAGCGCGTTCAAACAAACAAACTAACAAACTCTTCCGCTTTATAATATTAAGTATGGATAGTATTATAATAATAAAGAAAAATAAATTGTACTTTATTTTTATACTGTGTACTTTATTTTTCATACTTAGAGTAACCAATGTACTTTAAATGCAAAAATAAAAGTTGGCAACCCTAGGTGCACTACCTCCCTACTTGTGATTGCACTGGACTACATGTAGGCGATGTAGGCAGGTCGGGCTCTCCCTGCTGCCCTAAGCTAGGGTCCTATATCCCTACCATAAAGTTAATATACCTAGCGGAATACAAAAACAAAGACCTGAGCAAGCGAGGTGCCACTATCAGTAACACTGCGTGGTAAAAAGAGACGTGTGATACATGACAGCAGCACTCTTTTTTTGACGTCCAGTCGGCACGTGCCGCAAGTTGACAATTTAATCTCATAGAATTCATGTTCAATCATGCTTGTGTAAGTGTATACGTACACATATTTTTCACACAGATGAAAACCAATTTTGGTTTCGTTTGACAGCTCGAGATTGTTGCTCTATTCCGATAGGTATATTAACTTTATGATCCCTACATACATTTACACTTCACTACATATTCTAGTGCCCTACATGACGTAATGCACTAGATGTAGTACAGTGTAATCGACGCTTAACTACTAGTAGTCCATAGACTAAAGAGTTTTGTGACTGTGAACTAAACAATAAACCAATTGCCTCATCAAAATTGAGTTTTTGAGACACATTCTACCAATAGCTAATGTAATAGAATAAATGTGATTGGACAACTCAAATCTTCTGTGACAGCTGTGAAATACTAGCGCCTAAACCAATGAGGTACATAAACAAACCGGACCGGACCGGACATAGCTCACTCATGGTTCACACGACCGGAAACACCTAGTGTGAACCAATCAGTGAGGTATGTCCATTTGCAGTCCTACACGGTGGACTGCCGTGAATGGACCCTTTTACATTGCCTTTTACAGTTGTCATCTGTCAATGTCAACAGTCAAGTTGTCAACAGTTGCCAATATCAATAATTTGGCCAGGTGGACGAAATTCCCGAACAAAAAAAAATTTGGGTTCCAAATTTAAACGTAGCAACTGTACCCAATCAGATAATCTGTGCAAGGTCGACTGTGATTGGCTGATAAAAAGACCATAGAGAATATAAACTACATGAGAAAAAAGACGAAGAAGGAGTTTAAAATTCAAAGTTCGATTTTCATTTTGTAAAAATTATTTTGTAGCAACTCATACAAAAATTGTAAATTAAGTGGATTAATTAATGAAAAACGAAAGGTAAGCCATTGTAAAATGTAAATGTAACCGTAAATTGATAAATTGAAGCAAAACATAACTATGTCATACCATGTTCTAATACAAAGTATGTCGCAGTATTATTTGCATATTTGTACAATAATTTACAACATAAACTATATTAATATGAAAAAGATAGATTATTATTTCATAGAAAATATTATAATGTATATCAGTATGCAGTTAATTTGGAAAATGTTAAAATGTGTATATTGTTTTATTGTAATAATACATAAGGTTGATAAGTATACTTAATAATTTATGTAAACTGTATGGAAATGTAGTAAATGAAAAATGTTTCATTAATTTCAGATTTTTAGGTCCCTATACTAGTTTGCAACATTTTAGTCTGCAAGCAATAGCTGGAGAAGGAAGGTATGGGATTATAAGTGGTACGGTCACCAAGGAAAAATCCTCTGATCAAGACGTGAGGTGGTATGCAGCTGGCCTGAGCCCACGCGATAGATTTCAGCTGTCGTATACAGGATGTAACAAAACAAAGTAATGATACTTAAGTGTGTTACACGTATAAAGGTGCGCGTCTACTGGATCGGGATCGGAGCATACTGCGTAGGTATGCAGCGGACGGATTTGTTGCTTTGTATGTATGGTACTGACTACTGTGAACTGCACTAGAAGTACTGGAACGTCATTCTGCGCCTAACAAAATATATATGACGACACGACGCGCAGTCCGCACCGTACGCCCCGATTCTGACCTGGTGGACGCGCAGCTTTAATCCCCTCCCTATATAGAGTTTACTGTGTAAGCCAATCAAGTAGTTAGTAGAGTAGCATAGACAGCTATTCTATTATATTTATAAATAAAATAGATAAAACTGTACTGTAATATTATAATATTGAGTAATAGAAATCAACAAAAGCTTGTGGATTAAATCTGTTTTATTGTTTAATTTACCTTATTAGCCTATTTATTTAGCTGTGTACAATAATTTTTATTAAAATAAAACATTTATTTGAGCTTATTTATTTTTTATTTTATTTTTTTAAATTTTTGGTATGTTTAGAGTGAAAGGTTTTGCACTTAAAAATTTTAACTTCAGTTTCAAATTAAAAAAATAACGGATGTTTATTTTTTTTCTTCTAAGTCCGGCCTCTTGTTACGTAGTATACAGTTTACATCCTCTTTGAATTTGGCCTTGAATCGTCAATCGCAAAATCGTGTTGTTTTGGTCAGAAATTCGAATCACCATCTAACTACATCAGTCGAAAAGTCGGACGTTAATTTATAACTCTACTCTACCACTGTGTTAACGCTACAAAGATTATAAATTCAATTAAAATATTATATAAGTGTATAATTTCTAAGTTGCAAGCAGTTCCATTATTTTCAGTAGGTACCTAAATAGTAAATTTGGTGTTAATCGAAGATTAATTAAATATTGTTATCAAAAAAATTATCTTAATCGAGGAATTTAAAGAAACTCTTTTTCACGATCGAACCTTTAAATATAAATTGCGCGCGGGACTAAGCGTCATCGCCAATTTATTACTTTACCATTGATGTAAGAAAACTAATAGTCTTGTAAGGTAAATTACATTCATCACATTGTAATGATATGCCTATACAAACAAAGAGCATGTAAATATCATAGACTTATATGGTAAACATGTGCCTGAGACTAGGGCCCTTGATTGTGTTTTCCTTTATGTTTTAGATTCAAGTCATGAGCGACAGATCAGAAGTGCTTAAAGCAATCAACAAACTCTTTGAAAAAAGAGAGCCATGGCAGATAATTTCTATGACAGCTTCTTCTGTATTAGTAGCAGTTTGGGCTCACAGTCTCTACAATGCAAAAGAAAGTAAGTACCTGTAGTACTTATAATACATATAAAATACTTTTTCTCAAAAGTAAAGCAACATAATATGTTAATGAGGAACTAAATTCTGCAATGCTATATACAGTCATCACATTTTCACTGTTTGGCTTTGCATTATAAAAAGGGTGATTCTTAGTTTTTATTCATTCAAATATCTATCAATTTTGAATTAATCATACACAATAGTTCACAATACACATTTGTTTGGGCAAGATTTGATTTGTATACAATTTTTTTTAACTACATATTAGGCAAATATCTAAGATGACTGAGGCAACTTTTTTATAACTGAAAATAAGACTTTTTCAATAAGTATTAAGTTTTAAGGTCAGTAACTTTGTTATGGTTTCCCTTAGGATTTTCCACTTTATTAATTATTGTAATTGATATTATAATTACTCTGCTGTTAGTCGTTTACAATTAGTTTGAAGCCATTTGAAGTACAAAGTTTTCCTCATCTTCACTATGGCAAATTGTTACCATAAACATAATAAATACATATATAATAAAAGTGATAAAATATTAGGTAATTACTTAAAAATTTATGAATAATAAATATCATAAAATAATTTAATTGCAAGTAATTATGATAATAATCATAAAGAAGGAATAATTAAATTTTTCCCATTTTATTTTATTTTCATTTGTAACATGAATAATAAAAATAAATATATGTAAGTACTAATAATACTAGTACAAGTCATGCTTATGTTAAAAATGATAATAAAATATATTATTACTAGATGATGCCCGCAACTCCGTTGCGCCAAAATTCGTTTATCGCGCGGGAACCATACATTTTTCCGGGACAAAAAGAAACCTATGTCCTTTTCTGGGACTCAAAGTATCTCCATGCCAAATTTCAGCAAAATCGGTTCAGCCGTTTGAGGCAACAGACAGACAGACACACTTTCGCATTTATAATATTAGTATTTCAAAGTATTGATGTAAAAATAATATATGTTCTAAACAGTTAAAGAGCCTTTACAAAGCATTAACTTTATAAATGTTGTTTCAAATTAAGTCAAATTCAATTTACAAAAATGCTATTAAGGGTGCAAAATACTTTTATAACACGGTCACATTAACTTGAGGCACCGCAATAACATGCGAGCTCCGTAATGACGTCATCAAAACTTGCATCTTGTTAATTTGACCGTGTTATACACTCTTGCATCTGACTTACAGTTGACTTTGGTTAAATGTATTTCTCTTGTTCTTCTTATTTATAAAAGAAACAGATGAAATCAGATTGGCTCAGGTTGGCCTCACACATTCAAAAGTTAGAGACCACCCATGAACTCACTAAACCCTCAATTTTATGTTAACTTTAATAATTAATAATAAAAAATAAATAAACTTATTATTAAAGGGGGGCTCCCATACAAATTTACGGTACGGAACCTTATGTACGCCAGTCCGACTCGCACTTGGCCGGTTTCATAATTTTTCCTTTCATTGTGAATAAAGACCTATCCGGGTACCAAATTTCAAGATTCTAAGTCTGCTAGAAGTACCTTAGAATTTTGATGATCTATATGTCAGTGAGTGACAAAATGTAGTAACTTTGACCATCTGTAACTAATAAACTATTTATTGAAATTTCATGTAATTTGGAGGTTAAGCTAGTAATTTCATAATTTGGTTGTATTGTAAGGTGTTTTATCTAGTGATTTATCTGTGCTTACATATTTTTTGATAAATGTCTGTGTTAAATCTCTGCTGCAAAGATAGCAGCTATATGACAAATATAGCTGCTATCTTTGCACCAGAGATAAAAATATCCAATTCTATGACGCTATCTTAAATAGCTATTTCACAATGTTTTAATCTGGAAATGCTAGGCAACAATCTTATAGATAAGGACTTTAAAATTTTTTGAACTTTCGGGTCCTTATAATAATAACACTTTCTAACACCTCAGTGGTCCAGTGGTTTAAAGCGTAGCTGTGGAGGTCGTGGGTTCGATTCCCGCGTTGGAAACATGTTATTTCCAAGTTTGGTAGAACAATGCAGGCTGATCATTGACAAGTAAGATGATCCATTCATCGGATGGGCATGTAAAGTCGGTCCTGCGCCGCCGTCGGTCTTCCGTCCCACTAGGTCGTTTTCTCACGAGCCACGAGTACGACACGACACGACAAAATGCGGTGACGACTCCGGGCGCCATACATTTCTATGTACGTTTACACATGCAGCGACGCCGCACAGCATGACACACGATTTTTAGGGTTCATAATATTGAAGTCGGTGCCAGTTACAAAAGTTTCAAATATTTTGGCAGACTGAATATTCAGCTATATCTGGTACCGACTTCAAAATGATGAAGATTGAGTACAGAAATAGTTGAGTTTTAGCCGAATTCGGAAAAAGGCACTATTAGATAGGAATAATTATTTAATACTTTTTAGTTCATATTATAAGGATGTTATTATTGTTTTTACCTAGGAAGTCGGTTTTAATTTTTTGTTAAAAATAATAATTTCACTCTTTTTAGCTTTTTCGCGTACTGTGTACGTAGAATAATACACCTGTATAATATTATTCTACGTATCTTATTACAAGCTCACCGGTGAGCGAGACACAATAGAATAACAATAGATTTCCAAAAATCCACAATCGAAGGATACTGAACTGGCTTAGCTTTTGTTAGACAAAAACTTGACAATACCCTTATCTATTTTAGTACAGAAAATGACCGAAATCGCCTAGACTTTGTTAGCTAAATAATTGTTTCTAACATTGCAGCAACAAATGCTATTCAATTTGATACCGATATGGTAAATACATCGTCATTGTTAGCTTTAAAAATATGTAGATGGATAGTTACATGAAATTTTTTATTATTTTAATGTTACAGTAATGAAATTACTTACTCGTTTCTATTCTGTATTTAAGTGACAAAAAATACTAATTAACTAACGAACTTTAATTAATAGGTAAGAAACAGGTACATAACTACACACTTGTTGAGAGGACAAGTAATTATAAAACTATCTTAGAAAAATGATTGGTTCTTGATCTGACTGATCATTTATAGCTAAGAAAACTATAATATTTTTTATAGCATAGTTTCCTATATAACCTCTAATGTAAAATACAAAACGCAGATAATCATTTTTATCACGATTAGTTTAGTATTTTTACAATTTAAACGTAGTTGGTAACAGTCAGTCTTATTAATTTATTAAAAGTATGCTGTATGGCACGATCGCGATAAACAAATATTATGGCGGTGAGCCTCTACTCGACT
Organism: Lysandra bellargus; assembly: GCA_905333045.1. Lineage (NCBI taxonomy): Eukaryota > Metazoa > Arthropoda > Insecta > Lepidoptera > Lycaenidae > Lysandra > Lysandra bellargus. Next base: position 8,676,280 of record HG995323.1, read on the forward strand.
AGGTTTTGTAAGTGCATTTTTATTTGAAAATATCAAGGCAAAAAGCTAATCCATTTGAGTCAATTTTTTTACTGAGATAGAATAGGTATAATTGTAGAGTAATATGCACAAACAAAAGCTCATCTATTAGAGTCTGGCTCGTGACTCAAACGGTATAAGCCTTTGTAAATACGCCGCCCGGTCTGGTAGTCTGTACCCGGCGCGGCCCGCCGCCGCGCCGCTCGCTTGACAGCCCTAGCAGATTGTAGCAAGCGAGACCGCACACAGTTATTGTACTATGAACGCTAAGCACAATGCAAAAGGTTGAAATTAGGTTGTTTTCATGTGTTCTTGTGAGATAGGCATGTTACTTGTATTATCGAAGCAGCTTACTTCTCAGAAGTAATGTCAAATGTGTGCCTTATGCTCTAGACTTAAGGCTGAATTTGTTATGTTCAATTTTGGTGACATTGGTGACCCTGATGTGGTAATGATGATGATGATGATGATGAATGTAATTTGCATAGTAGCATATGCTTTCAGTTCTTAAAACAGCGCCTAAACTCCCAAACTTGTATCTATAAGGAATCCGGAGTTCTCTTAGTAGCTTCGGAACCATAGTATACCTCGGTGCAAAATCTTGCGTTTTGGTACCATATGCTTAGGATGCTTCTCATAAAACCAAAATCACCATATGTTTCCATATAAATTTCGAGGAGTTCCCTCGATTACTCATGGATCCCATCATCAGGTCACCACTTTTGTGAACATGGTACCAAATTGGAGTGAAACCTAATACAACACAACAAAAATTTCGAAAATCGGTTGACAAACGGCGGAGTAATCGTTGAACATACAAAAAAAAAAAAAAAACAAAAAATATCCACAGCCGAACATATAACCTCCTCGTTTTTTGGAAGTCGGTTAAAAATGCGGTGACGACTCCGGGCGCCATACATTTCTATGTACGTTTACACATGCAGCGACGCCGCACAGCATGACACACGATTTTTAGGGTTTCGTAGTCAACAAGGAACCCTTACAGTTTCGGTCTGTCCGTCCGTCTGTCTGTCCGTCTGTCTGTCCGTCTGTCTGTCTGTCCGCGGTTTTGCTCAGAGACCATAGGACCTACAAAGCTGTAATTTGGCATGAATGCACATAATAGTGATGCCGACAAAATGGTACATGAAATCTTAAAAAAATATTTTTTTATGATACCTTCCCTACACATCAAGCGGGAATGAAAATTTTTTTTCGCGTCCACCTCATCTTGACGTTAGACCACAGTCCGCTATGTGGTCAGAGACTTCACACTGCTATGTCGTCACGTTTTTTTGTCTACAGATAATAAATAAATAAATTATTTATTGAAAATTATATTAAATAAAATATGAATCATAATCTAACAGCCTACCAAACTGCACAGCGGTTTGCGGGCGAGCATTACGCCGCCATTAAATCTCTTTTTAAAGTTTTTTTTTCTTAGTAACACCACTTATTTCGTTTTAGCACCAACAACCAGGCTGCGAAAACAGTTTTTCCGATGGCTGCGATACATTCCGTTCGTGCAGCGAAAGATCGACGAAAAAATGGATGAGATCAAGAGGGATTTCAAGCGTGACGTAGCCAAGAGACTCGACGGAGTTCCCATCAGGAGAGAGATACCAGAGGTCGGCTTCACTTCAGGGGCAGTGGCTGAAGAGATATTTGACCTTATTAAGTTAGGTAAGTAAGGTTAGAGTAATTAGTATGGATGCCACTGGAACTCAAGTGTATCTGTCTGTCTGTTACCTCTTCAGGACCAAACCGCTGAACCGATTTTGCTGAAATTTGGTATGGAGACACTGAGTCCCGAGAAAGAACGTTCCCACGCTAAAAACGAATTTTGGCGCAACAGAGTTCCGGCCCCCGTATCACGTATCTTGCGAGAGCAATACGATAGCAATTATTGCGCAATAATTGCTCCAAAATCGCAATTTTGTATCACGTATCACCCAAAACGATACGATTGCAATCGAGTGCTATACATGACTCCATTGTTTTTATACCCAGCAATCGCTCGCGCGATTATTGCTAGTGGATTGTTGATCGCTATTTTTAACCGACTTCCAAAAAACGAGGAGGTTATATGTTCGGCTGTAGATATTTTTTTATTTTTTTTTTATTTTTGTATATTCAACGATTACTCCGCCGTTTGTGAACCGAATTTCGAAATTTTTGTTTTGCTGTATTAGGTTTCACTCCAATTTGGTACTATGTTCACAACAGTGGTGACCTGATGATGGGATCCATGAGTAATCGAGGGAAATTTATATGGAAACATATGGTGATTTTGGTTTTATGAGAAGCATTCTAAGCATATGCTACCAAAACGCAAGATTTTGCACCGAGGTATACTATGGTTCCGAAGATACTAAGAGAACTCTGGATTCCTTATAGATACAAGCTTGGGAGTTTAGGCGCTGTTTTAAGAACTGAAAGCATATGCTACTATGCAAATTACATTCATCATTATCATCATCATCATCATCATCATCATCATCATTACCACGTCACCAAATACCAATGTCACCAAATTCAACCTTATCTCCAGAGCATAAGGCACATATTTGACATTACTTCTGAGAAATTAAAGTTGCTTCGATAGTGTAACATTCTGTCTCACTTCGCCGAGATATTCTGGAAAACAACCTAATTTCAACCTTTTGCAATGCGTTTAGCGTTCATAGTACAATAACTGTCTGCGGTCTCGCATATCTGCCAGGGCTGTCAAGCGAGCGGCGCGGCGGCGCGGGCGCGCGGGCCGGGTACTATGTGCACTGCGTCGTGCGACAAGTCAAGCGAGTGCCAGCCTATTGAAACTAGTCTGGTGACCGGCTACTTAGCACGTCACACGTGTTCACTTCGATTTTTTTTATTGTATTGTTTAAAATTATCTGCAGGCTGCAGCTGATATTATATTTTGTAAGTGTGACTGTAATAAGATACGTAGAATAATATACAGGTGTATTATTCTACGTAGTACGCAATGGCTTACTAGGTAACTAAAAAGAGTGAAATTATTATTTTTAACAAAAAATTAAAACCGACTTCCAAGGTAAAAACAATAATAACATCCTTATAATATGAACTAAAAAGTATTAAATAATTATTCCTACCTAATAGTACCTTTTTCCGAATTCGGCTAAAACTCAACTATTTCTGTACTCAATCTTCATAAATTTGAAGTCGGTGCCAGTTCCAAAAGTTTCAAATATTCTGTCAGAGAACTGAAGATTCATCAATATGGCAAATATATTATGGCAAAGCAACGTTTGCCGGGACAGCTAGTCTAATATAAAAAATCTTAATTTTAATCGTTTGTAACGTAATCGTCACGTTTTTGGTTTTGTCGCTTTAGTTTTGGTATGATTAAAAAGAAATAGTATTATTATCGTTTTATTTCCTTACAAATGTATTAAATATTTTTTGATAGGTTGTACTTACAACAAGTCCATTCGACCCAATAGATAGTAATATTAATGCTTATATTATTATCTATATAATATCACTTTTTACAAAAAAATTATATCATATCGATAATATACTAACTACTAGGTTACAATATTATGATAACCTCAGGTCTGGTCAAAACTGTGCTTACACCTATAGGTTTTTCCATTAAATACATATTTATTTGTATTTTTTGATAACAATTCGGTACCATATTATATATTTTTATTAACTTTAAGAAAAAAAAAAAGAAGTCTATAATATTTTTGTTAGTTTATGTATTTAATTCCTACGAACTTAAGTGTTGCGGAGTGATATTATTTTTAACAAAAAATTAAAACCGACTTCCAAGGTAAAACAATATATACCAGATATAGCTGAATCTTTATTTCTTTGAAAATTTGAAACCTTTGAAACTGGCACCGACTTCAAAATTATGAAGATTGAGTACAGAAATAGTTGAGGTTTAGCCGAATTCGGGAAAAGGCACTACATATTAGATAGGAAAAATTTTTTACTACTTTTTAGTTCATATTATAAGGATGCTATTAATATTGTTTTTACCTTGGAAGTCGGTTTTATTTTTTTGTTAATAATAATAATTTCACTCTTTTTAGTTACCTAGTAGGTAAACTGTTAGTGCCAATTCAAATGGTATAAAAAAATAGTTTCATATTGTCTTCACTAGATGTCACTGAGGCGCTCCTGTGTCGCGCCATCGCTTGTACGTAGAAGTTTTATATAGGTAGTTGTAACTTCTAACAGATTTCCGTTGTGTTGTTGAAAGTTTGTAAGCAACTGACAACTCAACAGTGAGCTTGGTGAGAGCAGTGAGCATTGAATTGACGACATAAATCATAATATCGAGTGGTAATTGATCTCGTATAATTGTTACTAGCTATTTGGCCGAACTTCGCTTGGTATTCGATAAATCACGAATAAAAAGGCATTTTCTAAAAATGATTCCTAGCTAGATCGATTTATCGTCCCCGAAAACCCCTATATACTAAATTTCATGAAAATCGTTGGAGCCGATTCCGAGATTCCAATTATATATTTATATATATACAAGAATTGCTCGTTTAAAGATATTGAAGTTGACCTCCGTCATAGTCCGCGAATTTATAAGTGGTCGTCGGTGGTACTGCGTATATTCTACGTATCTTATTACAATTTGTTAAGACTGTTAAGAGTCATACGGCATACCCCAAGGCCCAAATATCAGGTAGATAGATAAATTTAAACAATACATTTAAAAAAATCTAAGTGAACACGTGCTGCACAAAATGTTCATTTCAACATTCCGGTTAGAACTTGAATACGACGCGATGTTTACACACGCACCGCGCGCCGCGCGGTGCTTGGCGCGCGGCGACACCGTTGCCTCTGCGGCGCCGACTGCCGTGTATATTAAACAGACTATAATAGTTGGTGTTGTTATGTACATAATTATTATTATTGTATCCATACTTATGCCTAGTAGGTACTATTATCTATTTTGTGCCATGAGACATTGGTGACCTTAACTGTTAACACGACGTGGTAATGATGATGATGACTATTATGATGATGATGAATTCGAATTGCATGGTAGCATATGCTTTCTGTTCTTAAAACAACGCCGAAACTCCCAAACGTGTATCTATAAAGAGTCACGAGTTCTCTCAGCATCTTCGAAACCATGGTATACCTTGACTCAATATTTGACTTTTTGGTAGCATATTCTTAGTACACTTCACATGAAACCAAAATCACCATATGTTTCCATATAAATTTCGAGGAGTTCCCTCGATTACTCCTGGATCCCATCATCAGGTCACCACTTTTGTGAACATGGTACCAAATTGGAGTGAAACCTAATACAACAAAACAAAAATTTCGAAAATCGGTTTACAAACGGCGGAGTAATCGTTGAACATACAAAAAAAAAAAAAAAACCACAGCCGAACATATAACCTCCTCGTTTTTTGGAAGTCGGCTAAAAATATACGTACGGACAAAGACAATATACTTTGTAGTATGGTGTCAAAATATGTATAGGTCTACTAGAATCTGATGGCAAAAAGTGAGAAAGTAAATTGACTCGCAATACCGGGGTAATAGGAATAGAACATTTTTATACTTTATTTTTCCTTATAGCGGCTGATTCTGTGTGTGAAACATGCAAATATATAAATTTATCCAATGATAATTAAATAAAAATATTTTTTGAAAATCTGCTGTCGAAATTTGCCATCAGATTCTGGCAGACCTATTTTATTTTATTTTTATTTTTATTTGCACGGAAAGCTCGGGGGCTTGCGGCTTTATGGTCGATTTACACGGGTGACTAACGGGTCGATTTTAGTCACCCGGCAAGTCACCAGTCGAATCGCATAAACATGGGTGTTTTTCGCTTTTACACCCTAAAAAATGTATAATATTATTTTTGCCCATGTTTTCGTGAGTGCCGCCCGAGGTCTGCGCTCTCTACAGTAGTATTCGCAGCAAGCGATCGCTTGCGACTGACTCAACTGAGCGTTTGCACGGTCGATTTTAATCACCAACCGACTTTGGGGCTTGCTGCTTTAGCCGCATGCGGCGTAGTCGACTTGCCATGGTCGATTTTCGCCGTGCGGCGTAAATCGCGCGACTTTAGTCACCCGTGTAAACCGGCCATTAGCCGCATGCGGCGTAGTCGAATTGCCATTTAGACGGGTCGATTTTCGCCGTGCGGCGTAAATCGTGCGGCTTTAGTCACCCGTGTAAATCGACCATAAACGCATTAGGCATTTAGGTAACTATAGCCTATAGGCGTTAATCCTGTTATAAACATGGAAAAATTCTCGGGTGTTTTGGGCATTTTGCTCATCTCTAGTCTGGGATAAGGGCATAAGATTATTTTAACCAGAAAAGTACGATTCACGCGCGATAAGCGGCGTGCGCAACATTGCGGGCAATGGGTATTCTACACGACGTGTATTTTAAAATTTATTCAATTAACAAATTCTACTAATTTGTTAGCCAGCAATATAACTTTATTATGTACTAGGGTCGTACGACTGGCGCGGCGGCAACGTATCGGGCGCGGTGTACCACCTCGACCAGGACATCATAGACGTGGCGTGCGCCGCGTACGCCGCCACCGCGTACACCAACCCGCTGCACGCGGACGTCTTCCCCGGCGTCAACAAGATGGAGGCCGAGATCGTGCGGATGGCGGTCAACCTGTTCCATGGGGATGACGACTGCTGCGGTACGGTGCGTGTATTGTAATGTACTAGGATCATATGACCAGGACATCATACTAGAAGTTGGCGACCGGTTTCGAATTAGGACGGGACGGACAAGAAACAAATACGTCGTGGACGTGCGACGAGAAGCAGCGTTCTGTGCTCACAAACACGCGAGGAGAACGTTGCGTATACGCCACGTGTCCGCGACGTCCTCAAGTTATGATAATAGAAGTTGGTGACAGGCTTCGAATCAGGACGGGACGGGCAAAAAGCAATAGCCCCGCCCTATAGTCGCTCGCCCAGGGTGTTTCAAATAAGGTATACTAAGCTGAAAGGGATTGACTCAGGGGGTCAATTTGAACAACTTTTGTTCTACGACTTTTGTAAATTTAAGAAAAAAATATTGATTTTCCATAGAAACTTTGTCACGTGACTTTTTACTATGGAAAAAGAAAGTTTTTTTCGCGAATTTTCAAAAGTCATAGAACAATAGTTGTTCAGAATGACCACCCACTTTCGGATTAGTATACCTTATTTGAAACATTCTGTACCTATATTATGTTACTTCGTTGTCGAATTCTCGCGTTATAACCAAATCTATACTATAATCTTATATATAAAATTCTCGTGTCACAATGTTAGTCCACGAACTCCTCCGAAACGGCTTTACTGATTTTTATCAAATTTTATATGCATATTCAGTAGGTCTGAGAATCGGCTACTGGGTACTTTATATATTGATAAGTGCATTTGTTGAATAAATAATAGTAAATTATTACAACCTGAGACTGACGGCGACCATTGTTTGTGCGACGGGATAGTGATCGACGTTGCCATGGCGACATACTTATTTAGTCACTTCAATAAAATTTAAATATGGGCGAAATACTTTAAATCATAAATAAAAAGCTTTAAATATTATGGCAAAGCAACGTTTGCCGGTACAGCTAGTCTTCTTCTTCTTCCTCTTATATATAAAAATGGATTTTCAAATGTGTTAGTCGCGCTAAAACTCGAAAATGGCTGAACGGATTGGGCTCATTTTAGTCTTAAAATATTCGTAGAAGTCCAGGGAAGGTTTTAAAGTGACACGAAGTTCACCGGGACAGCTAGTATTATATCTTATCTTATATATAAAAATGGATTTTCAAATGTGTTAGTCGCGCTAAAACTTGAAAATGGCTGAACGGATTCGGCTGATTTTAGTCTTAAAATATTCGTAGAAGTCCAGGGAAGGTTTTAAAGTGACACGAAGTTCACCGGGACAGCTAGTATTATATATTATATATAAAAATAGATTTTCAAATGTGTTAGTCGCGCTAAAACTCGAAAACGGCTGAACGGATTAGGCTGATTTTAGTCCTAAAATATTCGTAGAAGTCCAGGGAAGGTTTCACCGGGACAGCTAGTATGTATTAATATTGTAAAGCGGAATAGTTTGATTGTTTGTTTGAACGCGCTAATCTCAGGAACTATTGGTCTGATTTGTAAAATTCTTTCAGTGTTAGACAGCCCACTTATCGAGGAAGGCTATAGGCTATATTTTATCACGCTAAGGAGCGAATTAATAAGGAAAATGTGAAAAAAACGGAAGAAATTATTTGAAAGGGCAGATCTCACGAACTACTTGAGCAATTTTTCTGTTATTTGGCACAGATAAGAAGTGACCAAGTGAAGGTTCATAGGCTATTTTTTGTGGAATAATTTGTCTGTGAAATATATATAGAATGCGCGGTACGTCTAGTTGTGTCATAAAAGTAATGCTATTTTACTCAAACGCTAATTAACTCCCAATTAAATTTTAAAATATTTAAAAAAGAGTTAAAATACAATGTTTAAATCATATTATTATGTACGCTACTTATAAATTTTAAAAGCTGTTAATTTCCTTTTTCCGTTAATTTATAATTTTATCTTTAAATGCTGATTATTGTTAAAATTGTGAGTTACATAAATTGCTTAAAAAATAACAATTTGATGGTAATTTTCCCCTAGATAACTTATCCTCTTAATGGCTAATATTAAAATTTTATATGATGTTTTGTGACGTAAGTCAACATATTAATTAACATATTTTATAATTTTTAATTACTTAAGTAACTTTGTTGATATTTTTTATTTTTATGACGTCGAGGTACGGTTTAAGACGTATGATTTAAAAGCCATTAAATACCAGAAATTAAATCCTACTTTAATCAAATAACGTAAACATCTGCTTACGATATGTGAGATGACTTTGTGCAAAAATAACCTTAGATTTCACACGCCTCTATAATTACACTGGAAACGCCGAATATAGTAACAAGCTGTTGAGCTGTTGTCTCTTTCTACCGTCTATCGCTGTCTTTTTTACACACAGCCAATGATTAGAAGTGAAGGCCAAAATTGCATTGTAATTATTAGTTGTTATTAAGGTTAATAAAATGCATTTGATGCTTTTATTGTTGGAAATTTCAAACAATCTTTATTATTAATATTATGAATGCGAAAATCTTTATGTACCAGTACGTCTGTTACCTTTTAGGCTTTAACGACTAAACCAATTTAAAATAGGAATATAGATACCTTTATAGTCGAAATGGACATAGGATACCTACTTTTAGCTGTAAAAAACGTATTGTTTTCACGTGATATACTTATTTCGCAATGGAGGAAAATTACTTTTATACTTACATACCTTAAACAATTTTGCGTGGTAGATATGATGAGGTAAATAGACACTAATTAGTAAGCCACGAGCAATAACCGTGTTAGTAAAACCAAATTAGGAGCATCTATTAACAACAATATCAAGTAGGCACATTTTTTGTTTCCAAACTTTATAAGGCCATCATTACCGATCTATTGATGTCTCATATTATATTTAAATCAGTAGTTTAGACGATATAGAGTCTATACAACATGCATAATACCACGTTTAGACTAACGGAATGAGTACCATTCATTAGCTTCGGTCTCGACTCTCGACGTAATCGGCTAAAAATTTATATGGTGAGAACAGATTATAAAAAGAAATTAGCGAAAAGAAAAAAAAAACATATTAATTCCTAAATACGAGCATATGTTTCTATTTTTTCAGGTGACAACAGGCGGCACTGAATCTATCATGATGGCGTGCAAGGCCTTCAGAGACCTGGCGTACGACCGCGGCATCAGCAACCCGCAAATGATTTTGCCGACGACAGCACATACGGCATTCGACAAGGCTGCTCAGTACCTCGGCATATCGGTGGTGACGGTGCCGGTCTCGTCGGACACGCTCACCGTTAATGTCGACGATGTGCGACGAGCCATCTGTGGACGAACTTGTATGGTGAGTTGGTAGATAGATTCGTCAGTAACAGGCGGCGCAGTACCGCGGCATAACGGTGGTGGTGGTGCCCGTCTCGTCGGACACGGTCACCGTTAATGTCGACGACGTGCGACGAGCCATCTGTAGACGAACTTGTATGGTGAGTTGGTAGATAGATGCGTCAGTAACAGGCGGCGCAGTACCGCGGCATATCGGTGGTGATGGTGCCCGTCTGGTCGGACACGCTCACCGTTAATGTCGACGACGTGCGACGAGCCATCTGTAGACGAACTTGTATGGTGAGTTGGTAGATAGATGCGTCAGTAACAGGCGGCGCAGTACCGCGGCATATCGGTGGTGATGGAGCCCGTCTGGTCGGACACACTCACCGTTAATGTCGACGACGTGCGACGAGCCATCTGTAGACGAACTTGTCTGGTAAGTTAGTTGTTACTTGTTAGATGCAGTACAAGTAGCCTGCGCGTAGTATTTTGTTGGCTACGCATGTTACCGTTGACGACATGCTGCCGACAACTAAAACATATTTTTTTATTTTTTAAAAAACCAGTAGTGTAAATAAATCAATTGCTCGACAGATCTGCGCTTCTGTATATTTGTTGCAAACATATTATACAGATTAATAAAAAGCTTTATTATTTTAAGTATAAGATCAACCCTTTATATCATAAACAATTTTGGCCTAATTTCAGATCGTGGGTTCCGCTCCCAACTTCCCATACGGCACTATGGACGATATATCAGCGTTATCCGACTTAGCCGTGGAGTACGGTATACCGCTCCACGTGGACGCGTGCCTGGGCGGGTTCCTAGCTGCGTTCATGCCGGCCGCCGGATATCCGGTCCCGCCGTTTGACTTCCAGCTGCCGGGGGTATGCAGTATATCGGCTGATACGCACAAGGTAGGGTATACAGCTGTAGCAGCGGCAGTGATGCGATAAAGATGAGAATATGGGCATAAATGCCCGTAAGTCTAAACACACTAAGGAGCTGTTTTACCACTTACTGATAAGTGCACTTATCAGTAAGTGGTGAAATAGGCTTTTACTCACCTAAGGTGATGGTTAAACGCCAATAAACTTCCAAAATGCCCAGACGTTTACCCATTTACCTATTTATTTTAAATGCGACGTTGTGGTTAAATGTTATTTGAATGAAATATAACGTACTAGTATGTGGCAGCGAAACTTCAAAACTAAGCTACGTGTCGCGTCACGACTCACGTCGCTTCGCTGCTGCGAAATGCAGTCCATCTTTGATGTGACAATAATTAATTAGATTCTAACAGATAAACGACAGCGGTTAATGTTGTAACTATGATCTATAAGTTTTACATTATTTCCAATATATCCAATATCCAATATAATATCATAAATGCGAAAGTGTGTCTGTCTGTCTGTCTGTTACCTCTTGACGCCCAAACCGTCAACATAGGATACTTTTTATCCCGGAAAAATGTACGGTACCCGCGCGATAAACGCTTTTTGTCGCAACGGAGTTGCGGGCGTCATCTAGTTTCCAATAATGCTTTTCAAACATTATTCGGTAGTATTTTATTTTTGGTGGAACTAAAATATATTTATACCACTATCTATTTCAGTACGGCTTTGCACCTAAGGGTACATCAGTAGTATTGTACCGTAAGCCCGAGTACCGTCACTGTCAGTACACCGTGACCACAGACTGGCCGGGCGGGGTCTATGGCTCTCCCACTGTCAATGGTAAGTTGACTTGGTTGATAACCTCGCACCTAACCTAACCAATAGGCGTGTTGCAACCAGTTTGCATGAGAATATTAGCATAAAAATCGAAAAACAATGCATAGATTGACTTTGTCTCACGCGACAAAATATGCCTGTGTGATAAGTTTACCGCAACAACTTAAAAAGTCTTGTATATCGGCTATCGAGCAAAAGTGTGTATTCGTTCATCTGTCACGAACTGTCGAACCATTTTCGAAAATTTTTCACTTTCTAATCATTTTCCAATTACTCTCATTAAACTGAATATAAATATTATCTAAAGAAATTACCATGAAAGCTATATATAATTTTTATATAATTAGAATTTTCAATAAATAAGCTATTAGTGGCGCAAATACACATAGTTTTATATTTGAAACAAAATACTAAATCGGTGGTCAAAGTGAAAATAGCTACTTTTGAATAGTTTCAGAGTAAGGCTGCGTTTCCACTAAAGCGGAGCGGAGCTTACCTGTGCCCGAAATCCGAATTGACCAATCGTGCTACTCCAGCGGAATGACAGCGAAGCGGAGCGAAGATTTCGAGCATGGTGATTGGTCAATTCGGCGCCGCTAAGCTCCGCTTCGCTTCAGTGGAAACGCATCCTAAGACGCCCATTTTGGGCGCTTGACAGACGAGAGGTTAAAACAAATATAATATAAGGTACGTTCAAACGTGTGTTCCTCAAACAACTTTGCACGCATGAATCAGAGAGTTTGACACCCGGTACCCGACATAATAATAACTAAACAAATTCGGAGCTTAGGCTCCCAATTCACATGTTAAGGTGCTACACAGCAGTTATTTAGCGTTAGATACTGTTGCTTAACATTTGTGGCAGTGCAAACAAAAGGTACCTTGTTGCGACATTTAGTAACCGAGTTACATGAGTTTTGTGGATGCTGGTGAAGAAGTGCCAAAATGGGTTTATGTTATTGGGTTCTTTACATCCTAAGGAATACGTGTGTACAAGAATATCAGTAAAATTATGTTTTGTTAGTATATTTCTCCGACCATAAAGTTCAGTAGTCAGGGTACCTTGTCGCGCCACGTCTTAAAAGCGTTTAAAATTTGGATGATTTTATCAAAATTTCCATCGCGGGTAGTCAAATACGTCTCCCTTAGATAGGTTATAGGATCAGTCTATATCAAAATGATTTGTTGAACCAATAAAAACTTATGTTTTTATAAGAAAGCATTCAAATTGCGTGACTCTGGTAATGAACGCCGGTTTTCTGTGAGCCCGTGGTATTTCTCCGGTGGAGCCATGCCCATTCGTGCTGAAGCATGACTCTCCCACATAAAATAGTTGTTTGACGTTACACATACAATTTTATTATTCATTGAAAGACAGTTAGGTGCAGTTATGTATATAGTAATTGAGTAATTTTTCTAGTTTTACTCTATTTATGTCAGATAATGACTTGGCGCGACAAGGTACCCAGTTTAGTAAAATGTCAAATTTTATATTTTACAAGATTAAAACCGATTAAAACGGTAGTTTTTATACATAAAAATAAATTTATTTCTGCAATAATTATACTAAATAACATTTTGATAGAAATATTTCTTGCATTATGGGTACAAAATAGTAATTTACGCGTTTAAGTTACTAAAGTTTAGTAAATGTCGCGACAAGGTACCCTAGTTACGTTTCCATACAAAAATTTCGACCGAGTCACTTTATTATTAAAAAAACTGGTTTAACACCATTTCGATGATACCACTGTGGCACAGCATGCTAAAATGTAGTTTAATCTTGCGATATAGCAACAATATACAAATAATATTGTTGATTTTTAATACTGCAAGTGACCGTTTTTGTAATTATTGAAAAATTCGGTATTTATTAAATTTCTTTATAATTCTAAGGTTTTCTTACATTCAATTATTCAAAAATGCCTTAGAATATATAATTTTATTAGAAAAGAACAGTTTTTATCGCATTACTTTACGAATTGGGTATAATTATTATTTTCATGTTTCTTCCGCCTTGCATGTTCAGCCTAAGAAATCAAAATAATTAAAATGTTTATTTCGACAGTTCACCTTTATTATAATTCTTTAATATCCAAGGATTGTGATTATACCCTTCACTATGTAACTTCGAAGTAGAAGTGTGTTTTTTACCATCACAAACTTTAAGTGCAACTTTCTCAACTTGTGCATTTCGGAAGTCGCAATTTCAAAAATTTATAAAAAAATAGTGGTTCCACCTACAGCCTACAGCTCTTTTTTGTATTTATAGCAAATTTAATCTACTTTTTGGAACTATTCATAACTCAATACGCGTGGCTAGGTACCTTTTCGTTTGCACTGCCACATTTGTTGTCTAACTTTTTTTACAAATTATAACAAAACTCACTAGTTTTGTTATAATTTGCATTTCCCGTGCGATGCTGGGGCGGGTCACTACCCGCCCCGGCGTCGCACGGGAATAAAATATATTATAGCCACTGAAAAAATGATTAAAATCGATAGCCTATGATCCTTCGCGTGGTCTACTTATCTGTGCCAAATAATGTAAAAATTGCTCCAGTAGTTCGCGAGATAAGCCCTTTCAAATAATTTCCCCCGTTTTTTCCCACATTCTCCTATTAGTCTAGCGTGATAAAATATAGCCTATAGCCTTCCTCAATAAATGGACTATCTAACACTGAAAGAATTTTTCAAATCGAACCAGTAGTTCCTGAGATTAGCACGTTCAAGTTAGCCCTTTCAAATAATTTTCCCTGTTTTTTCCACAATTTCCTCTATTTCTTCGCTCCTATTAGTCTTACGCCCGAATACTGGAACGTCTCTCAAATATATAAATGCTGCTTAATTTTTTGAGTACAACTTATACGAAAATTTCGTATTCTCCAACGCAAATTTTAACTTCCAGTTAGTTTTAAGTGGACCTCCAAATAAGTTGTACTCAGGCTCCACATGAACACCACTTAGCAAAAAAAATTCGTATACTCGATGGTTACTCAACTTTTTTTTAGCTGTCAAATGATCTGTCAAACTGATTTAAGCGTCACTTGCGTTTAAGAGTGGTCAAGAGGTCTCTTAAATCTATAATTACGGTAAAAAGTGTGTGTATAATGTTAAAATAATGTCTTTATCGTCGCTATCTAGTCTTTCTGACCATGAAAGGCCGACCGCGAGTCGCCGTCGAAATAAATGCTCAATGCGTTTAAAAAATACAACGATGCATTTACGTTTTACAATGCACAACTACATCTTCATGAAAATAGTACCTATATTGATATTAATGTTACTTGTAACTCACTTTTAAACTATTAGCATAATATCCTTTTCCGAGGTAGTATAATTACAACCATGTTTCTTTTTTGTCTCCTTATTATAATATTATCAAAATGTTTTCCACAAAGAGAATATAATCATTACGGTCGGTCTTCTTCTTCTTTTTGATAATGTCAATCGGTCGGTTTTCAAACATGTCAATTGTCAGTTGTCACTCAAAAGATCGTTCCATTCTACGTATGGTTGCATTGTTTTAAACTTTAAAGTCGATTTCGGATTTTCTATTGTAATTAATCAGAAAATAATGTTAAAAATTGTCATGTCTTTAATTAATTTAAATATATTTAATGAAAACTAATAGTAAACGGCAATTAAATGATTTTTAGTGAACTTTTTATTTGTACAATCAAGTTAGATCTAGCGTAAAATGTAACACTGTAAATGTTGCCATGATGTAAATATTTGACGGCTACTCACAGGGCTACTTACGTGAGTACCACAAGAAATTGTCTGAGTGGCGTTTGTGTATATCACTTAAATATGGGAAACGCTTACATTTAAATGCCCTTCAACTGATTAATGCATTTGAGTGACGTTCCAGTATTCGGCCGTAAGCGTGATAAAATATAGCCTTCCTCGATAAATGGGCTATCTAACACTGAAAGAATCATGAAAATCCGTTGCGTAGTTTTAAAGATTAAAGGGAACAAAGGCACATGAGGGAAAAAAAAGCGACTTTGTTTTGTAACATATTGTATAGATACTCGTTTCTTTTACTCGTTTCTTTTTTGATAGTTTGTAGCGTATGTTACACGCTGTTATAAAATGTTAATAATCGTGTTACGTACAATGTTTTATAAGGTGATATAACTGCTGTGTGAGAAAATGAAGAGAAAAAATAAATTTGCATTTTTTTCAAAGAAAAAAACATTTTTTTTTGTTTTCAAAAATGCAGGTAAAGAGCTCATTAAATGAAGTAACAAGTTCAGTGGTTTAATTATTCTAATATATATATTTTTAATCTATAATCGACTTTAAAGCACTGAGTGTCGAATAGAAAAGTCATGTTTCAAAGTCCCATCATTTTAATCTAGCTATTATATGACAAAAATATTTGGCACACGTATTAATAACACGTGTAGGTATAACATATTCAAATATTATCAAAATCGGAGACATCGACTATTTTTTCCTGTCCGCTTGACGTGGAACGCCCCATTAGATTATAATTGAAATGATCTTACATGTTGTGCATTAAAACTTATAGAAATACTGTATTTTAACTGTTAAATCACGTCTGTTAAATCAGCGAAATCGGCAAATTTCGTATATAAACATTTAAATACTTTACTTTGTCTAGAAAAAAATCGAAAATTAAAATGTTGGTCAAGAACCCAATAAATACAAAATATGTTGCTAGGAAGTCGCGCGGGCGGGCTCATAGCGGCGTGCTGGGCGACCATGATGTATGTTGGCCGGGAACGGTACGTGCGCATGGCCAGAGAGGTGTTGCAGACTACCAAGTACATCGAGAAAGAGTGAGTATGTCTGTCTCGTTTTACATGTAAACGTGTTTGTTAAGGTCGATAATGGTATACGGGGTCATAGTAAAAGGAGGGGAAGTAGGGTAACTCCGGCCCAATTCGCGATTTAATTACCTACTGTCTTAGGGTTGTCAATTTTAGGCGGCGGCGGCGCGGGGCGCGGCGTTGTGATGTGGGAGCGGCAAGCGGCTGTCCGCGCTTCGTTCGCAACCGCATGAACAGCGGCAACGTCGCGGTCTTCCGACTTTTAATAATAATAAGTGACTTTTGATTGTCCGTATTTCGGCCAATTTTCGTGCATATTTGCATGCATATTTCGGCACTTGGATCCTGCATATAATCCGATGTCTAAATAAAATTATAAATATACCCTTTAAAACAACATTAAAAACTAACGCCTGTCTCTTATAGGTACCTACTATAAACAAATCTGTTGTTATGATTCGAACTTTGCTTTATGTGTATAATTAATATCTGATTTACAATTAACACACAGCAATATTTATTACTCCTGCGACTATGATCGGACATTTTTGATTCGTTTGGCGCGGCGTGGCGCAACGCGGGCGTGCAGCGTAAAGTGTTAGCCCCGATTGGTATGGTCCGAAAACGGTCCGAGATTTTAATAAGTGTGCGTGCGGCTACGCATTGATACTATGGCGCACTTATATAAGCCGCGCGCGGTGCCTTTGTATGAAGATAACTTACTTCCCCTCCTTATACTATGACGGGGTGTTACAAAAATAAGTGATAATACTATCAGAGAAGTTGATTTCTAGGCAGATAGAGGAGAGGACCCATAGGTCCTCCATCATCCATCATCCACCATCATCCATCATCCACCATCATCCATCATGAATCCCATACAAAAGTACGTCACAGTGAACTCTATATAATGAACACATACACACCCTAAAGCACTATCGAGGAAACTTGTTCCTAGGCAGTTGACGGACCTACGTCGTTTGGTCGGCTTATGTCAATTCAATGTTAGCTGTGATCGTTCGGATGGATTTGACGTAACGCGACCAAATTACTTGGGTCCGCCATCTGCCTAGGAATCAACATCTCTGATAGTACATAAGAAATAATGAACTGGAACTTCGTTGACGTGACACCTCTCAAGTTTTTATTTTTATACGTAATTTCAGGCTACGCAGCATCGACGGCATCTACATATTCGGCAAACCGGCGACCAGCGTCATAGCGTTCGGCTCCAAAAAGTTCGATATCTTCAAACTGGCGGACCACCTACACAAGAAGGGCTGGAGTTTGAACACTTTACAGTTCCCGTCTGGGTAAGTTATCTTTGTTATAATTATGTAGATAATATAATATATGTGGTTATTTATTTATTGGGAAAACCAACAGCCTAAATAAAGTAAAATAGAAATATATTATAAGTAGGTGATACAAATTCATTTTAAATTTGTTATATTTTATCATGTTTTGAAATTGCTTGTAATATTCGTATTAAATTTTTACTACATACTTTGTGTCGATCAAAATGTTAGTTCATACGTCATATAAAGGTTCGCGAATCTTGTACGCAAACGCTATTAAGGGGGGTATTACATTATCATTTATAGGATCATATAATATAGGATCCAATCAAAAATGATTATTTGATCAAATAATCATTTTTGATTGGATCCTATAATATATGATCCTATAAATTATTCAATATAAATGATAATGTAATACCCCCCTTATTATTGTTATTATTAACACGCTTTTATAAGCTTGGGCTGTATGTATGTAACGGAATGTTTGAGCTCGATTTTCACATATCTCCAGTTGTCTAAACTCTAAATAATTCGAAAATTTGCATACCAGTGCCAATAACAATGCAATAACTTGTTAAAATAGAACGGAATAATCCGACAAATATTTTCGTGTCCATTAATTAAAGTGGTACTTGGTCGTAAATATCCGACCTTGTCGAAATGGGCACGAAAATATTTGTCGGATTATTCCGACCTTGGCGGTTAAAGGATAATTAATATTTCTATCCGATATCCACAGGGTGCACATCTGCGTGACGCACGCACACACGCGCGACGGTGTTGCGGCGCGGTTTGTGTCGGAAGTGCGCGACGCGACGCGCGCCTGTCTCGCAGAAGGCAGCGAGCCGGTACAGGGGAAGGTAATTTTGATATACATATTAATATTACTATGTATCTGTCTGTATGTGTGTCTGTCTTATAGAAAAAATTACTCAATAGACTTAACCGGTGCACTGATTTCGAGTAAATATTTTTGTTTGAAAGCGGCTGTTATCGAGAGTGTTCTTAGCAAATGTAGGGTAATATGTTGTTTATTTTTTTGCGGTGTTTTTTAAAAATTTAATGAAGTAATTTTATGTTTTCATTCAGATGGCGATATACGGAGTCGCACAGAGCATTCCCGACAGGAGTCTAGTGTCAGACATCACTAAGCACTTCATAGACTCCTTGTATTACTTGCCAACACCCGAAGATAAAGTCGAGAAAGGGATAGAGAAATAAGTTAAAGACATTTAAATTAGTATTAGATGAAAAGAGAGAGAAACAATGCAAGAAATTATTGGAACAAACTTTGTCAAACAAGTAGCGTTTGTATGTTCATAAAGAAATTATACAGAACAATAAAATGTATAGCACTAAAAATGACGTGTGTGTATGTATGTTTAAAGATAATTAGCTATTTGACCGAGCTTTGCTCGGTATTCGATAAAACACGAATAAAATGACATTTTCTAAAAATGGTTTCTAGCCAGATCGATTTATCGTCCCCAAAACCATTTCATGAAAATCGTTGGAGCCAAATCCGAGATTCCAATTATATACAGGATGCAATTAAACCTTCCTGTCAAATTTTTTCCAGGGCTTAGGTATCATTAGGAGAGTCCATTTAAGAAAAAAAATTGGGTGTTTTTTTTTCAATGACATATTTTGTCCCATTTACAATCGTTGCAGAATGGTCAATCGCGGCGCGGGGGCTCGTCACGCGCGGCCGGCGCATCGTGTCCAGTAATTGTAGTGTTTTTTAGGATAACTAGCGGAAGCTATTTCTCAACATTTTACTACTGAGTGACTATAAAAGAAAAAATACGTGTATTTTTATTTTTCACAAGGATTAATATATCAAAATTTGGCAGGAAGGTTAAATTGCAAATACAAGAATTGCTCGTTTAAAGATATAAGATATTGTATACTATTCTTTACTCTTTGCACGTAATTAAAGTTGGAAATAGTATATATGTAAAATTTTAAAATATTTATATATATTACTGAATAACAGAAAATGTATTCTTGAGTTTGACAGGTGTGTTTCAGTACATAGTATTATTGTTTAGTACTTTATTAGTTACAATTTAGATGATATTTTGATAGTCTTTGTAACTATATTATTTATTTGTAAGTACCATCGAGGAAATTGATTCCTAGGCAGTTGACAGACCAACGTCATTTGGTCGTATCATGTTAATTCAATGTTAATTGTGATCTGTCGCGACTCGCGCCGGCTGAGTTTGACGTAACGCGACTAAACTTTTTTTTTTCTATGAAATAAGGGGGCAAACGAGCAAACGGGTTACCTGATGGAAAGCAACTTCCGTCGCCCATGGACACTCGCAGCATCAGAAGAGCTGCTGCAGGTGCGTTGCCGGCCTTTTAAGAGGGAATAGGGTAGGGGATTGGGCCTCCGGTAAACTCACTCACTCGGCGAAACACAGCGCAAGCGCTGTTTCACGCCGGTTTTCTGTGAGAACGTGGTATTTCTCCGGTCGAGCCGGCCCATTCGTGCCGAAGCATGGCTCTTCCACGTATAAACTACGTACGTAGGTCTTCCGTCTGCCTAGGAATCAACTTCTCTGGTAGTACATTGTTATTACATAATATAATAGGTTTTAAATTTTGTATATTTTATGTAAAAAAGTATAAAAATCTATGCGTTCGTTTATGTATTTCACACGTATTTCACTAAAATGCGGTTGTCGAGTTGTATGGATATTTATAAACAATTTTATTTGTTTTTAAATATACGTTTTGGAATCATGTGACTTGTGAACTTTTAGTATATCGTATTCCATTAATTAGGAATGCTATTTAGTATTTGAATCAGATGTAAAATCAACAGCTTCTATGATAAATAATTATTATCCATCAATGTTTTGGATGTCTATAAAATATTAGAGAAAAATATATAATTGTATTTTGTAAGTAGTAAGTAAGGGTGTAATTATTATATTTGTTACTGTTTTATTTATGTAAAAATGTTAGCGCCCAGAATAATTATAATAATTTTGACTTACAAATCAATATCAACATATAATTCTACAGTTTGACAAGGCTTATGTCAATGATGTCAATGGGCGCTGCTGGTTAAGGAGAACTGTCAAAAATGTCGTTTTTGTATGATGACAGCGTTAGTTCCTTTTCTCGCCACGTTCATAAACAGCCTTGTCGAACTGTACATATAGGAAGAACTTCCGAATACTGTAAAAGTACCGATTGATTATTTTGTAACTGTTTATATTTTTATTATTAAATGTACAGTTCATGTATGTTTTTACTTTTTAATTTTATGCACTAGTGACTAGTCACAGGAGCTGATAGTTGAAATTACCGAAACCTCAGAGATTTAAAACTTTACTGTTAACCACTAATCACTATTAATATTAGCATTAATAATGCGGCAGAATGCTCCACGTTGAATGTTTCAACGGAAGCAACGCTTCGCAAAATCAATCACTCTCATACAAGTTAATTCACGTTCCAGAAATACATACTACGCAAAGATCGGAACGTGGTCGGAACAGAGGGTGCTACTAGCACGTAAATAATCCGATCAAAATCCGACATGTTGCACACGTATGACGTTGTTTTTTTTCTGTCAACAGAATGTTGACAGAAAAGTTGTCAAACGCTGAACAAAACTTTTTGTTTACTGATTGTGCTGATGCTGCCGTCTAGCGTGAAAACATTGCAGTTATATAGGTAACGGCATTGTGCGTCGCTTTATTTATGGTCTGCAATCGGAAAATATAGGATTTGATGACAATTGATTTCTGTAAAAAGAATATTCTGTCAAGCAGAAGAATCTTGTCAAAATAATTTTGACGTACTTTTGGCGGAGTATTTGTCAATATCAAGCAATTTTTTACTGAGATAAATTGCAATGTTTACTTAATCATTTATTTTAGTCGATAAATCATGAAAATGAGATATTTTGTTTTACTTTTGTATGGTTTTGTGTACGCGAATGGATCTATAAACTACTGTGGATCGAGAATGTGCGGATACACAGATGACCATACACTCTGCCAATATTCAGTAAGTTTGTTGATTTACTGATGTATGCAGTTACAAAAAACCTATAGTCACCGGCTACACGGTCAATTTTTCATCAATCTGATGTCAATCTGATTGACGGAATATTGATGGTTATAAAAAGTTCATATTAAAAATACGATCAATCCATCAATCGGTGGCGTACACGATCAAATTTTCGTCAATCCGTACCAGGTGCCTTACTCCCGAAACTGATATCGATTTGATACGAGTCTGATTTCGATTTCGTATTTGATGTTATTGTAATGCCTAGGAATTCCGGAACAAAATCGTATCAAAATCGAGATGTTGCCATGGCGTCTTGTCAACGTCGTTATAGCAACGACCTTGTTATAAAGTAGTAGAAGGTTACGAAAAATATGAAAATTATTTCATATTTTTCATCATACTACTTTCGTCGTCGTTTTTCGCCGTTTGTGTTTTTTCGTCATACTATAAAAATATATTTCTCCAGAAACTTTAGATGGATGTGCCCATTTTCTACTTTAGTGGGCTTAAAATGGTTATTTTCGTTAAGGAACATCTTGACATTAAATAAATATGTACATTCTCTTTTGTAGTTACACAATAGTTACACTTAACATTGTCATATTCTAGTCATGGACGTATAAAAAAAGGCGGACGGAGTCCCACCATACACAAAACTGTGTCGTTCAGAGTCGGCCAGCTGGCTGTATGTACACGGTCCGCACGCACACATTCTTGCGCTAGTCCATACCATTTGACAGGCGTCAGAATGTGTGCGTGGCCGACTCTGAAGAAAAGTGAAGACACAGTTTTGTATATGACAAGACTCTTTCCGCCTTTTTTTCTACGTTCATGATTCAAGTATTTATAAAATTTGTATCCCTGCATGCCGACATTAAAAGTTAGTTTTTATTTGGGAAGTAATGGTCCGTCCGACGTACCTACAAATTGAGATGTTGTTGAGATTCCTGAAAGAAAATCCAGAAATCGCAAAAGGGTACATGCGGGCGAGCCAAGCTAAGCACGATACCAAACTCAAATGGGACCGTATAGCTGTAGAGCTTAACTCCATTGGAGGTGCCATCAATCACATTAAAAATGCTTGCAGACGAGTCATTTTTTTTTAATGAAATAAGGGGCCAAACGAGCAAACGAGTCACCTGATGGAAAGCAACTTCCGTCGCCCATGGACACTCGCAGCATCAGAAGAGCTGCAGGTGCGTTGCCGGCCTTTTAAGAGGGAATAGGGTAATAGGGGAGGGTAGGGACGGGAGGGAAGGGGAATAGGGTAGGGAAGGGAATAGGGTAGGGGATTGGGCCTCCGGTAAATTCACTCACTCGGCGAAACACAGCGCAAGCGCTGTTTTACACCGGTTTTCTGTGAGAACGTGGTATTTCTCCGGTCGAGCCGGCCCATTCGTGCCGAAGCATGGATCTCCCACGTTAGATTATTATGTTAAAATAATAATGAATTAATAAAATATATTATCAACAAAAAATGAAACCACACCACACTGGTCGATACCCTAGGGACCCTAAAACGTTTACAATACCTAACTCTGCAACAATTGATCTCGATGTCGATGCCTCTGTTGCTACCGTGAAATTTGACGTTTGTAAACGATCTGTAAGTCGATTCTCAGACAATTTTGTTTGTCGCGAGCACCTAAGATTTCGATTTGGCGAATGTTTCGATGCTGATTAGTTCCAAATTGAGCCGCAGCCCGATCGTGCGCTAGCATAGCTGTCAGGAATAGCAAAATCCATTGAGGTTGAATTAGTTTCAAACCGATCCGCAGCACGATCGTGCGCTATTTTAGATGTCTAAAGTTTAAATGTCTAAAGTAAAAACCGTTGAAATCGAAAATCGAAATCGATATCCGTTTGGGGAGTAAGGCCCCAGATTGATGGATCAGATTGATGAAAAATTGACCGTGTAGCCGTTGACATAGAAACTGAAACTTATGAAATTCGTTCAATGACGTATGTACTACGAGTTGGTAAATAATAAATCCTATGTTACTTACCATTATGTTACTATGCTACTATCATTTGCGTACGAATGCTTTACAAATCACAAGTACAACATAGCAATAGTTGTGCACGGATTATAGAATCGTGGGGCACAACTTAGGTTGCTTGCCAAAAATGCAAGGAGCAGGCAGTGTTCCATTTATCGGTTTCGCCATCGCCATAGGTTTTCTTTTCTTCATTACTTCAGTAATCGTATTCGTATTCAGTAGTCGCGCCTGGAAAAGTTCGACTTTACTTCGGTTGTTAAATTCTTCCATTATACGAAATTTTACCTCCTCTGCTGCCAGTTGCCTATATTTTTAGTTAATCAGCCAGGTCCCGGTCCGTCGTGTTTCGGTTACATCCCAGCGCCACTATCGGGCGAGGACAAGGCGCGTGTGCTGGCCAGACTCAACAGACGGCGCGCGGACGCCGCCAGCGGGCTGGCTGGGTTCCCGCCCGCCGGGGATATGATTAAATTGGTACTGTCGTTAGTTTCATGTTCTTAAGGGTGTTCAGATGACAAGCGCTCAATTTTATTTGCGAAAACGCGTGGTACTACTATACTGGTAGGTATGGCCTGAATAAAATGTATGTAGTTGTAAACGCGTGTTCAGCGCTTCTCATCTGAACATAAATACCTATACAGCTCTTGGTAAGTATTACCTATATACCTTCTTACCGTAAATAATAGGTTTAAACTTTGATTGTTTTAGTACGGAACGGACAGGAAAATTTTAGAGCGCTTAAGTTAGCATATGTTTACAGACATTAGAAATTATAAAGACAAGATTCTTTTAAATTTTAAACTCACGCTAGTTCATTTCCAAATACGCGGTTTTGTAATACAGAAACAAATGAGAGTAACCCACATTCTAGTATACTACTGATAAGACCCTGCTTTTGTGCTGGTACATGTAACCTTGTGCTGCTTTTACACTTTACGTAACAACTTTTTATTGCGTAACAAGCAAAAAATGGGTTAAAAAAGGTTGACAGCTCCCACTTTTTTTTAAATTCACAGTATACTTATTCAGAAACTATAGTCAGCGGCTACACGGTCAATTTTTCATCAATCTGATCCATCAATCTGGTACTGATTGACGAAAATTTGATCGTGTACGACTCGGATTGATGGATTGATCGTATTTTTAATATGAACTTTTTATAGCCATCAATATTCCGTCAATCAGATTGATGAGAATTTGACCGTGTAGCCTGTGACTTAGGATTGTTTTACGTGGAAAAATAAGATTGTTTTGTTCAGAGTAGAACCTTCTAAAGTGTAATTTGAGGGAGATATTATAATCGTTTTCTAAATGACACGGCTCCCGTGTCATACGCCACACGTTAAAAAATTATATGACACAACTGCCATGTCATCCGCACTGAATCGGTTTAACATCACTGAAAGACAAACGCAATACCGGTGAAATAATAATATGAGTATTGAGTACCTACAGGCTACAATCAGACAATAGCATAATATGGTGATTGTCACAATGTAAAGTAAATGTAGAGTAAAGACTAGAGTCATGTCGTAAATCGTTATACGACAGTGGGTGAGAGACACATACATTACAACGTAAAGAAACGGCTTCGGACGAGCGATTAAATTTCTATTTAATGACTAGTTAATTCTATTATTTTCTTACATGTAACCTATACAACGACGGTTTTTAAATGTTTAGTTATAACCACAGACATAGATCAAGATTGATACCGCATGTCGCTCCATTTGTATGAAAACGAGTGTGTCACTTTTCTGCCACTGTGAATTACCGATGATAAGAAATGTGTCCATTATCAAGGCCAACGTTTCTATTTCAATTTCTACAACTCAATACGGCACTTTTAGGCATTTTTAAATTCCGATCGACGTCCGATTCCGATAGCAGACTAAAGAACAGACTTTCGAAAGACGAGCATTGCTCGTCGTTTGGGAACGCGATATGGCACGCAAAGTACATACACATGCGGTATCTATCTTGATCTATGTCTGTGGTTATAACTTATAATATTATCCTCTAGCGATGGGCAGAAGAGCTGGAGCGAGAAGCCAAGTGCTGGGCTGACCAGTGTCGACCGCCGTCAAGCATAGAAGAGCGTGACTCGTGCCGTGATCTTTGTAAGTAAACTTCTGTCGATTATAAAGCTCTTGCAGAGAAAACATTTTTAGAAGCGTTTTGTAGGTATGTTAAGTTCTCATAAACTCTTGTTTCACTGTCTCTCTAGTACCCACACAAACTAATATTGTTAACAATAGAAATAGAATTAATGAAATAACATAAAAAAACACACATTTTTAGATTGAACAAACAAAATAGATCTATACATCTATATCTATCTATATACATATTATAAAACAAAGTCGCTCTTTTCCCTTATGTCCCTTTGTTCCCTTTAATCTTTAAAACTACGTAACGGATTTTGATGATTCTTTCAGTGTTAGATAGCTCATTTATTGAGGAAGGCTATAGGCTTTATTTTATTACGCTAAGACTAATAGGAGCGAAGAAATAGAGGAAAATGTGGAAAAACGGGGAAAATTACTTGAACGCGCTAATCTCAGGAACTACTTGTCCGATTTGAAAAATTCTTTCAGTGTTAGATAGCACATTTATTGATGAAGACTAATAGGCTAAATATTTTATCACGCTAAGACTAATAGGAGAATGTGGGAAAAATCAGGGGAAATTATTTGAAAGGGCTTATCTCGAGAACTACTGGAGCAATTTTTATCTTATTTGACACAGATAAGAAGTAGACCACGCGAAGGATCATAGGCTATCGATTTTAATCATTTTTTCATTGGCTATTTTTATTCCCGTGCGACGCCGGGGTGGGTCGCTAGTATCTAATAAATGTATTATATAAGTAGTGCTAGTATATAATAATGTATTATATTAGTTTTAATGAGAAATCAAAGAAAAATGCTTTGGAAAGACAAAGGAAAAAAAAAATCGGTTGTCTGTAAAGTCGGTTTACTGACGATAGTTGAACGTGACAACGTATGACGTTGTCACGTTCAACTATCCTTAACCCCTTAACCATCGCTTCCGAATCTCTATAAATAGAAACAAACTTTTTCGACTGTAACCTAAAGTTATTTCGATGTATTTCTTTCAAATCGACCTATGCAAAGAACAAAGTTCTATTTGAATATATCACCAAAGTACTTTTATTGTATTTTTTATTGCTATCGGACCTCTACATTTTATAAAAAAATAAAAATTTAAAAATGTTACGTAAAAACAATAGTAATTACTACAATTGCAGCACTTACGTCAGTGTCTTGTTGGCCCAGCGGGACAAGCTAGACATCACAGTGCCAAGTTCCCAGGTTCGCGTCCACGCGGTGGCAATACTTACTTTTCGCTTTCTTCAAAATATAAGCATCGCTTATATTTTGAAGAAATTAACGTGAAAAGGCTATAAAATACTGAAAACATGTAAAATAATTGCATGACGTCACGTAAACTTAGATTTAATAATCGCGATCAAAAGAAGGTAGTGAAATCCAATCGAAACAAAACGAGATTTACGTCGCAGAATGAACGCGTTCAATGGAAACTAAGTTTTATAAAGCTAAGTTTTATGTGTATTTGGTGAAATCCCACCTTAGGAGAGAGACGGATGTCGAACGCTGCCGAACGCAAAGGCCGATTGTGCTTCTTTGTCGCTCGTTCCGCGGTCTCGCTTGCACTTCAAGCCTTATATGGAACGCCTCAGAGCAAGGTAACGACGCATGAACTGTCATGTTTTTCGGGCGCGCACCCCACATCGAATTATAAGACGTTATCATGTCACATGTCAAAAAAAAAAACTTAAAACACAACAGCTAAGCATGACGTAATCTTGTATAAGCTATTAAGTTTCCTAAAAAATGTAGAGTTAATAGTTAATGGGTTGTAGATTCAATATCAGTGGGTCAATCTGTGGCGTCGGTGGTGGGCGAAGCGCCAGGCCTCCGCCCCGAGACGATGGTCGACATGTGGTTCATGCAGAACAAACACTACCACGGCAATGTCACTGAATATGTAGCGTAAGTTGTGTTGTATACTCAATAATAGCTCCCACACCGGTTTCGGTGATGGTGGCCGGTTTCATTGAAACCAGGCCAGCTACGCAGGAGTAATTTTATAGTGCCCAAGTGGGTGCGCAGTACACAAGAGCACTCTATATCCTTTACTCTCATAACCCAATGGGTCGGAAGACCAATACGACCGGCGAGAGATCAGGCGCAGGACCGACTTTTAACATGCCCATCCAACCCATGGATCATCCTTATCAGACAATCAGGTGATCAGCCTGCATTGTCCTAACCAAACTTGGAAATAACATGTTTCCAACGTGGGAATCGAACCCACGACCTCCGAGTCAAGAGCCGCGCTCTCTACTACTAGACCACGGAGGCGTTGTATACTTATCAATATTATAAAGAGGAAAGAATTGTTGGTTAATTTGTATTACTGGCTCCGTCGCCTTATTACGTATCTTGCAAAAGCAAAACAATAGCAACAATTGCACAATTTTTGCTCCAAAATTGCAAAATCGTAAATATTACTGAGCCTCTTTTTAGGGTATAAACGCCCTATATAAGACCCTATTACTGAGACTTCGATGTCTGTCCGTTTTTCTCCAGGCTGTAACTCAAGAATGGTAATAGCTAGAGTTGAAATTTTCACAGATTATGTATTTTAATTGCCGCTATAACAACACATACTAAGAACAAAATAAATCAAATATTTAAGGGGGCTCCCATACAATAAACGTGATTTTTCAAACAACGAACGTGATTTTTTTGCTCGGTATCAATGATGACAACAGGTAGGCACTTGAAGTTTTTTTCACAAAAGCCTTAATTATATGTGTTCTTTAATTAATAATAATAATATTTGAATAAAATAAAATTTTAAGGGGGCTCCCATACAAAAAACACAATTTTTGGCCTATTTTTGCTCTATAACGGTACGGAACCCTTTGTGCGCGAGTCCGACTTGCACTTGACCGATTATTAATAATTATTATTAAACTTGGTAGTATACAACAGCGTCGACCACGATGAAGAACCAAGGCTATTTATTATTATGGGTAAAAATTGTGCTGTCGTCGTAATACGTTAATTAATTTCTTATCTACTTTAAAACGTACAATTTACTGTAACGTGTCATGTTACCCAGCCCGCTGAGACCGCACCCGTACTACGGCGACTTCGCGCAGCTGGTCTGGGCGGAGACGTTTATGGTTGGCTGTGGTAGAAGCAGATTCATGGTAGCGTATACTTCTGCTTTTCAATTAAAATCACCATACAGTCTGAGCAATATAATAAAGGGTCTGAAATTTTCGGAACGTTGTTTTTAAAATCAGCAAACTCACGTCCGAGTACTAAAGAATGTCAATTTAATCAGGTGACAATAAATAATTATTCGTTGACTAGGCTATGTAGACTGGACTAACGACTGTGACTGTAAAGACAGTGCATTTGTAGAGTTATGTATCCAAATAGCAAACAATATAAAACTTATGGATTTGTCATGTCTGTCTGCCTATCTGTCCGTATGTCACAGATACATTTTCTGGCTATAGATAACTAAGGGCGACCGTCACCGCAGTGTGGAGCGACTGGTGTGTAACTTCGCGCCGCGCGGGCCGGTACAGTCGCGACCGCTGTGGACCATCAACCAGCCCGCTGGCGACTGTCCCCCTAGAGCACTGCCTGATCCGGACTACATCGGACTCTGTTCCTACCGTTAGTATGGTAATAGTACATTACGCACCTAGGGCAGGAAAATAAGAAATGTCTCAGAGGCTTTCTTATTTACTGCCCATGGTGCGTATACTATTTTTCTCATCGACGGAGGCGGAAAACGGCAACATCGGTAAGCGCAGCGGGAAGAAAGTTGACGTTTTCCGCCCGGAGGTGAGAAAAAGTAATTAGAAACCCCGTTGCAAGGAAACTCTATGTGAGGTGCGATGTTCCTTTCTACGTTTTGTACTGTTTACCATATTTTGTAAAGACAAATGACAAACAGATGTCAAGTTAGTGCGACCGCACATTGGAGACACGACTGTAGTTAGACAGTCTTGTTTCACATAGACAAGTCAGTCTTACGACACAATTAAAACAGTCGTGTCTATCACGTGGCGCACACCATGACAAAACTGTCTTGACTACGATAACGCAACGCATACAATTGTATAAAATTAAACAGTAGAGAACGCCCGGACAGAGTACATAGAATTATAGAGTTATAATTATAGAGAATTATAGAGACTTAGAAGTTAGAAATTCTTAAATTTGACGTATATGACAAAAATCGCTAGGGTTGTTAACTTGTTACTACGAACTTAAAACCTAGTTTCATCGAGCAATGTTAAATAAATAATGCCTTGTTAAATCAGTTAATGGCCTGTTCGAGCTTTCGAGCATTCCACCATGCCCTAATGTCACGTTAAATCACCTAACATGGTGTTAAATTTAATTCCTACTGTGGAGGCCCGTTAAATATATAATAGGCTGTTATATAAGTCAATACAACAACTTACAAATACAATAATATGCAATATAAATAAAAGAATATCTTTTGACTTTTGAGAGTTTCCGCTATATTTCCGGCGCTACGTCCTTATTAATAATTTTTTTATAGTTATAAATAATTACTTATTTTCACTTTGTCAAAAATTCAGCCCTCGGATTTTCCTTGACATTGCAAATATACTAACTTGTATCAAAATTACCAAACCGAAATATGTAAATAAAAGTTTGTAATATGATTCATGTTTTCAGCTTGGACAGATAATAATTATTATCCTGGTAAATTAAGAAGAACTATTATAGCGTTACAAATGTATGCGATCAGTGATATTTTTATTTGGTCGCATTATCTACTATTAAACGAATAAGGAAGAAAGTGACACATTGCAGCAAACATGTCGTATTAAACTTGTACATTGGAATTTCGTCGCCTTATAACAAGACTAAACGAAATACGAATTGATAGTTGTTCACTCGTTGTTCACTTAACATTGCATTTACTAATCCTCTGTTAAATTTTTACTGTGGGACATAAGTATTTTAACAGGCTGTTTAATTTTCTAAGGTCGGTTAAGTAATGCCTTGTTAGGATTTAACAAACAGAGGTTAGTCAAATTAGCTCTAAACATGTTAAACACGTTAAAAACGGGATGTGAAACACGTCAATTTGAAATAATGTTTTGGCACATATTATTGCGATTAAAATTGTCAGAATCTAATTTTGAAATCTATAAGTATGTAAAAATAAATTATATCGGCCAGCGCGAGGCACATTGCATTCATAATCTTAGTGAAACCCGACGAATTTGACATAATATATTGAAACCTGTCCGTCTCTTTGCAGTCAAAGTCCAGAGCTCGGACCAGTACTTTTTTAACCAGGTTAAAACGCTCTATAACCAGGTTTTTGGATAAGTGCTCGTTCGGAGCAAAATAGAGATGCGAGCGGTATTGCTTCTGAAATTACCTGGTTAATTTCTCGCGGAAAGTAACTAGTGGAGTGATATCTTCTATCCCTTTCTAGTGCATTATCTAATAGCCAATATGCCAAACATTCTTGAAAACGCTCTTTTGGAAATGTATGGCGTTTCTAACGAACAGGATCGCGAAGATAAACCAGGTTTCCGAGCCTTGAGTCGAACTACTGGTAGTTATGTCTATTGTGGTTAGACAGTTTTGTCGTAGATGTGCGCGCTCGCATACACTTCAAAGGGAAGCCGACAGTCGTTAGTCAGACTTGTCGCGGGGTGCATTAGACAACTTTGTCTATGAGACGTCTTATCTCAAATGTGCGCATCTAGTGCATTTTATTAGGCGATAGTCTGTCTTAAGACAGTCGTGTCTCAGGTGTGCGGTAGCTCTTAGTTTCTACAATTTAAACTGTTAGAGATCAACTACGATAACATGGCGCGCCCCTCCAAATGACTGTTTCAATGTGTGTAGTCACATCCTTATGAAAGAGTTTGTATGTAGTAAGTATTAAACCAATCACATTACACGTAATATTTCAGTTAATGTCACTTATTACCAAGATTTGTTGGTCGACTAATCATAACTAGCCTACCGCGCAAGACAATCTCACTTCAAACGTTTTGACAACGCACTTCAAAAGTTTTGAATTTTGGAGGGGCGCGCCATGGTATCGTAGTTGATCTCTAACATATTTTGTAAAGATAATTGAGAAGAGCGAGATACACAGTAGGCATTATGATGTAACAATCCGTGATGAGACCTAATGTTCATTGCTCAGTTATTTAGACGCTGTTATTGCTTAGTCAATTTACTAAGGTTGTAAACTTTGGAGAAAACGAACTAGTGAGAATGAAGCATCTTTTCTAACGTTTCAGAACTTGATCAATCTGAATTTTACTCTGAAAACATGGATGCCGAAGAAATAGCAAAAAATATATTGCTCGATGTAATTATGCAGCTAGAAAGTTACGATATTGTGAATAGCATCGGAACTTTAGATGAGATGTACTTAACTAAACTAGCGGCTGTCACACATGAAGATTCAGCTACTGAAGCATACGCTTCTATGAAGAAAAGAAACATTGTTGTGCAAGCACCAGAAACCAACAATATTGTGAGAAGTTACATGCACACGACCGAAAGAAATGAGCCTCTGTTCCTTGAGCGCCCAAAATCTTATGATGTCGACGAGCTAAATGATGTCACTCTTGCAGCAAAAATTGGTAATTTTTATGAACTATCTTATATATAAGAATGGATTTTCAAATGTGTTAGTCGCGCTAAAACTCGAAAACGGCTGAACGGATTGGGCTGATTTTAGTCTTAAAATATTTGTAGAAATCCAGGGAAGGTTTTAAAGTGACACGAAGTTCACCGAGACAGATAGTAATTAAATAATTAAGTATCTATGCTCTACACACGATACACAAAATCAAATATTTTATTGCAGATAATAATGGCGCCGATATTATAAACAATGAAAAAGAAAAGGGCCATGATACCAATGATTTATCTGAAAAGCGAGATGAAAATTCGACGACAACGATATCACAAAATAAAACTGCTAATGGTGATTGAAAACTATGAAACATTTGCAATTAATAATAATGCGAATCATGCTTTATTATTGTGTTATATTTTATGGATTAAATTTACAGGAACAACTATATCGAATTTTTCTTCATTAATCTCAAATGATAACAACGAAGTGCGAAATTATTCGGGATTGTTAGCATTACTATCCGAAGAACTATTCAATTTTACGGAAGCAGAATTGTACAATTTGAGTGTCGCGGATGAAAAAACTATAAATAATATTTTATCAAATAGTAAGTGAAAATAACACAAGTCATCAAAACTCAATCTAACTATATAGATTATAGTGGATTCGTCAAAATATTAAGCAACCATAAGACGAATAAGTTTAATTTGATAGTGCCATTGTATTTTTAAATTTTACTTTTTTACAGCGGAGAAGGCTCGAGATCTACAAACGGCTTTGCAACGGATGGAAGAGAAATTGGCGAAAAAAGGAGATAGTGACAAAGTGAGTTGTGGTGGATTATCGATGAAGGTTTTAAGTTCGTTTGTGGGAAATTAATTTCATTAATTTGTAAAGATTCGTAATGTGAGCAGTGAGAGCAATCTCTTAACAATGACTGTGTATTTTTTTTTGTTATTGAATAATATTGTGATCATGCTGTTTTGCGCTACATGTATATCCGAGGAAAATGATTCCTCGGCAGTTGACAGGCCAATGTCATTTGGTCGGATCATGTATTCAATGTTATTTGTGATCTGTCGGCTGAGTTTGACATAACGCGACCATACTACAGTTCGACAAGGCTTTATGAATGTGGCGAGAAAAGGAATTAAACGCTTATATCATACAAAAACGTCATTTTTGACATTTGTTTGACAGTTCTCTCTAAAGTTCTCCTTTACCAGCAGCGCTCCCGTCAATGTCACCCACGTTCATTAAAATTTAAAAGCCTTGTCGAGCTGTACGTAGGTCCCCCATCTGCCTAGGAATCAACTTCTCTGAGAGTACAAATTAATAACGTATGATAATGTATGTCACTTGTGTCTTAATTTTGTAAAAAAAATCTTAAAAAGTCAAAAAATGTAAGTGTGAAAAATATGAGGCTATAATATAATTTTTAATTTAGATGCGCCGTGAAATACGTCGTATGGAGGAGGAAGTCGACCCAAAACTGTTAAAGGAGATTGAACGAAACAAAACCATAGAAAGAGGGCCCGTGATGAATATGATGCTGAAATATGTACCTTATCTGAAATCGTACGAGGAAACACTTATGGGTACTAGCAAAGGATTTTCAGTACATTCTGTTGTCCTTGGAATGTACCAATTTTATATACAGCATTTTATAATAGTATTTTTTTATTTTTGATATTTAATGTGGATTTTTTTAAATAAAAGATATAAAAGATAGAGATTTTCTTTTGGAGCGTAATAGTACATTACGCACCTAGGGCAGAAAAATAAGAAATGTCTCAGATCACATAATTCACATGTAAATGGCCGAAGTCAACAAACATGTGATAGGCTTTCTTGTTTACTGCCCATGGTGCGTATACTATTTTTCTCATCGACGGAGGCGGAAAACGGCAACATCGGTAAGCGCAGCGGGAAGAAAGTTGACGTTTTCCGCCCGGAGGCGAGAAAAGTTTTTTTAAAGTATTTGATATTCAAGTATTTTTTCAAGTTAAAATGAGGGCTTTTTACTTTGCTTTTTACAGAGCAACCATACAGGAAAAAAAAAAAAACACATTTTACAGACGGTCATTTTTCAATGCTAGGAAAAACATTAGAAATTAAGAACTCAAGGCTTTTTTAACATAAACTAATCAGCTTGAAAGCCTATACTGTGAGTCATCTTCAGTAAGTTCATACAGTGTCATTGAATCACAAATCCAATAAGTTTAGTAATCAGAACGACCTGAAAAGACAGTGGACTGTTGTTGCATTTATAATGATAATGACTTTCGGTCATCGACGCCTAACTCATGCCTCATTTCGATTACTAAAACCTCATTTCGACTTTAATACTATGGTAATAGGGTTCAAAGGACCTTGTCGGTGGTTGCTCATACAGAAACATATAGGAACTACTGGCCAGTTTGTTGCGTGTAGCCGCTCGCGGCGGCCGTAGCGCGTAGAGCCTTCGTAGCACCGCTACGAACTTTGTTACTGAGTGGTTGTTTATTGGTTGTAACTTGTAAATAAGTTGTAATATTATTATTGAATTGTAATAATTATTTAATCCATTGTAATTTGTAATGTTACAATAACATAATAATACTAGCTGACCCGGCAAATGTTGTTTTGCCATATAAATTATTTCTAGTATCAATATAAAAAGTAGGTAACTTATTCTCAGGCCTAACGAGTGTGCATACAAAATTTCATTAAAACCGGTTGAGCCGTTTTGAAAGAGTTCGCGTACAAACACTGTGACATGAGAATTTCATATTATATTACACTAGCTGACCCGACAGACGTTCCTGTCTTAACGATGATTATTTAATTCGAATTGGTATTATTAAGAAAAAAAAATATATTAAAATTAGTATTTTCATGCCCATCAAATTCAATTTAATAGCTTAGGCGAAAATCAGAAAAGTTTATTGTGCGGGAACCAGGGGAACCATACATTTTCCGGGACAAAAAGTATCCCTTGTCCTTTCCCGAGACTCAAAGTATACCAAATTTCATCAAGATGGACTGAAAAGTTTAGGCGAAAATCATAAAAGTTTATTGTGCGGGAACCATACATTTTCCGGGACAAAAATATCCCTTGTCCTTTCCCGAGACTCAAAGTATCTCCATACCAAATTTGATCAAAATAGATGTAATAGTTTAGGCGAAAATCATAAAAGTTTATTGTGCAGGAACCGTACATTTTTCGGGACAAAAAGTATCAATTGTCCTTTCCCGAGATTCAAAGTATCTCCATACCGAATTTCATCAAAATAGACTAAATAGTTTTCGCGCAAATCATAAAAGTATATTGTGCAGTAATCGCACATTTTTCCGGGATAAAATGTATCCAAAGTTGGTCTTCGGGACTCAAAGTATCTCTATGCCAACTTTAAGCAAAATCGGACCAGCCGTTTACGCGTGATGTCATGACCACGCGAATATTATGGATTCATTTTTAGGGTTCCGTAGCCAAAATGGCAAAAACGGAACCCTTATATATTCGTCATGTCTGTCTGTCTGTCTTGTCCGTCCGTATGTCACAGCCACTTTTCTCCGAAACTATAAGAGCTACTATTGAAACTTGGTAAGTGATGTAGTCTGTGAACCGCATTAAGATTTTGATACAAAAATGGAAAAATTATTAATAATTTTAGGGTATAAAAATAATAGGTACAACTTCAGTTGCATATAGGGTAGCTATGGATAGGTCTTAAAAAATCATATCGAGGTTTCTAATATATTTTTTTTCAAATCTGAATAGTTTGCGAGAGAGACTCTTCCAAAGTGGTAAAATGTGTGTCCCCCCCCCTCTAACTTCTAAAGTAAATATTCATGATAAAAAAATATTCATGATAATTCTAAAAAATATATATGATGTACATTAAAATAAAAACTACCAACGAAAATTGGTTTGAACGAGATCTAACAAGTAGTTTTTTTATACGTCATAAATGGTAAACCTTAATTTAACTTTCATTAAATCAACTAAAATAAAAAAATAAATCAAAAATCTTTTAATTTTATAGAAATAAACCTTATTGCTGCTGCGGAACCCTTCATGGGCGAGTCCAACTCGCACTTGGCTGGTTTTTATAATATAGAGATTAATTTGTTAATTTTTTATTATATTATAATAGGTAAATGTTGCTCATACCTTTATTTAACAGTTTATGGTGCATAGGAAACATTTATAGATACAAAGATAGACGATACAAAGATGCATTTCTTACAGCAGCTTAAACTGTGATAAAAATTATCAAACTCTCCCAGAATTCTATGGGAACTCCCATATCAAATTGAGTTGCCTAAATCAGTTTAGCGGTTGAATGATGAATCGAAATAAAGGCAGAAGACAGTAACTATTGTGAATTTAAAATCATATTCTGATAAACCAATAATTGGATAATATAAATTTTATTAATTACATATTAATTACACAGATTACAGACACCAATTATTACATTATCATTTCTCATTTTACTGGAATCAGGGCTTGTACCATGAAGCTGTTTTGAAACTCAAAAAATCGGACGAGAATGCCGCGTCCTACTCTAACAACGTCATTTCACGTTTGTTAGAGTAGGACGCGGTACTCTCGTCCGATTGTTTGAGTCTCAAAACAGTTTCATGGTACAAGGCCTGATACGATTATAACATCAAATTTTTGTTTTATTTTATGCAACACCATTCAATGTGTCAAAATTAGTTGACTTTCCATTCACACATTGCTGGTAATCAAGATAAGGTGACAAAGCATGGACGAAGCATCTGGGTCAACGGAAGCGTCACGGTCGTGGTTCCGAAAGTCCGATGACGTGAAAATAGAGATCGGCTTCGGCGTGCCACTGGGAGCCATGTCGGCCCACCCCGTGTTCCACTCCGCCTGGGATATAGGATGGTGAGTACCTGCGACTGCCATGATGAGATCGGCTTCGGCGTGCCGCTGGGCGCCATGTCGGCCCACCCCGTGTTCTACTCCGCCTGGGATATAGGATCTTGAGTAGGTGCCTGCGACTGTCCCGACGTTGTGGTTACTAAGCCATAAGCGCCCATTCCCGTCATTCATGACTGTAAAGTGTATTTAAATAACAACTTATGCAAATTTATTTTTCCATACCATCGTTATTCAATATATAAACACACATGGCATGTAATTATTTTCTGAGGTAGAAACATACGACCTTAGAAAATAATAATTATAGCATAGCGGCTTGCGCCCTCGTAAGATTTAATACTGAGATATGTTTTTAAGGGTTATTTTTCGCCTGAGTCATTTAAGACACCTAATTTTTCATTTATTTGAAAGAATCAAATTACATATCTGTGAGGTTCTTCAATAAAATATAATGTAAAGTTTAAATAATTATAATATTTTGTCTTGTCTCTTTTTTGATTCTCTCGATTCGAAAAATTCGAACTCTCTCCTTTTTTAACCGACTTTCAAAAAACGAGGAGGTTATATGTTCGGCTGTGGATATATTTTTTTTATTTTTTTATTTCATTTTTGTATGTTCAACGATTACTCCGCCGTTTGTGAACCGATTTTCGAAATTTTTGTTATGTTGTATTAGGTTTTACTTCAATTTGATACCATGTTCACAAAAGTGGTGACTTGATGATAGGGTCCATGAGTAATCGAGGGAACTCCTCGAAATTTATATAGAAACATATGGTGATTTTGGTTTTATGAGAAGCATCCTAAGCATATGCTACCAAAACGCAAGATTTTGCACCGAGGTATACTATGGTTCCAAAGCTACTAAGAGAACTCCAGATTCCTTATAGATAGAAGTTTGGGAGTTTAGGCGCTGTTTTAAGAACTGAAAGCATATGCTACTATGCAAATTACATTCATCATCATCATCATCATCATTACCACTTCAGGGTCACCAATGTCACCAAATTCAACCTTATCTCCAGAGCATAAGGCACACATGACATTACTCCTGAGAAGTTAAAGTTGCTTCGAAAATGTAACATTCTGTTTCACTTCGCCGAGATATTCTGGAAAACAATCTAATTTCAACCTTTTGCATTGTGTTTAGCGTTCATAGTATAATAACGCATCGCATCGCATATCTGCCAGGGCTGTCAAGCAAGCGGCGCGGCAGCGCGCGCGCGGGCGCGGGCCGGGTACTATGCACAGAATACAAATTACTCACGGAGGTACTATGTGCGCTGCATGTGCGACAAGTCGAGCGAGTGCCAGCCTATTGAAACTAGTCCGGTGACCGGCTACTTAGCACGTCACACGTGTTCACTTCGATTTTTTTAATGTATTGTTTAAAATTATCTGCAGGCCGCAGCTGATATTATAATATTTTGTAAGTGTGACTGTAATAAGATACGTAGAATAATATACAGGTGTATTATTCTACGCATAGTACGCGTTTGCTTACTAGGTAACTAAAAAGAGTGAAATTATTATTTTTAACAAAAAATTAAAACCGACTTCCAAGGTAAAACAATAATAACATCCTAATTATATGAACTAAAAAGTATTAAATAATTATTCCTAATCCTATCTAATAGTGCCTTTTTCCGAATTCGGCTAAAACTCAACTATTTCTGTACTCAATCTTCATAATTTTGAAGTCGGTGCAAGTTCCAAAAGTTTCAAATATTCTGTCAGAGAACAAAAGATTCATCTGGTACCGACTTCAAAATGATGAAGATTGAGTACAGAAATAGTTGAGTTTTAGCCGAAGCCGTGTTAAAGTTACAGCCACGAAATTTGGTGAGTAGGGTTGTTTTATTAAGTAGACACCCACTAAGGAAGGATTTTGAAAATGTTACCCCAAAGGGGGTGAAATAGGGGTTGAAAGTTTGAATGAAAGTCCGTCATTTCTTAAGTTAGGAACATGAAACCCATCTCCGTTATTATACTATGCTAACGCGGACGAAGTCACGGGCAACAGTTAGTTTAAAATATAAAAGGAGCTTAGCATTCATTCACAGTTCACACTACCTAGCCCAGTACAAATTATACTAATTGAAGTAGTACTGTCTAGACAGCCGACACATGCATTGTGTTATTATTAAACGTAAAAGCTATAGTTGTAGCCATGAACAATCGATTTTGTAAATTACGGATACTTCTATGCTACGAATAATAAAAACTAAGGAAGGGTAACTCCGTCAAAGAACATGCTCCAAAATACTTGTAAGTGTACCTCAGGTTCACTTTTCATACATTTGCAATATTTAGGTGACCTTGAGCGGTATAAAGGCTGACGTTACATGACAGTTCGAATGGAACCAAATTTAAAACGGTAATGGTATGGGAGTTACGTTTCCTTAGTTTACATTATTCGTAGCTTCCATGGTACTATCATCCTCAACTTCTGAATAAGTATGAGTAA
Organism: Lysandra bellargus; assembly: GCA_905333045.1. Classification (NCBI taxonomy): domain Eukaryota; kingdom Metazoa; phylum Arthropoda; class Insecta; order Lepidoptera; family Lycaenidae; genus Lysandra; species Lysandra bellargus. Next base: position 8,716,220 of record HG995323.1, read on the forward strand.
TTTCCATCATCACAATATTATCCTCTTAGCTAGTAATTAGCTCGTAACTAACTACAAGCTACAAGTTTGAATACATTCAGGTACGTAGTTAGCTTCTTGATAACCGAAACAAATGCTTAGGGCCTGTTTCACTTCTTCCTGATAAGTGCCGGATAGGCTATTCACAACTTGGCAGATGAGAGACTATGGAGGATCTGTCAAATAAGTTGTGGATACCCTATCCGGCACCTTGTCAGGAAGTGGTGAAACAGGCCCTTACTATCATAATATTAAATTAGGTAATGGAGTTGTGGAATTATTGAACTACACGATCTTTGAGCTAGAGCAAAAAGATCGTATAGTTCAAGAGTACTAGTACTAGACTACTCAACGGAAAACCTAGGTCTAATAAAATTAGCAATGACCTCCTGAATAGGTTTAACAACGCCTACAGCATGTCATAGTCCACATTTTATTACATTTGCCAAGGAGATGGCAAGACGATTATTTCAATAGGACAAATTGGTGCGTGGGCTCTGTCATTATTTGATTTGCTCTTGACACGTCGTATTCAAACGTCCTTTTGGTAATGAAACTGTAGATTTCATGAATTACGTGGGCGTAATAAGACGTGATATTTGCATTATTGAATCATCATTCATCGTCAGAATTCATTACTACTTAGTACTTACAGAACATAATAGCATAGACTGTAGAGTGTAGACAATATTATGTTTGTGTTGGTCCTTACTCCTTGATACCCATGTTATCCCTAATTGAAGGTACTAGTTTCTCTTATAAGGACAAGCTTTCTGCAGTGTCTTCTTACTTTTGAAGTATTATTTATTACTTTTCCCATAATATTTTTGATTCTCTGTTTCGCCTTCATCATAAAGGGGAATATGTGGGTGAAATTTCAAGTTCAAAGCTTAGAGCTTAGGCTTAGGTTCAGCAAGATTAGGTCTAAACCTATTGACCGATAAACGCATAGGCTAAACCTAAGTTTAGCCTATGCGTTTATCGGTCAATCAACCATTATAATATTTAGTAAATATGAATATTCGGTAATTCTCAGAAAGGGTGACACCAACATTACAACGTGAACATCACTTATTAATATTTATTTGACCTACATGTTTATTACCTGAACAAGGACAATAAAATATATTAATTACCCCAAAATCCTTGTCCTCAAATAAGTAACAAGTTAATAACATACTATCTACCCCAATATATGCGGGGTTCAATGACCCCCGTACAATGTCTAGTCACTGACCTTTGACACAGTTTAGTTCAAGTTTACTTAGGTACATTGAATGGACGAACTAAGTTTAGGAAGTCAATAAGTATGTCTATTATGAAAGCGCAAAGCCTTATATTTTTTGGTTTGTTGGCTCATTGAATTTTTATCTCATACAGATAAGTAAAAAGTTAGTTACTGTGTGCGTACGAACTTTTTTTAGGTACCATTTATCAATAATGAAACATTTTTTTTGCAAAATTAGGTACTCTTGGGCATAAATTGGTTTGCCACTTTATCAAAGTATTCTCTAAAATACTCTAAACGAACGTACTTATTTCGTAAGCAACTTATTATATTATTATTTTGCGTTTTTCCCGCGTATGCGAAATAAGTTCCCGAAGGTTCCTCATGTTTATGAAAAATAAGGTCAGTTAAGAAAAATGTAATTTTTATTTCCACTATGAAAGAACAAAAATTTGAGCTCTATTTCGTGTAGTCAAGACCACTGACCTCAGTCAAGACCCATTTCGCAATGACAGGAAGTAAGAAGTTTAGTTGGCTCGGTAGTTAGTACAAATCGTTTCCGCAGACTCGTCGTCATGGCAACGGGCACAAAACAGAGCTGTCAAATAGCACACATTTCACCCCGGTTCAATAACATTTTGTGACACACTTTTAATAAATGACCGAAAATTGTTCCAATGTTACGCTCAAGTTAAAGCTCACAAGTTATACATATGCTTATTCGATCAATTAGGGTAATAAACAGAATGGATTTTGGTTTTGGAAACTCTTTTTACCCCGCTATAGGTGGGATTAGCCAATTATTTCGCAATGATCCATTCTTCGGGTATGTTTCTACGTTTTGTAAGAAAACTAGCACACATGTCACATAGCTAGTATTTAGCAGTATTTAGTAGTATTATAATGTAAGGGGTCTTTTTGGCGAACCTCATATTTCCATCACTGTATCTTTAGGCTCGCAACGAAATTAATCAGGATAAAATAGGAGGAGTAGGAAGTAAAATAAAATGCAAGCGTTTTCTAAAGTCATATTCTTTTGCTTTGCAGTCCAAATTCAGGGTTCCACCATATGGCAAGAATGATGGATCGAATGATGGCAGAGAGCCTTCAACCATTCGGTTACGCCAGAATGTCTACAACAAGAGACGAAAACAAGAAACCCAATAAAGAAAATCCACCAAGAGATGGAGTAAGAACTTCTAGAAGTGACACCAGAAAAGTAGCACCAAAAAACCCAAATACCCATGTTGCTAACGGGACAAGACATCTTCCAACTCAAGGTAAGATCATAAAAGTCCAATTCTATAGAATAATTAAGGGGCCGGGCTACCCTCGAAATTCTCATACATACGTAATACCAAAATCATTTTGTCATACGAAAATATTTAACATGTTTGAGTTATTTTTCAGCTTAAAATAGTAATTACCTAGGTTCCTGAACAAAAATTAAGTTCAAATATTCAAACACTAAAAAAAAATTTCTGTATAAATTTTTTTTAATTTACTACTAAATATTTAAACACTAAAAAATAGAGTAAAACACAAAAAAATATATAAATAAATAGTAAATTTACTACAAAATATTTAAATACTAAAAAATATTTTTTAAAGTTGAAATATTTTGTAGTAAATTTACTATTTATTTATATATTTTTAGTGTTTTACTCTATTTTTTAGTGTTTAAATATTTAGTAGTAAATTTCGTAAAAAAAATTTTACACAAAAAAATTTTTTTTAGTCTTCAAATATTTTGAAGTTAATTTTTGTTCAGGAACCTAGGTAATTACTATTTTAAGCTGAAAAATAACTCAAACATGTTAAATATTTTCGTATGAGAAAATGATTTTGGTATTACGTATGTATGAGAATTTCGAGGGTAGCCCGGCCTCTTAAATTAAATTATTAACACTAGATACATACTAATGCTTTAACTTTTACAGTTGTCAGACCTACGCCAGTAAATAATTTCCAAGAGAAATCTGGTGATAGTTCTAAACCAGCTGATCCTACTACAGAAAAATGGGCTGGGACTCTTCGAAGACGTGATCCAGAGTTACAACCTACACTCCCATCAATCGTTCCAAGGAAAACTTCGTCATCGACGTCACTAGGGAGCGCCAGAAAAGCTAGATCTGTCGACAGAGTACCGAGACGTCGTTTGGTGCCTTTGAAGCAAATGTTACGGAAAGGGGACTTATCGGGAGAAGGAGATGTTGCATTATTAGAGAAGGATGTAAGAGTTTTCGATCCGTCTGGCTATGAATTGCATCTGGTTGAAACTCTTGAGAGGGACATACTTCAGAAGAATCCAGACGTCCGTTGGAGGGATGTTGTCGGTTTAGACGAAGCTAAAGCTGTATTGCAAGAAGCAATGGTGCTGCCTATCGTTATGCCCGACTACTTCAAGGTAAAAAATTATTTGAGTCCAGTTTCGCGTTTAGTAACAAAAATATTAAAGCATAGGAAAAATCGTAATCAAAATGGAACAGACCGTCCGCACTGCGAATTTTAATCGCGTGAATGGTTTTGACAGTGTCCAATGCCCATACTACCGATGAAAAAATTATATGAACTAATTCGCGAAGTATATCGCGCGCTGAAAATTCGCAGAGCGGACGGGGCTTTACACAATAATTATTATGCGTGATATAATACTAGCTAAGAATACAACACGAAAAACGTAATTAACCCTCCCGCCGACTGAATGTATTTTTTAAGGTTGCGTTAACCTATTTAATGGAGCAGCGATTTGCGTGACCGATACGAATTCGACCATTCATACACTTACACACCATAATTCTTCAAAAAATAGCGTGGTAAGGAAAGTGGGCCAAATGAGTGTTATTAAAGATAAGGTTGATTGCTGTACGAAACACATGCAAATGTTTGGAAGTGTCAGCTCAAGGTTTTGTAACGTCATAAAAATATACCCTTGTAAAGCTAAAATTTCTAGGTATATTAGTCCTTCCTTCGTCGGAATTGTTCTTTATATGGTAACGGAAACTCCTTTGTAGAAGAAAAGCTTTTCAGTAACTTTGAATGGAATAACTACTCCTAAAACATAAAAAAAAATCTCAAATCTGGTGTTGCAAACTACTGACACATCAAATATAAAGGAGATCCTAACATACATCATAATTCATACATGATAATTTTTTATCCAGGGTAGTGAGTGTTTTTCTGTCCAGGGTATTCGTAGACCATGGAAAGGCATCCTTCTGACTGGTCCTCCCGGCACGGGCAAGACGTTGCTGGCTCGCGCGGTCGCGACGGAGTGCCGCACCACCTTCTTCAATGTCTCCTCTGCTACCCTCACCTCCAAGTATCGCGGTGACTCCGAAAAACTCGTGAGGCTGCTCTTTGATATGGTAATTTGTTACTTCAAATTGGTAAATAAAGTGAATGTAAGTGTCTACGAGAGATAAAAGAAGTAATAATGGAAAGTTGGGATTGTGGTATACTTACTCCTGTACAACTTTCCATAGGAAAATTGCGCAGTGCTCTTAGTATATCTAAAGTGAGGCCACTGCCTCACTTTAGATATACTTTTAAGCATTTAATGCTTGGTGAGGATTCACGTAGACCCAGAATTTTTGACATCTGAATTCAACATAGGCAGATTAATAACGTAGCATGTCGTTTCTATTTTCCTAAAGTTGTCCTTAACTTTTCTTGCTATTAGGATAATCTATAATACTTAATTTGCAGGCTGCCTTCTACTCTCCCAGCACCATATTCATAGACGAAGTGGACTCTCTGTGCGCCATGAGAGGAGTGGACTCGGAGCACGAAGCTTCGCGCCGGTTCAAAGCTGAACTATTGATTCAAATGGATGGGCTAGCAGCAGCTTTGTAAGCGAACCTTTAAATATAACAAAAATTATAAGCAATCTCTACTATTTAAGCAAAGTAGAAGCTTAATTTCCTAATGAAACTTAAGTTAACTCAAAATATCACCTCCACAAGACTAGTTTTTCTCTTCGCCGCGGTGCCATAAGAGTGTACAAAAAATGAAAATTGTTTCAGCAATGAAGAAAAAGTCATTATGGTGTTGGCGGCTACAAACCATCCTTGGGATATTGACGAAGCCTTCAGAAGGAGGTTTGAGAAAAGGGTGCATGTTGATTTGCCTGATGGTTGGTATAAAACAGTGTTTTTAGCAGCCAAATAATTAAACGCCTCTTCCATATTATGATTGCTATTAAAAGTATTTTTATTTATTAGAGGAATCAAGAGCCAAGCTGTTGCGTCTCTGCCTACGAGAGGTGGTTCTGGCTGATGACGTTAATCTCAAAGAGATGGCCACGAAACTGGAGGGATATAGCGGCTCCGATATCAGCAATCTTTGCAGGTACGAAGATACACAACTATATGGTAGCAGATCTTTGTGTCTTTTTTATCTGCAATAACTTGCGCTCGAGTTGTACTCATTTTGCCATCATCAGTGAATAATGTATATTTTGGATTTTCCTGCGCAATTTCTTTTAATATTAAATTTAAATTTTACTTATTAACATTATTCTACTTGATCCAACTTTTAGGCTGTGATTTACATATCGATTGTATGTAGCTTATCACAAACTTTTTAAAGGGATGCAGCAATGATGACAATGAGAAGAAAGGTAGCCGGGAAGAGTCCGGACCAAATCCGACGCCTCAAGCGTTCAGAACTCGAGGCACCGGTGTCCAAGGAAGACCTTCTAGCGGCCATGGAGAAGACCAAACGTACAGTGACGTCAGCTGACCAGGCCAAGTATACCACCTGGATACAGAAGCACGGCTCCTAGCATAGGGCCAAAGCGCTGCGTGCGCTGCTCCAACGGCTGAAATGCTCATGAATAAAAAAATAAAAGTTCAAAAAGACTTTGGAATGACATTTTAGTGGAGATAGTGAAAACCTTCTTACCCCAAAATAGGTTGTGTCGAGTGGTTTTAGTATAACATTGTCATAAGACCGTTTTGTTTCGATTTTGTTAGATTTTTCTTGTGCGCACCTGGGACCTAAGAATATGCTTTGCTAAGCTAAGCTCATATAAGTCTGAGTGCACGTTATAAAGATGTTTCTATTTGTGAAATGAAATCCCATCATAAATATACTTACTGTCACGGACGTAAAAAAATACGGACGTAACCTTGTCTAATCCCGAGTGAAGCATAGTTATGGCCGCTTGTGTAGGATGTGTGCGTGTCATTGGCGCCGTCACTCAATGTACTATCAGAGAAGTTGATTCCTATGCAGATGGCGGACCTAAGTAATTTGGTCGCGTTACGTCAAACCCAGCCAACCGATCACAGCTAACATTGAATTGACATAAGCCGACCACATGACTAATGGCTGGTTTACACGTATTAAGTAGATAAGTAGTAACTAAATTCTAATTGTCATCTAGCTTAGGACTTACTAAATTTTAACTTGCTACTTGCTACTAAATTTTGTGTTTACACGCAATTAACAACTTAAAATTAAGTTAAAATTTAGTTAATTACTTATCTACTTAATACGTGTAAACCAGTCCTTACGTCCGCCATCTGCATAGGAATCAACTTCCCTGATAGTACCTACAATGATAACGGGTTGTAGTACCTAGTTGCGTGTGTGAGTGTCGGTCACATGTAAAATAAACGAAATTGTCGTACCTTGCATGCTTCACCTCTTTATAGTGTAATGCTCTGTCCGTATTTTTTTTACATCCGTGCTTACTGTATTAAGCTCTTGTTTAGCTTGCTTCATTTTTAATATAAATAAACAGTTACTGCCTATACTGATTCTGCCCAGTGCTTACAAATATAAAGTAACAATAAATTCTCATTGTTTGTTCTGCGAATGATCAAAGAATTTTAAACCCGTGTATTAGGAATATTAGGTTAATAGGGAGGTATTATAAATCCTACGACGATACGAAATTTAGTAAAACACATTGTTTTATATTATCATTTATTAAGGAATGGTGTCTTTAAATTGGTGTAATGAAAATTGAATTACATACAGATTAACAGAGGTGCATTATACGATCTCAAAAATTTAATTCCTTCAAAGATATGCTTCGTAAGGCCACGATTTGGTCCAAATTACACTTCATAAATGATCGCTTTTTCTAATTAACATCTACTTACTGAATACAATTTGTAGCAAGCAGTAGCTCTATATTTAATGGAGGCAATTCACATGGCTATTTGTATTTGCTATTGATAATATATTGATGATGCTATTGACATATACACAAACAAGCAAATATGGGCAAATACGGCCTTTCACACATGGACGTCAAATACCAAACTTTTACTTGATTTTCTTTACTTGCCTATTTGACTCCTTTGATGTGCGTCAAAAACCGACAAAGGTACGGATACGTGTATTTGGTATTGGTCATATTTGTCAAATAGTCAAATAAGGCCAATATTTGTCAAACATACCGTCTACACATGGTGATTGTTTGGCGAATACATCAAATACGCAAATACAAATAGCCATGTGAAGTGCCTGCATAAAAACTATTAAATACAGCTTAAATTCTAAGGCTTACTTGCGCAAATCTGTCTTAGGGTTACTCTAAGTTAAATATATTTGCCATCTTTGTCGGTCCTTGCACATATGAAAGGGATAACATGATTTTAACCCACGGTTAACTTTAACTAGATCCATGCATGTGGGCTGCTAGCATATATCATTATTATATGTAACCAATATGAATCAAACTCAATTAGGGCCATAAAGTTAATATACCTATCGGTACCTTACTTTTTATGATTAGGGCTTGATATGTTTCATATCTCAAGCCCTAATTGAGTTTTCTTTGTAAACGAGACTATTTACTAGTCTAAAAATGTCATAACTCATAAGTTACATTCAAAGTGTTGGTATAAATAAAATATTATAGCATAGAATAAATTATATTAAATTATTATAAAAAATCTACAGTGTTTAGTTGAATAATATAGATATTGTGTGTCAATGTTTTTATGTATAATCAGTAATCACCTTTAAAATTTTATACCAATTTTAAAATAAATTGAAATATAAAAATGAGTAAAATGTTTCATTTGCATTTTTTAAGCGGTTAGAAAATTATATTATAAATAGCAAAAGCAATCAAAATACTGGGAAAGCCTTAGAAGATTGAAAAAACTTTTCTTTATGTTTTCAAAAATTTAAGAGAGCGTTATGCGAAAGTTTAATGACATTAGTCATTGCCTAGATAGTCACTAACGTCCGGTCGCTGCATGGTAAGAAATGTAATGCGGGCTTCACGACGCGCCCTGAACACGACGCGAACAAATACGGCCCTCTACACTCGCAATCTTCGCATTTACGTTCGCGCAATTGAGTAAAATGGACGTTAAAGTCACTGTTGCTGCTGCTCTGACATTGTGTGCGACAGCGAATAAAAGCGAGTGTGGATGATGTTCGCGTTCGCGCTTCGCGAGCCCTTTAGACGACACCGGACGGGGAAAGCCGCAAAGTGCGAACGCGAAGCCGCGAAACCCTCCACGCTGTTTGCGGCTTTCGCGGGCTTTCGAGCCGCGAGTGTGGAGCCCGCTTTGGTATTGATCTATGTAGCTTCTCACTTTTACACACCTACAAGAATATTAGTACTCGCGGAAACGAGATACCAATTTTTTGTGCGTGAGTGAAAGAGACAGGCAGCTTTAGGTCAGGCTAAATTTTTTCCATCCACTGGACTATATCAGATAAAAAACCAGCAGGGTAAAACTTATCTTACTTTAATATTATTATAATAACAAGGCACTAAACATGTACTTATAAACTAATAATTGAATCTTTGGCCTAGATATAAACAACAAAGTTGAATCTAATAGAATACATTATTTATGTCTTAAATTTAATCAACCGAGTTCAGAATCTCGTATACTAATTAATATACACTAGTTTTTATTAATCGTAGCTTGAATAGTATAAAGGCAACTCTTCACGTCACGCGACAGGTCTTAAAATTATTGCCAAAAATCGCTAGCTTATTAAATGTATTAAAGATGTTTGCATTAGCAAATCTTAAGTGACAATTTAATTTGAGAGTTCTAAATGGCTGCGAGTTGGTGTAAATATTACAAGTGCATCACAAGTTAGTCTTACACAGCGTGTTCCTAATTGACAGAGTGCTGGACTTAGTACTCGTAGGTATTTCTACTTGTACTAATATGTATTCTGTGGCGTTTCGTTTGCTTATTATCTTGGACTCTCTAGTCTCTACATGTATTGATAAGATAACTAGGTATTATTAATTTGCAAACAATCATGGTATGTAAACTAATATCAATTGTATGTAATTTTGCATGTATGACGTAACCTATTATTTCAAATGTTTATGTGCTATTAAAAGGCACATCTCCAGCCTCAATGCCATTATAATGCAAAATGTGTCTTATCTAATCGTTATTGCCATCATTACGTTTGTACATTTCGGTGAACTTATGAGATCTGGATTAATTGTCAGTCCAGACTGCTTTCAGTATGCCAAATTCTACGCACTTGTCCACTATCATCAAGGTTATAAGGTTGATAGTCCTCTGTATAAACTTTTTGTCACTCGGGCGGGGCTCCGTTGGGCTTCGTCTTCTCGTCTTCGTCGTCATTTTCGAGAATGGCAGAGAACGAGAAGGGTAAGAACACGTACCCCTGACCGTCGTAGAATTTGCTCATAAATTCTACCCTGAAAGTTGAAAAAAATAATTTATAGGACAGACGAAACAAAAATTATTGAAAGATAAAAGAGACAATTTTTTATTGTTTTAAATTTTGTTTTGGTCCTATGAATCTTTAACAAATCCCGGCACAACGTAAAAGAAGATAATTAAAATAGCAACGAATCTAAAACAACACGTAACAAGGAAACCAAATCTAAAAGGAACAATTAAAGAAAAGGTCTAAGAAAAGCAAAAAAAAAAAAAGACTGGTTGCATTCCGGGAGTGCCGGCAGAAGTGAAAACTTGATTATTAACATTGTGCATTTTTTTGACCCATTTTTTTATGAAAATCGATTTTAAAAAAATCGTCAATCAAGTTGTTTCGATCAAGTTTCGATCAAGGTTTCGATCAAGGTTTCGATCAAGTTTCGATCAAGTTTCGATCAAGTTTCGATCAAGTTTTGAACAAGTTTCGATCAAGTTTCGATCAAGTTTCGATCAAGGTTTCGATCAAGGTTTCGATCAAGTTTCGATCAAGTTTCGATCAAGTTTCGATCAAGGTTTCGATCAAGGTTTCGATCAAGTTTGGATCAAATTTCGATCAAGTTTCGATCAAGTTTCAAATTGAGTTCGAGTTCGATTTCGAGTTCGACACAAAACACTGCTCTCCAACCGTCTTACGCGTTTTGTATGGTTTTTCGATCAACACGAAAATCTATCGCGAGTTTCACAGTTTTTACCCATCCCACAAGTGCTCAACGCCGCTAAAGAAGTTTTCACTTCAAAAATTACGTCTTACCAATGCAATCTCAACGTATGCAGGAAAGCGGACAGTCCCTCCATGAGCACCAATATGGCTAGCGTGAAGAAGGCCCACGCCGCGAATATCACATACAACATGATGGAGTTGACCGGGGAACCCCCGCCGAGACCCATTCGGAGTAGGCGCTGCCACAGCACCGCTGAGAGCTCTGGTAACAGAAACACACGGGTTAAGAAACAAATAAAAGACTTCTAGAATCTAGAACCTAGAGTTCCATCTCCATAGATCCTGGATAGATTATAGGAAGATAAAAGATTAAAAGTAGCTGAACAGATAGTTATGTGCTCTAAAAGCATAATCTTATATATATAAAATTCTCGTGTCACAATGTTCGTTCCCGTACTCCTCCGAAACGGCTTGACCGATTCTCATGAAATTTTCTGAGCATATTGAGAAGGTCTGAGAATCGGCTTACATATATTTTTCATACCAAAAATTATTTATATGGCAAAACAACATTTGCCGGGATAGCTAGTATAAATATAATACCAAATTGAAATCCGTAAATTTGTAACACATCACATTGTGATAGGTAATGCAAATCTTACTCAAAAGCAACACAAACTCACATCAACTCATACATAGATCCGTACAATAACGACAGATTGATGTGGGCAGATAAACCTAGAGTCACTTTAACTAAGTTTAAAATATTATACAAGAGAACACGAAGATTATTTTTTTAAATACTTACGCGCATGTGCCAACGACAGCGCCCACAGCCGCAGATATGAGGCGGTGTGCGAGACGGTGCCCAGCACGTACTCTATGGTGTGTATCGCCTGCGTGATCAGCACCTCACCCATGCCTTCCTCTGGATGCTCCGGTTCAGGCACGTCACCACTCTCTATGCCTTGTTGCTGGAATTCACGGGAAAAGGTGTTTTAATCATACAAAAAAATGTACATGATGTAACAAAACTAAACTTAACATAAACTTTAGGTGTGTATGCGTATTAACTGTAAAAGTAGCAGCACTAAAAGTGCTTTTTTCACTTTTAAACGCAACTCACAAAAAATGTGGTCTTTCAGCGCTGCACTTTCACTGTGAAATCTATACACGGAACACAACATATACACCGTAAAATATTATCATTTAGTTTTGTTACAGTCTATATAATATAGGTACAGCCAAATATAGAACCTCCTCTACTTTTGGAAGTCAGTTAATAATAATATACAGAGGCTTAGAGAAGGCCGCTTCCTAGCAAAAGGGATCAACATTTTGTGACGGAATACATTAGGATATTCAAGCTAAGATAAGATATAATATCTTATGTAATGTTTCTAACAAACCCGTTCAGTTGGCTTGGCTTGAATGTTACTAACTTCTATTAATTCCTATTTATTAGTTCCCTACCTGGCCGAATGTTAAAACTTACGTGAGAACCATTTAACATAGATATATATTGAGACCTTTGTATCAACTACATATAAGTAAAAATATTTGTATTTCTACCTTTCGTTTCTTATCCGCCAGCATCTGATACACAGGTTTGCCGAACAGCATGACCGGTATGCAAATGAAGGCTATCGCCAAGAATATTTTCTGCAGCACCTCCTGTCCGTCGAACATGAAGGCTTTGCACGGTTCCTTCGCGTCACTAGACTTCATCAGCATCATGTTGATGAATATAATCAGGACTGATGGCGCACATGAGGTACCGTAAGCTGGGTCTGGAATAAAAATTTCACTTAGCCAGTCCCTAGACGACCAATTGTATTGTACAATATCACGCTTCAATTTTATTGAACAGTTAATTTGACAATTAGATTGAAGGCGCGCGATGTTCAATATCGACCCTAGACTAGCCAATATAGCCCGGTCTAATTAGACGCAAAACAATCGTAATCTCGGAATAATTCGCATAGAGCTGAAAATTGGCAGAGACGTTAAGTATTATATATTAATATATTAGTATTATATATATTACGCAATACGTGATATTGCGATGTAAAATTGCTCGTCGTCACCGGCTACACGGTACGGATTGACGAAAATTTGATCGTGTACGACACGGATTGATGGATCAAATTGATGAGAATTTGACCGTGTAACCTGTGACTAGGGGCCCGCTTTAAATAGAGTTGATGTTGTAAAGTGCAGAGTTAATAATACTCGTACTTGAATACAATACAACAAACTTTATTGTACACCAAAAAATACAAAATGAAGTAATTGTGTCGTTATCAGAATTAATTTTGTAGATTATATAAAAATAATTTGTTAGTATATATGAAACACGCTTGGCACAAAATAGTGAGGTTCGTTGCATAAAAATCCGTGCATAAAACATAATAATATGTCTCATGTCCTGTCATATCATGTGTGTACTCAAAGTATCATGCCAAAATCGATCATGATAAACTAATCATAGGCATAGTTATGATTAACTGATACATTTTTAAAGTGAAAATCAATCACAACTAAAGTCGGTTGTTTAAGCACGAAGAGGTATTAACACAGACATTTAGACAGATACACTTTCATATAATTATGTATAAGAGCAGTATTAAGTTTGCAGTACCTTCTGAAATCGCTGAATACATAACCCACTTCATGAACATCAGAATACAAAGGTAGCTGAACAGCAGCAGCAGGAACAGAATCTGTGGCACGTACTGTAGTAGTATCATCTCCCTCCTCTTGAAGTAACTACAAACAGATGCACGTTAGAACAAAGCAACCAAAGACTTATAATATCATCAAACTACGTCTAATTTCTATGAATACTTAATTACTTGAAGTTTACCACACTTAGTGTTACTCCAAAAGCCATGTGTATCACGCCAAATATTATGGATAGCTTCATCTTGAAGGAATTTAGAAATATAATGTTGTTGGAAGCAAACTGAAAAGGAAATATCCAGTTTATAATATTCATCTATTAGGTGACATTACAATTTTGAGAAAATAAAAGAAAGTCTTACTTGCCACGCAGGATCCAAGCCGATAGGGTAAGGTGTCTGCGAGTAAGAATCTTTGGGATCCAAATTAAATTCTTTTTTACTCCGCAAAGTCTCATTGTCATAAACGTTACTCCAACTACTTCCAAATATATTTAGCGATTTAGAAAACATATCGTTGTATATAAAACCGGTGTATATAGAAAATATCCCCATCAGTAGAATAATGTAGCGACCACCGAAGAATATGTTCCATATTTCGTTGTCCGTTTTCTTTTTTTGGAAGTTCTTCTCGTTAATCACTAGTATGGCAGCAAATATGGTCATAATGAGGCCGTGGCCCATGTCACCAAACATCACGGCGAACAGGAATGGAAATGTAATGATGGTGTAGAGAGCTGAAAAAAACGTTTCAATATTATCCACTTTATATTATATACCGTATTCCTCCAAACAGCTGACACAAGAAGTACGAAGCAAAATAAAGAGCATCATAATTTAAAGTGTATGTTTTGGAAATTAATGTTATGGAATCGTCCATAGAGGAAAATATGCTTTAGTCGCATACTGAATACTGATGTAGAGATCTTTGAAATTAATTTTCTAAAATGTGGCATCGGCAAAACCCAACATTCATGACGCCAGTGCCTTATTTTTTACCTGGATTGACTTCCCTGTAGCTGGCAATTCCATAGGAATCAATGAGTGCCTGGAAGCCTCGAGTGAAGCGGTTTGTACGGTTGAACGTGGGCGGGGTCTCTCGCGTCGGCACATAGTGTAGCAAAGAGGGTATTGGACTACCGCTAGCTCTCTGAAAAATAAAACAAGAAATTCATGGACGACTTAGAGAATTAGTAAAGTAACAGAATCCGGACTAAGGTATCATAGAAACAGTTCATTTGTATCAGACGACCGAAAAGAACGAAAGCACTTTTACGCCGCCTAGAATCTATTTGGGTCTTTCTTATGCCTCGTTGATTCCTGTCATTTTATCTATTTCGTGTCTGTTAATATGAAAGCGAAGACAAAGTGACTATTATCAAAGAGAATATAATCACTACGTTTTAGCTATTATTTTCATTAATTTTCTTCTGATAGGAGAACCAAGAATGTGTTCTGTACCACAAGAATTAAGCCTATATCCATAATACTAACCACACCATCATCCAACGCTTTCTGCAGTATGTGCAGGTCAGGTCGGGGCACCCAGCACTCAGCTATGAGGCATTTCTTAATAATGTCCATACTGAACATGTTAAGCGTGTGATATATCGCCTTCTCCTTCCTTACCGCTACCATCCACGTGCTGATATCCCGCGCTATGTTAGTCAGAACCAGCCTTCTGTGTTGCTCAGTTTGTTCTAAAACCTGAAAAAAAAGATTTCATAATTTGAAATAGGAACCTAACGTTTCTAAATAGTTTCTAATTCTAACATATTATTTTGTTGTCGCAATTGTAAGAAAAAACCGTAGTAGCCTTAAGCCTATAGAAATTTGGTGCGCATGAAAGAGACAAGTAGACATTAGTCTAGCGTTGATGGGCCCCTAGACAATCAATTTTATTGTGCAATATCACGTATTGTGCAATATTTAGTCTAAGGTTAATATTGAATTTCAATTTTATTGTCAAATAAATTGTTCAATAAAATATTGTTCAATATTATTGTAGGTTTAGGGGCTACCTTAGACCTTTTCCAAATTTCTTTTTTATCTTGTGTCGGACCTTTGCAATAATTCGTCAATATCATTGAGCTTACTGCTGACTAGTGTTAATATAAATGTTTATTAGCGCTTTACAGTTTTTGAAGTGAAATCTTCTTTATCGGCGTTGAGCACTTGTGGGATGGGTAAAAACTGTGAAACTCGCGTCAGATTTTCGTGTTGATCGAAAAACCATACAAAACGCGTAAGACGGTTGGAGAGTAGTGTTTTGTGTCGAACTCGAACTCGAACTCAATTTGAAACTTGATCGAAACTTTATCGAAACTTGATCGAAACTTGGTCGAAACTTGATCGAAACTTGATCGAAACTTGATCGAAACTTGATCGAAACTTGATCGAAACTTGATCGAAACTTGATCGAAAGTTGATCAAAACTTAATCGAAATTTGATCGAAACTTGATCGAAACTTGATCGAAACCTTGATCGAAACCTTGATCGAAACTTGATCGAAACAACTTGATTGACGATTTTTTAAAAATCGATTTTCATAAAAAATGGGTTAAAAAAATGCACAACGTTAATAATCAAGTTTTCACTTCTGTCGGCACTGCCGGAGTGCAACCAGTCTTTTTTTTCTTAAATTTTGGAGTAGTGCTAAAGCCCAATGAGTAAGCTTGATTGTTAGTAACAGGTCTTACCATTTCCAAGTCTTTTATTCTCGATTCGACCCCCACAAGCATGTCTTTTTGGTCTTTGTACGTGGCTGGACAGTGGTATAACGTCGCTTGGAATCCGTTGCATACCTTCTTCACCCGTAGTTTAATTTGTTCGCCGTGGAAGAACACGACAAACACTGTCTTTTGTAACTCATGACCCTGTAAATATTTCATAAAAAAGCTAGCTATTAAACCTTTACTATTTTATAAATTCAAAATCTTTATAATATACGAGCTTTTGCCCGCGGCTTCGCTCGCGTTAAGAAGTATTATTATATACAAAATTTGATCCCCTATTTTCACCCCTTGGAGGTAGAATTGATCAAAATCCTTTCTTAGAGGATGCCTACGTCATAACATCTACTTGCATGCCAAATTTCAGCCTGATCGGTCCAGTGGTTTGGGCTGTGCGTTGATAGATCAACATGTCAGTCAGTCACCTTTGAGTTTTATATATAAAAGAAGATTATATTTCATACTATAGTAATCAATGTGCTCAACAATAAAATGTTATGGTTTACTGAAATATATTTTATATTGCCCAAAGGCTACGATTAAAACGTTATGATAAACGCAATATAAAACATTTAACGTAAGTCAACATAATTTTCATTTTAATAGATCTTTATATAAACATTAAATTAGATCATAATATAAACAACGTTATTTTTATACGCCTTTTATAAGGAGTGCGTAAGAAATACGTCGACGCAAAGCAAGTAAAATCAATATAAAAACAGGTAAACGACCGACACTTAACTTGCGCTAGTATTACTGCATTCCCACGAATAATAAAACCTAACTGATTGTTAACTGACAATACCATGACTGATATAGTTTTACATATTTAAGTAGGTATATTGGTTATTATAAAAATACTGCAGTCTATTATAATCATACTCCTTACAATTATAAAACTACTAGCTTTTGCCCGCGGCTTCGCTTGCGTCAAGAAGTATTTTTATTAATTAGGTACCTATCAAAGTCTCAGATCGATCAGATTAAAATTTACAAAGTTTCATACAAATTTTCATTCCCTATTTTATCACCTTGGGGGTAGAATTGATCAAAATCCTTTCTTAGCGGATACCTACGTCATAACATGTACCTGCATGCTAAATTTCAGCCCGATCCGTCCAGCGGTTTGGGCTGTGCGTTGACAGATCACTATGTCAGTCAGTCAGTCACCTTTGAGTTATATGTATGTAGAATAAGAGTATGTTTTGTGATCTTCAAAGAAGACAAAGCACACGCTAAACTTTTCCATAATGTGATACTGTCACTTATAAGGATATGAATTCGGGGAAGGGAAGTCTTTTATAATAATGATGCATTGTCTAGTGTCTCTATTCATAAATATTATAGTATACCTATAAAATTGTTTCTAAACACTATTGACTGTACACACATTAATTGACCTTGGCCTTGCCAGTACATTCGACAGCTATTGTGTTCGACATTTGGCAGTTAGTGGAAATTGCTCAGCAAGTCTTTAAGCGATATTATCTTCGATATCTTTTATGAATATCAGCTCTATAAAAGTTAATGTTATACAAAATTATACAGTAACAATAAATTACAAGTTTGAAAAAAAACATATTTCTTGTCTAAGACTTTGCTAATTGCTAATAGTCTTTGCATATTATGCAAACTCTACCTTTTAGCTGAACTGCTATTTTTTTATGAAATAAGGGGGCAAACGAGCAAACGGGTCACCTGCCTGCCTAGCATACGCCAACGAGATATCTCACACTACATGTTTCTCGATGTTTGATAGTTTGTATCTTCATCTCTATTGACCCTAGCATGACAAACATTTTTTCTCGCGTAGATCTATCATCGAAGTAAAACATTTTTATAGAGTTATTTCGAGATAATGTCGAGATCTTGATATTATGAGACGAGTAGTTTTTAATTATTTCGAGAGTGAGATATCTCGTTGGCGTATGCTAGGCAGGCTGATGGAAAGCAACTTCCGTCGCCCATGGACACTCGCAGCATCAGAAGAGCTGAGAAAAGAGGGAATAGGGTAATAGAGGGTAGGGATGGGAAGGGAAGGGAATAGGGAAGGGTAGGGAAGGGAATAGGGTAGGGGATTGGGCCTCCAGTAAACTCACTCACTCAGCGAAACACAGCGCAAGCGCTGTTTCACGCTGGTTTTCTGTGAGAATGTGGTACCTCGCTACGCCCATGTAAATAGGTAGGTAAGTATAATAATCGTGTGACTTTAATACTTTAAAAACTTACAGTAACTGGATCTTTCAAAGGTTCTTCTATCTGAGCCTGCTTGAAGAATATATTTCCGTGTGATATCCTCCAAAGCATCCTTTCGAAGGACGCGACTTTGGCGGTCGGTACTACACCAGCAATGAAACCGAGATGTCCCAAAGCCCCTTCATTGTTATAAATCTGTACCGATGCAGATATTTTCCTGTGTGCGCTGTGGTCTTGGAAGAACGTTTGCATTTTCTCAATTAGTATCTTGAGTTCTATCAACGATAGGTAGTCTGTTTTTAGGTTTAGTGCATTTTTGGTCATCTCTTGTATCTCAGATTCTATGTAGTCTATCCTTTCCTGTAAAAAACGAGTAGTGATATTAAAAAATAATTTGGATATTACAAGTAATTTCGATATTACATAATGGGTATTTTTTCCCCTTTAGCTAGGATAGTGAATTTCCTATTTTTTTTCGACTGAGCAATGTCTCATAGAAAAAGTTAATTCACAGGCAGTTGGCGTACCTCTGTCTATCTGTCTATGAATCAATTTCTTATAACAAGAAATCATTAAAACCTAAGTTGTTATTTCAAACTAAAATACGTAACTATATTACGCATACGACCTACGTTTAGCTAAACCTTGACATTTGGATATAATTTCTTAATGTTAGCTATACTGTTTACCAGTAAAATTATTATTAAGTATAAGTGAATTTAAAATATAATTCTTTAATGGAAAATGCTATTGTTGTAAGATATTATATTTAATAGCAGGTTAAGTTAGGTATTAAGGTTAAGAAACTGATTAAAATTGGCAACAATCATTTGCAGTTTCAAAATAATTTTCCCCATTTTTTCCGCGTTTTCCTCGAATTCTCCGCTCTTATTAGTCGCAGGGTGATGTTTAAAGCCTAAAGTCTTCCACGGTAAATTGATTATCCAACACAAAAAATATCAATTCGAACCGAAAAAAAACAAAAAAACTTTTTTCGGATTTTAATATAAAAGTGTATAAAGTTTTCTTAATTAGGTACCTTTCCGCGTCCCCTGCCACTGACGCGTAGGTTTGTTCTAAGCTTAATACTAAAGTATGGCGTCTTATTCGATTTTACAAGAAGCCTGTTAGTGCCTTGACACGGATTAGTTACACCAACATGTAGGTTACTTAATAAAGGGTGAGATTTGATGTTTGTGTAACACTGTTAGTGCTAAAAGGTGTGGTTTCTTAATTAGAGAATACAATGTTTACTGTTTATGGGTTATCTTAAGTGGGTTATGTTTATGGCTTAACCTGTTGTATTTTGTACGGTTTAAAGATTTGTGGTATTTGGTAGTTTTTCGTGTTAAAACCGAGAAAATATCTAAATGATAAAAATCGTATTTGAAACATATATAACTCTAAAATAATATTAGACGTTTGGGAAAGCAATTGTCCCCTCTTTCATCAGCAATCGACCTTTTTAATAGGATTGAGTCCACACTTCTAGAACCATCTATTTCTATGACCTCACCTCCAGTATATTGATCTCTCTTGGCGATAGTATCTTGGGCGAGTATTTAGGCGGCGGCGTAGGCTCGGGCAGCTCGCCGCTCACTCAGCGCAGTTTGCACTCCATCTCGATACGAGAGTACTTATCACTTCTAGAACCCAGAAACTCACCTCCAGTATATTGATCTCCCGTGGTGAGAGTATCTTGGGCGAGGGTTTGGGCGGCGGCGGTGGCTCGGGCAGCTCGCCGCTCACCCAGCGCAGCTTGCGCTCCATCTCGCTGCACCGCCGCACCTCCGTCACGTAGCGACGCTGGAAGTCGTTCACGTGGGGATTCAGCTGAAATATTAAATGTTTCTTTTTAAAGGACTAGAAATTTGGCGCCAAAAATATCTAAAAAAGTTATTGCTAGACACAACAACATGCATTAGAATTAAGCCGGGTATCAATTTATTTCAATACATATTTTAAGGTTTTGTACACATTGTACAAGCATCTATATAAGTTTGACAGTACCTAATTATACCCCGAATGTTCATTTTAAGAAGAAAGAGATACCTAGGTCAAAATTTTATATCATGAAATTTTTGACAATCGGTTCACAAACGGCCGAGTAATCGTTGAACATACAAAAAAAATATCCACAGCCGAACATATACCTCGTCCTTTTTGGAAGTCGATTAAAATTATTAATCTCTCTTGGCCTATTCTTAGGGTCTGTATTCACTTTGATTAGTGCGAGTGCAAGTGATTAGTTCAAGAGATTAGTGATTAGTAGAAATCAAAGGAATTGCATTAATCAGTCGCTGTCCACACGTACTTTTACCTGATTACTAATCACCTGCACTAATCACTTGCACTTATTACTAATCAAAGTGAATACGGGGCTTAACAGACTATGAATGGCATGTTGTATACTTTATCAAAATATAATCTCATTCATGAGCAGTAAATTACGTTAAACACTAACATCAAGTATTACATGACTACTTGTCATGGCTTAAATAGACTGATCCCTTGTAAATGACTATGAAACTTCTAAGAAAGGCAGAAAAAGTATCTCTTCTAAAGGTTAAGCCACACCCAAAGTGGAATCTTAAGCGGTAGTATTAAACGGATCCACGTTTATAATCCATAGCCATAGCCAATAAATAATTTGTTAAGCCACTCCTATTATAGAGAACGAGTCTTCTTCCTTCTTTAACTTCGTCATTAAATCATTCTTATTTCTTATCAATATCATAAACGTGAAAAATATATCTGTCTATCTGTTACCAGAGTGATAGGTAGTTTACACTTAATTAAGTTTAGTATGGAGATATTTTAAGACCCGGCAAATGAAATAATTTTTATCGCAGCAAAATAAAATTCCTGACTGAGTCCTGACCAGTGTTGTGACTCTCTCATCTCACAATATATTCTAAAAACTTTAAAGTTTCTTTACTAGTAAAAATAATACCCCACGTATCATATTCCACTCTGATGACCGTTGATAATAATGATAACTGAGCGATTTCAGGCTCTTTGACCTTTACATACATATCGAGTTTCCCACGGCGCCGGCGGTGTTTAACCGGCTCATATACAATTACTCGCAGTGGACAGATGATGAATACTTGCCACTTGCTCCTCATTATTTTGCCTATAATAGGACCTTTATGCCAACTACACAGTACACAAGAGTTAGCCGATATAAAGTAATGGAGGTAAAACAAATACATAGTAAAATATACACGAGGATTTTACAGCACGAGTGGTACTACTAATATATATTTTGTGGCAATAGTAGATAATATTAATATCGTTGGCTCTATTTTATTAAAATGATTTGACATTTTCCTTACTCCAAGTCTGTTCCTATTTGTTCCTATTTGTCCACTAATTTTTCATTGGTCCAAGCCACGAAACAAGTGACAATACTTCATGATTAAATTGATAATATACGTAACACCCAATGACTTAAGAAATCATAGTATATATATATTTTTTTAACGCGTTAGAGATAAAAATATTATATTAAAAAAAACCTCATTAATATATAACATTCTTGAAGTAATAACAATTATATTAAAGATGCAATGGAAATTGAATTAATGATTTACTTAATAAGTATCCACGCGTGTTTCGAGTCGACAATGTTTCCTAAAATGTCCTCCCATTGACCAATGTTGTCCAAATACAAATGATTCCTAACGTAGAGGATACATTTTACCGTAATAATCCACGGTTGTACCGCGCTACAGTCTTCGCAATAGTGTTGGAAATCATAGATAAAATCATGGATGAATGATTGATTGAATGATGATTGAGCATCAAACTTTATCGAGAGTTAGATAGACCTTCTGAATTGGATCCTCCTAAAGTAACCGCGTTACCTCTATACTCTACTAGATGACGCCCGCAACTTCGTTGCGCCAAAATTCGTTTATCGCGCGGGGACCTTACATTTTTCCGGGATAAAAACTATCCTATGTCCTTTCTCGGGACTCAAAGAATCTCCATGCCAAATTTCAGCAAAATCGGCTCAGCGGTTCGAGCGTGAAGAGGTAACAGACAGACAGACACACTTTCACATTCATAATATTATAAGTATGGATAGCCTCTATAGGGATCATATTATGTAACAGGAAAACTTTCAGCTTTTATAAAATGACGAAAGTCTGGCTGCCGCTGGCTCTTGCTTGGCCCATGAGTAAAGTGACGTAAGTACGATAGTTATGTGGTCCATTGTCATATCAATTAGAGCAATAAAGAAAAGAAGAGACCAAATTTAATCGTCGTAGAGTTTTTATTCGTTTTTTATTGGGCGTAATCGAAACATGCGAGCTTCAATTAGAACGCGTATCAAATGTTTTTTTGCACTAGCCATAATAAAGATTACATTGCTTGAAGACCGTACTGAACTACTACTTTTCACATGAAACCATGTGAAAAGTAGTAGACATATTTCATCTTTACTTATTATAAAACAAAGTCGCTTTTTTTCCCTCATGTCCCTTTGTTCCCTTTAATCTTTAAAACTACGCAACAGACTTTGATGATTCTTTCAGTGTTAGATAGCCCATTTATCGAGAATGGTTATAGGCTATATTTTATCACGCTAAGACTAATAGGAGCGAAGAAATAGAGGAAAATGTGGAAAAAATGGGGAAAATTATTTGAAAGGGCTAACTTGAACGTGCTAATCTCAGGAACACTGGTCCGATTTGAAAAAATATTTCAGTGTTAGATAGCCCATTTATAGAGGAAGGGTATAGGCTATATTTTATCACGCTAAGACTAATAGGAGAATGTGGAAAAAACGGGGCAAAAAATTATTTGAAAGGGATCTCGCGAACTACTGGAGCAATTTTTATGTTATTTGGCACCGATAATCGATTTTGACCATTTTTTCAGTGGCTATATGTATATTTTATACCCGTGCGACGCCGGGGCGGGTCGCTAGTTAGTAGGACCCGCCCCGGGTTATAAACATTAAAATAGAAACATAAAAGCTTTTTTATTAAAAGCGCAATTATAAATGTTGCACGGCATCAGGTAGTTTTTAGATCACACCGTAGAGTTGGTATCGTCAATAAAAATAGACATGGCAATAAAATATTTTTGAGGCATTTTAACATTTTAAACTTTGACACGTTCATGTAATTACTTTTTTGTATAGAAGTTTTTTATCTATAAGGAAAAGTTAGTAGTTAGGAGGCGTCCACAAATTACGTGAGGTGTTTTTCTGAAATTTTTGACCCCCCCTCCCCCCTGGTGAGATTTCTAACCTAGATGAAATGGACCAAAATAGTATTATTTTGTTGAGAAAACAAATACGTGAGATTTGCCGAGACCCCCCCCTCTCCCCAACGTGAGATTAGATGAGATTTGACTCGACCCCCTCCCCCCTTAACCCCTCACGTAATTTGTGGACACCCCCTCAGTTTATTTGCATCGAAAGGGCTCGAAACAATTAGGGCGATTTTGATGTGCTTACACATAGAGTTAACCACGAGGAAGGACATACTTTTACAACCAATGGATATCTCAGGATATTGTTATTCATTGGCATTAAAAAAAAGTGGCGTTATATCCTGAATTTTAAAATCTTTGGTTAATATATTTTAATATCATTCACACCTTTTTAGGTGCGGGCCGAATGTTGGGCAGATATCGTCAAAGCGTGAACCCGCGACTGCAAATACACTAAGTGATTGTCAAATATTTGCTAGACGGGTTTCAGTTTGTGGTGTATTCTGATTTGTGCCCTACTAGACAAGTGGCAAGCGATTACCGTAAACGCCAACAAAATGTATGCGATTTGACAGTCATCGCTTCGCTAGCGAATACTAATGTCAATTCCCATACATTTTGTTGGCGGCGCGTTTACGATAATCGCTTGACATTTGTTTTTAGGCCCTGATTTATCAGATATCATTTTAAATTCAAATTTTGCTAAGCCCGATTTTTCGAAACGTAAAGTTACTTGCCTTATTATGAAAGTAAACTATATCGCAAATCGTTTTATTCATAATTTCTTTGTGATATTAGCTGGGTCTCCAATGATTTTTAACCGACTTCCAAAAAACGAGGAGGTTATATGTTCGGCTGTGGATATTTTTTTTTTTTTTTTTTTTATTTTTTTTATTTTTGTATGTTCAACGATTACTCCGCCGTTTGTGAACCGATTTTCGAAATTTTTATTTTGTTGTATTAGGTTTCACTCCAATTTGGTACCATGTTCACAAAAGTGGTGACCTGATGATGGGATCCATGAGTAATCGAGGGAACTCCTCGAAATTTATATGGAAACATATGGTGATTTTGGTTTTATGTGAAGCGTACTAAGAATATGCTACCAAAAAGTCAAATATTGGGTCAAGGTATACCATGGTTTCGAAGATGCTGAGAGAACTCCTGACTCCTTATAGATACACGTTTGGGAGTTTCGGCGTTGTTTTAAGAACAGAAGGCATATGCTACTATGCAATTTATATTCATCATCATAATCATCATCATCATCATCGTCATCATCATCATTACCACGTCGTGTTAAGGTCACCAATGTCTCATGGCACAGACTAGATAATAGTACAAGGCATAGGTATGGATATACTAATAATAATAATTATGTACTTACTGTATAACAACACCTGTTTATTTAATACATGACGGCGGTCGGCGCCGTAGAGGCGACGGCGTCGCCGCCGCGCGGCGCATGGCGGCAGACGACAGATCGAATCCTTTACTAACTACTTTATATACAGATCGAATACTTTATTAACTACTTTATAAAATTTAAATAGACAAATAGAATTGAAATAAAGTTATTTTAAAAAGAGCATTTAAACAAAACAAAGTTATTAAGTCTTTTTAATTAGTTATACTTATCAATCAATAGATGGCGCACTAAGTATCGATTTGAATTCTTTATTACAAGAACAGCTGTCAATAATTATGATAATATTAAATATTATGAGTAGCTACGCTAAATTGTTAAATTACGTGCTACGCTTGTTAAATTACTTAGCACAATATGTTCACTTCACTGATAATATATTATTTTGTGAGTGTGAGTTGTGACTCTTAACAAATTGTAATAAGATACTTAGGTAAAATATACGCGAAGGTTTATCTACTAGTGTAACTAAAAAGAGTGAAATTATTATTATTTTTAACAAAAAATTAAAACCGACTTCCAAGGTAAAAACAATAATAACATTAATATGAACTAAAAAGTATTAAATAATTTCTACTATCTAATAGTGCCTTTTTCCGAATTCGGCTAAACCTCAACTATTTCTGTACTCAATCTTCATAATTTTGAAGTCGGTGCCAGTTCCAAAAGTTTCAAATATTCTGTCAGAGGACTGAAGTTTCAGCTATCTGGTACCGACTTCAAAATTATGAAGATTGAGTACAGAAATAGTTGAGGTTTAGCCGAATTCGGAAAAAGGCACTATTAGATAGTAGAAATTATTTAATACTTTTTAGTTCATATTAATGTTATTATTGTTTTTACCTTGGAAGTCGGTTTTAATTTTTTGTTAAAAATAATAATTTACATTCTGCCTTCCATTAACATTTACTAAGTGAATGGATCGCACGTAATTTACATTTTTCGCATTCGTTTTGTTACATTTGAATAGAGGCAACATTAGTGTTTGTATAGTTTTGGACAAAACTCTATGCTACTGAATTCGAAGAGTTTGCTTGTTTGTTTACTAGCGAACTACAGGACCAATTATTATGTAACTTTGTACAGGTATAAAATAAACCATGGGGGACAATGTGGGCATTCTTTTGCGGGAAATAAGAAATTAATATTAATAGAAATAAAACTTATTTACGAGAAATCCGCGCGTAACTTCTAGTTTTGAACTTAGATACAGTAATCCAAGGTTATCATCGTATTGGGCAACAAAAATAAGTAAAGAGTAAATAAAGTCTGGAACTCAGAACCACGGCCTGTTTGTGATAGAGCTTAACTCTAAGCAGAGAATATATAATAGTACTGCAGTTTAGGTTGGTACTACTAATATATATTCTGTGGTTTAGGTCAAAAGGCGACGTCCTTATTATAAAATTATTGTGTAAACGGAGTGCGTGACGAGGTAGATCGATTGTACGGCCGCTCCCCGCAAAACGTTTCGGATGGCACGCAAAATTTGCTCTATCTGTTCACTTTTACTAAGTAATTTTATATGTTTTACGATACTTTACTTTAATAGTAAGTCCCGTAGTAACAGAATATTAGATGGATGGATAAATTAAATACTTATTAAATTTTTCAGTTTTTTTTAATTTAATAAGTATTTAATTTATTTATGATAATAATATTGATATTGTATAGTGTAGGCGACGGTAGTGAGTGTAGTGTAGGTAGTTGTAGGTAGAATTATGTACCAAAATGTAAACAGATACAAAACTTAACTCCCATAGGTTTTAGTGTACTGTGACTTGCGATAACCGATAGTTATCTTCTGGGTTGTCTGTGAATTTTGAACTAGCCTTTAATTTTCAGAGTTATTGTAATTTTTATAATTATTACGTTACTGTCAATATGAATAGCTAAAATTAATGCACAGGTAAACCACAGACAATTATTTTGCTTTTTAGCAATATATCCTTATTATTATTACCTTGTTTAATTTTCAGCATAAACAGTATTATCCGGGATTTGGACTGGCTTATTATATGTCTACCGTTGAAAGGAATTTGTTTGTATTGCCCCGTATATCTAAAATAACTATTGAATATTATCTTCAGGGTGATTCCTAATTAATTTGGAAGTTGTCCAAAATATTGTTTAACTCGTCCATAGTGGCCACAAATTACCTTTTAACCTAGTTCCGCGCGATATATTTTGCCGGCTTTTAGATTGTTATTTCATGTCGATATAAGAAAGATAAAACATTTACCGCTTATAATCACGAAATTAGTTCAATGTATGAATTATTGCCATGCATTTTAGTCACATTATGAACATAATAAATTAATTGAGTTGCTTTTGCTTCTTTAACTGGCGTGTCCTATACACACATACACAGCATATGTCCTATACACACATACACAGCATATGTCCTATACACAGCATACTATGTTCTAATCTTAGAATATTATTTTTATTAGTAAACTAGATGACTCCCGCAACTCAGTTGTACCAAAATTATTATCGCGTGGGAACAGTACATTTTTCCGGGATAAAAAGTATCTTATGTCCTTTCCCGGGACTCAAAGTATTTCCGTACCCAGCAAAACCGGTTCAGCGGTTTGGGCGTGAAGGGGTAACAGACAGACAGACACACTTTCGCATTTATAATATTAGTATGGATGCCCTACGGCCGCGCTCAGAGATATATTTTATTGATAAAGTTAAACTTCAATTGAACGAGAAGTTTCACAGATAATAATATATGGGGCTTATGTTAAAATATTTATTTAGTTCCAATCAATACTTAATATTATTTATCTCTCAGTGAGATTAATAATAAGACATTAGTAATATGCCTAGCACTCAGATATTATTTTAAAAACATCCGTATACCCAATAAACGGTGTTTTATTTAAACGGTGTTGTTTTCCTTGTTCATTTCTTTACAAAAAATCGCTTGACAAGTGACAACACATTACAAGGGTAACACATAACATTTGTTTGGATCTTTTAAGCTTATTGCACAACTTTTATCGCGGGTTTTGAGCGCCGCGACCAAATCAAGAAATTCCATAACGAAAAACTTAGCCACAAAAGCTGTAGTTACGTACGTTAACTATTTATGATGGTAATCGTTGTACTTATAACAAAGCCAACCTTTAAGGCTTCAGTCTCAAAATCAGCGGGCAGCGGGGCGGGAGTGGCGGCGGCGCGTTTCAATGTATAGATTTATATGGATAAGCCGTCTAGTATGCCGCCGTTCGCGCATGCCGCTGTGTTTTCGAGGCCTGTCCATATAAATCTATACATTGGAACGCGCCGCTGCCTCTCCCGCCCCGCTGCCCGCTGATTTTTCAAGACTGAAGCCTAATTACGCTAACTATTATAAAAATTTTAGGGGTCCCCATAGGTACAACTGAAACAAAAAAAAATTTTTTCGTCTAACCTACGCGTATAGGGTATCTATGGATAGGTCTTCAAAAATCATATTGAGATTTCTAATATCATTTTTTTCTAATCTGAAGAGTATGCGAGAGAGACTCTTCCAAAGTTGTAAAATGTGTGTTAGGGGGGGGGGGGGGGGCTCTCTCTCTAACTTCTAAAGTAGGGGCATGATAATTCAAAAAAAGAATATGATGTACATTACAATAAAAACGACCAACGAAAATTGGTTTGAGCGAGATCTATCAAGTAGTTTTTTTTATACGTCATAAATGGTAAACCTTAATTTAGCTTTCATTAAATCAACTAAAATATAAAAATAAATCAAAAACCTTTTATTTTTATAGAAATAAACCTTATTGCTGCTGCGGAACCCTTCAGTGGCGAGTCCAACTCGCACTTGGCCGGTTTTATATATAAGATATCTCAACTAAAAATTATTGAAACACCTGTTTGTAAAGGAAGCATGTGAAGTTAAGCTACACCGCAACATGTATTGATTTACAAATGGTCACAATGACTTTGGAATGGAATGGACTCTTTGAATATTTATCTATGAATAATAAAAACTAAGGAAACTAATAGCTGGTTTACACGTATTAAGTAGATAAGTAGTAACTAAATTCTAATTGTCGTCTAGCTTAGGACTTACTAAATTTTAACTTGCTACTAAATTTTGTGTTTACACGCAATCAACAACTTAAAATTTAGTTAATTACTTATCTACTTAATACGTGTAAATCAGCCCTAACTCACATACTTCAATCGTTTTGAATTTTTGATTCTCAAGGTTCTTTTCACACACTAAAGTAATATGGCAATAGCTGCGAAAAACTACATTCAAATTGACAAAATAAAGCCGTTAACAATAGTCACTTCTATAATTACACAAAATTCTTGCATGTATTCGGGTCCCTTTTTGCATAAAGTATGCATGTATTCGGGTCACATTTTGTAGAATCGCAACAAATTTTTTGACACAGTTACTCCTCCCTAGTTTTTATTATTCGTAGATATTCATACAATAATTAACTGTTAATTGTTACGTTTTCGTTACAATCTAAATAACTACGGGTATTTATAGGAATTAGTCTTATCTAAGTCTAAATATTATAGTCTTTACGCTCTGCTGAAATGCCCTGTTGGCTGTTTGGGTGAAAATAAAATATTCGATAGTACTATCACTCTACAGTCGGGGATATCATACACGGGATTCACCGTCGAAATTATCGGATGTAAGCTTTTGTCTAACTACCCTGCGGGGCTAAAATGGTCGCTTATGAAAATCATATTATGAATCATAATATGATTAAGTTAAAAAAATCGCAAAATGGCACTCTGCTTGCTATGCAGATGTCTAGTATTCGTACTAATTTAGGTTAGCTGATCGCTGTGCAATGCAAAACAGTGTAAAGAGGCCCTGCGTCGACAGTGATTACTCAAGATAATGTTTTAAAACAAAATAACAGAGCATGTAGTTTATTTGATGGGGTTACGATGAAAAGTTAATGTTCGTACTTCTTTAATAACTACTTTAACAATATAAAGTGTTTACTCATTTTGCAAAACAGTAGAAAACTCAAGTACTTACAAACTTCAAACTATCTCCAAGTTCAGAGCCAAGTGCTATTAGATCACGCAGGGGACTAACGACATATTACATGCTCATTAATATCCGTAATTATTATTTTGATTGGAGGAAATGTAGCTCAACCATTAACTGTGCCATTCATTATTGTTCTACGTTCAGCAATTAATTATGCTTTAACGCTAATGTTTTGCGCTTTTGATGTGGAACCTTTGATGTTAATTTATTATGAAGTTGGATTGCATTCGAGGCCTATTCATTTAATTACAAAAGCGTATTGGATGATGAATTTCGCAAAATATGACACATTTTTCAACTAGGGACAAACTAGCAAAAGGCAGGGTGACAGTTGCTTCGCTGTCGCAAACTTATCAAATCACCCTGCCGGTCATATTCTGATGGAAAGCAACTGTCATCTCTCATGGACAAATCAAATTAAACTTGTGTTCCTAAACATTTGCTTAGATCAGAATGAATTGAAACGAAGTCCATAGGATTGAAATGAAAGAAGTACCTAGTCTACTACGGGTGCAAGTATATCAAGTATATAAGTCGTAACAAACTAACGAGCATAACCTTATATCACACGGCGCGATCTTAAATAGGATTAGAGGTGATGGAAGTCAGCCTCGCACTAAATGGGCTCAGAGGCGACGCTCGCTGGTGGTTTCTGGATTTATAATTAACTCATGAGTTATGTGTTCCGTGTTTGAAGCTTTCTTGTCAATTGACTGGATGTGAAAAATGATTACAACTACCTTACTCCCGACAGAATCAGAATCGAATCGAGAAACGAATCAGCTCGATCTCGAAGCTTTTGCTACTCCCGAAGTAATATTATATACTAGCGCTAAATTGTAATACGGCTCAATTCAGAACTAATTCGATCTCAATCGGCTTTTCCCACTCCTGAAGTCCTGACAGCTATACTAGCGCGCGATCGTGCTGCGGCTCAATTTCGAACTAATCAGACTCGTATTATCAAAATCGTATCAGTTTCGGGGGTAAGGCCGCGTTTCCACTGACGCGGAGCGGAGCGGAGAGGAGCTTAGCGGTGCTGAATTGACCAATCACCATGCTCGAAATCTTCGCTTCACTTCGCTGTCATTCCGCTGGAATAGCACGATTGGTCAATTCGGGCACCGCTAAGCTCCTCTCCGCTCCGCTCCGCGTCAGTGGAAACGCGGCCTAAGTAAGACTGCTGGTCTGCAAGAATGTTGAGCGTGGATTACATTGTCATGCGAAGCAACTGTCACTCAAATTCACATTAGTGTTAAATTATACTTGGCCGCGTTTTATTTAGCGTTAAAAACGATCAAAACGCTCAAAACACTTCCTATTTTGAGCGTTTTGATCGTTTTTAACGCTAAATGGAACGCGGGGCAGGATGACATTGTCAGGAGGGTGTGGACTATGGGTGTGAAGCTTCCATCAAGTGATATCGTTACTTTTTCATCCTTGTAGGTTATAATGTTCTATATTCAATGGATTTTTCTCTTGATTAACTTCAAGTTTAGAAGTATACTTTTAACTTGTTTTACTTGTTTTGAATTTATGTCTACAATCTACATAATTAATATATATTATGTAGACGTAGATCGATAACAAGTATAATTTTGGTTTGTTGGTTTATTTAAAAATTGTCAAAAACCTAAATAACGAAAAGGTAGAAAAGTGTGTAATGTAATTTTTGTTGATAAAGGGT
This sequence comes from Lysandra bellargus, assembly GCA_905333045.1. Classification (NCBI taxonomy): domain Eukaryota; kingdom Metazoa; phylum Arthropoda; class Insecta; order Lepidoptera; family Lycaenidae; genus Lysandra; species Lysandra bellargus. Next base: position 8,747,795 of record HG995323.1, read on the forward strand.
TATAAGTTATTATTATAAATAAGTTATTATTATAGCGTAACAAGGCCCAGTGACATAAACAATAACAATATGTAACTTATGACTTCTAAAACTCACGAAATATGTGAATCAGCATAGTGGATAATGCTAACCGATTTTTTTTAGAAAAACTTGGGAATACGAGAATAGAAGTTTGTTGATCGTAAACACATGTTGTGAATAATGTTTTAGTAGTTCTTAGTTTTTATTTCAATTTTAAATTAGTTAAATTGATTTAATCTCTAGCTAGAAAACTTGATTTAACAAAAATCTAATAATGCAGTTTAATTGTCTTCGAAATTATTTCTTGGTCTTAATTATGCTGCTGCCGCACTGCTTGCGACGTAATGTGAAGGCAGCCTAAGGGGGCTCCCATACAACAAACGTAATTTTTTTGGCCTTTTTTGCTCGTAGTCAATAAAAGCACCAGGCAATAAAAATATTTAAATATTAATTTATATCTGTTGGGTACGCGCCGTACGCGCATTAGATAGGTATGACATTTTTGTACTTCGCGATCGCTCCGTGCGAATGCATACACCCTAATAAACCAGTCTGTTAACCGCCGCCCTTGTTTCACTACGTATCTAACTATATCCTATACAAAAACACAATTTTTGCCTACGTTTGCTCTATAGCGGTACGGAACCCTTCGTGCGCGAGTCCGACTCGCACTTGGCCAATTATTCAATTTCATCAAGATTGTTTTTTGACAGCCTGTAACTAATTAAGTATATTTTAACAGGCTTTCTTGTATATATAATATGTATACGACATACGTACATCTCTGAACTGTGCGATGCCGGCCTCGCCGAGCTCGTACATGGACACGTAGGCAGCCTCCGGCTGCACGAACACCTGGCACAGCACCATCTCCTCGCTGCGGAACATCGTGCCCGCCCGCCCCGGACCTGCAAACACCACGATATAACCACTTCGAAAAAATCGGAAAATTTACGATTTCAGCAAGATTTTCTTGCGGAAATCGTGGACCTACAAACACCAGGATATTAAGTAGCAGTTCTCTGCGGAATATGAACGATTCCAGCAGGAAAATCACGGAAACACCTGGATATTAGGTAGCAGTTTAACGTGCGGAAAATGCATGATTTCAGCAAGATCTTCTTGCGGATATCGTGGACCTACAAACACCAGGATATTAGGTAGCAGTTCCCTTTGGAAAAGTGAACAATTTCAGCGGGATTTTCTTGCGGAAATCGTGGAAACACCAGGATATTAGGTAGCAGTTTAATCTGCGGAAAATATATGATTTCAGCAAGATTTTCTTGTTGAAAATGTGGACCTGCAAACAGCAGAATATTAGGTAGCAGTTCCCTGTGGAAAAGTGCACATTTTCAGCAAAATTTTCTTGTTGAAAATGTGGACCTGCAAACACCAGGATATTAGCAGTTCCCTGCGGACCTGCAAACAGCAGGATATCAGGTAGCAATTCCATGCGAAAAAATAAACGATTTTCCGTTTCCCGGAACAAACGGTACTAGAGTGCCAACACCAAATATTCTTAACTGGCAGTTCCGTTCCAGTGTTGTAGTGTATTTTGTCGAGGTCAACTTTAGTGTAAGTCACCATAATCTCTTTTATCTGAATTTTATCAAAATTGGCCCAAACGTTCAGGCATGCTCTGACCAAACAAAATTAGTTCAACGGAAGACAGTAAGGTTTTAAACTATTGTTCACTTTCCTTTGTTTGTGAATATTCCTTAGCCTTACAATAAAGTTCAGGACGCTCTTTTATCTTTTATTTTAAAATGACGACAACCAATGACCTTGGAACACCTGGACCTTGACCTCTTACATTAATTTAGTCTGGAACAGTGGAAACGAGCGAAATTTGGCGCACAGGCGCGACTCACATGCCGATCATTCTAATACCATCTGTTGTGATTCCTATTGTATTTTTAGACAGGATTTTTACACGGCAATCATTTTCGTTTGTTACTGACAGCTGTTTTGATCTTGATGAGCTTTTATTACTGAATACACTCATTTATATTATTGACGTAATATATTTATTGACCTTTTAGCAGACTGTACAAATGTAGAGTTACGTAAAGACCTCGCCACAACATTTATTAATTTACTGTCGCATTGTGTTTGCGGTCGATTTTTATTAGAAGTACTTAGTAGTCAGTAAACCTAAAATACTAGATATTGTACTACAATATTATGTAGGTAAATAAATATGTACTGTCAGAGTAGTTGATTCCTAGGCAGTAGGCAGACGGGGAACCTAGTACATTTTTCCGGGATGAAAAGTATCCTATGTCCTTTCCCGGGACTCAAGGTATCTCCATACTTTTCAGCAAAATCGGTTCAGCGGTTTGGGCGTGAAGAAGTAACAGACAGACAGACAGACAGACAGGTATTCACACGTTCGCATTTATAATATTAGTATGGATTGGAATCTCGGAATCGGCTCCAACGATTTTCATGAAATTTAGTATATAGGGGGTTTCGGGGGCGATAAATCGATCTAGCTAGGAATCATTTTTAGAAAATGTCAATTGTCATTTTATTCGTGTTTTATCGAATACCGTGTTTCGTCAAATAGCTAGTATACTTTAAAGAGTAGTCTAGTTAGTGGTAGATTTAACTGAGTGACCGGTGATGTTATGTCAGGTCACACTATCAGGTGGCAGCGGTTCAACGCGGCCACCGCCGACTAATCTTAGCACCTAGACATTTGTACTAGCGCCCAGCTGAGATGATCAGGGCTGTCACTCACAATTAATAATCTCTTTTGATATCTTGATACTCTAAAGGGTCAATTCAGACCGCATTGCGATGCGTAGATGCATATTTTTTAAATTTGTATATGCAAATATGTCAATAACACTTAAATGTACATGTATATACATGTACATTTAAGTGTATATTGACATGTATATACTTATATGTACATATATATTAAATGCTTTAGAAACGATTGTACGCGTCGCGATACGGTCTGAATTGACCCTAAGTATTTAAAGAATATCCTTGAGAATCATTGCAGACTGCAAAGGGAAACCTCGTACTCTGTTCATGTTTAAATAGAGTAGGAAAGTACGAGAAAGCCTGCGGTTTTGTAAAATGTAGTAAAGTGCGTAACGTCAAGGTCTTCACTGATTCTTATAAAAGAAACGTCAATTTCATTGATACAATGCTGTTAAAGCGTTTTAACATAAGTGGTTCTATAAATAACGTCTATAGTTCATAAACTTTTCATTTCGGTCATTGTAAAAGACGAAAAACAACGTGCATTTGCAATTCAAAGTAAACGGTGCTATTAGAATAAATGTTTGTTTCAGTCCTTGAGTGAATGTCTGCGCCGGGTCAGCGCTTCGCTGAACTGTGACCTATTATGTAGTGATTAGATTATGAATTAGAGCACGATGACTACACCTATATCTGTGCGACCGATAACGCCATATCTGTGCGGAACGGATCACACCGGAATTTAAAAAACGTGTTGCGAAAAAAAAGTTACGCGCACATTTCTGTCCGTCTGGGTCAATTGAGTCCGCAACGGTGCGGTCTGAATTGCGGTCTGATTTAACCCTTAGACTGACAATCAGTAGATATTATGTGTTTCTTTACCTCTTTACGTTTAACTCGCCTAACCGATATAAATGGGTATGGAGACGTTTAAGGTTCCGGGAAAGGGCATAGTTTTTGTCAAGGAAAAATGCGTGTTTTCCGCGAGATAAAAGAGTTTCGGTTTGGAAGTTCAGCAACAATTAATGTTCTGCAAATATGAGTTTTGAAAAGCAAGGGAGATGAGGTGATGAAAGTATCTTTAAGTATTTTCTTTACAAAGGTATATATTGAATGACGACATGATTGCATAATTTCAAGTTGGACAATGATGACTAACATCGGACGGAGACAGATCTCGTTTCATCACAGGGCTGACTTCGATAACGATTCATACTAATATTCTGTCTGTCGGTCTTTTAACTCTTCACGCCCAAAGAACTGAACCGATTTTGTTGAAATTTGGTATGGAGATAATTTGAGAGGTTACTTTTTATCCTGGAAAAATGTACGATTCCCGCGCGACAAACGAATTTTGGCGCAACGGAGTTTCAGGCGTCATCTAGTGACTGTGAAGTCATAAATGAATACAAGGTCGCTGTGAATTAAAGGAGTAGTATATTATATAAGTATGCAGCTTTTGGCAGCCCTACTTAAATCCCAGGCAGACTTGCATTGAGACGATGCTTCGCTTTATATATTTTTATACCTGGACGCCATCCAAATAGTACTCTGGGTTATTAAATACCAATAACTGTGTGATATTCTTTTATTGCTAAGACAGACAAACATTTGTGTATATTTAAATTTGTTTCCGTTTTATACCTTGCCTTATCATCATCATTAATGCGACCTCATTAAATGAGTTTATTTATGAATCAGAGAGTGTCTCCTTACTGGTTCTTTATTCGATTAATCAAAATATCTTTGGTTGGTCGACAATTATTGTAATACTGACTGTGTTTTGACAAACCTGTTCCGCATGAAAGTTGCTTGCATCTTATCATTTCATAGATGTTAACACGGAACGATCTGTACGCGGCGCTAGCTCAGCGTACTGATTGTTCCAGTAGAGAAGCGACGACAACGCGACGCACACGCTGCGTTGTCGCTGCGCATACGTCCATCGAACAAACGCTAGTGTGAAGGCAGCCTTATTTCTATCTTGCGGACAACATGAGTGCGGTCAGGAGCATGTTGTCACCTGTATGCGGACCAGACGTCGGATGTCAAAATCTCATCCGTGCCCGTGTCGAACTGTCGAGACTCGAGACGTTGTCGAATCCGTGACGGAAACTATTTAGCTCATACAAAACAGTCACTAATGTCAGTATGACAGTAAAATTCGGATACACATTCGGATACATTGACAGGAGTTTCCGAAATTCGAGCCGTATCCATGCGGATTCGTTTCGGGCTGCAGATCCGCGCGCGGGTGACAGCACGCCTGGCAGAAATTAAAGCGCGCCCTTATAAACAGAGTCAGTGACCTCTGCCTGTACTTCGTTATGGTTTTGGGAGCATACAGCTGCATAGTCTAGCTGCTCCAACATGATTACATGACCAACGTGGGTGAGCAATTGTCACGTTCGCTTCATATAATCATCGCATTCTATTTATATCACCTTTAATGAATGGCGAATGGAATTGTTTACACGAGGCTTTACATTAATGATCAGAATCAATAAGATATTTCACACATTTTTATTTTTATAGATAAACTAGCTGTCCTGGCAAACGTTGCTTTGCCATAACATAAAGTTAAAAGTATTTCGCCCATATTATTTTATTGAAGTGACTAAATAACTATGTCGCCATGGCAACGTCGATCGCTATCCCGTCGCATAAACAATGGTCGCCGTCAATCTCAGGTTGTAATAATTTACTATTATTTATTTAACAAATGCACTTATCAATATATAAAGTACCCAGTAGCCGATTCTCAGACCTACTGAATATGCATATAAAATTTGGTAAGAATCAGTAAAGCCGTTTCGGAGGAGTTGTTGGACTAACATTGTGACATGAGAATTTTATATATAAGATGTCACAACGACTAAACTATAGCATAGTAATAATATTGATGATCTAAATTTTATGGATAGAATAAAACTTTTCCGTGAATCTAGAGTCTTTAGCAGGGGCGTATGCTACCGTTGTATCTGCCATATCAATTATATGGGGCTCCGGCCTCCGAGGCCATGGCCCCAACGTCTTAAGAAAAAATTAATAAAAATTTTCCAAATACATTTTTTTTATTCACAAATGACAAAGTTAAAAAAGCTATTTCTTGGTTACCCGTGTAAAGCTGAGTTTAAAAGTAAACAACAGCAACACCCTATGCGAAGAAGTTTTAACTTTCATAAGGGTCTCTAAAAATTTTTATACGGGGCCAAGGGCACGCTGCGCTTCTGGTCTCCAGACGCATAATTTTGTCACTAACTACGAGCTCGCCGCGTCCTACAGTACGCCTACGCACGGAGGAAGGAAACAATGAAGGCACATGAAGGTGACAAAAGGAATGAGCAAAATATAAAATATATTGCAAAGAAACTGTGCACAAGCTTTGGTATTAAAGATAGTAGAATAAAAGTTACATTTGTGGATTAGAGAGAAAATGTTTTTACTTCAATCGTCTATTTATGGTAGAACGCGTGCTAAAATTAAAACAAACAAAAAAGCAGGGCAGGCATAAGTTTTCGTGGTAGAAAGAGAGGCATTATTTCATCTCCTACGCCGCGCTGGGAGTTCAGCGGGGCTAAAATGGTCACATTTAGCAATTCCTCTCAATCAATTCAGCAAATGAATTGTCAAAACTGTCAAACGGACAAATGTCAAATCAGTACAAAATTACAGAAATGAATTGCAAGCAGAATTGCATTTTGCGATTTTAAAGAATTGAATCATATTATGATTCAACAAAGCGACCATTTTAGCCCCCCTGTTTCCCTTCTTCTTGATCTTTTTTGACTACGTATCCTAACGCGAGTTTTTCACCCATCGCGTGGCTCAAAAGTGCATAACGCTCAATAGTTTTCCCTTCAAAAATTATATTATACTGCAGTCAATGAGTGAGACATTTGCAAGTGAACATCAAGATTAAGCAGCTGAATAGTCTGTCGTCGTGCTGAGTGCTGTGACCCGGTTGTGACAATGAGCGCCGCAGGAAACGAACAAGATATTGGACGTTCAATTTCGTACATACAGCTCTGAATATAGAAGTATCTTTCAACAGCAAGAGTAAGTATGGAACTTTTTAGAATACAATTTAAAAAATATAACGTCAAAGTAATTATAATTATGACGTTTTCCCTTTTTTGAATTATGACCATAACCTATGATGTTAGTCATAATTATTAAAAAGATCACGTTCATACAAATTAGATAAGTGACTCCTTGGACATAATTTGGATGTAAAAACATGCTTTAATGTGAGATTATTTTGGTAACAGATTATAAATAGTTATTGCTTGGCTAGTTAGGCAATAGGCATGCCTTGTAGTGTTCATCTTGGCCGAACACAATAATATTAGGATAATAAAAGTATAAGCTCCCCCCCCCTGATTACATATTCATTTTATTATAAACCATTAAAGTATTATAAATACAACTGAGTATTTTAAGAATATTTTAAATTACTAAGCACCTGTTGACATTATTTGCCTTACTCATTATAGAGCAAAAAAAAAGCAAAAAAAACACGTTTGTTGTAATATGAGAGCCCATATTTAATTTATTTTGTTTATAGTTTTTGTTGTTATAGCGGAAACAGCTAGACATACACAAATTGTGACAATTTCTGAATTCTAGCTACCGGTTCTTGAGATAGGTACAGCCCGGAGATGAAAACTATGAAAACGATAAAATATCATAATTATTAATTAGCTAATAACAAGTCCGACTCAAAAGTTTTAACAAGGTCACGTGTTTCCAATGATTCCCGTCCTATAAATTGTATGAATTTAACGACACTATGTCAGTGAGTAGTGACACATTATGACGAGACGCAGTGGGGCCGCATTTTTCATAAAAGTTTACGAACCATCGATTTCCTGACTTTAATGAAAAATGCGGTCCGCTCCGTCGCGTCGCGTTGCAACGATGTTTCTAGTCGTCATTTCTAGATAAAGCTCGATACCAGGTCAAGTTGTTTGATGCAACAGCTGATCAAACAGAAATAAGCTGTGTGACATTTTTGCACTCTCTATTATACGTTTTTTATACGTATCTACCGTTTAACTTAGAAAGAATTTTAGTAAATTTACAACCAAAAGTGACAGTCACGGAAGAAAAACTAGAATTAAGTACAAACTAGAAATACCGGTGATCACTTAGTAAAGTTAGTAAATCTTTTAAAGGTCAATGTGTACACCTTTACAATAAAATGCCAGAAAACGTTCAAAATCTTTCCATTAATAAATTTAAAAAAGTAGTCAAAGAACGTTTGTGTGCCAAAGCCTATTATAAGGTCAATGATTTCATAAACGACGGCACATCTTGGGAGTAGGATGGCTGCTTGCAAGGCTACTTCTACATTATTTTATGACTTACAATTATGTATGTATGTTGACATTGTATAATTTTAAGTTACAGCATTGTAAACTTTATTTTAAAAGATTATTTTTTTTCTCACTTTTTTTGGCAAATAAAGTGGGCCCCGTGCGAGTTTCTTACGCTGGTTCTTCTCGCCGGGTTAGTTCCCGAACCGGTGGTCATCATGTAGACTTTCAGAAAATATTTGCAAAAAATTTATTCTGAATAAAAAAATTTGAGTTTGAGTTTAACTTCTTCGTTATTTAAGCTACAAGGTAACTGTAACAAATAATGAGACTGGGCACGGAATTTCATACAGACATTTTACATAAAGTTTTATGCCTTAATTCGTGTTTTAAAATTAATCTTTATTATTTTAGAGTTGATGTTGATAATATTTAGTGGTCTAGTCACTGTGATAAATGTATTTCTTAAAACTTTCTTCTTCGGACCTTCTTTCTAAAAAATTTCATTAGAAAATGTTTGGTTATTAAGAAATCTTTTAGCTAGTTGTTTCTAGTGTCTTATACTGTATCTGTATTAGGTGTATATCAAATCAATAAATTACAAGGACAAAGAAATACAAACATAATAATCTATAATGGATTTTGATAGAAAGCGTGAAAATTATTCATCATCAACAGTAGCTTATGAATTTTTCATACCTTATCCACCTAGTGTAATAACTTTTTCAAATAAATATTAGGTACTTAATTTAGTAAGGTGCCCGTTGGCTTGGATCCTAATAATAGGTAATGGATTGAATAAAATATTCTTTTTTTCTATGGACGATTCACACCACGTCAGTCTGGCCCCGTGGCAAGTACCTGAAGGACTTGTGTTACGGGTACCAGATAACGGAAATATTTATAATATAACTAGATGACGCCCGCAACTCAGTTGCGCCAAAATTCGTTTATCGCGTGGGAACCGTACATTTTTTCGGGATAAAAAGTATCCTATGTCCTTTCCCGGGACTCAAAGTATCTCTGTACCAAATTTCAGCCCAATCGGTTCAGCCGTTTAGGCGTGAAGAGGTAACAGACAGACAGACACACTTTCGCATTTATAATATTAGTATGGATATTTTTATTTATAACATAATCCATACAAAAAGCCATTTCATATCACTCTTACAAAAAGATAGAACTGTATGATTCAGAAATAATAACCGATATCAATCTTTACCCTATAGTCTAAAGTTTTAAACATAATAATTAATATTATATATGTCACAGTTAGTCTGTTTGTATAACTGAGTTCTGACTGTCTGATCTCCTCTCTCTTAAACAGCTGTATCGATGTTGATGAAATTTGGTAAAATGTACTTTGAGTTCCGGATATGACCATCTTATATTTTTATCAGGAACTGGATGACCCAGTGAACTTTATATCGCTTCTCTTCTCATATAAAACTTTAACTGGTCTTCCACAAATATTTCAAGATTAAAATTAGCCAAATCGGTTCATCCGTTCTTAGGTTTAATCGAGACTAACAAAATTCATATCTATATATATTATAAGTAAGGGTAATACATACTTAATATATATTGCTTAGTTATAACTTTTAAGTGAATTTCAGTATGCGTAAAGTTGCAGGTAAAATCAAGTAATATAATGAATATTCAATAAACATGAATGGGAGGTTGGATTTGTAACAGTAACACACACACAAGTCACAATAAAGGGAACATAGTAATATGTGTATACCACACATATATAGACATAAGTGTTGCATATAGTCCAGTGCGTAAATAGGGCAGGTATACGTCAGAGGTGCCAGATTCATTCTTATCAACGGGTTATGGAACGCGTGGTATGGTAATGAAAGACGTGAGTGGATGAACACGATAACAGCTAACAGTAAGATAATTGCCGTTTTTTGCTTAAATGGCGGCTTTAAGAGCCCGGGTTACCCTCGAAATTCTCATACATACGTAATACCAAAATCATTTTGTCATACGAAAGTATTTAACATGTTTGAGTTATTTTTCAGCTTAAAATAGTAATTACCTAGGTTCCTGAACAAAAATTAACTTCAAAATATTTAAACACTAAAAAAAAATTCTAAAAAATAGAGTAAACACTAAAAAATAGAGTAAAACACTAAAAAATATATAAATAAATAGTAAATTTACTACAAAATATTTAAATACTAAAAAATATTTTTTTAAGTTGAAATATTTTGTAGTAAATTTAGTAAAAAAAATTATACACAAAAAATTTTTTTTTAGTGTTTAAATATTTTGAAGTTAATTTTTATTCAGGAACCTAGGTAATTACTATTTTAAGCTGAAAAATAACTCAAACATGTTAAATACTTTCGTATGACAAAATTATTTTGGTATTACGTATGTATGAGAATTTCGAGGGTAACCCGGGCTCTTAAGAAATTTAAAAAATGTGCGTTATATGTGTAGCCAGATATATTAGACAAGTGATGCAGAAGATAAGTTACAAGGTTTGTTCAAATTATAAGGGAAAATAATCGGCCAAGTGCGAGTTGGACTCGCGCACGAATGGTTCCGTACCGTTAGAGAGCAAAAATAGGCCAAAATTGTGTTTTTTGTATGGGAGCCGCCCTTAAATTTTTATTTTATTTTAATATTATTATTATTTATTGACGTAGACATACAATAAGGGCCTTCGTGAAAATATCATGTGCCTACCTGTTGCCATTACTGATATAGAGCAAAAAAGGCAGAAAAAAATCACGTTTGTTGTATGGGAGCCACCCTTAAATATTAATTTTACTTTGTTTTTAGTATTTGTTGTTATAGCGGCAACCGAAATACACAATATGTGAAAATTTCAGAAGTCTAGCTATAGCGGTTCTTGAGTTACATCCTGGAGACAGACAGACGGACGGACAGACGGACGGACGGACGGACAGACATCGAAGTCTTAGTAATAGGGTCCCGTTTTTACCCTTTGGGTACGGAACCCTAAAAAGGAGTAAATGTCCGTATGTTCCAAAATGTTACTTATTGTATTCTTGCACTCACGTCTTCATTTATTTCTAAATCGGTTTAAAATTAACACTTTTAGAACGTCTGCAAGATACAATTTTTTAAAAATGGGGAAATGCTTTGCGCATCCCCGGCGGTTGGAGACATCCGCCGGATTAGGGACATCGGTCGGGGTATATGGGACTCTCCGAGGAACTACCCACTAAAGCCCCATGGTGCTCCACTCCCCGCCTAGGTACAGTCACAGGCACGATCAACCCACCGCAACTCTACCAGCGGTTGTCCGCGTCTCGCAAACTCGTCAAAGCATGTAGGCTTTTCTAGGTCGTCCCGCGGGGCGGCCTAGAAAAGCCCACACGTAGGCCGCGATGTGCAGGAACACCATGCGCATCAAGGCTCTCTCTGGACCTCGGTGCAGTGGGCAGCAGTGTCCCCACATTGCTACCCCGAGTATTCTGGGCAAGGCAGGGCGCTGCAGCTACTCCTTGGTGCGCGTCTTCTCCTCGGCCGTCTCAAGGGGTCGAGCGCCTCCCGTTCTTTGCTACGCTCAGCCTCCTCCTTTGCAGTGATGACTTCCTGGGCAAAGTCATTCATCGCCTGCCACGCAGTCTCGCTGCTCAGCATTGCCCCTACCATTATTACACCTAGTATTAAATAACTTGTTAAGAGTTTAAGACGCACCGTAGCTTTCAAATTGATGAATCAATTTTGCTAAAATAGTTTTTTTTCTTGTTGACATGATGATATCGATCATAATATTATTCTTGTTGTTTGTCATGTTCTCAGCTATAATCTTTCATTGTCTTTTGTCAGGGCTTACTAATTTTTTTTTAAATTTTTCATTGATTATTTTGTAAAATAATCATTGGCACATTAATATTATTATTTTATCTTCTTTTAGCTAATTGTACCTACTGTTAGAGAGTAAACAAAGTAATAATATTTATGCGAAGCTAATAATTATTGTAAACAAATCGTAGGTGATTTACTTATCATTTATGTATTCATTATATTATTATCAATATTATGCATTATACGTGCCGTATGTATTTTAGTTAAAAGGCACAACATTATAATTATGTTCTAAATTTTTAAATAATATTATTTGTATTATTTGTTGCTGTAGACCAGAGGGTCCCAAACTCCTTTTTTTCTTAGACCACTTTCAAAATTTACGTGGATCCGGTGGACCCCGTGGAGCACCCCTCTTCTTTCCTACGTCTACAATTTTTTTAAGTCATTAACAGTCGCTTTGCATCTAACAAACTATCAGTATATTATGCTTTCCAAATTCTGATAAGAGAAATGAAGGCAGAATTTTAGTTTTTCACAGCAAATAAAATAATGTTCATGGACCCCGCTTACCCGCCATTTTTTTCAGGTCAAACGTAGACCCGTGAAGTCTCGCGTGGACCCCTGGGTTCCAAAGTGGTCCACCTGGACCGCTGCTATAGACGAAAGCAGCAATCCATACTTCCATACTAATATTATAATATACGCGAAAGTGAGTCTGTCTGTCTGTCAGTCTGTCTGTTGCCTCCTCACGCCCAAACCGATGAACCGATTTTGCTGAAATTTAGTATAAAGATACTTTGAGTCCCAGGAAAGGACTTAGGATCCTTTTTTCCCGGAAAAATGTACGGTTCCTTTGCGATAAAAGAATTTTGACGCACCGGAGCTGCGGGCGTTATTAATTATTATAATTAATACTAGCTGTTGCCCGCGACTTTTTTTCTCCTTTTTAAGGCCCCTTAGGGCCGGGACACAAAAACACGGCACGACGTCGTACGGCGTCGTACGGCGTCCGCGCGTCGTAAAAAACCCACGGCAGTGCGCCGTACGGCGCCGTGCCGTGGGTTTTTTACGACGCGCGTCCGCACGGCGCCGTACGACGCCGTACGACGTCGTGCCGTGTTTTTGTGTTCCGGCCCTTACTCAAAGGGTAAAAACGGGACCCGATCACAAAGATAAATTAATATCAGCCTGTCCGTCTGACCATATCCAGCCTGTACCTCAAAAACCGCGCTTGACAGTTGACATTTTCACAAATTATGTATTTCTGTTGCCGCTATAGGGTATATAGTCGTGTGCGTACAAGACAAAAAAACGAAGAATACAGCTTTTGCTGAACCAAAGATTTCCTTTGGTAGGATTGATGATTTGGTAGGATTGATCCCTAAGATGGGTTTACGATGTGGAGCCACCTAAATATTTCATGCAGGTGGGGGAGGGGTTTTTTTTTTAGCTTTAACAAGGTATGAGGTCAATAACTGCGTGGCATTTAGGTATATAGTCGAGTTTGGTATCATTTTCGATTGAATCGAATGTTTAAATGCCAATTTTGGAATAATATTTAGATAAAAGATAGTAAAAATAAAATAAAATAAAAATTTAGAATGTATGATTTTCAACCAACGAAAACGCTGTTCACAGAGCTTAAGTAATAAAAGGAGGCTGATAGCTGCATTATTCTGCATGCCAAAGACATGATGATGAATGGAGCAATAAACATATTAATAATACTAGACGTTCCGCGCGACTTCGTCCGCGTAAATCTGAAATTTCACGGAAACCGTATATTTTTTACAAATTAATAACCCATGTCTCACGTAGTCTACTATATATTCGTGTCAAATAACATAAAAATTGCTCCATTAGTCTGTGAGATATTAGCCCTTTCAAATAAATTTCCCCGTTTTTTTACATTTTCCTCTGTATCTTTGATCTTATTGGTCTTAGCGTGATAAAATATAGCTTATAGCCTTCCTCGATAAATAGGCTATCAAACACTGAAAGATTTTTTCAAATAGGGCCAGTAGTTCTTGAGATTAGTGCGTTCAAACAAACAAACTAACCATCAAACTCTTCAGCTTTATTTTCACATTTTTCTCTGTATCTTTACTCCTATTGGTCTTAACGTGATAAAATATAGGCTATAGTCTTCCACAATAAATAGGCTATCAAACACTGAAAAATTCTTTCAAATCTGATGAGTAGCTCCTGAGATAAGCGCGTTCAAGCAAACAAACTCTTCAGCTTTATAATATTACTAGACGTTCCGCGCTGCTTCGCCCACGTAAATTAGATATTTCACTGAAAAATTTGTCCACAATAAATAGCCTATGATTCTTCACGTTTCTACTTTTTATCTGTGCCAAATAACAGAAAAATTACTCCAGTAGTTCGTGAAATAAGCCCTTTCAAATAATTTCCCCCGTTTTTTCCACATTTTCCTCTATTTCTTCGCTTATATTAGTCTTAGCGTAATAAAATATAGCCTATAGCCTTCCTTGATAAATGGGCTATCTAACACTGAAAGAATTTTTCAAATTGGATCAGTAATTTCTGACTCATACTAATATTAGCGCGTTTAAATAATGCTTCTTCTTCTTCTTCTTTTTACGTTATTTAACAACTTTATCGTGCAAATATGAGTCCTAAAATGAATTAAGCATTCTCTAGTTATCCGAATATGGTACCGAACTTGGAATATTACCATAATTAATGCCTATATACAGATTGAGACTCTATTTTCTTCCAGAGCATAAGCTGCTAAAATTAAAAAAAAAAATACATCAAAAATCGCGGTGGCTCCACATCTTAAATCCATCCTTGGGCCATAAGGACCAATGGGATAATACCAATAAAGGAAATCTTTGGTTCAGCAATAGCCGTATAATTTACCGTACACACGCAACTAATATAACAAATAGTAAAAACAAAATAAAGTTAATATTTGAAGGAGGCTCGAAGAAACCCGTATAGTAATCAAGTGACACTCGAAAACTGTATGTTTAGTTTATGTTATTGTAAATTCACGTTTAATTATTAAAACTTTGTTCCTAAAATTAAGGAGAATTAAAAGTCAACAACCAGTTTGTCAACCGACTTCCAAAAAACGAGGAGGTTATGTGTTCGGCTGTGGATATTTTTTTAAATTTTTTAATTTTTTTATTTTTATATGTTCAACGATTACTCCGCCGTTTGTGAACCGATTTTCGAAATTTTTGTTTTGTTGTATTAGGTTTCACTCCAATTTGGCACCATGTTCACAAAAGTGGTGACCTGATGATGGGATCCATGATTATTCGGGGGTTCTCCTCGAAATTTATATGGAAATATATGGTGATTTTGGTTTTATGAGAAGCATCCTAAGCATATGCTACCAAAACGCAAGATTTTGCACCGAGGTATACTATGGTTCCGAAGCTACTAAGAGAACTCTGGATTCCTTATAGATACAAGTTTAGGAGTTTAGGCGCTGTTTTAAGAACTGATAGCATATGCTACTATGCAAATTACATTCATAATCATCATCATCATTACCACGTCAGGGTCACCAATGTCACCAAATTCAACCTTATCTCCAGAGCATAAGGCACACATTTGACATTACTCCTGAGAAGTTAAAGTTGCTTCGATAATGTAATATTCTGTTTCACTTCGCCGAGATATTCTGGAAAACAACCTAATTTCAACCTTTTGCATTGCGTTTAGCGTTCATAGTATAATAACGCATCTCTGCCAGGGCTGCCAAGCAAGCGGCGCGGCGGTGCGGGCGCGGGCCGGGTACTATGCACAGAATACAAATTACTCACGGAGGTACTATGTGCGCTGCGTGTGCGACAAGTCGAGCGAGTGCCAGCCTATTGAAACTAGTCCAGTGACCGGCTACTTAGCACGTCACACGTGTTCACTTCGATTATTTTAATGTATTGTTTAAAATTATCTACAGGCTGCAGCTGATATTATAATATTTTGTAAGTGTGACTGTAATAAGTAAATAGTACGCGTTTGCTAAAAAGAGTGAAATTATTATTTTTAACAAAAAATTAAAACCGACTTCCAAGGTAAAACAATAATAACATCCTTATAATATGAACTAAAAAGTATTAAATAATTATTCCTATCTAATAGTGCCTTTTTCCGAATTCGGCTAAAACTCAACTATTTCTGTACTCAATCTTCATCATTTTGAAGTCGGTACCAGATGAATCTTCTGTTCTCTGACAGAATATTTGAAACTTTTGGAACTGGCACCGACTTCAAAATTATGAAGATTGAATACAGAAATAGTTGAGTTTTAGCCGAATTCGGAAAAAGGCACTATTAGATAGGAATAATTATTTAATACTTTTTAGTTCATATTATAAGGATGTTATTATTGTTTTACCTTGGAAGTCGGTTTTAATTTTTTGTTAAAAATAATAATTATAAGTAGACATCGGATTATATGCACGATCAAAGTGCCGAAATATGCATGCAAGTATGCACGATAAATGGCCGAAATATGCACAAAATATGCTCAATCAAAAGTCAATTATTAATAAAATTTATAATTTTTGAAGAGTTTTCCGGAGGTGCCGTTAATAAAATTTTGTAATTTCATGAAATCCAGGATTTTAAATTTTTTATAAAGCACCAATGATAATTTTTTACCAACATTTTCCAATAATTGCAATCATAATGCCCATGTAAGTGGTAAGTAAGGGTGTCTAGCTACTTAATAAAACAACCCTACTCACCAAATTTCGTGGCTGTAACTTTGACAGTTTTTGCTCAGCGATCATGAATCAGTTAGTCAGTCAGTCAGTCAGGACATGTAATTTTATAAGCATAGATTATCGAAGTACTATCAGAGAAGTTGATTCCTAGGCAGGTGGCGGACCTAAGTAATTTGGTTTAGTTATGTCAAACACAGCCGCCAGATCACAATTAACATTAAATTGACATGATCCCACCAAATGACGTTAATCTATCAACTGCATAGGAATCAATTTCCTACTTGTCCACATCACGCACATCGCAACAATATTATCAAAATCGATTCAGCGGCTTAAAGGAGATGAGGTAATAAAACAATACTGACATTAATAGTATGAATTTAGAATTCTAATTCCGCTTAGAAACACAGTGTGGCTAATGCTATGGATTTATAATGGAATGTTGATTAAAAAGAAGTTATGGTCAGTAAAATTGTTATAATAGCTATTCAGAAATATTAAACATAATTAAAGATGAAAGTGGTATAGTTTCTGATTATACTTTTACTATATTTTTATATCCTTCAACTGCAGAAGGACTTGTTTGTTGAGTTTTTATATACTAACTAGCTGTCCCGGCAAACGTTTCTTTGCCATATTATATTAATCCTTCAGGCCCCGCGCGAGCACCGGTGATCGCGACAACAATAGAATACAATAGCAATTCCTGGAAATTCCGACTGAAGTATTATGTATATCGCCCGTTTTATTTTATTGAATTAGTGACTAAAATATAAGTATGTCACCATGGCAACGTCCATCGCTATCCCGTGACCCGCGTCGCATAAACAATGGTCGCTCTTTATAGACAAATAATTAGCAATAAAATAAAATTGCGACTATAATTAAAGATCTAAGCTATCCTATCTCTCAAGTTGGATCGAACTGCACATGGTGTGCGAATTTTATTATAATCGGTTAAGTGGTTTAGGAGTCCATGGAGGACAAACATTGTGACACGAGATTTATATATATTAAGATATGCTTGAGATGTTTGTTACGATTTTGGGAATATAACTTGATATTTTATGTTATCTTTATAGATCAGTAGTTAAATGCGATACATATGTACTTTAATATATAAGAATAATATTAGAATAAAATAACAAATTAAGGGGGGCTCCCATACAAAAAACATAATTTATGGCCTAATTTTGCTCCATAATGGTACGGAACCCGACTCGCACTTGGCCGATTATTTTCTAAAATCCCTTTTACCTAAACGATATAAACCACTTTACATGATATTAATAAAATGTATACTGTCTTTATGAATTTTACCCGACAGTATACAATATTATAACTAAGGATTTTGTGAAAAAGTGAAGTACTTACCTGTTGCCACTAGTGATATCTAGCAAAAAATGCCAAAAAATCACGTTTGTTGTATGGGAGCCCCCCTTAAATATTAATTTTATTTTGTTTTTAGTATTTGTTGTTATAGCGGCAACAGATATACACAATCTGCGAAAATTCCAACTCTCTAGCTATTACCGTTCTCGAGTTACAGCCTGCTGACAGACAGACGGACAGACAGACATCGAAGACTTAGTTAGGGTCCCGTTGTTACCCTTTGGGTACGGAACCCTAAAAATCAAAACTACACAGGAAATAGCAAAATGCTCTGAAATAATTTTGCAGACTAGATTTTAATGAAAAATAAAGAAATGAAATATTTTTTTAATGACAGTGAAAACAAATTGGTTAAGAACTAACTCTTTCAGTATGTTTTACCTTGTGTCTACCACCGATTCAGGAACCGAGAAGAGTACCGGCGTAAGAAATTCGTTTGACAAAATTGTCAGCGTGATTGTGTGTGCATGGATTTCATTTTTTTTATTCTACCTTCAGAGAAATTACTGATAGCTGGACCTACGCTATTTGGTGGAACTATGTCAAGCCAACGTTAGATTATGATGGTCGGCTGGTCTTGACATAGCCCGACCAATTAATACGACCACCACGTCCTGCTTATGTAGGGTTGTCCGTCCGGATTTCCCCGGATTTGTCCTAGTTTATAGGGCGTCCGGGGAGCGTCCGGCAGGGTTTTTGAAAAGTGTCTGGGCAAAATCCGGACACTTTTTGATTTTGTTGAGAGAAATTAACTTTTTAGTCATGACCCATGCGAATAAGCGAAAGATAAAAACACGTTAAGCATACTTTGAGTGAATCAGACTTTTACAAATTCTTGTTGGAAATTAACAGTTTAAGAGGACGTGTTCGGGGAAATAATCACATTTCGGCCAAATGTCCGGGAATTTTGTCGTGCCTGACCGGCGATGGCAATTTAGGTGATGGCAAGTGGCAACCCTATGCTTATGAAACAATTTCTCTGCACTTGCCATTGTCGCGGACGTCATTAGTTATACATTCCTGATATTTCGCGATACAAAAACGAGCAGAACATTAATTTTACTAGCAATTTATACTTGGCTGCTTTTCAGACGCCGTTTCGTTTTGCGAAATACATTAATTAAACTTTTGTTTTACGTGTCAGACAACAAGTGCAGTTTGTTATTATATTACATATTGATTTTGTCTCTTTTTTCTATTCTTTAATAAGTAGTATAGACTTCTAGAAGCTGTAAAGCTTATGTTTGTCTATCCTTCTTACTATTAAAATGATGTACTTTGTGTTTACAGTTGTATCTAACACAGAAATATTTTTTCAAATCGGACCAGTAGTTCCTGAGATTAGCTCGTTTAAGTTAACCCTTTGAAATAATTTTCCGCGTTTTTCCACATTTTCCAATATTTCTTCGCTCCTATTAGTCTTAGCGTGATAAAATATAGCCTATAGCCTTCCTCGCTAAATGGGCTATCTAACACTGAAAGAATCATCAAAATCCGTTGCGTATTTTTTAAGATTAAAGGGAACAAAGGGACATGAGGGAAAAAAGCGACTTTGTTTTATAATATGTATATATAAGAAGTCGCTTTTTTCCCTCATGTCCCTTTGTTCCCTATACTCTTTAAAACTACGCAACAGATTTTGATGATTCTTTCAGTGTTAGATAGCCCATTTATCGAGGTTATATTTTATCACGCTAAGTCTAATAGGAGAATGTGGAAAAAAACGGGGGAAATTATTTGAAAGGGCTTATCTCGTGAACTACTGGAGCAATTTTTATGTTATTTGGCACAGATAAGAAGTAGACTACGTGGAGGCAATTGATTTTAATTATTTTTTTCAGTGGCTATATATTTTTTACCCGTGTGACGCCGGGCGGGTCGCTAGTGATACTTATAAAAAGAAAAAAAAAACCGTAAAACTTACTTTATCGTCTGTTTACACATTACACAGTGCTTATATTATTTCTAAATATCAGCTACCAGTCACTAGCATTCAAGTTTATAATATATTTTGGTAAGTTTAACGAGGCTCTACTGATAAGGGATCAGCTGTTAAGAGGTCAAGTGATAACAAGCGTACACGCCCTAACATTTACTCTATTGGTGTGACAGGGCATGCTCTTGCCGAGATAAATTAAGTTATCGATAGTAATTTCTTTAATGAAAACACGTTCAAATCGATAACAATACAAATCACCAACCATTTTTTTCTTAAATTCTATTTCAAAAATAGAGCAAAATTTTATTTTTTTACCTTTATCTATAAAAAAATTCACTGCTTCCAGTTCCAAATCGTCAGTTCCGATACTTTGTCGCACTATCACGAACACACGAGCGCTCTATACGAGCGCATTGTACGTACTAGTGGCGCCGCGGTGTGGTGTGACGTACATTATTCTATTATTAATGGCTTGTTCGCACTTGACCACATTAATGACATCGTTGGCAGATGATTTTCAACCATATGTAGAGTTGTTAAGGTTCATAGTCGTAGATGTAGAGCATTCACTTTTTAAATATAATTGTTTTTTAAAGCGCTGACTTTTAATTATTTAATTAATCTTTACTGGAGAGATTAGGTTCTTCGACTGCTGCCTATTAACTTTAAATTTTTAATAAAAAAATCTAATTTGAAGGTCGGTTACGTAGGTAGATACCTATTGTGTTTTTAAGAAACATTAGTAGAGTTATAATTTTCAAAACAACAAAAATATAGTAAAAATAAGTCCAAATATAAATCAAAATATTAATTAATAATAGTTTGAAATAATATCAAATGGCTTGCACTTTCAAAGTCCTTACCTTATTGTATTTTTTATAAACGACCATTAATACAATGCATTAAATTTAGAAACCTAAAGCAGGGAAAGGGGCATTGCCCTGGCCTAGTAGACTTAGGTTGTTGTTTGTTTTGGGCCCTTTTAATTATTATGAAAGCAGACGTGAAGTCTCATTATTTTTTCACCCTCTATATATATTATATATGTTTTGTAACACCCTGTAGAGATGCGAGAGGTCAAAAGTCAAAATGTGTGTTCAAAACTAAGACATAAAGGATCCATAGAATTTTTAAAAATTGTTTTGTATATTTTAGCACCATACTACCAAGGTTGACTAATATAAGTCACAAAAGAAAAGTTTAATTTAAGGTTTTATCAAAGATTCTTGGTTCAAAGTAGCTATAAAGCATTTGATTAATCAAGACATGTTTGAAAACCGTTAACCAAAACTAAAAAAAACCTTAGCTAAATAGTTAAATACAGATTACAATGAGCTGGTGATAATTTACACTTATGACAAATCGCAAACATAATATTAACAACACGAATACATAAAATCCTATAACGTTTTATCGTAGTAACTATTTAAGTAGTAAGGTTTGCATCATAAGTGAGTACTGAGTGTGACCATCTTTTGGGTAGATACATAGTTAGTTATCTGTAAAAAATGCAATGAGTACTTTATTCAATAAATAAATAACGCTTAAGTCAATATTAATTATGTCGGCAATAGATAAAGTTCGTAAAAATATCGAGTTAATGTAATTACTTAGTGAAGTTGAGCAGATGTTTGTTGAGTGAGTTATCTGGTACGATAACCTATTTGTTTTACAAATTAAACAATATTAATCACTCCAGTTGTATTACGAATTTATAAAAACGACAAATCGTTACTTCCTGCATTATTTATTACATTACGTTTCCAATTGGTAAACATTTTTTTTAATTGGCAACCCTATTTTGGCAAAAGTATGTAACCACAACTTTGTGATTTACAACTCAAATTTTGGCTGATTCATACGCATAGGGTTGCCAGGCGTTCGAATAAAGCCGGACACTGTTAGGCTTTTTGATGGCGTGTCCGTCCAAAATTATAGAGGGTCCGGCTTTTGTAGAGCTGTACATAAAGACGACATAATATATTATGAATATCCTAACAATATAAAACCTATTTAAAACATATTACGTTTCGATATACCGAAGCTGTTGTGGTGCTGAGCCCATAATAGTAGACACAAAGTTTTACACAAAATATGTCCGGCTAGGCTGGCTGATTTGTCTGATTATTAGGTTTAGCAACTTGGCAACCCTATATGATATAACTACTTGAAATTGTTCACAACTTTATTGTGCAGGAAATATTTCAAAATATGTTCTTCTCCTAGATTCAAAGAAGTGTCATAATAAGTATTGATAAGTCGTTAAAGTTTGAGGCTGACATTAACACTGATTGTACGAGACGACGCAAAATATAGGTTACAGTTTTTAGTTAGTGCAAGAACAGTTTAAATAGTTTAGTGTATGTGTACGAGACAATAAATAAATAGGTTATAGTAAACATGATATAGATAATATTTACAGTTTAGTTTATTAGTAATAGTAATAGGGTTAAAAATATTGATTGATAATTCGTGTTAGAGTCTCTGAATAAACCATCTCGTGTACATGCCTTTTATTCCCAAAACCAATATAGTCAATAGTTAATAGTCGCATAGTTAATTTGAATAGTAAAATAGCTTATTCTTGTTGTGGACACAACGGCGACAAGGGCGGCGAAAATGTTTTAGAAAGTTAATGAAATCGCTTCGTGTTCGCTTCCTTTGACTGTATTAGGTTTATTAGTTAAAATACGTAATTATCGTGTTCCTTGGAAATTTGTATTGAGATGTTTCCCTTAAAAGTAATAAAGCATTGTCTTTGTCAAAACAATAAACAAAGGATATTTAAGAATAGAATTTAAGAAAGCTAGCAGAGGCTTAGTTTATTGTTACAATAGAAATATTTATTTGTGTTTTAAAATAGTTGAGAAATAAATAAAGTTTAGCGGGGGCAGGGTAAATAACGGGATCGCTGGCCAGGCAGCCGGCCAGGTAAAAACATAGGGTCGGGTCGGCCGCCGGCAGACCGTCAGTCCGCTCCTCGCCAGCCTACCGCGAACATCGAATAGCAGAACTGGGGAAATATCTGGGTTGGGATCATCGTCATATAGAAGAAAGGCTGGCCGGAATCGCATTTTTCTCGATCCCCGCTAATAGTACATAGCGACGAAGTGTTTTATTTCGACCACACCCAGTGCAGAAGCCGTTCTCGAGTAAATTCTCGCACGGCAACACTGCACATTTTGGTCACGTTCGAGCCTGATAGTTGAACATAGTCAACACATCGTCGCCATGCACGTCACACGATCGCAGAGCGGAATAGCTGCGTCGGCACCCCGTGAAGAGGACCGACCACCCATCGAGGAAGAAGCGGATCTCACAGTTCGTGAAGCACCTGAGTCCCGCCCGTCGTTCCCGCTACAACATGAAGACCCGTCGAAGTCTCCGTCGGTGCCGGTTACCATACAAGCCGCACCGACGAGAGCGAAGTCCAGGAGCGCCTCAAGTAAGGCGGAGAAGGCGAAGAAACTCGCCCGCGCCGCCGAAGAAATAGCAAAGAGCAAACTGGAGCTCGCCATCGCCCGGATGAGGGTTCTTGAAGCGGAATCGGAGGAGGACACAGACAATGAATCCGAGGGTGCACAGGAGAGAGTGACATCGTGGTTGGAAAATCAGCGTGCGGAAGAGGGCCATATAGATATCCAGCCTCTTCTGCCGCCTTCGTTACCGGCGGGAGCACTCATAGTTTCGCAAGCCCCGCCGCCACCACCACGTAACACAGCACCCGAGGAAAATATAGAAGTCATCGAGCAACCGTCGGGGAATATAGTTCCGTGCTCGTCATCGGCGGGCCCCAAGCCGCCGAAAGATTCCCCGCTGCCCCGCGTCGAAGCATCGAAAACAGCGGCACCACCGACGTCGGGGCAAATAGCATCGCAGCCAGTGAATAGCGAGTTAGCGCAGCTCACCTCAGCTATCACCGCGGCCGTAAACAGCGCCGCGGCGAACAGAAGCTCGAAGTACCTGGGGGAGCTGCCCTTCTTCAACGGGGCCCACAGCGAATGGCTCGCCTTCCGGTCAGCCTACATGGAGACGGAGCGCCACCTGGCCACGGCTGAAAACTCAGCAAGGCTACGAAGAGCCCTGAAAGGGAAGGCCAAGGAAGCCGTGACCAGCCTCCTCATAGCAAACGCTCCGTCAGACGTCATTATGAAGACCCTGGAAGATCGATTCGGCCGACCGGACACCATAGCGATCACCGAGCTAGACAAACTGCGCAACCTTCCCAGGACAAGCGACGCCCCGAGGGACATTTGCCTGTTCGCTAACAAAATAGCGAACAGCGTCGCCACACTTCGGCTCCTGGGAAAAGACAGATACTTATACAGTCCGGAAATAATCAAGAATATAGTGGAGAAGCTTCCGTCGACCACAAAATATCGCTGGTTCGACTACGTCGAGACAATAGAGACCGGGAAGAAAAACGAACCGGAGCTGCTACAATTCTGCGAGTTTATAGAAAAGGAAGCAAGAAGATGCGCACGATATGCAGCTCCGGAACCAATAGCAGAGGACAACACGACGCCGCCTTATAGAAGACAGCGTGCGCACCACGCACGAACAGAAGGCGAGAAGAAAACAGAAGAAAGGCCGTGTCTCCTCTGCGAACGAATAGGTCATCCCCCGGTCAAGTGCGACAAAATGCAGCAAGCGTCGACGGTATCTTCCGTGGGCCATAGCAAAGAAAAACAGACTTTGCTTCAGATGCCTCCGCTATAAAACGATGTCTCACAAGTGCGATTTCCGGACTTGTAAAATAGATGGGTGCGCTAGGAGCCATCACCCACTGCTGCACTTTAACAAGCCAAAGGAAGGCGAAAAGGAACAGTTGACATCAACGCACGAACATAGAAGAGCCCACACCTATCTGAAGATAGTGCCAGTTCGGGTCACCGGGTCAAAGAGCTCCGCCGACACCTTCGCCCTCCTGGACGACGGGTCAACGGTTACCCTGCTGGACTCCGACGTAACGAGGAAGATCGGCGCCAAAGGACGCATCGATCCCCTTGAGATAGAGACACTGGCGCCGGACAACCTCAAGTCCGAGTCGTCTCGTCGGGTTACCATCCAGCTAAGGGGCAGTGGAGAGGCCCAAGACATAGAGGCCCGAACCATCGACGACCTGAAACTATCACCTCAGGTCGTCCGGCAAGAAACGGTGTGGGCCTGTGATCACCTCAAAGACCTGGAGGAGCACTTCACCTACCAGGAGATGCAGCCGACCGTCCTCATAGGCCAGGACAACTGGCACCTCCTAGTGGCGTCCGAAGTTAGAAGAGGAGAACGCCGCCAACCCGCGGCATCGAAGACGCCACTAGGCTGGGTCCTGCACGGCACCGACTCGCGCACCCTCGGACACCAGGTACACTTCGTAAATCACCTGGTGGACGACAGGATGGAGTCAATGGGGATAGAAGAGAAGAAGCCGCAGTCCGATCCAGAGCGAAGAGCCATCGACATCCTGAATAGCAGCACACAAAAGGTCGGGGGCCGGTTCGAGACAGGAATGCTCTGGAAGAGGGAGGACTGTGTGATGCCCAACAACTATGACAACGCACTGAGAAGGCTGCATAACACGGAAAAACGCATCGACAAGGACCCGGAGCTGCGAAAAAAGTACGCGGAACTCATGGCGGCCCTAATAGAAAAAGGGTACGCCGAAAAGGCACCGCCACAGAAAACGCCGGGAAGAACCTGGTACCTGCCGCACTTTCCCGTGCTCAATCCGAGGAAACCGGGGAAGGTCCGAATAGTTCACGATGCTGCAGCGAAGACGAAGGGAGTCGCCTTAAATGACTACCTTCTCACCGGGCCAGATTTGCTGCAGCCACTCCCCGGGACCTTGATGAGATTCCGTCAACATCGTGTGGCGGTGACGGCCGACATAGCGGAAATGTTCATGCGCATCGGCATCAAAGAGGACGACAGGGACGCGCTGAGGTACCTTTGGCGCGGAGATAGACGCGACGGCCCTCCCGACGAATACAGGATGATGTCCCTTATCTTCGGTGCGACCAGCTCTCCAGCGACGGCGATCTTCGTAAAGAACTTGAACGCTCGGCAACACGAGAAGGAGTACCCAGCAGCAGCCGCGGCCATAGTCAAGGCCCACTACATGGACGACTACCTGCACAGGAAGCTATAGCAACTTTGAAGCAGGTCCAGGACGTCCATCGGAAGGGCAATTTCCATCTCCGCGGCTGGGTCTCCAACTTGCAGCGAGTTGCACGAAGTCTCGACAAGGAACAAGCCGAGAAGGCTCAAGTCGCGCTGGGCGACGGCACGAAGACAGAAAAGGTCTTGGGACTCGTATGGGAGCCACAGCGGGACGAGCTCGCCTTCAACCTTAACTTCGAACGAATTCCGCCGCACCTGCTACAGAAGAACGCGCCCACGAAGAGGGAAATCCTCAGAATAGTAATGTCGGTCTACGACCCCCTGGGCCTGGCCTCTCCAGTCACCATCCAGGCCAAGAGGCTCATACAGGAAGTATGGCGCAGGGGCATAGACTGGGACGTTCGAGTTGATGAAGATCTAGCCAAGCAGTGGACGGAGTGGATAGAGCTGCTACAAAGGTTGAAGGCGATTAAGATACCGAGGGCCTACGCAGCGTACAGTGAAGCCTCATCGCTACAGCTCCATGTATTCGTGGACGCCAGCAGCACAGCATACGCCAGCGCGCTGTACTGGAGATCGCAGACGGAAGACGGCCGTGTACGAGTCTCTCTCGTAACGGCCAAAGCACGTGTGGCACTCGTCAGGGTAACATCGATCCCTCGCCTGGAGCTCCAGGGAGCCGTCCTAGGAGCAAGAATGGCACAGACGGTCACTGAAGAGCACGAGAGGAAGCCAGATGCTCGCTTCTTCTGGACAGATAGCAAGACCGTCCTAGCCTGGCTAAAGAACGGGTCCCGGAGCTACAAGCCCTACGTCGCCCATCGTATCGCGGCCATAGAAGAGCTGACCACCTTGAACGAATGGCGGTGGCTGCCCTCGAAGCTCAACGTAGCCGACGACGCAACGAGGAGCGCCCCGCCTGACTTCGGTACGGAACATCGGTGGTACAGAGGTCCCGAGTTCCTGTACGAAAGCAGCTCTACATGGCCGGCGGAACGCGTAATAGAAGAGAAGGAAACGGGCGAAGAAAGGAGTCACCATATTGTATCAAAGCCGCCGTCGATCGAGCAAGTAATACCGGACGCCACACGTTTCTCCAGTTGGGAGAAGTACCTCCGTACCACGGCTCGGGTACTACAGTTCGTGGAAAAATTGAAGCCGAAAAGGGAGATAGTAAATTACAGAAGAGGCAAGAAAAAAAATGATAGCGATCCCGACTGGAGGAAACAAAAGAAAACGGCGCCAAAACAGGAAAAACAGATCGAGACGAAAAAACGAAGATTCGTCCCAATAGAGGCCGACTTAATCTGGCAGGCCGAAAAATTAATAGTCCGCTCAATTCAGCAAGAAAAATTCAAAGAGGAATTCAAAATGTTAAACGGTGGAAAGCCCGTGCCGAACGATAGCCGTCTTCGACAACTATCCGTTCGAGTGGAAGACGGCATCCTACGCGTAAAAAGCCGAATCAACGCAGTCGTCGGGGTAACGGAAGAACAGAAGTCCCCAGCGATAATAGACGGCGACCACCCGGCGGTGCGGCTCTGGATCGAACACACGCATCGTCGCCTGCAGCACGCCGGAGTCGAGACCACCGTGAACGAGTGCCGACAGCACTACTGGGTGCTCCGGCTGCGCCCCACTGTGCGCTCCATCGTTAAGGGCTGCCTGCCCTGCCGAATCCGGCGGGAGACCCCTCCATCGCCGGCCACGGGAGACCATCCTCCCTCCCGACTGGCCCATCACCAGAGGCCGTTCACCAACACCGGCGTGGACTACTTCGGCCCAGTCAGCGTCACAGTGGGGAAGCAGCATCACAAGAGGTACGTCGCCCTGTTTACGTGCCTTACTACAAGGGCCGTGCACCTAGAGCTGGCAGCGTCCCTGTCGACCGACTCCGCGATACTGGCCCTCAGAAGGCTCATCGCTCGCCGCGGGTGTCCGACCGTAATATTCTCGGACAACGGCACCAACTTCCACGGGGCGGACGCAGAGTTACGACGCGCCGCCATAGAGGCGATGAGCCAGGAAGCCGACGTTCGGGCCATCAAGTGGAAGTTCATCCCTCCCGGCGCTCCGTTCATGGGAGGAGCGTGGGAGCGCCTCGTGAAGTCAGTGAAAATAGCGCTCTCCGCCGTGTTGCACGAGCGTCATCCATCCGAGGAGGTCCTCAGCACCCTGCTCGTGGAGGCGGACTACACAGTGAACAGCCGCCCCCTCACGCACGTATCGGTCCAGTCCGAAGACGACGAAGCCCTCACGCCCAACCACTTCATCCTGGGTGGGTCAGCGCGGGTACCAACGCCCGGCAAGTTCGACGACGCCGACCTCATCACCCGCTCCAACTGGCGGGCCTCGCAGCGCCTGGCAGACATGTTCTGGGCGCGCTGGGTCCGAGAGTACCTGCCGGAACTCCAACACCGGCGGGAGCCTCGCGGGAGCGGAAGGACTATCAAGGAGGGCGACGTCGTGTTGATAGTGGACAGCAACCTCCCGAGGAACACCTGGCCCCGGGGCATAGTCATCGCCACATACTCGGGACAAGATGGCGCGGTTCGAGTAGTGGACGTGAGGACCAAAGGAGGAGTACTTCGGCGACCGACGAAGCGGCTGGTGATCCTGTCGACATAGTGCGTCGTCTCTCCCAGGACATCGGATCTGCAGCGTCGAGGCTACGTCGCTGCACGGCGGGAGAAATGTACGAGACGACGCAAAATATAGGTTACAGTTTTTAGTTAGTGCAAGAACAGTTTAAATAGTTTAGTGTATGTGTACGAGACAATAAATAAATAGGTTATAGTAAACATGATATAGATAATATTTACAGTTTAGTTTATTAGTAATAGTAATAGGGTTAAAAATATTGATTGATAATTCGTGTTAGAGTCTCTGAATAAACCATCTCGTGTACATGCCTTTTATTCCCAAAACCAATATAGTCAATAGTTAATAGTCGCATAGTTAATTTGAATAGTAAAATAGCTTATTCTTGTTGTGGACACAACGGCGACAAGGGCGGCGAACATGTTTTAGAAAGTTAATGAAATCGCTTCGTGTTCGCTTCCTTTGACTGTATTAGGTTTATTAGTTAAAATACGTAATTATCGTGTTCCTTGGAAATTTGTATTGAGATGTTTCCCTTAAAAGTAATAAAGCATTGTCTTTGTCAAAACAATAAACAAAGGATATTTAAGAATAGAATTTAAGAAAGCTAGCAGAGGCTTAGTTTATTGTTACAATAGAAATATTTATTTGTGTTTTAAAATAGTTGAGAAATAAATAAAGTTTAGCGGGGGCAGGGTAAATAACGGGATCGCTGGCCAGGCAGCCGGCCAGGTAAAAACATATAGGCGTATGAATGTTAAGGTATACTGCAAAAAACGTGCAGGATTGTGCCGTGTGAACCAAGTCCTGTTAAAGTTTGTCCGCTTTATAAAATATGTTCATGTTTTATTTGATGGAAATAATAAGTAGGACCACCCAAACAAGACTGTATCTTTGTATAAGGACTTAATGGGTAAGTTTAAGTGTTTTACAATGATAATATTATTATGTCGAGTGTTTGGAATACTAATGATGTCTATCTATTGTTTGTCGTTACGTAATTACATTAATATCTTAAGGACATATTCTGTAGTTCGTCTTATTCAAAACAAAAATATTATCACACTTACTTATCACAATTTTATTTGCGAAAGTTTATGAGTTTGTATGTTTGTTACTTCTTCAAGTCTAAACGACTGGTGCGATTTTAATAACATTTGGTATGGAGATAGTTGATATCCTGGAATAACACATGGGGTACTTCTTACTGCGGCAAAATACCATAATTTATTTTCACAAATAAACTGTGGGTAACAAAAAATGCTATAAATATGGCACTTAAACAGCTGCTTATTTACACTTTCATTTAAATTATATTTGTGTAAACAACAAGAACATTTTTCGACTGTCTTGCTATCGTGGTTTTTGAGATAATATAGTCTGGCGGACGAAGACAGATCTCAAGAAGACAAGTCTTAAAATAAAAAGAAAACTCTCTAGCAGAATATTTTTCGTTGCTGAAACGTTCATGTAAAATGTTTGATCGCGTGCGTAACATGAAATCTGCATAAACAGAGGGGTTAAAGTGTGTCATGTTCCAGATATTAACATTCGAAGAGGTCAGCGGTCATGGCTTAATGGCTATACGGCAAATTAGCGAGGGACGGAGGATCGGATTATTGGGTTATTAACAGCAGACATGTGAATTTAGCTGTGTTATAAGCTAATTTAAAGAAAGGCAAGACATAATACATGAAATTTCTCACTAGAAATGTTACAGGGCTCCCAACAATACTGCGAATTCGCATCGCACTGGCATCGGATCGCAATGTCGCAATGTGTATTTGCGATGCGATGCGTATTCGCAGTATACGTTCGAATATTATTTAAAATTATCAAATAGAGAGCGAAAAGACAAAACCTTTTTTTAAAATTTATTTTGAGGCTTGGATAGCAGAAGGATTTGATTTGATGCCCAATATAGGTTATTAAAAAGTTATTTCTCCACAATAAGCAATGAACGCAATGAACTAAATATGGAGAATAATTTGTCTATTTGATTAGATAACAATTGATTATGAAAAATTTTATGGTCGCTGTTAAGTAAATATTATTTTGTTGAGTTATGAATGCAATCTTGTTCAAAATGATCTAAGAACACTAATAATTCATAACTCAATACGATTGTGCGATTATACACAAAAGTTATATAGTAACGTCCAAAATATATTGGTAATTCTTTTAACTTTAACTTTACTTTTATTTCTAGTGTAGCCACTACTTTCACCAAAAGTACATTTATGAATCATATCCGCAACGAGATCGCACTATGCGGCTATTATAGTATTATCCATTTTATTCTGATCCCTGTAGTTAAATTATAACAGTGGATTGCACTGTTATTTCGACGCTCCCTTTAGATTTGAAAGGTCTTGCGTAAATGGTGGAAGTCATGTGGTCTACGTAAGTCGGTCATGCTCATGCATGATGGCTAATGAAATGTGGGATATATGTAGAAAAGTGTTTTGGTTGATAGTACGGAAATTCTGCCGTAGAATGTGTTGAAAAAATTTGAGAGCTCTAAATAGTTATTAAACTTATAGAAAATGTTATGGTGATAAATATATTTTTGTGAATATAATTTTGTGAACTTTTGTGAATTGCTTCTTTTATCGACTACCAAGTCTAATAAGTCTCAGAAGATCTCCACTCTCTACTTATTTGTTCAAGAAGATAAAAGCTTATTCAAAAGACTGGTAGAGCTGGTATCATCGCACTTACCATAGATAAATTTATAATTTGTCCATGCACTTACCAAGTCTAGTAAAATCTAGAACTTTCACGAAGGTATCTTCAAATTCGTCCATGTTGAAGGTTTCGGGTACACTTTCCTTTGCAATGTACAAAGCTAAACTGTTTACTGCAACTAAAAGTAAAGATGGGTATTGATAAGATAATTATAATTAAGTATCACTTTAAAACTAGGTTTTTGAGATTATTGTTTGTATAGGCTTATCCTACAGTTTCGTTTGCATCGACTCTTATTCTATTTTGAATTTTATAGATGTTAACTTTATAAGGTGATGAATTATAATATACTATATAGCTTTGTCCACACTGTGCCTTTTTCTGTTCGTCAAGGGCATGCGTTAGAGCGCCTTCACATATTTACGTCGCAAGCAGTGCGGCAGCCGCGCTGCTTGCGACGCGACGTAATGTGAAGGCAGCCTTATAGCGCAGTCACAGAAAATATGATATTAGTTGTACCAGCGCAGTCAACAGCGACCATGCCCTCTGACCGTATCCAAAACTTCAAAAATGACAATGTTGGCGTTGTGTTCGATGACGCATTCAATTATTGAATGCGCCAAAACGAATGTTGAATGAAAGAAGATGACGAAAATTGAAGACGAAAGTGCCTAGTGTGGACATAGCTAATAGGAAATATTCAAATTTTTCAGCTGCATTTATTACGCTATGATAAGAAAAAAATACTTCTTACTATATTTTATAAAAAAAACTAGTCGTAAGATGGTTGCCTGGAAGATATCGCTATTTAGCGATAAGGCCGCCAGAATTGTGTTGTCTTTTTCTGCTTTTACTGTTTTTTTGTATAATTTTGTGGAATGCAATAAAGTATATTATTATTATTATTAATTATTGTGATTATCAGATGGTATACGATCGAGAGCAATTTAAAACAAATTGAACTAATGCGTGAAAGCCATGCCACACGACGCGGTGCGGCGCCGCACCGGAGGCCATCTCACCGGACTACCGGCCACACGGTGAGTGCGGCGCCGCAACGTTTGGCAGTAATGTAGCAGCGAAGGACTCGAGCTCCACCAATACATACACCCCTCCCCGCCTTGTCTCGATTCCGATGTCGGAGCGTCGGAGCGCACTGGACAGCGCTGTATGCCATACCATCTACGAATAATAAAAACTAAGGAAGAGTAACTCCGTCAAAAAAAAAATGCTCCAAAATACTTGTCAAAAAAGTGTACCTTAGGTTCACTTTTCATACATTTGCAATATTTGACATTTGTGACCTTGAGCGGTATAAAGGTTGACGTTACATGACAGTTCGAATGGAACCAAATTTAAAACTGTATTAGTATGGGAGTTACGTTTCCTTAGGTTTCATTATTCGTAGCATACCATACATTTTTATATGTAGGAAACCGGAGCGGCACTGGTCAGACGCCGCGGCGCCGCCACACCGCATCATGTGGCATGGCGCTTATGCTGATTGCTGATGGAAAAACCATTGTAGCTCACGAATAATTTCTCGTCTTGTATTAGAAATAATTGCACAACGTTGATCCAACTCACGATTTTCATCACCAATAAAATAAATTTGCAAAAATTGATGATCATCGTCGGGTTATGGCAATAACGAATGATAAATCGAAAATCTGGCCCCGAATCTGTAACATGTATGTTATTTTTGGTTGTTGGATAAGAATTTTTAAAACTATCGAATTCTTTATGCTTAAGATTGTTATTTAAATATGGGACAATCCAGTTGAAAAAATAATAATTTCACTCTTTTGAGATAGTTATATAAGACTTTCTGTTAAGACTTATGTGATCTGCTTAGTGACTTTGGATCCAGGATACACCTTCATACTACGAAAACTCATAATTTCAGCTGACTTCACTACCACCACTTTTAACAGCAACACTAAGGGAAGGGTCAATTTATACTACTCGTTAAAGTCGAACTGCATCGAAGCTACTCACTAATATTGAACATAACAAATTCAACGTAACGCACACAGTCACGTGACATTGGTGACCCTGATGTGGTAGTGATGATGATGGTGATGATGATGATGAATGTAATTTGCATAGTAGCATATGCTTTCAGTTCTTAAAGCAGCGCCCCAACCCCCAAACTTGTATCTTTAAGGGGTTCGGAGTTCTGTTCAGTAGGTACCTTCGAACCATGATATATCATGGTGCAAAATCTTACTATTGGTAACATATGCCTGGAATACTTCATACAAAAGCAAAATCGGCATATGTTTCCATTTAAATTTTAAGGAGTTCCCTCGATTACTCCTGGATCCCATCATGAGATCACCACTTTTATGAACATGGTACTGTACCAATCCACGATCATACCTTATACAACAAAACAAAAAATATTTCCCCGTCTAAAAAATCAAACCATTTATTGAATCGATTTGTCATAAAAAATGTGATAAATGAAGAACCACTCAAACGATTTTGTGCAAACTTCACGTAAACCATCTACTAAATAGTCCGAATAAACCCTGAAAATTTGGTTTGGATACGACAGTATATGTATATTATAAGTCTATGGATAGGTGAGCCCGTTCTTGAGTTATAAAGTGACAACGAAAAATGCCACTTATTTTTATATAATTTACTAGCTGTCCCGGCAAACGTTGCTTTGCCATAATATATTTGCCATATTATTTTATTGAAGTGACTAAATAAGTATGTCACCATGGCAACGTCGATCGCTATCCCGTCGCACAAACAATGGTCGCCGTCAGTCTCAGGTTGTAATAATTAACTATTAATGGTTCAACAAATGCACTTATCAATATTTATTATAAAGTACCGAGTAGCCGATTCTCAGACCTACTGAATATGCATATAAAATTTGGTAAAAATCAGTAAGGCCGTTTCGGAGGATTTCGTTTACTAACATTGTGACACGAGAATTTTATATATAAGATTAAGACGTTTTAAAAATTATATTAGTTTAGCGCCATCTAGTAGCATTATCTAAAACTAAATTAAGTAGGGATCTTTGTCACGTATGCCTTAGTCAGCACTGATATTTAAAAGTAGTCCTACTACAATCCAATAGGTGGCGTATTTAATTTTTATTTTGTTTATTTTTGTTCTTTTAGGCAGACTAAAAGTAGAACAATAATTAATAATATAATTTAATTTCGGTAAAATATATTGCGATAATTTAACTTTAGATTGATCAACTTAAAAGACAAAAGCATCTAAATTCACAGAAAAAAACCGGCCAAGTGCATGTAGAGCCACGCGCAATATAGGGTTCGGTAGTACCACTAGTTTTTTAAAATTTCTGTATGGTCAATTAATGTACATTTATAACGTGTTTTACACTACTAACAACATCATCTCAGTTGCTTACAAAGGAATTTGAACGAAAAGTTCCTTTATACTTCGCCGAAAACATTTTTTTTAGTTGATAGACTATTACTCAATAACTTATGAAGTCTTCTTAGCCGTGATAGTTTCCTTTTAAATTCACCATATTTCCTACTCCCATGAATTTTTGAAGTGAAAACTTCTTTAGCGACGTTGAGCACTTTTGTGGGATGGGTAAAAACTGTGAAACTCGCGCCAGATTTTCGTGTTGATCGAAAAACCATACAAAACGCGTAAGACCGTAAAACGGTTGGAGAGTAGTGTTGTAACATCGAAATTAAAATTAAATGATAATTTTAATTAAGTAATAATTAAAATTAAATAATAGTTAAAATTAGTAATAATTATAATAATTAAGTAACATTTAAAATAAATATGGAATCAAATTAAATAATAATTAAAATTAAGTAATGATTAAAATTAAGTAATAATTAAAATAATTAAACTTAATGATTATAATTAAGTAATGATTAAAATTAAGTAACGATTAAAATTAAGTAATGGTTAAAATTAAGTAGTAGTTAAAATTAAGTCATGATTAATATTAAGTCATGATTAATATTACGTAATTATTAAAATTAAGTAATGATTAAAATTAAATAATGATTAAAATTAAGTAATGATTATAATTAAGTAATGATTAAAATTAAGTAATAATTAAAATGAAGTAATAATTAAAATAATTAAGTAATTATTAAAATTAAGTAATAATTAAAATTAAATAATGATTAAAATTAAGTAATGGTTAAAATTAAGTTATGATTGAAATTAAGTAATGATTAAAATTAAGGTATAATTAAAATTAAGTAATGATTAAAATTAAGTAATGATTAAAATTAAGTAATAATTAAAATTAAGTAATGATTAAAATTAAGTAATGAATAAAATTAAGTAATGATTAAAATTAAGTAATGATTAAAATGAAGTAATTATTAAAATTAATTTTAATCGAAATTGATTAATCGAACAATCGATTGGTTTTTTTTTCGATTGTCGATATTTTTTTAATCGATTGTAAGGGTTTCGATAAATTAAAAATGGTTTTAAAAAAATGCCAGAGGTTACACTCCCAGAGAACATGATGGGCGGTTTGTTCGAACATGTTGCCTTCGGTCGAGCACTCGCACATGTGTGATTCTACTAATTTAAATCCATAGAGTTTGGGTTTAAAATTACCATGACCGGTCAGGAATTGAGATACGCAATTATCAATATCCATCCAGTGTTTGGATAGCTGACGTACGTCAACGTTAATATACGTCAACAGCTATCCAAACACTGGATGGATATTGATAATTGCGTATCTCAATTCCTGACCGGTCATGGTAATTTTAAAGCCAAACTCTATGGATTTAAATTAGTAGAATCACACATGTGCGAGTGCTTGACCGAAGGCAACATGTTCGAACAAACCGCCCATCATGTTCTCTGGGAGTGTAACCTCTAGCAAAACGAAAGATCTATAATGCTTAACAACATACTTTGCAAATCTGGAGTCCCATATTACGATGATCTCGTGGACAACGCAAGGAACTTCCGTGCCTGTTTTTGTCATAATTATTACTGGAAACAGTGTAACACAACAAATCCCAACATTAACTTAGATCTAGCTTAGTAGTCATATTTAATATTAATTATTCCCGTGGTGCTTTCCCTTTAGTTCTTTGACTTTCGGTCATTGCAACTTTGTGCTGTCTCCCGCTATTTATGGGGAGGGAAACTGTACACTTCCTACTCCTCCTATCTTCTTCTGATTAAATTCGTTGCGGGTCCCAAGACAGCTTTAGCATGTCCCTCGGGCTCCCTGAGATCATATCAAAGGGTTTTCGTGGTTGGATACCGCTGTCGATCCTGGCGACACAGGAGATACAGTGGTGGGAATGTGTGGTGGGCCAAAGCCCGTTTAAAAAAAATGACCCTAAGGACAGAAATTAAATCAATCCTGGATGACTGTCACTTCTTACCCCCGTCAGTAAAATCGAATATGTCTGAAACAAAACTCGATCAATATGGACCTAGTCCACATACCATAAGGACATTAGTATCAAGGTCAGGCTACGTGATAGAAATGATGATGATGCATAATCATCATGCTTAGCAAGCCTGAGTATCTATTGACTCTATCGAAATAAAATTCCATGTTTTACCAAGTACTTGATGGATAAATAGTTTTAATCTTAGGGCACATAATATATATTAGTCTTAGGGTCAGAACGTAGCATTCAGTTTACATGTAACGTGACATAGGGATGCGATGCATTTTTAAAATATGCCCCTGTTAAGTTTGTATCACTTCCCTTCTAATATAAACCTTCTATGAACTTCCACGAATATTTCAACACTAAAATAAGCAAAATTTGTTCAGCTATTCTCGAGTTTTAGCAAGGCTAACAAAATTTTAATTTCATTTTTATGCATACAGACGTAGGTATCATTTAAAATACATTGGCTTTTTTCAAAATCTCAACAGGCTACTTTTATAAATATCGTAAGTAAAGCTTTAGAAATTTAATAAATTAAATAAAAAATCAATAACCCGACTGCAAAAAAATGTTGACTAAAAATAACGAAACAAGACCTAATTCTGCCGGAGGCATCGAATCCATGTTTTAGTTGATACGACTCTTGCTTACGAGTTTCATGCCGGGGGAATAGAAGGTTACATAGAAAAATCTAGAAGAAGAAAATGGACTACAAATCTCTATACTCTATATTTATTATAAAACAAAGTCGCTTTTTTCCCGTATGTCCCTTTGTTCCCTTTAATCTTTAAAACTACGCAACAGATTTTGATGATTCTTACAGTGTTAGATAGCCCATTTATTGAGGAAGACTCTACGAATAATAAAAACTAAGGAAACGTAACTCCCATACTAGTACCGTTTAAAATTTGGTTCCTTTGGAACTGTCATGTAACGTCAGCCTTTATACCGCTCAAGGCCACCTAAATATTGCAAATGTATTGAAATGTGTACCTAAAGTACACTTTTTAGGGTTCCGAAGCCAAATGGCAAAAAACGGAACCCTTATAGATTCGTCATGTCTGTCTGTCTGTCCGTCCGTATGTCACAGCCACTTTTCTCCGAAAGTATAAGAGCTATACTATTGAAACTTGGTAAGTAGATGTAGTCTGTGAACCGCATTAAGATTTTGATACAAAAATGGAAAAATTATGAAGAATTTTAGGGGTCCCCATAGGTACAACTGAAACAAAATTTTTTTTCATCTAACCTATGCATGTGAGGTATCTATGGATAGGACTTCGAAAATCATATTGAGGTTTCTAATATCATTTTTTTCTAACCTGAATAGTTTGCGAGAGAGACTCTTCCAAAGTGGTAAAATGTGTGTCCCCCCCTCTAACTTCTAAAACTTAAAAAAAAACTTCATGATAATTCTAAAAAAAATATATGATGAACATTACTATAAAAACTACCAACGAAAATTGGTTTGAACGAAATCTAGTAGGTAGTTTTTTATATACGTCATAAATGGTAAACCTTGATTTAACTTTCATTAAATCAATTGAAATATAAAAATAAATCAAAAACCTTTTAATTTCATAGAAATAAACCTTATTGCTGCTGCAGAACCCTTCATGGGCGAGTCCAACTCGCACTTGGCCGGTTTTTGACAAGTATTTTGGAGCATGTTTTTTGACGGAGTTACTCTTCCTTAGTTTTTATTGTTCGTAGGGAAGACTATATTTTATCACGCTAAGACTAATAGGAGAATGTGGAAAAAACGGGGGAAATTATTTGAAAGGGCTTATCTCGCGAACTATTGGAGCAATTTTTATGTTTGGCACAGATAAGAAGTAGACCACGTGAAGAATCATAAGCTATCGATTTTGATCATTTTCTTCAGTGGCTATATATTTTATACCCGTGCGACGCCGGGGCGGGTCGCTATTACTTATTATAAAACAAAGTCGCTTTTTTTCCCTCATGTCCGTTTGTTCCTTTTAATCTTTAAAACTACGCAACGGATTTTGATGATTCTTTCAGTGTTAGATAGCCCATTATCGAGGAAGGTTATAGGCTATATTTTATCATGCTAAGACTAAAAGGAGCGAAGAAATAGAGGAAAATGGCGAAAAAACGGGGAAAATTATTTGAAAGGGCTAACTTGAACGCGCTAATCTCAGGAACTACTGGTCCGATTTGAAAAATTCTTTCAGTGTTAGATAGCCCATTTTTTGAGGAAGTCTATAGGCAATACTTTATCACGCTTAGACTAATAGGAGAATGTGAAAAAAACGGGGGAAATTATTTGAAAGGGCGTATCTCGCGAGATATTACTGGAGCAATTTTTATGTTATTTGGCACAGATAAGAAGTAGACCACGTGAAGGATCATAGGCTATCCATTTTAATCATTTTTTCAGTGGCTATATATTTTATACCAGTGTGACGCCGGGGCGGGTCGCTAGTAAATCATAAAATATTATGCCTCCGACTGCATTTTATAATCCACTTTCTTCTTCTATATTTTTCTATGTAACCTTCTATTCCCCCGGCATGAAACTCGTAAGCAATGAGTCGTATCAACTAAAACATGGATTCGATGCCTCCGGCAGGATTAGGTCTTGTTTTGTTATTTTTAGTCAACATTTTTTTGCAGTCGGGTTTTGATTTTTTAATTAATTTATTTTATTTGCGACTTTTTAGTTGTAGTCATCTAAACATTTCAACAATCAATCTAATAAAAAATTGAAAAACTACTGTGGTGATATTTCTAAGTGTACAGGTAGGTACTATACGTAGGTACATAGGTTTGGTACTGTTTCAATTTATGTTTCTGGTCTTAAGTACCTAATCATTGTGTTTTTTAATACTTTGTCATTGAATTTTCATCTTGTTTCAGTACCTTATAATTTCAGTTGATTTTAAATTATTGCAGGCGGCATCCATGCAGGCGGGATTTTTATTATTATTTATCGTTCCATTTAATATTAAAACTGCAAGTTATATACATATTATTTAGAATCAGTGTTTAAAATCCTTTATTTTGATACCCCACTCGATATGATTGGTAGAATTTTTATTGTTTTTATCTCACAATATGGCGTCAAACATCCGCCATTTTGCTTTTTTAATGTCACCTATCTAAGAACACTTGGGCTATTAACCCCGCGTTCCATTTGATGTTAAAAACGCTCAAGATAGAAGGCATTTTGAGCGTTTTGATCGTTTTTAACATCAAATGGAACGCGGGGTAAGACAAATCTAACGATACCTCAAATGTGAAAATCCGTTTGGCGGTTCTGGAGATACAAGGTAATAAAGAATATTACATACAAGATACGCGCTAAAAACATAACCCTCCTGGCAGTCAGGTAAAAAGAAGTAGATAAGTCCGCATCCGGTACCTAAAAAATATAAGATAAATACAACAGACTGACTATCAGAATGTTAAAAAACTTAGATATTCCATCAAATGCGACTATTATTTCTAGACCAATACAACCTTCAAGAAGATGATGTATTCCCTCTTAAAAGGCCAGCAACACGCCTGCAACTCTTCTGATGTTGCGGGTGTCCATGGGCAACGGGTGCGGGTGTTCGTCTGCCTTCTAATTTTATAAAAAAATCGGGATATGATTGTAAAGAAACATAATGTAATGTAAACTTGGGCGCTATAAGCTTATGAAAATACATTTTTTTGTATCATGAAACCGTTAATATTCCTGGACAATAAAAGTCTAAACAAAGTATGATTTAGTACCAAATTGTATCTGATTATAATGTTTAAAACTGATTTACTTCTCATTACCCTTTCATCGAATCCCCAAAAGAATTAAAAAATAAAATATGATTTAATGGTGAGGGGCTACTCTCCACTACTAGCGTTAACTGCTGGTATTTTGTGCTACTCCAGTATGCTATATTATGTGTCCTATGAAATATAATAAGCTTCTATATCGAAAGCCAAAATATAAATAACGTAGAGTATGCGGAACATTTGATAAAGTGTTAATGGAGTTATGAATAAAGTGTGTTACTACAAAGTGTACACTATACATGAAGTGCGTCAAAAATATACAGTACGTTACATTTAATTTAGTCTGTCATCACTTCATGTATCACTGACCACTGTATAGTAAATTGAAAGACTGATGTTATCTTATTCTTATTTGTATTTAAAATAAAATACAACATATTATACTTATAATTATTAACAAGGTGTGGCCCGCAACTCCACTGTGCCCAGTACTCGCACGGGAACTGAAAATTTTCCAGGATAAAAGCTGTTGTTTGTCCTTTCCCGTGGCTGAAATTGTCTCTATCCAAAATTTCATTGAAATAAAAGCAGTTTAAAGGCGAAGACGCGACGGATAAACAAACAAATAGGACGACACATTTTCGCATGTTTAATAAAATGAGTATGAGTGATAAAATAAAATAAATATAGACATAAATAAAAGGTAAATATTTAGGTTCTTATCCCTGGCACATAATACATATTAGAACAATTAGTATCCCTGGTACAAAATACTTTCGCAAAGCATAAAATTTTCTAAAATTTTCCATACACAAGGAAAGTCACAAGAAAATCTCCCAGTAACGTTCAAGTTGATTACACACCGGCCTTGAACTTAAATTCAGTTATCGTAAATTGCGTTTGGCGTTTACCGTTTCAGGGGCAATAAAAGGGCCATTCGCAAATTGAACGATAAGTCGATTGCGTGTCCATCAAAATACTCTTACGATAGAGTAACCCCCGTCCCACAGGCGGGAGGAGTTAGTTACCTTCCAACCTCGTTGCGGCCCGGACGCGAGACGCGACTCCCGAAGCAGCGCCGAACAAAACAATGGATGTCGTGCTAACCGGTAACGTTTTTTAATATCTTTAATCGATCATTGGCATGCAGACGTCGAGTTTTCCCCTCACACGCGTTACGTTCTATGTAAACTTGCCTCAAGGTCAAAAGTTTTCCCCAGATGTCCTCACTGAAAACCTTTTACGCTGAGATATTTACGTTACGATTTCTCGTTAACTTTGTTGTGTAAATGTTTACGTTAATTAGGTATTCTCTCCGTTAACATTGTTGTTTTTTCTTTTAATATTATGATTTTTCATTTTACATTTAAATTGGATGGTATTTTCACTTACTTTTAAGTTTCTTTTTCATTTAGTTAATTTATTAATTTATTTATTGTCATGGTTCTTTTTCTTTACGTTTTTGGTTAATATTTAATCTTTTGTCAATATTCTCAACAGTTAAGCTTATTGTTCGATACAATTCAATAATTTTATTAGTAGGCATTATTTATAAGAGTTATGGAGAGACATTTGTTGTCAATTAAGAAAAATAATTTGACAAGATATAAAAACATCCAAATTTTTTAAATTGCCAAATAAAACTATTATTTTAAACTTAATTGGCGTCAACTCACAAATAAAGTTAAATTGTAGTTTGTTCAACAGCTTACAAAAATATATTGTAAATTATATTTAACGATATTATTATTTTTAACAAAAAAATTAAAACCGTCTTCCAAGGTAAAAACAATAGTAATATGAACTAAAAAGTATTAAATAACTCTTACTCTTTAATAGTGCCTTTTTCAGAATTCGTCTAAATCTCAACTATTTCTGTACATTTCTGTACAGTCTTCATTACTTTGAAATCGGTACCATCTAATTTAATCGTGAGTTCAGTCAATGTCAGAATATCTGAAACTTTCGGAACTAGTACCGACTTCAAACTAATGAAGACTGTATATGTACAGAAATAGTTGAGATTTAGACGAATTCTGAAAAAGGCACTAAAGATTAAGAGTTATTTAATACTTTTTAGTTCATATTACTATTATTTTTACCTTGGAAGTCGGTTTTAATTTTTTTGTTAAAAATAATAATTTCACTCTTTTTAGTTAAGTATCTACAAAATAGGCTTTATGCGTAAATAACCAATACGAATGTTAACTATTCACATTATGTTACTGTAAGCGAAATTGTGGTAAATGTTTGTAGTTATCTAAGCGATGCTGCAATTTCCAAACTTTTATCTTTAAAGGTTCAGGAGTTCTGTTCAGTGCTTTTGGACCAAGAGACACCTTTGTATGAAATTTCTTTTATTCGTAACATAAAATTATGTTTAATTTACTAGAAACAACATTTTAACCACTATGAGTGTTTTGATAAATTTCAAGGATTTCCCTCGATTGCTCATAGATCCCATCATCAGCTCACCACTTTCATAATTGTTAAGTATACAAAATTAAGATTATATCCTATACAACAACACGAGAATTTTGAAAATCTGTCCTCAAACAGCGAAATCATCATCAAAACATCTGCTTCGATGCAAAATATCACGAAAAGTACTAATAATTGGGTCATAGTGTATAATTAATACCCATGGTATAATTATGGTTGTGATGATGATGATCAATCAAATTGATGTGTTAGCTTATGCTTTCGGTTGTTTAAACAACTCCGAAATCCCCGAGTCTGTACCTATAAGCATTCAAAAGTTCTGTTCGGTACCTTCGGATCCAGGGTATAACCTGGTGCAAAATCTTACTTTTTGGTAGCATTTACCTCGTATGCTTCAAAATCACTATATGTTTCGATACAAATTTCAAGTAGTCCCCTCGATTCCTCAAGGATCCCATCATCAGATCACCACTTTTGTGAACATGGTACCAAATTCGAGTTGAACCCTATACAACACAAAAATAATTTTGCAAATCGGACAAGAAACGGCTGAGTGATCGGTGAACATACAAAAAAAAAAGATACATACAGCCGAACGTATTACCTCCTCCTTTTTGGAAGTCGGTCAAAAAAAACTACAATGTCATCAAAACACTAAAATTAACGTAAGCTGTTGAAAAATGACAAGCTAATCAAAAATGAAGTAGCAGAGAATGTAAATCACGGTGAATGAACTCGTGTTACCCGACTAGAGCTGTCATTAAGATTTTAAGAAGCCGTATTACCAGCCCATACATGTCACTCCAGCG
The DNA here is from genome assembly GCA_905333045.1 of Lysandra bellargus. Lineage (NCBI taxonomy): Eukaryota > Metazoa > Arthropoda > Insecta > Lepidoptera > Lycaenidae > Lysandra > Lysandra bellargus. The sequence goes on from HG995323.1 coordinate 8,791,484, forward strand.
CCCGGAGTTACGTTTTAATTTCGTACACCTTTCGATACTCTGCTTTTTAGGGTTCCGTAGCCAAAATGGCAAAAAACGGAACCCTTATAGATTCGTCATGTCTGTCTGTCTGTCTGTCTGTCCGTCTGTCCGTCCGTATGTCACAGCCACTTTTCTCCGAAACTATAAGAGCTATACTAATGAAACTTGATAAGTAGATGTAGTCTGTGAACCGCATTAAGATTTTGATACAAAAATGGAAAAATTATTAAAAATTTTAGGGGCCCCCATAGGTACAACTGAAACAAAAAAAAAATTTCATGTGGCCTATGCGTGTGGGGTATCTATGGATAGGTCTTCAAAAATCATATTGAGGTTTCTAATATCATTTTTTTTCTAACCTGAATAGTTTGCGAGAGAGACTCTTCCAAAGTGGCAAAATGTGTGTTAAACCTTATTATTTCATAGAAATAATTCTTATTGCTGCTGCGGAACCCTTCATGGGCGAATCCAACTCGCAATTGGCCGGTTTTTATTGCTGTCGTGTAATAATACTATACTCTAGTTGCTCTATTCCATTGTGCTCCTCACGTTTGCGAGGGGTAAGAGCCCTCCGCTGCAACAAAAGGATAGCGTTGTAATGTGACAAAAGGGTCCGACAAGGGGTTGCTCTGGGCCCCCAAAGTTTTATTAGATAGAGAACCGATGTATTAGCTATTTTCAAAGCTATTTTTATGCGTTATCTAATCGTTGAGATTTATTTTACCTTTCAATTTACGTTAAGATTTTTATTTGTAGATTTACTTAGTTGATTAAATTTTTGTAACTAAGTAAGTATATGGGAAAATAATTCAAAAGGATTTTACCACTTTTGTTTTCAACTTAAAGTAGTTATTGATATTCCATTAGTTTCTGTCTTGTGATCTTGTCTTATCGTGATCGTGATTGTAGTTATTTTAAAGTAACAATAATGCCGGAAAATCTAAGTTTTGTAATAGTATGGCTCTATATAAATCAGGCGGTGTATCTTATCAGATCGAGGGGAGATTGGCGCGTACTTTGATTGAGCTTGAAATTACTTCATGAAACCGTAAGGGGCTCATAGATTTATAGAGTGGTATCTACTTACTTTTGGTCGTGGTTCAAATAATAGTCAAAATAGTGGTTGTCGCCACTGCGTGCTGTATTTCTACTGTCATTGGAAGTTATTTAACCCATGAGTGAACTATCGTTAACCATCGTTTGTTTTTTCTTTTTAATATTCCAGATGATATTCTGTTCGTGAATCGAAATAAATAAATATTATAACTTTTTCATCTGCTTCTTTCATCAAATATTTTTTCATATTTAATGAAAGAAGCAAATAGTTGCTCTCCTTTTTAATCTAGGCAAAATTCAACGTTGTGGTTTGCTCTTGCCCAAATTTCATTAAGACCATTCTTCGCTAAAGCTATTAAATCCCTTACCTAATTAACTATTTGGTCATCTACGTGGGGTTCCGCAGAAATGGAAAACAAAACTATAGTTATATTATAAGGTTTCAAGGTTAGATTTTTCTTGTAATTTACTTTACGATGGCTACCAGTCCCATAAAACTCGAATGTTGGTATTTCTTGCAAACAGTTAATAAATAGTAGAGTACATGTGTTTTATCTCATTTTGTTTATTTACAACGGTCTATTTCAGTTTCTTTTTGCGTGTGTTTTCAAGGGACTTTTTAACGTCTTGTCTACAATATGGTTTAGTTACTGTACCTATTTTCTTGAAAATCATATTGTTAGGTCTCTGTGTTGGAATTGGAAAATATTACACTAAAAATATTATGTTTTGAATGTTAATATTAAGTACGGAGAAATAAAGAGAACTCCAAAAAATAAGTATACCGTATGATTATAATTTTTAAATAAAAGCTTATTCTACTCTGAATATCACAGTAAAATGATGAAAGAGCACCCGAAGGCATAGTTTTACTTTTAGGGTCCATGTTTTTAATTTTGGGTGTACCAAACCATATAATAATAGGCTTTTATACAGCATAAAAGCTTGTTTTAGGGTCGCAATGTAAACACTGGAGACCATTATTACCGTGTTTATTATAACGAATGCACTTTAATACGCTAACAAAAAACATTTTAGAACAGTATAACGATGAATCGTGGCTCTGCATGAAATATGAAACAATCTTTAAAGTAAAGCCTTTCATATTTCTTCTCATTCTCTAAGATGAAACAAACTTAAAGTACCAACAGAACAAGAAGATGATTACGATTATTCGTAATCGTGTTTCAATGACAAATGTCGATGCTTAGTCATAATTATTGCGCTCGCTATAGTTTCAAATATAATAGAATATAAGAATAAGGAATAGAACAGAAGCGCGAAGTAAAGCTAGATGTCAAAAATTCATGGGATTTGATTGATGGTCGTGAGTCGTAACCCTTGCATGTGTTTTGCCAAATTGATGATATCGAACTTCGGTATCGACACTAGCGAATACACTTCGTTTAAATATTCCGAAGAAAACAGTCCCTAATTAGCTTTGATTGACATTATGCATACTGTTCACACACGCAGGCAATCATAGTAATCCTCCATGGTACGAGAAGAAGAGCCTTAAAAGCCTAAATGGCTGTTTCACCACTTCTTGATAGGTGCCGGATAGGCTATCCACTACTTAACTTGATAGAGTATGGAGAATCTGTCAAATAAGTTGTGGAAAGCCCATCCGGAATTTTATCAGGAAGTTTAACAGGCCCTTAAGCTTACAATGTTGGTCGTGATCACTTTAATACATGTGTCACCGTTTATGTATTTGTATACTAATAGCTAAACCATTATTCCAAGGGCATACTTGATTTAAATGTTAGCGCATAATGAAGCCATATTACCACGTGCGTATAATGAAAAGCAAATTGCCAATGTGCGACCGATAAATTGCTATTGGTTGTCTCATGAGGTACTCTTCATCGAACGTAATCGAATAAGTACACGCTCACACTTTGTATTTATGCACCAGACACTACTATTTTAATGCAACAATTATGCAGCTTCGTACTTTTCACGTTCCTACAATTTATTATTTAGCATTTGTATGACGTATCACGTATGTCATTTAATAGAGGTATGAGAATACTTCTTGTGAACTCTCGCAATAATCGAATGCAAGTTGTCTTCACAGTTCGTTTAAAGTTTTTGAACTGAATACTTCTTTGGCAATGTTGTGCATCTTTTCTGCCACACGTAACCTACTGAAAAACTTTTGAGATGGAAGGAGAGTGGACCACCAACACGGCATGGGAGAGAAAGTTATATCACCTCTCCTTTTACCGCGCAGCAAAAATGTAAGCCAGCTTTGTTTTCACTTCTGTTGACACTCACGGAGTGCAACCCGTTGTTTTTTTTTTTAATCTTATCACCATAAACGTTCTAGTACAGCTGCTATAAAGCAATCTGTGGTCCTAGCCCTAGCTTGGGCACAGTAGAAATACGAAAGTATAGCTGATAAACAGTGCCGTAAATAGCCTTTTTTGCGCCCTGTGCGAGCTTCTATAACTGCGCCCTTGCGCAATGCTTTCAGGGCCATAGGCCTCTTTGGTCTGGTTTTCTTCCGCCCCTCCCAGAGTCTGCGCCCTGTGCCTGGGCACCGGTGGCACCGGCCACCGCCCTATTTACAGCACTGCTGATAAACTGTGGAGAAAAAACTGAAGGTGCCGTTCCGATCTTTACTGCGGCTAACCGCGGCCGACAACTTTATGACATAGACCATATAAGTCCTTAAAATTCAAATAAAATACTACTCTATGACATAGACGATAGTCTTTATCAGAAGTTGGCATTTTAATTGAATTTTTGTCGGTCGCGGCTAGCCGCGGTAAAGATCGGAACGGCACCTTCAGTTTATCTCCACAGTTTATCTTTACTTTCGTATTTCTACTGTGGCCATGCTAGGGCTATAGTAGAGACAAAATAAGAACGGAAAGTGAACCAATAAGATTTGAACGCGGCGTGGCCCGAAGGCCGCAGGTCAGTGAGGCAGCGATGAGTGTCAAACAAAATTTGCGATTCAATGAGCCCGACGGCTCGTCTAGTATTGTTATTGACACACGGTACACGGTAGGTCATTCACAACTACTATAGCCTATTTAAGTGGATAGTGCGAACTATTCGTGACTAGCTGACTACGTTTTGGCGGTACAGCTCCGACGTCTTATGCTGTTACGCTTGCGAATTAAGGCCGTCCCCCGAGCAAACGACCTTGGCCATACATTTGCCGTGTTGCCGAGATCGCACCAAAACCCTATTTTTTTTAAATATCCTTGTTCAAAATTGACCTAAAAAAATTTAAAACGGGGAATATGTAGTTTATGATATTGTCGATCTATTGGCGTGTGTTTCAAATAAAAGTAATTTGTAGATACTAAGGAGATGCTAAATGTATGCTTGAATTTTAATAAATTGGCTTTACTTTATAAGCTGATCTCATAAGTATAATAAACGAAAATAGAAAATTTAAAATGTGGAAAGGAATGTTGAGGTACTGAAGATTATTGCTGTATTATTATAACTCTGTAGCTTTCAAATTATGAGTTTTTAAGCCTCTAAATACGGTAAATTACGGATTCTCCGTAGGGAAGGCCCTTAACTGGTGAAAATAAATTGCAATAATTCATAAACCAAATAACAACTTTAACAAGACGTTTTGTTTAGTTCAACTTTCTTTACACTTCTTCACTTTGACGTGTCTTAAACACTTTGTGATAAAAATTGTTTAGATGTTAAGTAAGTATGTATGTTATTTGGGATATAAATGTTAGGTACTGATTAATTATTTTTGCTGGTAGGTAGGCACTTGATATTTTCACAAAAGCTTTAATTATAATGATGTCTACTTCAATATTTAAGAATAACATTAAAATAAAATAAAAAAAATAAGGTGAGCTCCCATACAAAAACACATTTTTTGGCCTATTTTTGCTCTATAACGGTACGGAACCCTTCGTGCGTGAGTCCGACTTGTACTTGGCCGATTATTATTTACTAGATGACGCCCTTTATCGCGCGGGAACCGTACATTTTCCCGGGACTCAATGCATCTTCATGCCAAATTTCAGCAAAATCGGTTCAACAGTTTGGGCGTGAAGAGGTAACAGACAGACAGACAGACAGACACACTTTCGCATTTATAATATTAGTATGGATTTCTTAGTGAAATGTAGAGCATGCTGCATGATCTTATTACCGTAGGGCGTAGGTCAACAAGTGTGTTTAAAATATGTTTAATATCCTTTCGAAGGTTTTACCTCCGCCCGAGGCTAATGCTATCAGTAACTTTTCTGAGACTAGTATTATAATATTTTAATAACTAGATGTTTTTATACCCATACCACAGTAACTATACATTTTCCAGTAACAAAAAGTAACATACATTGTGTTCTCTATATCTATAAAATTTTTGTTGATGTCGAACGAAAATCCACTTCTTTTATAATTTATGAAATCCACAAACACACTCAAACGCCTGACTTAAATGTCTATTCTTCCCTTGTATGTCCTCGTACGTGACCAATGTTCTGTCACTTTTACTATACCTACTCTAGTAACTATTTCTCTTTATAACAACTAGACAAAAAAGTTTAGATTCTTTTACTACTATAATGCACGTCATATAAAGTACTATAAACATTAAACAGACGAACATAATATTATAATCCCCTCCTTTTTGGGAGTCGTTTAAAAGCGAACTATGCGTTATCTTCGACTAGCTTCGTATAGCGACATTAAAATGTAAGGTTTTTAATGATGCCTATAAACATCTCAAGTTGGTGGTCTCTTGAGGAACAATAGGTAGTCGTGTCACGTGTTATTCACGTGGCTCCATGAGGAAGTAATAAGATGGAGAGGAAGCTCGGCGTATGGGTTCTTAAGGCCTCATTTCCTGTCAACATCGTTATAAATATAATATTCATAATCCTCACATAATTAATAGTATAGTATAGTAAAGCGGGTAATCGAAAGGCGGCTAGTTGATGCTGATTGACTAGCGAGCTTTGGTACTTCTAATAATACGAGGCGGCACTGAAAATTTCAGGAATCAAGGAGGTGACACAACAGTACTATTTAAAAATGTGTTTATTGCTTTACGAAGTATTCTCCGCGAAATTTTATACATTTTTCCATACGATGGAACCAATCATTGAAGCAACCATTCCATTCGGAAGTTGGGGTCTCCAAAATGGTCGTTTTGTAGGCGTCCACAGCTTCTTCAGGTGATGAAAATCTCAGACCACGCAATTTATTCTTTATTTTAGGGAAAGTATAGAAATCATTAGGGCTTAAGTCGGGGCTGTACGGCGGATGGTCTAATAATTCTATGTTTCCTTGCTCTAAAAACTCTTTTGTTCTGTGCGCGGTGTGAGAACTCGAATTGTCGTGATGGAGGATGATGCGGCGGTTGCAGTTCTCTTTACGGAGTTCAGATACGACCTGTGGCAAACAAATGCTAGCATACCATTCTGCATTAACCGTTCTTTGTCCTTCAAGAGGAATAGTCACAATATGGCCGGTTTTGGAGACAAACGTGGCCACCATTTTTTTGCAACACTCACGAACACTAACGAACAATTTTTGTTGGCTTTAACTCATTTTCGAACACCCAAACTTGTGACTGGTTTTTAGTTTCGGGTTCGTACGCATATATCCAGGATTCGTCACCTAATACGATGTTGTATACAGCATTTGAGGATCCTGCGTGGAATCTTTCGAGAGTTCTGACGCACCAAGTAACGCGAGCCGCTTTTTGCTCTTCACAGAACAAATGCGGTATCCATCGGGAAAAAACTTTTTTAAACCTAATTGTTCATGCAATATTATTTGTATTTGACTCATGCCAATGTCTAAAGTTGCCTGAATTTCGCTGTATGTCACATGTTGATCTTCCTCAACCAGCTTACGCACAGCATCAACGTTTTCTTGGGTGACTGCAGTTTTTGGACGACCTTGACGGGGATTATCACTGAGCCTGACACGTCCACGTTGAAATTCAGCAAACCAGCGATAAATTGTGGTTTTGGATGGGGATTCATCACCAAATGCAGAAATCATCCAATCAACACACTGTTTTTGTGTTAAACCACTTCGAAAGTCATATCATCGCTCTAGAATTTTCTCGAGTCAATTCCATTTTCTCAACGACTAAACAAGTTTGACAAGACCTTGTGACAAGACCAAGAATCTTTTTTTGAGTAAATAAATGCTATTCGGTTTTTAAAACCAAGGATTTTTCAATTAAAAAGATTTTAATGTGACAGGAATAGTGGAAGTATTCCATTCCCGATATTTTTAGTGCAGCCTATGTATATACCTATTCTGTGGAAAAACGCAAACATGTCTTGTGCCATGGTTTTGGATTGCGAGCCGAGTAAAAAATTAAGCACGACGAGCCGCAATGCAATGATACACTAGCTTTACCGATGAGCCATAAGACCACGGCCATAGTCGTCGGTCACGGTCGCAAAAAATACGTCGTGTGGAAAGGCCCTTACTAAGCGGGGGGATCACCCCATGGAGCTTATATAGAGAGCTCCATGGATCACCCGCTTAGTAAGGGCCTTTCCACACGACATATTTTTTGCGCACAGACAAGACGGCGCGCGTTTCTGATGTGCTCGTCTTCTGCGCGTTTTCATCGCGTTTTGGCAGATATAAAGTTTAAAACGTGTCGGCTTCCTTCCGCTTGCTGAGCGTTCAACTTGCGTTTGTATCGATAACAACGAGCGTAAAAAAACGTCGTGTGGAAAGGCCCTATTATGGAGAGTGGCGAGAGAGCCAGCTGGTAGAGTTTTCTGATTATTGTATGGATTTTATGGTCATAAAATCCATGTTTATTGTATAATAAGGTCTATTATACAATATACATGAATTTTTATGACCATACATACTTTTCGAATTGGGACAATCTTAGAAAAATGCAAAGAGGCAAACATATTTAACCTCATTCTGTTGCACCTATGGGTAAAATACTTTTCTGCTAACGGCCAAATGCGTGTCCTAAGAGCAACTTCCTTCGCCCATGGACACTCGCAGCATCAGAAGAGCTGCAACTGCGTTGCCGGCCTTTTATGAGGGAATAGGGTAATAAGGGAGGGTAGGGAAGGGAAGAGAATAGGGGAGGGAAAGGAAGGGAATAGGGGAGGGTAGGGAAGGGAATAGGGTAGGGGATTGGGCCTCCGGTAAACTCACTCACTCGACGAAACACAGCGCAAGCGCTGTTTCACGCCGGTTTTCTGTGAGAACGTGGTATTTCTCCGGTCAAGCCGGCCCATTCGTGCCGAAGTATGGCTCTCCCACTGACTTGCGGACGGCAAACTAATACTAGACAGACGTACCTAATGACCTATAGATGTTTATATTAACTACAGTACCCTCAAAAGATAGGTCAGTATCTCACATTAGATTGATCTGACGATATCTTCTTCCAGTGATTCACAGTTTTTGTCATATTAACTGTGTAGTGTGCCATAGAAATGGGAGCTAGAATATGTTATTATACATACTATGCAGCACATAGCAGTTAATATGAGAAGTGATGCCAATTACTCTAGGTTTGTGCCTTGTGCGGCAAATTATGCCGTAAATAGCGTATAAAACGAGGCTATTAGTTTATCGCTCTAATCGGCTCAAAGCTGCTGAGAAATTAATTATTAACATATTAAGCTCTTTAACTCGTGATTAAATTTCCCATTAGCTCTATTTCAAGCGATTAATAGCGATTTCGTTTGAGCAGCAAAATTAATTTGTTTAACCGACGCTTAATTTAATATAGCCTCAATTCTCGTATGATTAAGATGACTCTTATATGAAAATCTTATCTTATATCTATAATCGAGCAATTCTTGTATACTTAATTGGAATCTCGGAATAGGCTCCAACGATTTCCATGGAACCATTTTTAGAAAATGTCATTTTATTCGTGTTTTATCGAATACCGAGCAAAGCTCGGTCAAATAGCTAGTAAAACATTGTTTGCGGTATGTTGTAACATGTGTCTGTCTTTAGAGTTTAGACCAACGACAGCGGCTACAACATTGTCCAGACAAAAAAAAAAACATATTTTGATAAAGTTTCTGTCATTATTCTGATATGACGTGTGCAACATGTTGGATTTATTATTTACTGTATGTGCTAGTAGCGCCCTCTGCTCCGACCTTTGCGTAATATTTTGTCAAGCGTATTCAATTCAATTCATATTTTATTTGCTATAAAAGTGGTGAATACAGTAGGTGGTAATGATCATTTTCTTAAGAACTAACACTTTGAGCTATGTAGGGGAAACTTGGAACACTAGATTCCTGTGGGACACACGGTACACTCAATTTGCGGAAATTCTACCAAAGCAATGCTTATTAATGCTAGCTACACTTTTTGTCTATGGTACAAGCAAACTTTTATTCACAGTCGGATGTGTTACAGTGCCACCAACTTATCTGTTCAGTAAATAAAATTGGAACTACAGCTGCCATTTTGTGAAATGTAATTCATTGTCAGTATTCGAAGTGCGAGTGAATACAGAATACAGACACAGCCCAGTTACAGTGGGTTCCCTACAGTTTTGGTAAACAAAAGCAACACTAAACGCGACACTACTAACCCCGGCTACTGAACAGATAAGTTGGTGGCGCTGTAACTATTTCACGTTTCAAAGTGACAGGTCTTTTTAGATTTTATGGCGGCGCAAACACATTTTGATGAGTATTTACAGGTTTTAATTTATTACAAAAAAGTATGTATTTGCAAAAGAAACAGTTTAAATAAGTAAGATATTTGATTAGCTATGCATTTTGATTGAAAAATAACATTTATTTAAAGTGTAAATTCGCTTGCGAAATTTTTTCTAACCTGATACTACAAATGAGACTTGGTACATTTTTTACGGGAGATTTGATTCTATTTTTTGTATGTATTTCTTCCTATGGGAGACATGATCCGCTACTGTTACAAAAGTTAAAAAAATATTTATGTTATTACTGATTATGGACGGTTATTCCTTTAGTTCCTTAAGTTGACTTAAATTTTATTCTTGGAGAGAAAATAAAACTAACACTTGATAAATAGCCATTTACTTCTGACTAATGACCCATGTGCCCCTGACTATGGAATACATGATCCTTTACTATTTATGAATCTAAACCATGTCTCCCTTACTATGGGAGACTTGATCCGCCCTGGATCAAGTCATCCAACTAGGAGGATCATTCCTCCCTTACATACGGGACACTTGGTGTCAATCAGTTTTTCCAGTTTTATTTCAATAACTTTTACAAATATAGTTTAATCCTAATTGCCAATACACAGATAGTACTTGGTTAAATTATGCATCGTATAGTCAAAACACGTGTTATATTTCTCAAGAAATGTAGACGTGAGATCATAAAATCAAAGTGGGGGATCAAGTGCAGATCGGGGACCTACATAGTTTGGTTGCATTACGTCAAATCCAGCCGACAGATCACAATTAACATTGAATTGACATACCTATTCGACCAAATAACGTTGGTCTATCAACTGCATGATGGTATAAAATAGCATGCAAATATATTTATTATGTAAATTATAATCATACAAAATATATTTTACGCTTACATTATCGAAATCAATTTTATACATCTAAGTCATTAATAATAGTAATAATTAAACATGTCACAAAGATATATAATTATAATCATACAAAATAATAATTATGTATTTTACGCTAACAATATTGAAATCAATTTTATAATAGATCATTCATAATACTCAATAATAATTAAACATGTCAAGAAAATAATGAGAAATCTATATATTTATGTGAATAAATTAAAGAAAGTAAAAATTGTAAATTCGTTTAAAAATATTATCATAAAATAAAATAATTTAGTGTCAACTGTTTAAGAATTCCTTTACATCATAATAAGATTCATTTATAAGTACGGGAGAAGCTATTACTACAGTCCTTGCTACTTTTATCATAATGCAAGATTATGTAGCCAATTCCAATTTCCAAGTAAACTAGTGCGAACATGCAGTTAGGTAATATCAATTGATTACATGGTTCACTTTGACCTAGTTGAGGTGTATGTGCTAATCTGATACATACATGGATAAAGCTAGTATACTGATTAGCTAAACTAAAACAAGTATGACATTATATCACTTTTACTATTCTAGAAACCGGAGATTGAAAAAAAAAAACAAAAAACAGTAAAAGTTTTTTATAAAACAAACTTTCACATATTATTATGTGCTTCTTACAGCACGTAGTATTTTAAAACCCTTTTCACATTTAAACTATGTCCTCTACATTTCAGCTCAATTATCAGGTATTTGTTGCCAAACTCCTCCGGAACGGCTACCTGCTTCGATCAGAAGGCTACCCGAATAAAAAGTTGTGTGCTTTACGAGAATCAGCCAACATAATATATTTTTCCTACGCTAACTTTTTAACTATTTTTGGAAAATTCTTTTTAACATTAAAGTACGGTCGCAATTACTGCGCATTAACTGCGCAAACACTTAAATAAAATGCGCATTATTAATTGTTGACTTTAATAATTTTTGTTCACATTTGGTTCACAATTAATGAAACAAGAATATACAGACTGTAACAAAACTAAGTGGATAGAGTTCACTGTTAAAGTAGCAGCGCTGAAAGAGCATTTTTTGTGATTTCGCTTCAGCGTCATGAAATCAGCGTGTAAAAAAGTTACTCTTTCGGCGCTGCTACTTTCACAGCGAACTCTATGACACAGGACACATACACACCCTCAAGTATTAGGCTACGTTCAGATGTGCGCGTGTTCTGCGCGTGCTCTGCGCGTGTTCTACTATACCGTATGGGAAAACAGGCCGCGCGCCTGTGCGCGGGGTCGACGCGGATTCAGTGCGTGCCGCGCGCGTGTTTTCCTATACGTTATAACTTATAGTAGAACACGCGCAGAACACGCGCACGTCTAAACGTAGCCTAATACTTGAGGGTGTGTATGTGTCTTGTGTCATAGAGTTCGCTGTGAAAGTAGCAGCTAGCTCTATATGTTGTATTAGTGATAGTATGTATGTACCGGTACGTGTTACACATTGCATTATGTATGTTACGGGTAATGCTAGAAGGTGGAGTAAACCTAGGTTTACCCGGGTTGACTTAGTATTACCCAAGTCTTTTGGGTAAAGTCCGAATAATAAGAAAAATAAATTTTAACTCGGGGTTTACCCATGCTCACCTAGGTCTACCCAACTCTGGCTGAGTAATATTAAAAATTTGTCCAATGAATTACTAAAATGAATATCCAATTTTAAACATTTATTATTTAAAAAACATACAAAGGCAAACGTAATTTCTCGAAGAACATAAACTTAATAGCTTCAATGGCAAGAACGAATTAGCGGTTGTTGTAATTAAAATTGAAATTATTTATTTGAGCAAGAATAAACTGCTGTGACATTTTGAATTGCCCAAGTTTTCTGCAGATTTGCATGAACACTTCTTTGTAGCACATTTTGTTTTGCAATTACACCTTTTATAACCCTGGCCTCCAGAAAGCGACTGTCATTTGCAAGCTGTCGTAAACTTTTTTCCGGGTGATATATTTTCTATATCAATCAGTTTATCATGACAAACGGAAAACTGATTAGGTACTTGAGAACATTTCCTCAATAGTAGCGGGGAAACGCGGCCCCAGAGTTTTATGCCACAGGCTTGAAAATTACGCAACACCTAACATTACCCAGCCAGAGTTGGGTAGACCTAGGTGAGTATGGGTAAACCCCGAGTTAAAATTTATTTTTCTTATTATTCGGACTTTATCCAAAAGACTTGGGTAATGATAAGTCAACCCTGGTAAACTCTCCTGGTTTACTCCACCTTCTAGCATTACCCGTAACATATATATTTTCTTTGCATTTCTAGTCACATATTCCTACATCACACAGATCCTCTGGAAGACATTAATTTTTTCAAATAAAATGTACCTTTGTACAAAACATATTTTTGTTTTTAAGCTGTTTTTCTTTCTTTTCATTTGTGGGTAGATAAATTATTGTACAATAAAAAAATAAAATACGTTTGTTAGTATGTAGTTGTAGTTCTGATTTTGAACACAAGTCCCGGGCTCTACTGAACTCTCACCCCGTTGGAGCTTATAGTCTGTAATCACATTAACACACGATACGAGATTACCCTAATGCATTGAAATGGATACGCACTAACGAAACCCTACTGGGAATGAGAAAGGATATAAAGCGGTTAAGTTTTTTTCATTAAAACAGAAGTTTATTTAACTCGAGGCATTTCTAAAATTTATTTAGTAGGAGGGGGTTAGCCCTGTCTGTTGAGACAGACAGACATCACATTTATAATATTAGTAAGAATAAGTTAAGGTATATCTATTTCGTTGCTTAACTTCTGTTAAGTTTACGCCATATTTGTCGCAAAGACACCATATTTGTCGATAGCCTTAACCTTCTATAATAACGCCTCTGATGCAAGCAAAATAATTTTCTTATTTAACAATATCGACATAAGAAAATAAATACAAAGTTACGCTGAGATGAGATTCGAATAGGAAGGTCACGGTATCGACTGTCGAGAAGTGTAAATTATTTTACGTTAGCTTCCTTACGATGTTCTTTGAATTCTAAAAAGAACAAAGATTTATATTTGAGACGTATGTCTACTGTTTTATTTCCTGTTGTATTGTTGGCTTTATATTATTGGAAATGATTATCAGGGTTTATTATTAATGTACTTATTGCAATTGCATCATAATAGATTTTTTGTAAATACAAAATTACTACACATGCTCTTAATAATATAATAATTTTATGACAGACCATGATATAAATAAGTGTAGTAAATGTAACTTCTGATATAAAGAAAATATTTTCACACCAATTTCGCTTTGAATATTTACTTTAATAACTACGGTATTATAATTTTATTTCATGCTTCGTAAGCATTAATAATATTATGATTTAGAGGATCTGATGTTAAATTAATTTAATATGTTTATATGCGTGTTTACGCTCTCTAGCTGAGTTAAAAGGTATTTAGTCTGTGTGGGTTGGTGAACTTTGTACGTGCTCATGTAATACTTGAAAGGATCATATTCGAGTTTAAGATCTTTATGTTATGTAAAGTATGTGTATTTTGTTTTAGTAGAGATTCCTTAAGACTGTAGAGCTTAGCGAATATTTAATCCTTACAATGTATGAGGGAAGTTCTCTACATACACTTTTAACAATTACATTAATGTTATTTTAGATTTTTAAGTTGTCGGTGAGAAAATTACTCATATTTATATTCTATTAGAAAGATAAACTAATTATTTGTTTCTATTTCAGAACGAATAATGGATTTGTGATGACCCAAACGCGGGAGCCGCTCACAATAATGGACGGCAATCTTCAGACGGAATTCACCACCAAAAACAAAAGAGGAATCTATCTATCGAAAGGCCTCGCACTAGTCGTTCTAGTTATATTCGCCCTAGCACTCGTCGCTACTGCATTCCTAGTATACAATTTCGCAGCATGCCCAAGAACTGATCAATTAGCCAATGTCACCAAATTTGGTCTCACACAATGCGACCAAAACAAGTTACTAGTTGTACCGCTTACTACAGAGAGTAGCAAAAACGTAGTTTTAGAAACAACGACCAACTCGTTGGATGTGACTACAGATAGTGAACTAACCACGGTCACCGATGTAAGATTACCGACGAATATAAAGCCAAATCGATATTATTTAAAATTAGTTCCCTACATTGTTGAGGGAAACTTTACTTTTGACGGAGAAATTAGTATATTATTAACCGTAAAAAATAATACAAACAGGGTTACTTTTCATGGAGTAGAACTAACTTTTCATAAAATTAATTTGTATAAACAAGAGGATGGCAAGGAAGTGAAAATAGTTAGAAGAACTGAAGATGTGCCTAGACAATTTCACATAATCGACACTGAGGAGATACTAGGAGCAGGCCAGCTATATGTTTTAAATATAACATACACGGGGATCCTAAACGACAACTTACACGGATTTTATAGAAGTTCCTACGAAGAAAATAAGACAAAAAGGTACCATGTTTTGCCAGCATATTAATATCATTAACAAATGAACTACATTCATTACAGTTTCCTGACACTTAAAAACCACATAGTAAAACCCATGACAATGAAGTTCATTCTTTCATTGTCTCTAGTTCAATGGTTTTAAATTTCAATGAAGATTGCTCATGCAGCGATGATGTGTGTGAACTGTTTCGTGATGCTTTTTATGTTTCAGATGGATAGCTGTAACTCAATTCCAAGCGACTGACGCCCGTCGCGCGTTTCCGTGTTGGGACGAACCAGCTCTAAAGGCTAAGTTCACAATAAGCATCGCCAGACCCAACAACATGACATCAGTATCAAATATGTACATTATTAAAAGGGAACCGCAGTAAGTTAATATAAAACTCTCTTTACAATTTAAAGTTATGAACGTAAGTTTTTATAGGTTTAAACAAGTCAGAAAGTCTATTTGTTGTTAATGCTCACACTCACTGCTAGAATATAGTTAACAGTTTTACCCGCATGTTGTTAATGGGATTCAATTGTTTTGATTTTACTTAAGGATTACGGCTTTGTTAAGTGATCGATATCTAATGGTACAATAAATATTTATGACCCACTCAATTAAAATCAATATTTTATTGTAATATAAATATGTACCTTGTTTTATGTAAAGTGCTAACTTACATAATACTTTGTAGTACGTTATTAAGTTAAAATTATTGCAATTGTATTATTTAAAACCTTTCGATTTTGCAGCGATACTCTAAAGAATTATACATGGGACCACTATGCAGAATCACTACCTATGTCCACTTATTTGGTCGCATTTGTAGTCACGGATTTTGGAAACATTACCGACAACAATTTCTCAGTGTGGGCCAGGAAAGAAGCTTTGTCGTCAGCAAGCTACGCATTGGAAATTGGGCCCAAGATTCTACAATTTTTGGAAGATTATTACAAGATAAAGTTTCCTTTGCCGAAGATAGATATGATTGCATTGCCGGACTTCAAGGCTGGAGCGATGGAAAATTGGGGGCTGCTAACGTTTAGGTAAAATACTACTTTACTAAAAAAATTTGAACGTGTGTATGTGCGTTACCTGTTTACTCTGAAAATAAAACCGACTGTGATTAAAATCATCAGGAAAATACATCATTCTCCCGGGCAGCGAAGTTTCTGGCGTCATGTTGTTCATCAATAAATTATCATTATTAAAAAAAACCGTCATGTCCGTTATTTCTAATATTGTGGATCGTTTTTCAATACAAAATAGCGTGACAATCGATTGCCCACGACGTGGCGAGACACTTCATTACTCCGGGCCATTTATCACTAGCATTAGGGGTTATTCTGCCCCTTATTTGTTTTCTGTGCTCGCTCTCGTGAAATGGAACACCCGCCAATTCACGCCTTGCAAACATATTATCGCATTCCGCTTTCGTACTCGTAATTGGCAAAGGGAATAATTATTGTTTTCGAAAAATATTTGTTCCCAGTTCATTAGTGTACAAATGAATTCATATATAAATAAGGTCATGACTTCATGAGTATTGCACTTTTTGTCGTGTGCTTTTAAATATTAATTGAAAACTGCAATAAACTTGGTTTGTTAAGAGTTTTAACGTAATATCTATAGGCTAGCTTTGATGCAATTTAACCACAAATCAAAACGTGTTGACCACGTGGAAAATAATGGTTCCTTTGCTACTATGAGATCTATTGCGTGTATGAAAAAGCTAGAATCATCACTTAAAATATGATACAGAAAATCTCGAGATTTATAATAAAAATAGTAATAAATAATCCCACCAAAAACATACCTGTTAAAATAGGGCCTAGTTCCAATAGGATAATTTTTGGCCTAAAAAAAGAGTTGAAATCTAATCCAATGCCAAGTTCAGATACACTTCACCGATGATTATGATAATCATCTTCATGAACAGCCTGATTCATAATACTGCTAAATTTAAACTTGGCAGGTTAATTAAATTCTTTAAATATTATCTAATTATATAATTAATAAAGTGTTACGTAGGTATAGCACAAAGACCTGCCAAGTTCAAATTTAGAAGTATTATGGATCAGGCTGTTGATGAAGATGATTATGATCGGTGAAGTGTATCTGAACTTGGCATTGGATTAGATTTCAACTCTTTTTTTTTAGGCCAAAAATTATCCTATTGGAACTAGGCCCTATTTTAACAGGTATGTTTTTGGTGGGATTTCAATACTTTTTTTCAAGTAAATATCATACCTATGTTTTCTTTTTGTGCCACGCCCGATATAAACAATAATAGTTTCGATAGATGCCGCTAGTGGTATATTTTGTTAAACTATCAATAGAAGCCAAATTTTTAAGTAAACAGTATTTATTTATTAAGCTATACAGTGTGCATTATATTAATTTATACATGACAATATTTTATATCCCCTTCTCCTCCTCCCACCCTCGACATCGTATTCTCATTGTATCACTATTACATAAGAATTTTTATCTCTAGTTCGTAGATGAGCCGACTCATGCTTGACCGATTTCTTAAATTTCTTAATTTTTTTGTTAATCTACATAATATAACACACGACCTGTGTGCCAAATTTCATAACACTAGAATTATTTTTAACAAAAAATTAAAACCGACTTCCAAGGTAAAAACAATATTAATAGCATCCTTATAATATGAACTAAAAAGTATTAAATAATTTTTCCTATCTAATATGTAGTGCCTTTTCCCGAATTCGGCTAAACTTCAACTATTTCTGTACTCAATCTTCATCATTTTGAAGTCGGTACCAGATATAGCTGAATCTTTATTTCTTTGACAGAAAATTTGAAACTTTTGGAACTGGCACCGACTTCAAAATTATGAAGATTGAGTACAGAAATAGTTGAAGTTTAGCCGAATTCGGGAAAAGGCACTACATATTAGATAGGAAAAATTATTTAATACTTTTTAGTTCATATTATAAGGATGCTATTAATATTGTTTTTACCTTGGAAGTCGGTTTTAATTTTTTGTTAAAAATAATAATTTCACTCTTTTTAGTTACCTAGTAGGTAAACTGTTAGTGCCAATTCAAATTGTATAAAAAATAGTTTCATATTGTCTTCACTAGATGTCACTGAGGCGCTCCTGTGTCGCGCTATCGCTTGTACGTAGAAGTTTTATATAGGTAGTTGTAACTTGTAACAGATTTTCGTTGTGTTGTTGAAAGTTTGTAAGCAACTGACGTCTGACAACTCAACAGTGAGCTTGGTGTGAGCAGTGAGCATTGAATTGACAACATAAATCATAATATTGAGTGGTAATTGATCTCGTATAATTGTTATTAAAGGTGAACGCAGATTTGGCCGCACCGCACGCACCGCAGTCGCCGCATTCGCAATTCTTCATATTATTATAAAGTTGCGAAGACTGCGGCGCGGGTAGGTAGGTATGCGAGCTTGCCTATAACTTCATATAAAGAATTCCGAATGCGGCGACTGCGGTGCGTGCGGTGCGGCCAAATCTGCGTTCACCTTAAGTTGACCTCCGTCATAGTCCGCGAATTTATAAGTGGTCGTCGGTGGTACTGCGTATATTCTACGTATCTTATTACAATTTGTTAAGACTGATATGAGTCATACGGCAAGGCCCAAATATCAGGTAGATAGATAAATTTAAACAATACATTTAAAAAGATCTAAGTGAACACGTGCAAATGCTCGCAGCGCGGCATCACAATAGACATAACTACAAGTACTTCGACTGCTATGAGACTGACGAGTATTAATATCTGTCGTTTCTTTCGTGTTTCGCCAGGATAAGTTAAAGGCTGGCGCGCTGGCTGGTATAATTTAATTTTAAAAATAAGATTTTGAAATTGAATTCTGACAGTTTTCTTTGCATGTGCCAAAATATAAACAACTAAATTTGTAGGTTACGACCCTAGCGACGACTTTTGTCATAATACGTCAAACTTAAAAAAATTACATCAGTTCTAAGTCGGCATACTCTATCATTCTGTCTACTCTGGCGGCATGCCGCATGCCCTGACATTCCAGTTAGAACTTGAATACGATGTTTGCGTACGCGTCGCCGCGCGCCGCCGCGCGCCGCGCGGTGACGCCGTTGCCTCTGCGGCGCCGACCGCCGTGTATATTAAACAGCCTATAATAATTGGTGTTGTTATGTACATAATTATTATTATTGTATCCATACCTATGCCTTGTACTATTATCTATTTTGTGCCATGAGACATTGGTGACCTTAACACGACGTGGTAATGATGATGATGACGATGATGATGATGATGAATTTGAATTGCATGGTAGCATATGCTTTCTGTTCTTAAAACAATGCCGAAACTCCCAAACGTGTATCTATAAAGAGTCAGGAGTTCTCTCAGCATCTTCGAAACCATGGTATACCTTGACCCAATATTTGACTTTTTGGTAGCATATTCTTAGTACACTTCACATAAAACCAAAATCACCATATGTTTCCATATAAATTTCGAGGAGTTCCCTCGATTACTCCTGGATCCCATCATCAGGTCACCACTTTTGTGAACATGGTACCAAATTGGAGTGAAACCTAATACAACAAAACAAAAATTTCGAAAATCGGTTCACAAACGGCGGAGTAATCGTTGAACATACAAAAATAAAAAAAAAAAAAAAAAAAAAAATATCCACAGCCGAACATATAACCTCCTCGTTTTTTGGAAGTCGGTTAAAAATTGGAATTGGCCTCTAAAGTTCGTAGATGAGCCGACTCACGCTTGACCGATTTCTAAAATTTCTTATTTTTTTGTTAATCTACATAGGTATACATAATATTATAACACACGACCTGTGTGCCAAATTTCATAACACTAGAACAATTGGAAGTGGCCTCTAAAGTTCGTAGATGAGCCGACTCACGCTTAACCGATTTCTAAAATTTCTTAATTTTTTGGTAATCTACATAATCTATTATAATTTATAACACACGACGTGTGTGCCAAATTTCATAACGCTAGGACATTTGGAAGTAGCCTCTAAAGTTCGTAGATGTACCGACTCACGCTTGACCTATTTCTACAATTTATTAATTTTTTGTTAATCAGCATATAACACACGACCTGTGTGCCAAATTTCATAACGCTAGGACTATTGGAAGTGGCCTATAGGTTTTGATTACCGGTCAGTGAGTGAATGAGTGAGTGAGTGAGTGCCAAAATTAGCTATTTTTACAGGGACATATTCAGGGACACTTCCGTGCGCTTTGATACGAAGGGTCGCACTTTGGAAATTCTGGCAGAAGTGATAACTAAATAATAAGCCGAGTCGATGATGAGAAACATTTTTTATCTATCCCAAAACGTGTACAATATACCACGCCGATAACAATTCACTTCAAAATTTCAGAGAAATTGCAATGCTGTACGAGCCTGGAGTGTCCCCCACAACATCGAAGGCCCGGGTAGCATCGGTGGTCGCACACGAGATCGCGCACCAGTGGTTCGGAAACCTCGTCACCCCCGCCTGGTGGTCAGATATATGGCTTAACGAGGGGTTCGCGAGCTACGTCGAGTACGTGGCAGTTGATGCGGTGAGTAAGCACAGAGGGTAGGAACAAACCAAGATTTCACACAATTAACCAAATGTACCGCACATTTGCTTAACTGTGCGTAATCTTGGTTTGTTGTTGTACTTTCATTGTCCGCTCCTTTTTGCTGACCGCTTTAAAATTATAAGTAGGTACCATGTTGTTATTAATAGTGATCAGCATAATATTATTATGTCTGTTGGTACGTTTGTAGCTGTTATTCATTTCATCATTTATTACTATCCAAATCCATACTAATATTATAAATGCGAAAGTGTCTGTCTGTCTGTCCGTCTGTTTGTCTGTCTTTTACCTCTTCACGCCCAAACCACTGAACCGATTTCGCTGAAATTTGGAATGGAGATACTTTGAGTCTCGGGAATGGACATATACTATTATGATACTTTTTGTGCCGGAAAAATGTACGGTTTTCGCGCGAGTTTTGGCGAAACGGAGTTGCGGGCGTTATCTAATATGTTACATTCATGGACGTATAAAAAAAGGCGGACGGAGTCCCACCATACACAAAACTGTGTCGTTCAGAGTCGGCCAGCTGGCTGTATGTACACGGTCCGCACGCACACATTGTTACGCTAGTCCATACCATTTGACAGGCGTCAGAATGTGTGCGTGGCCGACTCAGAAGAAAAGTGAAGACTCAGTTTTGTATATAACAAGACTCCGTCCGCCTTTTTTTCTACGTTCATGGTTACATTTTAATTTAGGTATGTCATAAAACAGAAAGCTATGCAAAAATTATTCTTATCACAATAATTGTCATGCTATATACTCGTAATATTAAGTATAGTAATTATTAATTAACATTGTAGTTTAAGTAAGTTGAGATTCGATTAAATAGTAATTTTTTTATCCCCTAAAGGTGGAAAAATCATGGAAGCTAATGGAAGTATTTGTGCTGAATGAGATACAAAGCGTATTCAAATTAGATGCGCTCACATCGTCACATCAGATTTCTGTGGAAGTTGGAAACCCAGAGGAAATTGGAGCTATATTTGATAAGATTTCGTATGGAAAAGGTATGTAACTTATTACTTTTTCCTTGATTGCTTTATCTGCATATCTATATTAAGAGCCCGGGTAACCCTCGAAATTCTCATACATACGTAATACCAAAATAATTTTGTCATACGAAAATATTTAACATGTTTGAGTTATTTTTCAGCATAAAATAGTAATTACCTAGGTTCCTAAACAAAAATTAACTTCAAAATATTTAAGCACTAAAAAAAAATTTTTTGTGTATAAATTTTTTTTACTAAATTTACTACTAAATATTTAAATACTAAAAAATAGAGTAAAACACTAAAAAATTTATAAATAATTAGTAAATTTACTACAAAATATTTTAATACTAAAAAATATTTTTTCGATTTGAAATATTTTGTAGTAAATTTACTATTTTTTTATATATTTTTTAGTGTTTTACTCTATTTTTTAGTGTTTAAATATTTAGTAGTGAATTTAGTAAAAAAAAATTTTACATTAAAAAATTTTTTTAGTGTTTAAATATTTTGAAGTTAAGTTTTGTTCAGGAACCTAGGTAATTACTATTTTATGCTGAAAAATAACTCAAACATGTTAAATATTTTCGTATGACAAAATGATTTTGGTATTACGTATGTATGAGAATTTCGAGGGTTACCCGGGCTCTTAATCCTAAATCCTAATCTATGAATAAACAGTGTTGAAAGAAAGATCTATCTTTGAAGATTTACCTTTAACTATGAGTATTTTTTATTACCAAAAATTGCCTTTTCCTGCAGTCTTGTCTTTACATGGCAGTAGTGATGGAGTAGCAGACAATGATGATATCGATTATTAATTATGTCTATTAATACCTTTATGTGCATTAATATAATATTCAGAATAGACTGAAAAAGTTGCTAAGATTTAAGCCTGCATTGATCTATTAGTAAATCAAGATGGATGTTGATATATAGTATAGATAGATGACAATTATGTATATTGCATACATAATATTATGTTACAGGTTTCGTTTATCATTAAAAATCAAAAATACTCTTGAATACGCAAGTCAAAGTGTAACTCGACTTAGAAAAAAGGTTCCGCAGAAAAATTATACAGTAAAACCTTTATAAGCACAATGTAGATTTTTTTAAATAGTAAAAATATTAGTTTAATAATAATAAATTATGTTGACAACAAATATATAACATCATCTATCACGGTTAGAGAGACACAAAATGATAACACATGAAGGGACAGACAAATATGTAGATAGAAAAGTCTCACAACAGGTTCCTCTTTTGTTCCGAGTAAAGAAAAACTATGTTTTCGTATTTCAGGTTCGGCTATATTACGAATGATGAATCATTTTCTGACTGACGACGTTTTCAACGCCGGGATTACTGACTACTTGAACGCCAAGAAGTTTGGAGATGCAGAACAAAGGGATTTGTGGAGTGCCCTTACTAATGCAGCCAGAGAGAAGGGTTCGTTCGATGCAGATGTAGCAGTAGTTATGGACTCATGGACTCTGCAAACTGGGTTCCCAGTGTTGACAATAACAAGAAACTACGAAAACAAGGAAATATCTTTTAAGCAGGTAACTGTCTCAATTGACGTAATTAGGACGTAGTTTGTAAGAATAAGCTTGAGTGATAAATTGAACCTTTACAAAAAATATTAGAAATTATTAGAATTGTCCTTGAAAAGCCCAGTGTGTTTAAATCTACGTTTAAATGAAATGACAGAAACTTTTGGTACAACATAATAATATCGCTGTAAGGAGAGCAAGTCTTATGGGTAGATTAATGATTAGACGGATTGTTATTGATAGCTGTTCTCGATTTAGTAGCTATCGTATATTCAATTTTGAAGTTTTCCACGGCCCATCACTTATTACAAATTACTTATAGTACGGAAGCCCTAGAACAAATTTTTTTGTGATTACTATCAAGCTAATTTTTTGTGAGTAGCTTCATTTTGATAAAACAAACAACATTTTTATTTTCGAAAAATCTCGAAAGTGGTAGCTAACAGAGATAGAAAGGATTTCATACTTTGACTTGATGGTCCTAAAATATGGATTGTTTTATTTGTACAGTAGTCAACCAAGTTTTGTTGATTGCAGAACCCTAAAACGGAACCCTAACCAGCAAATATTTTGTACATTAGTAGGTTTAGTTATATAGTTTAAGAGTAACCTTATCCTACAAATAAAACAATCCATATTATAGGACCATCAAGACAAAGTATGAAATCCTTTCTATCTCTGTTAGCTACCACTTTCGAGATTTTTCGAAAATAATAATGTTGTTTGTCTTATCAAAATGTAGCTACTCACAAAAAATTTGCTTGTTAGTAATCACAAAAAAATTGTTCTAGGGCTCTCTCACTATTATGAAAATATTATCTAAAAAAAAACTGATTTACTAAAACTTATAATAAACAACATTATATTCGCAGGAAAGGTTCATGCTTATTAACGAAACGGCTGAGAACCAAACGTCATCGGTGTGGTGGATACCAGTGTCGTACACGACAGCTGCGGAGAAAGACTTCGAGTCCACACACCCGAAACTGTGGTTGCGAGGGGAGCGGTCCATTGTTGTCTCAAACATCACAGCAGGGGTCAATGACTGGTTCATAGCGAATATACAACAAACAGGTTATTCAAGAATAATGTTGATTAAATGTAATAATTACAGACACAACAGTAGGCCTAATACGAAACCGTTTTGAGATTCAAGTAATCGGACGAGAATGCTGCGTTCTGCTCTGACAACGTTATTTCACGTTTGTTAGAGTAAGACGCCACATTCTCGTACGATTGTTTGAGTCTCAAAACCGTTTCGTGGTACGGGCCCATTTTCTACGGCATGATCTATTAATCCTTCGATCTCAGATTCTTGGAAATGCTATTGTATTCTATTGTTGTCGCGATCACCGGTGCTCGTATGGGGCTTGAAGGATTAATAACTAAAATCCAATGGAAACGTTTTATTTGTCTGACTAGAATAGCGCAGTGAATCTCTTGGATCTTAAAAACATTTTACTAGAAACGCAGTTTAGGTGAAAACGCAGCCTTAAACAGGAATAATTAATCCATATTTCTTAATATCTATTTTTATTATCATAATCCATTTTTAGATTATAACCAAAGGCCAAATTTAGTTAACAATTCGACAATGTGTACTTTGGTACGGACTGTGGGCTGAGATATTCGCATAGGTATTAAAATGTTAACTGTGGCTTGGATACTGGATAGCTTCAAAATCTAAACGGTTCTTATAATCGATATGACCCCGCATAAGCCGTTAAAGTTTTTGTATAAATTAAAAAAAATCTGGATTTTATTTCTATTTATTTACAGGTTTCTATCGCATAAATTACGACGAGAGAAATTGGAAGATGCTCATTAATGTATTGAATAACAAACAGCGATTTGAAGAGATACATCCTATTAATCGAGCTCAAATTATCGACGACGCTATGAACTTAGCTCTGGCTGGCCGGTTGGACTACCGAACTGCTTTAGATATAACCAGCTATCTGTCACACGAGAAGAGCTATGTGCCTTGGAAAGCTGGTCTGGTTGCTTTAGGATACATCGATACCATGTTATCTAAAGGAGCTTACTATCTTGAATATAAGGTTGGTACTTAGTACGCATTCGTTGTTTAAGTTATTCATCCCATAAACTATTTACTATATAGATATTTACAGCCAATTTGGGTAGTGTTTTTATAGGCCAGTATCAATAAACTGCTCTCATTGATAAGACGCTGAAAGTGTAATTAAAGTTAGCCAAGTTAAGTAAGCCAAGATTGTTATTGAGTAGGAGGAGCTCTAGATCACTCTCCCAGAGTGCTTAGTTAGTACTGTTTAAAAGTAGTAGTAAGTAGTTGAGTAATTAATTCTTTTTGGACACAGAAATACGTTTTAAGTCTACTGAGTGAAGCGGTAGAAGAGTTGGGATGGGAAGTGGCCAACAACGAGAGTGTCGTGAGAGCGCTGCAGAGAGTCGACCTGCTGTCTACAGCATGCCACCTGCAGCATCTGGACTGTCTACAGCATGCCGTCAGGATGTACACCAACTGGATGCTCACACCGAACCCTGATGCTTATAACGAGTGAGTATGACCAGCAATTGTACGGATTAATGCCAATTGCACCATCAGAGAAATGGATTCATAGGTATCAGGTATGGATTCATAGGTATATTGTAGGTAGCAGGTCTACGTTATTTGCGCGGGTCATGTCAAGTAAATGCTAGTCGTGATTTGGTTGACCGACCCGATCGGTTGGTCCGTCATCTGCTTATGAGCCAACTTATGTTAGTTACTTATACTCTCATATGAATTTAACGAAATATTGAACCAAGTCAAGTGAATGCCAGTAAATAGTCATTTTAAGAAAGAATGAAATATTATGGGGTTATTCATTTTGGCCTTTTTTTAGGATTCACGCAGACATACGCAGCACAGTATACTGCGTGGGGGTGCAGGCTGGTGGCGCGCGGGAGTGGCAGTTTGCGTGGGAGAGGTTCCAAGTGGCCAGCGCGCCTTCAGAACGGGAGCTACTGCTGTCCGTTCTCGGGTGTACTCGAGCACCACATTTACTTTATAGGTACGCAAAATAAACTTGGATTATATATTTATGATTAAGTATACATCATGACTGGTGACTTGGTGAAATATGTTTAATACTCGAGGACGTGATATTTAGCTATTAAATTAGTTGAAAAAAAAAATATAAAAAAATAATATCAATTATTGATCACTGAGTAAATGTAGCATGAGAAGTTAAATAATTGTTTACCCAACACATGGACACCGCGCGCGGGAGGGGTAGCGCGTGGCGAGGGGCGCATGCCGCCGCACCGGCCGCATAGTAATTAACTAAGTGTCCATGATTCAAATTTATTTAAAGAGAAATTTGGTTAATAATTATGTACCTAATTTTATTACATAATTATAATGAGAATCGGGTACCGATTACTTTCCTTAAGTATTGATCATGTTTCAACAGTCATGCTGTATTACCCCTATTTGATATGGCTTTGCATGGGGCAAATGGGCATGCGACCATGGGTTACACCATTCCTTATCTTCCGCAAAATCAAAAAAATTTTGTAATAGATTTAATTTTTGTCCCTTTACTTAATCCGAATTTAATCACGTAAGTCGTAACACGCGTTTGCCGAATTTATATTGTAGTTTCATCATCTTCTTTTCCAGGTATTTGGACTTATCACTGCGTAACGACAGCGGAATTCGGAAGCAAGACACAGTGAGGGTATTCTCTGCCGTGGCAAGCTCATCTATCGGCGAACCCATAGCTTTCAATTTCGTCAGAGCTAATTGGCGACGGCTAAAAGAGTAGTAAGTTGATTGTTTTGCTATAATACCGTGCAATCAATTAAGTAAGTTAATACCTAAAAATCGTCGTAATATTTAGCAATAGCTCTAAAATGTAACAAAGAATCATCATAGTTAAAACAATTTATTTGTTTCAGTGTGGGATCTGTGTCGACCCTAAATTCAATCGTCAAAGTTGTTACAAGAAGAATTAACCAAGCTCATGAATTTGAAGAGGTAAGATCAGTACTGCAATTACTCTACTATTTCAGATCCAGCCTGCGTTACCCTATTTAACAATAAAATATTCCCTAATAATATTTGTACACATGCTTACATTAAAAACGTCTTTTTATGTCAAACAAACGCTAACGTTGGTTTGTCATATTTTTATGAAGACTAGAAGTTCACTAAAATTTCTTGATTTAGTAGAATTAGTTTACAGATAAAAATTGAATAGCCCTCTAAATAGGCTACTTGACCTATATTCAATTTCATTGAACAAATGCATATTTCTAGTAGAACTTGGAGTAGGAAACCGTATTTCACCCTTATCATTAAATAAAAGCTTATAATTGATAAATAAAGTCGATTTGAAAATATGATTTTATGAAAATAGGATTTGTACTGACGAAAACGCTTTTGCGGTACTCCCGATTTGGATATGACGTCATACTCATAGTAATTTAATATCTTTTATTTATCGCGCTCGTTATATGTAAGTTTATTTGTACATAAATATTAAGAATAAGCCTAGAAATATTTGTAAAATATATATTCTTAAATAATTCAAATAAAACATCAGTTTTATATATTATCTCCATATATTGTAGACGGGAAATGAAATGGCCAAAACTTTTCTCCGAAAGATTTCAACATTACAAATGATTTCTATTTTCTTATTTAATTATTTTATAATTTTTGGGCACTTTTAGACTTGTGCATTTAGCACATAAAAAATGTTCAATAAAGAGAGTTTAAAATACAAAACGTATGACGTCATACTATAGCGGACAGTGTTTTCGGCGCCATTTGAAAGGCATGTTTTACAATCAACATTTTTATGGGTTTCTACTGTGTAAAATATTAAAATATTAGTTTTTTTTTTTGTGAAAATGAATGATTAAGAAGCGATTAGCATTAAGAAAAAAATAGGTCAAGTAGCCTATTGTGAGAGTTGAATTCAGTTATGAATTGAAACATATTATGTGATGGCATTGCCTGTTGCTTACTTGTCATATACGAAATCACTTTGTTAATTTCAAGTATTCTAATTTCTTTTTTTTCTCTCTTTGTGACAGCTCAAGAGGTTTATCACGGAGTCCTGCAGTGATCTCGGACGACCAGTTCAGCAAGTTCTAGAACGATCCGCAGCCAACGTGCAGTGGATGGAGAGGAACTACGACACCATCGTTACCTGGCTGCTCGCTGCCGACACAACAGACAAGCGGGACGCGTAATCGATACAATTTTATTCTTTTATAAATTTCATAATGTAATTAATACCTTATCGATGTAAAAATAGGATAATTCGTTATAGTTAAATTATATCGCCCTGTTGGGGTTATTTAAATATTTCTAATCTCGTTTCAATTTAACTGTAATTAAAACAACTAAATGTTCGACCAAATATTGTCACAAATTATAAAGGTTAAGATTTTTTGCATAATTTATATTTTTTTAGAGCATTTTACTTTGTGTGAACTGGAAAAGGCACTGAATTTTTTTTCATTTTACAGAAAATAATATTGATCTGAATTTTAAGCCTTTTACGTATTTATACACCAACTAGTATTACTTTTGTATAATTTACTGTTTTGAAATGATAAATTAAGTAATAAATTTGATCTAGTCTAAGGTGGTTGTTTTATTTTCTCTTGGAATGCATAAAATAAAGTAATAACTTATAACATTATCTAACATTGAAATAATTAAGTAACTGCATTGTAACAATTTCCTATTTATAATGATATAATAATTAAGATACAAATAAATATTATGACAATCCTTTTTTAACTTCAAGATTGTCTCATAAAATATCTCTCTCTAGCTAGCATGCTCTCCAAAGCAGCCTTAGCTCTCCGAAGTAGCCTTTAGTTCCCTAAGCAGCCTTAGCTCTCCGAAGCAGCATTAGCTCTCCAAAGCAAACTTAGCTCTCTAAAGCAGCCTTGGCTCTCCAAAGTAGCCTTTAGTTCCCTAAGCAGCCTTAGCTTTTCGAAGCAGCCTTAGCTCTCCGAAGCAGCCTTAGCTCTCCGAAGTAGCCTTAGCTCTACGAAGCAGCCTACAAAGCAGCTTTAGCTTTAGCTTCCCAAAGCAGTTTTAGCTCTCCGAAGTGGCCTTTAGTCCCCTAAGCAGCCTTAGCTCACTGAAGCAGCCCTAGGTCTCAATATCGATTTCGACAAAATTTTACAAGCCGTTTGATGATATCCTGGATCAATACATAGTTTACATTTTTAACC
The DNA here is from genome assembly GCA_905333045.1 of Lysandra bellargus. NCBI lineage: Eukaryota > Metazoa > Arthropoda > Insecta > Lepidoptera > Lycaenidae > Lysandra > Lysandra bellargus. The sequence goes on from HG995323.1 coordinate 8,820,920, forward strand.
GACTTCCGGAGTGGAGGAGGTGTTCTGTGAATTTTTTAAAATTATTTATGTTCAACGATTACTTCGCCGCTTGTGAATCGATATTCATTTAAATGTTCTCATCCAAATCGTTTGAAGGGGCTGCACCCCTCCAGCTCTAACCGCCCCCATCTCCTGAAAGTGTTGCAAATGAAGTGTCATTTGATTAATAGGCTTTTGTCCCGTCGTCTACTTGGGAAGCTGTGCCCCGTCCCAACCCCTTCTTACTTTTTGGTAACATATGCTTTAGAAAACCGGCGTGAAACAGCGCTTGCGCTGTGTTTCGCCGAGTGAGTGAGTTTACCGGAGGCCCAATCCGCTACCCTGTTCCCTTCCCTACCATCTCCTATTCCATTCCCTTTCCATCCCTACCCTCCCCTATTACTCTATTCCCTGTTAAAAGGCTGGCAACGCACCTGCAGCTCTTCTGATGCCGCGAGTGTCCATGGGCGACGGAAGTTGCTTTTCATCAGGTGACCCGTTTGCTCGTTTGCCCCCTTCTTTCATAAAAAAAGATACTTCTTATAAAACCGAAATCACCATACGTTTTTATATAAATTTTGAAGAGTTCCCTCGATTACTCATGGATCTCATCATCAGATCATCACCATCACCCTATTGTCTATACAACAACGAAAAAAATTCAAAATCGGTTCACAAACACCGCAATAATAATCAAAGATATCTGTCTTGATGTAAAAACTATAAAAAACACTAATAATACTAATAATAGAGTCATAATGTGATGTAGGGTTAGAGACGATGATGATGATTAATCTAATGTACCATTAGCATATGCCTTCAATTCTTAAAACAACGTCGAAATCCCCCAAACATGTGTCTGTAAGGAGGACGGAGATCTGTTCACCACCTTCGAACTATGGTATATCTTGGTGCAAAATCTGACTTTTTGGTAAGATTTACTTGGAATACTGCATTATTTATCCAAAATCACTATAAATTTCCATTTGAAATACTTTTTTACAAATTATGAATCCAAATCACAATATCATCCAGATAAATAGGGTTTTAGTATAAATAGCGAGGAATTCCCTCGATTTCTTATGGATCCCATCATCAAGTCACCTTTTTTATGAACATGGTACCAAATTCGGATTAAACCCGATACAATAGCAAATCTAAAATCTTGAAAATCGGTCCACAAACAGTGAATTATTAGTGATCGTTGAACATACAAAAAAATAAAAAAATAAACAGACGAACATAATATAACCTCCTCCTTTTTGGAAGTCGGTTAAAAAGAAATAATTAACACCGTCTATGTACAGGTTTCATAGAACATTTTTTTAATTACTACTAAGCAAATTTTTCGTGAGTATAGATAGATATTAGCTTCATTTTGATAAGACGAACAACAATTTTCTCTGCGAAAATTCTTCAGTCAACGAGGACTTGTTCATTACAGAACCCTAAAACGGAACCCTAACCAGCAGATTTTTGTATATTGATAAGTTAATCATACAATTGTCCTACACATAGAACAATCCATATTTTAGGACCATCAAATCGAACCGAGACGAGTTAAATTCTTTCTATCTCTGTTAGCTACCACTTTCGAGACTTTTTTGCAGAGGTAATTGAAATTGTTGTTCGTCTTATGAAAATGAAGCTACTCAGGATAAATTATTATTAGCTTGATAGTAATAAGAAGAATTGTTCTAAGGGCCTGTACTATGTGGGTTTTTCTCACATATTATTTTTTTGCTATGATTTGATGCACCAAGGATAATATGTTTTGTCAAGCCAGCAGATCCGACATTTACCTTCGGGAATGAGGCTCCGTCCTTTGCCTTTAGATGTTGTGACATTGACTTGGTGGAAAGAGGTCACTCTAGCTAGACGGAGTTTCGAGTGTTTTATTTAGAAATAGACATGCTACTTATAAAAACTTGTGGCCCGCCCGCCCTAGATCTATAGCAAGTTACTCAAAAAAATCAAATTATAAAAGAGGATCTCATATTTTATTTATTCACTAGCTGTTGCCCGCGACTATGTCCGCGTTGGCGTAGTAGATCACATCCTAAGTATTTATTGTACAAAAATATTCAATGTACAGAATTGACTTTCCTACGATTTTATTATATGTAGATGTTCCGCGCGGCTTTGCTTGCGTAATTTAGGAATTTCACGCAACCGTACATTTTTCCGCAACAAATAACCTATATCCCTTCACGTGGTCTATTCTTCATGTTTGCCAAATAACATAAAAATTGCTCCAGTAGTTCTTAAGATAATAAGCAATTTCATATAATTTCCCCCGTTTTTTCCACATTTTTCTCTATTTATATAACCTTCCTCGATAAATAAGATATTTAACACTGAAAGAATTTTTCAAATCGGACCAGTAGTTCTTGAGATTAGCGCGTTCAAATAAGCCCTTTCATATAGTTTCCCTCGTTTTTTCCACATTTTCCTCTATCTCTTCCTATTAGTTTTAGCGTGATAAAATATAGCCTATAGCATTTCTCAATTAATGGCCTATCTAACACTGAAAGAATTTTTCAAATCGGACCAGTAGTTCCTGAGATTAGCGCGTTCTAATAAGCCCTTTCATACAATTTCCCCCGTTTTGTCCACATTTTCCTCTACTTCTTCGATTATATTAGCCTTAGTGTGATAAAATATAGCCTATAGCCTTCCTCAATAAACGGGATATCTAACACTGAAAGAACTTTTAAAATCGGACCAGTAGTTCCTGAGATTAGCGCGTTCAAACAAACAAACAAACAAACTCTTTCCAATTATAATATTAGTATAGATTTATTTAGAAAATAAAAAAAATATACTTATACCATGTTCTTCTAATTATTTATATTATAAAGATAAAAATATTAAAAGGTACTATCAGGGAAGTTGATTCTTAGGCAGATGGCGGACCTAAGTAATTTGGTCGCGTTACGTCAAACCTATCCGACCCGATCGCAGCTAACATTGAATTGCCGCCGTGGCCGGCCTCGAAAAACCTTCATACACACGAGCCAGGTTGGCCTACGGTGGTGTTAGATCGAGAGTAGTGGAAAACCTTGGGGGAGGCCTCTGCCCAGAAGTGGAACAGCATAGGCTCTTAAAAAAGATACAGTGGTAGATAGGAGTGGAAAAGAAACTTAATTTCTCTTAGGTGAAACAGCATTTAAAAGCTAGTTGAATAGCACTTATGAAAGAAAACACCTATTTTTACATGTATCTGCAAAACAATGACATAAAATAATTAAATTTTTTATCGATAATTTTGATAAGACATATTATATGATTAAGATATCGGTAACTAGCGGGGGGAACATAAAAACTAATTGCACTGAGCCAGCCGAAACGCCCGTGAGCAGATTTGCGACATCGGTTAAAGGTAAGCGTTTTAGTATATTACTAGGTATTGTAAGCTAATTCATAAAAATAAGCCAAGGTACTGTTATCAATGTAAATTCCTATATTACTAAAGAGTACAATGTTGAAGTATCTATATTCACGTTCGGACTAAAGTGGGCAAAAAAGTGAAGATTCTATTTCACGCATTGAACTAGAACAAAATTTTTGGTGGATAATGTCTTAAAGTTTAGCAAGGGTGGTATTACCGCACATTCCCACCACTGTGTCACCTGTGTCAATCCTGGCGACACAGGAGATACAGTGGTGAGAATGTGTGGTGGGGCAAAGCCCGATTTAAAAAAAAGGGTGGTATCCGGCTATAGTTTTTATTTTTTCGGGCGCAGCAATAATATCCTCGTTGGGATTCTCCGGTAGCCAGCTCGTGGAATTTAACGAACTAAAGTTTCTTAAAACAATATAGAATTTGGGAGTCAGTATACTATTAATTACTTTCATAATAATTATGATTAATTGATCACTAAGCAAAAACCGCGATTTTTAAAGGTTCTAGTTAGAGAAAGCTGCTATTGAGCGATTAAAAATTAACTGAATGCAAAAATTATTAATTTTGAAATTAATTTATATCTGTTGATATTAAATACTAATTATTATATTACACTAAACGGAACTTGCCATCATGTAAAGTGAAAACTAAATTAAAGCACTTACTTTTGCTTTACAGAACAGTGGCGACAACTGAGTACGCTATATTATTTTATTTGGTTGTCTGGAAAGTTTAATTATTTCTTTTAAAGCAAGTACAAAAGTTTAATCACATGGCAAATGTTTAGTTTTATCGTTAACTGATATGTTTATCAGATAATATAAATAACATTAAATTATTATGTCCTGCACAAGATTTGTTGTCTTGTAATTTATTTATATTTTTTCCAAGCATTATCAAAAAACAAAATTGAAAATATTGTACAATGTACAATGTACCTACATCCTAAAAGTCCGCGTCAAGTGTTATAAAAAGCATGCGTGATCACTGATCACTGGTCATAGAACTTTACATGATTTAAAAACTAGTTAACGACAACATCTAAATATTTTGCTATGAATAACAAAAGCTAAAGCTTTTGATCCATCACATACATAGGTAGAGACGGGTGGTTTAATAAAGCTGATAATACAACTATAACACATATTTTATCTATTGTTGCCAAAGTAATTTTCACTGTATGGTAATAGATGTAATCCGTGGTATTAAGGGCGTTCCCTACGGAGATTCCGTAATTTACCGCATTTAGGGGCTTATAAACTCATAATTTGAAAGCTACAAAGTTATAATAAAAATACAGCAATAATCAACATTCCTTTCCACGTTTTAAATTTTCTATTTTTTTTAATTATACTAGTGATATCAGCTTCCAAAGTAAAACCGATTTATTAAAATTCAAGCATACATTCAGCATATCCTTAGTATTTAAAAATTACTGTTATTTGAAACACACGCAAATAAATCGACAATATCATAAACTACATATTACACGTTTTAATTTTTTTAGGTCAATTTTGAACTAAGATAAGTAAAAAATAGGGTTTTGGTGCGATCTCGGCGACGTGGCAAATGTATGGTCAAGGTCGTTTGCTCGGGGGATGGCCTTAAGGTACGAGATGTTACCAGGTTAAACGTTCAATATTTTCAGATGGCGCTTAAAATATTGATTATACTCGCAATCGTGATTTACAATGTGGCTACAATACCAACACCGGTAACAAGAAACACTATATTCATAGATGAAAAGCTAGAGGGTCAGATATTTGAAGGCATAGACTCAGTCACAACTAATGTAGGAAGTGACGACCCAAGCGACTGGCGACTACCGACAACTACGAAGCCCGTTCATTATGACGTTGCCTTAAATATAAACATACAGCAGTTAAATTATACTGGAACTGTTAATATACATTTGGTAGCAAATCAAGCTAATGTAAATGAAATAGTTTTACATGCTCAGTACTACAATATTACTTCTTTGACGTTACGACAAGGCACTACTACATTACCAACTACATATGAAATGGTTCCTGTATCGGATTTTTTGAGAGTGCGCCTAGCCAATAACGTTTTGCAATATAACGCTGATACCCCAATCACATATGTACTCAGCATTAGTTTTCGAGCGAGCTTGCGAAGAGAAATGAATGGTCTATATCGAAGTTGGTTTAGGAACAGTCCAACCGATGAAGTGAGGTAAATAATTTAGAATAATTATTGTGATGGGGTTGTTTTCTAAAATTACATAATTTTTATGACATAGCAATACTTTAATGAGATATTTCTATTTATTACAGCTGGATGGCAACCACACATTTCCAAGCAACAGCAGCTCGATTTGCCTTTCCTTGCTACGACGAGCCAAGTTTTAAGGCCACTTTTGCATTCACTGTCACTAGACCATCAACATATAGAAGTTGGTTCTGTACAAGACTCTCACGAACTACTACTGTAACAGGAACGTAAGTTGGAACATTTACAAAATATGACATACTAGATGACGCCCGCAACTCCGTTGCGCCAAAACTCGTTGATCGCGCGGAAACCGTACATTTTTCCGGGATAAAAATTGTCCTATATCCTTTCTCGAGACTCAAAGTATTTCCATGCCAAATTTCAGCAAAATCGGTTCAGAGGTTTGAGCGTGAAGAGGTAACAGATAGACACACAGACAGACGGACAGACAGACAGACACACTTTCACATTTATAATAATAGTATGGAAGTATGGATGGATATGGATTGTATGTAAGTGTTATCTGATAGTAATAGTCAATAGATAATGATTATTTTATTTTCTCTAGGGAATACGAAGTCGATGAATTCTCTCACACACCAGTTATGTCAACATACCTTCTGGCACTTATTGTTGCCGAATACGAATCGGTGTCTATTCTAGAAAACCAACAACTGAAGTTTGAAGTAATTGCAAGGCCAGCAGCGATTTCGTCAAACCAAGCCGAATATGCCTTCCACGTCGCACAAGAACTTACCACCCAAATGAACGAACACACTGGTATCGATTTCTATGGTATGAGCGAAAATTTGAAGATGACTCACGCTGCCATTCCAGATTTTTCTGCTGGTGCTATGGAAAATTGGGGTCTTATGGTTTATAGGTAAGATTTTTTTGTTTATTTATACAAAAAAATACGCTTTACATAGTATTTAATTTTTATCTTCTTTTCAGGGAAGCGTATCTAATGTATGATCCAAATCACACAAACGACTATTTCAAACAAATGATTGCGTATATCCTCTCACACGAAATCGCTCACATGTGGTTTGGAAATCTGGTCACATGCGAATATTGGGACAATCTCTGGCTCAATGAAGGCTTTGCTAGATACTATCAATATTTCCTTACTGGTTGGGTATGTGAATTTATTAAAAACACTAGCTGTCCCGGTGAACTTCGTGTCACTCTAAAACCTTCCCTGGACTTCTACGAATATTTTAAGACTAAAATCAGCCCAATCCGTTCAGCCGTTTTCGAGTTTTAGCACGACTAACACATTTAAAAATCCATTTTTATATATATAGATTATTATTTTATCTACAAATTTTAGATATTTAAACTTTACTAGCAACTATTGTTTTAATGATAAAATATTTTAGGTTGAGGACCACATGGGATTCGAGACACGCTTTATAACTGAGCAAATGCACACGGCGCTTTTGTCTGACTCCGCTAACTCTCCTCTGCCCCTTACTTACCCCCAACTGACTACTCCAGCGTCAGTCAGGGCCAATATGTTTTCAGTCATCACTTACAGTAAGGGAGCCGCTTTCATAAGAATGACTGAGCACCTCCTAGGTTCTTCGGTTCATAGACAAGGACTCCAGTATTATTTGGCTGATAGGTAATGCTTACTTTATTATGGTTCCGTACCTAAAGGCTAAAAACGAGACTCTATTACTGAGACTTCGATGTCTGTCCGTCTGTCTGGCTGTAATTCAAGAGCCGCTATAGCTAGACTACTGAAATTTTCACAGATTGTGTATTTCTGTTGCTGCTATAACAACAAATACTAAAAAAAATTAACCCACACAACAAACGTGACTTTTTAGGTTTTTTCGCTCGTAATCAAAAATGGTAACAGCTAGGCATTTGAAATTTTCACAAAATCCTTAATTATATTTGTACTTTAATGATTATTAATAAAATTTTAAATAAGTAAATATTTGAGGGGGGCTCCCATACAAGAAACACAATTTTTTGCCTACGTTCGCTCTATACCGGCACGGAACCTTTCGTGCGCGAGTCCGACTCGCACTTGGTCGATTTTTTCACATCTACAAATGAATTCCCCTTTTTGTGTAATAAAACGGTTTAATATTTTTTTATTTAAGGGCCTATAGCGTTGCTCGTCCCATAGATTTGTTTAGAACTCTACAATTGGCAGCTACTCAGGCACAAGCTCTGGACGCTTATGGGGCCTTCGACCTTATTGAATACTGCCGAAGCTGGTCTGAGCATGCTGGACATCCAGTATTGCATGTCAACATAAATCGGGCAAATAACAAAATTACTATTTCTCAGGTAACTAAAAATAATTACATCATTTTCTATATTTTAATCCTTCGATCGCGGATTCTTGGAAATGCTATTGTATTTATTCTATTGTTGTCGCGATCACCGATGTTCTTATGGGGCTTTATTAAATAAAACGTTATAAAGTAAAAGTATAGAAAGATCTCTATATGCCTGGAAACTTCTGGATTCAACTACTTTTATTATTACATAAATTTTCAGTCTCGATTCAATATTAACATTGGAGTATCAAACTTGAATACGTTGTACATAGTACCGCTTACGTTCACGACTGCAAGCAATCCGGACTTCACCAACACGAAGCCAACACATATTATGAGCACTCAAAATCTCATCATCGAAACTCCCTTGTCAAGCAACGATTGGGTTATATTCAATAAACAGCAGACAGGTATGTAAATATCTAGCATATTCTTTCAGCTCTACTCGCGCGAAAAATAATTCCTGGCATAGAAGCCTTAACTCTTTCGGAAAGAATTCAAAGAATAATTTCTTAGAAGTCCGAATTTCTAAGTTTTTAGCAACTAGCAAGAGCTATATGCTCTATATGCGCTAAGCGCTTATCTATCAATCAATCATAAGTTTTTATTCGTTAATTTGGCATATCCACATTCCAGGTTTCTACAGAGTGAATTACGACGATGAATCGTGGATTATTATAACAAACGCATTGAAAGTTAACTCAAGTCAGATTCATGAATACAACAGAGCCCAGGTAACTATAGACCAATTATTATAATTAGTTGTTGTTGTTTTTTAATTTATTTTACTTGGTACACAAAACAGAATATAGCCAATATTAGCGTTATTAACAAACTAAAAACTTATAGACTAGGCTATATTCCTAATTATGTGAATTTTTTAATGTCATTGTTAAATATATCTATATCCTTGTAATTATTCTTACACATTTCGTTATACTGGCGACAAATTAAAGTCATAGCATTATTTGAGGACACATTAATTGCCCTAACTGCTTGCCTGCTTCCATTGAAAAGGTTTTACCGTGCATATTTCGTGCTCTAGGTCTAATGTTAATGTTTATTTGTGATAGGAGATTTATTTATTAGAATATTAACATTATTTCTATTTAATTTTAGATTGTCAACGACGTATTCCAATTTGCACGATCAGGTTTGATGAGTTACACGAAGGCTTTGAGCATTTTGTCTTACTTGGAAAATGAGAAGGATTACGCTCCATGGGTCGCAGCTATTACAGGATTCCAATGGCTCAGGAATAGACTTGCAGTTAGTCCTCTGTCGAGCTACTTGGACGTAAGTTTCCTTTTAATATTCGTTTTAAGTAAACAGTAAATAAACTGACACACTGTGTGAATGTTTGGGCCAGATACATGGGAGAGCCATGCTTCGGCACGAATGGGCCGGCTCGACCGGATAAATACCACGTTCTCACAGAAAACCAGCGTGAAACAGCGCTTGCGCTGTATTTCGCCGAGTGAGTGAGTTTACCGGAGGCCCAATCCCCTACCCTATTCCCTTCCCTACCGTCCCCTATTCCCTTCCCATCCCTACCCTCCCCTTTTACCCTATTCCCTCTTAAAAGGCCGGCAACGCACCTGCAGCTCTTCTGATGCTGCAAGTGTCCATGGGCGACGGAAGTTGCTTTCCATCAGGTGACCCGTTTGCTCGTTTGCCCGTTATTTCATAAAAAAAACAATAAATGTTGGTACTCTTGCATAGCGTTTTGCCAAAAAAGTTACTTATGTCTAATCGTCTTTTTCGCGTTTCATTACGCGTTTTTCCACGTGATAAGCTTTGGCGAAATATTGAGTAACTGATTATTTTCCAGATGTTTAAATTCTAACATTTCAGGATTTAATTGTACGTTGGGCTACACCTCTGATGAATGACTTGACATACTATCCAGTGTATAATGAGGACTTCATGAGATCTTACTTGAGATACCAGCTGGCTCCGTTTATGTGTCAGATGAACGTCACCGCCTGCCGCACCGCCGCCAGGCAGCAGTTCCTTGCACTTGTTAATGATAATACTGAGTAAGTATTTTCGTGAGTTTTTTTTATAAAATAAGGGGGCCAACGAGCAAACGGGTCACCTGGTGGTAAGCAACTACCGTCGCCTATGGCCACTCGCAAATTTCTAAAAGCTTTCTTCTTGAAGGTTTGCAGGTCGTATAGGTCCGGAAATACTGGTGGTGACATTTCGTTCCAGAGATGTACAGTGCGCGACAGAAAGTTACGCGAAAATCGCACGGTGGAAGACTTAAGGAGAGGTTTATTCAGAACGCATTGACGTTTAATTTATTAAAAAATATATCTTTTAAATTTTGTGAAATTACAACACCAAGCCAATAGCACAGAAAAAGTCTCGGAAATACACAAATGAAAGATTGGCAAAAGATTATTTTGTCCTTGAAATCTGGGACAAGATAACATTATGTCTTTATTTAATGTTTATACTTAGCCTGCTGGTGTAATTAGTATAAACTGCTGCATCCAACATTTTTAAAGGTATTTGAAAGGATATCATAATTATCTTCATCCACCACTCTTCTTCTCTTCTCCGCGGCTTCTTTATTTCTATACCGATTTTAAACCACGACCATCACACTATTTATTTCAGAGTTCCACCAAACAGTCGCAACTGGGTGTACTGCAATGGCTTACGCGACGGCTCACAGAGCGACTTCGACTTCTTGTGGTCGAGATACAACAGCCACAATGTGTACACTGAAAAAATTCAGCTTCTTCAGATTTTTGGATGCTCACCACATTCTGCTGCTCTAAATACGTAAGGCTACTTAGTAACACACATACTACATAATAAAAAACATCGTTTTTCTGACTAGTGATTTGGATCTTAACTACGCCACATTTTGATGCGGGTTTTTATTTGAATAAAAATCATTTTTAAGTATATTTATTTAAAATACATGTTTATGAATGTTATAAACATGCATTTTAAAGGATGAAATAAAGTATACACCATACGCCAATTATTGGTAATACGGAATACCACGTTTGCAAGGTCAGCTGAATAGAAAATACTCGTAACTACCGATACTATATTAATAAGTAATTTTCTATTACAGATTCCTAAGTAATATCGTTGAAGATAACTTCGTGATTCGTCCGCAAGATTATTCGGTTGCATTTAACAGTGCTGTGAACAGCAACGAAGTTAACACACAAATAGTCCTTGAATTTATTAAAAACAATATGGCCGCCACAGAGGCTGCGTAAGTAAAATAAAGAACCCTTAATTTACTATTTTATCTACTTCACTTAACTTTTACATGCTTGTTAGGACTAACAATATTATTATCTGCCTGATTCAGTCTACTTTTTATGAAATTAACAATTTCTCCAGGTTTGTAACATGATTTGGAAAAATTGTTAATTTTAACATAACACAAATTACTTTATGTTAACATAATGTAATTTAAACTAATTTGTGAACAGTTTCAGCGGACTTGCTACCCCGCTGTCGAGCGTTGCAGCTAGACTAAGAAGCGAAGAGGAACTAGCAGAGGTAAAGAACGAAAACTTTTCTATTAGTTTCTTTAATATATGTAGGTATATTATTGTTTTTAAATAAGAGTATTATATTCTTCAGTCTAGAGTCACAAGAGTCAACATTGTGAATTATTCTTATTCTCAGTTATGAGGGCTAAAACATGAAGGCCGTTGTGTTAAAACGACAATTATATAAAATAATTCAAATCAAGATTTTATTTTTATATTTACCAGATCATTTTTGGAATAAACTAGATATACGTCATTAAGGCTTACATTTTTGAAAACATACAGCGTTTAATTGCTTAATTTGTTTATTGTATAATATTGTACACAATATTTTTAAAATCAAACTAGATTACACCCGCAACTACGACGCCAAAACTCGTTTATCACGCAGGAATAAAAAATATCCTATGTCCTTTCGGCTTTCCCGGGACTCAAAGGATAGCAAAATCGGTTCACAAACAGCATTTATAATATTATTAAAAGTATGGATGACAACCTCTATTTTCTTTCAGTTCGAAGCTTGGTTACTCGCCAACCAGGCAACCTTGGGAGACGCGTATGCCAGCGCATCATCCAGCGTTCAGTCTGTGCGCAGCAGCATGGCATGGGTGAAAGAGAACGAAGATGAATTTTACAACTACTTCCTGGAGAACGACATTATAACCCCAGAACCCACCACTTTACCACCGACTACCCCTGATGAAGTTACCACCGAAGCGCCGGATTCGGCCGTTACATCGACAATGTCAATATTCGCCGTAGTGGTTGCTTTCGCTGTAAATATATTAATAAATTAGCTATATCGTTGTTATGCTGTTTATTTATGATGCTCTCCTTTAAAATATTGTAACTTATTTGATAACAATAATAAAATAACTGGCTTTGTTGCCAGCATTTTCCTATTAATCCAAGAGCCAGCGACAGACAGCCAGGCAGGCAGGATTGCATTAATTGTAGAAAGAACTAGGCGATTAGTTTTTACATATTATATTTTACTAGGGGAACAAATTTTTTGAGCTGTTATTTAATTATTCGAGATGTTATTATGATCAGTTGAAAAAAAATGTTGAGTAGTTATTTAATTTAAAGGCGGTTGATTAATTATTGCGACAGTAATAAAAAATCAATTTGTCGGTTATTTAATCATACAATGTCAATTCTAAAAATAATTGAGCAGTAACCAACTAAAAATGATGGAATGAGTGGTTCAATAAAGTTCGGCAGATCATAGCGAGCGGTGACACCAACTCAAATTCTGGGTTGGATCTTAATATGCCCCAAAATAATATGAATTTGTTTCTTGTTTTCGCTTTATAATATCCTTTCTTTCTATAACGATTTAATTATTGAGTCAGTAAACCTATGAATTGGATAGATTAGGTTTGCAAAATTAATCACAGAACACACACACACAGTTAGGTTATGTTTTTTTTTTTAAATCCTTCGATCGTGGATTCTTGAAAATCTATTGTTATTGTATATTGTGAGCTTATGGGGCTTGACGGGCTAATGTCGATATTTATTAGGTGGGTTAATAAATTAATGTTTTTTTTTTATGTCGAATTTTTAGTTAAAATAAATTTGTTTTTAACCGACTTCCAAAAAACGAGGAGGTTATATGTTCGGCTGTAGATTTTTTTTTTTTTTTTTTTTTTTTTTTTTTTTTTATGTTCAACGATTACTCCGCCGTTTGTGAACCGATTTTCGAAATTTTTGTTTTGTTGTATTAGGTTTCACTCCAATTTGGTACCATGTTCACAAAAGTGGTGACGTGATGATGGGATCCAGGAGTAATCGAGGGAACTCCTCGAAATTTATATGAAAACACATGGTGATTTTGGTTTTATGTGAAGTGTACTAAGAATATGCTACCAAAAAGTCAAATATAGGGTCAAGGTATACCATGGTTTCGAAGATGCTGAGAGAACTCCTGACTCTTTATAGATACACGTTTGGGAGTTTCGGCGTTGTTTTAAGAACAGAAAGCATATGCTACCATGCAATTCAAATTCATCATCATCATCATCGTCATCATCATCATTACCACGTCGTGTTAAGGTCACCAATGTCTCATGGCACAAAATAGATAATAGTACAAGGCATAGGTATGGATACAATAATAATAATTATGTACATAACAATACCAATTATTATAGGCTGTTTAATATACACGGCGGTCGGCGCCGCAGAGGCAACGGCGTCGCCGCGCGGCGCGCGGCGATGCGTACGTAAACATCGTATTCAAGTTCTAACTGGAATGTCAGGGCATGCGGCATGCCGCCAGAGTAGACAGAATGATAGAGTATGCCGACTTAGAACTGATGTAATTTTTTTAAGTTTGACGTATTATGACAAAAGTCGTCGCTAGGGTCGTAACCTACAAATTTAGTTGTTTATATTTTGGCACATGCAAAGAAAACTGTCAGAATTCAATTTCAAAATCTTATTTTTAAAATTAAATTATACCAGCCAGCGCGCCAGCCTTTAACTTATCCTGGCGAAACACGAAAGAAACGACAGATATTAATACTCGTCAGTCTCATAGCAGTCGAAGTACTGGTAGTTATGTCTATTGTGATGCCACGCTGCGAGCATTTTGCAGCACGTGTTCACTTAGATCTTTTTAAATGTATTGTTTAAATTTATCTATCTACCTGATATTTGGGCCTTGGGGTATGCCGTATGACTCATATCAGTCTTAACAAATTGTAATAAGATACGTAGAATATACGCAGTACCACCGACGACCACTTATAAATTCGCGGACTATGACGGAGGTCAACTTAAGGTGAACGCAGATTTGGCCGCACCGCACGCACCGCAGTCGCCGCATTCGGAATTCTTTATATGAAGTTATAGGCAAGCTCGCATACTTACCTACCCGCGCCGCAGTCTTCGCAACTTCATAATAATATGAAGAATTGCGAATGCGGTGACTGCGGTGCGGCCAAATCTGCGTTCACCTTTAATAACAATTATACGAGATCAATTACCACTCAATATTATGATTTATGTTGTCAATTCAATGCTCACTGCTCACACCAAGCTCACTGTTGAGTTGTCAGACGTCAGTTGCTTACAAACTTTCAACAACACACTATATACATAGTTACAATATATAGTTATATCTGTTACAAGTTACAACTACCTATATAAAACTTCTACGTACAAGCGATAGCGCGACACAGGAGCGCCTCAGTGACATCTAGTGAAGACAATATGAAACAATTTTTTATACAATTTGAATTGGCACTAACAGTTTACCTACTAGGTAACTAAAAAGAGTGAAATTATTATTTTTAACAAAAAATTAAAACCGACTTCCAAGGTAAAAACAATATTAATAGCATCCTTATAATATGAACTAAAAAGTATTAAATAATTTTTCCTATCTAATATGTAGTGCCTTTTCCCGAATTCGGCTAAACTTTAACTATTTCCGTACTCAATCTTCATAATTTTGAAGTCGGTGCCAGTTCCAAAAGTTTCAAATTTTCTGTCAAAGAAATAAAGATTCAGCTATATCTGGTACCGACTTCAAAATGATGAAGATTGAGTACAGAAATAGTTGAAGTTTAGCCGAATTCGGGAAAAGGCACTACATATTAGATAGGAAAAATTATTTAATACTTTTTAGTTCATATTATAAGGATGCTATTAATATTGTTTTTACCTATACTATTTCGGTGAATTTTTTGAATGTCTGTACTTAGTTCGTTTGTTAGTATTCTTACAGACGAACGGCACTTGTCTACGTGTCAATTTTGATGTCATTCTTGTATTATATCTTGTAGTTATAAACCATTAAAATTAATAGGATACTTCCGTTAAAACTGCTTTTCCATACAAATCACAAATAAATCTCCTTCAGTGCTACTACTTTCATGGTGAACTCGTCTATATTATAAGGAACATACTCAACACATCCTCAAGCATTTTCACTTTGTTTAGTTAAATATTCTCTAAGTGTATAAGCAGCTCGAAGATTAGAATTCGTTATTAGAAGTCGTTTGCCAAGTGACACGTCTTTATGAGTTACTTTTAAATGATGACTAACAAATTGACCAATATCGTTAAATACATCCGTTAAATACACGACATACACTACATTAGATCTGGATTATATGCATCGGCGCGAAAGCGTGGTTTGACGGCTACACCGCGAGATGACAAGCAAATACAATCTTTGCGTGTATCCACGTATTTAATTTCAATAATTAAACAATAATATTATAATACTAACCTTTATAAGTGTCGACGTTCGACCGAGACATTCAATTGAATGGTGTCATTCCATGAATACGCTAGTCATTCAATCGAATCGCAAATTAAACCAGATAACTGCGACATAATAATACAAACCGATTTTATGAGTCATAGATTTTTATTTACCTCTAATCTATATATATGACACATACCTAGTATCCTGTTTGATCAATATTAATATCTTTCTTGTCTGTTTCATATTCGGGGGTTATCAATTTTCATATTAAAATGCAAACAATGATTTAATTAACGACTTGTTAAAGCCTATGTAAGCGATAACGTAATCATAAAAGCTTTGGTGTTAAGCTATACAAGGTAGACTTGGTACCTTGTATAGCTTAACACCAAAGCTTTTATGATATAATTAGGAGTTAGGAAGTCAGGAGGAGCATGGTATATAGGTCATTTATCATACCTAAAAGCTTTTTGCAATACATTGGACTAGGACACTTTATTTTTTTAATTAGTGTTTAGTACATAAAATGTGATCGATTTATATAGCACTAGATGACGCCTGCAACTCCATTGCGCCAAAATTCGTTTATCGCGCAGTAACCGTACATATTTCCGCAACAAAGACTATCCTATGTCCTTTTCCGCGACATCAAGTATCTTCATACCAGATTTCATCAAAATCGGTTCAGCGGCTTAAGCGTGAAGACGTAACAGACAGACGAGCAGACACATTTTCGCATTTATAATATTGGTAAGTACTGTATGGATTATTATAATTCTTTATTTGGCATTCAAAATAATATGTATATTTGTATAAACTACTTTTTCAAAGGCAGGACGGATTACTACTGCTGCAGAATATATTGGTAAGGACTAAGGAGTAAAGAATAAAAGAAAAACTATTTTATCATGCAGTATCGACACGGAATATAATGCAGACAGAAATGTTCGTCATCACAGTTAGCACCTAATTGCTTATCAAAATATGAATTATTAACGCCAAAATAAGTAGATACGATAACGATGATAATGTAATCTTTAAGACAGTAATGGTGATAATGATGATTAGGAAATTGAAGAAAATAGGAATCATTGGGTTTTTTAAATCCAGTTGCAGTTACCACTGCTGGAACTCTTGTCGCCAAATTAAAGGTAATTATTAATTTTGGTTATTTATTCTTTTAAAGATTTGAGTAATTAAAATAAACTTTAAATTATAAATAAATATTAGTGTAATGAGTTTGTATAGGATTTTGCTTATAAAAAATACATATTAAGATGAATTTCGGAAGAAAAGTTCTTTAAATCGTACAAGAAATTAGATTTTAATCCTTCGATCGTGGATTCTTGGAAATCTATTGTTATTCTACTATGTCTCGCTCTCCGGTGAGCTTATGGGGCGTGAAGTGTTAAAGAAAAAAATTACACCCTAGTCTAAAATCCCCATTATTTGTAAAGGAGCTCCCAGCGTCAGCGTCCCAGACAGAAGTTATAATACGTTAGATACCAACATTTTTGTACTTATAACATTTTTTAACAAATTATAACAAAATACACGTTTAGTTTTTGACATGTTGTAGCGTATGTTACACGATGTTATAAAACGTGTTGCACAATGTTTTATAACGTTACTAGCGACCCGCCCCGGCGTCACACGGGTATAAAATATAATTATAGCCTCTGAAAAAATGATTAAAATCGATAGCCTATGATCCTTCACGTGGTCTACTTCTTATCTGTGCCAAATAACATAAAAATTGCTTCAGTAGTTCGCGAGATAAGCCCTTTCAAATAATTTCCCCCGTTTTTTCCACATTCTCCTATTAGTCTTAGCGTGATAAAATATAGCCTATAGCCTTCCTCAATAAATGGGCTATCTAACACTGAAATAATTTTTTAAATCGGACCAGTAGTTCCTGAGATTAGCGCGTTCAAGTTAGCCCTTTCAAACAATTTTCCCCGTTTTTTCCACATTTTCCTCTACTTCTTCGCTCCTATTAGTCTTAGCGTGATAAAATGTAGCCTATAACCTTCCTCGATAAATAGGCTATCTAACACTGAAATAATCATCAAAATCCGTTGCGTAGTTTTAAAGATTAAAGGGAACAAAGGGACATGAGGAGAAAAAAAGCGACTTTGTTTTATAATATGTATAGATATAACTTCTGTCTGGGAGCACCTTAAGAGTCATATAAATGTTAACAATGATTATTGTAAAATTAACAGTATTTCAATCACTAAGACAGTATTTTTAACCTTTAAGCGGTCGCGCGACGTCGAATCGACTGCCCTCAATACATTTTCGTTGATATTATCGATATTTCTCAATCCGTAACATTCTCTCAGTAGCTTTTCATAATTTATCTACCTACCAAATAAATAGCTTACACTTACTCTTCGCACCCCCTTTGAAGCAAGGAGAAGGAGCTCAATTGTTTTGGTCTCGGCGCCGGCGTCGAAAAGACTCCGCGCGCCTCTATTAAATAATAGGCTACTTGACCTACTTTTTTTCTTCATGCTAATCGCTTCTTAATCATTCTTTTTCACAAAAAAAAAAACTAATATTTTAATATTTTACACAGTAGAAACCGATAAAAATGTTTATTGAAAAATACGCCTCTTAAATGGCGCCGAAAACACTGTCCGCCATAGTGTGACGTCATACGCTTTGTATTTTAAACTCTCTTTATTGAACATTTTTTTATGTGCTAAATGTACGAGTCTAAAAGTGACCAAAAATTTTAAAAGAATTAAATAAGAAATTATAAAATATATTTGTAATGTTGAAAACTTTTGGAGAAAAGTTTTGGCCATTTCATTTTCCTTCTACAATAAATAGAGATAATATATAAAACTGATGTTTTAAGCGAATTATTCAATAAAATAAATTTTACAAATCTTTCTAGGCTTATTCCTATCATTTATGTACAGATAAACTTACATATAACGAGCGCGATAAATAAAAGATATTAAACTACTATGAGGATGACGTCACATCCAAATCGGAAGTACCACAAAAGCGTTTTCGTCAGTACAAATCCTATTTTTATAAAATCATATTTTCAAATCGACTTTATTTATCAATCATAAGCTTTTATTTGATGATAAGGATGAAATACGGTTTCCTAGGCCAAGTTCTACTAGAAATATGCATTTTTTTAATGAAATTGAATATAGGTCAAGTAGCTTATTTTATATTATGTAGTTTTCATATAATTAAAGCAAATTCTATGTTTATTTATAAAACTAAGTCATCGTTGACCGATAACATCGAATGTTACTGCTAGATGATGATGATATTGAATGAAAAGTGTTCTGTTTCCCAAATTCGCTTACGACGTCTTTTAGGTTACGCGCGACCACTGCCGTTACAAAATAGCGCGCGCCCGCTTGAAGGTTAAGAACTATTTTGTGCTGTTAATAGCTTTAAGAAACAATTTAAAACAGTCAAAATTCTAGAATGTTATCTGTACACTATTGAACTTTCAAGGCCATAATGATAAAAAGTGTGAAATGTTAAAATCATTCAGATAACATTTTAATCTTTATAATACAAAAGATTAAGATAAAAGTAATGTGACGTATACAACTAATACCTAATGTTAAATTGTAAAAACGATCATTTAATTTATTAACTTAACGGGCGCAGCCCTCCCAAGTAGGAGACGGCAAAATTTTGAAAATCGGTTCACAAACCGCGGAGTCATCGTTGAACATACGTAATTAAAAAAATGAACATAACACCTACTCCGTTACGGAAGTCGGTTAAAAATGTAGCCTATCCAGGACCAGGTCAGCTAAAAATTTGTAAAATTTGTAAAATAAAAATTGTAAAATGTTGTCGAAATCGCTGCAGCCGTTTAAGCGTGAAGAAGTAACAAACATACAAACTCACAAACTCACATTTCGCCTTTATAATAATACTAGATGTCCCGCGCGGCTTCGCCTGCGTAAATTAGGAATTTTACGAAAACCGTACATTTTCCTGCAAAAAAAAAACTTAAATGTCCCTTCACGTGATCTTCTCTATATCTGTGCCAAATAATATGAAAAATGCTTCAGTAGTTCGTCCGCGTAGAGACCCTTTCCAACAATTTTCCCGGTTTTTCCACATTTTCCTCTGTTTCTTCGGTCTTATTAGTCGTAGAGTGATAATATATAGCCTTCCTCGATAAATGAGCTATCTAACACTGTTTTTTTTTAAATCGGACCAGTAGTTCCTGAGATAAGCGTATTAGTATAGATTTTTTAATCGCTTGACAAACTCGAGTCTCGATCTAAAATACTATGAAACGTGCCAATAATGGGGTCATAATTATGGGACGATGCATGGTATAATATGGTAGTGATGATGATAATGATGATAAATGTAATTTGCATAGTAGCATCTGCTTTTCGTTCTGAAAACAATACCAAAACTCCCAAACTCGTATATATAAAGAGTCAGGAGTTCCCTCAGCAACTTCTGAACCATGATATACTTCGGTGCAAAATCTTATTTGTTGGCAGTATATGCTTCGAATACTTCTCACGAAACTGAAGTCACCACATGTTTCCATATAAATTTTGAAGAGTTTCCTCGATTACTAATGGATCCTTTAATCAGGTCACACCTTTTGTGAACGTGGTACTTACTAAATTGGGATAATACCCTATACACCAAAAGAAAAATTTTCAAAACGGTTCTCAAACGGCGGAGTAATCATTAAACATAAATAAACGAACATAACATCTCCTCCATTTTGAAAGTCAGGTAAAATTGTAGCCTATGTGTTATTCTGATTAGTAGGAAGAATTGATTTTAGGTACTTACGTAAAATATTATAATGTAGGATATTTCAATGTTTACTATATTTTAACGTTTATTATTTGATATACGTATTCAACGTTTACTATGTGATTTAAAGGGCTGTATCTTATATGATAATAATATTATTAATAAGTAAAAGTGTAATAAGTATAATGACAAAAAACAAAATTTTATTTTCAGATGGCGACTTTTATTTATTTTTGTCTATTGCTAGCAGTAGTTTTTGTTAATGCTGGGCCAAGAACTCCAGTAAAAACAACAATTTTCGCTGACGAAAAGTTAGAAGGAGAAGTATTTGAAAATGTAGATGCATTTACCGACGTTTTACCTTCAAATATAGCAGCCAGTGACTATCGTCTACCAACAACTACCAGCCCTGTTCATTACACTGTCCTCTGGGGTGTTGATATAGAACGATTGACCTTTTCTGGAACTGTCGATATTGAATTAGTCGCAACTCAAGCTAATGTAAATGAAATCGTAATTCACGCAGCTTCTTATCTAACTAGAACGTCTACAGTTCTAACCTTAGGAACTACAGCAATCCCAGTAACGGTTGTGGAGCAACCTGAACTCGATTTTATAAGAATACAACTGAATTCTGGCACTCTGGCATTTAATTCTGCAACTCCTTCAGTATATAAATTGACAATTTCATTCGCTGCGCCTCTTCGTACTGATATGTATGGCATTTACCAAAGTTGGTATCGTAACAATCCGACAGCCACAGCTGTAAGGTAACTATCAGTTTTCCTTGTTATAACAACAATGAACTTCCTAATCACTCAAAAATTAACTACATCAAATTATTAATTTACAGCTGGATGGCTTCAACACAATACCAAGCAACATCTGCACGTTATGCTTTCCCATGCTACGATGAGCCCAAGTTTAAGGCTACTTTTGATGTCACAATTAGTAGACCAGTAGGTTTTAAGAGTTGGTTCCTTACAAAACTCGCCACGAAAAGAGACGGTGTCACGTAAGTGTTATAATATGAGTTAATAATATTTGAATTTATTTTACATGCCTGTCCTATGATTTACTTGTATTTAAACACAAACGCAATAAATTATATCTAAGTTACATCAAGTGAACTATAATGTAATCGTTCATTGTTTTATATATTCATATCATTTGTTTCTCAACATCATGAGCATTTTAGAATGCTGCTAAGAAAAATCTAACTAATATTATAAATCAAATTATGTAATACTTCAAAGCTTTTATTAAAATTATGCTACAGGGGTTATGAAGAAGACGTCTACACGCGAACGCCGAAAATGTCTACATATTTATTGGCCCTGATTGTTGCCGAGTATGATTCCGTTTCTCTTAATAATCCTGACGGAACTTTGAAATACGAAGTTATTGCTCGCCCTGGAGCAATCAGTGCTGGCCAAGCGGAATATGCGTTTAGAGTCGGACAACTCTTAACTGACAAAATGAGCGAGTACACCGGTATCGATTACTACGGCGTTGACTCTAATCTCAAAATGACTCATGCTTCCATTCCCGATTTCTCTGCTGGTGCCATGGAAAACTGGGGATTAATAACATATAGGTAAAATATGTATTTTTTTCTTAAAAAATGTGATTTATCTAATAAGGCCTTTGCATCCATTGTGGATGATAAATACAGTATTTTCAGAGTGAAGAAACCACTTTGAAAATACTGTAATGCCCGGAAAAAGATTTTAAATGTCCGTATGATTGCCCAAACACATACGGCATTCTCGCAACACAGTCGGCCTAGTCCAGAGGAATGAGCAGCTGAATGCGTCTGGGACCAACCATTTGCGAGTTTCCTTCACCGTACGAGCATCCGTATTATGTACTTGAGATCTGGAAATGTCTCATTAGTACACGTCTCCACCCGGAATCGAACCTGCATCCTTTCAAGTTTCAAGAACCAACGTTCGTCCCACTGGGCTACGGACGCTCTCGATTTTTCTAAATGAGCTTTTTAATTGCGTGTCATTAATGTTTTAAATTTTAACAAATTAAAACCTAAAAATGATGTATTAATTTAAATCAATAATATTAATTTTGTAATATTTATATTTTCAGAGAAGCTTATCTTATGTATGATCCAAATCATACAAGCGACTTTTTTAAACAGTTGATCGCGTACACCCTGTCCCACGAAATTGTCCATATGTGGTTCGGCAATTTGGTCACTAACGAATTCTGGGACTGCCTCTGGTTAAACGAAGGTTTTGCTAGATACTACCAGTACTTCCTGACTGACTGGGTAATTTATATATTATATAGTCCAAATATTCTTTTAAATATACATGTATTTTATAAATTTTTACGATCTTTTAAAATAGAGTTCGCCCAATGGTCGAAATTCGACCTCATTAATTTAATTATCATTTATCTTCTTTTGGCTCCATGTTTAAAGTAGGTATTGAGTATTTCAGAGTTTATAAAAACCACAACAACCCATTTTTAATGTGTTAACAGATTTAAACCTATAAACAAAAGAGTATAATTCGTATACAGTATAGGCTTGTCATTTAAAAATGATGGTAGTGTGCATATTGAAGTGTGTGTAATGTTTTATTTGTTAAAAAAATGTATGATAAAAGCCTAATTTCAAAATAACATTAAACGAGCAATTCTTTTATATAAATATATAAATATATAATTGGAGTCTCGGAATCGGCTCCAACGATTTTCATGAAATTAAGTATATATAGGGGGTTTCGGGGGCGATAAATCAATCTAGCTAGGAATTTTTAGAAAATGTCTTTTTATTCGTGTTTTTCGAATACCGAGCAAAGCTTGGTCAAATAGCTAGTTAATATAATAATTTTTGCTTTAAGGTTGAAGATGGTATGGGGTTTGAGACGCGTTTTATTACGGAACAAGTCCACACATCCCTTTTGTTGGACTCAGCGAACAACCCACAACCACTCACCAATCCTGATATAGGAAGCCCAGCTTCCGTCAGCGCTATGTTTTCGACCATATCTTACAACAAAGGTGCTGCTGTCATACGCATGACTGAACATCTTCTAGGATCTGAAGTCCATCTCCAGGGCTTGCAAAACTACTTGACAGCTAGGTAATTAACTTTATCATAATATACAAATATACAATGTATCCTAGTGTGAGAGAGAAAGAAATTGGAGATCCAATTTGTCGATAAGATATGCCATACATAACATACATAACATCAACGGCTTGGCCACTGGTGTGTAAATATAAATATATTGGAGAAGGTGGTAATGTGACCCCCCACTTTGTTTATCAAGCATTATTTAAAAAATATAGGAGTCAGAAACCTAAAAAATACATTATAGGACTTCTTATTCATTTGTTTAAATATGTCTTATTAGGGAATAAATAAAACTCGTGCAGGATAATCGAAAGTTTTAATTATTCTTTATCAATCACATTTGGTATTTTGAGATCAAGTGATGGTAATTTGACCACCCGGGGATGTCACATTAAAATTAAATGTATTGCACAAGTGAAACTTAACGGCAAAAATGTAATATGTAGTTACATCTCAATGGTAATAGTCACCTTTGGAGCCTCCACAGGCTACATAGGCCATAGCTCATTAGTAAAAAATTTGATACTGTACCCATGGCTCTCCAGCTCTGTAATTGGAACCACATTACGATCAATGTGAGAAGGCCAAATTACAATTATTGCTAATATTTTAAACAAATGTACCAAATGTATAAATGTATAATTTTTTATTTACATTTTAAATTGCGTAGGAGAACAGTTTGATGTAGGTTCCGATGTTTGAACACAAAAGCCAAATATTTCTGTTTCTTAACAACTATCGAAATAAAATCACACGCACTTAAAAGTTTCGCCGGTCGCAAGTTTAAACTCGATCGAATGACAATCGAACTTGACAGCCTCTGTTGGATTTGTACGGTGCTAAATTAGTATAGCATGCCGCGAGCATCCCGTTGCACCAAAATTATACTACTTAGATAGCGTTGTTAAAACACTAAAATATTGAAGAGGGCCTATATATTATGTGCAGGGGCCACATTACCACCTTTTCCCTGTTTTTCTCTGTAAATTATTATATTTCAAATATTGATTATTTAAAAAGAAGATAAAACCGACTTTAAATTTTTGTACGTAATAAAGAATTAAAATTCCCTATCTCAAAAACTACTGAACCTTTGAGTATTAAATGTAGTACTACTTACTGTTAAGTGTTATTAATACTCTAAGTACTGAACCGATTTTGATGAAACTTGCAGTATTCCCTAAGTTGAACAATACCTAGTACAATCATCAAAAAAAGAATTACTAAAATCGGACTTGTGGTTCCGGAGATATGCGTGCACAAACATAAAAACATACATACAGACATACATACATACACTTTTGAAATTTGGCACATTTGTTCAGAAGCTGTCATAGATTAACATATACAAAAACTGGGCAGCTCTGGAAATATGCGTCGAATTGATAACCTCCTTTTTTGAAGTCGGTTAAATAATTACTTATTTAAATTTTTTTCAATACTGACTTCTTTGTTATGATTAAAATTAATATACATATACAGTACTCAAAGTCACATAATATAAAACCATCTAAGGAATAATATATCTTACATGGTTTTATATTGATTAACCTGATAAAAAATACTAAACATTTTAGATACTTAGACACAGCTGTGCCAAACGACCTCTTCCAAGCTCTTCAAACAGTGGCTGTTTCTACTGGCGCTATTGCTGCGTACGGTTCCGACTTTTCAGTTTTCGATTACTATAGAAGTTGGACAGAGAAAGCTGGTCACCCAGTACTGTACGTTGAAGTGAATCATCAGACCGGTGACATGACCATTCAACAGGTATATACAATTGCCAGCGACATACCATAATATGTGAATATAGTATAGTGTTCTAAAAAGATGATAACGTAAACTAAAATTTCAGCGCCGGTTCAACATCAATACAGGCTATTCGACTGATAACTCTCAATGGATCGTCCCAGTTACATTCGCCACCGCTACCAATCCTGACTTCGCAAATACCAAGCCGAGCCACATTATCAGTGATGCTGTTACGGTCATCAACCGTGGTACTGTTGGGGATGAATGGGTCATCTTCAACAAACAACAAACAGGTACAACTAGTCTTCCATAAACTATTTTTTAATGCATTAATTAATGAACACATTACTCATCTAACACCAATTTTGGGATTCTGTGAATTTCAGGTTTCTACAGAGTTAATTATGACGAATACACTTGGAATCTAATTGTTCTGGCGTTGAGAGGCGAAGACAGGACAAAGATTCATGAATACAACAGAGCTCAGGTAATTATTGCTGCTAAGACCTTGTAACATAATTTTGGTAAAATTCGACATAACGATACCCTGAGTCTTATTTCTTGAGAAAATGGTTTATTAGGTGTATACAGGGTGTAACAAAAACAAGTGATAATACTTTAGGGTGTGTACGTGTTCCCTGTAGAGAGTTCACTGTGAAAGTAGCAGCGTTGAAAGACCAAAAAATTTTTTCACTTTTGTATGGGCAAGGGCCCGAGCGTCACGAGTTTCCCCATACAAAAGTGAAAAAAATTGTTGGTTTTTCAGCGCTGCTACTTTCACAGTGAACTCTCTACAGGGAACACGTACACACCCTAAAGTATTATCACTTGTTTTTGTTACACCCTGTATATTAGGATGTCCCTTAAATTTTAAGTTCGATATATTTTAACGCATACCGTCTCAAAAGTTTTGTGATGAACCTATATTGTCTAGAAAAAAATATAACTTCGATTCCTAAATTATAACCCGTGCCGACTTATGATTTAACTTCTTCATACAAGTTACGTACAAGTTAGTACTGCGTTATGTGACTTGACTTTTTGATAATTTTAGTGTAGTATTATTTAGTGCGCAAACATGTCGGCTTATTAACTTCTAACTGCGTAAGGAAATTTATTGATTTATATCATGTTTGGAGAGAGTGGCAGAAAAAGCAAATTATCGTTAAATTTTGTTTACTATTATAGTTACTATTCACAATAACAGCAAAGGACAAAAAAAAGCTCTTCAAGATTTCGAACGCACTGTGGTAACTAAAGCATAATTACTAAGATTTGTGCTTCTTGAGGAAGAAAAAAGTACGAAAACATTGATTTAACTACTTTTAAAGCCTCTATTAGAAAGTTTAGCCATAATTTATGGTATTTATGTGAGGAGACAGTAATGATACCACTGTTTGATGATAAATGTTGGTAACCAAACTAAGAAGTAGATGATTGTCAACTTCAACGGAGACAGAATCGCAAATTTTAACATTCGAGACAATTCTTCCTCCGACTCCGAGAAAAGTGTATCCTGACTGTAAAAAATACTAATCTAAAAAGATGTTGCCCTCTCTGATTTTTAAAAATGTATGTTATTAATATAATGATTAATGCTGATCTTATTTAATTGTTCCATTTTCAAATGAATTTATTGCAGATCTAGTGATTTAAGTGGACCGACCGGTAGTAGTTTTTTACTTAACTTTGAGGCTCGGTCGGCACGGGTTGCAATTGTGCTAGTAAGACAAAATTTTATATTTGAGCATCTTAAAACATTAGTAAAAAATATACAGGGTATGCATTTTGAAATTCGAAAAAAATTTTTTTTTGTCATTTAAGGGCCTAGTATATATATTATATACATTATACATATAATAATGTATATCATGTTCATTTCTTAATATATTTTCAGATTGTTAATGACGTATTCCAATTTGCTCGGTCAGGAATCATGAGCTACACTCGTGCTTTCAACATTCTGTCTTTCCTGGAGAACGAAACTGAATATGCACCATGGGTTGCTGCTATGACCGGCTTTACATGGCTGAGAAACAGACTCGCTGGTACTTCGGACTTGGCTTTACTAGAGGTAATTTTTACATACTAGCAATTGGTCATTTGTGGAAGTTATTAGAATGTTTATCAGTTTAATAGAATGTTTTGAATTAAGTATTATGTTTCTTGTTGTGAAGCAAATCATCGTTCGCTGGGCCACTCCTATAATGAACCAGCTGACCTACGAGCCCATTGCGAACGAACCGTTCATGAGGTCGTACCTGAGATGGCAATTGGCTCCTGTGATGTGCGCCATGAATGTGCGTGCTTGTCGCGACGCTGCTAACGCTCAATTCAGGAACCTTGTTAACGGCATCTCAGAGTAAGTGCAGATTTATATCAATTAATTTTTTATTACTAATATTAATGATATTGCAATTTACTTGCAAGTTATTTCCTACTTTCTCTATTTTAGAGTGGACGTCAATAGTCGTAACTGGGTTTACTGCAACGGCCTCCGCGAGGGCTCCGAGGCCGATTTCGACTTCCTCTGGCAACGCTACCAGGAACACAATGTCTACACTGAGAAGATACAAATTCTACAATTCATTGGATGCACACCACACGTTTCCAGAATTAATTCGTTAGTTTTCTGCTTACATAATATACTTGTTAAAGGAATTACTAAAAGACTCTTCCCTCGCAAAAAAAAATTTAAAAGGATATTATATTTTTATACAAACTTTAACTAATTTTCTATTACTATTTCAGTTACTTGCTCAATATCGTACAAGATAATTATTCGATCCGTCCACAAGACTACATTTCAGCATTCAACAGTGTACTCACTGGTAACGAAGACAACACATTACTTGTATTCGAATTTATAAAGGAAAACTTGGCAGCCGTCATTAACGCGTAAGTTATAATAAAAAAAAAAAAAAAAAATTAAATTTTAAAAATAAGATTTTTATTAGTCACTACTTATTAGTCTTTAGCTGCTACAGGCTTTTAAAAGTGCTTTGATACACTGGTCTTCCCTGAACAACAAAATATTACGTGCAGAAAAATCCTAATCTATTATTATTTATTTTAGATTTGGCTCTGCTGCTACTCCACTATCAAATGTTGCCGCAAGACTGAGGACCCTTAATGACATTACTGAGGTATGTATGCCAGTTTCGGCTTGGACTGTGTGAACAATTTAATATATTATGATTTATGTGTAAAGCAGTGACGACTGATATAAATTGACAGAGGTAAAATATATTTTAAATACTTTCGCAGTTTTAACGCTGTTTATTAATGTTTTCAGTTCTTGCAATGGGTGGCTGCCAACCAGAATCTATTAGGCGACGCGTATGGAACCATTGTCGCCAACGCCGAGCTCACTCGTCAAAGTATCTTGTGGGCAACTCAGGTGCGAGATGACATGAACAACTACTTCGTGAATGGTGATGACAACATCTCCGCCTCCACCGCTGCACCAGTGACTGACCCTACCACCGTCAGTCCACCTGACCTGGTGGAGCCAGAAACTCCGGACGTACCTGACTCCGCAGTGTCGGCGTTCGTATCAGTATTCGCAGTGGTGTTTGCTGCTGTAGCTAACTTCGCCTTATAATTTTTTTGTAATAATTTTAAATATTTTAATTTATTTTATAATAAGACTTTTGTAAGTTGTAAAATAGAGTTTTTAATAAATCTTTTTTGTACATATACCTGTAAAAGGAAATTTTACTTTATTACACTCCCGTTTGTTTTGTATAATCTCTACCTACCTAATATATACATTTGGTAAAATAATGTGCAGTGTTAAGTATCGTACCTTCTGTATCTTAAATTGGAGCATAGAAGGACCTACCTCCTAAACGACGGAGGTTTCACTCGTTCAATAAAACAGCTTTTATAAAAAACATTCATATCGTCTTCGATGAACAAACTAGGGATTGTCCTAGAGGATCTGAATCAATTGGGTCATATTAAGGTCACACATTTATCTTCATAATTAAAAAAAATGCAATTAAAATGACTTTTTTTCCTCTTTCCAGTATTTATCAGACCAGTGTTTTTACATTTTAGCAAATGCCAATTGCTTAGCATGCATATAATATATCTGGGGTTTTTCGAAGGACGGACACAACTGGAATTCAGTTTCTTCAGTTTCGCGTCAGCATTCTGTTAGATAAAGCTACGCCAGCATCATATCTAACAAAACTTTTATGACTTTTAGGGTTTTTTTTCTGTTATCAATAATAAAACGCTTTGTTTCCCCTTCTGTTCAAGCAGTCGAAAGACGACAAAGATTTTTTTAGGTTCATCACTTTTTTGTATTTCAAAGTGTAGACTGGGAAACGCCTGCTAATCTCGCAATTTTCCTCTGGATATAATTGATATGACTCTAACGGTGCGTCCACATTTGTATCATTTGTGCGATCAGATCTCCGATCAGATCTCCGTCGCGATCATCGCGCCGTATCAAGTATGCGTACCATAGTGTGGACGACTATTAGATCATTCTGCCGATCATGCGTGTATTTGATACGACACGTATCAGATACGCGGTTAATAGCGATCGGCGCGTATCATGATACGCGTATCATTTTGATACGGCGCGATGATCGCGACGGAGATCTGATCGGAGATCTGATCGCGCAAATGATACAAATGTGGACGCACGCTTAGGTGTCTAAATTTTAGATTTATTTCTAACTGACATGTCCGAATTATTTCCCATGGCTAACTC
Organism: Lysandra bellargus; assembly: GCA_905333045.1. Lineage (NCBI taxonomy): Eukaryota > Metazoa > Arthropoda > Insecta > Lepidoptera > Lycaenidae > Lysandra > Lysandra bellargus. The sequence goes on from HG995323.1 coordinate 8,850,964, forward strand.
TTTTATTATTTTAACTTAAAATTACATCATCACAAAAAATAACCAAGAAACACTAGAAATATGAGTTAATACTTATATTTTATAAATTATAATAAAACAGATAAGACGGTATTGCTTTTTATAACAGGTTTCACGCTAAACACATTTTTAGCGCCTGTGTCGAACTCCTTATTGCACGCACTAACCACAGGCAAAAATGGCTTAGTGACTGTCATAGTAATTAATATGGTGTTATTATTACAAGATTATTATTAAATAATAAATGTTACTGACTCACAAAATGTAGAAGACAGCCTAAAGTAACAAAAAATAAATGAAAAAACTAAAACTTACAACACAAAATTGCTAAACAATCAACTAATACGAATCTACGTAAAAATCTCACACTGAGTATATTAATTTGGCCACCCACTGTACTTTGTCAACGGCGATGATGATAATATTTCTACGTCTACTGTTGCACCAGTCACAAATCCTAGCACTGTTACGCCCTCAGATTTGATAGAACCAGAGAACACACCACATATTCCAGATTCAGCATGTACCACATTCTCTCCTACATATTATTATATCCTTATAATAATTGCCATTTCCATTATAACTAGACTATAAAAATATATGTTATCATTAGTAACATCTTAATAAATTAAGCACCAATGTGAGCAGGCATTTTTAAAGATTTGTATGGTTCTATAATAATTTTTGTATCTTAATAATATTATGTTGGTAACAATTATTATTATTTATGTTTTATTGGTTTGTGCCAGATATAATATTATGATGAATTGTCAAAATAGTTTTTCTAACAATCCACATAAGAGAACTTATCAAAACAAACTTGTACCTTTAAGTATGTATGCTGTGTTTTTACTAGCTTTCGAATGTTTTTCATACCTTTAGCACTATCGATAGCTGCTATCATAAATTTATAGACATTATCAATGTTGGGGTTGATAATAAAAACGTGAGCTCGCCAATAACTAATTATTCCGTATTAATGGGATAAGATAAAAAACGATTAAATATCGATAACAAAGTAAAGTAACTTTATTAGTTCTGAACCTGAACAGCCAGAAAATGGTAAGTATTCAGTTAATTATTATTCATAAAAAATTGTGCCAGACAATTTTTTTTATTTTCAAAAAATAACTTGCATGATTCGATAGTACTACTATAGGTAAATCGTTCTGCTGCGGGAAAACAACCACTAAAATGTTATGTTGTATGTCTACCTACGTACGGTATTCATTTAAAAAACAAAGCAAAAAACTGTTTTATTTGGAAACATTTTCCTTCCTTAGCAGTGGAGATAAATTCCATACTATAAATTTATAAATGCACAAGTGTCTGACTGTCTGTCAGTCTGTCTGTTACCTCTTCACGCCCAAACCGCTGATCCAATTTTGCTGAAATTTGGTATATATATACTTTGAGTCCCGGGGTAGGACACTGGATACTTTTTATCCCAGAAAAATGTACGGTTCCTGCGAGAAAAACGAATATAAGAATTTTGGTGTCACCTAGTGAAAAATAAAATAAGCATGCTTATTTCGATTACAGGCTTGTCGCTGGTTCACACTTATGTTAGGGCTAGCCCTAATTCAGGGCCTATTAACACTCAGTCCTATACCTGTACCTGAAAATGAGTGGGAAGAATTCGCCAGAATGCTTAGAGACCCGGCATACCGCCTACCGACTACAACAAGACCTCGTCTCTATGAAGTTAGATTAACACCTTACTTTGATGTTGATCCCGCATCGAACATTTCACCATTCTCATTCGCCGGCGAAGTATCCATATACATAAGCCCAACTCAGGCTAATGTCCGAAACATCGTTATGCATTGCAATGACATGACAATTAATTCAGTGAGCGTTGAGTTAAACGGATCTCCCATAGAGTTGACCACGAGTAGCTATGCGTGCGAAACACCATACAGTTTCCTGAGAATCGACACAGCAGCAGATTTACAGCTTAATCAAGAATATGTAGTCAAAATCGATTTCACTGGTAGAATACAAAACAATATGAGAGGATTCTATAGAAGTTGGTACGTTGACAGCCAGGGCCAAAGGTAAGTTAAATTACCGAACTTACTCAAACTAAACTATACAACTATGAATGTGTATTAAAATAAAAATATTATTTTTATCGAGCTCCTCATTTCAATTTTTGCAGAAGATGGATGGGCACAACTCAGTTTCAACCTGGACATGCCCGTGAGGCATTCCCCTGTTACGACGAACCAGGATTCAAAGCGTACTTCGACATTACAATTGTTCGCGAGGAAAGCTTCTCTCCTACCATCTCCAACATGCCAATAAGGACTACAGAGTAAGCTTCAATGTTACCATGAACATAGCATTAGAATTATTACATTAAATATGATAAGTTATTATAAGCTTAGAACATCAGTTTTCTCACTCTCAGTTTTCTTTCCAAGAAAATTAGGCAATAAAATCGTCATTGGTTTATCTTTTTCAATGGTATTTAGCAATAATGTAATCTTTGATTATTATAACAAGAATCATTATATTATTACTTCCACTTTAGGCATCCATACTAATTTACTAATATTATAAATGCGAAAGTGTGTTTGTCTGTTCACGCTCACACCGCTGAACCGATTTTGCTAAAATTTGTTATAGAGATAATTTGAGTCTCGAGAAAGCACATAGAATAATTTTTATCCTGAAAAGATGTACGGTTCCCGCGTGTTAAACTACTTTTGGTGCATCTGAGTTGCGGGCGTCGTCTAGTTAATTATTTTTCAATCTAGTAAATTATAATTTTTGAATTTTAAATAATTTATTGCCACGTATAAAAACTACGTCTATGTATATCATAGTATTTAAGGCCAACCCCCAAGCAAACGGCCTTGACCATACATTTGCCGCGTCGCCGAGATCGCACTAAAACAAAACCCTATGTTGTTACTTATCGTAGTTCAAAATTGACCTAAAAAAAATTTAAAACGTGGCATATGTAGTTTATGACATTGTCGATCTATTGGTGTGTGTTTCAAATAACAGTACAATACCCGGCAATAAATATTGCACATCGACCTTTGGAAAGAGACATTCGGCTAATTTCGGTTTCATAGAGCGTTATCTTTGTAGCACACACCTATTTGACATTATGTCAGTCGTTGTTCAAATTCAATAGAGTGCAGTCGCCTCAAGTTCAAAATATATATCTAGAGTTGTTAACACCCCTAAATTTGCTACAGCTGTAATTTTCCAAAAGAATTTTAAATACGTAAACATAATTTGAACACCCTTTTTATTTTATTTTACCCGAATATAAAGCCATAACTTATAGAAAATTTGGTGTATTTTATACAAAGAATAATAAAATTGTCAAAAGAAGCAAACCTTAATTGTTTTAATAGCTCCTAATATATACCGGACTTTTTGTATTTCGTGCGTAAGAGATAACGCTCTACAAAACCGAAATTAGCCGACTGTCACTTTCCAAAGGTCGATGTGCAATATTTATTGCCGGGTACTGTAATTTGTAAATACTAAGGAGATGCTGAATGTATGCTTGAATTTTGATAAATCGCTTTACTTTGGAAGCTGATATCGTTAGTATAATAAACAAAAATAGAAAATTTGAAACGTGGAAAGGAATGTTGATATGCTGTAGATTATTTCAAATTATGAGTTTATAAGCCCCTAAATACGGTAAAATACGGAATCCCTTTAGGAATATTATTTAATGTAGGTATATCATATTCTTACAACTTTGGTACAAGGTGCATTAATTGTTTATTTGCAGATCCGTTCCGGGCGGAAGAGTTGCAGAGACATTTTACAGAACGCCTTTGACATCGACCTACCTTCTTGCATTCATTGTGTCTCACTACGTAGTCGTGGCCGAAGGCACTACACCGAATCGTCCTTTCCGAATTTACGCAAGAGACAACGCTGAACGTACAGGTGACTGGTCTCTCGAAATTGGAGAGCTCCTTCTGGCTGAAATGGAGGATCACACTCAGTTTCCATACTATACAATGGCTGAAATGATGGATATGAAACAGGCAGCTATTCCCGACTTTTCGGCTGGTGCTATGGAAAATTGGGGTCTGCTTACATACAGGTATATTTAAGTTTAACTTTTCAATCATAGTATCTTTGTTTATTTTAATAATTGTAATAATCATAAGTAGTACCCTAAAAAGCAGCATTTTCAAAAGAAACAATAATAATTACTATCTTTATTTATTTTAGAGAAGCGCTTATCTTATACGATCCAGAAAATTCCAATCACTTTTACAAGCAAAGAGTTGCCAACATTGTTTCCCATGAGATAGCTCACATGTGGTTCGGAAACTTGGTCACCTGCGCCTGGTGGGATAATCTTTGGCTTAATGAAGGTTTTGCTCGGTTCTATCAATACTATTTAACGAACGCAGTAAGTACAAACTATTTATGTATCATAATAGTTACCAGTCCATATACATTATACATCCTCACTTCTTTAATACGTTATTTAAAATACAGGTTGCACCAGAGTTGGGATACGATACACGCTTCATTGTTGAACAAGTACATACCGCTATGTTGTCTGATTCTGTTGATTCTGCACACGCACTTTCGAACCCAAATGTAAACGACCCTACCAGTGTTAGCGCTCACTTTTCGACAATCACCTATGCTAGAGGTGCTGCAGTTTTTAGAATGACACAATTTTTGCTCGGAGTGAACACTTATGTGAAAGGTCTTCGTAAATACCTCCAGAACAGGTAAGGATTGATCTGGGAGCAAGTTTAAAATGAGTCAAAAAGTTTGATAAATTACTAAATTTAATATTATGTAAATGGAAATTGATTTCAGGAAATTTGATGTCGCAGAGCCACATCATTTATTTGAAGCTTTAGATGAAGCAGCCAATGAAGATAACGCTTTGGCTAGCTACCCAGGAATTACAATTGAGACTTATCTTAAATCGTGGTCCGAAAAAGCTGGTCACCCAATACTAAGTGTTTCAATCGACCAAAGAACTGGACGTATGACCGTGTCACAGGTAAATATTAGATATGATGAAAAAATATTTTCAATATTTTTTCAATTTAATAGTTTCAAAATAAAATAATTAAATTTTCAGGCCCGATGGGAGCGTGACACCGGCGTATCAAGTCATCCAAGCATTTGGGAGATTCCTATTACGTGGACCAGAGCAAACGCTCCTGACTTTGAGAATTTAAAACCATCTTTAATTCTTAGCAGCTCAGCGGGTATCATTGAGCGAGGGTCAACCGGCAACGAATGGGTTATTTTCAACAAACAGCAATCAGGTATCAGCAGTAGTCAAATATATTTTTTTTACTTTTTAATGTTATCATGAATTACAGTTTTGTTATTATTCTGTATTTTATTGGAACATGATTTAATATTTAATATTTTATAGGCTTCTACAAAATTAACTACGATGACACAAACTGGGCTCTTCTGACTAGAGCTTTGAGAGGATCTGAAAGAACTGTTATCCATGAACACAATCGTGCACAGGTACTTTACATTCAGTATTTTAATTATGAGTGCTTATAGTAAATTATTTAATAGCTCTTTAATTCTTCAAGCCCCATAAGAGTACCGGTGATTGCGACAACAATAGAATACAATAGTATTTCCAAGAATCCCGATCGAAGGATTAAGATTATGACATTGAATTTTATTTCGTTTTAACATCAGTACAGTTGGAACATTCGTTTTACTCAATTTGCGTAACAATTTTATTCGTCTTACATTTCAATTTTTATTTTTAGATTGTAGACGACTTGTTTGTGTTTGCAAGAGCAGGAGTTAAGCCGTACAACAGAGTCTTCAATATTCTGTCGTTCTTGGAATTCGAAGATGCTTATGCTCCCTGGATCGCAGCTATTACTGGTTTCAACTTTGCTCTTCGACGATTAGCTCATGACACAACAAATCTACAAAAACTTCAGGTAAATAATTAGAACAATTTAACTTTACTAGGTCTTACTAAACTTCGTTTATCCAAACTCTGTTTATCTAAACTCCCTTTGAACAAACTCTGTTAAAACAAAGTCCTTTTAATCACTAGTAACAATTAAAATTACTAATGTTATCATTTTAGGATGAAATAATTCGACTAAGCGTTGCTGTCACTAATCGTCTTGGTTACTCTGAAATTGATGGAGAGCCTTTCATGGATGGATTATTGCGAATGTACGTGCTTACATTCCTGTGCAATGTTGGACATCGCCAATGTGAAGCTGCCGCTAAAGAGAACTTTGCAATTTGGAGAAATGGCGGAAGGTAAGCAACATTTTTTTATTTAAGAAGGCGCGCGTGTATATTGTACATATTTTGTGTTTACTTTTCTAACATTTTTAATCAAGTTTTTATACAACGATAATTTGAAAAGGTCTTTTGACTTATTTTATTGATTTCATATAAATTAGTTTTATTTTACAAATAAAAAAACAGGTTTTCTCTTAATATTCATATTTTTTAGAATCCCAGCCAACATGCGTCCTTGGGTGTACTGCAGTGGTCTTCGTCAAGGTGATGCTGAGGACTTTAATTTCTTCTGGGATCGTTACTTGAGGGAACAGCTCGCAAGTGAAGTCGTAGTTATGTTGCAAGCTGGTGGATGTACCTCGGATGAAGCAAGTCTGAACACATTCTTGAATGCAATCATCATAGGCGATGATATTGTGCGACCTCAGGATCACACTACGGCTTTGAATTCGGCCATAACCGGCAACGAATACAACACTATGAGATTCTTTGAATGGCTTAAGGCTAATGTTGACCGAATAGCCGCAGTGTATGTATAAATTAATTCATCTAATTTGTGTGTATCAGAATGGAGAACATGCTGTTTACATCTAATTTTTATTACAGACTTGGCAGTGTTCAGACACCAGTAAGCTATGTAGCAGCTCGTCTTATCAATGAAGAACAAATTACTGAGGTACTTCAATTTATTTTATTTTCCTTTTCTTCTTTTGTGTATTTCAAAGTTAAAAATATTATTTGTTCAACATTATTCGTTTGCGATGTTAATAGCGATGTTAATCACTGATTCAGATTAATTGTAAATCGAAGTTTTGATAAATAATATTTTATGTTCCAGTTCTCAGCTTGGCTTGAGGCGAACCGTGTTTCTATTGGAGTAGCTGCTTACAATACGGGAATTAATGGCATCGCTTCCGCTAGAAATAACTTGAACTGGTCTGCGCGCCGCATGTCTGAGTTTACATCGTACTTCGATGTTGGTTATGTCGAAGATGTGATTGATGACATCGTCGACGGTGGAGAGGATAACGACAATGATCAAGTAACTGACCCACCCACGACTACACCAGAACCAGATTCTGCTAACGTGGCGGCACTTAGCTTTATGACATTAATTGTTACAGTCTTCATAACTTTAACTGCTTAATTTAATATTTTATAACGTAAACAATAAAATCTTTTCCTATTATTATTATTCTTTTATTCAATTATGACAGTTGACATCACTTAAGGGACGTGTACATAATGGAGTGCTAAGGGCACTTTTAATGCTTTTTTGAATGCAAACCTAATATTTATTTAACAGTTCATTTTGTCTGAAAACCTATAAACTATAAAAAAATTATGGAGTAATTTATTTTCTTCTTTTTAGACTATTTGAATAAAAGCTTATTTTCAAAAAGCGTTTTGTTTATAATTTTTTTTTAGTTATATCTGGCTAGATTTCTTAGTCTGTTTGATAGTAATTTGTTTTGTTTTAAGAATTTGTTAAAATCTGATTAATTATTTAAGTTCTTATGAAATCGTACTCGACTTTGACCAATGAAAAATCTATATTTAGCGAGTTGTTTCGTTAATTTCTGCATGACTAAAAAGTTAAATTTCATTTGACAAAAGGATTCAGCCGGCCATTTTCTGAAACCCGACTGGATTTGACTTGAAATCATGTCACGTCATTTCACGTCATGTCATGTAAAGTCATGACACGACATGCGTCACATCACGTAACGTCACGTCACGTCACGAAACGACACAACACGACTTGACTATTACTTTTCAATTTACTCCCAATGAGCCCTTTTATTTGATACCCATATTGCAGAAGTGCTTTAACTCATCAAGCCCGGTAAGGCCGCGATAAAAAAAGATTTCCAGGAATTGGTGATCGACGGATTAAAATAACTATTCCCCTATCTTGGCTAAGCTGCCATATTGGATACTAGATAACGCCCGCAACTTCGTTGCACCAAAATTTGTTTGTCGCGCGGGAACCGTACATTTTTTCGGGATAAAAAGTATCCTATGTCCTTTCCCGGGACTCAAAGTATCTCCATGCCAAATTTCAGCGAAATCGGTTCAGCGGTTTGAGCGTGAAGAGGTAACAGACAGACAGACAGACAGACAGACAGATAGACAGACAGACAGACAGACAGACGGACAGACATACAGACACACTTTCGCATTTATAATATTAGTATGGAAGTATGGATAGAATGACATTACATTCGTTTCCGAGTTACTCTCAATAAGCCCTTTCATTTGGTACCCATATTGCAGAAGTGCATTAGAAATAACTATTCCCGTATCTTGGATGAGCCGCCATATTGGATGTAGGATGACATCACATTCGTTTTCGAGTTACTTTCAATGAGCCTTTTCATTTGATACCCATATTGTAGAAGTGCATTAAAAATAACTATTCCCCTATCTTGAATGAGCTGCCATGTTGGATGTAGAATGAAATTATATTCGTTTTCGTGTTACTCTCAAAAAGCCCTTTCATTTAATGTCCGTATTGTAGGACTGCATAGAAAATAATTATTTCGCCATATTGGATGGTCGGCCATATTGGATTTAGAGTGATGTCACATACCATATCATGCATTGTCATCCAAACCAAACGCGTATGCAAAATTTCGGCTCAATCGGTTAAATATATCTACTTCAAAATTGACTTCAAAATTCCACCGCAACATACATACAGAGCAAATTAAATAAAAGTTTTTAAAAAAGACGGTCCCATGTCTTTTCGTTTTCGGGACTCAAATACCTACCTCTATGGTAACTTGCATCCCATACACTTGCACACTTTTTATATTCTGCTTTTGGTTATTGGTATTACTATTAAATGTCTTTTAATCAAATTATTAAATAATATTACAAGACATTTTAATTTTTAATGAGATATGGAGATAATTATAGCTTTTAATTTAATTATTATATGATCCATAATAATAATAATATGTTGCTATCTTTTAGTACAAGTCATTCAGTTATAATTTATCAATAATTATAATACTAACTTAAAACTAAGAAATTAATATTTTCCTCGTATGTACCTATAAATTGATCATATTTTTTTTGGGTAAAAGAGTAACAAAGAAAATATTATGTTCACCTATATCTATACGCATGTATTACTTTCTACATGACGTATTACTCAATGTTATGAAAATTCATGAACTGTAATATCATGACATTACAGGCTTTATATTAATGAAGTGACAAATTAATAACCAGCTTAAGCATGCTGAGTTTTCATTTGCATAAAGTATGCTTTTTATAAATTCAAATAAACTTACTATGGTAGCAAGAGCAAAAGTTGGAGCCTAACATTTTGTTAATTTAACATTTGAAGAGTGCCTAGGAAGCAGTATATTTATTTAATCTCCAACGATCTCGTAGATTTTGTAAGAATATCATGAAAAAGGTACTGGGTAAGCAGGTACTTACCCTGTATCTACAATTCAACGTGCATCAAATGATTCAATTTCGGAAAATTCGTGTCATAAATATTTATCGCTGATCGGTTTTGATAATTTTCAGGATATCATTATCTTACAGATTAATTTCGATAGTATAATAATAGTCAGCGATAAATAGTACATGTCCATGAAAATGGAACATTTTTAGTTACCTTGGGATCATCGCAGTGGCCACAATGGGTGAGTTTATTGCTAGCATTTTTAAATATTATTGTAAGTACATACTTATCATATGATAAAGTTGCTTAACTGTTCCTCTTGATATTTCGTGGCTGTAGCTACTTATTCGTAAGATAAAGAAAGAAGGATTTTTAAGGAGGCAACTAAACCAAATAAAGCTATGGAATATTTGAGGTCCCAGTAACTTTTACGTGGCAAGCAGTTTAAATCTTTGACTATGAAACAATTAATATTGAGTTAAATTTTCGAATCAGTTTACATACCCCAGTCATTAAAGCCAAAACCCGAAAGAAATTAGTAACTTGATAAAATTTTAGGGGGTTGTTAAAGAAGGTAAAATAACTTACCGTGTGATTTTGCAGCGTTCTGGGGTGTACGGAAAAGGTTGAAAAGTGGTGAAAAAGGTTTTTTGTTAATAACATTGCGTAAAAAATTAGTAACACGCTGCAAATTTGGAATTAGGTTGTTCTTACCGTTTTGTAACGTGTATTAAATTTGCAGCGTTTTGCAATACACGGAACATTGTTTATTATTAAAAAACAATAAAATTTGTTAATAACAGGGGTAAAAAAATTAGTAACACGCTGCAAATTTGGAATTAGGTTGTTCTTACCGTTTTCTAACGTGTATTAAATTTGCAGCGTTTTGCAACATACGGAACGTTGTTTATTATTAAAAAACAATAAAACTTGTTATTAACAGGGGTAAAAAAAATTAGTAACTCGGTGTACATTTAGAATTAAGTTGTTCTTACCGTTTTGTAAAGTGTATTAATTTTGCAGCGTTTTGCAACATACGGAACATTGTTTATTACTAAATTGCTGTAAATTTGATATACTTTAGGAAACGGTAAAAACAACTTAATTATAAATTTGCAGCGTATTACTACATTTTTTACCCTTGTTAATAACAAATTTAATTGTTTTTTAATAATAAACAATGTTCCGTATGTTGCAAAACACTGCAAATTTAATACACGTTAGAAAACGGTAAGAACAACCTAATTCCAAATTTGCAGCGTGTTACTAATTTTTTTACCCCTGTTATTAACAAATTTTATTGTTTTTTAATAATAAACAATGTTCCGTGTATTGCAAAACGCTGCAAATTTAATACACGTTACAAAACGGTAAGAACAACTAATTCCAAATTTGCAGCGTGTTACTAATTTTTAACCGACTTCCAAAAAACGAGGAGGTTATATGTTCGACTGTGGATTTTTTTTTTGTATGTTCAACGATTACTCCGCCGTTTGTGAACCGATTTTCGAAATTTTTGTTTTGTTGTATTAGGTTTCACTCCAATTTGGTACCATGTTCACAAAAGTGGTGACCTGATGATGGGATCCATGAGTAATCGAGGGAACTCCTCGAAATTTATATGGAAACATATGGTGATTTTGGTTTTATGAGAAGCATCCTAAGCATATGCTACCAAAACGCAAGATTTTGCACCGAGGTATACCATGGTTCCGAAGATACCAAGAGAACTCCGGATTCCTTATAGATACAAGTTTAGGGGTTTAGGCGCTGTTTTAAGAACTGAAAGCATATGCTACTATGCAAATTACATTCATCATCATCATCATCATTACCACATTAGGGTCACCGATGTCACCAAAATTGAACAAAACAAATTCATCCTTAAGTCCAGAGCATAAGGCACACATTTGACATTACTTCTGAGAAGAAAGCTGCTTCGATAATTAATATAAATAACATGCATGTCTCACAACAACATATGAAACAACCTAATTTCAACCTTTTGCATTGCGCTTAGCGTTCATAGTACATTAACTGTCTGGCGTCTCGCTTGCTATAATCTGCTAGGGCTGTCAAGCGAGCGGCGCGGCGCGCGCGTTGCCAGGTACCAGACCGGGCGGCGTATTTACAAAGGCTTATACCGTTTGAGTCACGAGCCAGACTCTAATAGATGAGCTTTTGTTTATTTATCTAAGATAGTTTTATAATTATATTTTGTACTCTCAACAAGTGTGTAGTTATGTACGTACCTGTTTCTTACCTATTAATTAAAGTTTGTTAGTTAATTAAGTAGTATTTTTTGTCACTTAAGAGCCCGTATTCTCTTTTCTACTGCTCTCTTCACACTCACGCCCGTCTTTCATGTGCCAGGTGAAAAAGGACGATCGCCAAGTTAGCGGGCAGATAGAGGTTTTCTGTTTTTAAACGGTTTTTTATATTAAAGTGGTAAAAAGTAATTCCAACATTTTATAGACGACTTTCTTAACAGTGAATTGTATTTTTTTCATACCGTTAAGACGTCAATACAATTCATAAAAAGGTGATATTCTAAACCTTTTACAGCAAAAATCACAAAACTGTCGCGGGTTTGAGTTGGATTATTTAAAAATAACTAAAATATAAAAAATCTAGCTCCAACACTATATTATAATTGAAATGATCTTACATGTTGTGCATTAAAACTTATAGAAATACTGTATTTTAACTGTTAAATCACGTCTGTAAAATCAGCGAAATCGACAAATTTCGTATACGGACCCTTAAATACAGAATAGAAACGAGTAAGTAATTTCATTACTGTAACATTAAAATAATAAGTAATAACAATTTTCATATAACTATCCACCTACATATTTTTAAAGTTAACAATGACGATGTATTTACCATATCGGTATCAAATTGAATAGCATAATATGTTGCTGCAACGTTAGAAACAATTTAGCTAATCTCTTTCTAGGCGATTTCGGTCATTTTCTGTACTAAAACAGATAAGTGTTTTGTCAAGTTTTTGTCTAACAAAAGCTAAGCCAGTTCAGTTTGCGCTTTCACTCTAATGATATAGCCTTTGTAAATTCGCGACCGGGCGCGCACTAGCGGCCGAGCCGCAGCAGCGCGCGGCGACGGCCATCGAGATAGATAATATATTAATATTATACCTTAGTATGCAACCGCCATAGACGGTAGACCTCGCGCACCTGGGATCCAATTCCCAGAACATGAGAAAAGTTCATCTTCGAATAAAATACCGAATAATGAGATTTTTACGAGCGTAACACAGTTTGTCTATTTTCAAAACTTCACACTCAAAATTTTTCGTGCAAAGATCGCTCGAGTCGAATGAGTGGGGCCGGTTATTAATAGATGTCCGAATTCGTATAACACCACAATGTGGCCGCTTGGGAGTTGAAGCGTTCGAGATCGGTCTCTGCACGATACTTATGATTTGTTGCTAATAGTTTGTATCCTTCGATCGTGGATTCTTGGAAATATATTGTTATTCTATTGTGTCTCGTTCACCAGTGAGCTTGTAATAAGATACGTAAAATAATATAATACAGGTGTATTATTCTACGAACCATCGAGGAAATTGATTCCTATGCAATAATTGATAGACCAACGTTATTTGGTCGAATATGTCAATTCAATGTTAATTGTGATCTGTCGGCTGGGTTTGACGTAACGCAACCAAACTGCTCCCCGATCTGCATAGGAATCAACTTCTTTGATAGTACATAGTACGCGATAGTTTACTACTTACTAGGTAACTAAAAACTAAAAAGAGTGAAATTATTATTTTTAACAAAAAATTAAAACCGACTTCCAAGGTAAAAACAATAACATCCTTATAATATGAACTAAAAAGTATTAAATAATTTTTCCTATCGAATAGTGCCTTTTTCCGAATTCGGCAAAAACTCAACTATTTCTGTACTCAATCCTTCATAATTTTGAAGTCGGTGCCAGTTACAAATGTTTCAAATATTTTGGCAGACTGAAGATTCAGCTATATCTGGTACCGACTTCAAAATGATGAAGGATTGAGTACAGAAATAGTTGAGTTTTTGCCGAATTCGGAAAAAGGCACTATTCGATAGGAAAAATTATTTAATACTTTTTAGTTCATATTATAAGGATGTTATTGTTTTTACCTTGGAAGTCGGTTTTAATTTTTTGTTAAAAATAATTTACGCAACGTTATTAACAAAAAACCTTTTTCACCCCTTTTCAACCCTTTCCGTACACCCCAGAACGCTGCAAAATCACACGGTAAGTTATTTTACCTTCTTTAATAACCCCCTAAAATTTTATCAAGTTACTAATTTCTTTCGGGTTTTGGCTTTAATGACTGGGGTATACACTGAAACGAGACGAGTCACGACGTTGCAAATTGAAATGTAAAGCTCACTTCGTTCAATTTCGCCTTTAGCGTCAGTCGCACCTTATCTCGTTTCGCTCCAGTTTGATCCCAAATAAGAAAAAATTGGTTTAACATGCTCAAAACTAATAATTAATATTGAGTATGGTTATACAGAATTGTAAAATAAGACGTTTAATCTGCTTACAGGTCCTGTCAGAGTGGTCACCGTTCTGCTGCTCATCGCTGGGCTGACTACCGCAGAGCCGGAGAATTTTCCGTCAGAATTCGAATTTATAGGTTACAGCACTAACCTAGACACACCACAGTACAGACTCCTCGACAATGTTAGGCCCACGTACATGTACGTAGATCTAGATGTGTATTTATCTGAGTCCAGATTCAACGGCCTTGTACAAATTGAAGTGGAGGTAAGAATAATAGTTTGTTAATACAGAATTATTATTTATTCCTTGAACTTGAGATTTGCGGAAAGCAAGCGCTCGGTACCATTATAAAGATACATGGGTAACCGTATTAACAGCATTCGTTTATTGTCGTTGTCGCAAATTGTGAATTCGTTTCTCATCATCATTATTTGACCATACATTTTTGCTATAGAACGTAACGTAGGTCAAATCATATTCAAAGCATATTGTGTTTAAACAATGTGCTAAGCTATTTTATAATTGCAATTATAAAATATTTCTTCAAAGTGGACATTCTTAGAATATTGTATAGATTTTTATATCACTTACAGCTTTTGTCGCGGATCACTTTTCTTATTCCCGACGTTTCGGCTGCGACTGACGTCACGGGTCAACAGTACTATGATCAACTCAACTATGATGATAGATGTTAAGCTCGCTAAACATGTTCAACTACTTGAAGATTTATCAATTATCAATTATATTATTTGTGTTCCGTCTTACGCAAATAGTATTGATGAATCGGGTAGTCAGGAATAAGAAAAGTGCTCAGAGACCAAATCCGGAACTGATTAAATTTAATACGTGTAATACTCGCGTGAACCTAAGTAATCTTAGAATACTGTTTAAAATATATTTTGGACACGAAATTCTAATGTCGTGTCAAAACTTATCGTATATTGCCTACTTAATTAATGTTGATACGAGTACAAAATTCACATATAAAAATGTTGCTTATCATTTTACAGTTCATTTTCATCAACTAGATTAAATACGCATTGTAATCATTTGACGCATGTATATTGTTTATCTAATATCTTTGATAAAATATATAGCGGCTTAGACCAATGACTAGCATGGCTACTATATAAGTTATAACATACCCTATGATTAAGCTTAAACTTAGCTGTATGTACTATCAGAGAAGTTGATTCCTATGCAGATCGGGGACCTACGTAGTTTGGTTGCGTTACGTCAAACCAAGCCGACAGATCACAATTAACATTGAATTGACATATTCGACCAAATAACGTTGGCCTATCAACTGCATAGGAATCAATTTCCTCGATGATACTTTAACAACATAGTTAAATTGTACTTTCACAACATAGTTAAGTTGTATTTAACTTTAATAACTAAATACTAACGACTAACTAAAATCAGTACTAATGTCAGAACCATTTTCATTAAACTAAAAACTATAAGTGTACTCACATTAAACTATAAATTTTAGGTTCTAGAAACTGTATCTCAAATAGTTCTACACCAGAATGTGTTGTCCATTACAAGTGTCAACGTACTCGACGCTAACAACAATCCCGTACTGCTGCAAGTACCAAATGGATACGAAACTGACAGCTACTATCAAATCATGAAACTCAATTTCGCATCGCAAGTAACTGCTGGCAAATACACCATTATCATCAGCTATTTGGGACAAATCAATGAGAATCCTATCGACCGTGGATTTTACAAGGGATATTACTACTATGGAAATCAATTGCGGTAAGTTTTTTCATCCACCCGACAATAATGTTATGGACGTCCAAATATTGCACAAGAGACGAGGGTCACCTAACACCCAACAAATTTTCATTCAGTGATTATTCTAATACTGCAAAAATAACTTTTTTCCAGTGAATACGCCACAACACAGTTCCAGCCGTACCATGCGAGAAAGGCATTCCCTTGTTTTGACGAGCCACAGTTCAAAAATCCATACGTTATCTCCATCACACGTGACGCTAGCCTGAGCGAATCTTATTCTAACATGGCCATCGGCTCACGGGAGACGTAAGTATAAAGGGGGTGACAGACACGCGAGTAAGTATGCGGACTTATGGCTCGACGATCTTAATCGCCTGTGTGTCAGCAAAGAGCCGCGCGCCGCGAGCCGCGAGCCTTAGCATGGTAATCCAGTGCTAGCGATTCTCGTGTATCACCGACGCGCGACGCGAGCCGAGTAAGTACGCGAACTTAAAACCCTCGTATTTTAACTTCGTACGTCTGTCACCCTTTTAACATCAATAAAATGTTGTAAAATTTGTAAGATATAAGAAACCTTGTATCGCATGAGCTATGAAAAATTGAGATAATATTATTTTCAGTGTTGGCGCCAACCGCGTTAAGGAGACTTTCCTGCCCACACCAATTATATCCGCTTACCTCGTCGCATTCCACGTCAGTGACTTCGTCGCTACCAATACCACCAGCACGGTGGCCAAGCCCTTCCAAATCATCGCCCGAGAGGGAGTCAACGACCAACATGAGTACGCCGCGGACGTTGGGTTGAAAATCACCGACGAGCTCAGTGCATACTTGGACAATGAATACTACAATCACGGTCAAGGTCAACCCATGAAAAATGACCATATCGCGTTGCCCGATTTCCCCTCTGGTGCTATGGAGAACTGGGGAATGGTAAATTACAGGTACACAATTTGATTTTCATTCATCTAAAAAAAATTGACACTTCAAGAATAATCTTATTAAAATTAATAATTTTCCATAGTAAAGACTTAAACGGGCGCGAATGTCACGTTACTTTTATCTTGCAGAGAGGCTTACCTACTGTATGACAAGGACAACACGAACATAGTGAATAAGATTTTCACTGCTACTATTATTGCCCATGAGATGGCTCACAAATGGTTCGGAAACCTCGTCACCTGCTTCTGGTGGAGTAACCTTTGGATTAACGAATCTTTCGCAAGCTTCTTCGAATACTTCACTTCCGATAAAGTAAGACTTAGATTTAACTATGTGTGTATGATTTTAAACAAGCTATCCAAAATTATTCCAATCAAAAAAATCACAAAAGTATACTGACTAAATACCGGCGCTTGTTACTAAACAAACAGATTATTCATCAATTTGTTTACTAAATAATTATTGTATTTATATTTTAGGCTGATCCTTCTTTGGAGTTGAGTGACTTGTACATAATCGACCGAGTCCAAAGTGCTTTGGTTTCTGACGCCGGTGCTGGGGCCACGCCTATGAACTGGACTGCTGTCGCCAACAACCCGTCTATCGATTCCCACTTCAGCACTACCAGCTATGCTAAAGGTTCATCTGTTTTAAGGATGATGGAACATTTTGTTGGTTACACCACATTCAGGAATGCACTACGCTACTATCTTAGAGACAAGTAAGTTTCTTTGTCAAATTTAATGCTTGGTATTGTTGACTGCAATGAATTTTGAATTCATAAACATAGCTCTACTTTATGAATTTATATATTATTTTATAATAATTATACCTTGAAATAACAGTAATGCGTACATACATACGTTAGTCATAATAAGTGGAGATAGAATGTACCTATTTAATGTACCGCCGAGGAAATTGATTCCTAGGTGGTTGATAGACCTACGTCATGTGGTCGGCTTATATCAGTTCAATGTTAGCTGTCATCGGTCGGATGGGTTTGACGTAACGCGACCAAATTACTTAGGTCCGGCATCTGCCTAGTTCCTAGGATTCAATTTCTCTGATAATACTAGGACTATAAAATATGTATCTTTTCTAATATAACTAATAATATGTTTTCCAATATTTTTACAGTGCTTACAAAATTGCTTACCCATCCGACGTGTATACAGCGTTCCGTCAGGCTGTAGCAGAAGATGTGTCTTTTGCGACTACTTACCCTGGCATTGATGTAGGAGCAGTATTTGACAGCTGGGTGCAAAATCCAGGTTCCCCTGTCGTTAATGTTCAAGTAAATACTGAGACCGGAGTTATTACTTTGACACAGGTACATAATATGGTTTTAATTTTAAGATTATCCAAAAATATTAAAGTAGCAAGTTTAGAGAAGCGAGAAGTTTATTTTTGGCAATTTCATTAACACTTCTCTTTTATAGGAACGCTTCCAACTGACAGGCACTCCTAACCCCACAACTTGGCAAATTCCTATCACCTGGACTCACGGTGGCAATCCAGATTTCACTAACTTGAAACCCAGCTTTGTCCTAACCACTGCAACTACGACAGTACAAAAACAGGCAAATGATGATTGGGTTATATTGAATTTGGCACAGTCCGGTAAGTTGACAATAAAAATCTTAGGTTTTATATCTCAACTAGCGACCTGCCCCGGCATCGCATGGGTATAAAATATATAGCCACTGAAAAAATGATTAAAATCGATAGCCTATGATCCTTCACGTGGTCTACTTCTTATCTGTGCCAAATAGCATAAAAATTGCTCCCGTAGTTCGCAAGATAAGCCCTTTCAAATAAATTCCCCCGTTTTTCCACATTCTCAGTCTGAGCGTGATAAAATATAACCTTCTTCAATAAATGGACTATCTAACACTGAAATAATTTTTCAAATCGGACCAGTAGTTCCTGAGATTAGCGCGTTCGAGTTAGCCCTTTCAAATAATTTTCCCCGTTTTTTTCACATTTTTCTCTATATTTTCTTCGCTCCTATCAGTCTTAGCGTGATAAAATATAGCCTATAGCCTTCCTCAATAAATGGGCTATCTAACACTGAAAGAATCACCTAAATCCATTTAAGTGAACAAAGAGACATGAGGGAAAAAAGCGACTTTGTTTTATAATATGTATAGATTTACAGTATATTATACATACAATAATAATGACGCATTAATTGTTGCAGGTCTGTATCGTGTTTACTACGATGATGATAACTACGCAAGACTTGCCAAGCAATTGCGTGAAGACAGAAGTGTGATCCACAAGCACAGCAGATCTCAAGTAAGTACCTCTAAAATTATAACCTCTAAAAGTATGTTGCTGATAAATAATTTGTATTGTTGTATTTTATAATTAATAAAACTAACATCTTTATTAAAATAATGTTGTTTTGTGTAGATCGTGAACGATGTTCTCTTCTTCATCCGTGCTGGCAAAATTTCCATGGAACGCGCTTTCGATGTTCTGTCTTTTTTGGCTGAAGAAACAGATTACTACGTATGGGCTGGCGCTCTCACGCAGCTCGATTGGATTCGCAGACGATTGGAACATATTCCAGTCGTTTACGAGGAGTTCTCTGTGAGTTTAAATTTCATCGTCAGCATTAATGTAGTTTAAATTAAAATCGGGCAAATGACCCACCACACATTCCCACCACTGCAACTCCTGTGTCGCCAGGATCAACAGTGGTAACCAGCCACGAGCATTAATGTAGTGTCGATAAAGTTATTGTTCGATCAGGCGCTGTGAATAGATATTTGTCTTTACTAATTCTAAAACGGATGCGTCAGAATTTTGTAGACAGGTGGAACAGGAACTTTGTAAGGTATAAAAATACTATCGCACCTAGTTATATGTGAACAAAAATATTTATATATAAAATTTAGTTAAAATTAAATGTTGCTTGTAGGAATACCTAATGGAACTTATGGAGAAGAGCATAGAGTTTGTCGGCTACGATGAAGGACCAAATGATTCTGCCTCTCTCATCCAACACAGAATGCAAATTCTGAACTACGCTTGCAATCTCGGCCACGAAGGTTGCATCAAGGACAGTCTTGAAAAATGGAACCAGGCCAGAAACAACGCTAGTTATTTGTAAGTTAAACATTTGATGTTGTCCGTAACTTCTTTGTGCAGCTATTCATGTATTGTGCTGAAATCGTACATTTTCCGTAAGGAAAGCTTATCCTATGGGATTCAAAGTAGCCTATACAATTATACAC
Source organism: Lysandra bellargus (assembly GCA_905333045.1). Taxonomy (NCBI): domain Eukaryota; kingdom Metazoa; phylum Arthropoda; class Insecta; order Lepidoptera; family Lycaenidae; genus Lysandra; species Lysandra bellargus. The sequence goes on from HG995323.1 coordinate 8,871,115, forward strand.
ATTTTTGAACTTATAATATTAGTACGAATATTATAAAGAAAATAAATCTAGAAAATATATTAATCATATAACAACACAAATAAAATAACTAAGATCACACAATAAAGCGATATAGAGTTAATATAACACACTATTTTTCATTTCAATTTTCTTTCGCTTCGCCGCATCGCGTCTCATTACGTCTCGTTTCAATCTAACCTTTTCAAGTTTTTTAGATTTTTAAATTTAGATTTTTTCAATGTAAATTGTAGGGTTCCTGTAAACGCCCGTCGTTACGTCTACTGCACTGGTATTCGTAACGGTGACGCCGCCGACTACAACTGGCTGTGGCAACGTTACACCAGCTCTGAAAATACAGCAGACATGGTTGTTATTCTGCGCACCCTCGGATGCACCAAAGATGAATCTTTGCTACGACAGTAAGTTCTTATAATAGTTCATTTTAAGAAAATTGTATCTGTCATTTTATAGGAAAAAAATATTTTAATATGTCTTTAGTCTTTGGTTATATATCTTATATATAAAATTCTCGTGTTACAATGTTAGTTACCTTACTCCTCCGAAACGGCTTTATTGATTTGTATCAAATTTTATATGCATATTCAGTAGGTTTGAGAATCGGCTACTGGCTACTTTTTATATTGATGAGTGCATTTGGTGAATAAATAAATTATTACAACTCAAGACTGACGACGACCATTGTTTGTGCGACGGGAAGCGATGCCCAAGCAGCATCACAAGCTGTATAACAGCTGTATTAAAGGTCGTTTATACTCTTAATGCTGTATATCCAGGCTGCATAAAGGCTGTATAAGCGCTTATACAGCCCTTATACCCCTGAAATGGGCACAAATTATACAGCGTTTTGAGTTATATTGGCTGTACAGTAGCTGTATAAGCATAAAATAGGCTGTATAATAACTGTATTCCGGCTGTACTATGGTGTACGAAGAAACCAATACACTCCAATTACTCCATTATAACGCACTTGTTCAGCTTTACGCTGTAAAAAGTCTGTTGAACAGAGGAACAAAAGAATTAAAACGAAACAGAAGATATATTTTAATGATGGCGTTTATAATAGCTGTTGATTAAAGTAACATATTATAAACGCTGTGTTTAAGGAGATTCGATAGGGACAGGATTGTGGTTGTATATATGTTTCGTGATAAAAAATAAACGCGCCAGCAAAATAATCAAGGAAGAGATATTAAATAAGTTTATTAAATATGATTTTTATAGGTTAGAAATTAAAAAGTTTGAATTAATGGAGGTAGAGCCTCGTTAGTGCATAGAAGGTTGTTGGACAAACTAAAAATATTGATAAATATTATAACATTAGTCTAATTTTTATGTACTCATGTTTGTAATCTTCGATTTGTAATTGATAAAATGGCGACAATTTGCTAAGCAGCCTAAATTCTATTTTGATGGTCTTATAGCGTTAATAGCTGTACTATGTAGGTAATGAATATAGTATTCATCTTTAAGCGGTTGATGGGCTGTATAAACGAATAAATTTACTATTATTGCTGTTTATTGCTCTCAAAGAGAGAAAATATACAGCTTTAGTCTGTAAAAGGGTGTACAATTACACCATAAAAAGAAGCAGTAGAAGAGAGTTTTTGGCTACTCCATAATAAATAAATAAGATTTGAGGACCACCATAATACAGCTTAGACCTGTATCAAGTAAGTAACGGAATGCGAAATTCAGCTTTTAGCGGTTTATGGGCTGTATAAATGAATAAATTTACTATTATAGCTGTTTATTACTCTCAAAGAGAGAAAATATACAGCTTTAGTCTGTAAAAGGGTGTACAATTACACTAGTAAAAGAAGCTGTAGAAGAGAGTTTGGCTACTCCATAATACAGAAATAAGATTTGAGGACCACCATAATACAGCTCTAAGCTGTATTAAGTAAGTGACGGTATGCATAATACAGCTATTGTACAGCTTTAATACTAAAATTCGGATCAAAGGGCTACAGGAAACTTAAAGCTGTACATGACAGTTTCGATACACTGATTAAGAACTTTAAGCGTACTTTGGCTTCTTAATACAGACTTAATACAGCTAGAGCTGAATAATTACTCCTAAACCGACATTATAACACTACAATATCTCTTCAACGCTCTTATACAGCTCTAAAAAAGGCGTTAAGTGCTATATTGGCTGCTTTGAAGGTGTTCATTACGCTTGGTTGCTGCTTGGGTGGACATTGCCATGGTGACATACTTATTTAGTCACTTTAATAGAATAATATGGGCGAAATACATTATATTGGCAAAACAAAGTTTGCCGGGTCAGCTAGTAACATTATAAAATACAGCGTGATTACGAAATCATGCTTAAATTGCCAAGACAATAGGTATTTTTAACAAAAATGTCATGATGGAAAGGTTTATATTTTACTCTATGGCTAGCTTTTATTTATCTTTTTTTATTTACAGCTATTTGGATCAATCGATGTACAACGACAGAATCAGGATCCACGACAAGACAAGCGCTTGGAGTTTCGCGCTTCAGGGCAACAGGGAGAACCTGCAGGTCGTTCTGAGCTACCTGTATGAAAATTACAATGAAATAAGAAGGACGTGAGTACTTTTAAAGTGATATTTAGTAATAATATAAATTAAATAATCAGCCAAGTGCGAGTTGGACTCGCGCACGAAGGGTTCCAAACCGTTATCGAGCAAAAACGGGGAAAAAAATGTGACAGACAGACAGACGGACAAACGGACAGACATTGAAGTTTTAGTAATAGGGTCCCGTTTTAGCCTTTGGATACGAAACCCTAAAAACATAAGCAATTTTTAAATTTGGAGCCGTTTAAGTCTCAAACAAGTCCACAAATTGTGGTCAATAATAAAGATTCCATTTCATTTCAGATACGGTGGCCAGGTCAGACTGGACATTGCTGTCAATGCTTTAAGTACCTTCCTAACTGACTTCAATGACATATCCAACGTAAGTTCATTCTTTTAATAAAAGCCAATCGAGTAAAAAAAAAAAACCGGCCAAGTGCGTGTCGGGCCACGCGCAATATAGGGTTCCGTAGTACTTACCGCTAGTTTTTGAAAATTACCAGACAAATACATGCAGTTGAGCATAAAACCAACTTTTGAGATTCAGTTGAAAATTCATACAATGAACAAGAATAATTTTAAAATTATTATATTTTTCTTTTATGGGTTGTACGAATGATAAACAACTGAGATTAATACTCATATTATGTACATTTCATAAGGTTGCCTTAGTTGCCTAATCGAACGTTATTCAACTATCTTTGTTTCGGAAAGAAGTACGACAGACCTTTAATTTTTAGTATTTAATACCTTAATACTAAAACTTAATATTAACACTTCAATGAAGTTTTAACGGTATTTTTTCTGTTTCAGTTCCAAATATGGTTGTACAATAACCAAATAGCTTTAGGCAGCTCGTTCTCAGTAGGCCAGAGTGTGATCACCACCACTTTGAACAACATCAGGTGGGGTAACGAAGCCGTGGTGGATCTTATCACCGCCGTCAGAAACAGGAACGGATCATCAGCTATGACCGCCTCCGTAGCAGTCATCCTAGCAGCGATGGTCGCCAAGCTCTTACACTAAGTGTATAATCAGGCTTAGCACAGTCACCATAGAAACGGTTTCTTTCTATGGAAGAATAGTGACTGATTTCCAAAGGAAATCCTCCATTTTGTCACTAAAATCTGTCAGTATGTCCATTCTCTCCCGTTTCTAATGTTGTTATGCTAAGCTTGCTGGTAGTTCTAGCTACCATATTTTTTATTTTTAATATATTGTTAAAAATATTTGTGTGTTTTTTAATCCCTGTTCTTAAATATAATGTAGCCAGTATTACAGCTCAATACATAATATGGAGGGGAGTATTTAATTCTTTAAGATTGTATTTATTCTATTCATACCATGAATATAAAATCCTGATGAATTTCCGATGTTGATGTTGTGTTGAGAATTATTCTGATATTTAGTTTCGAATCTATTTCGTTAAGTAATTAATCATATTATTATACCAATGATTTGTATTTTAATTCAACAATGCCTTACGATTACGATTTACCTCACCTTCCATTTAAACCCCAACTACGCGATTACTGCATTTTTAGCGATGAATAATAGTCTAATTTCGCCCTCATAGTCTATTATTTTATCAAGATCGGTACAGTAGTTTTAGAACCTTTCAGTACCAAGCAGAACTCAACTCAACAAACAAAATTATTTGTATACAATATAGCTGTTTTTTTTTGGTTTTGATAGAATTCATGATGTCAAGCGTACATCGTTAGCTACTTATAGTATTAATGAGGTAGGTAAACTAACATTTCTTCTCTAAACACTAATTCTTCATGTTTTTATTACTTTTACTGGCTTAGTAGAATTTACTAGATTTATTTAGAAAATACCAGATTTATTACAATTACGAGCATTTGCCCGCGGCTTCGCTCGCGTTAAGAAGTATTTTTATATACAAACTTTCATACCCTATTTTAACCCCTTGGGGATAGAATTTATCAAAATCCTTTCTTAGCGGATGCTTACGTCATAACATCTACCTGCATGCAAAATTTCAGCCCGATCCGTTCAGTGTTTTGGGCTGTGCGTTGATAGATCACCATGTCAGCCAGTCACCTTTGAGTTTTATAAATATAGATTTTCTGCTGTTTAAATATTTCACTATTACATCCATACTCAATATTATATATGTGAAAATGTGTCTGTCTGTCTGCGTCTCTGTTACCTCTTCACGCCAAAACCGCTGAAGCGATAATGCTGAAAATTTTTATGAAGATACTTCGAGTCCCGGGAAAGGACATAGGATACTTTTTATACCGGAAAATGTATGATTTCCGTGCGATAAATTAATTTTGGCGCAACGGCATTGCGGGCGTTCTCCAGTATAATATAATTGAATATTATCAGTTGTAACAAAACATTTTAATATAGAGCCTCAATTCGTTCACTGTTTCAATGTAAGTAATGAAAATTTTATGATCACATTATAGGTACAAAGATTAATATATTTGATCAATAATACCTAATTATCTTATCTATAAAATATTGTATTATGACTCTAAAACTTATCCTTGAAATTAAATAATATTCTACATTTTTTAATCGCGTGTTTATCATTGAGGACATTTCGACAGGTATGTCACAAGCTTGCGAGAGTTTAGGTACTGTTAATAATTATTCTCGATGGATACATTTTTTAGTTGCGGAAGAAGATGCTTTTTTGTTTTATAATGTCGCTGGAATAAAAATTACTCATAGTATTATGAAAAGTTACAGTTCTTCTGTCTTGCTAATTTGGTCTCGTATATTTGTTTATAATTTCTTAATTTTCCTTTCCAGAAATGTCAAAAATGATAATTATATTAGCCTTTGCGCTTCTGTCGCTTACTGTGGCTGATCATCCAATTTGGTTGACGGAGGTAGAAGAATTTGAACCTCAAGATAATTTGATTTCACGAAATGCTGAACGAGTGTACCGACTGCCAACTAATGTGGTGCCTTTGGAATATGACATCTATATAGATCTATACTTTGCTGAAGCTACTGACAGACCATTCAGCTATGACGGCAAAGAAAATATTATTATTGAGGTAAGTACAGATTTGTTTTTTAAATAATTATTTGATAGTAAGACGAAATTAGCTAGGTCATGTAAGTTCAATGTTAATCGTGATCTTTACTTGGGTTAACGTAACAACAACATTAAGTAGAACCGTCTCCTGCTTATAAAGCAAATCTCAGTAGAGATAAACTACGATAACATGGCGCGCCCCTCCAAATTACAGTTTCAATGTGTGTAGTCACATCCTTATAAAAGAGGTTGTATGTAGTAAATATTCAACCAATCAACCAGTAGTCCAGTACTCGTAATATTTCACTTAATGTCACTTTTAATGGTCAGCTAACTAGCCGACCGCGCAAGACAACGCACTTCAAACGTTTTGAATTTTGGAGGGGCGCGCCATGTTATCGTAGTTTATCTCTATAATAGTACTTCTTGTAGAAGTAACTAAAGAAATTTACTTATTTTAGGCAACTGAAGAAGGAGTAAAACAAATTGTTTTGCATTCCAACGTTGATCTTATAAAAGGAGCCAGTGTTTTTGACGAGAACGGTCTACCTCTTCGACTTGATGCTTTCAATCCCATAGTTTTAGAGCCATTGTATCATTTCTTGAAAATAAACTTAGTAGATGTACTAGAAGTTGGGAAAAAATATACTTTATTCATAGAATATACAAGTACTATGAATGACGGTCCAATGAAACGAGGCATCTGGAAAGGATGGTACACAGATGAAAATGGCCATGAGAGGTATGATTTTTTCATTTCATAATGAAGAATTTAGTTTAATTTAATTTAATTTAATTCATAATATTTTTCAGTCCCCATTTTTATTACAAGTTTTTTTTTTCGACCAGAAAAAGGAAACCGTAGACTTTATTTTATTACTTAGCTATTAGAATTGTTCTTATCCTCAATTATCCAGTATTTTCTGTTTGTAGGATATATGCAACTACTCACTTCCAGCCATATAATGCAAGACAAGCTTTCCCGTGTTGGGACGAACCACTGTTTAAGTCGACGTTCAAACTACATCTTTCGAGACCTAGTGCTTATTCCGCGACATTCTCAAACACTGCAATCGAAAGCTCTGAAATGTAAGTCAAAGTGGTAAATCTGAATTTTCTGAAAGAATTAAACATAAATTTGTGTATAGTCAAAGAGGAGGTAAGTAATGTCCAACTGTTTTTTCTAGATTGGACAACCGAGTACGTGACAACTTCTACGCGACTCCCATAATGTCTTCATACTTGGTAACGTTCCTGATTAGTGAGACATTTACAGTAATTGCTAGTGACAATTCCTTTACTCCGGCAATAAGAATCATCGGAAGATCAAACACCGCTGGTTTGGGAGATCATGCTTTAGAATTAGCTGTTCAAATGACCAGGTTCTTCAATGAGTACCTCCAAATTCCTTATGCTAGCATGCACCAACATTTATTGAATGACCACATTTCGTCACCTGATTGGGCCTCTGCTGGAACTGAAAACTGGGGAATGGTTAGTTACAGGTAAGATCTTTTGAAAATCTAGGATATACTTCTAATATCAGGGAGCGTCATCTTTTATAATTTTTATTTTTGTTTTAGGGAGTTGTATATGATCATAGACCCTCGTGAAACGCTCATGTCTATCGAGCACTACGCCGCTACTCTGGTTTCTCATGAGCTCGCTCACAAGTGGTTCGGTAACTTGGTCACATGCTACTGGTGGAGCAACACTTGGATCAATGAAGGATTCGCAAGTTACTTTGGATATATCGCTACCAATGAAGTTAGTATTACCATCTGTTGGTTGAAAGCGGGAATTAGCGTATTAATTACAATTGATCGAATCATTACAAGACGTGCTGAGTAGAATTTGTTCGATATATTATGTGTATGATAAAAAAGTACCATTTATTTCAGATGTTTCCCGAATATGAGCTTCACGAACATTTTAATTCGCGATATCTCCAAAACTCGTTGTCGTTTGACTCGAGTGTTTCGACTGTTCCTCTCAATCATGATGTCAACACTCCAGCTCAAGTCACCGGCCACTTTGGAACTATAAGTTACTCTAAAGCTGCTGCTTTCATTCGTATGGTTGCTGACATGTTAACACCGGAAACTTTTAGAAAAGCCTGTCAATACTTTTTGACTGACAAGTAAACACTTTTAATCTATCATTACTTTCTTGTCGATACACTGAATTAATATTCATTAATGTTGTTTATACTTACTACTTTTTTTTTTCTTTTTTTTTTTTTTTTTCGGTGTCTTAAATTATATTCCGTAGGCTCCGTATATTAGGAAAGTTGGCGAATTCATTTAAACTTAAAGAATAATTACGAATTCTGTCTCAAATTGGATCTTTGTATTTGACACCTAATGATAAAGTTGAAATAACGTTTATTTAACATAATATTATCAAATAGGTGGGGAAATAATTACTAAAAATACAAACTAAAATAAAATATACAAACATATACAAACTTAGAATATAAACTTAGAATATAATATATACTTACTACTTAAATATGAACAATAACTCAAATGTAAATTATTTGCTCTTATTTCAGTGCCTATAAAGCTACTGATCAGTATGACCTATACAATGCATTTGCTAAGGCCGCTGAGGAGGACCAGAGTTTGAGCGAATACGTGAACTTTGATTTTGCTGAATATTATCGCGTTTGGGTCAATGAACCCGGATATCCCATCCTCCATGTTGAGGTTAACCATGAAAATGGTGAAATGTCGCTTACACAAGTAAATTTTCTTTGTATTTAACAAATTTCGCTTTTATTCACTAATAATATTCTCTATTTCAATGGCAATTAACAAATTTCTTGTTTTAGGAGAGATTCTTTATTAGTGCTTCCGCTATACCTACAGACCAAATTTATCACATCCCTATAACATATTCGACGAAAAGTCAACCATCATTCGAAAATTTAAAAGCAACCTACATGATGACTTCCAAAAATGCCGTACTCACTAAAACAGCTGGAGAAGAATGGGTTATTTTCAATCACCAACAGCATGGTTGGTTAATATTTAACATTAAAAATTTTTTATTGGAAAAGGTTGCATAATTTTAAATAATGTTAATTGCAGGTCACTATAGAGTAAATTATGATGAAAGAACTTGGAATTTAATAACTGAAGCCTTGCTGGAGGACCTTGATGCTATTCATTATTTGAATAGAGCTCAAGTAAGTTAAAAGAAAGCGTCTAAACACCTCGAGAATAAAAATAAACACATACCTAATATGAAAATTGTTTTCGATAATAAATGCTGTTAATATTAGGTTTTTCATTTAAAGAAGTCTAGGTCAAGTCAGATAAGAATGAGATGTTTTCTCATTGTTTTTTTTCTCTTGTAAGTCAGCCATCTAATTGTTTTGTTTTTTCAGATTGTCGACGATGTTTTCGCTTTGATGCGGTCGGAACGGATGACGTATAACTTCGGTTTCCAAATTCTGCGCTTCCTTCGTTATGAAACCAACTATCACGTTTGGACTACTGCTATCACGGGGTACAGCTGGTTGCGTAATCGACTTAGGCATCTCCCTGACAGACAAGCAACTTTTGATGTAAGTTTTATGTAGATAATGATCTTTTTGCAGCAGTTTTGTTGCGCCTCAATTACTAATTTGAATTCAATGAATTAATTACACCTTCATCCGTATAATATATTATGTAGTAATAGGAACAGTTCACATTCAGATAATAGGCAAATCTCTTTATAATTTATTTTTAAGTAATACAAATTTTTCTTAGAGTAAAAGACATCAACGCATTAGGGCACTTAAAAGTTTACTCTTTTTAGTTATTAGCGCATTTAAATTTAAAATATTATGTCTATTCAATAATAATTTATTATTATTTACGTGTTTTTTAATACTTACTTACAAACGAGCACTGGACCACAACACTCTTACCCACTTCAACTCCTATTAGCCAGAATCGACAGCGTCATCCTAATAAAGAAAACCTTTGAAATCTCGGGGAGCTGAGGGCCAAGCTAAATCTATCTTGGAGTATACGACGTAATTAGAAGGATGGAATTAGAAAGTAGAATTTTATTATTTTGTATTTTTAGGCTTTCGTTCTGAGTTACATGGAACATGTTATAAACACAGTTGGGTTAGACCCCGCTCAAGACGAAACACCAACGATCAGTATTTTACGACAAGAACTCCTTCATTTCGCGTGCACTATGAACCACGAGAGATGCGTTCAAGATTCTAGAGACAAATTCGTAGCTCTTAGAGATAATAACGTTTGGTAAGTTAATAATAATGTAAATACCCTACTTATAATTTCACGTTCATCAGCGTTTGTGTCTTAATTATATTTTAATTTAAATGTTGTTTATTGTTACTTTATATTTATTGTCTGGTCCTAAAATATGTTCACTGACATTAATTTATGATCCCAGCAATATATTTCGTGTAATAAATTTTTTCCTAAAATATTATATAATAATATACAAGTATGGAGATCCATACTTGTATATTATTATTATGTAAAAATATGGACCGATCCATTATTTTTTAAATTTTCCTACTTTAATTATATTAACTGAGGATCTCTTAATCATAGATTTGGTTTATTGCTCCGCTGTGTGGGCTTCCAGCTTTTGTATTTAGGAATCTAAACCTTATTGCTTTATTCATAGGGTTGATTCTCGCATTCGTCGTAATGTCTACGTGGCTGGTGTAAGAGAAGGAGGAGAAGCGGACTTCGATTTCCTACTGAACCGCTTCCAAACATCTAACTTCGCTAACGACCAATTAGAAATGCTTAGGGGCTTAGCTGCTACAAGAGATCCAGAATTGTTGACGAGGTATAGAAATTGCAATAATAACGCTAAAACCACAGATTTCTATCTAATTAGATCCCGCATGTGTGTGTACTTCGCGTGCCATCGCGTTCCCAAAAGAGTATAAACTATACTCTTTCGAAAGTCTGTTCTTTAGTCTGCGCTCCACCGTTATCGGAATCGGACGTCAATCGGAATTCTAAAAATGCCTAGTTGGAAATTGGAAATTGGACTAAAAACGTTGGTATAAATAGTGGACACGTTTCTTATCATCGGTAAGTAATTTTATTATTTAATCATGTGTTCTTTATTTTAAAATCAATTATTTAATTTAAATCGTGTGTGGCTGTAGTTTTTACCATGAAATCTACGTAACTGCGTGTGTACCGCATGATTAATAATACATTGCCGCTTTAGTTAGAAAATTATAGAGCCCGTTCTATTTGTCCGCTATTGAGCGCGCAATGGAAATAAAACAATCGATACTTTCACTCATCGCTTAGTTTCGAGGTACAGTCAATATTCTCATTTTTCTGTCAAATGAAGCAAATAGTGTTGTACATATTCTCGATTCTAATTAATTGATTTTCGAAACAGACATGAAACAGAGGAATGATAATGTTCGCTTTGGGATATTTTGTGACTCGGTAATTATATTTTTATACATTTTCTATATGTATAATGAAACTGTAGAAATAAAAATTCTGTACATTAAAGGTATTAAAAAAATAATAAGCGGGGGGTGTCACTACATCGCTATAGAAGCCAAAACTGTAGTTAGTTTTTTGTCTACTGTCTGCCTGTCTGTCTGTATGTTTGTTCCACTATCACACGAAAACTACAGATCCGATTTGAATGCGGTTTTCGCAGATATATTTGTCTTCTTCCAACTTAATATCTGGTGTATAAATAAATTTGCCCTACCCCACTAAGGGGACCAAAGAGGGGGTAAGATTTTGTATCAACTAATGAAGTACAAGTACTTTAAATGGCAAAACAACGTTTGCCGGGACAGCTAGTTATGTAATAATTATGTATTTATGTTCCTGTTTAGTGATTTAATTTAAAATAATATAATATATTACTAACTGTCCTGGCAAGCACGTATCTTAAGATTTATCATTCCTCTGTCTATGAACTCGAATAATAATCGATAAAAAAATCGATATACCTATTAAAATGGCAAAAGAGACGGGGCGCGGCGATTCCTTTGAATCGATTCCGCGCGTACGGGTATTCCCATCACTAAAGCGTGAAGCGTTAATGTGACCGTGTTGTACTGTATGTTTTAAATTGTAATTTTCCATCTTTTTAGCAAAAGATGGACCCGTGCGAGTTTCTTACGCCGGTTCTTCTCGCCGGGTTAGTTCCCGAACCGGTGGTAGGCACCGTAGTATCGACGTTCGGTAATGTTTTTGTAAAAAAATTACTCCGAATAAAAATATTTTGAATTTGATTTTGATTTTGAAAGCGCTTTTGTGACGTCACAGTAGATATGAAAAAAGTGACACGTTCGTGTTCATACAAATGGAGCGACATAGCGCTTCTATCTAGATCTTATTTCTGTGGCTAAAACATATTTAATTGATAATTCTTTTAAACGATGAAGTATTTATAATAAAAATATCATTAGTGTTTATCATATCCCTTTCTTCTGAAAAACTTTTTAAATTTAAGAGTATCTGCCATTAATTAGTACTTGAAAAAAGTCAACTAGTCTATCACAATATTATTGTGTAAATTAAAATATATTATTCCATTGTTTTCAGATACTTGGAGCTCACTTTAGACAAGAGCGTGAGATCTCATGATAAGGCCAACTCATTCAACTATGCTTTACTTGGCAACCCCGAAAATGCGTACACATGTTTACAGTTCGTAAAGAATAACATTGCAGCTATTAGAGAAGCGTAAGTTTAAGAATTTATGTTGAAATTAAGAATATTATAATAAACTTTGGAATTAATAACAATTTATAATTTCTTAGTAATTTTAAATTAGATAACTTAAAATTTTAAATTGACACCATTATTTAATACGTTGTAAAAATCTTGTAGAATTACAAATTTATAAATATTACAACTCATTAAAGATAACAAAAGGGAAACGTTTTAAAAAAATAGATAATTCAAAATTCTACTTTGAATTGTAGATACGTGGAAGACGCGCCACCGACTCCAGTGCACACCTTATTGTCTAATCTAGCTGCTTATCTTGATGAAGCGGGGCTGGTAGAGGTAAATTTTATTAACCTAATTACTAAGTTAAAGTTAATTGCGAAAAGTATTTAATTAAATTCTGGGACTATGCGTGGGGCCCCAAACGCTCATACGACTGAGCGAGATGGTGCGTGTTGGTGTGCGGTTTGTTTTGTCATAACCAAATATTATATTACTTGTTATTATCAATACTTCCTAATAACATTTTCGTACTTCTCATAACCATGCACGAGCTACGAGATGTCAAAGACTGAGCATTTGGGTGTTTAACTCGCCTCGCCCCGCATTAAATTCTTTACAATTCCTCGAATGCGTAATGTGCTAACGAAATCGTTTTAAAGGTAGATGGCGGCGAAAGGTACTTTTTGGATTTGGGCGGGTTATATCAAGCTCAGACGACAGATCACGTCCAATTGACTTGAGATAGCCTGAATAAATAACGTAGATTCGACATCTATAAATTAGGTTCACCTATGAATCAATTTTTATGTTATGCTAAAAGCTACATCTTTTTCCAGTATGAAGAATGGCTTCGTAGTACCCAGACTAACACAGCACAGTTCAACACAGCAATTTCTGCGATAAACTCAGCTCGCAACAACATCGCTTGGGGAAGAACAAACGCTGACAATATCCTGTCTGCTGCCAGGGACAGTGCGACCAGCGTTGTAGCGTCTGCCACTTTGTTGATAGCAGCTATCATTTTTGCTATGAAGTCGATGTAAAATGTTTATCAGAAAACTGCTTATCTATTAGTAGTTGGAACTGATGTAAAGTGGAAACTTCTACACAAGTAAAAGAAACATTGAAGCATATTTTGTTTTTTTTTTAAATACCTGCGTCAACAGTAATAACCCTGCATCTATACTAGCCGTATGTCCGTGAGAAGGCTTCAAATAGTAACATCATATTATTATCATGAATTATTATAATTTATGATCATTCATTAAAAATACTAAACGTTACTGTTGTTACTTAATTTCAAAATACTTTATAGTTTTTCATATTACTTAGCATGCGTTCTGCCTTTTTATATTAGCCTATGCTGTCCCACTATTGGGTAAGACCAAGTCAAAGTTTTGTTATTGAATATAATATAATATTATCACAATCACTGATAAGTTTTGCTAGTTAATCTGCACAAGTATCGAAATGTACGAAATTTCAAAAACGTAGAATTTTCATGAATAGCTATTAACGAAAATTCAGCTTTTTTTTAGAAATTCACTATCATCAAACGATATTTATCAGCAGATAAGTATAATCAAGGATTAAAATATATCACATTTATGGTGATTATTAGTTTATTCATATTGATAGTACTAAAATATTGTGATAACAACACAAAAGTTTATCATTTCAGCTGCAAACAATAGCCTGCAGGTATGTTCCAATCATTTTTAGAACAATTTGAAATATTCATTATTTTGTGACATCAAAAAAATATTATAGCTTTGGCTTAAACCGAAATGAAACTTCTATGACTTAATAATAATATATAATTAGTATATAAATAAGTCACAAACCTATGAAAAAATCTAAATTGTATTATTTTTACTAAATAATGAACCCAATATCCATGTTTATATTGCATACGATATTATAAACGATAAATTTTCATAAAACCTTAATTTGATATTTAAACAGCATGCCTTCATTGCTAACGCTGGTTTTACTACCAGCGCTAATAGCGGTGGTAAAATCTGAGTTTCCTCTCGATGTTGAGGAACTAGCTGTGACTTTCAACAATGCGGGTGATGAAGTGTACCGACTTCCTGAAGACTTGGACCCTATTCACTATGACGTAGAGATTACACCATATTTTGAAGCGACAGCTGATAAGGAAGCTTTTACATTCGATGGTGTCGTAACTTTGACTGTCAGAGTGAGTACAAAATTTTAATGTTGTTATTTACTAAGTAAACAACTTGAAATGGCGTTGAAATGGTTACGTTTTAGACAAAGAAAAAATAGAAATTAACTATTGTTATGTAAATAATATTTCAGGCAGCTAAAGAAAATATTGCATCACTCATTATTCAGGAGAATGTACGTGAAATACTTTCAGTCACATTAACTAATGAGGCAGGAGTTCCTTTAGAGCTGGATCCATTTAATCCTTTTGAAAGAATTCGCGAATATCACTTCCTGAAAGTTAATCTGAGGGAGGGCACGACTCTTACTTTATCACAAGTATACAAGCTAACTGTAACATACATTGGTAATATCAATGAAACGCCATTATCAAGAGGTGTCTTCAGAGGCAGTTACAAAGATGACGATGGCAAACTGCAGTAAGTAAAATATCTTATGTTACTTAGGGCCTGTTTCACCGCTTCCTGATAAGGTGCCGGATAGGCTTATTTGACAGATTCTCCATACTCTATGTGTCAAGTTAAGTGGTGGATAGCCTTATCAGGAAGCGGTGAAACAGGCCCTTAATAGATGAAAAATGAAAATGGAAATTAAAATTATTAATAATTCATGTTTTAAATAATTCAGTTTCTTTAGTTCAGTTAATTTATGAATAGATTTATTTAATTCTTCATGTTTTATAGCTGGTACGCGGCCATACATCTACAGCCTACAAACTCCAGGCAAGCCTTCCCATCCTTCGACGAACCAGGGTTTAAGTCGACCTTCGACATTATCATTAACAGACCCGCTCATTTTACGGAAACTTATTCAAATATGAAAATAAAGGAGGCTATCAGGTAGTATTTCTGATGTACTATGTATAAGTATACTGTGTGATGTATCTTAACTGTAATATTATAACCTGTTTACCTGTATTATATCATTTCTTATATTATTGTAAAAGTTTTATTATCATTTTAGCAATGGCGACCGTGTTAAGGAAATTTTCTACACCACACCAAGAATGTCAGCATACTTGGTCACTTTCCATATCAGTGAAGAGTTTAAGGTTATAGCCGATAATGGTAACAGCACTCACAGTTACCGTGTGATCGCAAGACCGAATGCTGCTGACCAAGGCCAATATGCTCTCGAGATTGGACCACCAATCACCAAATGGTTGGAAGAATATTTGGGAATTGATTACTACACGATGGGTGAAGACATGAAAAATGACCAAATTGCAGTCCCTGATTGGGCATCAGGAGCAACTGAGAACTGGGGATTAGTGTCATACAGGTAATTTTCATTATGTAAAATAGCAATAAAATAATATTATTATGGGCGAGGACACTGGCCTCTGCATACAGTTTCACTAGTGCGGGGGTCAGAGACTTCTTTATGTGAAACAGTTTTGGTTTAAATAAAGATTATTTATTATTTATTTATTATTATTAATAATAGATTTACTAATACCGAAACATAAAGAGGCGCGAACAGGCGCGTAAAAGCCCCTAAACCTAATGTTTCATTGTAAACTGTTACGTTTGAGAGAAGGCTTCGAATTTAATCAAAATTCATGTTTTGAATTTCAGAGAACTGCGACTGTTGTATGAAGAGGGTGAAACCAACTCTCAAGACAAAATGTCTATCGGTACAATTATTGCCCACGAACTGGCGCACAAGTGGTTTGGTAATTTGATAACATGCAGATGGTGGGACAACGTTTGGATCAATGAAGGTTTTGCAAGCTACTTTGAATACTTTGCTATGGATGGTGTAAGTTTAATACTACTTGTTATTGAATTTTCATTTTGGAAATTATTTCTTTTTTGTTAGTTTCAATTATTGTTTTTTTTTAATCATGTTCATTTCACCATTATAGGTTGATAAAAATATGGACTTAGAAGACCAGTTCATCGTACGTTATGTCCAGAGCACTTTATCTACTGATTCGTCGACTTCAACGAGAGCTCTACAGCACACTGTTAACTCCCCAACACAAGTTACAGGACATTTCAGTGGTATTAGTTACTCCAAAAGCGCTTCTTTACTACTAATGTTAAAACATTTCGTCGGAGAATCGACATTTAAGAAGGCCTTGAATCACTTCCTGGTTGAAAAGTAAGATTTTAATTGTTCTTTGTACATAAACAATTGAAGACGTGAGTGGAAGAATCGAACAAGTAACATTTTGAAACATACGGACAACAACTCATTTTTTCACTTATTATTTTTATAAAACTTGTAACTTATCTCCTTGACAACCTAGCTAATATATCTGGTTATACATAATTAATAATCTACACTTTTTCTATTACAAATAATTTTTCCGGCCCTAAAGCTTCCATTTAAGCAAGAAAATGGGAAGTTTTTTATGTTACTTACCTTATTCTTCTTCTCACGTCTTGAATTATCGCTTAGCTTAAATTGGACGAATCGAGGGCTAACATAATATAAAATGATTATTTACACATTGCACTGTGTAAATATTTTCAGATCCTACGAGCATGCTTTCCCATCGGACCTTTATTATAGTTTCAAAGTAGCCGCAGAAGAAGACGGAGTTTTGAGTAATGATGTGGATATTTATAACCTCATTAAATATTGGGTTGAAGAGCCTGGTTACCCTGTGATCGACGTTAATGTAGACATCAACGACAACAAGATTCATTTATCTCAGGCAAGTAATGTATTTCAACTATCCGTACTTCCACACTAATATTATAAATGCGAAAGTCTGTCTGTCTGTCTATGTGTCTGTCTGTCTATTACCTCTTTACGTCCAAACCACTGAACCGATTTTGCTGAAATTTGGTATGGATATGCTTTGAGTCCTGGGAAAGGACATATTATTATGATACTTTTTACCCCGAAAAATGTACAGTTCCCGCGCGATAAACAAATTTTGGCGCAACGGAGTTGCAGGCGTCATCTTGTTTTTTATAATTCCACGTATGACTGTATTCTCGTTTATTTAAGCACTATAAGGCTATATATTATTAGAAAGAAAAGTTTATAATTTGTTATAAAATATTTTACATCATATTTTAAAACAAATTATAAGTAAACATTTCTTTCTCCTTTCACTTCGTCTCTTGAACATATTTTGTGACGTTTAAAAATATATTTTATAGGAACGTTTCTTCATCAGTGCTTCAGCATCTCAAACGGAACAAGTATGGCCGGTTCCAGTGACATTTACGACTGGAAGTAATCCCAACTGGGAAAATCTTACGCCAGAATACGTTTTTGATTCTCGTGACATGTTAATAAACAAGGAACTGTCAAACGAGTGGGTGATATTTAATTTACAACAGAAAGGTTAGTTTCTTCGTATCGCTATTTATTTTTATAAATTATTTAAAAGTTGTTTTTGTTATTAAAGCTACAGATTAAGTTTATTAACTACAACACATTTAATAAAAAATATCAAACAATGAAAAGTTTCAGTTGTGTGCATAAATAAAAGAAATATTTTATTATCTTAGGAATATACAGAGTAAACTACGATGTAAACAACTGGCAATTGATTGCTAATGCCCTGAAAAATGACGTTTCTAGTATTCACCACATTAACAGAGCTCAGGTAAGTGCCTATCAAATTATATGCTATTGATAAAATTTTATACTTTAGTTCTAGAACTTCCAAAGCTACACGAAACAGTCACAAAACCTTATGATTTTAGATTTAAATAACTGTATTTTAATTTAAAAAGATAAAACCGACTTCAAAGTTGTACGTACTTAATTGAGAATTAAAATTCCCTATCTCAAAAACTACTGAACCGATTTTGATGAAACTTGCAGTATTCCCTAAGTTGAACAATACCTAGTACAATAAAAAAAGAATTATTTAGATCGCACTTGTAGTTCCGGAGATATGCGTGCACAAACATAAAAACATACATACATACATACTTACATACACTTTTGAAATTTGGCACATTTGTTCAGAAGCTGTTATAGATTAACATATATAAAAACTGGGCAGTTCTGGAAATATTACATACATACGCGTCGAATTAATAACCACCTCCTTTTTTTGAAGTCGGTAAAAAATGAGATAAATTATTTCGTGGTTTTATATTATAAACACCTACTCAATCGGATACCAAGTATTGTATGAATAAAATTATAAATTTTTTAGATCGTAGATGATGTGTTTGCTTTGATGAGGTCGGAGCGAATGTCTTACGATCTTGGATTCAAAGTGTTAGATTTCCTGAAGGACGATACCAGCTACTACTCATGGTATCCAGCTATTACCGGTTTTAGCTGGTTGAGAAACCGGTTCTTACATTTACCTGACAGCTTGGCGCAATTCGATGTAAGCTCTTCACATTTCTTATTTATTTCCTAAGATTAAAATTTAGTTTGTTATTATTTTTAGCAATATTCCGCGAAAAACTTTTTTTTTTTTTTTTTTTTTTCGCGGAATATTGCTAAAAATAATAACAAACTAAATTTTAAGCTATGGATTTCCGCAAAGTAACGCCTGATTCTATTAACTATTTCCTAAGACCTTTGTCTTAATCATGTCGAAATCATGTCCTTACAATATTACTCAATTTTGTAGCAATTAAAACGATTTAAACATAGTAAAACAAACTTTGTCACATCAAGATCACGTAGAATCAAGATCGTATCGTAAAGTAAAATTAATTTTCGTTTTTTAGGCTATTATCATGGAATTCTTAGTGAAGGTTATCGATGAACTGGGTTACGATGTCCGCACTGGCGAGGCATTCACGACGACGCTGAACAGATTTTACATCCTAAACTTTGCTTGCAACATTGGTCACCAAGGCTGCATTGACAACGCCATCGAAAAATTCAATAATGCCATTCAAAATAATGTTAAGTATGTATTTTTTTATAAAAGTGATAGATTTATGATGATCATAATAATAATGAATCATTTGGTGCATCATCAATTACTGACAGTCAAAATTTATAAGGACCATTAATTATGTTTATAAAATATATTATGTACCATTAGTACTAAAATCTGTTATGTATATTACACAATTTTAAATACATTTATAGACTAACGCAATTAATCTTTTATATTTTGGTAGGCTCGGTCAATTTCCTTTAGCCTCATTAGGTACTTTGTTACACATTAGATTAACCTCCTATGTCTTAGTCGTAATGGCTTCAAATCACGCAAGCTTTTTAAGCTATTTAGATCATTTATATAACGATAATACAACCCAATATAATAATAAATAAAAGTACACAATTTGTAATGAAATTATAGTGCTGTTTTATGAATAACAAATGTTAAAAATTTAATCTAAAAGTTATTTTCCTCATATTATTATATTATTGAAGATGTGTTACTTATTCTTATATTTCCATAAGTTAACTCATATTACTTTTAGGGTCCACCCAGATATAAGGAGGCATGTGATGTGCCAAGGTCTCCTGAACTCTGGCTACGAGGAATGGTACCAAGTCCACCAGCAATGGGCGTCTGCAAACAACGCCGCCGCCAAAATTGAGCTCTTGAGATCACTGGGATGCACTACACATAGCCAGGCTGTTCAGGCGTAAGTCTATTAAAATATAACTAAATGATCTGATATCAATCATAATACAATGAACATTTAATTCCATAAATCAAAGGGCAAATAATAGCTGCCGCCTATAATATTAGTATACTAGCCCGCAACTTCGTCCGCGTGAATGTATATTATAATACTTATTAGAGATTTAGAAAATTGAACACTCGTCTACGACTATTTTATTTGGGTCATATTACACACGAAATTTTTAATTTACATCAAAGATCCAGGAAACTTGGACCACAGATACTTATCGTTTTGAAAAACCCTTTTTTCGAAGACCGCTTAGCGTGAACAGAGGATGGGGGCCACAGGACTGGGTAAAGGAACATGTGACGGAGGTAGAGGATAAACTACAGAAGGCGGGATTTTATGTAGGCATCTATCCCTCTTTAACCTACCTCTTACTCTCAGATTCCTAACCTACAATTAAAGCAGAATAAAATAACGCTTAAAGTTGTTTACTGTAATTTTTTTATGGGCGTTGGCCCACCGGCCACCACACATTCCCCCCACACATTCCCACCACTGTGTCTCCTGTGGCATAAGGATCGACAGCGGTAGCCAACCACGAAAACCCTGTGATATGATCTCAGGGAGCCCGAAGGATATGCTCAAACTGGTTTGGGACCCGCAACGAAATTAATCAGAAGAAGATAGAAGTATGAAGAATTGTAATTCCTCTTTCTATTCAAAGCAGAGACAGCAAAAAGTTGCAGCTGCAGCTGCTGCAGTGACCGAATGTCAAATAACTTAGGAGAAACACCACGAAAATAAACTTTAAGAATATAGGAAAAGGTGGTAATGTGGCCCCCCACTTTATTTATCAAGCATTATTTAAAAAATATAGGAGTCAGAAACCTAAAAAATACATTATGGGACTTCTCATTCATTTGTTTAAACATATCTTATTAGGGAATAGATACCCATGGCTCTCCAGCTCTGTCACAGGAACAAAATTACGACCAATGTGAGGGAGCCAAATTACAATCATTGCTAATATTTAAACAAACGTACCAAAAATATTTATTAAACATAATATAATTTTATATTTACCTTTTGAATTCCGTAGGAGAACAGTTTGATGTATCCGATGTTTAAACACAAAAGCCAGATATTTCTGTTTCTTAACAACTATCGAAATAAAATCACACACACTTAAAAGTTTCGCCGGTCGCAAGTATAACTTGATCGAATGACAATCGAACTTGACAGCTCCTCTGTTGGATTTGCACGGCGCTAAATTAGTAGCATGCCGTGAGCATCCCGTGCCACCAAAATTATACTGGATAGAGTTGTTAAAACATCAAATATTGAGGGGGGCCAATATAATTATGTGCAGGGGCCACATTACCACATTTTCCCTGTAATAATTGTGACTACTAAGCAATAGCTAAATTAATATTGGAATTTGTTGCGTTAGCGGTTAGACTGTTGCCAATAATAATTGTGACAAAAACGCTTGAAGGCACGGAACTTCCTATAGCGCTGTCCATGATATCACCGTAGTATGCGACATCAGATTTACACTGTAGGTTAGGTAACATACAAAGCTAGGTAGCTTTTTAGTTCTTTCGTCTTGGCAGAAAAAACTCTCCCAGAGAACATGATGAGTGGTTAATTCTAATACTGCCTTACATAGGTATAATATGTTCTACCTATGTGTTACTAGCACATAGCACATATTCTACCTATAACCTATATGTTGCCAGCACGTAGGTAGAATAATATTATGTGCTCGACCGATGCTAGTAATTTAAATCCGTAAAGTTTGACTTTAAAATTTCCATAGCTGGTAACGAATGAGATACGCGGCAGTGGTCAGTATCCATCCAGTATTTGGATTTATGTTTAGGAATATTAGGGAAAAGCTCTAAAGATCGACCTTTGCTAGAATTGGTAAACACTTTATGTGTCGTTGTAAATTTCCAGGAGTTCCTTCAATTCCATTACTCATGGTTTCCATTATGAAATTTCCACCTTCGCGATTACAACTGCGAAAGCCACACTTTCTAAAATTCGAGGAGTTTCTTCAATACCTCATGGATCCCATTATGAAAATTCCACTTTTGCACATAGCATTTAATATATTAATACAAATTAATAAAATAATAATTTTACAAAGAAATCGCACAGAGACGGCGAAATAATTATTATCAATTTCGATTCTGAGCCTTTTAATTCAAAAGAATACAAAAAAATTATGCTGTATGATGAGAAGATAATGTAATTATGGTGGTGAATGGTGATCATGGTGATCAATGGTGCTTCCAGTATTTTAAACAACGCTGAACCCCCTACATAATATATTATCTTCTAATCAGGAGTTCCGTTCAGCAACGGAACCTTCGGAAGCCCTATACCCTGGGATGCGCCTTGATGCAAATCTTACTTTAATTTGTTAGCATGTTATGTTATTTTTACTTAAAAAAGTGAAAATCACTATAATGTTTTTCTTGTAAAGGAGTTCCGTCGATACCTCCCGATCTCGAGAAAATCATTATCAAGTCACCGTTTTTGTAAACATGGTATCAAATTCGGGTTAACAATATTTACAACAAAAAATAATTTTGAAAATCTGACCGCAAATAGCAAAGTAAACATTTACTTCTCCTTTATTGGAAGTCGGTTAAAAAAAAGTATCTAAGATGTTGACCATGGTCCCATGGATGTAAGGTATCACCATGCCAAATTTCATTGAAATCGATTCAGAGATTAGCCTGTACAAACAGACAAACAGGCAGAGAAACAAAAATTTCAATTATTTTTAACAAAAAAACGAAAACCGACTTCCAATGTAAAAACAATCGTAATATGAACTAAAAAGTGTTAAATAACTCTTGCTCTTTAATAGTCTAAATCTCAACTAATTTTGTACATACTACAGTCTTCATTATTTTGAAGTTGGTACCAGCTAATTTAATCGTGAGTTCAGTAATGTCAGAATATCTGAAACTTTTGGGACTGGTACCGACTTCAATGTAATGAAGACTGTAATTTGTACAGAAATAGTTGAGATTTAGACAAATTCTGAAAAAGGCACTATTAAAGAGCAAGAGTTATTTAACACTTTTTAGTTCATATTACGATTGTTTTTACATTGGAAGTCGGTTTTCATTTTTTTTAAAATAATAATTTCACTCTTTTTAGTGTTGTCTACAAAATAAGGCTTTATGCGTAAATAACCAATACGAATGTTAACTATTCAGTACATTATGTTACTGTAAGCAAAATTGTGGCAAATGCTTGCAGTTATCTAAGCGATGCTGCAATTTCCAAACTTTTATCTTTAAAGATTCAGGAGTTCTGTTCAGTGCCTTTCGACCAAGAGACACCTTTGTATGAAATTTCTCTTATTCGTAATATATGTTTAACTTACTAGAAACAACATTTTAACCACTCCTTCAAAAAATTCCAAATCCTTCCAACTACAGACCAATCGCTATAACCTCTCTCTTCTCGAAGACAATGGAATCCATTATCAATAGCCAGCTTCTTCGATACTTGGACGGCCAGGGATTACTAAGCGACAAACAATACGGGTTCCGTAAGGGTCGCTCGGCTGGTGATCTCTTGGCGTACCTGACTCATCGTTGGGCTCAGGCAATTGAGTCGAAGGGAGAGGCATTGGCTGTTAGTTTGGACATTGCGAAGGCCTTTGATCGGGTTTGGCATAAAGCGCTGCTTTCAAAGCTTCCATCATAGGGGCTGCCCGAGAAATTATGTAAGTAGGTCACTGGTTTCTTAGCAGACAGAAGCATAAAGGTCGTAGTTGACGGCGAATGCTCGGAAACTCAGTCTGTTGATGCTGGTATCCCTCAGGGCTGTGTGTTATCGCCTACTCTATTCTTACTGCATATCAATGACATGTTGCAGACCAGCGGCATTCATTGCTATGCGGATGACAGTACAGGTGATGCTGTATATACCGGCTCTCCCAATATTTCTCGGCAAAATGTCACTGAGAGTCGAAACGAACTTGTGTCTAAGGTGGAGAATTCATTGGAGAAGGTCTCTGAATGGGGTAGACGTAACTTGGTCCAATTCAACCCCGCCAAGACACAAGTCTGCGCGTTCACCACTAAAAAGTCACCAATGGTCGTATATCCTCGTTTCGAGGGCACATCTTTAACCATCTCCCCTAGCATTGAGACACTTGGCGTCAACATATCGAGCGAAGTCCAGTTCCGATATCATCTAGAGGGTAAGGCCAAATTAGCCTCGAAGAAGCTTGGTGTTCTTAACAGAGCGAGACAGTACTTCAGTCCGGACCAACGCCTACAACTCTACAAGGCGCAGGTTCGGCCTCATATGGAATATTGTTCTCATCTCTGGGCAGGGGCGCCAAAATACCAACTGCTCCCTCTGGATCGTATTTAACGAAGGGCCGCTCGAATTGTTGACTGCCACAGAGTTTCAAACAGCTTGGACCCCTTGGAATTACGCCGAGATGTATCTTCACTCTGCATCCTCTATCGGTTGTATCACGGGGAGTGCTCTGAGGAGTTGTTCGGAATCATACCACCTGCAACATTTCGCCATCGTCCCACGCGAAAAATATACCATCCTCATGACCTTGATGAGTGGCAGTCTTCCACAGTACGTTTTTCGCGTAACTTTCTGCCGCGCACTGTAAAACTCTGGAATGAACTGTCACCGGCAGTATTTCCGGACCTATACGACCTGCAAACCTTCAAGAAAAGAGCGTATTCCCTCTTAAAAGGCCGGCAACGCACCTGCAGCTCTTCTGATGTTGCGAGTGTCCATGGGCGACGGTAGTTGCTTACCATCAGGTGACCCGTTTGCTTGTTTGCCCCCTTATTTAATAAAAATAAAAATAAAAAAACTATGAGTGTTTTGATAAATTTCAAGGATTTCCCTTGATTGCTCATAGATCCGATCATCAGCTCACCACTTTCGTAATTGTTATACAAAATTAAGATTATATCCTATACAACAACACGAAAATTTCGAAAATCGGTCCACAAACAGTAAATTCATCGTCAAAAACATCTGCTTCGATGCAAAATATCACGAAATGTACCAATAATTGGGTCATAGTGTGATGACCATGGTATAATTATAGTTGTGATGATGATGATTAATTTAATTGATGTGTTGGCTTATGCTTTCAGTTGTTTAAACAACGCCGAAATCCCCGAACCTGTACCTATAAGCATTCAAAAGTTCTGTTCGGTACCTTCGGATCCAGGATATAACTTGGTGCGAAGTGTTACTTTTTGGTAGCATTTACCTCGAATGCTTCAGAAAAAATCGAAATCACTATATGTTTCCATACAAATTTCAAGGAGTCCCCTCGATTTCTCAAGGATCCCATCATCAGATCACCACTTTTGTGAACATGGTATCAAATTCGAGTTAAACCCTATACAACACAAAAACAATTTTGAAAATCGGACTACAAACGGCTGAGTAATCGAGGAACATACAAAAAAAAAGATACACACAGCCGAACGTATTACCTCCTTTTGGAAGTCGGTCAAAAACAGTTAAAATGTGTTCTACTACTCTTCTAACATGCCCCTGACTCGTTTTTTTAAGTTTATTTTCAATGTACAAAAATTTTACCTCTTACGATTTTATTTTAAGTATAGATTAGTAGACAACATTTTAAAGAGTTTACTAATTTTGTCGTTTAGTTTTTGTGGTTCAATTAGTAAATAATTTTTTTTTGCAGATATCTGCAGATGATACTGAGCGATGATATCAAGTCTCAAGACAGTTTAAACGCTTTTACGTATCTGTTCATGGGAGACAGAGGAAATGCAAAGGTTGCTCTTGAATTCTTGAAAGGAAACTACCTAAAGATTCGTGAAAAGTAAGTGAACTTCTATTTTTAGTAATTTTACCAGTGCAGATAAATTGTTTTAAGACGTTTTTCTCATGTGGTAGGATTGTATTAAATATATTTCATCTATGTACCTAGCTAGATATCTTCATTCTTATTTAAAACATTTTTAAATATTATTTTTTTGTAATCTTTCCAGGGTTGTCCTCCAGGCGTGGTTCGAATCACTTTTAAGCAACATTGCAGGTTATCTAGATGAAGAAGGCTTAAGCGATGTAAGTTATTGATTTACATGTTTCATCTTATTCATGATTTTATTTAGATGTCTGATTTGATGCAACGTGTTGCTCTTTTTGTTGCAACATGGACTATACCTGTTATCAATTATTCTTATCGCCATAAAATAAATTAATTTAGAGTAAGTATAAAGTATTAGTAGGTATAATGGATTGTATTATAAAATATTTAACAACGTTTAATAAGTAGACTTGATTTAAAATAAGAAATAAAAATATGATTATTATCAACAAAATAAAGCCGTAAATAGCCGCGTACTGACCAAGCGAGCCGCCTCGCGCGGCAGCCTCGCGGCGGCAGTTGCTCGGTGGCCGGTGGCGGTCGGTCAGGACGTGGCTCGCCCGAGGCAAACGCATGCGTTGCCGCGCCCGAGCGTGCCGCGGTCCGAGCCGAGCGTTGTCGGTTTTTGTCGATGCTCAAAGGCTTCTCGGTACGTTTGCCGCGCTCACTCAAGACGGCAGTTATCACGTAAAAATAGCGATCAACAATCCACTAGCAATAATCGCGTAAGCGATAGCTGGCTTATATAAACAATGGTGTCATGTATAGAGATCGATTGCAATCGTATTGTTTTGGCTTATACGTGATACGAAATGGGGATTGCCCATTTTTTTTTTAAATTTTGCTCATTACAAAAACATTTCGAGGAATAAGGTCAGTGATCGTTTTTCTGTATATAAACGAAAAAAATACCCATTAGTTACTTATATTTTTGAACAAATATGTTTAACCTTAGTTTGACCTTCAATGGCGTTAAATTAGCAATAAATTCGACCAACATTACGTTTCGAACTTTTGGTAAGCTTCTCGTATCAGCTTTCACATAATGAGAACTTGCATTTGACGAACCAGCCATTATAAACAAGATTGAAAGGAAATTTAAAACATACTGCAGAGGTCAATTGGCCGCCGATGATGACGTCAGAGCGAAACTTTAAAAATTTATTGAGAAAAAACTAGGCAATGAATTTCAAAATTATTTAATTTATATTCTTAAAATACCCTATTTTAACGAAAAAAATATAAAAAGTACATGTGATTTTTTTTGGACAATGCCCATTGCGATTTTAGAGCAATTATCGCGCAATGATTGCTATCACATGACTGCTCTCGCAAGATACGTGATACCGCGGCGGGAGTGTTTTGCCTCGCTTATTCGTTGCGTGTTAGGTTGTTGCGTTGCGTGCGTGCGTGTGCGGGTGCGTGTGATGTGCGTGTGCGGGTGCGTGTGATGTGCGTGTGCGTGTGATGTGCGTGTGCGTGTGATGTGCGTGTGCGTGTGATGTGCGTGTGCGTGTGATGTGCGTGTGCGTGTGATGTGCGTGTGATGTGCGTGTGATGTGCGTGTGCGTGTGATGTGCGTGTGCGTGTGATGTGCGTGTGCGTGTGATGTGCGTGTGCGTGTGATGTGCGTGTGCGTGTGATGTGCGTGTGCGTGTGATGTGCGTGTGATGTGCGTGTGCGTGTGCGAAGGCGTGTGTTGTGCGTGTGTATGTGATGTGCGTGTGCGTGTGTTTATAATAATAATAATAATAATAATAATAATAATAATAATAAGTTGGCGAGTCACCGTCTGCCAACTTTATGATACATGTTACAACATTGTATCGGCAGATGCCATTGAAGAAAAGACCGAAAGACTTGGTTTACATATTTATTTTCCACATTTATACAATGAGCTCTTTCTCACTACCAAAACATATTCCAAAGTGACATCTCTTGTCACATGCCAATAATACATTAAACGCTCCCCCACCATGAATGTATATGTTAAAATATAGCATTCATAACTATTGTACTATCTTACCTTAATTCTTACAACACAATAATAAATATTCCTAGACATTTCAAAATAACAATATCAAAGGTTGCCATAATACCTACTTTCATCCTTTTAGACACAGTAAGAAATATAATAGTCTCTAAATAATATACTTGACTACTAACTAACATACAACTTATATGAAAATAATCAAAACAAACAAAATAAACAATATAACATTCTTCCTTAATTTGTGTAACTATACTAAGTCCATTTTCAAAAATATCCTACCCAAAACTTAATACCTTTAATAATTTCCTATCTCTTCATTCAAGATTCATCTTCCGTACTCATGACGTTTTAATTGCTCGCCTGCTTTTTTATTTACAATATTATCACATTTTAAGTTTCTCTGAGCGCAGTCGCTCACAACTGAAACCCAACCAGACATGATCCACCCGAGCTGCGTGTTTTGGGCAATCACAGTATTTGCCGCATTTCGCCTAATACTTTTTTTCAGGATATATCCGTAAATATCGGCACCTAACAACAGATCTACTTTACCTGATTTTTCACAGTTTGGGTCAGCTAAATGTAGCGTTCGTAACTTTGGCCAATTACTAATCTTTACAGTATGTGTAGCAAGGATGGGTGATGGTGATACATTATCTACATTCTACGACATAGGCTTGGATATCGCAACTAAATGAAAGAGTAGTGGACTGTATTTTCAATTCGACCATATGGTTTAGTGTCTGTGTGTCTCCTCCCTCGCTAGATATCACACTTACTGCAGGTAACCTACGAAGCCCTAAAAACTGAACCGCCCGTTCTGTGATAAAGGAGGCCTGAGAGCCTTGGTCAAGAAGGGCTCTTACCCTGGCACACGCCTTCTTGGTCTCTACTTTGACTACAGCAGTAGGTAACAAAATCTGCCCACGCGAATTAAATGAATTACTCACTAAAGAATGATGCGTCAAGTTGGCCGGTATATCCAATAAAAACCACTTGCCTATGAAATGAAATCTTATATCTTATGCTTCAATTTTTATTATGGACAGAACACGGTAAACTACCGGAGAAAAAAGATATCACACCTGACATCATAGGACTGCCTATGGACTTAAACCATTTCAGTACGAACGCTATTCTCAAAAAATGTCTTCGCTGACGTCATAGACCGTACTCATAGACTCGTAGACCGTCAACAACAAGGGAGGGATGCTTTAGTTCATTATTATTGTACGTGTTTGACAGGGCGGCGCAGAATCGGTGCGTGTGCCCATATTATTTTAATAATAATATGGTGTTTAGACGTTGGTCGCCACGATGTATTTATTCCCCCGGCACTATATTAATTGGAAGGCATTATATTAATTTTATACATGGGAGAGCCATGCTTCGGCCAGAATGGGTCGGCTCGACCGGAGAAATACCACGTTCTCACAGAAAAACGGCGTGAAACAGCGCTTGCGCTGTGTTTCGCCGAGTGAGTGAGTTTACCGGAGGCCCAATCCCCTACCCTATTCCCTTCCCTACGCTCCCCTATTCCCTTCCCTTCCCTCCCCTATTCCCTTCCCTTCCCATCCCTACCCTCCCCTATTAACATATTCCCTCTTAAAAGGCCGGCATCGCACATGCAGCTCTTCTGATGCTGCGAGTGTCCATGGGCGACGGAAATTGTTTTCCATCAGGTGACCTGTTTGCTCGTTTGCCCCCTTATTTCATAAAAAAAGACATCATTTTTGACGATGAATTTGTATGGACCATGGAAGTTGTAACTGTAGTAAATGATTATTAAAAAATAAAAGTGTTTATTTTGGTAGTATCACTCTAAGGTTAATTACCCAAGTGATAAGCTGACTAAAATATAGCACAGAATGATTATTTTCCATTGTAGATTTGATTTTTACAAAAAAAGTAGGAGCCAAAAATTTCAATGTTCCAGACTGTACATTTCCGGTCCATTCATAACATAAACTGTTTCATTTCAGTAACTTTAGGTTATAAGCAATAGGCTAACAGACATTAGAACTTTATTGGCTATGCCGGCCAGGGTCCATACAAAAGTGCCCATCATTCTTTGTAGGCGGGCTGCTGACCACTGATGTTCCATTACAATGTTTCTGAACTACTTGGGACTTTACTTCCTCAGACAAAACTAGAAAACTACGCCGTCGCTTCGGTAGATGCAACAGCGTATGATGTCGACGGTGACATCGTTGGCAACTCTTAAAACCTTTACAATTCGCAACTCTGTGATCTGACCGAAAACAATTATAGCATACCTTATTAATACATATAAAAACTAGCCTAGTATTAAAATCTACCTTACAAAATTCTGGACAACTATCTAGCGTGTGGTTACCTCTACAAACCGAACACACTATAGCGGCCACATGGAAAACATGAGTCTTCTCCTTACGTATGTTTTCTCTCTCTGATCTCTCAGGTTTTCTCTCGCCCAACTCTAAAAGCTCCAAGGTTCGAAATCTTGATTCCATAAATTTATAAAGATCTTTTAAACTAGGCGTATCCTCCAAACTCTCACTGACCTTTTGCTCCCAAAGCTTTCTAGACTCACGATCTAGCTTCTCAGTGACAAGGTAAACAGTGAATAAGTCCCAGGTAGATATGTCGAAATCTAAATTTTCCAGTGCACTCAAACACTCGCTAGTGGTGTCGAGTAATTGTTTTATGCCTTTGCTACTTCCAAACAATAATCTTTTTTGGTCAATAAATCGTGTCAATATGTTTTTCACCAGGTAACGTTTGTTGCTGTATCTCCTTTTCAGCATGTCCCAACTCCTCTCGTAGTTCGCCTCAGTTATGTGTACATGACGCAACAGTTGCTCAGGTTCTCCTGTAACGTGACTTTTTAGATAGTACAACTTTTGAACGTTTTCTAACTCAGAATTTTTATGGATAAGCAACTCAAACAGCTCTGAAAATGTTTGCCATTCAGTATATTTCCCGGAGAAAACAGGTATGTTGATATTTGGCAACACGACTGATGACGCCTTTTTCAATTCTTTAATGTTGCAATCTAAGGATGCAGCTAGGCAGACCTTTCCCATTCTACCTCTAAGCATGAAAGCCTTGTCTTAATATAGGAGCGACTTATTATTCTTCCCTCAGACGACTTCATGAAATTAGAGTGATCCTTAGCAATTTGAGTTTTAATATTTACTTGCATTCGAATAAGGCCTTCCGTAATTTCTGCGGGTTATACTTTATTCTAATATATTTATCTCTGTTTATAAAAAATCCTTCTAAAATAAAAATATCTTCAAAACCATTTCAAAACCATTGAGATGTACTCAATGTTCAAAACAAAAATATTCTACTATTGTTGACCCGTTGTCAAGGGCAACTATCCAAAATTTTCTCTAAATCATTTCACAATCTCAATTACTATGTAATTCGACAATTCTTACTAGATTTCCATATTAGCCAGTTCTTCTTACACCCGGCTTCTGAAGGACCATGAAGAAAAGACCGAAAGACTTGGTTTACATATTTATTTTCCACATTTATACTATGAGCTCTTTCTCGCTACCAAAACATATTCCAAAGTGACATCTCTTGTCACATGCCCTTAATACATTAAACACCATAGTTCTTCCATAGTACCAGTTACCCAGTCCACTAGCACCTCACCTCCATAGCCCGATATCATTTTAATTCCATTCCCTGCAATAGTCCTACACTGGCCGCTGGCTCTCCTTGGTCGTACTCCCATAGTGCGGACAGGGAGAGTCGCCAGCTAGTGTCACATTACATTTAGATTAAAACTGTGTAACGGGCCTCTACGTGTTGGCTTCGGCCCCACGCATGCCTTCCAAAGGTCCGGGATTTAATTGCCCGTGAGTGAGGAATACCTTACACAAACATAATAATAATAATAATAATAATATCTATGGACGCATCACACCACGTCAGTCTGGCCCTGTGCTAAGTACCTGAAGGTCTTGTGTTACGGGTACCGACAACGGAAATATCTATATATATATATATATATATATATATATATATATAAATGGATTTTCAAATGTGTTAGTCGCGCTAAAACTTGAAAACGGCTGAACGGATTGGACTGATTTTAGTCTTAAAATATTCGTAGAAGTCCTGGGAAGGTTTTAAAGTGACACGAAGTTCACCGGGACAGCTAGTATTTAATACTTTTATACTATACATATATTTAAGATTTTCATTATATGATACACATATTTAATACACATCTATGACCCAGGAACTTTATAAACTTTTTGTTCCGTCGGCGGGACTCGAACCTGCGACCTCCGGCTTGAGCTACCAACGCGCTCACCACTGCGCCACGGAGGTTGTCGAATGCTTATGATGTGCGGGTGCGTGTGATGATCGGGTGCGTGTGATGTGCGTGTGATGTGCGTGTGCGTGTGCGGGTGCATGTGATGTGCGTGTGCGACATGCGCGTGATGTGCGTGTGCGTGTGATGTGCGTGTGCGTGTGATATGCATGGGCGTGTGCACGTGCGTGTGCGTGTGCGTCACGTGTGCATGTCTCGGGCAAACTATTCGACTTCAAGTTAAACTGAGTGTCGACGCTGGCTCGGCCTTGCCGCGCGAGGCAGCTTCGGATTAGAAAAATACAGACCAAAGCCGCCTCGCGCGGCATGCGTACCGCGGCAAATGTCCGAGGCTGCCTCGCGAGGCGGCTCGCTTGGTCAGTACGCGGCTAATAAGACTTGGCTTTGTGGTTGTTAGCATTGTGCTATTTATATATATTTTAAAACACTATTAAGTTTTTAGGCTTTTACTTAAAGCTGATTCGTTATTTTCTAGATGGAGGAGTGGTTAAGAACCAACCAAGCGTCAGTGCCCAGTGCATCTGTGGGTCTTAGTGCAGTGAACTCTGCCAGAGCGAACATGGACTGGGGAACAGAGAGAGCAAGCATGATCCTTCGCGCTGCTAGAGGATCTGCGTCTCTTGCACTCCCAGGCACCATGATGTTGTTGATTTCATCAGTTGTGATGCTATTGAGGAATTAACTTCCTTTATTTTCTTTAGTTTATGTTGTAAATAACTAATTTATTAAAGCCCGTCACAGATTTAGCTATAATATATGTTAATATTTTTATAGCTAGGCATATTACTATATTATTTTCTATACTAAATCCACATGTCACAGAAATATATATTATAGCTGAGTGTGTAGTCACGCGAAAATTAGTATAGAAAATATATAGTAATATGCCTAGCTATAAAAATATTAATATATATTATAGCTAAGTCTGTGACGGGCTTAAGAGTAGTTCACTGAAAAGATATAGATCAATAAACTATTTTGCTTTTTAACGTTTGTTTGTGTTTAGGGTTCCGTACCCAAAGGGTAAAAACGAGACTGTCTGTCTGTCTGGCTGTCTGCCTGTATGTCGCCCGGCTGTATCTCAAGAATCGCTATAGCTAGGCTTCTGAAATTTTCACAGATCACATATCTGTTGCATATATCTGTTGCCGCTATATCAACAAAATATACTAAAAACGAAATAATATAAATGATCAAACGAACTTACCAAGTGAAGTTCGATCATTATTATATGAGTCGCTTCATTCGAAGATATAATATAATTAACCAAAAGTAGTACCTTTGCTTATCTGCTAGGCAATTGCGTTTTTTTAAAGACGTATGTGGGTACTTTAAAATGTTACCCACGCTCGCGGTCACTCGACGTTCCGGCGTGCTTCATTATATTTAGAGAGAAGTAATGCAAAAAATCTTTCTTTCTTTCTTTGGGTACTGCAGCAAACATAGTTTCGTGCAGACTGGGTGGGAGGGAGATCTTCGAATGAAACGACTCATACAATAATGATCGAACTTCACTTGGTAAGTTCGTTTGATCATTTATTATTAGGTAAATTGAACTCGGACCAAAAGCTTCGTGTCAACTCATTGTGCAGAAAAGTAAACCACGGCGCTGCACAGATGGCTGTACTTTATCAATCGGCCAAGCAAAAGGCTATTCAAGCCCAAGTAACTAATAGAGTTCTTCATGACCAACAAAATCTGGAACGAGACCTGCAGGAAATAAAGGCCACGTTAAAAATATCCTGAAAGAATCGCCTAAAGCAACCAAAGGACATTCACTGAAAAAACGTAACGGCTATAAATAAATTAATTAAAAAATCAAAAAACCCGACTGCAAAAAATGTTAACTAAAAAGAACGAAACAAGACCTAATTCTACCGGAGGCATCGAATCCATGTTTTAATTGATATACGACTCTTGGTTACGAGTTTCATGCCAGGATAAATATAAGGTTACATAGAAAAATGTAGAAGAAGAAAGTGGATAATAAAATGCAGTCGGAGGCATGTCGCACCAAGTTTAACATTAATTCATAAATCATAAAATATTATGCCTCCGACTGCATTTTATTATCCACTTTCTTCTTCTACATTTTTCTATGTAACCTTCTATTTATTCTGGCATGAAACTCGTAAGTAAGCAAGAGTCGTATATCAATTAAAACATGAATTCGACAGAATTAGGTCTTGTTTCGTTCTTTTTAGCCGACTTCCAAAAAAAAGGAGGAGGTTATATGTTCGGCTGTGGATATTTTTTTATTTTTTTATTTTTATTTGTGTATGTTCAACGATTACTCCGCCGTTTGTGAACCGATTTTCAATTTTTTTCTTTTGTTGTATAGGGTTCAACTCCAATTTGGTACTATGTTCTCAAAAGTGGTGACCTGATAATGGGATCCATGAGTAATCGAGGGAACTCCTCAAAATTTATATGGAAATATATAGTGATTTTGATTTATATGTATATTGATGATAGTGATTTTTGATAACTTAAAACTCCCATATTATATCGAGCAAGTAAGGAGTGTATAACTCAGTACTGATTAGTGATTACATTTATAATATTTAAATCGAATTTAATTATTGTTTCATTATTAACGTTATTAATATTATTTTTTATTTAATTAATACCATTTCATAAAGTTCATAACTAACTTAAAGCCTTTTATACGTCAAACAAATATGCAGTCGAAACTCATACTGTTCTTGCAAAGTTACAAACTTAAAAATATTTTATTTTATTTAATACTTAAAGTATTATACTATTATTTTTCAATTTCAGTTTTTAGGTTTCCCTGCCCAAAGGATGAAAACGGGGCCCTATTATTAATAAGTCTTCGCTGTCTGTCCGTCGTACATCCGTATGTCACTAGGCTGGATCTCGGGAACCGCAATAGCTAGATCAGGGATAGGGAAACTTTTTCCTTCGCGTGCCAATATAATCCCAACAACATATATGGCGGGCCAAGTTGTTGCATTTTTGACTATGTTAATTACTGAAATAAAAACATTGATATGTATTTTCTGAAACACTAATTTATTGTGCAAATATTATGTATTACAAAATAACTATTGAAATTAAAAAGAAATTAGAAATTGTAATGAAATTAAAATTTTATTTACTAACAACTAACAACATGAAATATTCTCTTGATTTTTGTTTGATGGTCGCGGGCCGGATTTCAAGCCTTTGCAGGCCGGAGATGGCCCGCGGGCCGTAGTTTCCCCATCCCTGAGCTAGATAGTTGCGATTTTCACAAATTATGTATTTTTAGTGTCGTTATAAAAGCTAATAGTCTAATAAAAATAAAATAAATTATTAAAGGGTATACTCATACAACAATCACGATTTTTTTCCCTATTTCTGCTCTATGTCCATAATGGTAAGATTAAGGTTTTTGAAAATTTCAGGAAACCCTCAATTTTATGTTAACTTTAATAATAATTAATAATAAAAAATAAATAAACTTATTATTAAAGGGGGGCTCCCATACAAATTTACGGTACGGAACCCTATGTACGCCAATCCGACTCGCACTTGGCCGGTTTCATAATTTTTTCCTTTCATTGTGAATAAAGACCTATCCGGGTACCAAATTTCAAGGTTCTAAGTCTGCTAGAAGTACCTTAGAATTTTGATGATCTATATGTCAGTGAGTGACAAAATGTAGTAACTTTGACCATCCGTAACTATTAAACTATTTATCGAAATTTCATGTAATTTGGAGGTTAAGCTAGTTTTAATACTTGCTCCTAGTGACCAAAATTTGAAATCCCAAGCTTTGTTAACATCGAAGATAAAGGGGGTGTGAAATAGCCGCGAACCGCTTCGAGAAAAGTATGGTACGGCCGTGCCTTTGCTAAAAAGCTTGGCTGGGGCACTACCGTGCCCCCAGATTTAATATACTATATTTTATTGGAATAAGTGATGTTATTGTTTTCACTTGGAAGTCGGTTTTAATTAGAATTCGAAGTTTAGGATGTTCTTAATTTGCCCTCCTATATAAAATCCTGGCTACGCCCGGCCCATACGAATCTATAAATATGTTACATTACTCGTAAACGCTCCCAGTGAGGGAGCACCTTTACACGTTGAATCGAGACTATCCGTACTTGCAATAAATTATTATTGTTTCAAAAAATTCGCGAGCAGCGCGCTGTTGCGGTACATGTGACGTGTGATTATAGACAGAATTATAATATTATGTCTATTTTGTCAACTTACATGGTATAGGTATTATTGAAGTAAGGAAAGGTCTTATCTACTTATTTTAAATATTTTTACGTGATTGCCCCGATGTAACGACTCTATCAGCAGTCTAATGCTGACTTCTCTCGGCACGTAATATCAATTATCACGCGCCGCGCCGCGCCATCTCTAGCCACTCGTCGTGTGTAGGGGGTGGCTCAAGATGGCGCGGGCTGGTTCGAGCAGGCGCGTCTGATCCGATTGATGTCGATAACTTCAAAGACGTGGCTCGGCGCGGCTCGTGATATTACGCGCCGTGAGAACGGGTAGCGCGAACACACCTATTGGCTCGTGCTCGCTCGTTTAAATTACGTGCCGTGACAAGCCAGCATAAGGTTCACGAGATCTGAAAAATACGTTTATGGCACCTAATAAGCTACACTGCGCCCAGTAGTGACAAGACTTTCGGCCGATTCAGAAACTACGCATTTTTATATTATGTATAGACAGAATACTTCACTTAGAGCTCCGAAACTTTTAGATATATGTAGCTTATATGTTTTCCGAACACTAGAGAGGCCATTAAAACTTAAGTGAAGCTCTAGTAGTCGGCCTAAAATAATATTAGCTTTTAGAATATACACTCTTTTGTAAATATTTCGAGGGACTCCGGCTTCGTCCTTACATTCGAAATCATTGTTCCTTGTTTGATATTTTTCATTTTAAATTTGAAAAAAATGACACTTAATTAGTAATATCGTGTCCTTGACTCAGTTCGTTGTTCTACCAAATAATGATCCGTAACACGTGGTCATTAGGGTCATACATCAAAAGATCATTTTCACAGAAACTCCAAGGCAAAAAACACAAAACGAACTGATGCGATTTGAACTGCTCCTGCCTTGCTTTAATGAAAAAGACAATTTATACCTAATGTTACTCAAATCGTGACCATCCAAAATAGGACAAAATGAAATCGGTGTTTTAGGCTAAAATTTAATTTAAATTGTCGCAATTTAAGTAATTTAGGTATTTTCATAAATAAGAGACTGTAAAATGTATTCCCTCAAAGCCTATCGGAATCCGTATAATTATGATATGAAACTAAACCCACAGGCCAAAACTCCCACCTACAGGCCACAATGATTAATCTAAGACTGCTATTATTCCAAAGCAACTTACTACCTGCCCATTTTTATCTACTGCTTAACGTAAAAACGCTCTAAAGATCAGCATCTTTCTAATCTACATGAACATATTTTATCAAAAATCACAACACGTTTAAAAAGTGACAATATTTTATTTCAAAGTAAAACAGTACTTAATAATTTACAATTGTGGTCATTTAAAAAATAAATCTTTGGGATCTTAAAACGATCAGCAACACGAAACGAATTTGAAGACAAAACGTTACGTTAGTGTTACTTCCTTTCGTGGCTTTTTCCGACTCTTACCATGACCATCAACGAAGATTGTAGAATCCTCATTCTACAATCTTCGTTGATGGTCATGGTGTGCTGTTGATATAGACTGGGTTGATCTGTTTAATTATAACCTGTGTATGACTTCATTGTTCTTATAATAGCACATTTTGAACAGTTAGGTTAGTTGATGATTTGAAGCACAGAAATAAGCCTGCACGTTTGAAGTGCATAGTATTAAGTTCAGATAGGGGAAATAAATATTCACACCAATAATTCAGAACATGTTCAGAACCTATATTACATTATTTAAAAAAATTCAGAACCATATTTGCAAAACTTAAATTAATAATCCTGTCTAAACCTTCAAAACGTAAATGCTTTCGTTGCTAAGGCGGTTGCTAAGTAGCCGGCGTATATTTATATTTCTCGGTATACGGTAAAAGTAAACTGACCAATAAAATAAGATTATGTCGTGCCATACCGTATACCGAGTATAACCGACAGATAGCGACCAATAAACTTATCGTCGCTAAGGAGATATTTTGGCAAACACAAAACGACTAGGACGGAAGTATAGAAATACGATTTTTTCTTTTTCTTTTTCCCGACCAACATAATCGCGAAATTGGACTGACCCGCTATAGCAATCAACTTCCTCGAGTGTACATAGGTTTGGTACTTTGTCATTGAATTTTCATCTTGTTTCAGTAATGTCAGTTAATTTTTAATTAATATTGGATTTATCCATGCTGGCGGATTTTGGTTTTTCTTATTTTATTACTAGCAGTCGGCCGCGGCTCCGCCCGCGTGGATGTCGGTGAGCTCTGCAAAAAGCATACCAAGACTCGGTCAGCAAAATGATTCCCAGGTCAATTCACAGATTCCGACACTAACATCGACGACGCAGTCATTATAGTTTATACGAGTACGCAGGCTGCACCCTGCGCATAATATTGTCTTCCTCCCGCACGCGGGCGCACCCGCCTTGGTGACGCCAACTATCGTAATATTTTAATTTCGCCATAATTTCAAAACCAAATGTCCAATTTTATCCATTCAAAGAACAAATATTATCTACATGAACTGTACTTAGTAATGGAATAATTTATTTTGATAATGATTAAAAGAATGAGTAAAATAAACGCGTTTAAATGTAGTCCAAAAAAAATTTAAGATTTTTAAATAAAAAAATGGTTATTGTGCCTCACTCGACATAGATAGGTATAGTGTGTCGCGGACTTTTTTGTAGATATTTGTAAGTTCTACAATTACTTAGAATTTTATGGTTCTATCTTTTATAGTTTAGGCAGCGTACGTAAAATAAGTAACTTTTCTGGTTGATTTTTTACACCTTGCGTCCGAAGAACCTTAGTATCTTACAGTACCCTATTTTTTCCAAAATAAAATTCAGCCTATGTTCAGCAAATATAATGTAGGATTCCAATGGTAAGAGAATTTTTCAAATCGGTCCAGTAGTTTCGGAGCCAAACAAACAAAAAATCAAATCATTCCTCTTTATAATGTAAGTGTAGATTTTTTGTTCTTTTTAATATTAAAACTGCAATTTATATACATTTTTAGAATCAGTGCTTAAAATCCTTTATTTTGATACCCCACTCGATATGCTTGGTAGAATTTATATTTTTCTTACCTCACAATATGGCGTCAAACATCTGCCATTTTGGTTTTTTTTTAATGTCACCTATCTAAGAACACTTGGGTCATTAAAACAAATCTAACGATACCTCAAATGTGAAAATCCGTTCAGCGGTTCTGAAGATACACGGCAAGGAAGAATATTACAAACATACAAGATACGCGCTAAACACATAACCCTCCCTGCAGTCGGGTAACAAGTTGTTGCAATTTTGTTGCTAAAATTATACAAGTCAACTTTGTTAACGTGTGTTGGTAATATAACCCAGTAAGTTGGTAAAATTAAGTATCGAAGGTTAGTTGTTACTAATCTATCCTCTCAGTAAACTTAGCAAACCTTTTAACTACAGTGAGTCGAGTTACTTTGTTAACAATACCCAAGCTTCTTAGTATTACAAATCAATTCAATCGGTTACAGCAACAACCAACTTAGTTGAAGAACTGTCGCCACAGCCAAGGTGCTTTGTTGTGTTTAGCATAATAATTCAGTAGGCTCAACTATTTTACTTCGTAAAACTAACTAAGTAACTTGATAATGTTAATCATGGCTAGGGACAGCCAATCTACTTTGTTACTTCTACCCAATTCAAATTGGTATACATAGCCAAGTTACTGGGTACTGTCAATCGTGTTCATTGGTTAAATGCAACTACTATACTCTGTATTTTCTACTCAATTCAAATTGGTATACATAGCCAAGTTACTGGGTACTGTCAATCGTGTTCATTGGGTAAATGCAACTACTATACTCTGTACTTTCTAGTCAATTAAGATTAGTATTTTTAGCCAAGTTGCTCTGTATTCTTAAGCGAGTGTATTGGGTAACCATAACTAAAATAGTTTGTTGCCAGTACCAATACAAACGACACATATGAAGGCGAGTAGTGCCGCGAAACTAGCGCCACTTCACGAAAAAAATCTTATCTCTTCATGCAAAGAATATATTAGAATATCCTAAACCCACATTTTTGGTAGTATGTTTAAGTTTAATTACAACCTGCAAGTTCAATGAAATATTCACTGCAATTAAAGTTATGTAAAAGTGCTAAAAACGGCCAATTTGGTATTAATTGCCATAACTTTAATTACAACGAATATTTCAATGAACTTGCAAGTTCTAATTTAACTTAAAGATACTATCAAAAAATATGTAAGTTTTGGATATTTTGATATATTCTTTGCATGGAGAGATAAGATTTTTTTCGTGAAGTGAACCAAATTTGAAGAAAACTGAAAGAAAATATGTAATTAATGAAATTAGATTTATTGAGTAGGACAGAAAACAATCATTTCAAGTAACATTAAACTCTTAAGGTCTTAATATATGCATAGCTAGAGCCGCCATCACAAAAATATTATTTTCTCTCACATTAGGCTATTAAGTGCTTCTAGATATTATCCTACAGATTATTTACGAGCTATTATATAAATTTTAAATTTTATGGTGCGTAAATAAGCTGTAGGAAATTATCTAGAGGTACATAAACTTAGATTATTGATTATTTGTCTAATGAGGGAGAACTTAATTTTTTTGTGATGGCGGCTCTAGGTGTGTATTTAATCTATACTTATTATAAAACAAAGTCGCTTTTTTCCCTCATGTCCCTTTGTTCCCTTTAATCTTTAAAACTACGCAACAGATTTTGATAATTCTTTCATTGTTAGATAGCCCATTTATCGAGGATGGTTATAGGCTATATTTTATCAGGCTAAGACTAATAGGAGCGAAGAAATAGAGGAAAATGTGGAGAAAACGGGGAAAATTATTTGAAAGGGCTAACTTGAACGCGCTAATCTCAGGAACTACTGGTCCGATTTGAAAAATTCTTTCAGTGTTAGATAGCCCATTTATTGAGGAAGGCTATAGGCTATATTTTATCACGCTAAGACTAATAGGAGAATGTGGAAAAAACGGGGGAAATTATTTGAAAGGGCTTATCTCGCGAACTACTGGAGCAATTTTTATGTTATTTGGCACAGATAAGAAGTAGACCACGTGAAAAATCATAGGCTATCGATTTCGATCATTTTTTCAGTGGCTATATATTTTATACCCGTGCGACGCCGGGGCGGGTCGCTAGTTAATTATATAGTAAACAATCATAAAACGCAACTGACGTTCGATTTTTTATTTTCGCCCTTATAACTAAGACATTATCTTTTAAAGACATTATTTACGTTAATCAAATTAACTCTGTTCCATACACGAAACACTCATTTTAAGTAATTAACATGCTGCTTTTAAATACTACTACGTAAACAATATCAAGAAACGAAACTGAAGTTCCGTTTTGAATTGAAATCATGAGCGAACTTTTAAGGGGTGACTCAAACGTGTCTACACTCGATGGGAACATAGGTCCGAGAGAAGCAAATTAATTTAGTCGGAGCTTAATATTAGGGCTGTATAATCATAATAAAACTGAAATTTTCTCTGCATTATTTAGCGAAAAGAAACAGCTGTTCCGTAGATTTTGTCTCTAATGAAAGTTGTTCGGGTTCGTGGTCTGAGTCACTCCTTAAAATTTTTCTAATGATTTCGATTTCACCCTGTAATTTCATATCATACAACCCTGACATAACGCGGACCTGTCTCATGATGATACATCTGTATATCTCATAATAAACTTAAAAAAAAATATATGCATTCACAATGGACTTCTTAAAATTACATACTGTTCGCCATTAGATAACATACACATAACAATTGGTGATGGCAATGAATTATAAAATACAGTGCAGTACTCATCTGACGGCTTTACATGATATGCAAAGTAATGATCGTCAAAATCTATGGTCTTTAAAACGTTTCCAGAAAATATTAATTCGTCAGTGTTATACACATAAACATTTTCGATAACTAGAAACGTATAAAGATATCCATCTTTATCTGAAACGAAAACAAGCACACATCCTTTGTTGTAACGTATTGAACACATAGTCACTTTGATCAAAGGCTTTGAACGATCCAATGTTAAACGACTTTGAATGCAATCAATTTCTGATACTAATAACTGCTTTTTAGGTCCGATTTTTAAAATACTGTCCAGGATACCACGATAAAAAACGTCATTCAATTGAAGTTGATGCTTTGTAGCCAAAGATAGTGAGACATTTACATGGTTGCTAGATATTTTTGCTGCATTTTTTGAATCTGTCTTCTGTGAAAAAGTCTGTGTTTAGCTTCGAATCTCATTGACCATAGTGAATAAATAGGACCATATTTTAAGAGAGCTGAATGATAATGTATCATGTTGTGAAACTTAGGTTTGAGAGAATCTTTCGTTACTTTTATATAAAGTTCGTTAAATTCTGCCACCGTTGCTTGTAACAAATCCAGAACTAATTTTTAAGCTGAAAGCAATTTCGATTATTTTTCTTAATTTTGTATATAGCATCCATATTTCATCATCTGTAGGAACAAAATCTCCTACAATTATCCTAAAGAATCTTAACAGCGTTAGCATCTCTCCAGAAGAAGTTCGCAGTGCACCTCGATTAATGTGTTCTTTATCTATTTGAGATGGTCTATTATTGTTATCGGGCCCTAAACTCACTGTTCTAATTCTTTCATTTAAAACAGTAAGAGAAAACAACTTAGACTTTTGAGTGTATTCCAAGAATATAAAACTAAGAACATATTTTGCTACCCCCTCTAGTATATCGTGCATTACGTTGACCCCAACCTGCTGAAATATGTCAAAATATTTTATATCTAAAAATGTGCACCTTTCTTTAATGCCCGTTAGTGTTGGATCGTTCAAAACTAAATCTCTATTATACATGTCTAAATTACGAAGTAAGGATTCATCTTCGTAACACTGTTCTTTTAATATGCTCTTTGGAACTTTACAAGTTCGGCAAGAAAAGTTTGCAGAAAAACTTTCGACAAATCCTAACAGTGAATGTAACCCTAAATTATCACCTAGAATGACGCCAAGTTCAAAGTATAATTTACCTTTAAAAGTAGGAAGGTCAAAGTCTATGCCGTTTTCACCCAAGTAATTAAATTCATTTATGAGGGATCTAAAAATAACACTATTGCCAAATGCAGTCCTGTCTGATGAATGAAATAATAATGTAAGGAATATATTTGTTAGGGCGGAAGAGCGGCTGGGTGGTAAACATGGAATTGAAACGTAAGCTGCTCCTAATTTATGTATACCAGCATGACTGCCTAAGACATTTCCATCACCGAAGTACATAAACAAAGGAATTAATTTTTTCAGAACAATGACTCATTCTGTTTTTCCAGTAGGACCCTTGGATAAAATTTTCTTTAGTTTCTTTTAATTGTAAACTATCCATGTATTGTAAAGTTTCAGACAATATGTAATTGAGAGAGAAAAAAATCTTTAAAATTAGTCTTAAGGGAATAAATTGTGTTTAGCATTCTACAGGCATCCAGCGGCATACCCCTTGACTTGTCACCTTATCAAATCGCTCGCCAACAACTACGCTTTGAAGTTCAATATAAGATCCGTACTTTTTAAAATAGTTTAATCGTTTATGTTCTGTTGAAAAATTATTCATTGTCAATTTTATTTTACATTCCACTTCCTCTGTTACTTTTTTAGAAATATCAGTGGAAATAGAATTTTCAACGCAAACCTTAGTCATAGTATTTTGAAGCATAGGAACCAAAGAAGTAAGGCAATTTCCTAAGCCGTCGACTACGTTTTGTACTATCTTCCTAGGCAACAATGTGTTCCCATACATTCCCGCTATATATGTTGAAATAACTTCATCAATGGATCTGGAATTGTCTGGAATTAGGTACTGATTAGAACTTGAAGATGAAGCCACATTCGTTATTTCGGTACAACCTGTATTTTCTTCCGAAAGTAAAGGGACGTTAATAGCTAAATTCCTCCTTGGGCTACATTCACTTCTAGATAAATGACATTTTTCTAAATGTCTTTTATAAGAGTTGTATAAATGAAACGATCTAGCACATTGATCTTCACAACAAAAGTATTCCACAAATTCATGGTCACTGTGTTTAAAATTAAAATTAACCCTGAGTGTTTTAAGATCAAATGTTTGTTTACATAAAAAACAGACAACCATTATGGTAATGTGAGCAAGTTACTATACCTATATTTGATAAGCCAAAAGTTTATAAAAACTATAGAATAAGCTAAATGAATAAGTAATTATCTATCTATAATTTCCTTACAAC
Organism: Lysandra bellargus; assembly: GCA_905333045.1. Lineage (NCBI taxonomy): Eukaryota > Metazoa > Arthropoda > Insecta > Lepidoptera > Lycaenidae > Lysandra > Lysandra bellargus. Next base: position 8,915,841 of record HG995323.1, read on the forward strand.
TCGACAAGCATAACCGTTATTTGCAACTTATCTAATTGCAACATAATTCACACTAGTCGTCGATAAAATGATCATAAATGCTACATTGTGAACAGTTTTTGCACCAAAAAAAATCAAAGTACAATAAGCTCTTTACATATTGTTCGTTTTCTATTATAAAATGTTTTGGTTGAGCTTTATTACAAACAGTGAGAAAACCACACCCAAAACACTTTTTAGATAAAATAAAATGTGTCTTTTCCCAAGGCCATTTTAAGTATTCCCAGCATCTGGAAATGCTTTTTAGTTAAAAAATTGTCAACATCTAGAGTCGTCGACATGTTTGATACGTAGTTATCAAATAGGAAATATAGCTTACCTAATGTAATTTACAAATTAAAGTAATGATTTTAATTTTTTTAACCATCAAAGCCTAACTCGGCCAAAAGCGTGAGGGCAGAAGTTGAACTGCTATCAAATTTCGTTTTAAATTGAAAAAAGCGTTTTGTACTAACATCCGAGTACTGTGGCATTCCACTGGGTACTGAGCGTTGACGACCCAAATTATTTTAAAACACAAGCTTACTGCAGTCAATATATTTGAGACGACATAAAATATTTCATTGATGACTACGAAGTATGTTTTGATATTGTTGAGGGATTCACCTACAATTATTATAAAAGGTTGCACAGTGAGCCCGCACTCTTGGAATTTTGTTTGCTTACTTTTAACAGTATTACGGATATCAGAGTCGTTTTTGACATGAAGAATAAAACCGGCCGTTGCCTCTGATTTTGAAGGTCGCCAAATCTTCTTTGCTGCGTTTTTCAGCCGAATGCTTGTGACAGCTAACAGTGATGGTATGAGCAGCAAACAGGCTATGTTTGATGTCTCCTATGAACCTGAAATATAGCTTATTGGCTTCATAAATAAATACTATTGTTTGCTTTATATCTTATACCTTTAAACGAGCAATTCTTGTATATTTATTTATTTATATATTTTCTGTATCTCGGATTTATTTATTTATTCTTTATATAGGATGTCTATTAAATAACGATATTTTAAGGAAGAACGTGCAGTAGATTCTAACACAAACACACGCACACATATAAGGCGGACTCTTTGTCTAAGTTTTAAATAACAACTGGCGTAAAATAACATAAACAAAGCAGCACAGTATTGAATTTAAATTCTAGTAACAGTAGGTCCTTTTTTATACCTAGTGTATAAAATAAATAGATATCAGGGATACCAACTAGGCAGAGCCTGTACTATTATGGGTATCGTATACTGATATAAATAGATTGGTAAATACATATTGAACACCGAGACACAGAATAAGTGAAGGAACGGTGGTGTCGTAATAAGCACTGAATCCAAGGAGGATATACAAAAAATTAAGCAATCTCCGTACATCAGTGATGCAGGCCTGACTATTGATGAGCCGCGCAAGCGCAAGCCCCGAATTGTGGTCATCGGAGTTCCCTCATCTATGACGGAAAGAGAAGTACTGATGTGCATATATAACCAAAATCTTGCCGAAAATTTGAAGGACCTGGACATGCAATCTTTCCTGAATTCCAGTAAATTAAGCCACAAATCTGGTAAAAAGACGCAGAAACCTGCAACTTTACCTTCGAAGTACCAGCAGCTATTCGCAGAGTCTGATCGTCTTGCCCGGTAAGGGATTTTACAATGGTAACAAGATGCTTCAAGTGCCAGCAGTATGGCCATGCTGCGAAGACCTGCCGGGAAACCAACTGCACGTGCAGCCACTGTGGCGAACAAGGGCACACCATAAAAGACTGTCCCAAGAAAGAACTAGATGGAAGGTGCGCAACATGTATGCACTTTAAGAAACCTAGCGATCATGCTACAGGTTCTGCCGAATGCCCTGCCAAAACAATAGCCGAAAAAAGGAACTCGGTGGATTATGAAGGCGCCTAAGAGCGCCACATTACAGGTTTTCATCGGCCTCACAAGTTATCCTTTATTATATTAACTCTTAGTTTTTTTCTATCAATTTTTTTACTAGTGTTAAGTTTATATTTAAAATTTTATAATAATGAATAATATTATACAAGAAACAGATACTATGTATGTTGCTGAATCAAAAATATGCGAAGTAGAAAATTGCAAACGTTATCTTTCCGACATGACAAACCCACTTAATATTTTAACACAAAATATTCGCAGTATCTACAAGTATTTCGATGAATTTAATCTTTTTCTCCACAGACTAGACATACATTATGATGTAGTTGTTCTTACAGAATGTTGGCTAGCTAAGCAATATAATATACTGTTACGTGCTAGGGTTCGAGGATTCGGAGAGAAAGACCTGGTGACTCTCTTGAAGACTTTATTCACAAACACTAGCTCACACAAATCACTAAGTCCAAACACTAAGCACTAGATCCAAATCACTGAGCACTATCACTGTCCTAGGTCGTAGCCGAGTCGTTAGTTCACTATCACAATCACTCACTATTGATCACTTGTCTCACTTTGAAGTCGCCTTGATGATCGCTCGGATCGAACTGCTTAGTGTTTGGACTTAGTGATTTGTGTGAGCTAGTGTTTGTGAATAAAGTCTTCAAGAGAGTCACCAGGTCTTTCTCTCCGAATCCTCGAACCCTAGCACGTAACAACTGGTGTCAGAAGTGGGATTTGGAAGATGCCATTGACTCCGAGAGAGGACTTCGAGGGAAGTGTCAGAACAAGGGCGCAATGGGCTGCGGAGGCCACATCCACTGAGGGACAGGCCCCGCCCACTGGCTCCGCCCACCGGGACCCGCCCACTGGCCACGCCCCCCAGGCTCCGCCCACTTTGGGCGTGGCCACGCCCACTGGCTCCGCCCACCGGGACCCGCCCACTGGCCACGCCCCCCGGGCTCCGCCCACTTTGGGCGTGGCCACGCCTACTGGCCACGCCCACCAGACTACTCAGGCCACGCCCACTGGCCCCGCCCACCGGGCTCCGTCTACTGGCTCCAGCCACCAGGCATCGCCCGTAGTTTCTACGGCCCCTCAAATGGCTCCTCAATTGGAAAGCATAATTGAGTTAATTCAGGCAATGATGGAGGCACAAGACCGCAAGCTCGGCGCCATGCAAGATTCTCAAAGGGCTGAAATTCAGGCAATGAGGGAGTCACAAGACCGCAAGCTCAGCGCGTTGCAAGAGTCACAAGAGTCACATGATCGCAAGCTCGGCGCTTTACAAGAGTCACATGATCGCAAGCTTGGCGCTTTGCAAGAGTTGCAAGAACGCAAGCTCTGCGCCTTGCAGGAGTCACAAGAGCAACAAAAAGTCCTCCACAAACAAACAAACAAAAAAGGAGCTATAAAGGATGTAAGTGACACGGTGGTTAAGCTCCGAAAAGATGTCGACATAATGGACGAACGAGTTACGGAGTTAGGATTGGATGTGGAAAATGTGAAAACCGGCCTCACTGAACTTCAGAAGAAAGTAGTGCGCCTGGAAACCACAGGAGTGGCGGTGTCTAGTGGAACTACCGGAGTGGTGCAAGTGGTACAAGGACCAAGAGTTAAAGTGCCACCATACGACGGTACTACTTCATGGAACGCTTATCGTCAGCAATTCCAGACGGTTGCTTCTGCCAACGGATGGACTGACGAACAATGCCTGACCGCTCTCACTGTTGCGCTCAGAGGGCAAGCTTTGTCGGTCCTAGAAGTACATACAGGGAAGGGGTTCCAAGACCTGATGGAGGCCCTTGAATCCAGATACGGGGAGCGACACCTGGAGCACGTGTTCCGTGCTCAACTTCGTGACAGAGTCCAACGCTCAGGAGAGGGACTACAGCAATGGGCGTTGGAAATTGAAAAACTGGTCAAGAAGGCACACCCAGGAGCCGATTCCAAGATGGTCGACACGAATATTGTGCAAGCATTTGTCGACGGAATCAGGGATCTGGAGGTCAGAGCTGCAGTGAGGCTACGTCACCACACCTCGCTAAAGGAAGCGTTGGGCATGCTTTGGAGGTCGAGGCTGTTCGCCATGAGATACAGCAGACCCATAAGATCCGCAAGGGCTCCGAAGTAAAGGCTCCTGCAAGGAAAATATTTGAAGCCATGTGCTATAAGTGCGGGAAGAGGGGCCATCTTCAGCTCAACTGCCCGCAGAAGGAGACCCAGATGTCAAGGATGAAAAGGCTCGAGCAACAAGTAGAGGAGCTGAAGAAGCAGGGGGCTTCAGCCAGGACTAAGAGGCGTGTACTGGCTGACGCGGAGGAAGCCCCAATAACCGTTGTCTCCCAAGCAAGCAGCAACTATGGATTAGTGACTGAACTACTCGACGACTGCAAGAGTAATCTGACTTATTCGCAGAGCATGAAAGCTAAGAAGTTTTTACAGCGCCACGCGAATATCTTCTCCAGTCAGGAAGGCGACCTTGGAAGAACGTCGATGGTTCAGCACAGAATAGATACCGGAAGTGAGAACCCAATTCGTCAACGAGCAAGACGGATACCCATTGCAAAGGAAAAAGAAGTTGAAGGCCTTTTGGAGGACATGAGAAGGCATAAGATTATTGAACCGTCTGCAAGTCCGTGGTGCTCACCTGTTGTGTTGGTGAAGAAGAAAGATGGTAGCACAAGATTTTGTGTGGACTACAGGCGTCTCAATGATGTCACTAAGAAGGACAGCTATCCATTACCTCGGATCGACGACACTCTGGATACCTTGAGTGGCATGAAATGGTTCTCGACCCTGGACCTGAAATCTGGATACTGGCAGGTGGAAATTCATCCAAAAGACAAGGAGAAGACAGCTTTTTCCACCGGTAAAGGTTTATGGCAGTTTAACGTCATGCCCTTTGGATTGTGCAACGCACCTGCCACATTTGAGCGACTCATGGAGTGTGTACTGGCAGGCTTAGTTGGAGAGGCTTGCTTAGTCTACTTGGACGACGTCATCATTGTTGGCCGCGACTTCGAGGACCATTTGCGAAACCTAGAACGAGTTTTCGCTAAAATAGAGGGGGCCAAGTTAAAGTTGAATCCGAAAAAGTGTCGTTTATTCAGGAGTAAGGTCAATTATCTCGGCCATGTCATCTCCAGTGATGGAATCCAGACGGACCCGGAGAAACTGGAAGCAGTTCAAAATTGGCCAACCCCTAAGAACAAAACTGAAGTGCGGGCATTTCTCGGCCTATGCTCCTACTACAGGCGTTTTGTTAAGGGATTCTCGGAGATAGCCAAGCCATTACATCGGCTGACAGAAGATAAACGACAGTTTATTTGGGACGAGACTTCTGAAGATTCTTTTCAGAAACTGAAGAAACATCTGTGTGAAACACCAATCCTGGGGTATCCACAACCTGAAGGTCAGTTTATAGTCGACACGGACGCAAGCAACACGGCCATTGGAGGGGTGTTATCTCAAAAACAGGGTGAAAGAGAAGTTGTAATTGCATATTTCAGCAAATCTTTATCTAAGCCAGAGAGAAACTACTGTGTGACAAGAAGAGAACTCTTGGCTGTCGTAAAGACGCTACAACATTTCAGCAAGTATCTCATCGGCAGACAGTTTTTACTGCGGACTGATCACGCAGCGTTGAAGTGGCTACTGCAATTCAAGAACCCTGAAGGTCAAGTAGCTCGATGGATTGAACAGCTCCAGGAGTACGACTTCAAGACGGAACACCGCAGCGGAAAGGCGCATGGGAATGCCGACGCACTTTCACGAAGGCCGTGTTCAGAAGACTGCAAACACTGTGTTAAGCAGGAATCTAATGAAGTGACATTAAAGTTAACGAAAACAAGTCCTTTGGGTCCATGGGAGAATGATGCTATGAGGGAGGCTCAAGAAACAGATGACGACCTACGGCACATCATCACATGGAAGAAACGAGGTGACGAAAAACCAATCTGGAGTGAGGTTGCACCCACTGGCGCTGTCACTAAGGCGTACTGGGCGCAATGGGACAGTCTGATACTTCAAAATGGAATACTTTACCGAAAATGGGAAAAGACTAACGGCAGAGAGTTCCATCTTCAGATAGTTGTCCCAAGGACGAGAGTACCGGATGTTCTCCGTGAAATACACGATGGCGTATCAGGAGGTCATCTAGGTGTTAAGAGGACGTTAACAAAAGTGCGAGAACGATTCTACTGGTTGCATTGTCGAGATGATGTACAGGATTGGTGCCGCAAATGCACTACTTGCGCTGCAGTGAAGGGACCACAGACCAGGAGCCATGGGAACCTGCGGTTGTATAACGTTGGCGCACCGTGGGAACGAATTGCAGTTGACGTAGCTGGGCCATTTCCCGTGACGGAATCGGGAAACAAGTACTTTATGGTCGTCATGGACTACTTCACCAAATGGCCCGAAGTGTTCGCCATACCAAACCAGGAAGCTACAACGGTTGCTTCTAAGCTAGTCGAAGAAGTAATATCTCGCTTTGGTGTGCCTCTCGAAATCCATTCCGATCAGGGCAGGAACTTCGAATCGCAGGTCTTCCAGGAAGTGTGCAGAATTTTGGGAATGCATAAGACGAGGACCACCGCGTACCATCCACAGTCTGATGGAATGGTTGAGAGATTTAACCAGACTCTAGAGAGGCATTTGGCGAAATTGGTAGATGACAGACAAAAGGATTGGGACAAGTATATACCACTCTTCCTTCTCTCGTACCGTACCGCCGAGCACGAGAGCATAAAAGCTACCCCGGCTTATGTCAATTACGGTAGAGAACTACGAATACCAATAGACCTCTTGACAGAAGCGTCACCGGGGGAACCAAAGACCGTACAAGACTATGTCTGCGATTTAAGGGAAAAGATGCACTACATACACGCCATGGTTCGGGAAAATGGGTTACAGTCAAGTGAGAACATGAAGACCAGATACGACCGGAGATCGAACACGAGCGGCTTCGAAGAATTATACTTTATTTATATATTTATAATAGTAATCAAAATGGTGGAGTTGTAATGTACGTTAATAATCAGCTTAATGCTACCGTAGAAGAGTTAGCTTATCAGGACTGCAGTACACTATTACTGAAAATAGGAACTGAATATGCAGTTCTAGGGACTTATAGATCACCTTCTTTTAGAGATATATCTAATTTTATGAATAAATTAAATGATAACCTCACAAACCTATCACATTTCAAGAATATCATTTTGATTGGAGACATTAATATTAACATCATTCCAGGAAGCAATGACAGCAGTGCTCAGGACTACCACAACTTATGTGCTTATCACGGCCTACTCCCTGCTCATACGCTCCCCACTCATCGAAGTGGATCCTGCTTAGATCACGTAATGCTTAAATCAAATTACCAATCGCTAACACTAATTCTAACTTCAACAATAACAGATCATATCACTGTCCTACTAACATTAAATTATCGCACGCGTAGGCATAAACAAAATTGTCAATTAAAGTCTAAATTGAACATGAATAAACTCGAGGAAGATTTATGCAAAATCAACTTCGCACCGATTTACAATCATGCTGACACTGATTTTTGCATGGAATACATAATACAAAATATACAAAATGCAATCCAGAAAAATACATTGCTCTATCGCACTATCAGTAAAAAATTTAATCTCAAGCCATGGATTACTCCCGGTTTTCTGCGTTGCATAAGACATAGGGATAAGTTACATACTAAAACTAGAGAAAATGCACACAATACCACATTGCAAACAACATAAAAAAGGTATCGTAACTTTTGCAAAGACTTGCTAAGACGAGTAAAAAATAACTACGATAAAAACATTCTGGAACGCGCTAAAAATAACAGCAGAAAAATTTGGAAACATATCAAGGATATAACATACACCAAAAAGCAGTACGAATCATCCTCAGTTTTGCTGAATAACCAATCTTCAGAATTGTCATCTTTAAACTTTGTAAATAATTATTTTGTAAATATTGGGGCACACTTAGTACATAAGTCATAAAGTCAATTGCATGGGAGACCGTATGTCGCTTTAACTAAGGGCTGGGACACAAAAACACGGCACGACATCGTACGGCGTCGTACGGCGTCGTACGGCGCCGTGCGGACGCGCGTCGTAAAAAACCCACGTCGTAAAAAACCCACGTACGGCGTCGTGCGACGTCCTGCCGTAGAAACTCACGTAGAAATTCAAGATGAGTTTCTACGGTACGACGTCGTACGACGCCGTACGGCGCCGTGCCGTGGGCTTTTTACGACGCGCGTCCACACGGCGCCGTATGACGCCGTACGACGTCGTGTCGTGTTTTTGTGTCCCGGTCCTAACAGATCTAACGCAATGTCTTTCTCATTAATAGACACCGATGAATCCGAGGTAGAAAGGATTATCGGAAGCCTACGGGACGACTGCGCATTTGGATCTCGTGTACAATTTTGAAAAAATTTAGACATATTCTGGTTCCACACTTAACCCATATCTTTCAAAAATGCTTATCTCAAGGACAAGGACTTATCTAAATGTATGAAAAAGGCAGTCGTGGTACCGATTTACAAATCCGCCCCTCTAGCATATGCCAACGAGAAAATTTTGTCTACACGTTTTCTCGATGTTTGATGGCTTTTCTCTTCATCTCTATTGACCCTAACACAATGATATTCAACATAAACAGATCTGTTACGTTCATACTATTTTCCGAACAATTTTCAAATGGAAGTGTCTAACGTGCCGCTAGTGGTCGTTTAGGGATAGCCACTAAAATACCGTTGTCGGGTTGTCGGCATAATAAGGAGGAAATCGCTAGTATGCCGCTAGTGGTATTTTAGTAATGTGCGCTAATAAACCGATGCATTATGCAGATGGCGGTAAAATAAAGCTGTTTAGTCTGCCGCTGTAGCCACTCAGGCTTAGCATTACAATATTTTTAACCGGCTTCAAAAAAGGAGGTTATCAATTCGATGCGTATGTATCATGTATGTAATATTATGTATTAATAATATGTAATATTTGCAGACAGCAGAACTGCCCAGTTTTCGTATATGTAAAGCGCTAGCTGTTGGCTCAATGAAAATAAAAATAAATAAAAGGCGAACAAGATGGTTGAAAGAATTTTTGCTCCACGAAAAATTATAAATTATGAACTTTCTGAACTACTTGGAACCAGCAGACTTAAGAAATTACCTACGAATGGATTCCAGATCATAAAACATAATATAAATTGACTTTAATACAGATTTAGCAGTTCCCACTACAGATAAAAGGTTGAAACCATCTGGCAACACTGATTTAGTCAGTTAGAAGCCACATTTTTCCGATTTAGGATCCTAGATAGGATCCTAGCTTTCTAAATGTTATTCCACTTGACTACATTTTTTAGGATCCTTGCTGCGCGCTGCTACCAGCGCTACTACTTTCACAGTGAACTCTCTACAAGGAACACGTACACACCCTAAAGTATTATCACTTATTTTTGTTACACCCTGTATATTATCAAAAATATTTGAAAAAGCAATGCATAAAAGATTAACTTCTAAACTTTCGCGTTGCATTATAATTGAAACTTATTATTCGGGACTTAACGCGACTTATTCTATTTCTAGTAGTAATGCTACTACATACTTTTTACTCGACGTTTCGGCCACAGTAGACATAACTACCAGTACTTCGATTGCTAAGAGACGGACGAGTAATAATATCTGTCATTTCTTTCGGGTTTTGCCAGGATAAGATAAAGGCTGGCGCGCTGGCTGGTATATTTTTTTTTAAATAGATAAAAAGATTTTGAAATTGAATTCTGACAGTTTTCTTTGCATGTTGAACACTAATAAAACACACTTTTTCTTGCACTTTATCCGCTATATTACGATATTATTATAACTGTTATAATAATATCGTAATATAGTGGATAAAGTGCAAGAAAAAGTGTGTTTTATTAGTGTTCAACATGAATTTCCACCAAGAACCGTCAGTACAATCAATTACATATATTCTTTGCATGTGCCAAAATATAAACAGCAACTAAATTTGTAGGTAACGACCCTAGCGACGACTTTTGTCATAATACGTCAAATTAAAAAAAAATTACATCAGTTCTAAGTCGGCATACTCTATCATCCTGTCTACTCTGTTTCGGCCGTGTTGTAAAAAGTATGTAGTAGCATTACTACTAGAAATAGAATAAGTCGCGTTAAGTCCCGATTATTAAGTTTCAAAAATTAACTTCATTCATAAATAAATTCAATATTTTGAAATATGAACTGCAATTTGGCTTTCAAAAGACTCAAGATCAACTCAACAAGCATGTTTCAACGTTACTAAGCAAATCATAAACTGCATTGATGAAAAAAACCACTGTATAACTGTTTTTATTGACATGACTAAAGCTTTTGATTTTGTTTCACATAAATTACTATTAATCAAACCCGACTTCAAAATTTTGCGTAATTGAGGATTAAAACTCCCTATCTCCAAAACTACCAAACCGATTTTGATGAAACTTGAAGTATTCCCTAAGTGGAACCATACCTTGTACATTCAAAATGGAACTACTCAAATTGGACTTGTAGTTTCGCAGATATGCGAACACAAACATAAAACATACATACATACACTTTTGAAAGGCACATTTCTTCAGACGCTGATGTAGACTAATCACTAACATACGAAAACTGGGCAGTTCAGCAAATATTGCATAATAAAATATTATAATTGCGAAAATGTCTGTCTGTCCGTCCGTCTGTCTTTCTATCTGTCTGTTACCTATTCATGCCTAAACCGCTGAACCGATTTTGCTGAAACTTGGTATGGGGATAATTTGAGTCCCGGGAAAGGATACTTTTTATTTCGGAAAAATGTACGGTTCCCGCGCGATTAACGAATTTTGGCGCAACGAAGTTGCGGGCGTCATCTAGTATTACATGATAAATACATAAGCGTTGAATAGATAACCTCCTTTTTTTGAAGTTGGTTAAAAATATTGTAATGCTAAGCCTGAATGGCTATGGCTACAGCGGCAGACTAAACACTATGCTTTATTTTACCGCCATCTGCATGATGCATCGGTTTGTTAGCGCACATTACTAAAATACACTAAAATACCACTAGCGGCATACTAGCGATTTCCTCCTTATTATGCCGACAACGGTATTTTATTGGGCATCCCTAAACGACCACTAGCGGCACGCTAGACACATTCTTATCAAATTCAAAATTGCAAACATTGACAAGTTGGACAGATAAGTGAAACAAAAGATACGAAAAACCATTTACTTAAAAGAGACAGTTATATCTTCAGTCTCTTTCTTCGCCTGAGCTATGACGAAAATTCGATTTTTTTTTCAGATTGTTCGAAAAAATAATTGATAATGTAAATAATCGAGGTATTTATTGCAATCAAGATATTATGTGGTAAGAGATTCTATGTGTTTTGTTTTCTTTTGAGTCATAATTGGTACATTTTAGAAACACGCACTACGTCATTTTCAATTTATTTAGGTAAGACAAGACGCGGCACGTTCGTGAAGTGCGTTCGATGGTTCGATGCAGACTAAATAAAGGACGGGTCAATTGGCCCGTATTTGAAGCTTCACAACGCGCGCGGTAGTAACATATCTGCTTTGAGTTTTTTATATAATATATCATTGCCCTAACATGACATACATTTTTTCTCGTGTAGATCTGTCGTTAAAATCTATCGACATAATGTCAAAAAAATGATTTTTACATTATGTCGTTATCGACAATATAACTACACACGAGAGTGAGATATCTCGAGATTTTCTCGTTTGCGCATCTTAGGCCGGCCGGTGACAAACAGGAAGTCTCAAATTACCGCCCTATCTCAATCTTGCCATCCTTGTCAAAAGTATTAGAAAAAATAATCAATAACAGGCTGGTCAATTACTTAGAACATATATCAGCATTATCAAATAATCAATTTGGATTTAGATCAAAACTCTCAACAGCTGACGCCGTTCATAATTTGACAAATCATATAGCCCGAGAAATGCAATGATATTCTACCAAATACAGTTGTTACGTTCATACTATTTTCCGGCTTAAATTGCTTCCGAACAATTTTCAAATTCAATTGTCAAATTTGACAGATAGTGAAACAAAAGATACGAAATGCCATTTACTTAAAAGAGACAAACTAAATAAAAGACGGGCCAATTGGCCCGTATTTATTGGCTTCACAACGCGCGCGGTAGTAATATATCTGCTTTGAGTTTTTTTATATAATATCATTGGAGAAATGGATAAAAGTGTGGGTATAATGTGCGTAGGCCAAAGGAAGATCTTCCGACCGAGAGAGGTGGTATGCTCGGTCAGGCCGAAGCCCACGTGATACATTTCAGCTGTCGTATATATACCGCTGCGCTTAGAAAACTTCGATAGCGCGATGCAGGAATGTTAGGCGAATTGTGGGTACCACCACATCACTCCCCCCGAAGACCGGAGGTCGAATCTTGAAGTCTTGTCGCTTGAGTCGCCAGTGCCAGAGAGTTCCAGTGAGTCGGAACTGTTGCAGTGAGTCCCAGTGAGTCGGAACTATAAGTTGCTTGCACGGGATCCAATGAGTCGGATAAGCTGCCGTGCGGGGCCGATGCTACGTGCTGACCAGGAGAGATGTGCTCTGCTTGCTGACCGGTCGGTGTAGTGAGAAAGCCCGATGATGCCGATGCGGAGTCGCCCAGGCCGCGGTACATTGCGGCTAGTGGACGAGGTACCCGATGAGGCGATGCTGGCTGGCGCGGTGCGGAGGGGCGGGGAGTGATGATGATGAAGGAGGCGTGTTCTGTCGAGGGTCACCAATGTGGGTATAATGTGCGTAGGCCAAAGGAAGATCTTCCGACCGAGAGAGGTGATATGCTCGGTCAGGCCGAAGCCCACGTGATACATTTCAGCTGTCGTACATATACCGCCGCGCTTAGAAAACTTCGATAGCGCGATGCAGGAATGTTAGGCGAATTGTGGGTACCACCACAAAGGTAATCACGTAATTAGAATCTTTATTGACCTTGCAAAAGCTTTTGCAATATCTTCAGAAATCCTTTTACACAAACTCGAATCCTTAGGAATAAGAGGCACACAATTAAAACTATTTAAAAGCTACCTAGAGAACCGCACTCAATGTGTTAAAGTTGACAATGTATATAGCTCATTTCAAAATAATACAAAATATATAGAATTTATCAGCAAAAGCATGTTTTGTACTTATTTCCAGTGGACAAACGATAACTTTCCGCCTTTTGTTTATGGAATCTGGATAGAAGGGTAGAGTTATGTGTTGCTTCAGTACTACGTTTAGTATGAATAGCTGACGAACTGTTAGTACCTGAAAAGATTTATAAAGCTGGTTAGTAGGGAAAAGAAAAGGTCGAAAGCTACATATTTTGATTATTGCCCTTTGTGCTCTTTCAACAGTTAATAACAGCGTTTTATCTACTCCTCCCAAAGATGTAATACAATTAAAGTTAGCATCGATTGACATAAAGCAAAATACACCTGCTTGATTAAATCTTGGTCTAGTACATGACGCAGCTTCTTGAAAATAAACATCAATTTACGTATTTTTTCACATAGTTTATCTACATGAGGCCTAAAGGGCCCCCAAGACGATCAAACGGTTTGACTCAAACACGTAAATTTTGGTTTGACTCAAACCATTTTGATCGTTTACAAAGCTAGTTTGAACGGTTTGTCAAACATTTACGTGTTTGAAGCTCGTTTGATGAAATTTCATATTTTTGTTGTGTTTGACGCGCCGTTTGATCGTGTTCCGTTCCGTTTGAACAAACTTTATACCATTCTTTGGAGTAGGTACATTATTTTTAACCGACTAAAAAAGAGGAGGTTATCAATTCGATGCGTATGTATGTAATATTTCCAGAACTGCCCAGTTTTCGTATATAATGTTAGCATAGTATAAGGAGGGGAAGTAAGTTATCTTCATACAAAGGCACCGCGCGCGGCTTGTATGTCTGCGCCATAGTATCAATGCATTGCCGCACGCACACTTATTAAAATCTCGGACCGACAGTAGATAATTAAATCGCGGATTGGGCCGGAGTTACCCTACTTCCACTCCTTTTACTATGATGTTAGTCTATATCAGCATCTGAACAAATGTGCAAAATTTCAAAAGTATATGTATGTTTTTATGTTTGTGTTCACATATCTCCGGAACTACAAGTCCGATTTAAATATTTTTTTGTTGTACTAATAATAGGTATTGTTTAACTTGGGAGACTTCTGCAAGTTTCATCAAAATAGGTTTAGTAGTTTTTGAGATACTGAATTTAATTCTCAATTTCGTACAATTTTTAAGTCAGTTTTATCTTTTAAAAAATAATATTTATTCGTCACAAGACGTGTACTCCACAGCGAGTATTGAACCAAACTGCGCTGTTTCGTTTGACAAACCGTTCAAACCGACATCAAACGGTTGCATCAAACACGTAAGGTTTGAACCAAACCGTTTGATCGTCTCGGGGGCCCTTAAAGGATAGATTTCCATCTACTATTAAACCTAGATATTTTATGTTCTCGATTCCTTTAATACTAGAACATGTGCATGCCATGTTAGATACTGTTGTGCAAAGATGTGCATATAGTTTTTGGTTAGTAATTGCTGGGGTTGGTTTACGCATCGAAAACTTTATGTATTTACTTTTTTCGGCATTCAATGTTAATAAATGAGTCGATAGCCAATTATTTACGATATTAAAACCTTGCTGTGCATACTCGAAAACTTCGCGATGTGTGTTAGCAGAAAAAACAAGTGCTGTATCATCGGCGTATGAAATGATTATGCCGCGGTCTAGTTTTAGTTGACACAGGTCATTGATGTATATTAAAACAGTGTTGGCCGTAAAATTATTTTCATATGGTAGTGGGTGTTTATTTTCTTGAATATTTGTATTTGTCGATCATTTCGAAGCACATTATAAATTTATAATACAGAAAAGAAAGTCATTTAGTTCATGATACCGATAAACTATAGTTCAAGTAATGAGAATCCGTAAACACACGTAAAAAACTATGCAATTTTTGTAGACAAATTATCAATTGATGTGACATTTTTAGCACTAATGCCTTATATAGCACGAATAAAGGATTATTAAACTTATAAATACACTTTTTAACTTACAAAAATACCGATTGAAAAGCCCAAAAAACGTTGTTCAAAACTTACGTATTTAATGTTAAATCCACGTGTTTGAGGCATTCTTTGGCCATTCTTATGGTTTATTATTTAGCGGAACCACAAAACTCAACAATATCTAGCATAAAATGTTCACTAAAAACCTTTATTAACACTTTTATTACATGAAGTATGCAGACCGACTTCTTTGTTATGTCCTAGTAAGTAGGACATAACATTACACGCTTTTGATGCTTATGCACCGATATAAGGCTCTCTCTTAGTCTATATTATTTCAATGGGAAGAATACAGATAAAAAGTGACAGCTTGTCATAGATTCAAATTATAATCATCTATTAATATTATGGTAAAGATTATTGTATTGGGGTATATACAACTCAACATTAATTTCGGCAACTTGGATCTGTAATTCATAAAAAGAAAACGAAAGAAATAATCTATATAGATAAAATTCTATCTAATTCGAGAAAAAAGAAAAAAAAAACACGATTCAAAACAACCTAAATCTCACATTACATAACTCGCCGCAAGGCTCGAGTCGGCAGTCCGCGCGCATATTTTTAAATCTAACAATCTATACTAATCTATACTAATATTATAAAGCGGAAGAGTTTGTTAGTTAGTTTGTTTGTTTGTTTGTTTGCTTGAACGCGCTAAGCTCAGGAACTACTGGTCCGATTTGAAAAATTCTTTAGTGTTAGATAGTCCATTTATCGAGGAAGGCTATAGGCTATATTTTATCACGCTTAGACTAATAGGAGCGAAGAAATAGAGAAAAAGTGGAAAAAACGGGGGGAAATTATTTGAAGGGGCTTATTTCAACGCGCTAATCTCAGGAACTACTGATCCGATTTGAAAATTTCTTTCAGTGTTAGATAGCCCATTTATTGATGAAGGCTATAGGCTATATTTTATCACGCTAAAACTAATAGGAGCGAAGAAATAGAGGAAAATGGGGGAAAAACGGGAAAAAATGTGGAAATTATTTGAAAGGGCTTATTTCAACGCGCTAATCCCAGGAACTACTGGTCCGATTTGAAAATTTCTTTCGTTGTTAGATAGCTTATTTATTGATGAAGGCTATAGGCTATATTTTATCACGCTAAAACTAATAGGAGCGAAGAAATAGAGGAAAATGGGGGAAAAACGGTCGAAATTATTTGAAAGGGCTTATTTGAACGCGCTAATCTCAGGAACTACTGGTCCGATTTGAAAAATTCTTTCAGTGTTAGATATCCCATTTATCGAGAAAGGCTATAGGCTATATTTTATCACGCTAAAACTAATAACAGCGAATAAATAGAGGAACATGTGGAAAAAACGGGGGAAATTATTTGAAAGGGCTTATTCGAACGCGCTTATCTCAGGAACTACTGGTTCGATTTGAAAAATTCTGTCAGTGTTCGATAGCCCATTTATTGTGAAAGGCTATAGGCTATATTTTATCACGCTAAGACTAATAGGAGCGAAGAAATAGAGGAAAATGTGGAAAAAACGGGGAAATTATATGAAAGGGCTTATCTTACGAACCACTAGAGCAATTTTTCTGTTATTTGGGTCAGATAGGAAGTAGAGCACGTGAAGGATCATAGGTTATTTTTTTGTAAACTAATTTGTTTGTGAAATATCTAATTTACGCGGGCGAAGCCGCGCAGAACGTATGTTAATAATAAAAATGAATCCATATTTTACTTTCCTTGGTAACGACATCAGGCGTAAGC
The DNA here is from genome assembly GCA_905333045.1 of Lysandra bellargus. Lineage (NCBI taxonomy): Eukaryota > Metazoa > Arthropoda > Insecta > Lepidoptera > Lycaenidae > Lysandra > Lysandra bellargus. The sequence continues at coordinate 8,932,654 of HG995323.1, forward strand.
AGCTGGACCGATTTTGCTGAAAATTGGTATAGATTTATTATGTACTTTGAGTCCCGGAAAAGGACATAGGATAGATTTTGTCCCGGAAAAATATACGGTTACCGCACAATATACTTTTATGACTTGCACGTAAACTATTCAATCGATTTTGATGAATTTTGGTATGGAGAATGGAGATACTTTGAGTCTCGGGAACGACAAGGGATACATTTTTGTTCCAAAATATGTACGGTTCCCGCACAATAAACTTATATGATTTTCGCCTAAACTATTCAATAGCTATTTTGCTGAAATTTGGTATAGAGATACTTAGAGTCCCGGGAAAGAACATAGGATATATTTTGTCGCGGGAAAATGTACGGTTCCCACAAAATGTACCTTTGTGATTTGCGCGTAAACTATTCAATCGATGTACGAAAACAACTATAAATTGAAGAGTCTGAAGTCCAGTGTCCACGCGGACGAAGTCGCGGGCAACAGCTAGTTAATATAATATATTTTTTTAAATCTAATAAGGGGAAAAACCAAATAATATTTCTGTAGCGAACCTTTGCAATTTCATATTCATCGGCAAAATTTCGTATACGGACTCTTAAATCACTCTCCTCTGTTGGCAAAATAGGAATCCCTTTTTACAGGGGTTTTTTTATTAATTATTCTGTGTTATAAAATTTCACCAATCGTGTTATGCTATTCGGAGCGTGCGAAGTGGGTGGAGTGGACAAAGAAAGCGATTGCCGTGATTGCCGCGGCAAAAATATGCAACCAATAGGGCTCAGATAGTAGTCAAACAAACAGTTTGTCAATCTTGTTTTGAAATTTTTAGAAATTGGTCTTAATTGTTTTTGTGTCGTAGACTGCAAAAATAACAGCAAAAATAGGTAGTCAGTATACAAATTTAATGTTTTTCCTAAATCCACTAAGAAATTAGATCAGATAGCTGCTGTAAAAATGAAAAAGTAATATGTGAATTGTGATTCGATATAACCTAAAATAGCATTATCAGTCAAGTCAATTTTATTTGAGTTGCATTTTATAAAGATATTATTTGAGTACCTAACTATCTATTGTTTTAGTGTTGATGCATCATCATGATGGTCTCCAAAACCCGACGACAAAACTTGCAGTGATAGTTTCATGGAATATTTCATTTCAATCCAAAGTATCAGGTTCAGGTGGAAGAAATAGTGACTCACAAATGACGATAAACCAGATACTACATCTGGTTTAACTGATCTTTTAGAAGCTGGAGATAGAGTTTTGAGTGAAAAAGGTTTTTCAAGTAAGCAAGTTTTAGATGAAAGGGGTAAAAAACGTTAAAATTACTATGCCCCCATTTTGAGCAAAACAAAACGAGTACTTACTCTCAAGAGAATACCGAAAGGACTTATAATATTGCTCGAGTAAGAATCTATATTGAAGTGATTGAAAGCAATGATATTCCATGTTACTATTTTAGAAACTCATTAATTGAAAGTGTATTAATGCAAATACTCAGAAACATGAAGAATGTTTGCAGTGTTTGAGTAAATTTATAGACTCTGAATTACTTCAAGAGTATTGATGTTGTAAAAAATAAATAAAAACAAGAATTTTAAAAACATTACATTATTTTTTTCAAGTAGGTATAAGGTATTGCTTGGATTTTTGCTACTGATTAAAGCAGCAATATGTTTGCACTTGCCGTTACAATCGCAGCTGCATTTTACTCCAGCAACAAGCCGATCATTATTATTTAACTAAGAATGAATAAAAATGTTTAGACTTGCTTTATCCAAATGCTTAGTTACGTTTTTGGTTGGTTCAGTACTTACGTTGTTTGTTACGTTTGACCTTGAATAACAACTCGGAGACTTGACTCAGAACTTTGGTGTAATAATAAAAGTTATTCCTTAGATTATGTTATATTAAAATAATGGATTTATTTGCGTTGGCCGGTACTTTTAAAATTAGCCCAATTTGGACCTTATCCTTTGTACATAAATTGGTTCAAGCGTACACTTTAATTTGCCCATGGCTTAAATGAAATGTATTTATGGTTTTTAAATTACGCGAGAAAAACAATTTTGTCGCTACGCCCTTTTCATTTTTTGCTGTTCCATTGCTTGTTTTCTATGAGAGGCCGGGCCGGCCTACTTTAACGTGGCGTCACCTTTACCCGCCGGATTCGTGTCGCCGGGCCGGCGGCTTTGGTGTATAGACTGATTAAAGATCTAAAAACTAGAACATGAAAGTATTCAGCGCAATAATCCTTCGATCGTGGATTCTTGGAAATCTATTGTTATTCTATTGTGTCTCGCTCACCGGTGAGCTTATGGGGCTTGATGGGTTAAATATGGAAAATTAGTTACCATAATTATTAATTATAGTTAACATTCAACCACCACACCATATTTGAACCGAATATTTTGAATCTCACTGTGTAAAGCGCTGAGGATAAAATGTAGGTCAGTATTCCAACCACGTTGTTGTCCGTACTCTACAACGAAATTTAACAGTACCGTACACGCGTGATCATCTAATTCTGGCCTTGCATTAGATCCAACATTATCTGCAGAAGCTTGCGCTTTCTCAGTCATTGATAAACAAACACTTAGTGCTTTTCTGTTGAAGACTGCTGACAATAATCGTTTCGCTAATGATTTGCAATCTTTTGATACATTCTGACAATATTTAAGGTATCCGTAGCTGACGTAAACACCACTTTGAGGCATAAGTTCCACGAGTCCTGGCAGATCCTTTCGGTACTCCAATGTCCATTTTGTATCATGAGGATCATATTCCGGCGGTAGAACAAAACGCCTTGATATATTCTCGTATTTTTTGTTCAGTAAATTTTGTGCTGAGTTGAATTCTTCGACTGCTCCCAATAATTTTTTGTATGTTGTGACAGTATCGAGGATCGAACACCGTAGGGTGTTGTACATATCAGTAGTATAACGCAAAGTAGATCTCATTTGAGTGAAGAGTGTAGCGAAGTTGTCCAACATTTGCTGCTCCAATACAACTTTAGAATGCGTCTGGTGATTCGTAGAGCTTTGTGCAGCTATCGGTCTGCTTGCACAGCTGTTCCCAGAAGTCATTCTAGTGCCAAGAAAGTTATTCGTTCTTTGAATAGGTGCTTTATCTTCAAGCATCTCATGATCTGAGATTACTTTATGATTGGTAATGGTATCAGAATCTGAATTTGCCCCATGATGCACTGACGGAGTTTTTTCTTCCATCCACTCATCTGTTTCCAACGTATCGTCAATTGCGTTTGGATGATTTTCATTAACAGGTGCACGTTGACGTTGATTTTCCTGCATTTGCTGTTCGTTCAGAAGATGTTGGTTATGAGTAGTTGATAATGTTCTTCGTGATGAATTTGTAACCTTCGTAAGAATAGGTGACAGCGTTTTTTTTGTGACTTGATGAGTAGGTGTTTGGCGATTGTTTTTTGGCTTGGTAGAAATGCCATTAATACGTATTTTCAGTTTTTGTGGTTGCCGTTGTAAGTCTTGCTGAGATGACTGCGACTGTCTCTGTTGTGGATGCTCGGAGGTCTGATATGAAGGAGTGAAAGGGATAATTGAATTTTGTCCGATAGGTTCATTCATGTTTGATGGTTTCGGTTGGCACTACGCAATTCTTGTATAACGGGAACTTTGGTTCTGTAAATAAAAAATGAGAAAAATTAATCATAAAAATTCGTTGCACGTAAAGTCGATTTACGGACTACGGGTAGTTTTACGTGATAACGTTATAAAAAAAATTTAATAAAAATTGCATACTTTTATGAATTGAATTATTGAACTATCACTGAATTATAATTACGAACAATTAGTTATAGAACTTATAGAACAATTATACTTTAACTGTTAACTCTGAAGTCACACGATAAGAGAGATCCCACCAAAAACATTTCATGTAAAATTTATCTTGACGACCACAAAAGGTTTCATGTAAAAGTTACCTCGACGACCACAAAAGGTTTGCCCTGTGAAAAAGACATCAGATCTAATGTAGAGCCAAGGTTCTGAATCGACGCGGCCTAACTCTATCGACCCTAACTCCAACAAATTCTACATAATATCAGTAAGTATGTACGTATGGCTTGGCTGTTTCGTTACTTACTTCAGATCAGAAACTAAATATTCAAAACAGCGAAGCCATACATACGTTTACTGATAATATTATGTAGAAAGTGTTGGAGTTAAGGGTCGATAGAGTTAGGCCGCATCGATTCAGAAGCTTGGCTCTACATTAGATCTGATGTCTTTTTCACAGGGCAAACCTTTTGTGGTCGTCGAGGTAACTTTTACATGAAATGTTTTTGGTGGGATTTCAGTCTTTTTTGTAAGTTGCTACTTGCTAGGTAGTTTTTTTAGTCTTTTTAGTGTTCTTTATTATTTTTTAACCGACTTCCAAAAAACGAGGAGGTTATATGTTCGGCTGTGGATATTTTTTTTTATTTTTTTTTTTATTTTTTTTTTGTATGTTCAACGATTACTCCGCCGTTTGTGAACCGATTTTCGAAATTTTTGTTTTGTTGTATTAGGTTTCACTCCAATTTGGTACCATGTTCACAAAAGTGGTGACCTGATGATGGGATCCATGAGTAATCGAGGGAACTCCTCGAAATGTATATGGAAACATATGGTGATTTTGGTTTTATGTGAAGTTTACTAAGAATATGCTACCAAAAAGTCAAATATTGGGTCAAAGTATACCATGGTTTCGAAGATGCTGAGAGAACTCCTGACTCCTTATAGATACACGTTCGGGAGTTTCGGCGTTGTTTTAAGAACAGAAAGCATATGCTACTATGCAATTCATATTCATCATCATAATCATCATCATCATCATCATCGTCATCATCATCATTAAGGTCACCAATGTCTCATGGCACAGAATTAATAATAGTACAAGGCATAGGTATGGATATACTAATAATAATAATTATGTACTGTATAACAACACCTGTTTGTTTAATACATGGCGGTCGGCGCCGCAGAGGCGACGGCGTCGCCGCGCCGCCGCGCCGCCGCGCCGCGTGGCGCGTGGCGGCAGACAACAGATCGAATACTTTACTAATTACTTTATAAAATTTAAATAGACAAATAGAATTAAAATAAAGTTATTTTAAAAAGAGCATTTACACAAAACAAAGTCATTAAGTGTCTTTTTAATCAGTTATACTTATTAATCGATAGATGGCGCACTAAGTATCGATTTGAATTCTTGATTAAGCGCTTATTCCACTTATCCTAGCTAGGAAGTCCTAGCTAGGGTCCTAAAAAATTTAGTCAAGTGGAATAACATTTAGAAGCTAGGATCCTAGCTAGGATCCTAAATCGGAAAAAATTTAGTCAAGTGGAATAACATTTAGAAAGCTAGGATCCTAGCTAGGACTTCCTAGCTAGGATAAGTGGAATAAGCGCTTTACAAGAACAGAGCTGTGAATAATTATGATAATATTAAATATTATGAGTAGCTACGCTACATCCTATGCAAGTTTATACAATTTTTTATCTTGATAGATCCTTCGATCGTGGAAAAACGAGACACAATAGCCTTTCTATTGTTATCTCAATCGCCGGTGACCACTTGGGGCTTGAAGCATTAAAATTGTTAAATTACTTAGCACAATATGTTCACTTCACTGATAATATATGATTTTGTGAGTGTGAGTTGTGACTCTTGACAAATTGTAATAAGATACGTAAAATATACGCGAAGGTTTACCTACTAGTGTAACTAAAAAGAGTGAAATTATTATTATTTTTAACAAAAAATTAAAACCGACTTCCAAGGTAAAAACAATAATAACATTAATATGAACTAAAAAGTATTAAATAATTTTTACTATCTAATGGTGCCTTTTTCCGAATTCGGCTAAAACTCAACTATTTCTGTATTCAATCTTCATAATTTTGAAGTCGGTGCCAGTTCCAAAAGTTCCAAATATTCTGTCAGAGGACTGAAGATTCAGCTATCTGGTACCCACTTCAAAATAATGAAGATTGAATACAGAAATAGTTGAGTTTTAGCCGAATTCGGAAAAAGGCACCATTAGAGAGTAAAATCTATTTAATACTTTTTAGTTCATATTAATGTTATTATTGTTTTTACCTTGGAAGTCGGTTTTAATTTTTTGTTAAAAATAATAATATAAAGAGGTTTTTAGTTAATGTTCATCCCGTGTAAACTTTCATGTCCTCTTATATATTAAAATGGATTTTCAAATGTATTAGTCGCGCTAAAACTCGAAAACGGCTGAACGGATTGGGCTGATATTGGTCTTAAAATATTCGAAGTCCAGGGAAGGTTTTAAACTTGTCACTTTAAGACACGAAGTTCACCGGGACAGCTAGTTATTCATAAAATTGATAAAAGTCTCATTTAAATTTCCATTACCCTTATTAAACTTATTTTACGGCGTATAACCAAACTTCGGCATATTTCAGATATCAATAAAATATAAAGTATTAGATCTATTCAATTAAGACTTTGTATGTTCAATAAGTCTATTATTGACATTATATCCTGAGAATATAATCTATCTGGCACATCGGAATCCAACTCTACGAGGGTCAACTTCCACCCTCCAATTTTAGGGGATGGGGGACGAAAATTACAAGTTTATGAATTTTTCTGTTGGTTGTATATTAAACTTAGATTACGTACCAAATTTCAGCTTTCTAGCACTTCAGGAAGTAGCCAAACATTTTGATGACCATCAGTGTGTCAGTGACGAAATCGGCGTATTTTAGATATCAATAAAATCTAAAGTATAAGAGCTATTCAATTGAGACTTTGTATACTTAATAATTCTATTGATGACATCATATCCTGAAAATATGAACTATCTGCTATAACGGAAACCAATTCTATGAAGGTTCAAAAAAACGGCGAAACACTTCGAGAAAAGGTAGGTAGTGCCCTTGCGCTTCGCTTGGCTCGTCTCGGCGGGTGCACTACCGTGCAGCCAGATATTATGTGTCACAAGCCAAGGCCTCGGTGTATACAAAACTGGTGCGACTTACATACAAATGTATAAAATGCTACCAATGAAATGTGTATGTTTTTACTTTTATCATGTCGACTGAGTGTGAGTCGACCTCTCCCCCCAATCGACATGTTTTCAAATAAATTTTGCTTTTTTTTCTTAAATATATTTTTTTAGAATAACTATCAAGCTTGGACGCACAGAGCACACTCCTATCGGAGAAGAATGTCAACTCCATACAATCAGTTTTTACAACCGCCATCTATAAGCAGCCCATCCCTACTAATCGGAAAAATTGAGCGCGGGTAAATTATTAGTGCGGTAAATTTAAATTCTATGTTTTTAAATGGGGGTTTTCAAGGGTCTTTTTTAGTTGTAAGAAAAACTAATTTATAGGTAAATTATTCGCACCTTGTATTCGGACTGCCGTTTACCTATTTAGCTTTTCTTACATCTAAAAATTTACATATTCTGAAATTAAAACAAATATAATATTATAATTTTGATTTTATTGAAATATAATATGTTACATTTTCCATTTCTTAATTTGGTCTGAGTTCTTAATATTATTTACTTGAGAAATAGAACTTCACATAAAATAAAATATTATTGCTACTTACAGATATGCAAGATTATTTTTTCACCAGTACAATAAATTTTACCACGTCATTGGTATCGATAATAGAGTATAAATCACAAATAAAAAAAATCACATAAATTAATTTATCCTTTATCCAATCTAATGCTAAGTACCCACATAGGTTTTGCTCGATAGCTTAAAGTTTTACTCCAAATCGAAGGAAATGACATATTTGATATAATTATTTAATTCCATCGAGCCGGCCCGAAGCGAGCCTTCGAGCTGTCAGTTTTGGCGGTTTATATTCTGTGCTATTACTAATAAATTAAACGAAACTATTACAAGTGTAGCACAATATTCATATTGAAGAATTCTTTTTATATCTAAGCCCTAAGGACAAACTTTCTTATTACTTCAAAAGTTAAAATACTATTAGTCTGGGAGGGGAAGAGGGGACAAGGGACAAGCTCGAGCGTGTCAGATTAAGCTTGTATAGGCTTCCGACATGTGTTTGGTTATCATGGTATAGAAATGAGATTTTTCACATGGTGGGTTAATTTTTTTTTGAATATTGAAAAGTCATCGGATCTGTCAGATTATGATAGGGGATGTTTAGAATACCCCAAAGAAGCTTCCATATAAAGCACTGACGATTTAAAGGTTAGGTAAGCCTGTAGGGACATTTTAAAATATAAAAAAATAAGGCTTCATATTTTCCTAACTAAGCTTCGCAGATATTTTATTTTACACTAAACTAAATGACTTACTCCTTGTTGTCTAAAATATATTTGTGATTTACCTAAATAAGCAATTTTCTGAATATATTTTCTTTTTCAAATCTTTAAAATGGCTGCAGTTTCTGAACCCACCTTAAAATAAAAAACGCTCTTATTATTTTTTTGACAGTTTTAACTAATGTAAAAAACCTACTGGGTCTCCATGACGCTCGAGTGACTACACAAATAGGACCCTCCCCTCCCCTACTATATTTAAAGTTCATTACAGCTCTAAATTAACATGAGAAAGAGGAGTTTATGCCCGTTTTCACCAACAACATCTAAAATTTTGGTATCCCTTAAGCCAATATTCCAAGTTTTGTTCCTTATGAATTGACAACCCCGTAACTCTTAGGTGACGTATATCACTACATAGTATAAAACAAAGTCGCTTTTTCTGTCCTCATGTCCCTTTGTTCCCTTTAATTGTGGTTTTCTTTAATAGATAGAGTGATTAAAGAGGAAGGTTTGTGATAAATATGTATATTAATTAAGAAAGTCCGCTATTTTACAAGTAAAATATCAGACAGCCATTCTATAACAGATTCATTGTCAAGGCAACCGTCGACCGTCGTCGTACAGTATATAAGTCTATGGTCGTCGTGTACGGGATCGTCAATTCACCCGTAAATTATAAACGTCACCTAATGGTTTGACGGATGAATCGCTTAATAGGTTGTTTTATTTCAAATAAACGTCACCTAAGAGTTACGGGGTTGTCAATTCATCAAGAACAAAACTTGGAATATTGGCTTAAGGATGTATATGTCACCGTAAGATTGTAAACACCGCGGATTGTATAGTCGGGACATTTTAATAGACCACATTTGACAGTTCATCAAAATTGTACCAGGTAACCTTATAGCGATGTACATAAAAAATAAATATTTTTGTTTTGTTATAACTTTTTTCAATTACGATTACATATTTATTGTAAATATGACCGATAAAAAATATTTAACGATTTGCTTTTACTGATAAACAATTCTAAGCGTAATAAACAAATTCTGATCTTAATAATTGCACGTCGTTACAATGTTACGTCAGCTGACCTTTTTTCTTTTTAAACTCTAGGGAAGTTACCCTAAAAATCGAAAGCGAATAAATAGTATCGATGTATTGATTACTTGTAACGAAATATCCCCATAAATTAATAACCACGTTGTGAAAAGTAACACATATTTATGTGAAATTAATAATGATAATACTACATTTAACAGTTTTTATAATTCAAGCGAATAAATGCTTTTTTTTTTGTGAATTATGTACTTGTCTTATTTTGCTCCTTGAATTTGCAAAAGAAAAAGTAATAATGGAAGAGGAGTTTGTTTCAAACGTATAAAATTCAAATATTTTATTTCAAGTCCGTATCGATTTATTCGTTTTGGTCGATGTTTTTACGCAGCTCACCTCACTATGGAGATTAATCTGACAGATGTCAAATGTGGCCTAATAAAATGCCTCGACTGTAATATGACGAAGTGATGTATTGTAAACAACCAGTTTTCCGGTGATTTTAAATTAATTATTTCGTATTTAAAATAACTTCAATTGCAAAACAAAATATATTGGATGTATAACATTGAATAAAATTTAGATATATTTAAAATGCAGTTTGAATTATAAATTAGGTTAATTTTAATAACCGAACATTTAAACAGCACTTTAAATATATCTAAATTTTATTTTATGTTATACATCTCATACCATTGGGCATTGAAGTTATTTTAAATACGAAATAATTAATTTAAAATCACCGGAAAATTGTTTGTTTACAATCCATCACTTCTTCATATTACAATCTCGCGGTGTTTACAATCTTACGGTGACATAGTTATTATATAAGGTCAAATTCCGTAGTACACCCAATTAAATTACGAAAGTGCTAAATATGTAAAAAACTAGCTGTTGCCCGCGACTTCGTCCGCGTGGACACTGGACTTCAGGCTCTTCAATTTATAGTTGTTTCCGTACATCGATTGAATAGTTTACGCGCAAATCACAAAGGTACATTTTGTGGGAACCGTACATTTTTCCGCGACAAAATATATCCTATGTTTTTTCCCGGGACTCTAAGTATCTCTATACCAAATTTCAGCAAAATAGCTATTGAATAGTTTAGGCGAAAATCATATAAGTTTATTGTGCGGGAACCGTACATATTTTGGAACAAAAATGTATCCCTTGTCCTTCCCGAGACTCAAAGTATCTCCATTCTCCATACCAAAATTCATCAAAATCGATTGAATAGTTTGTACGCGCAAGTCATAAAAGTATATTGTGCGGTAACCGTACATTTTTCCGGGACAAAATCTATCCTATGTCCTTTTCCGGGACTCAAAGTACATAATAAATCTATACCAATTTTCAGCAAAATCGGTCCAGCTGCTTACGCTTGATGTCGTTACCAAGGAAAGTATAATATGGATTCATTTTTATTATTAATATACGTTCTGCGCGGCTTCGCCCGCGTAAATTAGATATTTCACAGACAAATTAGTCCACAAAAAATAACCCATGATCCTTCACGTGCTCTACTACCTATCTGACCCAAATAACAGAAAAATTGCTCTAGTAGTTCGTAAGATAAGCCCTTTCATATAATTTCCCCCGTTTTTTCCACATTTTCCTCTATTTCTTCGCTTCTATTAGTCTTAGCGTGATAAAATATAGCCTATAGCCTTCCAGGATAAATGGGCTATCGAACACTGAAAGAATTTTTCAAATCAAACCAGTAGTTCCTGAGATAAACGCGTTCGAATAAGCCCTTTCAAATAATTTCCCCCGTTTTTTTCCACATTTTCTTCAATTTCTTCGCTGCTATTACTTTTAGCGTAATAAAATATAGCCTATAGCCTTTTTAGATAAATGGGCTATCTTACACTGCAAGAATTTTTCAAATGGGACCAGTAGTTCCTGATATTAACGCGTTCAAATAAGCCCTTTCAAATAATTTCCCCCGTTTTTCCCCCATTTTCCTCTATTTCTTCGCTCCTATTAGTTTTAGCGTGATAAAATATAGCCTATAGCCTTCATCAATAAATGGGCTATCTAACACTGAAAGAAATTTTCAAATCGGATTAGTAGTTCCTGAGATTAGCGCGTTGAAATAAGCCCCTTCAAATAATTTCCCCCCGTTTTTTCCACTTTTTCTCTATTTCTTCGCTCCTATTAGTCTAAGCGTGATAAAATATAGCCTATAGCCTTCCTCGATAAATGGACTATCTAACACTAAAGAATTTTTCAAATCGGACCAGTAGTTCCTGAGATTAGCGCGTTCAAACAAACAAACAAACAAACTAACTAACAAACTCTTCCGCTTTATAATATTAGTATAGATTGGACACCCAGACACTTATTATTAATTATAATGATTATTTATAATCGATTTTTAAGGAATTATTCGATATTTAATTATTATTGAAAAAAAATTGAGACGTAATTTGACCACCGCAAACACAATGGTCGTCAATGGTCGTGTTCGTTTCGCATGCGCAAAGTTAAAAATTTGTGTCAGTGTTAGTGTTATGTGCCAAAATCTGATAGAAATTGATTCAATTTTCTATTATTGCACATGCGCGAAAGCTGCACATGCGCATTGAAATGAAACGAATATGTCTTATTTCTGTGGTCTAATCTAACAGCTGTATCGCCATTACTTTTCGAAGGAAAGTTTTCATCAATTTCAATTTAAAATATTTCCGCAGAATCACCGGTGAATCCACTTTTTTTTGGACTTAAAAAATCGCAAATCTCACAAAGAAATTGATAAGCAGTTTTTAGCCGTTTATCTTTATTCTTTGATACAAAGTTCCCGATGAGGAATTTTCTTAACTTTTTAATTTGATTGTCAAACAGTTTCCAGTTTAGTAACTAGATGGCGTATGGGTAGACAACTATCGGTAATACCAGGAAATACTATCAATAATTACTACAAAACTGGGCAAAAGAATGTAAAACTTAATACATTTCAATTTGAAAAAGACGCCATAATATGCCAATGAGTAGGATAACAAAGTTATTACAACGAAGTTTTAGTTAAAACTCACGGAAGAATATATAACAGGATGTCCCAAAACTCAACGATAATCTGGGACCGGATGAATGGCCAAGTTATACCAGTTCCGTGAAAAATAAAATAAAAATTCCATATCACTCAGTTCAGCGATAATAGACAATTTTGTAAAAAAAGTCGAAATTCGACACCCTTGGTCGCATTTTCAAGTCCTGTGATCACCAATGTCACAATTTCGCTGTGATTTTTTTAATTTCGAGATCTTTATTAACGATGCTATTAATCGCAACTACGAATTAATGTAAAAAACATTGTTAATTTAATAAAATAAGTTAAGTTTTAGGGAGTCGTGGTTCACAAAAATATTGTTAGTTAACTTTGACACTTCATTTTGAAAAAAAAATGTACTACACTACCCTTGGCAAGTTATTTCAAAAGATGGCGCATTTAATCAAGATTTAAAAATGATGCAACACTAGCCACTTTTCTTGCTACTAAAATTTTTATTTCTCATTTTTTCCTAATTGAGCTTATTTTGAACAACTCAAGATTAGGAATTTTTGTTACTAAAATTTGTTATTTTTTGTTTCTGGTCTTAAATCAAATTATTATTTTTAGTAAAGAGGTAATTCAGTCAGTTAATAACCAATCTTACTGTAAAAAAACATAATAATAATTAATAAAACAATGAAGGAACCGTCGTAAAACTTTTTATTAAATTATTCTCCTTAAACTACAATAAATGTTCGAATTGTTTGCCTCCGGCACGAATACAGGCTCTGCAACGCCTTACAAAAGACCAGTCGTGCCAAATTTCTTGAATTTATTTCTTCTGACGCTGCAGCAATTTTTTGGCGAAGTTCTGATAGATTTTGTATTTTTTTCGAATATACTTTTTCTTTTATGCATCCCCAGTAAAAAAAATCAACTGGATTTAGATCGGGGGAACGAGGAGGCCATAAAATTGAGCCACCGCGTCCGATCCATCTGTCAGGATAATCAGCGTTTAAATAATCCCTTACAGCTCGAGCATAGTGCGCCGGACAACCATCTTGCTGAAACCACATTTCTCTGCGAATACTGAGCGGTGCGTCTTCTAACAAATTTGGCAAATCGTTTTGAAGAAAATGCAAATAGGTGGCGCCATCTAAATTTTGAGTTAGCTCAAATGGTCCAATTACTCGTCCGTTTAAAATTCCAGTCCACATGTTTACTTTGAATTGGTATTGGGATCGGTCTTCACGCATTAAATGCGGATTTTCGACGTGCCATTCATGAAGGTTGTGTAAGTTCAAATAACCGTCTCTTTTAAATGTAGATTCGTCGGTCCATAAAATTTTGTTTAGGAATTCAGGATCTTCTCGAATTTTCGTTAACATTGTTCTGCAGAAATTAATTCTAGGTGCGTAATCTCGTGGGAGCAAACTCTGGACGCGTTGCACATGATACGGATGAAATTCGTTTCGTTTTAAAATTCGATGAGCGTTACTTTTCGGTACTCCCGTTGCTAGTTCTATCGCACGTACTGAAGTGCTAGGGTCATTTTGAATTTCATTCAAAACTACGTCGTCGTAGTCTCTTTGCGGTCTTCCACCGGACGTACGAACACTGGGCAATCGTCCTTCCGAGTATGACGCGTGCACATTTTGGAATACGCGATAATCTGGGTGACGCTGCACATTGGGGTATCTCTCGCGATACAATCTGGCTGCGGCAGAGGCATTACAATGGCATTCACCGTAGATAAGATGCATATTTGCATATTCTTGTACTGTGTACAGATCCGGCATGTTGTTCACACACTATTTTCACAGTACAAAGTCCAGAAAAGCAAAGCCAATGTCGTCAGTACAAATGCAGTATCAAGTCCAAAGTAACACAAGCCAAAGTCGTCAGTACGGAAGCGGTATCAAGTCCAAAGTAATACAAGCCAAAGTCGTTAGTACGATAGTAACACGAATACGAGAGATGCGCAGTAGACGAAGAAACGATGCGTACTAAATGTTGTGAACGGACGACCCCTCAAGCGTCACTATCCGTCTCGCTCATTCTAAAAGTCGAATGTCGATCTGTCTTGCTCTAGAGTGAGACAGACTGTCAGCGTCACTATCTATCTCATTCTATCACTTTTGTTCATTACACACACTCAATACCCTGATCTTTTAATATAAAAAAGTATCAATTATTATTTTAGAAATGAGTTCAATTTGAAAAAAAATTGAAATAAATTTTTTAATGGTAAGAAAAGTGGCTAGTGTTGCACCATTTTTAAATCTTGATTAAATGCGCCAACTTTTTAAATAACTTGCCAAGGGCAGTGTAGTACAATTTTTTTTCAAAATGAAGTGTCAAAGTTAACTAACAATATTTTTGTGAACCATGACTCACTAAAACTTAACTTATTTTATTAAATTAACAATGTTTTTTGCATTAATTCGTAGTTGCGATCAATAGCATCGTTAATGAAGATCTCGAAATTAAAAAAATCACAGCGAAATTGTGACATTGGTGATCACAGGACTTGAAAATGCGACCAAGGGTGTCGAATTTCGACTTTTTTACAAAATTGTCTATTATCGCTGAACTGAGTGATATGGAATTTTTATTTTATTTTTCACGGAACTGGTATAACTTGGCCATTCATCCGGTCCCAGATTATCGTTGAGTTTTGGGACATCCGTATACTGATATTCACACCAAATGTCACAGGAATTATATCATTTTGGTTTTGACAACATTTTACCTGCACTTGTGCAAGATAACGGGTATTTCATGGCTAACATTTTACCAATAATGAACATCAAAGACCCAAATAACACATTTTGGGAAAAAATTATAAAAACCACACTAACAATAAAAAGTAGAAGAAGTTTGAAAGTGACATGCCCATGACATGCCCGCCAAAACTCTTTCAGTTGTCAGTTTTCAGTTTGACAATTTGCGTGTTCCTAAACTGTTACCAGTATACTGGCCTAATCGCTTAGGCCAATGATCGCTTAGGTTTAAGATATTTTGATTTATGCCACACTTGACAGAACACTGATATTTTTTAGAAACACAACCAATATGTATCCGTGATACCAACCTGCAGATCGAAAATTTAGAAGTGTCTATTGTCGCGCCGTCTGGTGGAGATTAAATATAAAAAAACCTCTCATTCTGACGAATTCTCAAAAATTATATACCACTTCCGGCAAAAATTAAGTATGATTTATGGAAAATTTAAAATGAATTATTTCACATAACTTGTCGGTAAGGTATTGATTTTTTGGTATCAATCGATGCAGGATGTTCTATTCTACTATATATATTTTGAATTTAGGTCAGAATATTTGAATTTATAAATGTTATATACATCCTTAAGGGACACCGGGCAATCGCGCTAAATTTATTCAACTGAACTGCAAATGAAACTCGGACGTTGATCGACTTTTGGAACGATTCGGTATCGCGCTAACGTTTTGACAGCCAGTTGAGACGTTACTGAACCTCAGCCCAAGCGCAAACGCTGTCAAAACAAAAACTTGATACAATGCAACTTCTACTCGCACGTTTCTGAAACGTTTCTTAATTTGGTGTGTTAAATTGACGAAAATTGATGGAAGAATATAACATAAGCTAATATTATTATATTAGCTTATGTTTTACTTCAAAGCTGTAAAATAACACTGCGGACTATTTTAGTTTGTTAAAAACCGGCCAAGTGCGAGTTGGACTCGCCCATGAAGGGTTCCGCAGCAGCAATAAGGTTTATTTGTATAAAATTAAAAGGTTTTTGATTTATTTTTATATTTTAGTTGATTTAATGAAAGTTAAATTAAGGTGTACCATTTATGACGTATAAAAAAAACTACTTGTTTTATCTCGTTCAAACCAATTTTCGTTGGTAGTTTTTATAATAATGTACATCATATATTTTTTTTTAGAATTATCATGCCGCTATTTTAGAAGTTAGAGGGGGGGAGGACACACATATTACCACTTTGGAAGAGTCTCTCTCGCAAACTATTCAGATTAGAAAAAAATGATATTAGAAACCTCAATATGATTTTTGAAGACCTATTTAAAATTTTTTCGTCTAACCTATTACGTATAGGGTATCTACCCTATACATAATAGGTTAGACGAAAAAAATTTTTTTTTGTTTCAGTTGTACCCATGGGGACCCCTAAAATTTTTAATAATTCCATTTTTGTATCAAAATCTCAATGCGGTTTACAGACTACATCTACTTAGCAAATTTCAATAGTATAGCTCTTATAGTTTCGGAGAAAAGTGGCTGTGACATACGGACGGACAGACAGACAGACAGACATGACGAATCTATAAGGGTTCCGTTTTTTGCCATTTTAGCTACGGAACCCTAAAAAGTGAATTGAATTTTGACATTACTTCTTTACGTAAATGTTTTCTACTTTTGTAACAAGTCACAACTCACAAGTCACTATTCAACACTTATGGCGTTTATAAAATGTAGTAAAACAATGTTATGAATTCAACTACGTAAATTAAAAACTCCAAGTAACAATCATTCACATTCATAAGTTCTATATGTAAATAAACAATTTGTCAATTGACCAATTAACGCATCGGAAAAAAATTGTTCATATTTAAGCCAATCAAAACTTCATCAGAAGGGAGCTGATTAGTCCGCTGCAATGTCTGTCTATAGGTCAAACGTTGCGCTCCGTTCGAGTTCCATCTAAGGTTGAGTTACGGTTGGAACGTTAGCACGATACTGAAATTTGTTTAGACGCAGCGGAACCGAACCGTAACTGAACCACAACCAAAGCAGATGTGAGCCTGAATTGAAACGTTTAAAAATAACGCGATTGCGATTGGGCTCTGACTTTTGTAGTTTTCAATTTTTTAAGTTTTTTTTATGATTTTAAAAACTCTATATAAAGTGCACACTTGGCAGATTGAAATTGTTCGATTAATAACAATGAGAAGGACCACAGAAAAATAGTCTGCCAGCATGTTACCTCTGCGTTCGCTATGGACAGCGTTTCAAAAATGTAAAAAATAAAATAAGTGCTATATTATGCGCACATGTATGCCTCTTGGATCGATGTTTGAATTTATCATGAAAACTAAGAAACTCGATGAGGCAGACGTTCAGGCCTCTGATATTTCAAAGGCAGACCATTTGAATTTTTTTTTCTACCCGACGCTCGCGTCAAGCTAGAAGTACAAAATTCAATTTTATACACGCGTCAGAAATATTCGGCTTCTGCCTGTTAACTACGTCTCCGCAGGTATGAAATTTCTCCACAGTGATTCCAATATGTGATTCCATAGATTTCAGCTTCAGACGAAGTTGAATCGTTACCGCGACTTTAGCGAATAATATCAAACTAAATAATGACAATAATCTCATGCAATACCGGATACCCGCTTCCCCTTGATTCCGTGAATATCAAACAGTTATACACCTAAAAATCAGTGAGCAAAATGTCTGCCAAATATTTTTTCATATCCACGGAGTCATAATGAATCGAATGGGCGCAATGAGATTCGTGTGCAAATTACTTAGTAGAGCTTTTTTTTTAAACATTTTTACAACTCCGTCCTATAATAATGCAGAGCCCTGAATGTCTACCTCTTCGATTTTCTTCGTTTCCAAGCTGTTTGTGACCATGAACCCCAGAGGCATACATGTGCAAGTGATTTAATATCCCCTTTTTTTTTAAGCAACTTCAATTGGCTGTAACGCGATTACCCTCGAAATTCTCATACATACGTAATATCAAAATCATTTTGTCATACGAAAATATTTAACATGTTTGAGTTATTTTTCAGCTTAAAATAGTAATTACCTAGGTTCCTGAACAAAAATTAACTTCAAAATATTTAAACACTAAAAAAAATATTTTTGTGTATAATTTTTTTTTACTAAATTTACTAAGTACTAAATATTTAAACACTGAAAAATAGAGTAAAACACTAAAAAATATATAAATAAATAGTAAATTTACTACAAAATATTTAAATACTAAAAAATATTTTTTAGAGTTGAAATATTTTGTAGTAAATTTAATATTTTTGTATATATTTATTATTTTTGTATATTTTTATGTAGATATTTTTTAGTTTTTTACTCTATTTTTTAGTGTTTAAATATTTAGTAGTAAAGACATAAGATTTATTTATTTTATAATTATTATAGTGGCTTGGCAATGGGCACTAGAGAAATAATCAGCTACCAATTGGATTTATTGGGTACAATCAGCCACATGCGTCGTTACATATTAAAACACTTTACGCTTGCCGTCTGTGTAAGTATGAACTCCTCCCAATATGCAGTTTTATAATTGTTTCTATTATGCTCATTGCCAAGCCACTATAATAATTATAAAATAAATAAATCTATACATACATTTACTGAATGTTGATTTAAATTACAAAATAAGTTGAAGGCTTGGCTTGAATGTGATCTGAAAACTTTTTACGACAGAAGTATTGAATAGCTATGAAATATTCTGCTTGGCCTTTTACATTTCATGTTTTGTTGCGATTTCATTTCTTTTTTGAAGGTTTTTTTTCTTTTCTTTTCAGGCCACGTTATAACTTTTCTGTACTTAGCTTAGCACACATTCCCTATTTTCTTTAAGGGGCCGGGCTACCCCCGAAATTCTCATACATATGTAATACCAAAATCATTTTCTCATACGAAAATATTTAACATGTTCGAGTTATTTTTCAGCTTAAAATAGTAATTACCTAGGTTACTGTACAAAAATTAACTTCAAAATATTTAAACACTAAATTATTAATATTATATATATTTAAACACAAAAATAAATCGAAAATCGAAATCGATATCAGTTTGAGGAGTAAGGCCCCAGGCATGCGTTAGACATCTAAAATAGCGCATGATCGTGCTGCGGATCGATTTGAAACTAATTCAACCTCAATGGATTTTGCTATTCCTGACAGCTATGTCAGCGCACGATCGAGCTGCGGCTCAATTTGGAACTAATCAGCATCGAAACATTCGTCAAATCGAAATCTTAGGTGCTCGCGACAAACAAAATTGTCTAAGAATCGATTTACAGATCGTTTAAAAACGTCAAATTTCACGGTAGCAACAGAGATTGAGATCGATAGTTGCCGTGTTAGGTATTGTAAACGTTTTTTAGGGTCACTAGGGTATCGATTGGTGTGGTGTCATTTCAATAAAAAATGTTGATAATAATAATTATTTCATTATTTTTTTAACATAATAATATTATGGCTCGTCTGCAAGCAATTTTAATGTGATTGATGGCACCTCCAATGGAGTTAGGCTCTATAGCTATACGGTCCCATTTAAGTTTGGTAACGTGCTTAGCTTGGCTCGCCCGCATGTACCCTTTTGCGATTACTGGGTTTCTTCCAGGAATCTCAACAACATCTCGATTTGTAGGTGCGTCGGATGGACCATTATTTTCCAAATAAAAACTAATTTTTAATGTCGGCATGCAGGTATACAAATTTTACAAATACTAGAATATGTATGACAAAGTTAAGTGTAACTGGAAAAGAGAATTTACATATTTGTTTAATGTCAAGATGTTCCTTAACGAAAATAACTATTTTAAACCCACTAAAGTAAAAAATGGGCACATCAATCTAAAGTTTCTAAAGATATACATATTGTATTTTTCGATATAACCTTCTGCTACTTTATAACAATCGACGTTGCTATAACGACGTTGACAAGACGCCATGGCAACATCTCGATTTTGATACGATTTTGTTCCGGAATTCCTACGCATTACAATGACATAAAAAACGAAATCGAAATCAGACTCGTATCAAGTTGATATCAGTTTCGGGAGTAACCCAGCTGATTAGTGATTACATATTTTATAACATTTAAATCGAATTTTATTATTGTTTCATTATTAACGTTGTTAATATTATTTTTTATTTAATTAATACCATTTCATTAAGTTCATAACTAACTTAAAGCCTTTTGTACGTCAAACAAATATGCAGTCAAATCTCATACTGTTCTTGCAAAGTTACAAAAGGTTTAATACTTAAAGTATTATATTATAATTTTTCAATTTCAGTTTTTAGGTTTCCCTGCCCAAAGGATGAAAACGGGGCCCTATTATTAATAAGTTTTCGCTGTCTGTCCGTCGTACATACGTATGTCACTGGACTGGATCTCGAGAACCGCAATAGCTAGTTGCGATTTTCACAAATTATGTATTTCTGGTGTCGTTATAAAAGCTAATAGTCTAATCAAAATAAAATAAATTATTAAAGGGGGGCCTCATGCAACAAACACGGTTTTTTCTCCTATTTTTGCTCTATGTCCATAATAGTAAGACTAATGTATTTGAAAATTTCAGGAAACGCTCTATTTTATGTAACTTTAATAATTAATAAAAAAAAAAAAACTTATTATTAAAGGGGGGCTCCCATACAAATTTACGGTACGGAACCCCATGTATGCCAGTCCGACTTGCACTTGGCTGGTTTCATAATTTTTCCTTTCATTGTGAATAAAGACCTATCCGGGTACCAAATTTCAAGGTTCTAGGTCTGCTAGAAGTACCTTAGAATTTTGATGATCTGTCAGTCAGTGACAAAATGTAGTAACTTTGACCATCCGTAACTACTAAAGTGTTTATCGAAATTTCATGTAATTTGGATGTTAAGCTAGTTTTAATACTTGCTCCTAGTGACCGAAATTTTAAATCTCTAGCTTTGTTAACATCGAAGATAAAGGGGGTGTGAAATAGCCGTGAACCGCTTCGAGAAAAGTATGTTAAGGCCGTGCCTTTGCAAAAAAGCTGCCGTGCCCCCAGATTTTAGGTGCTGTTGGTGAAAACGGGCATAAGCGTTTCAAATGTGAGGGTTATTTTATCTACCATTAGGTACATACATAATATTTACGTACCGAAACAGGTTTCTTATTTCAGTGGGGCTATTCGCTAAAATAATATAAGTTTAGTTAATCACTGTGAAAATGGTTATTAACCAGCTTTTGTTTGTAACCCACCAGTTCCTTAATAGGATATTTTAGTGTATATGAGAAAAAATGAAAAAATATATTAATAATAATAATAATAATAATAATAATATGGAATAAAAAATATATTAATAATAATAAAAATATATTAATAATAATAATAATAATATGGACGCTCCACACCACGTCAGTCTGGCCTCGTGCTAAGTACCTGAAGGACTTGTGTTACAGGTACCAGACAACGGAAATATATTTAATACTTTTATACTATACATATATTTAAGATTTTTATTATATGATACACATATTTAATACACATCCATGACCCAGGAACTTCATAAACTTTTTGTTCCGTCGGCGGGACTCGAACCCGCGACCTCCGGCTTGAGCTACCAACGCGCTCACCACTGTGCCACGGAGGTATTATTATGATAGTTTAGAGGAAAAGCAATAGAAAAATGTTAGTTTGACTTCATAAGATAGCTTACTATATTTTTAAATGTAGTTTAAAGATTTTAAGATTTTTTATGTCTTTGAACGCTCCGAAATATTTCCGCCATGCTAATGACGTCATTGGGATAGTAAACAAAAAATGACAACTGTGTCAACTGTCAGAGTCCAATGTCTTATGTCAATTGATGCCTGTTTGTTTAAATGACGTCATGAACTCATGACCATAGAGCAAACATGGCGTCCACTAGCGGAAGCGTTTTTGCAAAATACGCGCGAAATTTGAAATTATGTAAAAGTAAGGTTTTTTTTTCATACTTAACGTGCGAAAAAAAATATATTTTATTTTTTAGCGTCATATTATCACTAAAGAACTTGTATTTCAAAAATTCGTGTAATACCCTATTTCGTATTCAGTATCTTTTGATGGCAGAGTGGTTAACTCAATTGACGCAAATTTATCGACTGTAATTCGGCTAAATTGAAAAGTACCGTCTGTGGAGGAGTACAATGTACATCAAAAAATGTCAGAACCGTAAACAGAGAAGAGAATAGACTGCTGTATATTTCCTTTTCACTCGCACAAAGAAAGAGATAGTTAATTACGTATTGCTTGTGGAGAAATGAGATAAAATAATTATTTCCTGTCCCTCACCGCGTGGCCATTTTTTCCAATGTGATACTCTTCTTCTTCTTTTTACTATGGCGGCCTCAGTGAGTTGCCAGTGTCAGAGTGATTTTGGAGAGACTTTGCTCTATATAACAGGTCTGGTGAAGAAACAAGGTACAGTATAATGTTTAAAATTTAAATTATGTTGAATATACCTAAAACAAACACAAACATACAGGGTACAAGTAAACCTTCCTGTCAAATTTTTTCCAGGGCTTAGGTATCATTAGGACAGTCTATTTAACCAAAAAAAAGGGTGTTATTTTTTTTCAATGACATATTTTATTCCATTTTAAATCGTTGCAGAATGGTTACTCGCGGCGCGGGGGAATGAGAGGGGGTGACGCGGGATAAGGCGCGTGCGCGGGGGCACATCACGTGCGGCCGACGCATCGTTTCCATTAATTGTAGTGTTATTTAGGATTACTTTCGGAAGCTATTTCTCAACATTTGAGTACTGAGTGACTATAAAAGAAAAAACACGTGTACTTTTATTTTTATCTAGACGTTCCGCGCGGCTTCGCCCGCAAAAAAGTCCACAAAAAAATAGCCTATGATCCTTCACGTGGTCTACTTCTTATCTTTGCCAAATAACAGAAAAATTGCTCCAGTAGTTCGTGAGATAAGCCCTTTCAAATAATTTTCCCCGTTTTTTCCATATTTTCCTCTATTTCTTCGCTCCTATTAATTAGCGTGATAAAATATAGCCTTCCTCGATAAATGGACTATCTAACACTGAAAGATTTTTTCAAATCGGATGAGTAGTTCCTGAGATTAGCGCGTTCAAATAAGCCCTTTCAGATAATTTCCCCCGTTTTTTCCACATTTTCCTCTTTCTTCGCTCCTATTAGTTTTAGCGTGATAAAATATAGCCTATAGCCTTCCTCGATAAATGGACTATCTAACACGTAAAGAATTTTTCAAATCGGGCCAGTAGTTCCTGAGATTAGCGCGTTCAAACAAACAAACTCTTCCCAATTAAAATATTAGTATAGATATAGACAAGGATCAATATAGCAAAATTTGGCAGGAAGGTTTAATTGCACCCTGTATAGAGGTTAGTAAAACATCACAATTTTATATTGTTAGAACGAATATATGTACACAGAATATCAATAAAAGTGGTATTACAAAACATAAATTTGATTTAAAATTGACAGGGCGAGGAATATTGATAGGAAGGAGGTCATAAAGGGAGGAATTGTTTTTGGGACAGCAGAAAAAAAGATATGGTCCAAGGTACCCTCCCTAAACTCCCTCATCTAAACCACACTCACGAAGAGAACTATCCTTGACCCTAATTTTTTCTAAAAAAACTGGGGAACAGCAGTGTCCTAACCTAACTCTGCAAACTGTCGAGCAAACTGTTTTGCTATTTTGCGAGTATTTAAAGAACCAAGGCCTGACTGGAACTTCACTTTGAACGTCAAAGTAATGTTTGCCTTTTACGGTACTTGAGCTAGTCCATTCCCTATTCCAGCTAATGTATAAATGTTTTTAGCCACAAGAATCAGATCCTGACAATATAACTGGTAATGAGTTAGTGCACCCGTTGTAACTGCTTCCTTAGCGTATGCGTCCATACTCATTACCAGTGATACCGCTTGGGCTCGGTATCCAAGCCAAAACAACATTTATACTTTGTAAATGACACCCAAGGAGAATTTGCTTTATTTTCAAGGCTAAAGGAGTTCTAAATTTATTACAGAACTGGTTGGTCGTGATACCTTCTGCACTTTTGGAGTACGAAAGGATAATGGAGTTATTGAGTTTGTGAGACTCAATGAATAAGATAGCCTCATAAATGGCAAGCACTTCCCCTGTATACACAGACGAAGTGGGAGGCAATTTAAATTTTAAAATAACATTAACCCTCGGAATCCAAACTGCACCACCAACACAGCCATCATTAGATAATTTTGATGCATCAGTGAAAACAAGCAACCAATCCCTGAAGTGTCGATCAATGATGTTCCTGAATTGAGACTTGGCCGAGGAGGAACCTTTTTCTATAGGTAAGTTGGGCAAAACTTTTGGAACAAATGTTATAGCGTTAAAGGGTGTGGGAAAAAAGAGGATTAAGGGAGCACTGGTAGACAGGACAAGGGAGACGGGTTAACTTGAGGTAGCTAACTAGGAGACATGGAGTTTTTTTGTGTGACCAGCTGCCTGATTCACGATCGTCGGAAAGTTTTCACATGAAAAGATCTCATATTCTGTCAGTATTACAGCGATTCACAAACTTTCCGCCGCGGGAATGAATCCGAAACCGAAGAGAATAATAATTTGACACTAGTTTTTTTTTTACAATAAGTGCTACGGCATATATAGCTACTCATTAAAAAAATACAAAACACTACTTACATTTGTGAAATCCAGTTAAAAAAACTTCGAAAAAAGTACACGTTATAGCAACACACTAAATAACGCACAATAGCCGAAAAGATACTAATCGCCCATAGTCTATATTGTAGTATTTTTCATTCATTCATTCAGATGTAGCCAATATATATAGGATCGTACGTCTAATGAAACTTCTTTATTCTCAGTATATAATTATACTGTATTATCTATGTTCTTTATTCCGTCAAGCCCCTTAAGGACACAGGTGTCCGCGACAACAATAGTATACAATAGCATTTCCAAGAATCCCCGATGGAAGGATTATACAAAAGTAGTCTGTAAGTCAGCAAAATATGTTACATAATTGAATAAAAGAGCGTGGTAACCGGCTACCGCTTGGGGCTTGAGTCTTGAGTGAATGACGTACCGCGCAGTACAAAGTACAAATAGCGCGGCTGCCGACTGCCGCTTGGGGCTTGAGTGGAATTAAAACAAAAAATATTGTTTATGTGCCGACTGCCGAGTGACAATGACAATCTGTCAAATCTGTAAATCGTGTGTTGAGTTCCGATAAATCACAGAGTACTATAATAAATTAATAAATCTGTAAATCTTGTTGTGTGAGAATACCTTTTATTTATGTGTAAAACAAACTTATTAATTTACTTTAAATTTTATATAAGTTTCTTTTGTTTTAAATCTGTTTTTCATTTAATATTAGTTTTTATTAGATATACTATGGAAGTTCCAGTGTGGTGAGTATGACCTTGGAATTATAATGATATTATATACTTAAATAACTATTTAAAATTATTGTAAAAGCACAATAATGGTTTAACATAATACATAAGTATAAATCCTTCAAGCCCCATAAGGACACCGATGACCGCGACAACAATTGAATACAATATAATTTCCAAGAATCCCCGATTAAAGGATTAATATAAAATTTAAAAATTATCATACTTATTTCTAAATCTTTAGATACCGAATATTAATACATATACCTACTGCATTTATGAATAAAATATTCATTGTTCAATGAACACTTCCTAAAGATTTAACACATAATTATTAAAATACGACATTTATATAATATTTTAAACAAGACACGACTAAGTATTAATAATTGCTTTGTTTTATTCTTGTCATTAAATAATTTCATCTAACAATATCCGCCATGACACGGTTCTCGAAGTGAAAAGATTTCACGAGTCTCGGAGGTGGCGGGAACATTCCGCGAAAACGACTCTAATCCTCAGATAATTTCCCGCCGTCGGATGTCAAACTCCCATCCGCGGTGAGGTCTTTTCGAATCCGTGGCGGAAACTATTTCACTCATACAAAAGAAATGTCACTACTGTCAAAATGACAGCAAAATCGGAAAGTATTCACTCGTCATTTGCTTGAAAGTGAAATAGTTTCCGCCAGCGGGAAGATTCCACGCGGAATCGCTTAGTGAATCACCCCGCAGTAGGACTTGGAAACTAGTTGGGATAGAGTGTGAAGTTTGCCAATTAATGTACTCCTATAGGAGCAAACCAAAGTTTGACGTTTCGTATACAAACAGCTCGGAATTACGAATTTTGTTTGATTTAACTATTAATTGTAACGTTAGAAGTAGAGGTTTGTGTTTTTCTTATAAGCTGTGTATGTGCAGTAAATTAAAATAATGGTGGGATGTAGTGTTATGGGTGAGGCCGCCAATTTTTGCTGATATGACGCAGAAAAATTTTGCGAGAGAAAGAAAATCTACGCTGCTTGTGACGTTGGAGCACCTAAATTGTAGGGAATTTATTTCTCTACGCTATCATAGCGTTGAGAAATATGCCGTTGGAGCACCAAAATGATAGCATAGAGGCTATCATAGCGTAGAGAAAATCAAACTTATCTCTGTAAATAATACACAATGCGATTTGTATTATAGCCCCAAACATGGCCATTTTGAGTACTCACATGATACATTGATCGTTTTATGTGAAACAGTAATACTTACATTTGTGTCACAAAAAAACTTCCTTTGAAAAAACTGTGTACACAGCCCGACTGAGGTTCAAATGTGAACTGTCGAGAAATGGCGAATATTACGAGATTTTCCATAGAATACGTAAAAACTCAGCGTTGCCACTTCCCGATTTTACCTTCCCTAACACCCAACGGTAACAATAAATCGGTATTATTGATGACGTTTAAAATTTGGGGTAGAATCGATGTTTCTAACGATTCATTTTAAAGTTTATAAAGAAAGTTATCTTAAAATACTATTAGAAGTAATACCCATTTATATAAGTATTCATAACATATCAGATTTATCATCAAATCTGTCATACTTACTGCTACAGCGACAGTTAAAGTGCACCTCTTCCACGGCGGATTGTATATTTTATGCTATTTTCTTACCTTTTTTTATGTTTAATTGTAAATATATTTTTAGACTATTATTGGAACTCAAATAATTCTAATGCATGCTTGAGCACTTTGTTTTCTTTGTTAGAATAAGTTTTCGAGCATAAGATAAACACAATACTTTTTAAAATACAAAGGGCGGAGAAAAATAATTGCAAAATCAGCAAAAATTGGCGGCCTCGCCCATATGGGCTGTAAAAGCAACACTTCAAGGAAAATTAAGGGAATATCTTTTCATACGTAAGTTATCAAAATTTTCGTTATATTTTATTAGCATCACAGTTTTTATAAACTAAATAACTGCAACAAATAAAAAATTAGGACCCATAAGGAAATAAGGAAGATGTATTAAATGTTGTAAACAAAACATTTCTTAAACCGAGGTCTGTGCCTATCAAGGTAATTTATTTATAACTAAAATCTAGATGATTCCCGCAATTCCGTTGCGCCAAAACTCGTTTATCCCGCGAGACCCGTACATTTTTCTGAGACAAAAAGTATCCTATTGTCCTTTCCCGGGACTCGAGTATCTCCATACCCAATTTCAGCAAAATCGGTTTCAGCGGTTTGGACGTGATTCGTAAAGAGGTAACAGACAGACACACTTTCGCATTTATAATACTTATTATATAATTTATTAGTATGGATTAGTAGATTAGTTATGGTTAGGTACAGAAATTTAATTAATATCTTTATTATAGCTCCTAGATTCCAAAAGCGAAGCTTGTATACTTACCGTTGTCGATTCTGGTGACACAGGAGACACAATGGTGGGAAAGTGTGGAGGGCCAAAGTCCGATAAAAAATACTTGTTTAAAATTTAAATAATTACTGCCGTACTCAGAAATATTTAATGATTATTAAACTTCAAATAAATGAACAGTTTGACAGATAATGTATGGGTCTTAGAGCATATTATCAATTATCAATTAATGTACTACTAGTGGAGTTCCCAGAGCGTAAAAATCGTGCAAACCTCCGATTTTTGCAATAGTGGATGAAAATTGAAAAGAAAAAAAAAGGAATGTGTAGCTGATAACATAAAGAATAAAGTTTACCTATTAAAAAGTTGTGCTTTTGATTTTTGAATTATTCTCTTTCACTTCATTAAACTCATAAACTGTTAAATTTTGAAGAAATATAAATTAATTTTTTTTAAATATAAGTATAGCAAAATAATAAAATATATATATATTTTTTTTGATTTGTATCGTTGCTTATATTCTAAAAAAAGAAGATAAGTTGAAAAAATATATAATTTGGATTTAAAATTAATATTTTTGTATGTAGATGAGCATATCTCCAAAATAATGTACTTGTTGTGTGCCTCGCCAGGTAAATGGCGTTCCTATTTCTCTTTGGTGTTAAATATGAAGTGTAAAATTATTTTTTAGGCTTAACAAAGCCTTCTCTTTCTTAATGTGTATTACTTTTTAGCTCTTACTTTATAAAATTTTCTGAAAATGTGGCACAAACTGTTCACGGATAATTTGAAGAAAATCTATATTTTATTTCTTTTGGTTAGGTTTTTACAGAATAAAATTTATTTTTTATTTATTTTTTTCATTAATTATATTTGCTAAAACATACTTAAAAGAAAAATTACAAATTAGGTTAAGAACTGATATTTTTTGTATTTAGGTAAGCATTTTCCAAACATAGGTCGCAGCATGCGTCTTTAGTACGTACGTGAGATTTGTAGCACCCAATTTTTTTCTGGCTTTAAGTAGGAAGTTTAAATATATTTCAAAGACTAGAAATAGTCTTTCATTTGTCGATGCATTTATTGTTTTAGCTCTCACTTAAATAAATTCTCAACAAATATAGAAAAATGTTTTCGGTCTATTTTACACATTTTTGGAGATATTTAAACGTTTTTAAGTACTTAAAAGTTATCATTTCTCTAAAAATCAAATACGCACAACAATTAGTAAGCTTAACACACTTTTTCTTACAACCATTAAATCCACCCAAACCCTTTTATCTTGGTTACGACGAGCGTTAATCTCTAAAAACTTTGCAAAAACCTTATAGTTGTATTTAGCTTATCAAAGCAAACTTTTTTTTAAATTGTGTATTTGGTTAATTTTCTACGTAAATAATCGGATAAGAGTCATTAAATAACAGGAACAAGAAAAAAAATTTTTTTCTGGACCGGTTTTATACGGTGAAATATTATTTTTTAATTAAGTAACTAAAAAATTAAAAGCACAAAAAAATTTTGGTAAACTTTGCAGGTTAAAGTGTAAAAACGAAAATGACACCTCAAAAACAAAAATCCATTCTCTATTACAATTTTCGGAGGTTAAAGCCTCTGGCGACTGCACTATACGTTAAATAAATATTTTAATGATTGAATTGTGTTTTTTTAAATAAACTAATGGCTAATGCCAGATTTTACACGCGGGTTTGCCCGCGTATAATTCTAATAGATTGCTAGTCTTTAATTAAATAAATCATAAATATAATTTACTAGCTGTCCCGGTGAACTTCGTGTCACTCAAAAACCTTCCCTGGACTTCAAGGATTATTTTAAGGCTAAAATTAGCAGAATCGGTTCAGCCGTTATCGAGTTATTAGCGTTACTAACACAATTGGAAATTCATTTTTATATATATACTAGCTGTCCCGGTGAACTTCGTGTCACTTTAAAACCTTCCCTGGACTTCTACGAATATTTTAAGACTAAAATCAGCCCAATCCGTTCAGCCGTTTTCGATTTTTAACGCGACTAACTCAATTTAAGATCCATTTTTATACATATAGATATATAGATATAGATATAGATTATATCTAATTATTATGTAGTTTGAACTTTGAAGCAATGTAGTTTACGACCGGAAAAATGTCACAATAATATATAAACGATTCACTCACTTGAGCTCTCCCATACTCCCACAAAATTGGGAGTAATAACGTTGACGGCTCAACTGCGTCTTGCTTGGAAGTTGGACGACTGACTGACTTGCTTGTGAACTGTGAGCACTGAGCTCCCATATGTGATTTAAATATGGTTTGTTATCGTTTTTGAACAACAACGTCACTGTCACACGTCCGGTTGGCGACAAAGTCTGTCTAGGCCATGTCTGGGCACAGAATATAATATATTTGTTGTACGTCTGGGTTACGTAAGTTACAAAGCTACGCGCTCTATATGAGTAGGTAGCAATGACGTAAGAAAAAGAGGTAGGTCAGTAGGAATTTCAAGAATAATAATTATGATGCTTTTAGGGTTTCGTAAACTGGAACGGGAAACTTCCAAAGACTAAAATAATAGTTAAAAAAAACTTAAAACACGCTTTTTATAGAAAACTAAACTAGAAAATTTATTATTAATAATTATAACAAAAAATTTAAACCGGCTTCCAAGGTAAAAACAATAATAATATCCCTATATTAAGAACTAAAAAGTATTAAATAATTTTTCCTATCTCATGGTGCCTTTTTCCGAATTTGGCTAAAACTCAACTATTTCTGTACCTACTCAATCTTCATAATTTTGAAGTCGGTACCAGATATAGCTGAATCCAGATGCCAGAATATTTGAAACATTTGTAACTGGCACCGACTTCAAAATTATGAAGATTGAGTACAGAAATAGTTGAGTTTTAGCCGAATTCGGAAAAAGGCACCATGAGATAGGAAAAAATATTTAATACTTTTTAGTTCATATTATAAAGATGTTATTATTGTTTTTACCTTGGAAGTCGGTTTTAATTTTTTGTTAATTGGTATTAAGTAATATATTTTTTAATTGATCTATCTAATTTAATATTATTTAAACATTTATTAATATTATTAATCCTAATTTTACGAAACTCTATAATTTTATCTCGACTAAAATGAAATTAATTTTGAAATATTATAATGAATTTGATTTTTAAATTTACTTATCTATATTTTGTTACTTTTTTTTTTAATTATTAAATAAGGGGGCAAACGAGCAAACGGATCACCTGATGGTAAGCAACTACCGTCGCCCATGGACACTCGCAACATCAGAAGAGCTGCAGGTGCGTTGCCGGCCTTTTAAGAGGGAATACGCTCTTTTCTTGAAGGTTTGCAGGTCGTATAGGTCCGGAAAAACTGCTGGTGACAGTTTATTCCAGAGTTTTACAGTGCGCGGCAGAAAATTACGCGAAAAACGCATTGTGGAAGACTGCCACTCATCAAGGTGATAAGGATGGTATGTTTTTCGCGTGGGACGATGGCGAAAAGTTGCAGGTGGTATGATTCCGAACAATTCCTCAGAGCACTCCCCGTGATACAACCGATAGAAGATGCAGAGTGAAGCTACATCTCGGCGTAATTCCAAGGGGTCCAAGCTGTTTGAAACACTATGGCAGTCAACAATTCGAGCGGCCCATCGTTGGATACGATCCAGAGGGAGCAGTTGGTATTTTGGTGCCCCTGCCCAGAGATGTGAACAATATTCCATATAAGGTCGAACCTGCGCCTTGTAGAGTTGTAGACGTTGGTCCGGACTGAAGTATTGTCTCGCAAGCTTCTTCGAGGTTAATTTGGCTTTACCCTCTAGATGATATCGGAACTGGACTTCGCTCGATATGTTGACGCCAAGTATCTCAATGCTAGGGGAGATGGTTAAAGATGTGCCCTCGAAACGAGGACATACGACCATTGGTGACTTTTTAGTGGTGAACGCGCAGACTTGTGTCTTGGCGGGGTTGAATTGGACCAAGTTACGTCTACCCCAGACTTTATTACCCCAGACAGATTTTGTTACTTACTATATTTCATCCCAGTTTTACAAACCTATACAACTTTATGTTATCTAGAATTTGATGGATTGTACAGTATACCTGAAACCTTAAAATCTTATGGTCATAATATTATAATGAATGATAACAATTTTAATTGAATCATATTGTTTATAGTTTGCTGCATGAAATATTTTACTACTGTCTTTAGTTATGTTAATATTTATTTAGTTACTATTTGCAAGCGGATATACTGTACCTACTCCTTGTGTGGTTACTACAAACTGAGATACCTTGTGCTGTAAACAAAGGCAGCTGTGACACAGTTCATACTAGTACAATGTTTTCCCTATCAGTGTTCTTTGCATAAATACCATAAAGTCAATATAACTAGTGGATAAATACATATTGTTACGGATACGGGCAGTTGTTTACCTGCGCGCGACAGTTGCGCGTACTTTCTAGAAAAGTCCGATCTTGTTTATGTGAATTGCGTGTTTACGTAAACAATCCAGAATGGAATGCTCCAGAAAGCATGGCGGGCCATATAAAAGGTAAACAAGCCGGCAGTCAACTCAGTTTGATACAAGCGATCATCAAGGCGACTTCGAAGTGAGAAGTGATCAATAGTGAGTGACAGTGATAGTGCTTAGTGTTTGGACTTAGTGCTTAGTGTTTGGACTTAGTGATTAGTGTGACCTAGTGTTTGTGAATAAAGTCTTCAAGAGAGTAACCAGGTCTTTCTCTCCGAATCCTCGAACCCTTGCACGTAACAATATTGTGTCTCTCTCATTCATCATTGTGTAAAATTGTAACGAAATTGATTAATAAAAAAAATGGATAAGTTGACAAGCAAAGGACACGACACACAAATTTTAAAGAAAAAAACATGATTGGCCGAAGACTTATATAATTGCTATAGCAAGGGGCGATAGCCCGTTACCGTTACCGTTACCCGTTGGGGGTTAATTGAAATATACAATACAATAAAAATAAAAATATTAGGTCCAACTTTATTTTTTATATACTTAAACGACCTTTGTAATCTAAGTTTATTAGGCGGAAAAATTATATCTTACGCGGATAATTCTGTCCTTCTTTTTTCTGCAGAAAGCAAAAATATGTTATTTAAGCTTACTCAATGTGGCCTCAACTTTGTCACCCACTGATTACAGAACAACTTCCTTACACTAAATGCAAGTAAAACACAATTCATCGCCTTCTCCGATCCGAAAGCAAAAAGAATTAGATACCACCATAAATTTAACTCCCCACTCTTGTTGCAATGAAAATAAGTGTTCGTGCTCCCCTTTAAACCAGGTAACCTCTAAAGTAAAACCCCTTAAAACCTCTATAGTATTTAGGTGTCATCATCGACAGTGCACTGTCTTTTAAGGTGAAAGCAGATTTGGCCGCACCGCACGCACCGCAGTCGCCGCATTCGGAATTCTTCATATAAGGAATGTGGAAGTTGCGAAGACGGCGGCGCGGGTAGGTATGCGAGCTTGCCTATAACTTCATATAAAGAATTCCGAATGCGGCGACTGCGGTGCGTGCGGTGCGGCCAAATCTGCGTTCACCTTTATTGCCCATATTGATATGCTCACGTCAAGACCAAAAAAATTGACATTTTATGTTTTTAAAAATCTACGACACATCGCTAATAAAAGTCTTATGAAGCATGTGTATCAAGCACTAGGGCAGTCTATAATCCAATATTACATTACAATTTAGGGAGGCACTTTTAAAACAAAGATGAAGCCACTTGAAGTTGCTCAGAGATCACTATTAAAGGTAAGCTTTCGTCCATTCTTGTATCCCACTTCCTTACTTTACCAGTCCTCCGAAGTACTGTCAGTCCGCCAGTGTTTAACCGACTTCCAAAAAGGAGGAGATTATACGTTCGTCTGTTTATATATATTTTTTTGTTTGTTCAACCATAACTTCGCCGTTTATGGACCGATTTTCATGATTCTTTTGTTGTTGTACGGTTGAATCCGAGGTTGGTACCATGTTCACAAAAGTGGTGATCTGATGATGGGATCCATGAGGAATCGAGGGGACTCCTTGAAATTTATATAGGAACATAATATGGTGATTTCGAATTTTTTTGAAGTATTTAAGGCATATACTACGAAAAAGTAAGATTTTGCACCAGGATATACCTAGTTCTGAAGATATCCAACAGAACTTTTGAATCCTTATAGATACAAGTTTGAGGATTTTGGCTTTATTTAAACTACTCCAAGCAAATCCTACATTATTTGTGCTGAACATAGGCTACATTTTATTTTGGAAAAAATAGGGTTTCGTAAGATATTTGTGTTTTTCGGACGCCAGGTGAAAAAATCAACCAGAAAAGTTACTTATTTTGCGTACGCTGCCGAAACTATAAAAGATAGAACCATAAAATGTTCTAAGTATTGTAGATCTTATCAATATCTACAAAAAAGTCCGCGACACACTATACTTATATATGTCGAGTGAGGCACAATAACCATTTTTTATTTAAAAATCTTGAATTTTTTTGGACAACATTTAAACGCGTTTATTTTACTAATGCCATTAATCTTTATCAAAATAAATGATTTCATCACTAAGCACAGTTTATGTAGATAAAATTTGGTCTTTGAATGATTAAAATTGGATGTTTGGTTTTGAAATTATGGCGAAATTAAAATATTACGATAGTGGGCGTCACCAAGCGGGATGTGCTTGCGGGAGGAAGACAATCTGTGCAGTGTGCACTGTACACCCTTCGGATAATGACTGCGTCCGCGTCGTCGATGTCAGTGTCGGAGTCTGTGAATTGACCTGGGAATCATTTTGCTGACCGAGCCTTTCCTGGGTAGGCTTTTTGCAGCCGTAACCGACATCCACGCGGGCAGAGCCGCTGGCGACCGCTAGTAATATGTACAACTCTAAGACAACAAGCTATAATATAATATAGCCTTGTCGTCTCATATTATGTAACTAAAAAGGGTAAAATTATTATTTTTTAACAAAAAATTAAAACCGACTTCCAAGGTAAAAACAAAAGTAATACTTATTCTTAATCTAAAAAGAATCAAATAATTCTTATTCCTTATTATAGTGGCGTCTTCAGACTTCGCCTAAACCTCAACTATTTCTGTACTCAATCTCCATGCTTTTGAAGTCGGTACCAGCTTACCTTAGCGTAATTGCTATGTTAAGGATCTCAGAACTTTTCCGGGCTGGTACCGACTTCAAAAGTGCGAAGATTGAGTACAGAAATAGTTGAGGTTTAGGCGAAGTCTGAAGACGCCACTATAATAAGGAATAAGAATTATTTGATTCTTTTTAGATTAAGAATAAGTATTACTTTTGTTTTTACCTTGGAAGTCGGTTTTAATTTTTTGTTAATTCATCATGCAGACAATCTTGAGACAACACACTAAACAACTTTTTCTTAAAGATCTATACGCTAAAAGACGAAAAAAGAATATTGCAGAAGTCCCAAAATATAGACATGCCTTTGTCAATAGATACTACTGTTTCCTAGGTCCATTCCTATATAATAAAATAAATAAAGAAATAAATATACACCCTTTAAGCAAATCAAGATGTAAACAAAAAAAAATTAAATACCTACACCAACTAACGTATGATGAGACTGAACAACTGCTATTAAGTAGGAAATAACATGTAATTTTTTTTGTATACTAAAGCTAAGTACTTACATGTTTTTGTCAATTTATACTACTCTCCAATGTTTGTGTAATTAATTCTGTATTCTGATAATTTATAATGCTTTGCTTTGCATCTGGTCTTCTTCTGCTGCAATTGATTAGCAATGTCAGTACGTTATTGCATCAGGATATACCTAACCCTTTTTAACCGACTTCCAAAAAACGAGGAGGTTATATGTTCGGCTGTGGATATTTTTTTTTTTATTTTTTTTTTATTTTTGTATGTTCAACGATTACTCCGCCGTTTGTGAACCGATTTTCGAAATTTTTGTTTTGTTGTATTAGGTTTCACTCCAATTTGGTACCATGTTCACAAAAATGGTGACCTGATGATGGGATCCAGGAGTAATCGAGGGAACTCCTCGAAATTTATATGGAAACATATGGTGATTATGGTTTTATGTGAAGTGTACTAAGAATATGCTACCAAAAAGTCAAATATTGGGTCAAGGTATACCATGGTTTCGAAGATGCTGAGAGAACTCCTGACTCTTCATAGATACACGTTTGGGAGTTTCGGCGTTGTTTTAAGAACAGAAAGCATATGCTACCATGCAATTCAAATTCATCATCATCATCATCGTCATCATCATCATTACCACGTCGTGTTAAGGTCACCAATGTCTCATGGCACAAAATAGATAATAGTACAAGGCATAGGTATGGATACAATAATAATAATTATGTACATAACAACACCAATTATTATAGGCTGTTTAATATACACGGCGCGGGTCGGCGCCGCAGAGGCAACGGCGTCGCCGCGCGCCGCGCGGCGACGCGTACGTAAACATCGTATTCAAGTTCTAACTGGAATGTCAGGGCATGCGGCATGCCGCCGGAGTAGACAGAATGATAGAGTATGCCGACTTAGAACTGATGTAATTTTTTTAAGTTTGACGTATTATGACAAAAGTCGTCGCTAGGGTCGTAACCTACAAATTTAGTTGTTTATATTTTGGCACATGCAAAGAAAACTGTCAGAATTCAATTTCAAAATCTTATTTTTAAAATTAAATTATACCAGCCAGCGCGCCAGCCTTTAACTTATCCTGGCGAAACACGAAAGAAACGACAGATATTAATACTCATCAGTCTGATAGCAGTCGAAGTACTGGTAGTTATGTCTATTGTGATGCCACGCTGCGAGCATTTTGCAGCACGTGTTCACTTAGATCTTTTTAAATGTA
This sequence comes from Lysandra bellargus, assembly GCA_905333045.1. Taxonomy (NCBI): domain Eukaryota; kingdom Metazoa; phylum Arthropoda; class Insecta; order Lepidoptera; family Lycaenidae; genus Lysandra; species Lysandra bellargus. The sequence continues at coordinate 8,969,471 of HG995323.1, forward strand.
TTGTTTAAATTTATCTATCTACCTGATATTTGGGGCTTGGGGTATGCCGTATGATTCATATCAGTCTTAACAAATTGTAATAAGCTACGTAGAATATACGCAGTACCACCGACGACCACTTATAAATTCGCGGACTATGACGGAGGTCAACTTAAGGTGAACGCAGATTTGGCCGCACCGCAGTCGCCGCATTCGGAATTCTTTATATGAAGTTATAGGCAAGCTCGCATACCTACCTACCCGCGCCGCAGTCTTCGCAACTTCATAATAATATGAAGAATTGCGAATGCGGCGACTGCGGTGCGTGCGGTGCGGCCAAATCTGCGTTCACCTTTAATAACAATTATACGAGATCAATTACCACTCAATATTATGATTTATGTTGTCAATTCAATGCTCACTGCTCACACCAAGCTCACTGTTGAGTTGTCAGACGTCAGTTGCTTACAAACTTTCAACAACACAACGAAAATATGTTACAAGTTACAACTACCTATATAAAACTTCTACGTACAAGCGATAGCGCGACACAGGAGCGCCTCAGTGACATCTAGTGAAGACAATATGAAACTATTTTTTATACAATTTGAATTGGCACTAACAGTTTACCTACTAGGTAACTAAAAAGAGTGAAATTATTATTTTTAACAAAAAATTAAAACCGACTTCCAAGGTAAAAACAATATTAATAGCATCCTTATAATATGAACTAAAAAGTATTAAATAATTTTTCCTATCTAATATGTAGTGCCTTTTCCCGAATTCGGCTAAACTTCAACTATTTCTGTACTCAATCTTCATAATTTTGAAGTCGGTGCCAGTTCCAAAAGTTTCAAATTTTCTGTCAAAGAAATAAAGATTCAGCTATATCTGGTACCGACTTCAAAATGATGAAGATTGAGTACAGAAATAGTTGAAGTTTAGCCGAATTCGGGAAAAGGCACTACATATTAGATAGGAAAAATTATTTAATACTTTTTAGTTCATATTATAAGGATGCTATTAATATTGTTTTTACCTTGGAAGTCGGTTTTAATTTTTTGTTAATTTAAAAGAAGTTTGTAGCTAAGTGTTGTGTATGAGAGTTAGGCTGATGAAAATAAAAGATATTAAGGGGGTGTCAGCATACTAATGTTTGTACTTTGTGATTAAATACCATTTGAATTAAACATTGTATTCGTAATTCATTTAAATGATCAGTTTCCTGGTAAAGTATATATAAATAGAAATGATAACGAAGTTACGTAGCCTATAAATTTGACATCAAAATATGTCCGTATCCCGTAGTTATCAACTTATCACTTATCACACGTCATGTGACTCATGTGAGCTACGAATAATAAAAACTAAGTAAGAGTGACTCCGCCAAAAAACATGCTCCAAAATACTTGTCAAAAAAGTGTACCTTTGGTTCACTTTTCATACATTTGCAATATTTAAGTGACCTTGAGCGGTATAAAGGCTGACGTTACATGACAGTTCGAATGGAACCAAATTTAAAACTGTATTAGTATGGGAGTTACGTTTCCTTAGGTTTTATTATTAGTAGCATGTGAGCCATTACGCATAACATGACATTCAAAACATTGCGTCATTGAAAACAATGAATTCCCCATATGGAATTCCCCAATATTAGGGACCGTGCAGAGCGATGACACTGCCACTAGTGACGAATACATGACAGTTCGAATGGAACCAAATTTAAAATTGTATTGGTATGGGAGTCACGTTTCCTTAGGTTTTATTATTAGTAGCCACGCATAACATGACATTCAAAACATTGCGTCATTGAAAACAATGAATTCCCCATACGGAATTCCCCAATATTAGGGACCGTGCAGAGCGATGACACTGCCACTAGTGACGAATACATGACAGTTCGAATGGAACCAAATTTAAAACTGTATTAGTATGGGAGTCACGTTTCCTTAGGTTTTATTATTAGTAGCCACGCATAACATGACATTCAAAACATTGCGTCATTGAAAACAATGAATTCCCCATATGGAATTCCCCAATATTAGGGACCGTGCAGAGCGATGACACTGCCACTAGTGACGAATAGCCGAAACTTATGCGAAAATTTTAGTGTCAAAACAAAGTCAAGCTACGGAAAATTATAAGATTTCTTGAGATATTTGAGTATTTTCAAGAATTGAAATGCATTGTTTCATTCCCGGATGTTATAATACGTACAAGAAAAATAAAGGCAAATCGAACGATGTAAAATTATACTAGGGGCCTATACTAATCCTGTTTGCTGGGGGCTAGTAAATTTGTATTTAAATTTTATTAAGTGTAGAGCTAATTAGTATCTGTTTGCAAATTGTTAGTAATGAAGTTTATAATTTGGATGTAATTTATGAGGCTGGCATTGTCGGTTTCGACACAAGCCTAATAAATAAGAAAAAAAAAACTATTTTCCTGGCAAAAGTATTCAAATGCTATGGCTTATTGAAAAACAAAAGAAATGGATAAAAGACGGTTAAAACATACGTAAGTATTTAAAGAGTTCCATGAATGATAAGTGTAGACTCGTAAAAACACTGAATTTTGTAGATTATAACCGTAAATTCATTTTTGATGAACCCAATATGAACCTAACCTATAACCGTTGCTTCTTTCAGTAAACATCCAAACTGGTTTCCATCTAAATTGATATGCCAATTACACATAAATTTGCATCAAAAGCAAGGATAATTTGGAAAAGTCCTGCCAGGAATTCAACACTGAGGATAGTATTGAACTTTAACCATCTTGTCAAAGTGTTGGATCTCAAATGGATGATTTTTCAAGTAAAAAAAGATTAATAGTGCACTCTTTGTGTATTATTTTAAGAAAGTCTTATAATATGGTGTTTGCACTGAATATGAGGTCCAGACTGAAATTATTAAAAAATAGTGACAGACAAAAGTTGTGAAGATGGTATCGAGCGAATCGCAGAAGGTTGATGAAATAAAAGCATTTATTTTAGTGAACTTGTTTTATTTAATTAATCCACAAGCATTTTTGCATCTTCATTATTTTATTGCAATATTTACCTACCTATCAAGTTTTTACTTTCTATCATGGAGTAAAGACACTGTATGTGTATCGAATTACGACGCCCTCTATAGTTTCTGCACGGTCCCTATAGCACCAAAATTCGATAAACAATTATTTGCTCCTCCATCTTTTTTCATGACTCATATTATGGCAGACATCGGCTCAAGCATTTTTTTAAGGCGCTACATTGAAATTAATTTTACCGAAAGGGCAATTTTATACTTAATTTGTATGACTATAAAGTCGTGAATACGCTGCGGCCAGAAGCTATCGGCTCGCTCGGAAAAGATGCGAAAAAACGTAATTATAATAATTTAAAAAATAACAAGGAGCATTTAAGCAAAATGCTTCTATACGATTTTGAGTTGCAAAGGTGTCTATCAATTTGACTAATTTCCTATAATACATCTATTTTCGTTTAAAAATAATCTTCAAATTTCGTATTTTTAAGAGGTCATTTCGAAAATTAAATGTATCGAGGCAAAATACATTAATCGTGTTTCTAGTTCTTCTCGAACCTCCGTGGCCTTTGACGACCTCCGTGGCGCAGTGGTGAGCGCGTTGGTAGCTTAAGCCGGAGGTCGCGGGTTCGAGCCCCGCTGACGGAACAAAAAGTTTATAAAGTTCCTGGGTCATGGATGTGTATTAAATATGTGTATCATTTAATAAAAATCTTAAATATATGTATAGCATAAAAGTATTAAATATATTTCCGTTGTATGGTACCTGTAACACAAGTCCTTCAGGTACTTAGCACGGGGCCAGACTGACGTGGTGTGAAGCGTCCATATATATTATTATTATTATTAATATATTTTTTCCATAGATATTATATTATTATTATTATAACCTAGATAAGGCTATGAAGATATTATGTATATCTCATTACCAGATTTGTAACATTTCTGAGGGTCCTATAGTATTACGTCAAAAAGGACAGTTTTTTCAATATAGCGCCTTAAATAGAATTTTCATGAAATGTCGAGTTTTAATCTAATAGGCCGTAAAATACCTTTCTTCGTTCTAACACAAGTGGTGAAGATGTCTTTCAAAAGTATGTGATTTTACAGAATGTAGATCTTCACTTAGGTATACTACTTACCTACTAACCTAGAGCACTTGACGATTCGCGCTTCCAACGAGTCTCGCGTATGCAATTCAATTATACTCCTAAGAGCTAAATTGGTATTAGCTTCTAACACCATATTTTAAGAAATCTTTATTTTGTCTATTAATCGGTGTGTGTAAGCTTGTCATAGGTTCACATACCTGATAGATCTGTTGTTGTCCAGATCAAATGAATATGAACTCAACTCATAAGTTTATAGACTTAAAAACTTTAATGTGTTGTCTACAATTCAATATGTCCTGTTTCAGCAGATGTTGTTTACTTCTAGAAAAAACGACTGTGACTATATTTTGTAAACTCGACTTATTTTTAGTGATAATTTTATTTTTTCTATACTAATTAAGTGCGGCGACACGATGGCCGAGTGGTCTAATGACCCTAGATTACTCAAAATCGTATCGACAGGCGAGAGTTTGAGCCCTGGCGGTTGTTAGAATACTTTTAACAGCAACCGCAAGAGATCGCTCCGGTAGCTGAACTGTAATGACATGTGTTTTTTCTATGGTTTCTCTGTCACTATTCCAAGAGCCTAGAAAAAGGAAAAGAATAGGACAAATGCAGTACAGAAAGCACATGTCGGTTCACAGACGTAAAAATAAAAGTGGAGAGCAATAGTGTATGAGAGCCGAGAGTTAGTAGGTACTAGGATGAGAATAAGGAAAAAGTTACAGGAAAAAGTTAAAACCACAAAGTTAAAACGATTTGTTTAATGAAACAAACTTTGTCACATCAAGATCACATAGTATCAAGATCGTATCGTAAAATTAATTTTCATTTTTAGGCTACTATCTAGCTATTATCAAGAAATTCTTAGAGAAGGTTGTCGATGAACTGGGTTACGATGTCTGCACTGGCGAGGCATTCACGACGACGCTGAACAGATTTTACATCCTAAACTTTGCCTGCAACATCGGTCACCAAGGCTGCATTGACAACGCAATCGAAAAATTCAATAACGCTATTCAAAATAATGTGAAGAGTCCGTATTAGTCGTGTGCGTACAAGATAAAAAAAAAACGAGGAATACGGCTTTTGCTGAACCAAAGATTTCCTTTGGTAGGTTTGATCTTTATATCCCTAAGATGGGTTTACGATGTGGAGCTGTAGCGTAACTAGTCAACTACTAACTACTTCTTATAAAATAAATTATTAGTTGTATAGCTAAATATGCATTAAATATAAATAACAGCTGATAAAATATGTATTTACATTGTTAAAATCATTTAAATAAGTAAATAACATAAGCTACATAAATACTGTTACATAAGTTATATTTTAAGATTACATTATTCTAAAATTATCTTAACATCTAAAACCTTACAACTAATTAATAATTTAAATAAAACATTTCATTTTGTATATTTATTAGACGTGCGACGGACAATCACATTTCATTATATATAGTTGCGGCCGGACGGCCCCCCTCCGCCGCGTCTCCTGCGACGCGCCCGAACCGGTCCGGTTACTGGTTAGCGCGAGCGCAGGGCGCGAGGGACGGGGGCCGGCCGCCGCAACCGGCCACCGAACGCCAGTCAAAAAATATCTTCTTGACGCGGAACGCGTGTCGCTCGATACGCGTCCGACTCCTTACGCTCTCGATCTAATTGTACTTAAAATTAAGTCTTCCTTGTCTCAGTAATTATAGCGAACGTATTGTGCTTTTCTGGCTTTCGCATAAATGGTATGCTTGCTTTAGCCTGTGCTTTAACCGTACCTCTCCTTCAAATAAACTTTTAAATAGAAGTGCTGTGGTTTAAGTGCTCCCTACCACTATCTCATTTCTACACTGGTGACCCCGTGGGAACACAATGGAAAACGGTGAAAAATCTGGAGTTGGAGGTAGTGTCGATCGTGTCGGAGTAAGGGTACCTCCATTTTACCCCACAAAACCGACACTATGGTTCGCCACATTGGAGAGCCAGTTTGCGATCGCAAATATTACTCAAGACGCGACCAAATATCACTATGCGATATCTCATCTGGAGCCCCATATCGCTGAATTGGTGGAAGACATCATCGAAGCCCCAGCTGCTCCAGATAAGTACGAGCGGCTCAAGACCGAGCTCACAAAGCGACTCACAGCGTCGCGTGAGAAGCAAGTGCAGCAGCTTCTGAATCACGAGGAGCTGGGAGAAAGGAAGCCATCCCAGTTTCTTCGTCACTTGAAGAACTTGGCAGGCCCAGGAGTCCCTGACGAATTTCTACGCAGCGTTTGGAGTAGCCGACTGCCATCTAACGTGCAAACAATAGTTGCCTCCCAGGCGGCGAAGTCAACGCTCAAGGAGTTAGCCGAGCTTGCGGACCAGATAATGGACGTAGTCACGTCCACTCCACAAGTTGCAGCAGCGTCATCACACCCAGGTGCGTCAGAGTCGGCACAGATAGCGGCACTCACAAGGCAAGTCGAAGTACTATCCGCCAAACTGGACCGAATGTCACGACCTAGGCAACGCCAAACGTCACATCGCCGTGGACGCTCAGCTTCGACCAGGTCACTGTCCAGCTATAAAAAGTTCCCCAACTGCTGGTACCACAACAAGTTCGGGTCGAAGGCGCATAAGTGTGTACAGCCGTGCGACTACTCGGGAAAAGCAAAGGGCAGTCGGTAGACGCGGCCGACGGCTGTCCAAGTCCCGGTCGCTTGTTTGTGATGGATAGACGGACAAAAATGCAGTTTTTAGTAGACACGGGTAGTGATTTGTGTGTGTTTCCAAAAACTTATCTAAAAGTGCACGGCACGAAAACTAACTATGAATTGTGTGCAGCTAACGGTTCTGTTATTAGTACGTACGGGTACGCGCACATAGTGCTTAACCTAGGTTTGCGCCGCGACTTCGCTTGGCGGTTTATTGTGGCCGATGTGACAAAAGCGATTATAGGTGTGGATTTTCTTTCACACTATAATCTTATTGTTGACGTCCGACACCGACGCCTTATTGATGGTAGCACTATGCTCGCGGCCCCGGGTTCACTTACCTGTAAAAAAGACGTTTCCTCGATAAAGGTGATTTCTGGTAGTACTGTTTACCACGACATACTCGCTCAGTTTCCCGAGGTTACTCGCCCATCTGGCTTACATCGCACACCCACACACAATACCGTTCATTTCATCCGTACTACACCTGGACCACCGGTATCGTGCAGCCCACGCAGGCTTGCGCCTGAAAAGCTGAAAATCGCAAAAGCGGAATTTGAAGCTATGTTACAGATTGGTACCTGCCGTCCATCGGAATCAGCCTGGTCATCACCACTACACCTCGCCCAGAAAAAGGATAACGGCTGGCGACCTTGTGGCGACTACCGAATGCTAAACGCCCGGACGATCCCCGACAGGTACCCAATCAGGCACATCCAAGATTTTTCACATAGCTTGTCAGGTTGCACTGTGTTCTCGACCATAGACTTGGTAAAAGCGTACAACCAGATCCCCGTTAATCCAGACGACGTCGCGAAGACCGCCATCACAACGCCGTTCGGACTTTACGAGTTCCCTTTTATGACGTTCGGGCTCCGTAATGCCGGACAGTCATTTCAGCGGTTCGTCGACGAGATGCTACGGGGTCTGGACTTCACTTACGCATATGTTGATGACTTTTTGGTCTTTTCAAAAGACCAGCAGACGCACAAAGAACACCTGCATCAACTTTTTACCCGGCTGAAGGAGTACGGCATGGTAATTAACACGGCCAAGTGCGTATTCGGTGCCCCTCAGGTCACTTTCCTTGGGTACCAGATTTCGGCCAAAGGGACCACACCGCTCCCTTCTAAAGTCGAGGCCATAACTAATTTTCCCACCCCAAAAACCGTTAGGGAATTGCGTCGGTTCCTGGGAATGGTCAATTTTTATAGGCGTTTCATTCCCAACGCAGCTCAGCACCAGGGACCCCTCAACACACTACTGACCGGATCTGTCAAAGGATCGCATCCTGTTGACATTTCAGGCGAGGCATTGCAGGCATTTCAAGCCTGTAAGGATGGTCTATGTCAGGCTGCCTTACTGGCTCACCCGAAGTGCGATGCCAAACTCGCCCTCGTCACCGATGCGTCGGACTCTGCTATCGGTGCAGTGCTTCAGCAGCATGATGGGAACGAGTGGCAGCCTTTAGCGTTTTACTCCCACAAACTCAGTCCCACGCAGCGGAAGTACTCACCTTATGACAGAGAACTACTCGCGATTTATGAGAGTGTCAAGTACTTCCGGCACATGATAGAGGCACGCGACTTCGTGATCTTCACAGATCACAAGCCGCTAACATTCGCCTTCCATAACAGAAAGGAAAACTGCTCCCCCAGGCAATTCCGGCATCTGGACCTTATCTCGCAGTTTACCACGGACATCCGCCATATCTCTGGTAAGGATAACGTGGTGGCTGATACCCTCTCCCGAGTTGACGAGATTGCGCAACCCGTCGATCTGGACCAGCTGGCAGTCGCCCAGCAGTCTGATCCTGAGCTTAGTCAACTCATCAAGGGAACAACTTCACTGCATATCAGGAAGGTTCCATTTGCCGGAGCGCAGCATGATATCTTCTGCGATGACAGCAACAACCGTCTGAGACCTTTTGTTCCCAAGAGTCTGCGAAAAAAGGTCTTTGACAGTCTCCATTGCTACAGTCACCCTGGTACCAACGCTACAGCAGAGCTAGTTTCTGCCAGATTTGTATGGCCGGGAGTGAGACGAGATTGCAGAGAATGGGCACGCTCATGCCAGGCATGCCAGCGATCTAAAACCACAAGGCACGTCAGTGCACCCTTAGGCACCTTCAAACTTCCAGCAGCCAGGTTCAGGTTCATTCACATCGACCTCGTTGGACCGCTGCCAGTCTCTCAAGGTTACCGGTATTGCCTCACAGCCGTAGACCGATTTACACGGTGGCCAGAGGCGATACCGATACCGGACATGACTGCTGAAACAGTAGCAAAAGCTTTGCTGGGTGGATGGATCTCTCGGTTCGGATGTCCAGCTGACATAGTGACAGACCGCGGTAGACAATTTGAGTCCGCTTTGTTTAAATGTCTGTCGCAAATTGCTGGATTCCAACATCGCCGTACCACAGCATACCATCCAGCATGCAACGGGCTCGTGGAAAGATTCCACCGGCAGTTAAAAGCTGCTATAACCTGCCACGAGACCACCAACTGGGTCGAGACTCTTCCCCTGGTATTACTCGGGATACGGAGTGCCTTCAAAGAGGATCTCCAATGCTCTACCGCTGAGCTGGTGTATGGCGAACCACTTCGCCTACCTGGAGAGTTGTTGGACGCAAAAGCCACGACTGATTATACTCCAGACTTGACTGAATTTTCTTCAAGACTGCGCAGTATAGTTCGTAGCTTGCAGCCTGCGCCCACCTCCCAACACACCAATAAAAGGACCATCTTCATTTTCAAAGATTTAGCCACCTGCAGTCACGTGTTTTTGCGTGACTGTACTGTCGGCGGTTCTTTAAAGCCATCCTACACGGGTCCTTACGAAGTTATTCAGCGAGGAGATAAGATCTTCACCATTATGGTAAACGGGAAAAGGGTGACGGTATCAGTAGACCGTATTAAACCGGCCTATATACTGTCCGACCCGGATACCCCATTACATTCATCATACACGCAATCAACACTCATACATCCCACACATACAACACGAACACTCACACTTACAAAACCAATATCTACTCACACAGACAACCAGAACTTACCTGGATCGGAGAAACCTATTTTCACTACTCGATCAGGTCGTAGGGTGAGATTCCCTGATTATTATCGCCCGTAACCCGGTCTCTGGAGGGGGGTGATGTAGCGTAACTAGTCAACTACTAACTACTTCTTATAAAATAAATTATTAGTTGTATAGCTAAATATGCATTAAATATAAATAACAGCTGATAAAATATGTATTTACATTGTTAAAATCATTTAAATAAGTAAATAACATAAGCTACATAAATACTGTTACATAAGTTATATTTTAAGATTACATTATTCTAAAATTATCTTAACATCTAAAACCTTACAACTAATTAATAATTTAAATAAAACATTTCATTTTGTATATTTATTAGACGTGCGACGGACAATCACATTTCATTATATATAGTTGCGGCCGGACGGCCCCCCTCCGCCGCGTCTCCTGCGACGCGCCCGAACCGGTCCGGTTACTGGTTAGCGCGAGCGCAGGGCGCGAGGGACGGGGGCCGGCCGCCGCAACCGGCCACCGAACGCCAGTCAAAAAATATCTTCTTGACGCGGAACGCGTGTCGCTCGATACGCGTCCGACTCCTTACGCTCTCGATCTAATTGTACTTAAAATTAAGTCTTCCTTGTCTCAGTAATTATAGCGAACGTATTGTGCTTTTCTGGCTTTCGCATAAATGGTATGCTTGCTTTAGCCTGTGCTTTAACCGTACCTCTCCTTCAAATAAACTTTTAAATAGAAGTGCTGTGGTTTAAGTGCTCCCTACCACTATCTCATTTCTACAGAGCCACCTGAATATTTCATGCAGGTGGGGGAGGGGGGCTTTTTTAGCTTTAACAAGGTATGAGGTCAATAACTGCGTGGGATTTAGGTATATAGTCGAGTTTGGTATCATTTTCGATTGAATCGAATGTTTAAATGCCAATTTTTTAATAATATTTAGATAAAAGATGGTAAAAATAAAATAAAATATTTTTTTTTAAAATATATGATTTTCAACCAACGCTGTTGACAGGGCTTAATTAATATAAGGAGGCTGATAGCCGCATTATTCTACATGCCAAAGACATGGTGATGAATGAAGCAATAAACATATTAATAATACTAGACGTTCCGCGCGGCTTCGTCCGCGTAAATCTGAAATTTCACGGAAACCGTATATTTTTCACAAATTAATAACGTAGTCTCACGTAGTCTACTATATATTCAAGCCAAATAACATAAAACTTGCTCCAGTAGTCTGTGAGATATTAGCCCTTTCAAATAATTTTCCCCGTTTTTTTTACATTTTCCTCCGTATCTTTGTTTTTATTGGTCTTAGCGTGATAAAATATAGCTTATAGCCTTCCTCGATAAATAGGCTATCAAACACTGAAAGATTTTTTCAAATCGGGCTAGTAGTTCTTGAGATTAGCGCGTTCAAAAAAACATACTAAACAACAAACTCTTTAGCTTTTTTTTTCACATTTTCCTCTGTATCTTTGCTTCTATTGGTCTAAGCGTGATAAAATATAAACTATAGCCTTTCTCAATAAATAGGCTATCAAACATTGAAAGATTCTTTCAAATCGGATGAGTAGCTCCTGAGATTAGCGCGTTCAAACAAACGCTTCAGCTTTATAACGTTCCGCGCTGCTTCGCCCTCGTAAATTAGATTTTTCACAGACAAATTAGTCCACAATAAATAGCCTATGATCCTTCACGTTCCTACTTCATATCTGTACCAAATAACAGAAAAATTACTCCAGTAGTTCGTGAAATAAGCCCTTTCAAAAAATTTCCCCCGTTTTTCCACATTTTCCTCTATTTCTTCGCTTATATTAGTCTTAGCGTAATAAAATATATCCTTCCTTGATAAATGGGCTATCTAATACTGAAAATTTTTTTTCAAATCGGACCAGTAATTCTTCTTCTTCTTTTTACGTTGTTTAATATCTTTATCGTGCAAATATGAATCCTAAAGTGAATTAAGCATTCTTAAGTCATCCGAATATGGTACCGAACTTGAAATAGTACCATAATTAATGCCTCTATACAGATTGAGACTATTTTCCTTCAGAGCAGAAGCTGCTAAAATAAAAAAAATTAACATCCAAAATCGCGGTGGTTCCACATCTTAAATCCATCCTTGGGCTATAAGGACCAATCCTAACAAAGGAAATCTTTGGTTCAGCAGTAGCCGTATAACTTACCGTACACACGCAACTATATACGAAATTTTTCCGATTTTGCCGAAATTGCAAAGGTTCGCTACAGAAATATTATTAGGTTTTTTTCCCCTTATTAGACTTAAAAAAATATATATTAATTATTAGATTTAAAATATATTTAAGCGCGGAAAGCCGACTCGAACTTGCGGCGAGTAATATTATAATGTGAGGTTTAGGTTGTTTTTTTTTTCTTTTTTCTCGAATTGGATAGAATTTTATCTATAGATTATTTTTGTCGTTTTCTTTTTATGAATTACAGCTCCAAGTTGCCGAAATTAACAGCAATTCTTTGCCCATTTTCTCTAAAATTTTGCCGAGTTACATATTTTTTTACTCAACTATTTCATATTAAAATGGTAAAAAGTAATTCCAACATTTTATAGACGATTTTCTCAACAGTACATTGTATTTTTTTCATACCGTTAAGACGTCAATACAATCCATAAACAGGTGATAAACCTTTTACAGCAAAAATCACAAAACTGTCGTGGGTTTGAGTTGGATTATTTAAAAATAACTAAAATATAAAAAATCTAGCTCCAACACTAGATTATAATTGAAATGATCTCACATGTTGTGCATTAAAACTTATAGGAATACTGTATTTTAACTGTTAAATCACGTCTGTTAAATCAGCGAAATCGGCAAATTTCGTATACGGACCCTTAAGGCGCTATATCGAAAGTAATTTTACCGCAAGGGCAATTTTATACTTAATTTGTATGACTATAAAGTCATGAATACGCTGCGGCCAGAAGCTATCGGCTCGCTCGGAAAACATGCGAAAAAACATAATCATAATCATTTAAAAAAATAACTAGGAGCATTGAAGCAAAATGCTTCTATATGATTTTGAGTTGCAAAAAAACCTAGATAAGGCTATGAAGATATGTATAATATCTCATTACCAGATTTGTAACATTTCTAAGGGTCCTATAGTATTACGTCAAAAAAGACAGTTTTTTCAATATAGCGCCTTAAGTATATATTTTTAGATTTATGATGATCATAATAATAATGAATCATTTGGTACATCATCAATTACCGACAGTAAAAATATAACAAATGTACCATTAATAACAAAATCTGTTAATACACATTACACAATTTTTAATACTTTTATAGACTGACGCAATTAATCTTTTATAATATTTTGGTAGGCTCGGTCAATTTCCTTTATACTCATATTACTTTGTTACACATTATATTAACCTCATATGTCTTAGGCTGCGTCCCCATCAGACACGGCAAGGTGCCGTCACCGTGTTACGGCACGACGCCGCCACCGTGATACGGTTCGGCGCCGTACCGTAACATGGTGCCGCGTACGGTGCGTCCCTATTTAGTCGATATTTGCGCTCGAACGAGATTGCTTGTCTGCATATGGATCGTGAAAAAATTATTCTCTTGTTGTTACTAAAAGAAAGATTGAAAAAGAAACAGAAACAGAGGAAATTTTGGGTAAATTCGTATTACAAATTACTTACAAACTTAATAATTAAGGGGGCTCCCAGACAAAAAACATAATTTTTTGGTTATTTTTCTCTATAATAATAGTACGGAACCCTTAGTGCGCGAATCTAAGTCGCACTTGGCCGATTTTTATGTGTTCCAAATAAGTGCCTCGTTTAAGTTTGGACAAAATTTTTGTTCGGAAGTTTCACCCAGAATAGGGGCGCGCGGTGCACCGTACGCGGCACTGTGTTACGGTACGGCGCCGTACCGTGTCACGGTGGCGGCGTCATGCCGTAACACGATGACGGCGCCGTGCCGTGTCTGATGGGGACGCAGCCTTAGTCGTAACGGCTTCAAATCACGCAAGCTTTTTAAGCCAGTTATATCATTTATATAACAATAATACAGCCCAATATAATAATAAATAAAAGTACACAATTTGTAAAGAACAATCAAAACTATAAAAATTATAGTGCTGTTTTATGAATACAATTAATGACAAAAATTAAATCTAAAAGTTATTCCTTACATATTCATGAAGATGTGTTATTTAATTTACATAAATTAACTCGTCCAAATATTACTTTCAGGGTCCACCTAGATACAAGGAGGCATGTGATGTGCCAATGTCTTCTGAACTCTGGCTGCGAGGAATGGTACCAAGTCGACCAGAAATGGGCGTCTGCAAACAACGCCGCCGCCAAAATTGAGCTCTTGAGCTGGGATGCACTACACATAGCCAGGCTGTTCAGGCGTAAGTCTATTAAAATATAACTAAAATATGATCTTATATCAATGATAATATTATAATGAATATTTAATTCTATAAAACCAAGGGTCATTACCATTGCAAATAATAGCTGCCGCCTATATTACTATAATATTAGTAGACAACTTTTAAAGAGTTTACTAATTTTGTCGTTTAGTTTTTGCGGTTTAACTAAAAATATTTCTTTTGCAGATATCTGCCGATGATACTGAGCGATAATATCAAGTCTTAAGATAGTTTAAACGCTTTTACGTATCTATGTTCATAGGAGACAGAGGAAATGCAAAGGTTGCTCTTGAATTCTTGAAAGAAAACTACCTAAAGATTCGTGAAAAGTAAGTAACATTCTATTTATAATAATTCTACGAGTAGAGATTTTTTCTCATGTGGCAGGATTGTATTAAATGTATTTCATTCATGCAAATATCTTAATTCTTAAAAAAACTTAAATATTATCTTTTGTAATCTTTCCAGGGTTGTCCTTCAGGCGTGGTTCGAATCACTTTTGAGCAACATTGCAGCTTATCTAGATGAAGAAGACTTAAGCGATGTAAGTTATTGATTTACATGTTTCATCTTATTCATGATTTTATTTAGATGTCTGATTTGAGGCAACGTGTTGCTCTTTTTATTCAACAGGGACTAAACCTGTTATCAATTCTTATCGCCATTGCAATAAAATAAATTAATTTAGAGTATTAGTATAATGCATAGTAGTATAAAAATATTTAACAATGTTTAATTAGTAGCCTTGATTTAAAATAAGAAAAAAGTTATGATTATTATCAACAAAAGAAATCGGCAAATTAGGACATGGCTTAGCATTATTTATATAATAATATTAATATAACAGTACCTACTTATTAAGTGGTTAGGTTAGTTATGTATTTAACTAGCGACCCGCCCCAGCGTCGCACGGGTATAAAATATATAGCCACTGAAAAAATAATTAAAATGGATAGCCTATGATCCTTCACGTGGTCTACTTCCTATCTGTGCCAAAAAACATAATAATTGCTCCAGTAGTTCGCGAGATAAGCCCTTTCAAATAATTTCCCCCGTTTTTTTTTCACATTCTGCTATTAGTCTTAGCGTAATAAAACATTGCCTATAGACTTCCTCAATAAATGGGCTATCTAACACTGAAAGAATTTTTTAAATCGGACCATTAGTTCCTAATTTTCCCCGTTTTTTCCCCATTTTCCTCTATTTCTTCGCTCCTATTAGTTTTAGCGTGATAAAATATAGCCTATAACCTTCCTCAATAAATGGGCTATCTAACACTGAAAGAATCATCAAAATCCGTTGCGTAGCTTTAAAGATTAAAGGGAACAAAGGGACATGAGGGAAAAAAATGCGACTTTGTTTTATAATAAGTATAAATTAAAGCTGATGGGAATCAACATATTTTATCATTATTTTCTAGATGGAGCAGTGGCTAAGAACCAACCAAGCGTCAGTGCCCAGTGCATCTGTGGGTCTTAGTGCAGTGAACTCTGCCAGAGCGAACATGGACTGGGGAACAGAGAAAGCAAGCATGATCCTTTGCGCTGCTAGAGGATCTGCGTCTCTTGCACTACCAGGCACCATGATGTTGTTGATTTCATCAGTTGTGATGCTATTGAGGAATTAAATTCCTTTATTTAATTTTGGGGTCTGTTTGACCGCTTCCTGATAAGTTGCCCGATAGGCTTATTTGACAGATTTTCCATACTCTACGTGTTAAATTAAGTAGTGGATAGCCTTATCAGGAAACGGTGAAAAGGCACCGCTTCCTGATAAGGCTTATTTGACAGATTCTCCAATCTCCATACTCTATGTGTCAAGTTAAGTGGTGGATAGCCTAATCACGAAGCGGTGAAACAGGCCTTTAATGTTGTAAATAACTATTTTATTATGATATTGTAATTCAGTTGTGTAAAAAGAGAGTTCAATAAAGTATTTTGCTTTTTTACGTTTATTTGTTTTTTTAAATAATGACGTATTATTACACTTTTCTGTTCCTATTATCTAATAGTGTTCATTGTCAAAATTAGTTTTTTTTATTTTATTTATAGGGTTGTTTGACAGTACATTCTTGTCCTTAGAATTAAGTACACTCTTATTCCCAAATATTATATTGTACGAGTCTGGTGCCCAAGCTAGGCTAGGCCTGTGTTTCAGGTCACCAGGCTCCTCATCCTCACAATTTTAATTATTACTTAACAATATAAATACTTTTTCCTGAAACCAACTACAGTACATTATTCTATATTGTGTGTGTGTGTGTGTATGTTAGTGAGTGAGTGTCAGTGCATGTGCGTGTATGTGTGTGTTTAAGTGTACGTGAGTCGGTGTGCTAGTTGGTTTTTTTCATAATAAGTTGGTAAGTATAATTTCAGTGTCATCATAGTTTAATCCTAATAACCACTTTGCCAACGTATTTTTACATTCATATTTTGTGAGATGAAATATATTTAGTAGCTTGTGTGTTTTATTGTAAAGGTAGCCACCTAGATAACCAAAGAATCGTTTGCAAAACGAGGTTTTGTAGCAAATTATTAACGTCCTTCGTTAAACAGGGTTGTATCTTCTTTTACCTTGAGTGAGCAGAGGATCATATATTAAAGCAGAGTGTTGTTTTAATATCGTTCGCAGTAAGAAAAGCTGCCGTACGGTAAGTACAGAACTTTCTTTATATACTCGTAGCTGCCTGGTGGGATATCGAAAAGGACGGAAGTACATGACTTTTAAGATCTCTCTGGGTTCTTTCTAATTCTAGTAGGTTAGTCTTCGGCACCCCTCCCCATGTTGTTATACAGTAACATAACAAAGACTGCGCTAGGGCAAAGTACACTGTTTTTAGAGTTTCTTTATCGACTGCATTTCTAAGACTTTTGAATACGTATATGAGCTTTCTTAATCTGTTACTGAGAGTGTTTATATGTTCTTGAAATTTCAGGTTATTGTCGATAATTATGCCTAGGTACTTCTCTTTTTTTGTTTTCATCAAAGTTACACAGTCACATCCTCTTACAAGAGGGTCAGAACAGACATGTGCTACAATGGTGTGAGATGACGTTGTTTTTGTAATGGAAAATTGCATGTATTGTGTTTTAGTGGTATTTAGTGTCAGCAAATTATCCTGTAGCCACTTGTAGACTTTGTAGTATCCCAGGCACTTAATATGTGCCAGGTGGTAAACGTCGTCCCAAAATCTTGCGCTGAACAAGAGTGCAGTATCGTCAGCGAAACTTACAATCTTGCCATTAAGAAGATTTAGCAATCCGAGGTCATTGATGTAGATCAAGAATAGAGTAGGACCGACAACTGATCCTTGAGGAGTCCCGTAGGTAAGTACTTGATCCTCACTAGTGTAGTCATCAATTTTAACCTTTTGTGTGCGATTACTTAGGTAGTCTCTAAAAAGGTTCAGCGGTAGACCTCATGATTCCTAGGCATTCCATCTTATGTATAAGTATATTGACAGAAACTGTGTCGAAGGCTTTTGCCTGATTCAAAAATATGCCTAAGACTTTATTCCCACTATTCACTTTGTTAACTATGTAGTCAGTGAGCTCATGTACGGCATCATTAGTTGACTTTCCCGAGCGAAACCCAAATTGCGTTGGTGCAAGCATCTTATTGCTTTCTAGATAGTCAACCAGTCTTTTATTCATCACGCGTTCTAATATTTTGGAGAATGCTGTTAGCACGGCAATTGGTCTATAGTTATCAACACAGTTTCTGTCATCACTCTTATGAACCGGATGGATTAAAGCTTTTTTAAATGCCCGTGGAAACTTACCCGTGGAGATGGCGAGATTACAAATGTAAGTTAACGGTAGAACAATTGCACCCTCATGTTTTTTAAGTAGGGCACTGGATATACCATCCCATCCCATAGCACAGTCACTACTGTCGTGTTCAGGATGGGTGGGCTGGAGATTAGGTGTCTTAATATTATTATAAATAAAAGACAGGCCTCGACTCGACTTCTTGTATTTCTGTATTTGACATTAGTAGAAATGGACAAAGAACACTGAGTACAGTGTACAAACTACAGACTAAATAACAGTGTTGCCAATGCTTATTATCTATATGTAGTATCTCCCCTTTTAATGAAGATTTATTTATTCGATGTGGTGTCCTAGACCTCTGCTTCTTATAACTGTAAGTAGATTGTACTTGTCCTACGAAGGAATTAGATGACTCCTCCAATGTTTTTGCTTGTTGCTTTGTGCACTCCATCTGTTTGGCTAGTTGAACTGCCTGTTCCAGTGTCTCCGGCTTTTGAATAAGTATTTTCTCTTGTATATAGTGGTTTTTTGAGTGTAAGTTCCAACTAAATATATCTCTTATAAGGTCATCTTCCAATTTATCGAAATTACATTGTCTGCCTATGTTTTTTAAATCAGTGACATAGTCATCAATTTTTTCATCAGATTTTTGCCTTCTGTTGAATAATTTATGACGTTCCATTGTAATGTTTATTTGAGGAATAAAGTGTTGGTCATTTTCATTTTCAAGATTATTAGCTCTCATGTATATTTTTAATTGTGTATACCAATTTTTCCATGCTAATGGCATAATATAACTTCTTAGATCCAATGGTTTGAGCCCATATGTAATCGAAGAATTAGTTGTAGTGTGAGTACAATTACTCACGTGCCCGCCATGTTGTGTACATGAGGTTGTACCTGGCCCTGTGTCTCGTCTTTTTGCATCTTCTTGTAGGTGAATTGCTATTCTTATTTCTTTCTTCAGACTTCTACTTCTGACACCATGTCGTGTTCAGGATGGGTAGGCTGGAGATTAGGTGTCTTAATATTATTATAAATTAAAGACAGGCCTCGACTCGACTTCTTGTATTTCTGTATTTGACATCTGATTTGAGTAGAAATGGACAAAGAACACTGAGTACAGTGTACAGACTACAGACTAAAGAGCAGTGTTGCCAATGCTTATTATCTATATGTAACAACTACGAAGTGATTTTAAAATATTTCTTATCTCTATTTCGTCTATAGGCAGTATTACCATTGATTTTGACGTCCAAGGAATAACAGTATGATGGCTCTGAATACGTTTAGCAAGATTTTTCCCTATTTTGGCAAAGTAGTTATTTACATGGTTAACAGATTCCTGTGGTGTGCCGTGTGTCCAATGTGGTTAGTAAGTGAGATGACGTGTTGTTTTCGTTGTTCCTTCCTGCTATTTCATTGATAGCCGACCAGATTAATTTAGGGTTCTTACCGGCTTTATTGATTTCATTTTTTTATATTGCATTTTAATGTCCCTTAATAGTTTGTTGCAATAGTTTTTGTACCTAGTAAAGGAAGCTTTTAGGACTAGATTATTTGGAGTTTGTTTAATTTGTTTGTGTAATGAATCTCGATGACGCATACACCTAAGCAAGCCCGGAGTTATCCACGGTTTTATTATTCTTTTACGATTGGCGAGTTTCGTTACTTTAGTGTTATTATTTATTATGTATCAAATCTTGTTTATCAATGTTTCTGCAGCCTCATTAGGGTCTTGGGTTAGGTAAAAGTTTGAAAACAGATGTACCTACAGTATGATAAAAGATACATAAAATATGAAAAACGTATTTTTGTGTATGTTGTTGTGTATGGCAACTTAGATTGATAGCGTTGGCAACATTGTCATGTAGATGATAGATTAAAGAGGATAGAACATTAGAATGTCAAAATAAAAAAGATGGCTTGGTACAAGAGGACTTTTATTTCCTACACATTGTATAAAACATGGTGTCAGGTGTAAAAATAGAAAAATACTCGACCATAGTGAGTGCCAGTACAAGAAAACATACAGTTCAGAAAACAAAAGGGAAAAATATAAAAAAAATTGTGTAAAAAGAAGATACGCAAACATGGAGGGGTTGAGGCCGCCGATAAATCTAATTTTATCGGGCCCATCAGAGAACTTTCACGTATTCAAAAGAAAGTTTTTGAACTACATCGAGGCTGCGGGCCTGACCGAAAAGTCGGAGGAGCGCAAGATGGCACTATTTCTAAATTTGGCGGGGGATGACGCCATGGACGTCTATACCACGTCGATGGAAGATTTGAAGGTAAAAAGCTTAGAAAAGCTTAGAAAAGAACTATTTGAAAAGCACATTAAACCGAGAAAAAACATAATCGCTAACAGTTATAAGTTTTTTAACATGACACAAGCCGAAGGAGAGACCTTTGAGCACTTTATAACAGAGTTAAAGAAACAAGCCAAACTATGCGAATTCAAAGAAAAAGACAGGCTTGTGAGGGACATGATATTGATTGGAATAAGGATAAAGGTGTGCAAGAAAGATTACTACGGGAGAATGACTTAACTTTGGATCAAGCCATGCAGTTTGGGAGAGCAGCAGAAATGGGGAAGATTGAGGTAGGAGCATTAAATGAAAAGAAAAAAATAGACAGCATACATAAACAGAGAGTAAACTACAGGAAGAAAAAGAAAAGCTACAGAAATAACTGTGGGAAATGTGGTAAAATACATGAACCGAGAAAATGTCCAGCGTTTGGTAAAAAGTATGTGTTGTGCAATAAACTAAATCACTTCGCTGCGATGTGTAGGAATAAAAACAAACACAGGAAGAAGAAGCAGGCGTACAGCTTGAAAAAGGAGGAAAATAAAAGTGAAAGTGACAGCGATGATAATTATACAATAGGAAGTTTAAGCTATATAGACAATATTAAGTTACAGTGGAGAGAAAAAATGAATATTCCAGGTTTAAATATAGAATTTAAGCTAGACACGGGTGCGGACTATAATACGTTATCTTTAAAGTTGTTTAAGTGTATTAATAAAAATAATAAGTTAAGTTTGAAACAAACACCTGCAATTCTTGTTGTTTATAATGGAGAGAAAATTAAAACAGTGGGACAAGTAGAACTAAGCTGTGTTGTTAAAGGGATAAATCAAAAGGTATGTTTTACTGTAATTGATTTAGATGTACAACCTGTAATAGGACTGCCAGATTGTATTAGGTTAAACTTGTTAAAAAGGATAGATGGAGTACAAAGTGATAAGTTGTCAGAAAAGGAAAAATTTATAAAAGATAATAAAGATATTTTTTAGGGGCTAGGGACGATAGGTACTTACCAAATTAAAATTTTAGATGATGCACAACCCGTTGTTAAACCAATAAGACGAATACCTTCAGCTATAAAAGATAGACTTAAGGAAACATTAGATAATTATGAAAACAGGAATATTATAGAGCGGGTAGAAGGTCCTACTGAGTGGTGTAATAACCTAGTTATTGTAGAAAAACCAGATAAATCTTTGAGGTTATGTTTGGATCCTAAAGAGCTTAATAAGTGTATATTAAGAGAGAGATATCTTATTCCATCTCCGGAAGAAATTTATAATAACTTAGTAGGTAAGATAGTGTTCACTGTTTTAGATATTATGAAAGATGGATTTTTTCGGATAATTTTAAGCGATAAGGATAAATTGTGTACTTTTGGCACTCCATATGGTAGATATAGGTTTAAGAGGCTACCGTTTGCTATATCATCTGCTCCAGAAGTTATGCAAAGAATAAATACTTACATTTTTGGAGATGATGATATAATAATAGCAAGGAGAAATAGCGCTGAGCATGATAATATATTAAATAAAGTGATAGAAAGAGCCAGAAAATATAATGTTAAATTTAATAGAAATAAAATACAATATAAGTCGGACCATGTTAAGTATGTGGGATTAATTGTATCACAGGAAGGTATTCAAGTTGACCCCGATAATGTAAAAGCTATATTAGAGTTAAAGGAACCTAGTAATGTACAGCTACAAATTTTTTTAGGAATGTGTAACTATTTGAGTAAATTTATACCTCATTATTCGGTAAGTACATACAGAACCTTTAAGAAACTTACTTAAAAAAGATGTAGTGTGGGAGTGGTCTGAACCACAATATAAAGCATTTAAAGAATTAAAAACCAAGATAAGTAATACACCTACGTTAGCTGTCTTAAACAGTAAAGGTACAATAGTGTTACAAACTGATAGTTCTAAATCTGGCATGGGAGCATGTTTGTTACAAAATGGTAAGCCTATTTCTTTTTACTCAAGGGCTTATACCGAATGCCAAACTAGATGGGCACCAATAGAAAAAGAACTATTCGCTATCTGTGTTGCATTAGATAAATATCATCAGTTCGTTTATGGCAGGAATATAACAGTAGAGACTGATCATAAACCCCTATTCACAATAATCAATAAAGATATAAATAAAATAAGTGCTAGATTACAGCGTATGATCTTAAAATTGTTAAAATATGATATAAATATAAAGTATTTACCGGGTAATAAAATGTATATTGCAGACTACTTCTCAAGAAATAATATAAAAAATAATGCCGAGATAGATCCAACAACACAGGAGTTAGTGCATTGCTTTGAAACAGATTTAGCTATAACAGATAGTAAATTAGAAATGTTACAAAAAGAAACTGCAAATGATATAGATTTAATGCAAATGATTAATTGGTATAAAAATAGTTGGCCTAAAAATAATAAACTAATACATAATAAAGAGTTAAAAATATACTACAGTTTAAAAGAATATATACATGTAAAAGATAATATAGTATATTTACAAAATAAAATAGTTATACCAAAATATATAAGAAAAGAAATGCTTATGATTATACATACTGGACATACAGGTATAGTGAAGTGTAAAAAGAGAGCTAGAAATGTTATGTATTGGCCGGGAATGTCACAGGATATTATAGAAAGGTTTGTGTTGTCATGTAGTTCTTGTGAAAAGTATAGACCGTCTAATAGTAAAGAACCTCTGATGTCACATGATATTACTAGCTTGCCGTTCTACAAGATAGATATGGATATATGTACTTACAGCAGAAAAGATTACCTAGTTGTTGCTGATTACTATTCAAAATGGATAGAAGTAAAATATTTAAATGATAAAACAGCTGATAGTGTAATTAAAAAATTATTGATTATTTTTTCTACTCATGGTATACCAAAGTATATTGTAAGTGACAATATGCCGTTTGGAAGTTACTCTTTTAAGAAGTTTGCAAGTTAATTAGATATTCGGTTAATTTATTCGAGTCCTAGATATCCTCAGTCTAATGGTTTAAGTGAAAAAGCAGTAGGAATTGTAAAAAACATGTTGAAAAAATGGGAAAACAATAATGACCATGATTTTTACTTATCTTTGTTAAATTACAGATCTACACCAGTTGCAGGATTGGATTATAGTCCATCAGAGTTGTTAATGTCTAGACTTTTGAGAACTAACTTACCTTGTACTAAAGATCATTTAAAACCTAAAGTTGTTAATGTGCAGGAAAAAATGTCATACAACAAACAAAAAAACAGAGTTTTATTATAATAAAAATAGTAAAGTTAGAAATGGAAACTTCAAACCAGGTCAAAATGTTGTGGTACAGAATAGACCAAACAGGGTGTGTCATCCAGCCAAAATTGTAAAGCCTGAGGGCCCTAGATCTTTTGTTGTTAAAAGGGAGGATGGAACAGAAGTCAGGAGGAATCAAAAGCATATAAATTATTCACCTAATAAGTTTATTGTTAAAACAGAAGTATATGATACTCCATTGATTTCTCTTTCATCACCGTTTAGCAAGAGTACAGAAAATCTTACTCCGGTGAGTACTTCACAAAATAGTAAGAGTTCTGAAAGTGTTATTGGTAATAAAATAAATAGGTATGGTAGAATAATAAAACAGCCAAATTATTTCAAAGATTACTCACAATAGTATATGGTGTTAGAAATTAAGTTTTTTAAGTCTTAAACTTTAATTTCTTTAGAAATTAAGTTGTAGTAGTTTAAATTTAAAAGTATTAACAAACTTTGATTTACAAGTTAAGTTGTATTTTAAATTTAAGTGTAATCTAAAAGGGGGGATGTTGTGTATGGCAACTTAGATTGATAGCGTTGGCAACATTGTCATGTAGATGATAGATTAAAGAGGATAGAACATTAGAATGTCAAAATAAAAAAGATGGCTTGGTACAAGAGGACTTTTGTTTCCTACACATTGTATAAAACAATGTTAAAACTTATAACATAAATAGCTATCCCGGCAAACGTTTCTTTGCCATATTATAAAGTATATCGCCCGTATTATTTTATTGAAGTGACTAAATAAGTATGTTACCATGGCAATGTCCATCGCTATCCCGTGACCCGCGACGCACAAACAATGGTCGTCGTCAGTCTCGAGTTGTAATAATTTACTATTATTTATTCAACAAATGCACTTATCAATATAATAAGTACCCAGTAGCCGATTCTCAGACCCACTGAATATGCATATAAAATTTGGTTAAAATCAGTAAAGCCGCTTCGGAGGAGTACGCGGCCTAACATTGTGACACGAGAATTTTATATGTATATGTCACCGTAAGATTGTAAAAACCGTTAGATTATAATCTATCTCGGTAGATTAATCTATCGAAGTGAAACCGTTAAATTACAATCTAAAATTGTTAAATTGTCATCTGTCCGAAGGCTGTCCCTGATTGGTCAGCCTTACAGTAGACCGTTCTGTGACCATAGAGTTAGGAATAAAACACATTCAGTCAAATAAAATTAATGTACTTCAAGAATTGTGACATCAATATCCGACATTTTAAATGTTTTTAAATGAGATCACATAGGTTCACGAGCATAATATATAATATTATAACACGGAAAATGTATGTAATTTAGGCTATGTTCGGTGACTAACACTAACTTATGTTTATCATTCAAACTACACTAATTCTTTGGTTAATAACAGATTCATTTTACTTCTGCAACAATTTTATATTATGACTAATTATTCTAAAGCTATAATAATAATAATAATAATAATAATAATAAAATTTATTTAACTTAAATCGGTTTTACATGAGTTTTACATAATACGGGAAACACAATCAATCTATACATTACTCAGTAAATAGCGTTGGGAGCTGTACTAGTATAAACTGTGACACAGCTCCCAGCGACTTCCACTCTGGAACTATCGTATACAATGTTCAATTATCTAATAATTCAAGTTATAGTTATTACAATGCTTATATTATATTACAAATAAGTATAGTTATAGACATGAAATTATGACCTAAATAGGTACTAGAGTTTTACAAGTAATTGTATGACTAACCATCTAAGATCTAAGTATCCTCCCTAGCCCTACGATGTACAATCTTGGGGTCAGTAACAGGTATATACTGCTAGGGAGGCAGTGAAGTTGAAATACCTGTGCTGTACTGTTAAAGTAAATGTTACATATCAGATGATGTGCTTGTGTTAGAAAGTTACAGAGTAAAAGACAAGATCTTCTCTGTATCTCTATAATCTAGATTTCGCAACCATCTCTGCAATTCGTCTTTACATTTATAATTATTTAACGAAATCAAGCTGTGAGTTATTTTCAACACGAAATCTTTTTTTACATTCGACATCAACTTATAATCATCAAAACACTGTTTGTTTACATTTATCAACAAACGAATAAGGCGACACGGGGCATATACCGTTCAACCAATCAGCGCCCGAGGTGCATTCCGTTTCACAATTTGACGGTTTCACTCCGATAGATTACAATCTACCGAATAATAATACGTTAAATTGTAAGCAGTACGTTGCGGTTCACAATCTTTCGACCGTTTACAATCTCGCGAGATAGATTATAATCTAACGGTATTTACAATCTTACGGTAACATATATAAGATATTATATAGAAAACTAAGTTTCTGTATATAACACGGAGACTACTTGAATAACAATATAATCTAGAGCTAGAGATAACATTAAACTCAAGATGTTCCTTATCTACCTGTATAGAGACAGGATTGTTGCACTTACTATTGTTTGTGAATTGGTAGAGAATACATGAGGTACGTGACATATCTTTTTAATACTTTGTATTTATAAACTGTAATTATTTTCTTGAAAGAATATTTTTTTTTTCTTTGAAAGTGATAAGAAAATAATAAAAAAATTAAAAACACTCTAGGAATAAAAATGAACGATATCCTTAATTAGGTGGTTAAAATAATTTAAATAATAGAATAAAAATTTTCAGCTATGTGGGGCAACATTCTCAAAATTGCTCTCTTGGGCGCATCAATAGGATTTGCTTGGAGTGACACGAACTATAGATTAAATACTACAATCAAACCTTCAGCTTATTCGATAGTTATTACACCATATTTTGACACAGGAGATGCAAATGCATTTAAATTTGACGGAGAAGTTTCTGTAACATTCGAACCTGGAACCAATATTAGCACGATCAAGCTACACTCTGAAGGCTTAGAATTCAGTGCCAATGATATTACTTTGACCAACAGATCTGGGAAAATCAACTTAAATATAAGTAATCCCTTAGTTTTTGAAGAAAAATATTCGTTTGCTCATATCAATTTAGAAGCAGCGATATCAGCTGACGTTGAACATGTACTCAAAATTAAGTACAGAGGTCCTATTAGAACTGATCTAAGCGGCTTTTACAGAAATTACTACTTTGAAAAAGGAGTCAAAAAGTAAGTAAATAATGATTCTGTAAGATAACAATATCACTTATGCACTTTCACAAATTTTATAATTTTTTTCTGTTCTTATAATCATCTGAATAATGTATGATCGTCATTAATATTATGATCATCAAAATCATCATTTCTTTTCTACGGTTTGGCTTCTATCTCATGCTCTCATTTTATCGGTGTGCACATTTATAATTATTTTTTTACATTCATACTGCTATTGAAAACTGCACCAGATAACGTTAAAGTCTATTTAATTTGCGTTCATTTCTTTTCTCTTTACACTGTCTGATAACTTTATTGACTCATGTTCTTACCGATTTATATTGTTATTTAACCCTTAATCAGGCCCTATGTGCACTGCCATGAAAAAATATTTTTAAATATGGTGTGGTCTTAATTTTTACCTGTACAATGCAGCTAAGAACTGTTTCTAAAAAAAAAAAAAATTAAGAAAATACTAAGTGGTCGTATGCCTGTTAAAGAGCTCTCTGGTGTTTTGTAATTTGTTTCCATTATCCCTATTTTTAATTAGGAAACTGCATACTCTGTTCCCGAACCGGTGGTAGGCATCAGGTAGACATTCTGAAAAAAATTGATTCAGAAATAAAACATTTCTTAATTTTTATTTTATTTGAACTTTGATCTCTTTCTCTGATATATATGTATAAGGTGGTGAACTATTCACAAGAATTGAAGAATTTTAAATACTTACTTGTACCAATATACCTAAATTCTGTGTACTTACCTAAGATTACTATTTTGTAAGCGTGTAATCCATACTAATACTAATACTAATACTAATACTAATACTAATACTAATACTTAATATTATATATTATATATACTATAAATGCGAAAGTGTGTCTGTCTGTCTGTCTGTCTGTTACCTCTTCACGTCTAAACCGCTGAACCGATTTTGCTTAAATTTGGTACGGAGATACTTTGAGTCCCGATAATGGACATAGGATACTTTTTCTCCCGGAAAAATGTACGGTTTCCGCACAATAAACTTTTATGATTTATGCGTAAATTGTTCAATCGATTTTGATGAAATTTGGTATGGAGATATTTTAAGTACCGAAAAAGGCCATAGGATACTTTTTGTCCCGGAAAAGTGTACGGTTTCCGAAACTTTTATGATTTGCGCATAAACCATTCAATCGATTTTGATGAAATTCGGTATGGAGATACTTTAAGTACCGATAAAGGACATAGGATACTTTTTGTCCCGGAAAAATGTACGGTTTCCGCACAATAAACTTTTATGATTTGCCCGTAAACTATTCAATCGATTTTGATAAAATTTGGTGTGGAGATACATTTACTCCTAAGATAGGACATAAAATAATTTTTGTCTCGATAAAATATATGGTTCCCACTCAAAAGACTTGAAGTTTGCGCGTAAACTATACAATCGATTGTAATTATCTATAAACAGAATAAAATCATAGGAAAGTCAATTTTGTACATTTAATATTAAAAAAATATACTTGGTACCTGATCTACAATCAATATGAAAGTCAAAAATATAGTTTTGATAATTTTTGTCTTTTTGTCTGTATATATGTCCGGGATAAACTCAAAAAGTACTGAATGGATTTACTTCAAATTTTGAATATTACTAAGAGGTCGGATCAACACATAGGCTCTATATTATTAAAATTAAAACACTATTTATATTACATAATATATATTTTACCCACGCCCCCCCCCGCCCCTCCTGGGATTGTTGCTTACATCAAATGGCGTCGCATCATTAATGTTGAGTTTTAATTTCCCTTCTTAGAAACAAAGTTATTATTTAAAAGTGAATTTATTCTAACCTAAACTAGACATACAGTTTTCGAGTGTCCTTTAATTAATATGTGGGGAACTTTGCCCTCGGCCCGTACTTGGGGGGGGGGGGGGGGGGGGGGGGGGGGGGGGGGCGCAGCCCCCCCAAACCCCCTTCCCCTCCTGGGAACTCCTCCTCCTCCTGTTGCGCACTTACATCAAATGGTGTCGCGTCGTTAGTGTTGAGTTGTAATTCTCCCTTTTAGGAACAAAACTAAACATACGGTTTTCGGGTGTCATTTGATTAATATGTGGGAGACTTGGGGGGGGGGGGGGGGGCTGCGCTCTCCCAATCCCCCCCCCCCTCCCCTCTTGGGATAGTTTCTTACATCAAATGGTGTCACGTCATTACTGTTGACTTTTTAATTCTCCTTTTTAGAAAGAAAGTTATAAGTTAAATGTGAGTTAATTCTAATATAAAACTAAACATACAGTTTTCGAGTATCATATGCGGGAGACTTTGCCTTCGGCCCGTACTTGAGGGGCTACGCCCCCCCAATACCCTCCTGGGATTGTTGCTTACACCAAATTTTTTTTTTATTAAATAAGGGGGCAAACGAGCACACGGGTCACCTGATGGTAAGCAACTACCGTCGCCCATGGACACTCGCAACATCAGAAGAGCTGCAGGTGCGTTGCCGGCCTTTTAAGAGGGAATACGCTCTTATCTTGAAGGTTTTCAGGTCGTATAGGTCCGGAAATACTGCTGGTGACAGTTCGTTCCAGAGTTTTACAGTGCGCGGCAGAAAGTTACGCGAAAAACGCACTGTGGAAGACTGCCACTCATCAAGGTGATGAGGATGGTATGTTTTTCGCGTGGGACGATGGCGAAAAGTTGCAGGTGGTATGAT